>CM019075.1:83225419-85625419 GCA_009667805.1 Leptobrachium leishanense
AACCATAAATTACCAGCAAGCCTAGGAGGGATCGCTGGGAATTCCCGTTCTATACTGGATCAAAATTATTTTCTAAATAAATAGAAAATAATTCGGATCTTTCTAGAACTAGATCCAAGCATAATAAAACACAGAAACAGTTTATTACAATAAAAAAAAAAAAAAAAAAATTGCTTTTATACAATGTGCTGTTTTGGTGCATACTATACTTGATCTTAGCCAAAAGGCCGAGAAGCGATCACTCAAAAACTGCAACAGATTATGTGCCGCCCCTTTTCTGCCTCCATTGTGGTGAAGCCACCACAGGCACTTGGGTAAACTTGAAGTTGATTGGAAAAAAGACTACCAAGGGAGATAACGGGTCATGGCATTTAACACTTTTCACGACCGTAGGGAGTTTGTTGCGGCTTATCAATATGGTGGTAATGTTTAGACCCTCGTGTTCTGGATTGGTGACAAGTTTAGCTGTGGTTGTCTAAAGCCCTTAAAATGTAACATGGCCATAGTTTTATTCATTCACCAGCTCAATGCATCCAGTTATGTTGCAGAATAAGTATACAGATAACCCTGTTATAAATATTGCAGTTAATTTATTTTTTTGTTTTAAAAGGTTATGAAATAACCTGGGCTCTCCATGCACCCTATATTCCTAGTGTCTTTTATTGTACACAACAGCTGAAAGGGCCTATATGCAAAGTGTAGACTAAAGCCCGGGACACATTGCAGGCGAAGAAAAGCGAAGCAGAGCCTTTTGCGTGTTTGACTCAACTACGCCCCACCTCGCAGTTTACGTTGGATTACGTTTGCTTCTGTGCACACTGGACAGGGAACAAATACTTTTCAGATCAAACCAAAGAAATATATTTGTGAAGTTCTTATCCAATGAAGGCGTTTCATAGGAAATAAAAAAGTTTATTGTTGGACAACTTTTAAACTACAATGTACATGCCAAACCTTTATCTTCACAAAGCGCAGGTCATATAGGCAAGGTCTAAACCTCACTTATCAGCCACCCAACCGCACTGATACATCTATTTAGAAAGTTTCAATTGAATAAAATACAATGTATCCTTTCTGGTAAAATACTTAACTGAATAAAATACCTATAAATTAATGCCCTTTTAATCAGAATAGGAATGTAATGTGCATAGGAATGTACCGTGAATACAAAACCTTTAGATGTGACTGCGTTTTACATTTTTTTTCCTATTGTACTCGCTGTACATTAAAATAGGGCAAATCCTGCCGGAAATATCCTTGAAAGTTTACAAAACTTCCGGAATGAGTTTCGCTGACCGTAATGATGTCCACTTATAGTTGTCCCCAACTAATCTCTGGGATCATTCAATACATCTCATTCGATCAGTAAATTCATTCCAGCATTCACTTATCTTCATTAACACGAAATCTGCAGAGGATCTATGAGCTGGATAAATCGAATGCTCGGTGCAGACCCCATCGTATTATTAAATGTTCTTATTTATGACGGCTTCTTTTCTGCTCCCCCTTCCCCAGTAATCATTCAGTCTCTCACCCTTAAAAGCTTTGAGGGTCTATTAGCGATTATTCATTAATATGCTCTGCCTTGTCCTTACCTCTCCTCCCCTATGCTGTTACTGATGTGTACACCCCAGCGTGTCTTCACGATACATTGTATGTGCGTTGGGTCTGATCTTTTTTTATAATTTTTTTTTTTTCCCGCTTAATCGATTTTATCGGATATAAGAAAAACATACGCAAATTGCATACTTTCCGCACACAAGGTACACAAGCGCCTGGTCAGAGCGATGGATTGGTGTTGCTCATGCAGCTGAAGCTCATGTCTGCTTTCTCTTCAGATGAATGCTGCTACGTCAGACATGATGAAGTCAGCACGAAATCAGGGTGAGAATGGGGGGGGGGGCACTACCTGCAGCCTGACCACTTTAGCTTGTGTGTAGGGGAGGACTGGGCGGGAGGAGGGTCCAGAGGTGGAAGGGAGTGCGTTTGGGCAAGGGATTTGATCCAAGTGTGAGACCAAGGGGTTTTGGCCAAAAGACCGAATGTGTGTGTGTGTGGCCAAATGGAGAGAATGGCAGCTCCATACCAAAGAGGGGGTGACAGGCAGGTTGGGGTGGTGGCACAGGATGGAGCAGAATCTGAGGCTAGAACATTTAACACTGTGTGACTCTAAACGGTGTGTGCGGCTTACTAATCGATAATGAGAATAATTGATAACTATTTTCATTATCGATTAGCTGTTTCAACCCTGATTTAAGTTTTATTTTTTGTACCTAACTGCTTGACCTCTCGTAGGCCAACCGTTCTTTGAATCCGTTTAGTGGATCTACTGACCTCGAATTTCTAACCATAACAAAATTCCATGCTTGGCTGTAAAATTGGTATTTTGAGGCAAAAATATTTCATGGAATACAGTGCGGTAAAACTGTCGGCAACAAAGTGACAAATGCTTTGAGCGATGTTTTCCGCGATGCTCGCTCCAGTTTAGTATAAAATTCTATGGTTTCTCACGTCTCCTCCAGATACCGTTCTACACCGTGTGTTGCCAACGCCCGGTTTGATTTCTAACGGGAAAGCCCTTCTTGCAACTGCAAAACCTATAAGCAGAACATTTTGTAATCTTAACTTTATTGAGTTTTTATTAATTGCACGATCACTGCTGTTAATTTGAGTTGTTTGTAATTTTGTTTTTCATGTCTTCATTTGAATTTGGGAATAAAGCATACTGGTTTATGCTCACTTGTGTGTCTGGGGTTGTTCTTTTATCTTTTTTCATTTTGTTTACCAGTTGCAGTTTCTGATTTGATGCCTCTTCCAACATGCCACGCTGCTCAACCGGCTTAATAAATTTCTTAGTGGCACAAGCAGCCGGAATTTGAATTTCCTGGTTGCCGGTCACTGGTGAGGTCAGCCAACGAAGCGCATACCTCCGACATCCTCTTACTAACTTATTGCTGGCCTCCCGCCTCCCCCCCCCTTACAATCTATTCTGAATGCCTCTGCCAGGCTCATCCACCTCACCCGCTGCTCTGTCTCTGCCGCTCCCCTCTGCGAGTCCCTTCACTGGCTCCCCATCCACTGCAGAATTAAATTCAAAATCCTTATCCTTACCTACAAAACCCTCACTAACTCAGCGCCCCACTACCTGTCCTCACTAATCACCAAATACACCCCAGCCGCTCCCTATGGTCAGATAGTGACCTGCGCCTAGCTTCTCCCCGCATCACCTCTTCCCATGATACACTGCAGGACTTCTCACACACAGCTCCCATCCTCTGGAACACTCTCCCTTGTACGGTCAGACTTTCCCCTAGTTTCCCTTCCTTCAAACGCTCCTTTAAGACCCCTATTTAGGGAGGCCAACCATCCGACTCACTGATGCAACCAGTCTATGGCTCTCGCCTTGCAGTCCATCTGTTTCCATTCCCAACCCTTGTAGGTTGTAACTTTGCAGAGGAATAGGGCCCGCATTTCCTCCTGTACTGGTTTATCAAATGTTGTTCAATGTATTGTAACTGTCTATATTGTGCCCCTTGTACAGCGCTGCGGAATATGCTGGCGCTGTATAAAGCATAATAACTTGCGTCAAGTGTGTAGTGTTTGCGGTTCCTCGCATACGAGTGTAAATGGCCTAGCAAAGCATCAGGGACTTCTGGGTTCGGGTGTCTGAGCCGAAGAGGAGGAGCTGTTCTCGGTGAGGACCAAAAGGTAAGTTCTCTTAAAATAAAAATTTGACCTATTATTATTAAAGGGAACTTTTATTTTTCTATAGTTCTTTAACTCCCACACTTGCACACCACTTTATACTGTCTTCATCACCGGGTTGCCTTCTCTTGCACACTGTTCTAAACATACCCTTGTCAAGGTTCAGATTCGGGATATTGGTTAATCCAAGTAACTCTTAAGAGATCCAGGATCAACTATTTCCGTGACGCCAACACACAGGTCAGATCTCTATTCTGCTTTTCATCTTCTAATTGATCCGGTCACCACTCTAATGGAGCCACATTGCTTTTTTTTATTTGGGAGCAAACAGAACGCTCTGCTGGAAATATTGGGCAGTACCTTCCTAGATATACCCAATGCAACCTCACAATGGCTCCTTGTCCATGCTGCTGATACACATTGCGTGCACAGAAATGGTGATACGTGGGTTCAAAGGTCCCCTGCATCTCCTGCAATGGAATTGCAGTTCAGCCGGGTCATATGCCACCTGTGCCCCCTACTGGATCTTACCCTTCGGTGAGCACCTATATTGATGCACCTAACCAAAGAGAAATGAAGTCAGTCCGTGCCATCACAATATAAACTAGGCAAATAACTCAGAGAATTTAGAATATGCAAAGCACCAAAATGGAGTTAGATTTAGGCACATTTTGCCACCATTTGGTGGTTCCATTTAGGCACAAATGTGGCGCAGTCACTGAATGTTCACCAAATTGTGCCAGAAATGGAGGTGCCGAAGCAGCGGATATCGAACGTTGGTGAAAAGGGCCGATTGACGAATCCCACCAACCGCTGGGGGAGAAAAACTAGGAATTCTCCTATTCTAGTAGGAGCTTAAATCAGTGAAAATATTAGTAAATGTGTCTAAATGATAATTTTTCCTTTTTAAAACAATATTAACAGGGTTAAGCAAAGAGATCCGAATGGCTGTCGAAAGGGAACAGAATGCTGAAATTCAGTGTTCGGTTACCTTTCTTAGCCATTCGGCTATTCATAGAGCAAGCAGTTCACCAAATCCTGGCGAATTGCCTGCACATACGGTGCCTGTTTGAGGGCAGTGAATCCCCATAGAGAAGCAATGCTTCGGCTATTCAGAGAACAAAACAAAAACCCAGCAGTGAAAAGTTGCCGAATTGCCCTGCCATTCTGTTGCTTCATTCGACAGGTTTATTTAGGCGAATCCCATAGGCTTCAGTGTTAAAAATATTCCCGTTTTAATACAATATATAATAAACCGTTGATTATAATATTCTGCAGCAAAGTTTTTTTTTTTTTTTTTTTTTTTTGGATCTTTAAAGCATTTTTGTAATTATTTTTTTTCTAAACTTTCTTTTTAAATCGTTTTTTCTTTTCTGTAACAGCTCTTTTTTTTTTTTTTAAAACATAAATTTTTATTGTAAAATATTTCTGTCAGCAAAAAAAATACAAAGTTACTTTGAAGTAGAGGATAAACAGTATATAAGTGCATAAATAACCATTACTACTGAAAAATAAACAGTGGGGGGGGAGGGGGGTTGCAGCCATCAAAAAACCAAACTGAAGTAAAAGTTGTGTACCAGGGTCGGTATATCGGTCATAACCCACATGCTTCATAAATTTTGTGTATGTCCCAAAGTGTCCAGGGATCCGATTTGGGTGGATGTATATCTTCCGATGCCACAATCCTCGAATCAAATCCACGATATTGGTCTAATAGGTCAATAACTTGTTTTTTGGTAGGTACTAATGTGGTCTTCCAATTACGTGCTATGAGCAACGAGGTTGTGGAGATGAGAATAAATAGCATCCTTCTTTGAGGTTTTGGGAGGTTGATCATACCCAATAATAGAATCTCCGGTTTGTGAGGGATCAGCATGCCTAGGACTTCGGTCGCCAGAATCGAGATGTCCTTCCATAATGCATTTATTTTGGGGCAATCCCACCATATGTGACTCATAGAACCTTGAACTAGGGAACATCTCCAACACATATCCGAGTGATTCGGCGCATATTTTCTAATTCTGTCTGGAGTGAGGTACCATCTATAAAGTAACTTTCGTTGTGTCTCTAATAAGGTAGCGCATCGAGTAGCCCCCACCGCAAACATATAAGCCGTGGCCCATTGGGTCGGTGTGAAAGATTGTTTTAACTCTCGTTCCCAACTTCTTTGAAATGTCCAAATAACTGATTTTTGTGGGGTATTAAGCACCCTATAATACATCGAGATCGCTTTGGTATTGGAGTAAGAGTCCAAACAAAAAAGTTCAGTTTCTGAGAGTAATGGAACCTTGGCTGACAGTGTAGGAAAGATCTTCTGAGCTTTAAGGTAAGAGTGTATTTGCATATATGATAAGAACATTGCATTTGGAACCTTGAATTTAGTACATAATGTCTCAAAAGGTAGAATGGAGGCCGTGTCAAAGAAATGATGAAGGTTCAATACTCCGTATTGAACCCATCTAGTGTGATCTCCTTGAGGAAGTAGGTACTTAAGAGCTGCCATGGGTGTAGCCATAGAGAGTGGATGATGCATTGTGAAGGAGTCGAACCCTTTATCCCATATCCTAAGATGTAACAATGTACTAGTCAATGGGGATTTTATCCGCGGCCTATCTTTTACAGGGACCCAAAGTAATGTTGTTAAATCATGTCCTTCCATATATGCTGCCTCAATGGTAAGCCATTGCGGTGCGGGGTGTGTGTGAAAGGATTCCGACAAAGATGCTAGGCATGATGCCCAATAATAATGTTGCACATGTATCATGTTCAGACCTCCATCTCTGTGTCTGTAACTTAATAGCTTCCGAGGAACTCTAGGTCTTTTGTTGTTCCAGACATATGAGGTCAAAACAGATTGAACCTTGACTAGATAATGTCTGGGTAAATTTAGAGGCAGAGCACGGAACACATACAATAATTTTGGTAATATAATCATCTTTGCGGCCGCCATTCTACCCAACCACGAGACTTCCTTCATTCTCCATCTGTGAATAAGCAATCTTATCTCAGAAAGTACACGTTCATAGTTATATTGAAAAAGGTCTTCGGGTTCTTCCGTAATTCTGAGCCCCAAATAAACCAAATAAGTAGAGCGCCAGTCAAATTTATATTGCATTTTAAGAGTATCCAGCAATGATTGTGTCATATTAATTGGCAAAGCTTGCGTTTTAAGTAAGTTTACTAAATGAAAGGACACTTCACTGTATGTTTCTAGCTCTCGGTATAAGGCCAATAAAGAGACTTCTGGGTCAGTCAACGTCAGGAGGATGTCGTCCGCATAAAGTTGTTGTTTATATGTTGTAGGACCTAACGTCATCATTTTGTCGGATAGCCTGTGCCAGTGGTTCTAGCACCAGGGCATACAATAGTGGGGAAAGTGGGCACCCCTGTCTTGTACCGTTTGTAATTACAAATTCGTCAGACATAAATCCCGATGTCAGAACTGTAGCTGATGGGGAATCATACAAGGCCTTTACTGCTGACAACATCGGGGGAGGAAAACCATATATCTTAAGGGTCTCATGAAGAAATAGCCAATTTACCCTGTCAAAAGCTTTCTCGGCATCTAATGACAGTATCAAACAAGGTTGACCCACTCGTTTCAAGGATTCCAACAGGTTAATCAACTTTTTTGTGCTATCCGGTCCTTGCCTACCCGAAATAAACCCCACCTGGTCCTGGCCAATTAGGGTTGGTAATATGTATTGTAGTCTGTTCGCTAGAATTTTCCCGTATATTTTTATGTCTACATTAAGAAGTGAAATTGGACGGAGATTACGACATTCGTCAGGGGTCTTACCTGGCTTAGGGAGTGTAATTATGTGAGCCCGTAGCATATCTGTCGGGAATGTACCCTGTTCCCGGGCATCGTTAAAAATCGAGTGTAAATGCGGCAGGAGGTGAGAGGTGAAAGTCGAGTAATATAGGCCATTAAGGCCGTCAGGACCCGGGGCTTTTCGTTTTTGCAGTCCTTTAATCACTTCAGAAATTTCATCTAAAGAAATTGGAGAAGCTAATTTTGTCATTTGTGATGAGGATAATTTTGGCAGGTGTAGCTTATGAAGATAGCTAGAGATGGCATCGGGTGTGGGCTGTGTCACCTTGTCATCAGTTGATAGGTTATACAGTTTCTCGTAAAAGTCTGCGAATTCGTTAGCAATATCCAATGGATTATGTATTAGTCCCCTGTTAGTTTTGAGGTGAGGGATGCCCTGTGCGGTCGGGGGGGGTTTTAGTCTGCGAGCCAGTAGTCTGCCCGGTTTATTTTGAAACGCATAGAACCGCGATTTCATCTTGTGCATGGTCGAATTAAATCTGTCCGCTTCTAAGTCAGTAAGTGAGCGTAAGGCATCATCTAATGCGTCCGCTAACTCCGTCGTCGGGGATAATTTATTCTGGGTGTCTATGTCTTGTATGTGCCTAAGAATTTCCAAACGATGTGCTGTGTGTTGCTTTTTAAGCCGCGCTCCCACTGGATGCATACACCCCTAATGACTGCTTTATGAGCTTGCCATACAACAAAAGGGTCTACCTCCTCGGTCGTGTTTTCTTTAAAATAGTTCGTTAGTGCTTCCTGAATCGCCATAGACGCCGGTTCGTGTTTTAATATATGTTCGCTAAATCTCCAGGGTGGTCTCACATGAGAGTGAAATTCATCCCGTATGTCGAGGAGTAGTGGGGCATGGTCAGACCATGTAAAGGGGAGAATATCACATGTGGTGACACGAGAGAGTAAATGCGATGGTAGTAAAAAATAGTCTATGCGTGAGTAACTATTATGTACTCCCGATCGGAAAGTGTAATCCCTCTCTGTAGGATGAAGCAGGCGCCACGTGTCATATAAATGGTGGAGTCTAAGGAGAGAGTGTAGCTGTGAAAACTGTCTCCCTGCTTGAGTGCTGGTAGGGGCCGAGCGGTCCGTTTTTGGGTCTATACATAAATTCAGATCGCCGCAAATGATTAAATCTCCCGATAAAACATCCGTAAGTTTATTTAGAAGATGCGTTAGAAATTGCGTTTGTGAATTATTAGGGGCGTAAGCTGCTACTATCGTGTACACCCTGCCATTGATTGTGCATATTAAAATAATATATCTGCCTCTGGGGTCTGTGATAATTCTATGAGTCTGCATCGAAATTCTGTTATGGATCAGTATTGTCACCCCTCTAGACTTAGCTCTATAAGTTGAGTGAAATTGGGTGTGATAGTGAGGTGTATACAATTTAGGGTGATCCAGTCTCCTAAAATGCGTCTCTTGGAGGCAGACGATATCAGCGTCATACGTGCGAAGATCTCTATATAAAGAGTGACGTTTAACGGGTAGGTTCAAGCCCTTTACATTATATGATACTATCTTCATAAAGGGCTACAAAAAAGATGTTAGGGACATATAAACAACATTTTAAACAATTAGTCAGAACTCTCATCCAAGAGCGCGACCCATAGGATCGAGAAACACTGCAACCCCCCAGGGACTGGGAAAAGGGGAAAACGGGGGATAAAACCAAAACAAAACCTCGCCATATAGCGACAAAACTTGGTGCGTTCCAGAACGCCGTACTCTCCATCGGAGCCTCCTGTCAGGGAGACGTCCGTGCCCTTAACTAAGAAGGGGGAGAAACGTATAAAAGGGGGGGTAGGTCCTTCTGCCACCAGCAGCGAGACAAAGAGGTCAAACATTAATCCACCAGGTTTACCCGTCCTGCAATTTTCGGTCAAAAACACGTAAGGTGTCCGTCATCAGGAGCGGATCTGTAAAAGCGGGACTTTTTCATGCTCATCCATTCAGCGTTGACGCCAATCCGGTGTCACCTTTTTTAGTGTGGGCCTGTGGTCCTGAGCATCCTCGTTTATTTTAAGGCCCCAAGACTCCAGGGTTATTCTTCCCTCTGTGGGCGATGTGAGGACTGTAGTAACATCCTCGCGGAGAATAATTAACTTAGTGGGGAATCCCCACTGTATAATATACCAGCCTCTCGTAGAGATGTTGTTAGCGGGCGAAACAGTCTTCTTTGTTGCAGCGTTGCTTTAGAGAAGTCTGGGTAGATTTCTAGATGTTCGTATTGGGAACCCAATTTCTCTGGTTTGCGCATCGCTCGTAAGACATCTTCCCTGGGTTTATAGTAGTGCATCTTAAGAATCACGTCCCTAGAAGCTTTATGAGGGGCAGACGGCGGTTTTGGTATGCGATGTATTCTGTCCATGAGTAGCGTGTCATGCGCAACTCCGGGAAGCAAGTGCGTAAAGAAATCTGTTACATAAGCCATGAGGTCTCGGGGGTGAATCGTTTCTGGGATTCCTCGAATTTTGAGGTTATGCCGACGGGACCTGTCCTCAAGATCCGCCAGTTTATTTGTACATTGCAATAGTTTGGCTTCCAAAGATTCTACTGCTGTGGCCGTAGCGTTATGAGCATCCGCCATTTCAGACATTTTATTTTCTAAATGCGAAGTCCGGTCTCCAATTTCCTGTATATCCTTGCGGATGTCCGCTGATACCGCATCTAGGCGCGCTGATAGGGAGGACGAAAAGTCTTTAAATAAAGTTTCCATGCGGGTGGTGAACGCCATTAGGTCACCCTCAGAGGTGCCTGTCGCCGAAGTTGGAGAGTGGGACGGGGAGCCGCCGCCATCTTGGGGATCTGCATCCTCGCGGCGTTTACTGGGCCTAGGAGTGAAAAACTCCTTCGTTCCCGGCGCTTTTTTCCCCTTTGCGGCGGCCATCGTGACGGCTGTGTATTCCGGTGGGATATTGCGGTACCTGAGAGGGTATGTGTAGTCCCCGGTGGCTGATATCCGCGTTTTCCTCGCTGTCTGGTCTGGAGCCGGACTAAAACATGTCCGCCATGCTCCGCAGTTGGCTCCGCCCCCCGTAACAGCCCTTTTTATTATCATTCATTGGATCTTATAAGTAAATTTCAGACATTTTTGCTCAGTAGTTTCTTTGCAAACAGCGTTTCAATTTTCAAACATTCAAGCAAACTGTTTTTTTCCCCTCCATTCGTCTGCGGTGTTGGTTTTTTCCGGCAGCTGCTCTGTGCTCTGACGGCTCCTATTTGGGTTTCTCCGGCGTGTTCGGTGGGGTTAATCAAGATGTCTTTGCGGGTTTTCAGTGTGCATTCTCCAGGTTTTGCGGTGAGTTTGCGACGACTTTTCCCTGCAATTCGGGGACCCTGTGGTGCTTGCTGAATAGACTACAGGGTCGCCGAAATGGGATCGCCAAATCTAACTGAATTGAGAACGAAAAGTCACCAAACTTGTGACTTTTCGATTTTCTTTGAATAATCCTAATTAGTCTGTTAAAAAAAAAAGCTAAAAAAATTACAAAAACCATTTAATAAAAGGGCTTTAAAATTTTTAAGATCTTACATTTATTGTTAAATTATATTTTATTACATTAAAACCTATTCGATTCGCCTGTTTAAATCTGTGAAATCACCGAAATCAGGTCATTTCACCGCAAATTTGGTGCAATTTGGCATCCTGAGAATAAACTGGTTCTCTGCAAATATTTTGCCACCAAAATGCACTGTATTTCGCTCTCAATTCACCTGTATTGGTGAAAATCCAAGTTGGTCAACCAATTGCCCGGAAATTTATAGATACGGTGAAGTTCACTGTTCGTTGCAACTCAATGACAAATTCAGAGCTCAACATTGTGAACCGAGCCCCCAAAACCACAAAAAAACGTTAATGGAGCAGCTTGAAGACCTGGCAGCTTCTCATGACTGAAGAAGAAGCCATTCCTTTAGATGCTGTCAATTCTAATCCGACTATAAGGCTGTTTGCATGAAACCGTTATCTGCCAATCTAACATAGGTCCCACAGCTTCTCACTTTGTTTTTATTCACTAGGCTCCAAATTTGACACCGAATTGCACCAAACGGTGAATTTCACCTTCTCTGCAATTTCGGAGGAAATTTGTCGATTCGCAAAGCTGTCAATTTGCCAAATACAGGTGAACGGACAGCGGAACACGGTGCGTTTTGTCGTGATCCGTCAGCATCAAAATTTTCCCGTTGAGAACTATCGCTTTGTCTAGTCCCAGAACGCTGAATTGTGGTGAAATGACCTGATTTTCGTGGTTCAATCCAAGTTTAAAAAGACGAATCCGATTTTTTTTTTTTTTTTTTTTTTTTATGTAATAAATATCTTTTAATCTTTTTAGCTTTTTTGTTTTTTAAAAGATCATTTTGTACTTTTTTTTTTAAAAAATAGACATTTAAGTGGACTTTTCATTATTCAGACCATTTTTTTTATTGATTTAAACTCCAATTAGAAAAATGAGATTTCTCATTTTATTTTCAGTTCGGTGGAATTAGCAGAGACCAATTTGGCGCTGTTCCCAACGTCCGATAACTGCTTCGGTGAATAATGAATGCACCAAATTTTTGAAAAGGAATTGTCAAAAATTTAAAAGCACAGAAATCGAACTCCATTTTCGTTGCTTTGTGAATATTAATCCTTCTAGGATCCGGTCATAACCTGATTATTATATTTTTTTATTATTTCTATCTTTTTGTATGATTTAAAAAAAATTTTTTATATTTTTGTCCAGCGCATCTGGCATCTCCAGTCTTGCTGTTTTTTTTTTCTTTCTAGTTAATTAAATAATAGACACGGATTCTTTTCCAAACGGCACAGACTCTTTTTTTTGTTCCATCTCCATCACTGTGAGGCCTCCCTCCTTACCTGTCACGTTAATCCCCCTCCCTCCCTCTACTGCGCACTCTCTCGTGCTCTCTCTCCCCGCATCCTCATTTTCTCCTCCCAGCTGCTTCCTCTACGTCTTTCAGCCTTCTGCTTCTCCCTGCGTCCATGTTTGTAAGTGTTTATTTACATATATTTCTTTCATTACGCGAGATGCAGCCGCTCGATAAAGATGCTTGGGTACCACTTTATGACAAAAAATGCACATTGTGTGTCTGTAGAATGTGACACTAAATATCTGTCTGGAAATTCTAAGCAGGCGTCGTTATAAAACCGTCCATCTACATGATTAGTACATGTTAGCCCCTGTGTTTACATCACGCTGCAAAGTAGTTGAACGTTGGGCTGGACGACCATAAATCTAAAATGATGGTAAAGAGATCTTGTATTTCATCGGCTTCTTTGACCCAAAAGCATCAACAATATTGTACCAGTTGTCGTGACGGCTGGATTCCTATCTGTGAGGGATTATTCTGAGGTGACGCCGTGTTATCAGCCATGCGTTGCGTCAAACTGGAGCCCATGGAAAACCCATTCATGTGGAATCGTTCCAGTGAATAATGCATGGTGCTCTCTGGTGGTGAGAGAACGATTGTCGCTGCACAATGCGGACTACACTTGCTTTTCTTTATCAATGTCCTAATCCTTTTACAAACCACCATTAGAAATGTCCAGGAGAAATCTCCGGTCACCTGGTTTGTCCGGCCTTGGTGGGCCGTTGAGGGTCCTTGTCCTCCGTGGGGAGGGGGGAAATCATCAGTGGTGGTCTTCTTGCTTTGCCAATTTACGTACAACTGATCTCCGTCAGCCAGTGTTGTTTTGTTGTACTTGTTCCGTGTCAATAAAAAGCTAGAAATATTACAGTCGTGTAACGGGACGTTTCAAAATCTGTGGGTTCTTTCGCAGGTGAAAATGGCCACCAACACTGCCATGGTGGTATCGTTTCACTTGGTGCTGCTTGTGACCTGCGCCTTGACTCAGTCGTCGGATCATGTTCCTCGAGCGTCAGACCGTCTGTCGGATGTGGAAATCCAGCGTCTATTCCACAAGGTGATGGAGGAACTGGGCATCGCCCGGCCCAGGATGGAGTACACTGCTCACCAGGCCATGAACCTTGTAGGACCACAGAGTATTGAAGGTAGATATGTTGTCAGACCGTTTTGATTTATTGTAGACTCTACGTCCAGGTGTACCCATACTTCTTCCATAAAATGACTGAAACGGTTGGGAAACGTTAACGATATTTTTTTTAAAAACCTTTTTATTAATTGAACCACTGATCCAGGCTCGTCGGTATGATTTCAATCTGCTCACTCTTTCAAACGTTCTTGGTGAATTCCAAGTCCTTCAAATGAGAAACGGTTGTGGAATCCGGTGTGTAACGGAGATATCCTAGGGGCTGGCAGACACTTTGCATTGTGGAAGATGGGGGGGGGGACGTGGCACCTGAGCGTTCTCCAGGTAACTGCATCCACAGGTTGACACTCCCCTCTTCGTTCTTACCCCATCTAGGGCTCTATTACATTCTTTGCGCAAAAAAGCTTGCGCAGCACATTAATTTGTGTGCGAAGCGTTAAACGTTAACTGCGTAAATTAACGTAGGTATTACAATCCGCGTGCATTTTTTTCACCCGTCAAAAAGTAACGCGCATAAGAAAGATGCGCGCATTAACGTTGCGCGCAGAAATCAGTGTGTGGCCTTTTTTGTACGTGATTCAGTCAATCAGAATTAAGAACCACAATTGTCTCCCGTCTGCGTATATATCCTGCAGCAATAATAAAAACACACACAACTTTTATATTTTAGTGTTTGGGTATGTGTAGAATGTGTAACTATACGTTGCTGCTTTTTTTTTTTTTTTTTTCGGGCTGGTGTATTTAGTTTCGGCCAGGACGTTCTGATTTGCCATTTAACACCAGCTTTTAAAAGACGTTAAAATTATGCCCAAACGCTGTCCGTTAAATTTTGCGCATAGATTGTAATACCATCTGCGTACCAGCGCACACATAAATTTGCACTCACAATGTTAAGTATAGGACGCGCAATGTACATTACGCTCGCAAAGGGTTCGCGTAGGTTCACCCGCGTTAGACGTTAACGCACATTTTTTTGCGCAGATGTTGTAATACGACGTTCAGCGCAAAGGGTAATTGCCCCTCGCGTTAATGTGTTTTTGCGCAGGCGTTAAGATTTGCGTTGAATGTAATCGAGACCCTAATGTTTTTATCCACTCAACCCAACGCGCTGTGGAAATGTCTGGCACCTCCATCGTTATCTTCCTAAAGATGGTCAAAGATGTCTTGAACATTGTGCTACTCGATATTCTTCGTAGTTAAAAGTACTTTAGCTCGGGTGCTATTCCTGTTACGGTCTTCATGGAATCAATCCCTTCTGACAACATCTAGCAAAAGGGTGGCTTGTCACGACACCCGTAATCCCCAATCTTACCTCCTCAGGGCACGACCCTCCAATTGACGCAGCATACAATCTACCTGTTTTGATGCAGCATCTCTTCTGCATCCTTGGATTGATGCTGGGGCGCCATGTCGCCAGAATGATGCAGAGTCCCCTTTGTCTCATAATTACTCTGGGGTAGCTGCTGGTCTGGTGGGTAACCTACAGCCTGGACAGGGACCACTCTTATTGGAATCCCTGAATACATACATGCATTTTTGGCACTCGGTGATGACACGGACCAATGACAAGCCGGCTACAACTATATCTGCTGCCTCAGTCTGTTCTATTGCCTTGTTTTTTGCTTCTATATTCGACCCTCTATCCCTTTCAGATGTTCCTTCGTTTTTCCGGTTACTGCCTTGGTTTTTTATTCTCGACTACTCTATTCTGTGTTTCTAGACCTGGCTTTGTTGTCTCGTCCTCATTCTTCTGTAACTCTCGAAGTCAACTTTGACCAATCTTTGCTCCTTCCCAGGAACCTCTATGTTGTCCAGGGCATCTCAAGGACCAGCGTTTTTAAGTTCTTTTCCTGTGTATTAGTGTTGGTATCTACCCGGCCAGCACATGGACCTATATAGTTATTTGGGTTCCTACCCTGCATGTTTGGGTTAGTGACCTATCCTGACAGGACTATGGAAAATTGCTTGGATGATGATCCAATCATGGAAGGTGATCCTCTCACATTTATTTTTTTAGTAGTCGTTTAGTCATTTATGAAAGTGCTGTGGACACCTCAAAGTCTGCCCTAGTGCTGATCAATGACATGGGGTGATGCCAAAAAATGCAGTATTTAAATGTTGTTGCTGTTTATTCCCTAGTCATCCATATGTATCCGTAAAAGACAATTTGTTCTTCAACGTTAACATTGGGTTATGTTTTCTAGACTTTTGTTACATGTAAGCTTTTCTCTGAGGTCTCTTACTCAGTGTTTGTCTCGGTTTCTCCATCGTAGAAGCATTGATGTGTTTTCTCCTGCGTGCAAGACGTCTCTCTTGTGCATTCTACCATTGGTCTTGGTGGTGCTCCTGTGCGTCTTCCTGTAGCATTGTATAACGGATCTCAGTCCCTCGACCAGGTCAATAACTCTTCCTTACTGGACTCCTGCGGTCTCCCCAGACAGACTCTAGTGCCTACAGTCCTCAGAGAAAGCTTAAGGACCGAGACACAGCCTGTTGGTCTCTCCCATAAATGAGACAAGGCTGTATCTGGAGGTTTTCAGGCTTAAAATGGAACAGCTACGGCTGTATCTAGCTGCAATCCACACCATTAGTCGTGAATGCTTGTAGCGTCAAAATAGAACACTTTTAATTGGGGACAGGCATATTTATTTATGCGGTCAAATATGGGTAATTTACAAACAAAAAAAACTCCCCTAGAAAATGTTGGGATACCTAATTAGACTAGGACAAATAAAGGAACAAACCTTTGCTCAACATTCCTAGATGAGAGAGGACAATGATAGTCTAAAACAGCAGATAATGGGGCAGTGTTTGTCTGACAAAGCAGATTAACAAACTACTAGAGCCTAAACCGATATTGACACATTTCTATCGGCAGATAAAAAATACACCTGGACCATAAGGATAGACAATAACAGTCTTACATGACCGATTACACAAACCATATAGAACTTCAGGCCTGCACCTCTCAAATACATCTCCAGGTCCAAGCACCCAAAGTCCAAAGGGCCCTACGTCACACATTGTATCTAGAATCCCCTTCTTTCTCATCTGGTCCAAGAAGCTGGAATGTAGTTGCCTCATGCACAGTGAGTGAATAATGGCTGCTATTATGAGGGATTATAAATATTAATGTGTTTTTGGCCTTTCACAGGTTCTCTAAACACTTGTTTTGATAAATGAACAGCTGTGCTTGTGTGGGCATCTGCAAAAAATGCCAATCAAATCATCAGTGCCACCTCGAGTTATACTGTAGATACATTTAGTCTGAGTTATACTATTAGTTTATAATTTTGTCTGGAAATGATTTGTCACCAGCTTGATTCACAGTAATTGGGGGTAATCGGACACACTGAAGTCCAGGAAACCTCGAAGTGCTTCTGTGTATCATGTCTGGTCTCATTTTTATATCATGTATCATGTCTGGTCTCAGTTTCATTCCTCAACAAAGCCCTGGGCGTTGCTCTCATGGTACCGGGGTTGGTGGGCAGAGAATGAGTGGAGGGGACACACGGCACAACAACAGGCAGGTTGCGGTGGAAACAATGATTTATACACAGGATACAAACAAGGCAGGAACAGATGGGTTGGCAGGAACTCACGATAGGTATCAACAAGAAACCTGATGAAGACAGGAACTAGCTGTGGTAACACAGACAATGAAAAGCTGTGGCATGTGATACAAAGTCTAGGTTACCCCATTAACTGGCATGTCAAGGCCATCCTGTACAGGGGGACGGGACTCTCTGAAATATGAAGTCCAGGAATCCGCGCTGAATTGGGGAGCAGCTGAGGCTTCCTTCAGGCCCGTCTGATTGAAAACCTAGGACTGAGTTCCCTTTTTTAACGCTAATAGGAAAACTTGCACCTGCAGGTTTCCCAGTAGCATCCCCATTTTAGCCCGGTATTCCGGGCAGGCACTGCCTCAGCACTTTGCCCTGGAATGTAGCGCTAACCACTGGGATACTCGCGATCCTGCTTACGAGCCACCACAAGTATCCCCTCCTGTAGACCACAGGACTCCATGGAGGGTTGCGCTTCCGGGCCGCAAGCCTTGCGGGATCTCACACTCGTGAAGTTGAGCAGTGCCGTAGAGGGAGACCACTTCTTCCAAGTCTCACTCTTCTCCAAGAGACGGATCAGGTCACAGTTCTCACTGCAGGATGAGAGGTGAGTATTGGATTTATTTGGGGGTGTTTTTTAGGGGGTGCACTTTGCAAATGCTTTGGATTCAGGTCTATGACTCATCCTGACACCTTTTTTTATTTAAAAATAAAGCAAGTCAAACCTGTGCAAAATTCTGCAATACCAATGCAGGGTGTGGGGCCTGGTATCTTGATGACATATGGTACTGGTGGCAGGGCCCTGATGCGTGCGTATTTTTATGTATTTAAGGGGTGGAACAATATTGAACTGGAAACCTCTGGATCCTCCGTTGCAGTGTTTTCCATCTGCGGTCCTCCAAGTACCCCAAACAGGCCAGGTTTTAAGGATTACATTGGAGAAATTCAGACTGAATCCTGCAATCACTGAGCAGCAAATCAGATCACCTGTGCTGTGCTTCGGTTATCTGGAAAACCTGACCTGTTGGGGGTTCTTGAGTACCGTGGTTGGCATCTACTGCTCTATGGCATTACTCCTCTTCTATCTGTAGGATGAAGCCTGTCATGTCTGGTTGGGGGGGGTGTGGTATTTCGGGAAGAGGAACCCAATGGCAGATCACTAGGAGAATTCTCATAATTGTTGATCAGAAACCATTGAAGCCAGAGTTGGTAGCTAGATGTCTGTCCAGGATCAAGGGCAATCAGGTGCAGAACAAGGGTGACTGGATACGGACCAGAGCCAGGGTTAGGAAGACAGAGAATCCAATGAAGAGAAATGCAGGCAGGAAACGGTGGGATAACAGGAACCAGGAACGCCAAGTCACAGGTACAGGAGTATCTGAATAACCAAGCACGGAGGACAGGGAATGTTTTGGTATTTAAAGGGGTTAATGGGGAAGGAGCTTTTATGGGTGGTATGGTCCTCCTGTGTCCACTCAGGAGGGTAGGGATCACCGGAGGAGGCAGTCCCTTCAGAGCCTGGAATTTCATCAACTTGCATTGCCGGCATTCTGACAAGGCCCATTGGAGTTGCTTCATCTCTCCTCATATGAGCATGGGCTATTTGAGATGATGGCGAATGTGTGTCAGTGCAGAGGTCTTGTGGCACCTGTGCAGGTGGTCGTCCACGCTGCTGCCGCAATGGAGGACTGGCCTGGTCAGCAGAGGAAGTGCGGGGACGCCTCCAGGGGAATTCCAGAGGAGAGAGTCCCTGTGGATCATGACGGAGCACAAGTAAAACTGATCATGTCAAGTGATCTAATCACGATCAGTCCTTTATTATGAATGATGGTGCAAGTTTCTTGTGTTGGACCCATTTCTTCATAATAATGAATAATCTCCATATTGACTGGTTATTTAATGAACCAGAAATGGTCAGAGATTGGTTAAAGAATTCAGCCTGCAGTCTAGAGTTAATTTGGATAATTACTCTAACGTCACTTTTTTTTCCCAAGGCTTATGAAGGCCTCGGTTTTGCTTTTTGTTATATTGCGTTTTTCAGAGTTAAAGAATAATGCTCAGTGCAATATTTTTTGGTCTGGATGATAGGAAGTTGTAAAATCAGTTGAAAAAAGACCAATGTCTTCAAGTTCCAAATTTCACGTATCCTTATGGCTACCGTTGATTGTAAAGAAGGCCAAAACCCACCCCTACTTTCTGTATTTTTCAGTCGTGTCTTGATTCCCTAGTTACATAGTTATATAGGCTGAAAAAAGACATGCGTCCATCAGGTTCAGCCTCTCCCACATAACCTACTGCTGTTGATCCAAAAGAAGGCAAAAAACCCAGTCTGAAATATGCAACATACCAGGAAAAAATTCCTTCTTGCCCCCAGATGGCGTCAGATTTCTCCTTGGATCAAGAAGCTTTTACCCACATATTAAATATTATAACCCTTAATATTCTGTGTCTGCAGGAAGTCATCCAGTCGTTTTTTAAAAGTCTGTACAGACTCTGACCCAACCACCTCAACAGGCAGAGAATTCCACAGCTTTATTGTTCTCACCGTAAAATAACCCTTCCTATGCTTTAAGCTAAATTTTCTTTCTTCCAGTCTAAATGGATGACCCCTTGTCCTATGTATAGTCCTGTTAATGAATAGGTTATCAGACAATGGTTGATAATGGCCCCGTATATATTTATATAAGGTTATCAGATCCCCTCTAAGGCGCCGTTTCTCTAAACTAAACAGGTTTAAGCTTGTTAGTCTTTCCTCATAACTTAACCCTTCCATTCCCCTTATTAATTTAGTTGCCCGTCTCTGCACTTTTTCTAACGCTATAATATCTTTTTTTAAGACAGGTGCCCAAAATTGCACGGCATATTCAAGGTGCGGCCTGACCATTGATTTATACAGAGGCAAAATTATGTTTTCATCCCGTGAGTGAACTCCCCTTTTAATGCATGCCAATACTTTGTTTGACATTGCACATTGTTACTTAGTTTGAAGTCTATGATTATTCCCAAATCCTTCTCCTGCTTGGATTTCCCTAACTCCGTACCATTTAGGGTATAAATTACTTGTGTGTTCTTCACTCCAAAGTGCATAACTTTGCATTTATCTAGATTAAATCTCATCTGCCATTTAAGTGCCCAGTCCCCCAATTTATCTAAATCCCTCTGCAGCGAAGTAACATCCTGCTCACATTGTATTACTTTTCCTAGTTTTGTGCCCTCTGCAAACACTGACACATGACTTTCAATGCCTATCTCAAGGTCATTTATAAATAAATTGAATAGTATTGGTCCTATAACAGACCCCTGAGGGACACCGCTTACCACTGGTGTCCATCTTGAAAATGTACCATTTATGACCACTCTCTGTACCCTATCCTTAAGCCAGTTTTCTATCCAAGAACAAGTATTTTCATCTAGACCATTTTTTCTCAATTTAAATAGTAACCTTTTGTGTGGAACTGTGTCGAAAGCTTTGGCAAAATCCAAGTAAATCACATCCACTGCGACCCCCTGATCTATACTTCTACTTACTTCCTCATAGAATGTAATTAGGTTAGTCTGACATGATCTGTGTTTCATGAAACCATGCTGATTTTTGCCAATTACATTATACCTCCCAATAAATTCCTGAATATTATCCCTTAGTAACCCCTCAAATACTTTCCCAGCCACATATGTTAAGCTCACAGGTCTATAATTCCCAGGCACAAATTTTAAACCTTTCTTAAATATAGGGACCACGTCAGCTTTTCTCCAATCCTCTGGTACTATTCCTGAAAGAAAAGAATCTTGAAATATGTAAACCGCTGTTCTTAATCTTTCAACACATAGCTCTCTCAGTACTCGTGGGTGAATTCCATCCGGCCCTGGGGCTTTATTCACATTGTTTAATTTCTGCAAAACCTTGTCCTGAGTCAACCAGTCACTTTGTATTAGTAAGTTTTTATTAATGAATTTCATGTCTCCTGTTCTAGGTTTCTCTTTGATAAATACTGAAGAAAAATAATCATTTAAAATTTCTGCCTTATCCTGATCTTCAGTTAACAATAACCCTGACTCAGATTTTAGTGAACCTACATTTTCACTCTTGGGTTTTTTAGAATTTATGTACCTAAAGAATCTTTTAGTGGCAATCAGATTTCTCAATGGGTCGATGAGCAAAGCATTATCTTTTTTTAATTATTGTATCCATTTATAGAATTGTAGTGCTGTTTTAAGATATGTTGCTGCATTTACTTGGTTTGGCCACCAGAGGGAGACGGGCGCAATATGAACTATACTGGACACCAACGGAACTACAAATTCCATCGTGGTTTGTGAGAGAGACAGGAAGTGGGTGGGAGAGAGAGGACATCCGCAGCCTGTGTGAAGGAGAGCCAGTGTGAGCCGAGCGACAAAAGGTAGAAGACGCATGTGAGACTGCCAGGGATCACAACCAGGCCGGAGAGCAAGCGCTGCCTCGTGGGTGCTGCTGATCAGACACAGTGACTTGGCAGAGACCTATCTATATATCGCTGAGAGGTTTTGCACAGAGCCATTGTTCCGGTTTGGACCCCGAGTAAGGAGACCGCGATGATCCATTGGGAGTGCAGGCGGTAGGCCGTAGTTCTCATTGCGGAGATCAGACAAGCAGGAGAAGCGGATCCGGTGGCACAGGATTCCAGTGTAATCCAGCGGAGAGACATCCTTGATCGGGTAGCGGAACAGATTGTCTAACGGATGGGTGAGAGGCCTTCCAGGCCACAGTCCCAAGTTTAAGGAAGCACGCTGCATTATTGTTTAAATCTACAGGGCCCCAATGTGACTAGTTGAAGATTTGCTCATTCTATTCACTGGCCAGTTGAATATAGTACCTGAGTTCACACACACCTTTTTGAGACATTACTTTCGCGGGACTTACATTCCAGAAACGAAAGGGTTAAACTTTACTTTTTGCCGCCGCGTGTTTTTTTTTCCCGCATTACGAAGTCCTGTCGTTCGTATACCCTGTTTACATTATATATGCCGCTTTATTGGGATCAGTAAAGTGTATATAATCTATAAAATCCACAACAGTGCTGGGGTATAATTATTCCCTAGTGCAGTGAGACTAATCCGAGGTTAATTCAGTGGCTCCTCCCGGGGTGAGCACTACAGAATATTTTATCAATAGTTGTATATTTTTGAGAACTGGCGTACCTCACTTGCCTGCAGGGATCCCCTTCCCACAAATGCACCTGGCCGCAATGAGTCCATCAACTGACGGCTGCACTCCATGTGTACATGCGGCCGGGCAGGTCTGGTCCTGTTGGGTTGTGCAGAGCACATGTGAGTGGTCCTTAGTGGGCTCGGCTGGAGCATGGGGCAGCGGTCTCTTGTCTGGCCCACAGCGGGAGGCATGCCTTCCTGCTTGGTGCCTGAATACACTGCGGTCCTGCATCTCCTCGAGGAAGCATAGTCCTTGCACTGTAAATGGAGGGTCTGGGGATAGCATCTCGGACTCGTGGGGGGCAGGGATGCACCTGGAGGTGGAGGTCCCTGTATAAATCTGCTCAGCCAGGTATGGGATGCTCAGTTGTTGTTTCTTAGTGATGCTGTAGAGACCTAGGGGTGTAACTACTAGGGGTGCAGAGGGTGCCACCACACCTGGGCCCTTGAGTTCGGGGGGGTCCACACTCGGCTGCCTTGGGGGCTTGACTATATTTTATAGATATAAATTATTTTTTAAATTCTCTACACTTGCCTTCTTCGTTGCTGACCTTCTGACTTGCCCTTTGACCGTTCATGATTGCTGCCTGCCTGACGTTCTGGCTTTGTCTCCCAGATTGACCTCCATTGTTACCTCGCCAGGGGTATAGGTGCCTTCTCTGTGGGTGTTTTGTGATGGAGTTCCCTATATAAATCTCCTCAGCCAGGTATGTGATGCTCCGTTGTCGATTCTCAGTGATCTTGCTCATATCTATCCTGTATACTTGCTGTCACGACAACTACGCGCGCCACAGCGAAAGATGCAGAGTTAAGCAACTCACTATCTGTCTATCCTAGACCCAGATAATGACTACACGGACCACAATCCCCCGCGCGCTTACCTAACTCTCCCCAACAGCACCTCCACTCGCGACAAGCACGTAGAGTGTGATGAAGTGGTGCCAGGATTGCAATGCCGTACCAGTCTTCTCTCGACCCGGGGTAGAGACTACGGTTCCCACAATCCCTACAGCCACTTTCTTACTCTTCATTACTCTGCCACTAGTTCTCATGAACACTACGCGCGCTACCGGCGTGAGACACAGGGTTAAGCAACTCCCTATCTATGTGGTCAACAATCCCCTGCGCGCTTACCCAACAGCAACTCAGTATAGTAGATACTCGAGCTTAAATAAACAAGCAATAATCCAGTCTCATTTAGTGTGGATCGAATCAGCCAGAAGCAGAACTTAAATAAGGTTATTTATAATATAAAAAATTGTATATCACGGTGCATTTTGGTTACAGAAAAATGGGTATGATGAATCCATTAATTACACATTACACAGCAGATAAAAGAAAAATTAACCCTTTCACTGCAGAGGACGTGTGGGGAACATCCTCAGACTCCTAAGGAAAGATAGGGATGGAGATGGGGGGATTCCTTTGAACCCCAATATCTCCCGACTGTTGGCAGCTAGCAGGGTCACGTTTAGTATCATTAGAAAGGCCAGAGCATGGTGTTACGACCTCTACGCGCGCTGCTGTGAAAGACGCCGGGTTAAGCCACCCATTATCTGTCTCTGCATACTTCTCTCTCGCAACAGGGGCGCAGAGCGTGATACAATGATCCCAGGATTGCAACACAGTACAAGTCTTCTCTTGGAAGCGGGTAATGACTACGTCTCCCACAATCCCTGGGCTCACTTTCCTATTCTATTAGTTATGCTGCCACCAGTCCTCATGGACACTACGCGCGTCGCAGCCGGAGACGCAGGGCTAAGCAACCGCACGATCTGCCTACCCTAGACTCAGACAGTGACGGCATACACCCCAATCCCTGCCGTCCCCAACGACTTCAACTCACAATTTCTTATCTACCCGAGCTTAAAGCAAATAGCAATACTCCTCTCTTAGCGTGGATCTCATCAGCCAGAAGCAGAGACTTAAATAGATTATATTTATTTATGATATAGAAAAATCACAGTGCATTGTTACAGGAAAAATTATAGATAGAATAAATCAATTACACACTACACAGCAAATAAAAGAAAAGTGTTAACCACAGAGCATTACTTACGACAAACTAATCAGTAAGCTAGCATCGGTGACTCCTGGAGCCTGGAGATAGAAGCATGGACAGATCAGTCATCTTTCGAATGTAGAAAGGGAATGGGTCCTAGTGGCGCAGTCTCTTTAGAGAGTGATTGGTAAACAGTTCTTGAGCACAACAATGGGATAAACCTAAAGGTAAAGAGTACCGTGTGGTCGCTAACCTAGAATAAGTGCACGGTCAAAATGACCACTAAGGTGCTACCGTATATGGTCTGAGTGCACTAGTATCACTGTGCAATGGAGCAATTAGTGCAAATAAATGAACAGCAAGGGTAAGAGGGGACCCACGTGGAGTGCAAATACGACCTAGGTCACATAAAGTGCAAATGTGTAAAAGTGCATATGAATGTACAATCGAAAAGATGGTGTAGTCAAAAAAGACCCACATAAAAGTGCAAATGTGGTCAAAATCACATAAAGTGCAAATGCATATATGTGCAATTGGTGGTCCTTGAATGGACAGTTGGGGTCAAGTCCTATTGGCCAAGGTATCTGGTGAATATAAAAATTCAAATAAAAGTCCAATCGGCCATATGATCTATATTGGAGATAGGGTAGTCTGATTAGGTTTCCGTATGAACAGTTCGGAGATGTGTATCTGAATCCTGGTGCGATGTCCTCACTGAAATCCTATGTAGAGAGGAAAAGAAAAAAGTTTTTTCCTCTCTCCCCCTCTCTCCCCCATTTAATGGGAATTGGGAGTCTACATAGGATTTCAGTGAGGACATCGCACCAGGATTCAGATACACATCTCTGAACTGTTCATAGGGTAGTCTGATTAGGTTTCCATATCTCCAATATAGATCATATGGCCGGTTGGACTTTTATTTGAATTTTTATATTCACCAGATACCTTGGCCAATAGGACTTGACCCCAACTGTCCATTCAAGGACCACCAATTGCACATATATGCATTTGCACTTTATGTGATTTTTGACCACATTTGCACTTTTATGTGGGTCTTTTTTGACTACACCATCTCTTCGATTGTACATTCATATGCACTTTTACGCATTTGCACTTTATGTGACCTAGGTCGTATTTGCACTCCACGTGGGTCCCCTCTTACCCTTGCTGTTCATTTATTTGCACTAATTGCTCCATTGCACAGTGATACTAGTGCACTCAGACCATATACGGTAGCACCTTAGTGGTCATTTCGACCGTGCACTTATTCTAGGTTAGCGACCACACGGTACTCTTTACCTTTAGGTTTATCCCATTGTTGTGCTCAAGAACTGTTTACCAAAGAGACTGCGCCACTAGGACCCATTCCCTTTCCACTGTATCTAATCACACATTTCTGTCGAGGTTTTGTGCCTAAATCCCAGTTGGCTGCACAACACTAATACATCCACTTAACAACACTAGCGCCTCCACTGTACCCCCCTTTTTCATCTTTCGAATGTACCCCAAGTGATCAGCCCTAGCACATGGCCAGTTTTCAGAATTTATACACTTCCTGGTCCTTCTAAAACCCACCCACAAATGGCCCAGCCTCCTGCACTACATATCCCAGAGTTCCCCTCTCGTGAGCACGCACAGTATGCTTGTCATTACTCTTAATTCCCTGGTCTATCAATCATCTCCCAAAGCCCACCTTCTGTGATCAGAAAATGTGATTGCTTCTTTGATATGCGGTTGGGGTGCCGCTCTGTCTGCATCTTCTCCCTGCCAGGAGTAATTGCTCTTTCTGCCTGCTGGGTAGACCCCAAAGAGGTGTTATCTTTAATTCACACCTTTGACTCCAGAGAAAATTGTCACGAACCTGCTTAATTGTTTCCTCCAGCAGACTGGAAGCGCAGCCATTGATTTCTGAGGCCAGCTGCGCCAAATGGCCCAGTATCTAAAGATAGGCAAATTTATAAATATGCCTCTAGAATACATATTGCGGTAGATATACCGATGGCTAGACACAGGCATACCCATCTGACACATGGCCTTTCCAATGATACCAAACATGACCAAGTAAGGAAATAAAATTATAAAAATAATAATAGAAACTTCTTTTTTTTTTTAAGACCTGAAATGGCTCAGCAGTGAAGTGGTTAAAACACAGAGCCTTACTTACACCCCAATAAGCTAAGCAGACCGTTGTGACTCCTGGGGGACTGGAGATTGGAAGCATGGACAGATCATCACGTCGAATGAACCCCCTGTGATCAGCAAGAGCCACATGGCGTGCTCCAGAATATATAGGCTTCCTGGTCATTCAAAAAAACCCATAAATGGTGCAGCCCCCTGCACTACATATCCCAGCCTGCCCCGTCTGGGCACGCTCAGTGCGCTTCATTAATTCTAGTCCCAAAGATATCAATAATCTCCCAAAAGACCACCTCTAGTGATCAAAGGATGTGATTGCTTCTTTGAGATGCGCTTGGAGTGCCGCTCCGGCTGCGTCTTCTCCCTGCCATGAGCAATTGCCCCTCCTGCCTGCTGGGAAGAACCAAAAGGGTAATTTCTTTAACCACTTGGCTGCTATGGACGCGCTCAGCGCATCCAGCCAAGTGGTTTTCCTGTGCTATGGACGCGCTGAGCGCGTCCATGCACAGGAGGCAGCAATCCGCTGGATTCCGGCAGATTGCTGCGCCCCCTGGTGTTGGCTGACATTTTGGATGTCAGCCCAGCACTCGGGACCCCGGCGGAGCAATTAGATGTCATCGCGGCGGCGCGATGACATCTAATTCAGGCGCCCTCCTCGCATGTGCGGAGGAGGCGCCTGAAAGGGAGGGGGGTCCTTCAGACCTCTCTCCCTCCCGATCGCCGGGGAGCAGGGGGTTAATCCAGGCACCGTTTGGAAGGGCACAGCCTGCCCTTCCAAACGGTGGCTTTCATTAACCCCTGGGGAGCCGGATCACGAATCGGCGCTGAAAAAAGCCGGTTCGTGATCCTTTCCCGGAGTTGGCCGACCTCTTGGATGTTGGCCAAGCCTCCGGAAACTCCCCCTGAGGACTGGCGTCATCGTGCATAGCACGATGACGCCAGTCCTGGAGTTAACCCCTAGCTGCCACCAATGGTGGAGATGGGGGTTCCAATGAACCCCCTATCTCCCGATCCGTGGCAGCTAGGGGTTAATGTTTGATATCGTTGGATCGGCCAGAGCATGGCCTTTCCAATGATATCAAACATGATAATGAAAAAGTTTAAAAAAAAAAAATTTAAATAATAAATATATATTTTAAAAAAATTAAAAAAATTTTTTTTTGTTTTGTTGATGCAGCAATATTGTTCCCATTTCAATTATAATGTGAACAATAATGCTGCACTAACGATTTTTGTATGCGGTGCATTTGTTAAAAATAGTGACATTTTCCCCAAAAAAAAATGTAACTGGTCCCCATTTCTAATTTTTTTAACAAGCGCACCCCATACAAAATATAACCGCAAACGATCGCATGTTAAAATGTGGGAAAAAAACACTTTACACATAATAAATTATTGAAAATTCTAATTTTATTGCATTTTTTGTTATAATATACAGACATGACATAACGTATACATATAATAATGGTATATTGTGAATCTGCACAGTCTGCCGGAAAGAACGATATATAATATGTCTGGGTCATATATCAAAATATGGCTACAAACGCGGTTAAACATGATGAGCGAAAGCGGTAAAAATGACCTCAGCACAGAGGTGTGAAAAGCCTCAGCAGCGAAAGGGTTAATTCACACCTTCAATGACTTCGCAGAGAAAACGGTCACTGGCCTGTTAATTGCTTCCTCCTGCAGGCTAGCAACTCAGGCATTGATCGTTTAGGCCAGCTGCGCAAAATGGCCTGGTATCTATAGATATAATTATGTGTGTGTATCTATAGATATAATTATGTGTGTGTATCTATCCTGTCACACTTACCTTCTTCGTTGTTGACCATTCTCGATTGCTGCCTACCCCGACCTTCTGGCTTTGTCTTACGACTTCGTCCCCAGTATCTCCCTTCACTGTTTCCTCACTCTTGGACTACTCCAGACTTTCATTACCAGGTTCCACGCACTTGAAACCATGACAATAACTTTAGCCCTGGCAACATGGGGTCGTACATTGTGCAAACTCTCTGAAGACCCACATTGCTATAGACTGGGTCTTCTTTGTTTTGCCAGAAACCCCTTTAAGTGGTCTCTTTCCCATCGATTACGCTTTTTTTTGATGGGTCATTGACGTTCCATTTTCAATGTAGGAATATTTCTCAAAATTCTTTTTACTGAACATTCGTTTCTACTGAAGTCTTCAATCCACATAAAATCCCCGTAGAAGGTATTTTACCCGTGGAATCTGTTTGATTTAAATGCTTTCTGTTCTGTATAGGGAATCTCGTGCACATATATCTGCTACCTGCAACTCATCGTTCTTACTTGGCAACTTTCTGATGTTCACCCTTTGTGTCAAGATGCCGAAATATGCCGAACCTTCTCTCTTATTCTCTTGTCTCCAAACCTCTAATAAAAGAAATATGTTGACCTTTCTTGGAGAAGGAAAATATGTTTTGGCGTTTGGCCAAAAACCTCAATGAAGGTGCCTTCACAAAAAAGAAAACCTGTTCTTCATTTTGTTTAGGTTCTACAGAAATGATTCAGTACCTTCAGATATTATCTTAATCCTGTAGTATTTGAATCGCTAATGTGAAGATCCCCAGAGTATGTGATTCTCTTTTGTGTATTTAGTGTAACCTTTCGTTCAGTGTAGTCCTACTTTCTTCTCATTTTCACGGCCCTGTTCAGACACAATTATAATGAATTGGTTACAGAATGTTTTGGAACCGTTGACTTCTGCGTATTCGACTCACCCACCTGGCATGGTGATGCTTGTTCCTACTTCCACTCCTCGAGGCGGCCCTCTGGTTTGCTGTCGTCTGGGTGCGTGTAGTGTGCCACGGTTGGCCATCCCATCGCGTGACTCTGTTCCTCTGCCTGTGTCTATCTGAAGTGGGCACGTCGAGTCTTGGTGGTGACTCAAGTTCAGCAATGTGGGAGGAGTTGAGCTGCCACTTTCATGGAGGAACGGGCAGGTATGGTCCTGACAACTGCTCACCCGACCCCTGGATAGTTAAATGCCTGCACCTCTCGGATCATCCCTTGCACCAGCCAACAGTATTGCATCCAAATCTTCACCTCCAGACCGTAAATTATATAGCGGATAATTAAAATAATTCCTCCTCACTCAGCATTGGCCTAGTGAGATCCCACATAGAGCAAAAGCAGATTTCAAAACTATTTCAATTTCTTCGTCTCGATCCCTGAAATCTTTTTTTTTTATTTTTTTTGGGGGGGGGGGGGGTTTCCAACCGCAATTCGGCCGTTTTTCGGTTCGGCAGATTTGATTCCTGGTGTACTGGGATTTACGATTACCTTTACCAGATCAACTCAATATCAGCATTCTCACCTGTACTCGCTTAAGGAAATTTTGGCTTTAGTGATCAAATTCCAATATTTTTTTGATATGCCAATATTCACAATTATGTCGCGTGGTGACAGGTCAATGAATGGCTCTTTGGCCACGGAAACAGAAGTCGCACTGTAGCCCTCTGAAACTGTAAGCCTTGGATTTTTTACGTAATCCAAATTCTACCAAAAAAATGTTTTTGGACATTTTACTGGCCCACTTTTTTCGACACATGATGAATTTTGTTATTTGGGTTACAGCTGAAACTATATGAATGAATCACCTGATATTCAGATGAAAATAGTCTTTGAAACTCCTTTTTAAGAAAGGGTTGATTTGTGAGCAGAGGGATGAGTTGTATCAGTGATGTGGTACAGTAATCTGAAGAGATGACTTTTGAGGGATTTCTTGAAGGCCTGAAGTTCGGGGGAGCGTTTGATGGGGCAAGGCAAGTCATTCCACAGGACCGGAGATGCCCTTGAAGTCTTGGAGGCGCGTGTAGACAGATGACAGGAGATCGCCCGCTGACTGGAGTAGTCTATGTAACGTGGCTGATCCCTGTCCCCGTGCAGTCTGCCCCCTTGCCGTCAGTATCCCGCAGGAGTACTGCTTCTGGCCCAAAACCCAGTGAAACACGAGCGATCTTTGCAGGTTGAAAACCAAACGAAGACTGACTTGATTTTCACTTTACAATAGGAAAAAACACACACACACAGGGGAAGGTACAGAAACAATGGAAACCCGCCCAGCATTGAAACAAAGGATTAGTAGTCTAACAATGTTATGGGTAAAGCTATCTGCTGGGGGAAGGAAGGGGGGGGGGGGGTTTGATGGAAGCATGTGAAGACAAAGGAATCACTTACGGGGGGGGGGGTTGTATGCAATACTAGAAAGGATTGTAATACAGAGGTTACACTATACAGAGAAGGAGACTCTACAATAAATGCATAAGAGAATATTAATAGAACAGACATCAGCGACTAGGGCACAGAAAACATAATAATTGTAGATATAGTGTGACTGTAACAAAGAAAAGGGCAGGGAATCAATATGAAACCTCAGACCTGCACCTCTCAAATCTATTTCTAGGCCCACATACTTAAAGTCCAAAGTGACACATGCCACAGTCTAGATGTGACGTGCTTTCGGAGTATTGAAGACCTGTAGGGAAGACTTGAGTTGAGCGCTTTGAACGTGAGAGTCAGTATTTGAAACTGTATCCTGAAATGTACAGGAAGCCAATGGAGGGACCGGCAGAGGAGGGAGGTACACGAGGTGCGTTTGAGAAAAATAAGCCTGGCCCCTGTGTTCATTACAGATTGCAAAGGGGCAATAGGGAGTTGGGTCCAATAAGGAGCGAGTTTGAGTAATCAGGTCTTGATGATTTAAGAGCATGAACCAGCACCTTCAAGGTCTCTTGCGTCAGGGTGAATCATGGGTGAAAAGGATGGGGGGGGGGGGGTGCAGAAATATGAGTTCCCATACTTTTATGACTTGACCCCTTTTATCTAACTTTTATGTATTATTTTTATTATTATTATAAAAACCCCTAAGGTTGGCCGTTCCTATACTTATCCTTACACTTGTTTACATACTTACACAATTTCCATCAGTGCAATTTTAGGATTATGCACCGTCATTAGTTTCTGACTCACGATGGGTATTCTTTACTTCACACGGCGATTAGACATTTGGGAGCTCTATATACACATTGCTCTGTTTATTGTTTTGGAACTAGTTGCATAGTAATAGAAGTCAAAAACTAGACTCATCTGGTTCAGCTTTTCCCTATCTTTATTATGGCTGGTTATATAAAAGGTGAAAACAAAGCCAATTTGCAGCAATTTTCAGTTATGCTAGAAAAAAAGTGGGAGAAAAGCTGGACTCCGTGACCGTAATAAAACCTCTCCATGACTCATAGAGCGGTTATTGTGCATATTCAATCTGTATGCATGGGCCTATGGTCCTGTTTTAAAGGGAGCAGAAACGAGGTCTGTGAGGGCCCAGAGTACAGGGCAGCAGCAGTGTCCTGCTCTGGTCAGGGCCGGATTTATAAGGAGGCAGAGTAGGCATGTGCCTAAAGGCGCCTGCCACAAGGGGGCGCCTTGGTCTGAAAAGGTTAATTACATATTACAATCATTTAGACCCCCTGTATCTCTGGAGTCCTATGGGCTAGAAGGACATATGAGGTATGGTTGGAAAGACCAGAGTATGGTCAAAAATGATCAAGTTAATTTAAAATTTTATAATGTTTTTTTTCTTATGTAGCACTATTGTTCACTTAACAATTCTAAAGTGACCATTGATGCTGCACTAACTCGGCTCCTCATTTCCCACACTGCCAGCAAGCATGGAGGTGATGGCACAACGTATCGTTTCATTGACATCCTAGACCGTGGTGCTGCATTGATGAGACCGGAGGACTTTGGAATCTGCATCTGATTTTTACACCACACAAGGTTAACCTCCCTGACGGTGTTTCCCAGTGTGACTCGGGTTAACTTTCAGTGCTGAAAGCGGTAACCCGAGCCACACTCGGGCTGCATAGCCCTGCGCTCCCTCGATGACCTCCGCGATCGTGTTCTCTGGCGATCGTGTCGTTTTGCTTCCTGGTTCCCTTCTTGCGAGAAGGGAACCAGGAAGTGTGATGTCGCGATTGCCCAGAGGTGACAGCGGGGAACAGCGAGGGAGCGCAGGGCCAGGTAATGTATGCACCCAGAGTGTGGCTCGGGGTTACCTCTTTCTGCAATGCATTTAACCGCGAGCCACACTCTCTTTACCACCAGGGGGCCAAATCGTTACGATTCTGACATATAAAATATATCAGAATCATAATGCCAGGGAGGTTCAGTGAGCTGTCATTGGAAAAGTCAGAATATGGTCTTTACAAGGATTCCAAACATGAACGTGTAAGGTGTAAAAGTAAAAAAAAAATTGGAGTTTTTTTTTTTTTACCTTATGTTCTACGTCAGTGGCATTATGTGCTTTTACTCCTAAAGCAAACAAAGCCACTGCACTCACCACCTCATTTCCCACTCTGGCAGCAAGTGTGGAGGTGATGGTGCAATGCAGCATTAAGGTATTGGTTCATCTAAAACAAAAGCTCTGCTGTTTGGAGAGTGCGGTCCTTTGGACCCCTGTATCTCTGTTATTTTCACCCCACTTGTTCAAGTAAAGTGTCACGGGCCTTTCTAATGATACCAAAAATTACCATGAAATTGTAAAAAATTCCCCTATGTCCCTTTTATATAATGATCAAAAAATGATGTGGCAAAAAAGACAGGTCTCACAATGTTTTCGCTTGATGGTGCCATGACAGGAGGATATACCATATGCAAATCAGATGCGATCACCCAGAAAGGGCAGCCAGAGCAGAAATGCAAAGGCAACCTCTTCTGCGTGAGAGACGTGTCAATCCCCAGCGATCGTTTTGGCCTTTTAAGGCCTAATCAGCTGGGCAGGGCCAGCGCATCCATTAGGCCAAATACGCAGTTGCCTAGGGTGCCACTGAGAGGCGGCGCCGTTTTGAGCTAATATAACCACGGGCACGATGGTAGAGGTTGTTTGTTTTTAGCTGACGCAGTGCTTGCAGCAGCCCTCTCCTGTCATTGGCAAAGGACCGTTGATGTGAGCGCTCTCTAACTGCGAGCTCCCTGTGCCTGCACGCTCGTTCTGCTGTCCCACAGCAAGCAAGATTGCCGTCCCCTGGTCTGTACCCCACAAAAGCATGAGACGTGTTAGGGGAGCAGAGACAATATTTGATAGGAAACACCAGGGAGTAGAGGTGTGCATGCCTGAAAAAAAAAATTTGCTTAGTTTCGCACGAATCCTTTAGTCCGAAACGAATTCGGGTTATAAACGAAGATTAGGAATTGGGGTTAGATGATTAGTGTTAGCAATTAGGGTTAGATTATGTTTAGGACTTTATAGTTCGAAATTAAGATTCACCTGTGTGAAACGTCATAACGAAATTAATTCTTTTTATAACGAATCGATCCAGATCCATTCGTTATATATCGATTCCTTTCAGCGATAGCAATTCAAAATTTCTGATTCACTTCCGAAAAATGAATCCATTAAATTTCGGACGACGAATTTGGGTTCGTTAAGAAATGAATCGCACACGTCTACTGGGCAGAGGAAGGGCAGCAAAATATATATTAGATTTTTTTTTTTTTTACCTAGGATGGCAGAAATCCTCGCACTGGCCCTGCAGGTGGGTATGGCTGATACCTCCTATAGGCACCTCGAGCAAGGGGTCAATGTCTGCAGTTTTTGGATGTACCTTATGTGGTTGACATTAAAGTGTATTAGTCATAAACCTCCTATGCGTGTATGGGGTTGTGCACACCTGTGATGCAAACACTGAGTGATGGACGATTGTCCGTCCTAGACCAAATCTTCCCGTCTCCTCCAAGTGGATTCCACTTCTGCTATGCAAACACATTGTGACAATGTTTAAGTAGGAACTCGCAGGAGTAACTCAAGCATGCGGAGCCTGGAAACGAGGTGACCTTGACTTAACTCCAGAGAATCCTGTGCATGATGGACCCTCAGATCCGTCTCTTATCTCCTGGGGTCTGCAAGCCATTGTAGACATCGGAGAGGGAAGCTGTATACACAAGCCCCCACTCCACATGACATAGTGTTTTTTGATGAAACGCATAGGAGGAGGAATCCGTCTGCTTTGTATTATTCGCTAGCACGCAGTTCAGGTATTTGCATACGACCAGCTAGGATATCTCCATTAAGTGTTATCACATGCCTTGGATCGGCTGCAATCCTACGATTTGTCCACAAGGTTGCGATCATGCTATTGAAGTGGGGACAGTGACGAAACCTAGCTAGTATGAGCCGGCGCATGCAAACCATCACGTAACAGCTGTGCGTTCTATCCAAGCATCAATAATACATCAGCCTGTTTTAAATATTAACTCTTGCACGTTGCACGTTACAGGAGACAGGTTTGCGAAACGCGGGCGAGAGAGAGGATTGATATGGATTGAAAGCGACTGCAATTAAAATCTTGATGGCAAGTAAGCCGAGTAGATCCTCCATCCTGCTGATCACCCGTCTTAACCTTCACCACGTTTTGGTGACAAAAATGTGAGAGTAACATTTATTCGAACCAACAGCTGTGTGGTCAACGCTATGGGGGTCTATTAGTAAAGCACCGAAAGTGAGTCCAATTTCTGTACTTTTCATTCCGATGCATTTCGGAGATTCTATTTTGCTGAAAATTCGTTATTTCACTGGTCATCGACCAGTCACCGTATTGTGCCGCAAATGGAGTTGCCGCAGCTGTTGGACACCTGCGAAAACCGCTGGATTGGCTGTGGCAAATCCCCCCCCCAACTGAAAAAGGGGGTCTCCTCTTTTCCTAATAGGTTAGCCCTTTCACTGCTGAGGACGTGTGGGGAACGTCCTCATTGACTCATAAGGAAAGATAGGGGTGGAGATGGGGGTTTTTTGAACCCCGATATCTCCCAACTGTTGGCAGCTAGCACGGTCATGTTTGGTATCATTAGAAAGGCCAGAGCATGGCCTTTCCAATGATAGCAAACATGATGATGTTTAAAGTAAAGAAAAAAACAAATTAAATTAATAAAAAAAAGAAACGTGTTAAGTCAATAAACCTGTAGTAAAAATGTGTCTAATAATAATACTTTTATGAATAATAAAAAGGCCTGTTTAAAAAAAATCTCTTCCACCAGTGGCTGGGAGTTTACATTTCCCGTCAGCCAGTCAGCAGATTAGTCACTAGTGATGTCAGCACACAGAGCATGTCGATATCGCCCTCTGAGTACACTGTAGCGGGTGTTCCCAGAGAGGCAGCCGATGTGTTGGATCTACACATGCCTCCGATCCATTGCTCTGTGCAAGCGCTATGGAACGTGTGTACTTAAAGTGCAAGAGTGCTTTTGCGGTTCCTATGCTGCACAAGTTGCGTAGGCGAACAAATTGCGTCAAAATAGAATGTCCCTTTAATAATGCCACCAAGATACATTCATGGTTGTAATTTAGGATAAAGGAGACATTTTTAAAGTGCCAGTATCAGCAAAAAATGCAATGTCCTTATTTATATGATGTTGCTGATATCTTACATGTGCTTTGTTTTTATCATTTTTTTTTTTTTTTTAAGAAAATATTTTCCTCTGGATGCACCCACTGACACAGAGGAAAATATCACACAATGGATGCACCCACTGACACAGAGGAAAATCTCACACAATGGATGCACCCACTGACACATTGTGTATTTTCCTGTGTCACTGGGTGCATCCATTGTGATATTTTGTGTTGTAAACTGCCCCTCCCCACTGTATCTTTCCATCACTTGCTCCTCACTGTGTGGCTTTGGCCATAGAATGGAGTGAATGGGTCAGTCGCTGACTCGCATCATTGCATTGTGTCGGATGTATTCAAAGGACATTGTTTTATAAAACACAGATCATGCCAGACTAACCGAATTATGTTCTATGAGGAAGTAAGTAGAAGTATAGATCAGGGGGTCGCAGTGAATGTGATTTACTTAGGTTTTGCCAAAGCTTTCGACACAGTTCCACACAAAAGGTTACTATTTAAATTAAGAAAAATTGGTCTAGATGTAAATACTTGTTCTTGGATAGAAAACTGGCTAAAAGATAGGGTACAGAGAGTGGTCATAAATGGTACATTTTCAAGATGGACACCAGTGGTAAGTGGTGTCCCTCAGGGGTCTGTTATAGGACCAATACTATTCAATTTATTTATAAATGACCTTGAGATAGGCATTGAAAGTCATGTGTCAGTGTTTGCAGAGGACACAAAACTAGGAAAAGTAATACAATGTGAGCAGGATGTTACTTCGCTGCAGAGGGATTTAGATAGATTGGGGGACTGGGCACTTAAATGGCAGATGAAATTTAATGTAGATAAATGCAAAGTTATGCACTTTGGAGTGAAGAACCCACAAGTAATTTATACCCTAAATGGTACGGAGTTAGGGAAATCCAAGCGGGAGAAAGATTTGGGAATAATCATAGACTTCAAACTAAGTAACAATGTGCAATGTCAAACAGCAGCTGCCAAGGCCAGCAAGGTATCTGCATTAAAAGGAGTTCACTCACGGAATGAAAACATAATTTTGCCTCTGTATAAATCAATGGTCAGGCCGCACCTTGAATATGCCGTGCAATTTTGGGCACCGGTCTTAAAAATAGATATTATAGCGCTAGAAAAAGTGCAGAGACGGGCAACTAAATTAATAAGGGGAATGGAAGGGTTAAGTTATGAGGAAAGACTAACAAGCTTAAACCTGTTTAGTTTAGAGAAACGGCGCCTTAGAGGGGATCTGATAACCTTATATAAATATATACGGGGCCATTATCAACCATTGTCTGATAACCTATTCATTAACAGGACTATACACAGGACAAGGGGTCATCCATTTAGACTGGAAGAAAGAAAATTTAGCTTAAAGCATAGGAAGGGTTATTTTACGGTGAGAACAATAAAGCTGTGGAATTCTCTGCCTGTTGCGGTGGTTGGGTCAGAGTCTGTACAGACTTTTAACCACTTCGCTGCTGAGGACGCGCTCAGCGCGTCCTCAGCAGTCCCGCTGGTGTGCTGAGGACGCGCTGAGCGCGTCCTCACATTGGGGTCAGCGTTCGGCCGGTTCCGGCCGATCGCTGGCCCCTCCGGTGCGGGCTGACATCCTGGATGTCAGCCCGGCATCCGGACCAGCAGCCGCCAGAATTAGGTGTCATCGCGGGGGCGCGATGACACCTAATTCAGGCGCCCCCCCCGCATGTGCGGAGGAGGCGCCTGAAAGGGAGGGGGGGGGAGGTCCTTCGGACCTCTCTCCCTCCCGATCGGCGGCGCACAGGGGGTTAACCCAGGCATCATTTGAAGGGCAAATGATGCCTGGCATTAACCCCTGGGGAGCTGGATCGCGAATCGGCGCTGAAAAGCGCCGGTTCGCGATCCTTTCCCGGAGCTGGCCGACATCTTGGATGTCGGCCAAGCCTCCGGGAACTCCCCCAGAGGACTGGCGTCATCGTGCGTAGCACGATGACGCCAGTCCTAGAGTTAACCCCTAACTGCCACCAACTGTGGAGATAGGGAGTTCATTGGAACTCCCTATCTCCCGATCCGTGGCAGTTAGGGGTTAAATTTTGGTATGGTTGGATCGGCCAGAGCATGGCCGTTCCAACGATACCAAACACTACAGTGAAAAATTTTGTAAAAAAAAAAAAAAGAGAAATAAAAATTAAAAAAAATTAAAAAAAAAAAATTAAACACTTTTTTTTTTTAATTTTTTGGGTTTGTTAATGCAGCAATATTGTTCCCATTTCAATTATAATGTGAACAATGATGCTGCACTAACGATTTTTGTATGCGGTGCGTTTGTTAAAAATAGTGTCATTTTCTCCAAAAAAAAATGTAATGAGACCCCATCTCTAATTTTTTTAACAAGCGCACCCCATACAAAATATAACCGCAATTGCTCGCATGTTAAAATGTGGAAAAAACACTTTACACATTGTAAATTATTGAAAATACATATTTTATTGCATTTTTTGTTATAATATACAGACATGACATAACGTATACATATAATAATGACATATTATGAATCTACCGAGTCTGACGGAAAGAACGATATATAATATGTCTGGGTCATATACTAAAATAAGCCTTCAAAACACGTTTAAACAGGTAAAAATGACCTCAGCATAGGGGCGGGAAAAGCCTCAGCAGCGAAAGGGTTAAACAACGACTGGATGACTTCCTGCAGACACAGAATGTTAGGGGTTATAATATTTAATATGTCGGTAAAAGCTTCTTGATCCAGGGAGAAATCTGACACCATCTGGGGTCAAGAAGGATTTTTTTTCCCAGTGTGTTGCATATTTGCGAGCATTTCAGACTGGGTTTTTTGCCTTCTTTTGGATCAACAGCAGTAGGTGATGTGTGAGAGGCTGAACCCGATGGACGCATGTCTTTTTTCAGACTATGTAACGATGGAATGACCTCATCAGGGGGTAGATTATAAGTATTTTAAGCTCCCTGTATTCTCTCATTCAGCTGCTAGCTCTTATTTTAGGTAGCCTAGAGAACATCATACAACCGGTGCTGCTTTATCTAAACCTTCCCTCCTCCACCTTATTAACTGGTAAATACTGTAGATTAAATAAACAAGAGCCACAAACCTTTGGTAAATGTTACATCATGGGAAAAATCCAGAAAATGGAACCTGGAGATAAAAATCTGATTGTATTTTTCCTTTTCATATGTAATTACTTCAAAGAAAAAAACAGCATGTGTCTTTTATGTGGCACATAATAATAAAAGACACGTTGTTTTTTTATTTTATTAAAACCTTAAATGTGCTTCATAGTGTGTTTTATAATGTGGTTTTATTTGTAATGCACAAGTAATCTAGTTACAGCTTATGTTGGTGGTAGTGTCCCTTTAACCCAGAGTCTCCCTGGTCTTCCTGCGCTGTTCTATTTCCAGATGCTCTCCTGGGCAGGGAGAGATGTTTTCTCAGCGTAAGGAATGCTGTCATTTGGTTAAACTTTAACTAGATACGCGTTAGCACCCTGGAGCCTGCTAAGTACCTCTGTTTTTTTTATGGGCAGCTTGTGGTGCCACGGGGTCTGTGATGCGTGTGTGGGGGGGATCCATGTATCAGGAGTGACACATTGTAAAACAAACTGCTTACAAGTGGCGCTCTGCATATTGATTCGGGAGCAGAGCATCTCATTGCTGCTCCTCTTCTATTTACTGGAATCCTGACACCTCATCCTGTTTTACTAGTCGCCGGTACAGATCCGCGGCGTACGTCCAGTCCTCCCGTTTATTAACGAGGTAGAGATGGAAATGTTTTCTTCCTGGGAGAAAACTAGGATTCTGGTTGTAATTAACCGCTCCGCAGTGTGGGTCAAAATATCTCGTCTCTTCCTGATACTGTGACATAAAAGAGAATTCGTGGCGTTTCATTAATTCTCAATATTATCAACTACATCCTCTGTGACTCGTGCCATACTCTCTTCTCTTTGTATGATGTCATGTTTACACGTTAAGGTTCCATTGTGTGATATTTTCCTGCGTCACTGGGTGCATCCATTGTGTGATATTTTGTGTTGTAACCTGCCCCCCCCCCCGTATCTTTCCACCACTTGCTCCTCACTGTGTGACTTTGGCCATAGAATAGAGTGGGTCGGTCACCGACTTGCATCATTGTATAGTGTGGGATGTATTCAAAGGACATCACCAGGGGCTAGATTAGAAGCCTTTTAAACTCCCCTGTTTTATCTCATTCAGCTGTCAGCTCTTATCTCAAGTAGCCTGGATCACAATAGACCTCCTGTAGCTTTATCTAAACATTCCCTCCTCCACCTCATTAACTGTTAAATACCGAAGATTAGGTAAACCGCTGCTGTAAAGTGTTGCATCATGAGATTTTTGCATTTTGTGGATTTTTTCCAAGATTTAACACTTACCAAAATCTTTGCAAACATTTTACTTCACAGCAGCGGTTTAACCGTTAATGAGGTGGAGGAGGGAATGTTTAGATAAGGCAGCAGGAAGTCTTTTGTTCTATAGGCTACCTGAGATAAGAGCTGGCAGCTGAATGGGGTAAAACAGGGAGCTTAAAAGATAACGTTTTATTTTCCTTTCTACATGCAATTACATAAAAAAAAGAGAGAAACCCAGCAGCATGTGTTTTATAAGGTGTATTTTAACCCCTTCACTGCTGAGCCATTTCACGTTTTAAAAAAAAAACACCTTTTTCTTTTATTTTTTTTATTCACATTGAACATGGTCATGATTGGTATCATTGGAAAGGCCATGCTCTGGCCTTTGTAATGATACCAAACATGACCCTGCTAGCTGAAAACAGTCAGATATTGGGGTTCAAACAAACCCCTATCTTTCCTTAGGAGTCAATAAGGACGTTCCCCACACATCCTCAGCAGTGAAAGGGTTAAATCCTATAGCTGCGCCTTATGTTTGTGGTGGTGTCCCTTTTAATGCCACATACGTTGGATGTACGAACACTCAGCTGTAGTGAAGATGCACCGCACTGGCCGTTTGAAAGTTATGGCTAATGCTTGTTGCCGGAACAGCCAAAAATCTTTTAACGTGGTTTTCATCTATGTTACAGGTGGCGCCCATGAGGGTCTGCAGCATCTGGGACCCTATGGAAATATTCCAAACATTGTGGCAGAGCTGACAGGGGACAACATCCCCAAGGACTTCAGAGAAGACAAAGGATACCCAAATCCTCCTAATCCTTGTCCTGTCGGAAAAACAGGTAAAGTGTCTGTCTGTGTGTCTGTCTGTGTGTCTGTCTGTGTGTCTGTCTGTGTGTCTGTCTGTGTGTCTGTCTGTGTGTCTGTCTGTGTGTCTGTCTGTGTGTCTGTCTGTGTGTCTGTCTGTGTGTCTGTCTGTGTGTCTGTCTGTGTGTCTGTCTGTGTGTCTGTCTGTGTGTCTGTGTGTCTGTCTGTGTGTCTGTCTGTGTGTCTGTCTGTGTCTGTCTGTCTGTGTCTGTCTGTCTGTGTCTGTCTGTCTGTGTCTGTCTGTCTGTGTCTGTCTGTCTGTCTGTGTGTCTGTCTGTCTGTCTGTCTGTGTGTGTGTCTGTCTGTGTGTCTCTCTGTCTGTGTCTGTCTGTCTGTCTCTGTCTGTCTGTGTGTCTGTCTGTCTCTGTCTGTCTGTGATACGGCTGCCCAGCGCTCGTATCGCTCTAGCAGTGGTGGGCACGCACGGCTAGCGGTAGCTGTATTCATTCTGAAGTCTATGGGCTCAGAGGGGGGGGGGACAAATGTCACCCTGGGGGGGACACTTACTAGCAAACAGCCCTTTTGCAACCCCTAAAAAATAACATTAAAGCACATCTCATACCTTTTGTATACATACAGAATTTTATGTATAGAATATGAATTAAATATCCTTGCTACTGAAATATATATATATATATATATCTCCCTTCCCGGCCGCAGGGTGTACCATGCTGTCCCTGCGCCAGGTGGGCCTTGAAGGTGTGGGTGTAGTACGCCCAGTTGACTTGAATGGGTCGCCTCGGCTGTGTTTGAGATCACGGCCTCATTGATGTCAAGATGTGCTCTTCAGAATGATATGGGGGGGGGGGGTTGTGTTTTCTGGTTGCAGTTATCATTGATTTATTAAATTTGGTAAAACCATCATATCGAAGAAAAAAAAATATGTGTTAAGTCTGGTCAATGAATAAGTAAATATCGGGGCCAATACGGCTACATAGACCTGTTTGCATTCTCCAAGCAGATTTCCGTCTCGCACCACAATGGCGATGTCTCGGCACGCTTTCCAGGAAACTGCCGCATGTATAGACCGAATTCTAATGAAGAATATGGAGATCTTTGGAGGGGTCACTAAGAGGGTTATTCACAAAGCAACGAAATTGACAGCAATTTCGGTGCTTTTCATTTCGGCGAAAATAAGATGTATTCACTATTCACCAAATGTTCACCGCATTGCGCCGAAAATGGAGTCGCCGGAGCTGTAATGGGACATTGACGAAACACACCGAATTGGCCTCTGCAAATTCCACCGTACCGGTAAAAAAAATAGGAAGTATTCTTTTAGGAGTTTGAATCAATAAAAATGTAGAAAAAAAAAATGTGTTTAAGTAATAAAGTCCTATATTTTTTAAAATCATTTTCTCTTTTGTAAAGGACTTTTTTTCATCTGTTCAGATTTAAACAGGTAAATCCAACAGGTTTCAATGTAATATATTTTAAAAGTTTAAAGATGATATATATATATATTTCTTACATTGAAACCTATTGGATTTTCCCGTTTTTATATCTCTGAAAAGAATAATCATTATTTCTCTGCGGGATAATTTCTGTGCTGCCAAAATGCACCGAATTGCGACAAAATTCATCGTATTCCCGTCTTTTCTCCTGTATTTGAATTGACAGCTTGGTGAATAGACAAATTGCCATGAAATTGCGGATACGGTAAAATTCACCGTTCGGTGCAAATTTCTAAATGTGTCACTTTTTGTAAAGATGGTGTTTTTTTTATTTATTAGACTTTACTATTTGCCGTTACGCTCTACCAAACTTAAATAGGCGAAACTGACATTTAGACAATGTATCACGTTGAAAAGCTGACGTTTCAGAGGCTTCAGGGAGAAAACCTAAAGCACAGCCGTACAGGATTCCCCGTTACCTGTGTCGTCCTCTCCTCTCCATCCGACCACTTTCTCTCATGGTCGTTAAGTGGCGTCCCTCTGTCTGTGGGTAAATGAACGCAGAGTAGGGGGTCATTAAGAGGGCCCATGGCAGTTAGGATATTTTGCCATCGGCACGAAGTGAAAGTGTTCTTAGTAAATAAGTTACCAGGAGAGACGAGCTGTATGGGATTAACTGCTCGCAGTCTCTGGGTACCATGTCGGTCGGTCGGGCTGAGCGACGCAGGGTCACTGACTCCCTTAATTGATATTTTTGTGTATTTGAGCCAGTGCTCTGCGCTTCTGATAAGCCAATCCATTAAAAAATGCCACAATCACATTGGAACCGTCCATCTGGGAGCGATGAACTCTGACAACACAATGCATCCAACACACATCCCATAAAGACCACGTTAAACCAGCGATTTCCATTGGGTAATATTTGGGGTTGCTTGTTTTAGCCTCCGTTGTGAATTTACTGATACAATATAAAGATGAATTACTATCCTGCTCGGTAAAGAACCTGGGCTGCGCAACCTTGGGCCTCCAGATACCTTGGAACTACATTTCCCACAAGGCTGTTTTTATGTTCGTTTGAATGTTACATACAAGACATAAACCTCCAGGGTCAGACTTAATGTGTGGCTGAGTATCGTGGGAGATACAGTTTTGAAACCTCTGGAGATCCAAGTTTGTGTCTTAAAAGGATACTCTTATGAAAAATAGACTTTTTTTTGCCTTCAAGTAATTGGGCAGATCCTGCTGACGGCCTAGTGACCGATCTGGTGATCGGCAGCCAGGACATTCAGAATCTTGGCTGCTGGTGACGGTGGGTGGGATGGAGGAAACTCCTTCACTTCACCCAGCGATTCAGCCAGATCGGGGCAGCAGGGGAAAATGGGGGGGTAGTCCTCACATCCTGACCACTTTAAAATTATAAAGTGGTCAGGATGAATGGTTTCCCTTTAAGAGAAATGTGACCAGCACTGGGGACTTACGCTCAACATACACAACATACAATCCCTCGGGAACCTCGTCCTCCAATCTTACCGTATCTTTGTTATGTGTTCAAATTCAATTATTTTCTGTTGTAATATCCACCTGTCTATCTTTACTGCACTGTGGCATTTGCTAGCACTTTATAAATAAAGTATAATATATTCTTTTTGTTATTTTGTTTGGGGCGGGGACAGAAGGGGGTGTAACCCTTTTTAAATTAGATGTCATTAAGCGCCATTTAAAACGCTTCAACAAAACTGTGAATTATAAAATTTGTGTAATGAACTGTACATGGAGGCTCGTTCATAGGGAAAGTTCGGGCAGTGCCCTACCATTTATTTATTTTTATTATTTTTGCTTTGCAATTAAAAAAAACTTTTCCTGTTCTTTGTCTTTCGCCTGATTGATAAAGTGTCCCTTTTAAGCAGTGTCTTTGTCTCTTCAACTGTTGCTAGACAGAGTTAAAAAAAAAAATATGTAAAAAGGTAATCTAATCATTTGTCTTGGACATCATCCAGAAATCTGCTAACGACTCTATGGGAAGTCTTATATATCACTGACCACAACTGTTGTTTAAGCCTCCTGCTGCTGTGTGTGGAACAAACCAGGCCAAAATCTGAAGCGTTTTATCTGCTTCACACAGCAGATGCCTTAACCCCTTAATGACAGAAAATGCACAGCCACATTTGCCTTAATGTGCTAAGTAGCAGTAGTAAACAGGATTTTTCTTTCTTACACTGAAGTTTTGTATAGTCAGTTATTGAGTCAAATGGGATTAGGGTTTAGTTGTTTGTTTTATCATTTACTAAAAAAAAAACATTTCACTCTTGGATTTTCTTATACTGAATGTTTTATATATGCATCCTGGAAAACACTCGTAATCACTGATATAAACAACGAATGGTGCAGCGCCACACAACATGCATCCACCACCTGGGTGCCCAGATAGCCGATCTCAGGATATAGTGGTTTCCCCTATACCATTACACACAATAATAGAATCAGTAACCTGGATCGGCGCAAGTACTGCTCACTGGGGTCCCGGTATCTCGTATATGCATATATATAATAAAAGAGACAATAATAGTGCAACACTGTTCTACACAATGTAGTATAAATGTATGTGGTATATATCCCACTTACAAGTGTAGAGCCGTACACTGGCTCTAAGTGGGTCCAGGCATGCGGGTGATTGTCTTCAATTTCTTAGGTGACCCCCACCTTACAGCAAATTTTTTTTTTTCTTTTTTCTCTGTCCGAAGTTTAAACAGTAGAAAGGAAAAAAAGGAAGAAAATTCCTTGTGTAGATCCACGGATTAAGGTCACAATGTTATGTACAGTTGGAATCGTACTCACATTCTGTGGAGCTCACATAGCTCATGGATATATGCCCATAGGTTTTTTTGGTAGGAGAAAAACCCAGATGAAAAACCACCGATGTTGCAGGAATCAACGAAGCAGGAATCAGGATTGGAGATGGAAAAATAAAATTTATTTAAAATATAATTAAAATCGCCACCAGAACGCGTTTCGCCGCATCAAGTAGCGGCTTCATCAGCTGGATTCCAACATGAACATAAAAACACACCAACTCTAAAGAAATGGAGTGAATAAAGCTAGAGTAAAAATGATGCATTATATGGACTTATTCTTTCATGACCTCCATGACTTGCATATTGGAAGTGGAACTGTTAATGGACACATTATATCTGGCTCTAATAGGTGACGACTGCCTGGAGAACACACCGGATACAGCCCAGTTCAGCAGAGAGTACCAGTTACACCAGAACCTCTTCGATCCTGAACACAATTTTCCAGGCGGTGCCAAGTGGGTGAGTATCTAGTCATTCTGGTCCCCTGCAGAAGGGAAATTTGGCAGGTAGTCCAATAGCTTTACGATATATCCTCCTCTTTTATAAATTTCAGGGAAATGCATTCTTTTATTCACTAGGAGAAAAGACTCCTCGGCTCCAACATGGAAAGCTAGAAAAAGACACACCATAGCACTGATAAAAAAGGAAATAATTATATATATATCAAATTTTGAGATCAAAATTTAAAACGCGAACTATGGAAGAGCTTTCTGTGAACACAAGCTGGCTCCCTGCCCGGCACTTTACACACTCAAGCTCTTGAAAAAGCCCTTCAGGGCGAAATGCGTCAAGTGCCGTTTCCACAATGGCAATTTATATAATGCTCTTCTAAGTCTGTCAAGGGTAATTTTTTAATTACAGGAATCCGTCATGGGTGCAGTACTAACTCACCTGAAACTGGGCTGACAGCAGTGGGTGACTGTCCATCAGATTTCCATGGGCCCAGTGGTTCCAAGGGCTCTGTCCTTTGCCAAACCATAAGCAGCTCGCCACTGAAGTAAGGGCCCCTCCATACCACCAAGGACTGGCCCACCATGATACCAACAAATTTCCCGGTGGGCCGCAACATCCAGAACACTCAAAGTGAGGTATTAGTATGATCTGTGGCACGCAGAGATGCAGACTGATGGCCGTAATGCCAGGGGACACCTTTCATCCCCTGGCTGGACCACTTCCTGTAACATAAGGCACGCACAAGCGGAGGCAAAAGGTTATATTTTTAATATACTGGAACGGGCAGCTGAGTCAAGGTGGCCCCGACTAGTGGTTCAATAAGGGGCCCCAAGATTTCTGATAGCAGCGCTGCCTGAGACCATCAGAATAATCCACCACATGCCTATATCAGTCAATATATTGTTTCTCCAGGGTCCGTCCTTCCACTTCGCTTTCCTGTCATCACGGACCCTTGAATGCCTGTTTCCCACTTTAGTGATTTCCTTCTGTGCCCTCTAGTTTACTTGGTCACCTTAAATAACTGGGCAGATCCGGCTGACAGCTCTATCCCAATTATTATTTTTACATATTTATTTTTTATTTTTTTGTTGTTGAAAAAAAACACGGTAACATTTATTCGAAACACGGGATGTGAAGTTGTCAAATATAGGGTAAAACACAAATTTTGCACAGAAATTCTGAGAAGGTTAAAAATATTCAATGTGAATTTGATCATTTATAATTTTTCATGTATTTGTTTATCCTTCTCCAGAAATATCAATGGGATGAAAGGTTCTAAACTGTAGGTGGCGTCCCTTATCTGGCACAATGTCACACGGGGTCTGCTTTATCCGCATACAGACAGAAATGGCTTTTATACCTTTATTGAAAAGTCTGTGTATCTGAAACTTGTATACTATATGTATTTATATATTTTTACATGTTTTTTTTATATATATTTATATTTTTTTTATGTTTATAGATATGTGCAAGTTATTAGATTAGGTTTTGATAGGTTTTAGGTATGTTAGTTTTTTGATCTTCGTTTATACATTAGATTAGTTTGTATTAGTTTTAGTTTGATATGTTTGTTTTTTATGTACATGTTTAGTTTTTAGATTTTTTTATATAGGTGTATATAGTAGTTTTTAGTTTTATATACGTGTGTATATTTATATAGTAGTTTTTAGTTTTATATATAATTTTTTTATATAAGTGTGTATATTTAGTAGTTTTTAGATCTTTTATATGTCGTTTTTAATATACGTGTGTATGTAGTTTTAGATATTTTGTATGTGTATATAGTTTTTTTAATATGTAGTTTTTAGATCTTTTATATATACTGTATGTAGTTTTTATATACTTTTTTGTGTTTGTGTGTCTATATATTTTAGATCTGTAGTTTTTTGTGTGTATATATGCAGTTTTTTTATATACATGCGTCCGTATATATGCAGTTTTTAGATATTTTGTATAGTTTTTTATAAGTGTGTACATGTAGTTTTAGATATTCTAGTTTTAATATACATGATATATATATAGTAGCTTTTAGATATTTTGTATACATGTTTTTTATAAATATGTATGAGATTTTTTTACACTAGTTCTATTGTTGCTCAAAAATCAAAGAGCAGTATTTTTATTCGTGAGTAAATTGAGCAACAATATAGACTTTAAAATCCCTGTTTCACCCTGATTTTCATTAATAATGTGTGTATATATCATTTTGTTTTGCCGACAGAACAAGAAGCTGCTCTTTGACAAACTTAAAGGAGCCTCAGAGAGGAGGAAAAGGGTAAATCTCTATTTATTTTACATATATTTATTTACACCAAGGCTGTCAAACTCCACCCCCCCCCCATGTAACTTAACTACAGCTCCCACGATTCCCTGGTCATCGGTTGCATTGAAGGAATTCTGGGAATTGTAGGCATCAACATGCAGAGGGGGGGTGAGTTTGACAGCCTTGAGCAAAGCTTGGCAGTGATGCGCCGGAATAGGTCAGATACCCCTGTCGGCTTGTATTATACCCATACCCCCCCCAAAGAAAAACGTAAATATCTTTCTACCTACTCATCTGCACATCCGCTTCTCCTCCGCCTCTGCTACCTTTTCAGACAGTAAATCCATACCTGCAGGGACAGAAATTGGACAACGTTGTAGCCAAGAAGTCTGTTCCACATTTTTCCGGCGAAGAGGAGGAATAAGCAGAACCAAATGATGGAGTCGCGTGTGCTGTGATCCGGCTCGGCGTCCTATCTGCTGCTTCAGAGCCCCACTGACTGGCAGCATGTTTATTATTTATAGACCTGTGAATGGGAAACAGCTGCATTTATAACATTATGTTGTCATAGATAATAAAAAATATAGACTTCTGCTTTCTGTTAAATTAGACGAACGGTATCTTTTTTTCTTTTTTTTTTTTTTCTTCAATGTTGGAACTTTTTCTTTTTAACAGTTTCCATCCCACCAGGCGGATCATAGCATTAGATGATGAAACCCCCCCCCCCCCCCGCAAGCTCTTCTCCCCGTGTGATCCCTTGACCCGGCTTCTCGGCCGACTCCCCTACCTAGCGGAATTAGGTGTTACGCAATAAAGTTTTCAACCCACACGTCGCGCTTGTTATTTATCGCCAAATATATGTGTTTAATATCCTGTTATAGAGCAGAGCTTTTAATTGCATGGAAGGGCTTACGGCTACGCGGGCGGGTGCAACGTGCCCGTCACCCGACAGTCAAAGGGCCGAGATGAATCAGGGGTCCGGAAGCGAAGGATACGTCTGGTATGGGTTGATGGGGAACTACTTCTCCCATGATGCTCATTCCAAGAAGCTGACGAGAGCCGCTCCAGGTGTAGCGCACACGGATCTTTTTATTGAGACGGGGATAAAATCAAGACAAGGTTTTGGCCCACAAGGCCTTAATCATGCCATAGCTTATGGGCCGAAACGCCGCCTTGATTATATCCACATCCTAACAAGATCTACACCTGGAGTGCCTCTCACCTTCTAGGAATCTGTGTCTGGAGCATAGCGCCGCCCTGTTGGAAAGCATCAGTGTGTGGTTGGTGTGCAAGGAAGGGGCTCTTGTAGCTCAACCCAAATTCCTTGTTCTCTGAATCTCCCATGATGCTCGGCACACTCAAAAATAAACACTGGGATCTGTAGTTCTCCTACGTCTGAGATGTTAGCCTTGATTATCTAAAGTACTTGGAACCAGGGGCTCGATTTTCATGCGCCTGATGTCTGGACCTTTGTCCAATTTTCGGCCATTTTTCTGTTCAGTATCAAATGCTGTTGATAAACGGATTTTCAGGCCGAGAGATAGAAGGAAATGGGCTGAAATCTTTTTGTAAACCTCAGATATATCTATTGGTTACATTTAACTCCTGAACGATGGGTGGGCGTCACCTGTTGGGTGGGTGACGGCGAGGTGTACAGATATGCCTTACTGCCAGGTGCCGTCGTGGGCCACCAAGGGTCCGCCCAATCAGCCGATGTGCTGCTTGCGTCATTGGCTGCAGGGGGCTGTCGGAGTTCAGGCATCCCCTCATCAATGGTGGCAATGACATCAGTGATCCTCTGCTTTAGATTAGTGATGTACCTTTGTTCCATACGCCATATCTTTAACATAACCCCATAGAAAGAAGTGGAGGGGAGTGATATCTGGTGAACGAGGGGGCCGGGGAATTGGGTCACCCCTTCCAATCCACCGCTCTGGAAATGTTTCATTTAGGAACCCACCAACATGCCGTCCCCAATGTGGTGGTGCAGCATCTTGCTGGAAAATGATGGTTGGTTGAAGGTCATGTAGTTGTGGTGCCGCGTATTCGGTCAAGGTAAACCTTTGCATTAATTGATGTCTCGCCGAAGAAAAACGGACCAATGATTCGATTGCACTTGACCCCACATTCATCTAAAGCAGAGGATCACTGATGCCACCATTGAAGGGAAGCTACAGCCAACATGGCAAGAAATCCAGCACCGTCTTGATGTGCTTCGTGCAACTAATGGTGCCCATATAGAGGTGCATTAAATGAGGGGAAAAAACTTGAGTGAAAATTACAAAATATAGATTTGTCTTTTCATTTGCCTTTTGGAATTTTTGAAATTCTAAAGAGACTTTATGGACACCCTGTATAATAAGGATCACATCATTGAATTCCAAGAAATTAGGTAAAACCCAGTAAATGATACTTAACCAGCCAATAGGGAGTTTATACACATCTCCTTTGGCGTGTGTTCAAGAATTCTAGTCACCACCGCGTGTACACATCCAAAACACCGATAAGGGGTAAGCAATTTAACACTTTCATTCCCCTCAAAAAGCTTTTGTATGAGCAAGAAAATCGGAAAAGCGCCAACGACCAAATCTACAAACTGTGGACTTATTCACCGGTGCTACAGCCTTTGAGAAATGCACGGCTGGGTTCTACCTTGCTTCCGTTGCTCTACGGACATTCTCCAGGTCGATTTGTTTTTTTGGCTGAATTTTGCGACATGGTTGTCAAATTGCAACATAAAAAAAAAAAATGGAGAAAATAAAAAACCCCTTTATATGTACAGGGGTCAGACAGATCCCATGTTCTAATCTAAGGATTGCACGCTCTCCGTTTCTGGCTGTATCCTCTTGCCAACGTCTAACGTGGAGATTTCTACGAACACACACAGCAATTGTCTGTCTGGAAAATCGTACAAAAACCAAACGCTCCCTCACAACGCCTGTAACTTAAAAAGACATCTCTTTGTCATCTGCAGGGATGTTACACCTTTTGTTACATTTAGTTATGTGGTTACTTGACCTTTTATCGCTTGTTTTCTGATCCACGGTTACTTTTGGGAACAGATCCTGGATATTTTCTTTTGATATAGACCTTTTTTTTCTTCTGTAGGCATCTGGACTCGTTACACAAGATTTGGTAAGAAGGGATTTGCCTGGTCTGACGATTTAACTATACAGAGCCAGTAAAGCACTTTATTAACACTTTACTTTTGTTTAGTTATTTGCAATGTACTCGCTGTTTTAACTTCGTGGTTCGTCAGCTTTAGATTAATACACAGACCTCCGTGTAGCATGAGATTGTGACACCCCTAGTGCCTTTTTCTTGGCTGGCAACCTGTATGCCAAACGTTTAAATCAGGGCTGTCCGACTCGCGGCCACAAAAGATACAAAGTTCAGGGATCGCTAAATAAAACACAAGCACAGGGCAATACGGTAAACACTGTGTTTTCTTAAACTCACGCCGCCCCCAGATGTTGATGCCTACAATTCCCAAAATTCTTTCAATGCAATAGCTGGCAAGGGAATCATGGGAGTTGTAGTTTGGAAACATTTGGGGGGGGGGCTGGAGTTTTACTGGTTTAACCACTTCACTTTCAAGTGATTTTTCCAAAAAAAAAACCATTAGAAACCAGTGTTTTTTGTAAAACTGTAATTAATTTTAAACAATAAGAACTATTTGGGCATATTCCTATTGTATGTCTTACTGTAAAAATCTATTTGGCCAGTAGATGGCGCCATCTACTGCCAAATCGAGTTCTAGCCATTACAGCTGCAGCTCGATTTCTTTTCCCTTCCTTTTTTCCCCCTTTTTATTCCCTTTTTTTTTCTCCTTTCCCCCTTTTCCCTCCCTTTTTTCCCCTCTTTTCCCCCTCCCCATTTTCTCCTTTTTCCCTTCTCCCTTCCCCTTTTTTTTTCCCCCTCACCATTTTTCCCCCCTCACCCTTTTTCCCTTTCCCCCTTTTTTCCTCTCTCCCCTTTTTTCCTTTCCCTCGGCTGCTGAATACCTGATTTCAGGGCAGCATCAGCTGATTTTGGAGCTTTATCTCTTTGGACATTATGCCCACAGGGCTAAAACTTTGGGGGCACCTTCTGCAGGCAAAAGCAAAGGAAATTTAGTGTGCAGCGAATTAATTTCATAAATAAAATAATAAATAAGATCCTATGAATAATTATTAAAAGGTCTGCTGCATAAAAAATAAATAAACCAAAAAGTTCGCCGGAACAATCCAGAGAAATGCCTAAAAAATAAATAAGGATTTTTGCTGAAAAAAAGAAAAGAATAAAATGGTTGAATAATAAAAAAAATAAAATGATAAAACCAGGTTGTATTGTGATATAAAATATATATATACTTGTGAGTCAGCACTCATTTGCCTGGTTGTATAGCCATATCTGAAGCTCTTAAACCCTGGTGCTAGTCATATATATATATTATTCATTCATTCGGGGACTTTTAAAAATATCAATTTATTAAAGTACCATTAAAAATAAACTTTTCAGCCCCTTGATAAAGACCTAGAGGGGCAGAAACATAGATTATTTTTTTTCGTCGCTTTAATGGAACTTTTAAAAAATGTATATGTCCTCCGGCATCTTCCAAGGAACATATATAATATATATATATATATATATATAATAATAAAGGTATCACTACATACGGCTATACTCGTGATATATAATAAAAAAGGTATCACTACATACTGCATACTCGTGATATATATATATATATATATAATAAAAGTATCACTACGTACTGCTATACTCGTGATATATATATATAAAAAAGGTATCACTACATACTGCTATACTCGTGATATATATATCTAATAAAAAAGGTATCACTATGTACTGCTATATTCGTGATATATATATAATAAAAGTATCACTACGTACTGCTATACTCGTGATATATATATATATATATAATAAAAGTATCACTACGTACTGCTATACTCGTGATATATATATATATCTAATAAAAGTATCACTACGTACTGCTATATTCGTGATATATATATATAATAAAAGTATCACTACGTACTGCTATACTCGTGATATATATAATAAAAAAGGTATCACTACGTACTGCTATATTCGTGATATATATATATAATAAAAGTATCACTACGTACTGCTATACTCGTGATATATATCTATATATATCTAATAAAAAAGGTATCACTATACTGCTATATTCGTGATATATATATAATAAAAGTATCACTACGTACTGCTATACTCGTGATATATATATATATATATAATAAAAAAGGTATCCCTACGTACTGCTATATTCGTGATATATATATATAATAAAAGTATCACTACGTACTGCTATACTCGTGATATATATATAATAAAAAAAGTATCACTACGTACTGCTATACTCGTGATATATATGTCTAATAAAAAAGGTATCACTACGTACTGCTATATTCATGATATATATATAATAAAAGTATCACTACGTACTGCTATACTCGTGATATATAATAAAAAAAAGGTATCACTACATACTGCTATACTCGTGATATATATATCTAATAAAAAAGGTATCACTACGTACTGCTATAGTCGTGATATATATATATATATAATAAAAAAGGTATCACTACGTACTGCTATATATGTGATATATATATTATAAAAGTATCACTATGTACTGCTATACTCGTGATATATATATTATAAAAGTATCACTATGTACTGCTATACTCGTGATATATATATATATATAAAAGGTATCACTACGTACTGCTATAGTCGTGATATATATATATATATAATAAAAAAGGTATCACTACGTACTGCTATATATGATATATATATTATAAAAGTATCACTATGTACTGCTATACTCGTGATATAATATATATATAAAAGTATCACTATGTACTGCTATACTCGTAATATATATATATAAAAGGTATCACTACGTACTGCTATATTCGTGATATATATATATATATAATATAAGTATCACTACGTACTGCTATATTCGTGATATATATATATCTAATAAAAAAAGGTATCACTACTGCTATATTCGTGATATATATATATATAATAAAAGTATCACTACGTACTGCTATACTCGTGATATATATATATGTCTAATATAAAAGGTATCACTACGTACTGCTATATTCGTGATATATATATAATAAAAGTATCACTGCGTACTGCTATACTCGTGATATATATATCTAATAAAAAAGGTATCCCTACGTACTGCTATATTCGTGATATATATATATAATAAAAGTATCACTACGTACTGCTATACTCGTGATATATATATAATAAAAAAATATCAATACGTACTGCTATACTCGTGATATATATATCTAATAAAAAAGGTATCACTACGTACTGCTATATTCGTGATATATATATAATAAAAGTATCACTACGTACTGCTATACTCGTGATATATATATATCTAATAAAAAAGGTATCACTACGTACTGCTATACTCGTAATATATATATATATAATAAAGTATCACTACGTACTGCTATACTCGTGATATATATATATATATAATAAAGTATCACTACGTACTGCTATACTCGTGATATATATATATATATAATAAAGTATCACTACGTACTGCTATACTCGTGATATATATATAATATATACACACAGGGGTCAAGTCCTAATAATAAAAGTGTGGGAACTTCAGCAATTATCAACTCACACGTAACACACACTCGGATCTGATATATTTATGTGGATCTTAGCAGAAATAAATTGTAAATCCTATATTTATTGTGACTGAATAGAAACTTTTTAAGAGATTATTCACTAACCTCCAAATTGCCCCGAATTGCACCAAATGATGAATTTCACCAAATGTTCAATTTTGGGGCAATTCCTCTATTCACTAAGCTGTCAATTCACCAAATACAGGTAAACTGACAGCGAAATATAGTGCAGTTCGCCGGCGTTCAGCGGCACTGAAATTGTCCCATAGAAGACTATTGTCTTCTATTCACGGAACACCAAACTGCACCGAAATTCAGGTGAAATGCACCGATTTTCAGGGTTTCAGTTCGACAGGTTTAAACAGGCGAATCCCATAGGTTTCAATGCATTAAATGGAATATCTTTAATTTTTTTTTATAAAAGCCGTTTATTTTCATTTTTTGCAAATTTTTATTTTTTACAGAACCCTTTTTGTATTTTTTAGACGTTATTTTTGTTTTTCGTATTTTTTAAAAAGACTTTTTATGTTTTGTAACACCTCTTTATTCTTTTTTAAAGGACTTTTTTATTATTTGGACACAATCTATTGGTTTATACTCCTATTAGGAGAATTGGATCTGTTTTTTTTTAAATTGCAGATCGGAGGAATTTGCTGATGCTAATTCGGCGGCTCTAGGCGCGATTTGGCGACTTTCACCGATGTGCGATAACTGCTTCGGTGACTCCAATTTTGGCAAAATACGGTGACCATTCACTAAGTAGCGAATTTGGTGTATTTTTGGCAAAATGGAATCACCGAAACGCGGGGAAACACAAAGTCATGGAATTGCACGCAATTTCAGTGCTTTGTGAATAGACCCTATAGTGTGTGGGACCAATGGGAACGCAGTTCCCTCTGCAAATCAGTGGAGGAACTGCTTTCCCCATCAACTGGACCCTTGTATATGTAAACGCAAACATTCATTACGTTAAATACAGCCCATCAGCGCCAGGTTGGCCAAAACTGCGTGTGTCTGAGTGGACGTAGAAGGTTCTAGAAAAAGATTAAACAAAATGAGAAAGAATGTGAAAGGGTCTGAATACTTTCTCAATGCTCCATAACGTTGGAGACTGTAGCCGTTGTCTGCTCTCCTGTGGGAGATGCTAACGTCTACGACTTTCAAACGTAGCAACATGTTGTGTAACCCAACGGTCGGAAAACTTGGTCCTCCAGATTTTGGGTGCTCCATTTCCCCTTGATGGACAGTCAACCTAATGAGTGGCTGAGCATCATCAGAGATGTAGTTCCAGAACATCTGGAGCGCCAAGGTTGCCGACTCCTAGTGTATCACACTCCAGAACACAACGTAGCACAGGATGCCGCCATCTTGGTTCTCCGGCCCTCGTAGAGTGATGTCTTCCATAACGGAGTCGCAGAAAGTTCTTCTCAACGACATCTAGAGAGACAAAGGCGGGCAACTTAAACGAAGCATTAACAGTCAGTCAGCATGACTGTGATACATAATTCTTGCAGGAAGACGGACGTAGCTTTTTTTTTTCTCATGGGCGCCAGTAGGTCTTCACTGTTCCTCAAGTCAAAAGGTAGAGACAGTTTTCTAGTGGAAAAAAAAAAGAGCAACGCATAAATCCCGGCTCAGAAATGCAGATGCTTGATCCATTATGTTCAAGGGGCGACAGACGTGACCCTAAAGTCAACGCAAAGTCCACAAATGAACCATCTCACCTTTACATGGACTTCCTCTAGGATCTATGGTGTCTGCAAACCTCTTCGGAATTCCAGTGTGATTCTTTGTAATTCAGCGTGAGCGGAGAGGATGTAGTGTCTGATCATGTTTAGCTTATTTATGATGTTAAGTGCTCCGCACTGACCCAGGCGTGCTCGACAAGATGTAGCCCATGTGTTCAACATATGTTGCAAGCCTCCCAAAACCTGCATCGGAGGTGCACCGGGCTTAGACTGTATTGCAATCCCCTAAGGAATGGGATGTAAACGTTACATGGAAGTTACGGGATTATTCGCAGTACGTGTTATTGCATCGCAGTCTCGCAATATTTGCACAGGATGAGTGAGTAATCTTGTCTGGAGCCTCCGGAACATATTTTCCCTCATGTTCGAAGCCATTTAAAAACAATAAGAAAACAATAATTTGTGGTGAGTCGGTAATTGTTTTGCACAGTGCTGCTGATTTCTACACGAAAAACCATATAAATGAGGTGCTAATAATCTAGTGCAGGGCTCGAAATTTCAAGTCCCGAGCTACTAGTCAAGCCGTAAGAGTTACTCGCCACTAGTTGCCCCACCTAACCCCTATCCTGCCCTGCCTGCCTCTGCATTTCCACTCGCCCTCATGTAATTTCCACTCGCCCTCATGTAATTTCCACTCGCCCTCATGTAATTTCCACTCGCCCTCATGTAATTTCCACTCGCCAAATGCGAGCAAGCAAGTGGAAATTTTGAGGCCTGATCTAGTGGCAATCATCGTCAAGGACAATGGTACCCAGGATGCTGAGCCAACATCTAGGGTACACTGGTTGCCATCATTAGTCTGGGGGGGGGGGGGGTTATTCTCGTTCAGCACCCTTCAGTGAATTCAGCATTGACCGCAGGGTCCCCGAAGTATGATGAATGAATCCGCCAAACGCATTCGATAAACCACTGAACGCAACCGACGAACGCCTCCGATCAGTCGTCGAACGCCACCGAAAAAAGCCAATCAACTGCCATACAGGGATAAAAAAAAAAAAAAAAAAAACAACCACCACGAAATTTTTAAAAGAAATAATGCATGGGGGGCGGAGCTAGCCGAGGAAGCGAGCGGCTGCATGTTGAAGGAGCTCCGTGATAAACACGGTTTTTAAAGTTATTTCCGCCGCTTGCTCGCACTTGAGAAACGCTCTACGGTCTCTGGGGGCACTGGGGGACTCTGTGAGTTTGCCTTACCCCCGAAATTGACGCTCCGGAGCAGATTAACCCCCGCGGCACAATCGGGGCCTAGTACTAGCGGCCATTTTAGAAGCCTGGAAGGAGATTTCTGAGACCTTTTACCGCTCTTCTTCTTCCTTGTGCCTGCGCTTTTGGTGACATGCCCACCGGTCGCTCACAGAAGCTGCGGTCCAGACAGAGGGACATTCGAGACTCCATGAGAGGTGGGTCCACTTCGAAGGGAGATGCGATCTCCTCCTCCCTCCCCCCGGGCTATGACTTTTCAGAAGATGAAGAGGACCCCTGGCACTCGGGTGGTAGCTCTGCGATGACCTGGATCTCCCCACAATCTCGGACACCAGACTCCCAACCACTATCTGCAGCAGCAAAAAAAAGGGCGCAAAAGAAACGAAAAGCAGCGCTGACAGTGTCTTTGAGTGCCTCACTTACTGCTGGTGGCCTCTCTGACGGGGATTCGGCCGAGGAACCCCAGCTTTCAGCCAGCAGTGGTGTGGCTTCATTACGACAGGACGTTTTGAGACCGGGTGCCCAACCGCAACAAACGAGAGCGACCTCACTCGAAACCCGTATGACACAGCCTGAAGAAAGTCGGCAGGAGGAGGATGATGATCTTCCTCTTACGAAGAGAGACCTTCGGAGGATCCTGGACGAACTCCGGGAGATCCGGGGGGTGTGGAAACCTGAAGTGGCGGCGGTTCGGGAGGAGGTTGCAACAATCCGTGCGCAGGTGACAGCAGTGCAGGCGACGACCTCTACAGTGCTATCGGAACATACTCACCTGTTGGGACAGGTCGCTGGTCTAAGATCCCAGGTCGAGCTTTTGTCCCGCTCTGTGGAGATGCTGGAAACAAGACACCGCCGTCGTAACGTCAGGGTCAGAGGCATCCCGGACTCTGTGTCGTCGGATGAACTCCCACCTTATGTGTCTCGTTTGGCCCTTCGGATGGCGGGACTCCCTCCTGACAAGCCAGATGTGATCGGATCGGTATTCAGGGTTCGGAAACCTGCGGCGCTTTCGAAGGGGACACCCGTGATGTCGTGGTGGCCTTTCGTGACGTAGCATTTAAGGTCAAGCTTATGTCTGCTCCTGGCGCAAGAGATCCAGTGAAATTTGAGGGCTCCACGTTGGCTTTGTATCACGACCTTCCATTCCAGACTCTGCTTGCTCGCAGGCGGTTCCGTCCTGTGACTGCGGTTCTTCGTCGGAGGGGGATCCGTTATCGGTGGGGCTTGGCGGGAGCATTGGTGGTGACACATAATAATGTCCCCTACACCATCACTGATCCTGAAACCGCCTGGTCCGACCTTGAAGCGGCGGGCATCTCGCCGGATCCTCCGGAACTTCAGCCAGACTGAGACCTGAGCGATATTGTTTACCCCCCCCCCCCAGCTTTTTTCTTCTCTGTTTACGTGTCACTGGTCTATAGATAAGCTCTGAGTATAATCTATCAGGACAATTTATGGCATTTACGTTGATAGTCCTACATGCTTATGTGTTTCTTTTGTATTTTCTTCCTTCACTGAGGTTGGGACTTCTTGCTTTTTGTTTTTATTTTCCCTTAATTGACCTGTTACTACTTGCAGTTTACATTATCTGACTGGCTGACCGTAGTTAGTTTGGCCAGCCCTAGACGGCGGTCTTTTTCTACGTTTGATTTCGTGAATTTCTTGTTATGTATAATTCTCTAAATAAAGAATTTAAAAAAAAAAAAGAAATAATGCATGAAAATAATATATGAGGTCCTATGAATAACAATAAAAAGGTCTGTTACAGGGGGGGGAAAATATTGCCATTTAAAAAAATATTGAAATCAAACATTTCACCAAAAAATTCTAAAAAAAATTAAATTAATAAAAAGACTTTTTGCTGTAAATGAAAAGAAAAAAACGTTGAATCCTTTTTTTTATAAAAACGGGAATATTTTTTACATTGAATCCTATGGGATTTGCCTGAATAAACCTGTCGAATGAAACCACTGAAAATCAGGGCATTTCACTGATGTTTCTCTGCTGTTCAGTGACTATGGATAGATTAACCATTGCTTCTCTATGGAGGAGTTCACTGCTGCCGAATTGCACCGTATTTCGCTGTCAATTCGCCAATATTTGGCAAAATCCCAGCTTTTTGAATAGCCGAATGAACCTGAAATTGCACCGTATTGGGAAATTCGCAGTTTGGTGCAACTCGGGGCCAATTTGACTCACTTTGAATAATCACTCAGCTTGATCATAGGCGAATTCCTGCTTATTTCTCTGGAGCTACAAGTCACCTACCTGTCTCTGACCGTCACATGTTGCATCCCTACACCCGACCTAGATAGAAACTCCCTACCTGCCATCTGCAACCTGGGAAACATTAGGGATGTGCATTGCTTTTTATGTTTGTTTTGTTTCGTTCATTTTTTTTCCGGGTGTTTTTTTTTCCGTCTTGGATAATTTCGGACAGTTTTTCCACACACTGCCGGGCAGCACCTCTCTGCAGTATAATTAATGCAGCATATGAATCCACACACTGCTGGGAAGCACCTCTCTGCAGTATAATTAATACAGCATATGAATCCACACACTGCTGGGAAGCACCTCTCTGCAGTATAATTAATGCAGCATATGAATCCACACACTGCTGGGAAGCACCTCTCTGCAGTATAATTAATGCAGCATATGAATCCACACACTGCTGGGAAGCACCTCTCTGCAGTATAATTAATGCAGCATATGAATCCACACACTGCTGGGAAGCGCCTCTCTGCAGTATAATTAATGCAGCATATGAATCCACACACTGCTGGGAAGCGCCTCTCTGCAGTATAATTAATGCAGCATATGAATCCACACACTGCTGGGAAGCACCTCTCTGCAGTATAATTAATGCAGCATATGAATCCACACACTGCTGGGAAGCACCTCTCTGCGGTATAATTAATGCAGCATATAAATCCACACACTGCTGGGAAGCACCTCTCTGCGGTATAATTAATGCAGCATATGAATCCGCACACTGCTGGGAAGCACCTCTCTGCAGTATAATTAATGCAGCATATGAATCCACACACTGCTGGGAAGCACCTCTCTGCAGTATAATTAATGCAGCATATGAATCCACACACTGCTGGGAAGCGCCTCTCTGCAGTATAATTAATGCAGTATATGAATCCACACACTGCTGGGAAGCGCCTCTCTGCGGTATAATTAATGCAGCATATGAATCCACACACTGCTGGGAAGCGCCTCTCTGCAGTATAATCAATGCAGTATATGAATCCACACACTGCTGGGAAGCGCCTCTCTGCAGTATAATTAATGCAGCATATGAATCCACACACTGCTGGGAAGCGCCTCTCTGCAGTATAATTAATGCAGTATATGAATCCACACACTGCTGGGAAGCGCCTCTCTGCAGTATAATTAATGCAGCATATGAATCCACACACTGTTGGGAAGCGCCTCTCTGCCGTATAATTAATGCAGCATATGAATACACACACTGCTGGGAAGCGCCTCTCTGCAGTATAATTAATGCAGCATATGAATCCACACACTGCTGGGAAGCACCTCTCTGCCGTATAATTAATGCAGCATATGAATACACACACTGCTGGGAAGCGCCTCTCTGCAGTATAATTAATGCAGTATATGAATCCACACACTGCTGGGAAGCGCCTCTCTGCAGTATAATTAATGCAGCATATGAATCCACACACTGCTGGGAAGCGCCTCTCTGCGGTATAATTAATGCAGCATATAAATCCACACACTGCTGGGAAGCGCCTCTCTGTGGTATAATTAATGCAGCATATGAATCCACACACTGCTGGAAAGCACCTCTCTGCAGTATAATTAATGCAGCATATGAATCCACACACTGCTGGGAAGCACCTCTCTGCTGTATAATTAATGCAGCATATGAATTCCACACACTGCTGGGAAGCGCCTCTCTGCAGTATAATAATGCAGCATTGAATCCACACACTGCTGGGAAGCGCCTCTCTGCAGTATAATTAATGCAGCATATGAATCCACACACTGCGGGGAAGCGCCTCTCTGCAGTATAATTAATGCAGCATATGAATACACACACTGCTGGGAAGCGCCTCTCTGCAGTATAATTAATGCAGCATATGAATCCACACACTGCTGGGAGCACCTCTCTGCAGTATAATTAATGCAGCATATGAATCCACACACTGCTGGGCAGCGCCTCTCTGCGGTATAATTAATGTAGCATACGAATACGCACACTGCTGGGAAGCGCCTCTCTGCAGTATAATTAATGCAGCATATGAATCCACACACTGCTGGGAAGCACCTCTCTGCGGTATAATTAATGCAGCATATAAATCCACACACTGCTGGGAAGCGCCTCTCTGTGTAAATTAATGCAGCATATGAATCCACACACTGCTGGAAAGCACCTCTCTGCAGTATAATTAATGCAGCATATGAATTCCACACACTGCTGGAAAGCACCTCTCTGCAGTATAATTAATGCAGCATATGAATCCACACACTGCTGGGAAGCGCCTCTCTGCAGTATAATTAATGCAGCATATGAATCCGCACACTGCTGGGAAGCGCCTCTCTGCAGTATTAATTAATGCAGCATTAATGAATCCACACACTGCTGGGAAGCGCCTCTCTGCGGTATAATTAATGCAGCATATGAATCCACACACTGCGGGGAAGCTCCTCTCTGCAGTATAATTAATGTAGCATATGAATCCACACACTGCTGGGAAGCGCCTCTCTGCAGTATAATTAATGCAGCATATGAATACACACACTGCTGGGAAGCGCCTCCTGGCAGTATAATTAATGCAGCATATGAATCCACACACTGCTGGGAAGCACCTCTCTGCAGTATAATTAATGCAGCATATGAATCCACACACTGCCGGAAGCACCTCTCTGCAGTATAATTAATGCAGCATATGAATCACACACTGCTGGGAAGCACTCTCTGCAGTATAATTAATGTAGCATACGAATACGCAGCAGTGTGTGGATTCAAATGCTGTATTAATTATAACTTATACAAAATGAAAAACTGAGATCAAAAAATGACCGATCCGAATCAATGAATCGATCTGCAGAGAGGTGCTGCCCGGCAGTGTGTGGATTCATATGCTGCATTAATTATACCGCAGAGAGGCGCTTCCCAGCAGTGTGTGGATTCATATGCTGCATTAATTATACCGCAGAGAGGCGCTTCCCAGCAGTGTGTGGATTCATATGCTGCATTAATTATACTGCAGAGAGGTGCTTCCCAGCAGTGTGTGGATTCATATGCTGCATTAATTATACTGCAGAGAGGCGCTGCCCGGCAGTGTGTGGATTCATATGCTGCATTAATTATACTGCAGAGAGGCGCTTCCCAGCAGTGTGTGGATTCATATGCTGCATTAATTATACCGCAGAGAGGCGCTTCCCAGCAGTGTGTGGATTCATATGCTGCATTAATTATACCGCAGAGAGGCGCTTCCCAGCAGTGTGTGGATTCATATGCTGCATTAATTATACTGCAGAGCAGGGACGTGCAGTCAGGGGCAGAGCCTCCCCTGCCATTCCAGTAAATTATTGTGCTCATTGTGCTGCAATGACATGTGTGTATATTTAAACTGTAAATAACATTTTATTTATTGAAAAAGGTTCTCATACTCACGTGCTCCACGCTCCCTAGCTGTGCTTCTCTGTCCCCTTTTTCCCCCTGCACTTTCAGTTTGCCGGCTGCTGTGTGTGTGTGAGATTTACTACACAGACAGCAGGGGTAGCACTGAGCCAGCCTAGCCTACGCAATTTGTGCAGCTGAATGCTACACTAATTGCGTAGCTTAAGCTGACTTCCAGGTTCTACGCTTTTCAGCTTGAAATTGAAAGCTTGAGCCAATGGGAAAGCTCCATTGGTCTCAAGCACTTCTTTTTTTTTTTTTTTTTAAAAACAACACCCCCCATTGGAGGCAGAGCTCCCCATGGATTGATTGACGCAGGACAGTCATGTGATTGTCCTCGTCAGTCGTGAGGGGGGCAGGCAGAGTTCAGCAATCAGCATGTGTGTAATAGCGCCCTCTATTAGTCAGTATTGTAAGTGCATGGGAAACTTTCATTCTATTAGTAGTAAATCTACTTCCCATTCTTAAATAAAAAACGAAATAACTTAAAAAAAGCAAAAAACCAACTGATCCAAATCACCCGAAATGAGCCGAATCGCCAAAATGTTCCGAATCACCGAATCATATCGATCCAAAATTTTCGATTGGTCGATCGTTTTCGGGATTGCTCCCCAAATATGAAAATGTTGAATTTTGTCCGAATTTCGATTCGGAATGAAACGAATTGTACATCTCTAGGAAACATGACACAGCGTTATGTCATCACTGCTTAACCTACAGAACTCGATTTTTAGAAACGTTGGCAAGCTGCAAGAGGCATCGTACGGTTGGCAGGAGCCTGGCTGTCACTAACTCAAGCAAGTTATTATTATTATTATCCTTTATATATCGCCACATATTCCGCAGCGCTTTACAAGATCAGTGTACAAGGTGCTATTACATTGGAATACCACACATGGATGATACGGCCTGATTCAGGGGGGACCCTGTTCCCAAAGGAACTTACAATCTCTCAGGGTTATTCAGAGAGAGGTGAAAACCAGGAGATTGACTGGAGAAGTGAAAATTCTAGGTCAAAGTAGCCAAATCAGAAAAATTCTCCCATTTATCTCACTTTTCAAATCAGCTATTTTGACCTAGAATTTTCACTTTTCCAGCCTTTCTGGTTTTCACCTCTCTCTGAATAACCCTGTATGAGTTGTACAAGTATTTTGTGAGGAAGGCGCATCCATATCCTTAGGTTTCTTGCCCAAGGACACTCGCTGGTGGTGTCTTCTGAGTGGGATCGGGTCATCTTTCCATGATTGTAGATCAGTGACCTGGTGGTTAGGTTGAACCCGCTTCTCGTAAAGTCGAGAGTTGCTTCTCCACGGTTGTATTGGAGGGATGAGCTGAATGGGATTTTGACTCGCTTCTCCGCGGCAGAGATGGGTAGAGACGTTACCACTGGACTCCACAGCCGATACTGTGCGGTAGCGAGTATGTACCGGTAGGTGTGTTGTCCAAGGACACTTACTGGAGAGGTGCTCTGGCCAGTTCTGTCATTATAGACTTATGGAACTGATATTAAATGGTTTTGCAGAAGGAACCGAATTGTCTGGGATAAACTGGAAGATTTGGACAAAATTGTAATTTCTGCCCCAAAACTTTGTAACTTGCAATCAGTGGTAGGGTTTGCCGGATCAGCCATATTTTCCTGGACACACTTTGAATGTATTCATGCTGGTGGGCAGTGCATGAAAAATGCCACCCCGCATTGTGTATAATCCATACAGTGCCAGTGACCGAAGAGGAATGTCAGGCGAGCTGCTTCAATTAGATAACAGGTTTCCTGCTGCTATACATGATGCAGGGCAGCACCTTCCCTGTGCTCCCCATATGCATGGAAACATAATCAGGGTTATTCAAAGAGAATTGAAGAGTCACTGCACGTTCGGTGACTTTTCGTTCTCTATAATTCGGCTTGATTCGGCGATCCCATTCCGGCGACCCTGCGGTGTATTCAGCAAGCACCACAGGGCCGTCGTAGTGCAGGGTAAAGCCGCCGCAAACCCGACGAACACTCACCGCAAAACCCGGCGAATGCACACTGAAACCCGCAAAAACATCTGGATTAACCCCGCCGAACACACCGGAGAAACCAGAGCAGGAGCCGATCAGAGTGCAGGGCAGCCGCCGGAATCCGACACCGCAGACGAATGGAGTGGAAAAAAAAACAGTTCGCTTGAATGTTTGAAAAGTGAAACGCTGTTTGCAAAGAAACTACTGAGAGAAAATGTCTGAAATTTACATATAAAATCCAATGAATGATAATAAAAAGGGCTGTTACAGAAAAAAAGAGAAAACTTAAAAAACAAACAAATAAAATAAAATATCGGAATTTTTTTTTGCAAAAAAATATCGAAAAATTCTTAAAAGATCCTAAAATATCTATAAATAAAGAGACTCTTTACTGCAGAATATTATAATATATGGTTTATTAGATATTGAATTAAAAGGGGAATATTTTTAACATTGAAGCCTATGGGATTCGCCTGAATAAACCTGCCGAATGAAGACACTGAATGGCAGGGCAATTCGGGAACCTTTCACTGCTGTTTTTTGTTTTCTGAATAGATGAAGCATTGCTTCTCTATGGGGATTTCACTGCCCTCGAACAGGCACCGAACAGGCACCGTATGTGCAGGCAATTCGCCAACATTTGGCGAACGGCCTGCTCTCTGAATAGCCGAATGACCAGGAAAGGTAACCGTACGCTGCATTTCAGCATTTGGTTACCTTTCGCCAGCAATTCGGATCTCTTTGAATAACCCTGTATATGTGTAGAATCCAAACACTGCAGGGAAGAAATAAAAAAGGAACCTGTACTGTTATTTCCCTTCAGGCTCTTTTTCCTCAACTCTTTCTTCCTACATGCTCCTCCGCTTCATGTCCTGGTGCCGCACATGGGTTGAAGGTTTCCATATTATAAGAATAGGAACGGCCCACAAATTACATAACAAACCTTACAAGGAGGAAGCGTCGCGGCTCAGCCGTCTTTTAGGCTAGGGTGAGACGAAAGCATTTTTCCCCCGCGAACGTGAAAAAGTGCGTCCGAACGCATTGACGTATTTTTTCACGGAATGCGCAAAAACGGTCAGACGACGTGCATTTTCGGGCGTAATTTTGTACGGATCGTCAATAAAACACTTTTTGCGTCTGGACGTTATGTAGGCCGGACATTAGCAGCGTCTGACATCTCCTAATCACGCAAACACGCCGCTATGCCGCAGCTGCGCACTCAGTACGTCAGTACTAGCGGTTCAGCGTTCTCCAAAAATGCGTTCAAATTCCACTTGGGTTGCACGGCCGGACTTTTGTGCGGCCGTACATCGTATATTGGCCGTCATTGCGCGTCATCTGCTGCTAGTGCGGCCGTAATTATGTGCGTCAGAACGCACGTTAAAAGTGCGCTGGTCTGACCCCAGCCTTATAGTTAATACGGTGTTTGCAGTCCTTACCGAAAAGAAGCAGACAGTTCCAGCGTGAATACATTACCAGTACTTATATACAGACATAAAACTACTTATATATCTTATCTATATCAATATTCATACCGACAGGCCTGGACGGGTCAACAGGTACACCGGGTAAATGCCAGGTGGGCCACAGGCTGCGACAGAGCTCAACCCTCACTAACCAGCCTGTGTAAACCCTGCCCCCCACAGCATTCCTAAACCCACAACCCACTCACACTATATTCAATATAGGAAAGGTCCGGCCCCAAACTGATATCATTAACGGGATATTCTAGCAGAAATAGAGTTCCCTTTTTCTGTCCTTAAATAAAGGGGCACATGTGGCTGGCAGCCTCTGCACAATTAATTATTACATTATCTTTTTAATGTTTTTTTTTTTACTCACCTTTTGTCCCTCGCCACACGCAGCTCCTCCTCTTCAGTTCAGGGACTCCCGAGCCGGGTCCCTAGGGTTTTATGCTCCATTTGTGCTCCTACGCAAATTCATAGGAACCTTCTTTGTAGGATCTGCGCATTTAAATATGTGGGTTCCGTTGGGCCTGCGCAGGGTGATGGATCAGAGCTGCACACGCATGCGCAGATCTGATCCATCACTGCCTCTCTGAGACCACTCGCTACAGCGGGTGGTCTCAGAGGATAACGTCGGCCGCTCTCTGCGTGCTAACGTCACAAGAGACCAATCTGGTGACCGGCAGCCAGGAATTTAAAAAATCCCAGCTGCTGGTGACTCTGAGTGGGGTGGAGGAAACTCCTCTGCTTCTCTACTGGTGTGATTTCACCAGGAGGAGCTGGGAGGGTCGGTGTAGAAGTGGGGAACTCCTCACATCCTGACCACTTTATAACAGGTTAAATAGAGAGTCCCTTTAACTTTGAGTGAGAAATTCCTATAGGCTACCCTTGCAAACTTGTCTACTAGTCTTTTACTGAAGCTTGGCAGCCAAACCAAAACCATGAGTAGCCTCAGACCATGATTCTCCCATGGACAGCATTACAGTTATCAGTTCGCAGCCAGGCAGTGCCATTCTTCTGGTATCGGAAAGAACCAACCAGTGTCTGAAAGGTCTATTCACTAAGGATCAAGAACAAGCCGAGTGAGAGCGACCATTGTGACCAGTTCCGCATGTTCGCAGGTAGTCTGCCAAGCTAGTCGGACGATGAGCGTTTCCACCAGACGTCTTTATGAGGTAGCAGAGTCAGCAGATTTCTCAAACGTAGATGCCACCAAACTGTAACCGCAACAGAACACCTTCAGCTTGATCGCTAGTGAATAAAATGCGTCATTACGTCTCCTACCGCATGGCAGTGGTGGTGCTCCATACTCTATTCCGATGCTGGTATCACAGATGGTGATTTGGGGCACGTTGGCTAGAGCTCGGCCTTTGGAGAAAACACTTCATAAGACTCCTGAAGGCTGGGACCTGCGCTCATGTTACTTCCAGGGACAGTTGGAAACTGTAATTGTGTTGTAACTGCAGACAGATGAGTTTCATGGGACCATAAGCTTCAGAACATGGTGGTCTCATTCCCTGAGCTTGTGTGGGCTGTCACCTCACAGCTGTTACTTCTAGACCTTTTTGGCAAACAATAAAAGGAACTTATGGCCTACAAGATTATCTCTAGTGGGACAGAAACCTAAACAAAACCTGACATGTCAGAGTAGTGGCATCCTACTACAGCACCATGTCAAAAGCCATAGCTCTTTGCCACCACGTGGCAGCCCAGGAGCCTTCCCTACACACTCATCCCTCCACCTGGCTTGGCACTCCTTGGAGATGCCAGCAGGTCGCAGACACATGGGATCCCCTTCAACAACTGGTCCTTAACTCATACCTAGGCTATAAGTGTTTTGGAGCTTGGGTAGTCACCCTTTGGGATATGCTCCTTCCAGGCATGTTAATATAAAAGGGACCCACTCATTCGGACCACTTTATCTGTTTCTACTGGGCTAATAGTAAATTCGGCCCTGCCAAAACAAGTAAAGTGCATTCACAGATCTTACAAGCGGGAAAAATATATAAATGTGTTTGTGAAACAATGTTTAAGCGCATTGTCAGTATGTTTATGTTTTTAAGATGTTATATTACAAGCAGTACCTCTGGTAAGGGTATATATATATTATTATCATCCTTTATTTATATAGCGCCACATATTCCGCAGCGCTTTACAAGATCAGTGTACAAGGAGTTGATACATTGGAATAGCACACATGGAGGATACTGTCTGGTTCAGATACCAAATGATCAAAAAATAATGTTAATGCAGCATATGAATCCACACACTGCTGGGAAGTGCCTCTCTGCAGTATAATTAATGCAGCATGTGAATCCACACACTGCTGGGAAGCACCTCTCTGCGGTATAATTAATGCAGTATATGAATCCACACACTGCTGGGAAGCGCCTCTCTGCGTATAATTAATGCAGCATATGAATCCACACACTGGGAAGCGCCTCTCTGCGGTATAATTAATGCAGTATATGAATCCACACACTGCTGGAAGCGCCTCTCTGCGGTATAATTAATGCAGCATATGAATCCACACACTGCGGGGAAGCACCTCTCTGCGGTATAATTAATGCAGCATATGAATCCACACACTGCTGGAAAGCGCCTCTCTGCGGTATAATTAATGCAGTATATGAATCCACACACTGCGGGGAAGCACCTCTCTGCAGTATAATTAATGCAGCATATGAATCCACACACTGCTGGGAAGCACCTCTCTGCGGTATAATTAATGCAGCATATGAATCCACACACTGCGGGGAAGTGCCTCTCTGCAGTATAATTAATGCAGCATATGAATCCGCACACTGCTGGGAAGCGCCTCTCTGTGGTATAATTAATGCAACATATGAATCCGCACACTGCTGGGAAGCGCCTCTCTGCAGTATAATTAATACAGCATATGAATCCACACACTGCTGGGAAGCGCCTCTCTGCAGTATAATTAATGCAGCATATGAATCCACACACTGCGGGGAAGCGCCTCTCTGCAGTATAATTAATGCAGCATATGAATCCACACACTGCTGGGAAGCGCCTCTCTGCAGTATAATTAATACAGCATATGAATCCACACACTGCGGGGAAGCGCCTCTCTGTGGTATATTAATGCAGCATATGAACCCACACACTGCTGGGAAGCGCCTCTCTGCAGTATAATTAATGCAGAATATGAATCCACACACTGCTGGGAAGCGCCTCTCTGCTGTATAATTAATGCAGCATAAGAATCTGCACACTGCTGGGAAGCGCCTCTCTGCGGTATAATTAATGCAGCATATGGAATCCACACACTGCTGGGAAGCACCTCTCTTGCAGTATAATTAATGCAGCATATGAATCCGCACACTGCTGGGAAGCGCCTCTCTGCAGTATAATTAATGCAGCATAAGAATCTGCACACTGCTGGGAAGCGCCTCTCGCGGTATATAATTAATGCAGCATATGAATCCACACACTGCTGCGGCAGCGCCTCTCTGCAGTATAATTAATACAGCATATGAATCCACACACTGCTGGGAAGCCCTTCTCTGCAGTATAATTAATGCAGCATATGAATCCACACACTGCTGGGAAGCACCTCTCTGCGGTATAATTAACGTAGCATATGAATCCACACACTGCTGGGAAGCGCCTCTCTGCAGTATAATTAATGCAGCATGTGAATCCACACACTGCTGGGAAGCGCCTCTCTGCAGTATAATTAATGCAGTATATGAATCCACACACTGCTGGGAAGCGCCTCTCTGCAGTATAATTAATACAGCATATGAATCCACACACTGCTGGGAAGCGCCTCTCTGCAGTATAATTAATGCAGCATATGAATCCACACACTGCTGGGAAGCACCTCTCTGCAGTATAATTAATACAGCATATGAATCCACACACTGCTGGGAAGCGCCTCTCTGCAGTATAATTAATGCAGCATATGAATCCACACACTGCTGGGAAGCGCCTCTCTGCGGTATAATTAAGGCTGGGGTCAGACGAGCGTGATTTCTACGGACTGTACGTCCGTGCAGTACGGACATCGTCAGTACGGATGACGCAGTAGTGGTCACACAGTCCGTTTTTTCACTGAAGTTATTTTTGACGGATGTAGGAGGGAAAAATAAATTACAATGAAAAAACATTCTGTCCGTCAAAAATGCTGGACGTATAAATGCAGTCCGTCTGACCTCGCTCCATCACTCACACACAAAGCTATGCAGACGTTGTGGACGTGGCGCACTCCGCACGTCCGTTCTAGCAGTATTAGTTCTTGCCTAACCTGCGTCCGTTTGCCGCGGCCGTTGTGCGTCCGCAGTTCAGTGCGGACGTACTTCATGTGTCAGGCTCCAATGGGCTTACTTTCATGCTATCACGGACGTACTTTTAGGCGCAATCACGGACGTGAACACTACGCTCGTCTGACCCCAGCCTTAGGCGCAATCACGGACGTGAACACTATGCTCGTCTGACAGCAGCCTAATGCAGCATGTGAATCCACACACTGCTGGGAAGCGCCTCTCTGCAGTATAATTAATGTAGCATATGAATCCACACACTGCTGGGAAGCGCCTCTCTGCAGTATAATTAATGCAGCATATGAATCCACACACTGCTGGGAAGCACCTCTCTGCAGTATAATTAATGCAGCATATGAATCCACACACTGCCGTGAAGCGCCTCTCTGCGGTATAATTAATGCAGCATATGAATCCTCACACTGCCGTGAAGCGCCTCTCTGCAGTATAATTAATGCAGCATATGAATCCACACACTGCTGGGAAGCGCCTCTCTGCAGTATAATTAATGCAGCATATGAATCCACACACTGCGGGGAAGCACCTCTCTGCAGTATAATTAATGCAGCATATGAATCCACACACTGCGGAAGCACCTCTCTGCAGTATAATTAATGCAGCATATGAATCCACACACTGCTGGAAAGCGCCTCTCTGCGGTATAATTAATGCAGCATATGAATCCACACACTGCTGGAAAGCGCCTCTCTGCGGTATAATTAATGCAGTATATGAATCCACACACTGCTGGGAAGCACCTCTCTGCGGTATAATTAATGTAGCATATGAATCCGCACACTGCTGGGAAGCGCCTCTCTGCAGTATAATTAATGCAGCATATGAATCCACACACTGCTGGGAAGCGCCTCTCTGCAGTGTGTGGATTCATATGCTGCATTAATTATACCACAGAGAGGCGCTTCCCAGCAGTGTGCGGATTCATATGCTACATTAATTATACCGCAGAGAGGTGCTTCCCAGCAGCAGTGTGTGGATTCATATACTGCATTAATTATACCGCAGAGAGGCGCTTTCCAGCAGTGTGTGGATTCATATGCTGCATTAATTATACCGCAGAGAGGCGCTTTCCAGCAGTGTGTGGATTCATATGCTGCATTAATTATACTGCAGAGAGGTGCTTCCCCGCAGTGTATGGATTCATATGCTGCATTAATTATACTGCAGAGAGGCGCTTCCCAGCAGTGTGTGGATTCATATGCTGCATTAATTATACTGCAGAGAGGCGCTTCCCAGCAGTGTGTGGATTCATATGCTGCATTAATATATACCGCAGAGAGGTGCTTCCCGGCAGTGTGTGGATTCATATGCTGCATTAATTATACGCAGAGAGGCGCTTCCCAGCAATGTGTGGATTCATATGCTGCATTAATTATACTGCAGAGAGGCGCTTCCCAGCAGTGTGAGAATTCATATGCTGCATTAATTATACCGCAGAGAGGCGCTTCACGGCAGTGTGTGGATTCATATGCTGCATTATTATTACTGTAGAGAGGCACTTCCCTGCAGTGTGAGGATTCATATGCTGCATTAATTATACCGCAGAGAGGCGCTTCACGGCAGTGTGTGGATTCATATGCTGTATTAATTATACTGCAGAGAGGCGCTTCCCAGCAGTGTGTGGATTCATATGCTGCATTAATTATTACTGCAGAGAGGCGCTTCCCAGCAGTGTGTGGATTCATATGCTGCATTAATTATACTGCAGAGAGGTGCTTCCCAGCAGTGTGTGGATTCATATGCTGCATTAATTATACTGCAGAGAGGCGCTTCCCAGCAGTGTGTGGATTCATATGCTACATTAATTATACTGCAGAGAGGCGCTTCCCAAAGTGTGTGGATTCATATGCTGCATTAATTATACTGCAGAGAGGTGCTTCCCCGCAGTGTGTGGATTCATTATGCTACATTAATTATACTGCAGAGAGGCGCTTCCCAGCAGTGTGTGGATTCATATGCTGCATTAATTATACCGCAGAGAGGTGCTTCCCAGCAGTGTGGGATTCATATGCTGCATTAATTATACTGCAGAGAGGTGTTCCCAGCAGTGTGAGGATTAATATGCTGCATTAATTATACTGCAGAGAGGGGCTTCCCAGCAGTGTGTGTATTCATATGCTGCATTAATTATACTGCAGAGAGGGGCTTCCCAGCAGTGTGTGGATTCATATGCTGCATTAATTATACCGCAGAGAGGCGCTTCCCAGCAGTGTGTGGATTCATATGCTGCATTAATTATACTGCAGAGAGGCGCTTCCCAGCAGTGTGTGGATTCATATGCTGCATTAATTATACTGCAGAGAGGGGCTTCCCAGCAGTGTGAGGATTAATATGCTGCATTAATTATACTGCAGAGAGGGGCTTCCCAGCAGTGTGTGTATTCATATGCTGTATTAATTATACTGCAGAGAGGCGCTTCCCAGCAGTGTGTGGATTCATATGCTGCATTAATTATACTGCAGAGAGGCGCTTCCCAGCAGTGTGTGGATTCATATGCTGCATTAATTATACCGCAGAGAGGCGCTTCCCAGCAGTGTGCGGATTCATATGCTGCATTAATTATACTGCAGAGAGGCGCTTCCCAGCAGTGTGCGGATTCATATGCTGCATTAATTATACTGCAGAGAGGCGCTTCCCAGCAGTGTGTGGATTCATATGCTGCATTAATTATACCACATGGAGGTGCTTCCCAGCAGTGTGTGGATTCATATGCTGCATTGAAACCTATGGGGGAAAAAGCCTTTTTTCTCTAAAAAAAGTTAAGAATCTTTTAAAATTTCACCAAAAAAATCCCAAAAATTGGCTAAAAAATCCCCAAAAAATAAGAGACTTTCATTTTATTGGTAGTAATCTGTTTCCCATTCTGAAATAACCAAAACAAAATATGAAATAACTCACAAAAACGAAATACAAATCAATAGAAATACAAAAATAACTCATAAAAACAAAAAACGAAGTGATCCGAAAAACGAAATAACCTATAAAAATGGAAAACGAATCAATCCAAAATTCCGAATCAATCCGAAATGAAATGGAACAAAGCGACTCATAAAAATAGTCCGAAATGACCCGAAAGGAAAAAAAAATGGATCAATAAAAACTAAAGGAAACGGGAAAAAAAGTCATGCACATCTCTAGTGCATATTCCAAAAAGATATATACATGTCGCCGTGACATTTCGGCTCCTGAGAGACTTTCTCAGCTAACCTTGAGGAAGGCTCTCAGGAGCTGAAACATTGTTTTTTTTAATGCATATCCAATAATTCCGTTTTTTTTAATAAGACCCTGAGAGCTTCCCTATGGTGACTTGTATATATATATACATAATAGAAATGCAACTGTTATTGTGAATATTCATAGAATCTAGCCAGGGTCCAGCTGGGTCAGACTCAGCAGGTGAACGCCAGGTCCTGTACCTTACAACTCCATTAACAAGGGCATTGAGCTGCAACAAACAGACCTCGAGGGACACGTGCGTATATAGAGTTTTGCTCGTTGACCCTTGACGAGACAGCGATGCAGATTGTAATCGTTGAAGCTATTTCGATCTTTCCGATTACCCAACCCCATTTATAACGACACGACGAACTCAGATGTAAAATGCAGCAAAATAAAAGTCTGGCGATGGTCCTTTGCAGAGAATATATATATATATATGACATATGTCCATTGATACATTGGGCAGAAACAGAGTTAGAGGGACACCACCACCAATAAGATCCTTGGGGGTCAGTTCCTAATTATTACCCCTATAACATCGTCTATATGACCATTATTTTTAAAGTGAACCTGTAGCAGCCAGGTTCGCTCACTCGCCGATAACCCATCAGGGGGGTCGATATTACTTTGGTCTTAAAGACACACTAACACCAAAAAATATAATGCCCTTATTGTGTTTATTTGATGTTGCTGATATCTTACCTGTGATTTGTTTTACTCTTGTATGTTTAGGTAAGAAAATATTTTCCTCTATATGTGTCACTGGGCGCATCCATTGTGTGATATTTTCCTCTATATGTGTCACTGGATGCATCCATTGTGTGATATTTTCCTCTATATGTGTCACTGGGTGCATCCATTGTGTGATATTTCCTCTATATGTGTCACTGGGTGCATCCATTGTGTGATATTTTCCTCTATATGTGTCACTGGATGCATCCATTGTGTGATATTTTCCTCTATATGTGTCACTGGGCGCATCCATTGTGTGATATTTTCCTCTATATGTGTTCACTGGGTGCATCCATTGTGTGATATTTTCCTCTATATGTGTCACTGGGTGCATCCATTGTGTGATATTTTCCTCTATATGTGTCACTGGGTGCATCCATTGTGTGATATTTTCCTCCATATGTGTCACTGGGTGCATCCATTGTGTGATATTTTCCTCTATATGTGTCACTGGGTGCATCCATTGTGTGATATTTTCCTCTATATGTGTCACTGGGCGCATCCATTGTGTGATTTTTCCTCTATATGTGTTCACTGGGTGCATCCATGTGTGATATTTTCCTCTATATGTGTCACTGGGCGCATCCATTGTGTGATATTTTCCTCTATATGTGTCACTGGGTGCATCCATTGTGTGATATTTTCCTCTTTATGTGTCACTGGATGCATCCATTGTGTGATATTTTCCTCTATATGTGTCACTGGGTGCATCCATTGTGTGATCTTTTCCTCTATATGTGTCACTGGTGCATCCATTGTGTGATATTTTCCTCTATATGTGTCACTGGATGCATCCATTGTGTGATATTTTCCTCTATATGTGTCACTGGCGCATCCATTGTGTGATATTTTCCTCTATATGTGTCACTGGGTGCATCCATTGTGTTGATATTTTCCTCTATATGTGTCACTGGGTGCATCCATTGTGTGATATTTTCCTCTATATGTGTCACTGGGTGCATCCATTGTGTGATATTTTCCTCCATATGTGTCACTGGGTGCATCCATTGTGTGATATTTTCCTCTATTGTGTCACTGGGTGCATCCATTGTGTGATATTTTCCTCTATATGTGTCACTGGGCGCATCCATTGTGTGATATTTTCCTCTATATGTGTCACTGGGCGCATCCATTGTGTGATATTTTCCTCTATATGTGTCACTGGGTGCATCCATTGTGTGATATTTTCCTCTTTATGTGTCACTGGATGCATCCATTGTGTGATATTTTCCTCTATATGTGTCACTGGGTGCATCCATTGTGTGATATTTTCCTCTATATGTGTCACTGGGTGCATCCATTGTGTGATATTTTCCTCTATATGTGTCACTGGGTGCATCCATTGTGTGATATTTTCCTCTATATGTGTCACTGGGCGCATCCATTGTGTGATATTTTCCTCCATATGTGTCACTGGGTGCATCTATTGTGTGATATTTTCCTCTATATGTGTCACTGGGCACATCCATTGTGTGATATTTTTCTCTATATGTGTCACTGGGCGCATCCATTGTGTGATATTTTCCTCTATATGTGTCACTGGGTGCATCTATTGTGTGATATTTTCCTCTATATGTGTCACTGGGCGCATCCATTGTGTGATATTTTCCTCTATATGTGTCACTGGGCGCATCTATTGTGTGATATTTTCCTCTATATGTGTCACTGGGTGCATCCATTGTGTGATATTTTCCTCTATATGTGTCACTGGGTGCATCCATTGTGTGATATTTTCCTCTATATGTGTCACTGGGTGCATCCATTGTGTGATATTTTCCTCCATATGTGTCACTGGGTGCATCCATTGTGTGATATTTTCCTCTATATGTGTCACTGGGTGCATCCATTGTGTGATATTTTCCTCTATATGTGTCACTGGGCGCATCCATTGTGTGTGATATTTTCCTCTATATGTGTCACTGGGCGCATCCATTGTGTGATATTTTCCTCTATATATGTGTCACTGGGTGCATCCATTGTGTGATATTTTCCTCTATAATGTGTCACTGGATGCATCCATTGTGTGATATTTTCCTCTATATGTGTCACTGGGTGCATCCATTGTGTGATATTTTCCTCTATATGTGTCACTGGGTGCATCCATTGTGTGATATTTTCCTCTATATGTGTCACTGGGTGCATCCATTGTGTGATATTTTCCTCTATATGTGTCACTGGGCGCATCCATTGTGTGATATTTTCCTCCATATGTGTCACTGGGTGCATCCATTGTGTGTATATTTTCCTCTATATGTGTCACTGGGTGCATCCATTGTGTGATATTTTCCTCTATATGTGTCACTGGGCGCATCCATTGTGTGATATTTTCCTCTATATGTGTGTCACTGGGCGCATCCATTGTGTGATATTTTCCTCTATATGTGTCACTGGGTGCATCCATTGTGTGATATTTTCCTCCATATGTGTCACTGGGTGCATCCATTGTGTGATTTTTCCTCTATATGTGTCACTGGGTGCATCTATTGTGTGATATTTTCCTCTATATGTGTCACTGGGCGCATCCATTGTGTGATATTTTCCTCTATATGTGTCACTGGGCGCATCTATTGTGTGATATTTTCCTCTATATGTGTCACTGGGTGCATCCATTGTGTGATATTTTCCTCTATATGTGTCACTGGGTGCATCCATTGTGTGATATTTTCCTCTATATGTGTCACTGGGTGCATCCATTGTGTGATATTTTGTGTTGTAAACTGCCCCCCCCCCCAGTTTCTTTCCATCACTTGTTCCTCACTGTGTGGCTTTGGCCGTAGAATGGAGTCTATGGGTATGTATCATGGAAACTGACTCCCATCATTGTAAGGCTGGGGTCAGATGAGCGCATTTTGTAGACTGTGCGTCCGTGCAGTACGGACGTACTTACTGACTGACAACAAGGTATGGCCACACAATCCGTTTTTTTCACTGACGTATTTTTTTGACTGATGTAGCAGGGAAAATAAATTACAATGAAAAAACATTCTGTCCGTCAAAAATGCTGGACGACCCTTTTAATATTTTTCCTTTTTTTTTTTATTATTATTTTTGCCCCCCTGAAGACCCCGTGCTGACCCTGCTTCCCCTCTTTCTTTCTTTTGGGAAACATGTTTGCGTCAAACCCCCCTCTTCTTTATTATTCAGAGTTTTCAGTGGCCCTATTTTGTATTCAACGAATCTCTGTATTGTGACACAGTACTTTTTGAGGATATTTCTTTTAATGTCTTCTGTTGATGGGCTTATGATATCTCTCTCATATGTTATGTTATTTTGTACCTTTGCAAAAATTGAAAATAAAGAATTTAAGAAAAAAAAAAAAAAATGCTGGACGTATAAATGCAGTCCGTCTGACCACGCTCCATCACTCACACACAAAGCTATGCGGACGTTGTGGACGTGGCGCACTCCGCACGTCCGTTCTAGCAGTATTACGTTCTTGCCTAACCTGCGTCCGTTTGCTGCGTCCGTCAGCCCCCGCACTTCTGTGCGCACGTACTTCATGTGTGGGGCTCCATTTAACACAATTATATGCTATCACGGACGTACTTATGTGCGGCAACACGGACGTTAACACTGCGCTCGTCTGACCCCAGCCTAAGGACATCACCAGGGGGGTGAATATAAACCTGGACGCCCACTATCAGATTCCACTCAGCTGCCTTCTCTCATCTCGGGTAGCCTACACAGCACAATAGATACCGGAATCTAGGACATTACAGGGAAATCTGCAGGTGCAGACCAGCCCCCCCCCCATTAGCATTCGTATTTTTGCGCGAAAAAGGGCCTAGGGCCCCTGGAGGCCGAGCTTGCTGACCCCTGCCATAAGCAAAGCTCAGTTATGACGACCCCTCCTTTGGTTATGCAAAAAGAATGCGAAGAGTAACCCAACAAATCGTAACCGCGCATAAAGATCGTAAACGTGACGTGGTGTTTTTTTTTCGAGCTGCCTTTGTTCGTACGGAGATGCACGGCTCACGGTAATAGTAATACGTGGCCAAGAAAAGACGGCGGATCTGGCGAACCCAGCGTGAGGTCCAGCTTAGGCTAGGGTCAGACGAGCGTGATTTCTACGGACCGTACGTCCGTGCACACGGATGTACGTCAGTACGGAAGACACAGTAGTGGTCACACAGCCCGTTTCTTTCACTGACGTATATATTTTGACGGATGTAGGAGGGAAAATAAAAAGCAAAATCATTTTGTCCGTGAAAAATGCTGGACGTATAAATGCCGTCCGTCTGACCACGTTCCATCACTCACACACAAAGCTATGCAGACGTTGCGGACGCAGCGCACTTTGTGCGGCCGTTCTAGGGGATGTACGTTCTTGCCTGCCTTGCGTCCGTGGGCCGCGGCCGTTGTGTGTCCGCTGTTCAGTGCGGACGTACTTCGTGTGTCGGGCTCCGATGGGCTTTCTGTCATGCTATCACGGACGTACTTTTAGGCGCAATCACGGACGTGAACACTACGCTCGTCTGACCCCAGCCTTAGTGTTAGGGTTGCAGGAGGATTAGATTTGGTGGACTCCAGTCTGGGACCCCTGGTTCTGCTCTGGCTGTGCTGCCCCAGGATAGGGTGCTGGGGGGGGGGTAGATTTGGGGGCTCCAGTCTGGTACCCTTGGCTCTGCTGCCCCAGGTTAGGAGGCTAGGTCCAAGCAGTGGGTCAATATAGGGTCAGTGAACATTGTAAGTGTATCTGCAGTAGTTATGGTCCATGACACGTCCAGGCTATCTGTCCACATGGGGCTGACTGAGCCTTCAGATTTTCTGATTGCACATCGCTTTTCATGGCGAGAGACCAGACAAGCTATATCTTCTTCCAGATAACACTCACGTAGCAAACGCTTTGGAACGCGGACGTTAATTTTTCACCAACAGCAGAAAAATGGAACATATAGCTTGCAGCACTTTTCACACCCTATCCATCTGCACATGTAGGTGTCCTAAGTCCCTACAACGAGTTAACAAGGTTTCCCTCTGTTGGATGGTTTCTTCAGGCAGGTCTCTGGATCACCATGTTAAAGGGACACTCTGCACATCCTGAACAGGGCCGGTGCAAGCTTTTTTGTCTAGTCAGGCGAAGGTGCGTTTTGGTGCCCCCCCCATCTGTGTCATGTCAAGCCAATCAGGATAGAGATGCATAATAATCTCTATCACGAGTGTTTGGTGTCTTCACGCAGAGTGTAAAGGATGCTTAACGTTAGTCTTATATATAATTTATATTTATATATATTTGCCCCCCAGCTCTCATGGGTATATATATTGCCCCCAGCTCAAATGGTTATATATTGCCCCCAGCTCGCATAGATATATTTGCCCCAGCTCACATGGATATATTACCCCTAGCTCACATGGATAAATTACCCCAGCTCACATGGGTATTTTTGCCCCCAGCTCATATGGATATATTTGCCCCAGCTCACATGGGTATATATTTGCCCCAGCTCACATGGGTATATTTGCTCCAGCTCACATACGGATATATTTGCCCCCTGTTCATATGGATATATTTTCCCCCAGCTCACATGGGTATATTTGCCTCCAGCTCACATATGGATATATTTGGCCCCAGCTCACATGGGTATATATTTGCCCCCAGCTCACATGGGTATATTTGTCCCTTGCTCACATATGGATATATTTGCCCCCAGCTCATATGGATATATTTGCCCCAGCTCACATGGGTATATATTTGCCTCCAGCTCACATATGGATATATTTGCCCGCAGCTCATATGGATATATTTGCCCCAGCTCATATGGATATATTTGCCCCAGCTCACATGGGTATATATTTGCCTTCAGCTCACATATGGATATATTTGCCCCCAGCTCACATGGGTATATATTTGCCCACCAGCTCACATGGGTATATTTGCCCCAGTTCACATATGGATATATTTGCCCCCAGCTCATATGGATATATTTGTCCCAGCTCAAATGGATTTATTTGTCCTCAGCTCATATATGGGTATATTTGTTCCCCGGCTCACATATAGGAGTATATTTGAGCCGAGCTTATATATGGGTATATTTGCCTCCAGCTCATATATGGGTGTATTTGCCTCCAGCTCATATATGGGTATATTTGCCCCCAGCTCATATATGGGTATATTTGCCCCAGCTCATATATTGGTATATTTGTCCCCAGCACATATATGGGTATATTTGCCCCCAGCTTATATATGGGTATATTTACCTCCAGCTCATATATGGGTATATTTACCCCCAGCTCATATATGGGTATATTTGCCCCCAGCTCATATATGGGTATGTTTGCCCCAGCTCATATATGGGTATATTTGTCCCCAGCACATATATGGGTATATTTGCCCCCAGCTTATATATGGGTATATTTACCTCCAGCTCATATATGGGTATATTTACCCCCAGCTCATATATGGGTATATTTACCCCCAGCTCATATATGGGTATATTTGCCCCCAAGCTCATATATGGGTATATTTGCCCCCAGCTTATATATGGGTATATTTGTTCCCCGGCTCATATATGGGTTTATTTGCCCCCAGCAGCTCTCACCTCTGCTATGCTGCCTGCCAGGCCCTGCCGGCGTTCTTCTACTCACTCAGGCCCTACGAGGCGAGCAGCCGCTGGCATGCACGTGCAGCTTTGCCGCTCGCCTGGGATGGGATTCGGGAACCACCTGACCAGCCGTGTTCTCGCGCGCAGGTCAGGTCACGTGGTTGCTTGTCCCATCCCAGGTGAGCGGCCAAACTGCACGTGCATGCCAGCCTCCTAGGGACTGAGTGAGTAGAAGAACGCCGGCGGCGATTGCCCCCCCTTCCGACCGCACCTGGAGTCCACCCCGGGCTGGCGCCCCCTCAACTGGCAGGAAGCCAGACAGTAAGGCAGCCGCCTGTGCCGCCTTACGTTAGCGCCGGCCCTGATCCTGAACACGTCATCTTTTTAAAGTGGTCAGGATGTGAGGAGTGCCCCCCTTCCCTCTCTGCTGCCCCAATCGGGTGATGAGTTTCCTCCACCCCACCCAGCGTCACCAGCCCGGCTGCCGGTCACCAAATCGGTCGCTAGTGATGTCACCATGCAGAGCGAGCTGACATCACCTGTCTCAGGAAACCCACGATAGCGAGCGGTCTCAGAGATGCAGCCGATGGACCCGATCCGTCCATGCAGCTGCTGCTCTGATCCATCGTTCTGCTCAGGCGCGACGGAACTTGCTGACGACACGTAAAGTGAGCAGGTCCCAAGCGACGCGCAGGTTCCGGATCATACGCCATGCATGATGCACAGGAGCGCAAATTGTGAAGAAAAGCTTCAGTGACTTTGAGAGTATCCCTTTAAGGAGCCCTCTTGGTGTCCTTGACCTGGCTTGGTGTCTCCAGACCATGTGGAGGTTCAGGGTTCCTCTGGTCATGTCCTGGTTTTGGCTTCTAATGATCCGGCCAGTCTGGTCGCACTGATCACTTATTAATTATGGGGTATTAATTTGGGGTTCTCCAGGTGGTGTCCCAGGTTGGGGACCCCTGGCGCTCCCCATGCTGCCTCCGTGTACTGATTTGGGGGTCCTGGTTTGGGGTCTTCTGGCCATGTCCTGGTTTCATGCTCCACATATTTGCTTGGTTTGTTCTCTCATGGTCTTTTGATCCATTGACCCTGTGCTGGGGCTCCTCTGCTCACCTGCTGGTGTTGGCCCTTTGCCTTCTTTCTGCCCCTGAGCACTGTTTTGGGGGTCCTCATGGAGCCCCCTTTGCTGGTTTCCTGGCACTGGATCATAGTTACTGATTGGGTATTACATTCTCCTGACCATGTCCTTGTCCTGGGCTAGGAGGGGGGTGTAGACTGCGGGGGGGGGGGGGGGCTCCAGTCTGGGACCGCTGGCTCTGTCTGCTGCCCCAGGTTAGGGTGCTGGGGGGTAGATTTGGGGGAGCTCCAGTCTCTGCCCTGACTGTGCTGCCCCTGGTTAGGGTGCTGGGGAGGATGGAGGGGGGGGGTAGATTTGGGGGCTCCAGTCTGGGACCCCTGCTTCTGTTGCCCCAGGTCAGGAGGCTAAGTTTAGGGGGTCCCAGCAGGCTGGGTGCTGTCGGCCTAGGGGCTGGTTGGGGGCGGTGTGAGGGGGTCCCGGGGAGGGTTGGGGGCGGTGTGAGGGGGTCCCGGGGAGGGTTGGGGGCGGTGTGAGGGGGTGGGAGGATACTGAGCTGCTCTCAGCTGGCAGGCATTTAAATGGGAGACAGCTCGGCGCTTAGAGGCAAACAGCATCCCACCCACCCACCCTGCCTGCACATGGACTGCGGAGCCGGCACCCCCAGCATCCCCAGCCAGCACTGCCTGTGAGCCGGGGCCCCACTCCCCACCATCACTCAGGTGAGAAACCCCCATCACCCCCAGCCAGCACCCAGAGAGAGAGAGAGCACCCCCAGCCAGCACCCAGAGAGAGAGAGAGAGAGAGAACACCCCCAGCCAGCACCCAGAGAGAGAGAGAGAGAGAGAACACCCCCAGCCAGCACCCAGAGAGAGAGAGAGAGCACCCCCAGCCAGCACCCAGAGAGAGAGAGAGAGAGCACCCCCAGCCAGCACCCAGAGAAAGAGAGAGCACCCCCAGCCAGCACCCAGAGAGAGAGAGAGAGAGAGAGAGAACACCCCCAGCCAGCACCCAGAGAGAGAGAGAGAGCACCCCCAGCCAGCACCCAGAGAGAGAGAGAGAGCACCCCCAGCCAGCAGCACCAGAGAGAGAGAGAGAGAGAGAGACACCCCAGCCAGCACCCAAAGAGAGAGAGCACCCCCAGCCAGCACCCAGAGAGAGAGAGCACCCCCAGCAGCACCCAGAGAGAGCACCCCCAGCCAGCACCCAGAGAGAGTGAGAGAGAGCACCCCCAGCCAGCACCCAGAGAGAGAGAGAGCACCCCCAGCCAGCACCCAGAGAGAGAGAGAGAGAGAGCACCCCCAGCCAGCACCCAGAGAGAGAGAGCACCCCCAGCAGCACCCAGAGAGAGAGAGAGCACCCCCAGCCAGCACCCAGAGAGAGAGAGAGAGAGCACCCACACAGAGAGAGCACCCCCAGAGAGAGAGAGAGCACTCCCAGCCAGCACCCAGAGAGAGAGAGAGCACCCCAGCCAGCACCCAGAGAGAGAAGAGAGCACCCCCAGCCAGCACCCAGAGAGAGAGAGAGCACCCCCAGCCAGCACCCAGAGAGAGAGAGAGAGCACCCACACAGAGAGAGCACCCCCAGAGAGAGAGAGAGCACCCCCAGCCAGCACCCAGAGAGAGAGAGAGAGAGAGCACACCCCAGCCAGCACCAGAGAGAGAGAGAGAGCACCCCCAGCCAGCACCCAGAGAAAGAGAGAGCACCCCCAGCCAGCACCCAGAGAGAGAGAAGAGAGAGAGAGAACACCCCCAGCCAGCACCCAGAGAGAGAGAGAGAGCACCCCCAGCCAGCACCCAGAGAGAGAGAGAGAGAGCACCCCCAGCCAGCACCCAGAGAGAGAGAGAGAGAGAGAGAGCACCCCCAGCCAGCACCCAAAGAGAGAGAGCACCCCCAGCCAGCACCCAGAGAGAGGAGAGCACCCCAGCCAGCACCCAGAGAGAGCACCCCCAGCCAGCACCCAGAGAGAGTGAGAGAGAGCACCCCCAGCCAGCACCCAGAGAGAGAGAGAGCACCCCCAGCCAGCACCCAGAGAGAGAGAGAGAGAGAGCACCCCCAGCCAGCACCCAGAGAGAGAGAGCACCCCCAGCCAGCACCCAGAGAGAGAGAGAGCACCCCCAGCCAGCACCCAGAGAGAGAGAGAGAGAGCACCCACACAGAGAGAAGCACCCCAGAGAGAGAGAGAAGCACCCCAGCCAGCACCCAGAGAGAGAGAGAGCACCCCAGCCAGCACCCAGAGAGAGAGAGAGCACCCCCAGCCAGCACCCAGAGAGAGAGAGAGCACCCCCAGCCAGCACCCAGAGAGAGAGAGAGCACCCACACAGAGAGAGCACCCCCAGAGAGAGAGAGAGCACCCCCAGCCAGCACCCAGAGAGAGAGAGAGAGAGAGCACCCCCAGCCAGCACCCAGAGAGAGAGAGAGAGAGCACCCACACAGAGAGAGCACCCCCAGAGAGCGAGAGAGCACCCCCAGCCAGCACCCAGAGAGAGACAGCACACTTAGCCTGCACCCTGAAAAAGACAGCACCCACAGAGAACTCCCCCAGCCAGCACTGGGGCACATTATATATATAAATGTATATAAAGTGTTTGTGTTCGTGTGTATATATATTAGTGTGTGTGTGTATATATTAGTGTGTGTGTGTATATATTAGTATGTGTGTGTATATATTAGTATGTGTGTATATATTAGTGTTTGTGTGTATATATTAGTGTGTGTGTATATATTAGTATGTGTGTATATATTAGTGTGTGTGTGTATATATTAGTGTGTGTGTATATATTAGTATGTGTGTATATATTAGTGTGTGTGTATATATTAGTGTGTGTGTATATATTAGTATGTGTGTATATATTAGTGTGTGTGTATATATTAGTATGTGTGTATATATTAGTGTGTGTGTGTATATATTAGTGTGTGTGTGTATATAGTAGTGTTTGTGTGTATATATGTGTGTGTATATAGCTATCTATAAACTGCATATACATATATACATAGCCAGACGTTGCCAGAGATAGGGTCTGCTCTATACTTTATATAGTCTGTATACTTTCGTGACAATGTATTTATGTATTATATATATATATATAGTTCAATGTGTGTGAGAATATATTTGTTTGTGCATTTATATATGTGTATTAGTTATATGTGAATATATGTGTGTTTTATATATGTATGGGTGTGTATATTTTGTTATATGTGTGTGTACTTAGTTATACGTGTGTATATGCATGTATTTAGTTATATGTGTGTGTATATATGCGTGTATTTAGTTATATGTTTGTGTGTGTATTTGTATTTAGTTATATATGCGTGTATTTAGTTATCTGTGTTTATGTGTGTGTATTTTCGTTATGCGTGTGTATATATGTTTGTGTGGATATTTAGTTATATGTTTGTGTGTGTATTTGTATTTAGTTATATGTGCGTGTATTTTTAGTTATGCTTGTGTATATATATGTGTATGTAATTATATGTGTGTGTATTTCTAGTTATGTGTGTATATATATGTGTGTGTATTTAGTTATAGGTGCATGTATATTTCGTTATGCGTGTGCATATATATATATAGTGTATATATGTGTGTGCATTTAATTATATATATATGTGTATTTTTCGTTATGCGTGTGTATATATATATATATATATGTGTGTGGTGTATATATGTGTGTGCATTTATTTATATGTGTGTGTATTTTTCGTTATGCGTGTGTATATATATATATATGTGTGGTGTATATATGTGTGTGCATTTATTTATATGTGTGTGTATTTTCGTTATGCGTGTGTATATATGTTTGTGTGGATATTTAGTTATATATGTACATTTAAACAGTGCACTGTATATTGTATTCATTGGTCTCGGTGTAAACCTTAAATAAAATACATGTTAAGGTTTGAGTTCTCCTTCACCCAGTTTATATATATATATTTTGTGTGTATAGATGTATACAGTTATATGTGTTTTAAATATTTTTATAGTTATGTATGTGTGTGTGAGTGTTATATGAGATATACAGGTTAACACATAGTAACACAGAAACATATATAAACATATACACACGCATACCTTTCACGTACATCATGTATACACTTTTTTTTATATAGTCTCTAAAACCAACAAATATTTTGTATCTGTTTGCACAACGTTGATATCTGATTACTCACATCAAATCATATGGATCTGTAGTATGTTTTCTATGCATTGGGTATGTACAGTATGTGTATATATATATATCTACCATAGACACTACATAATATATACACTTTATATATAGAGTATAATACTATAATAACCCATTTAAAAGACAAGCTCAGAGCGTTATATATATATATACTGTATATACATGGTAATATAGTGATTTAATGCCGTACGTTGAGTCGTTAGTCCGGTTTTAGCCGCGGTCCTTGTCCCTGAGTTGAAAGTGGAATTAAATAAATGATGGATTTCTGTATGTTGGAAATGTTTTATCGTAATATTTGATGCTTATGTAAGATCTCCACGGAGGAAAATATTGATTCCCGGCACAGAACATCACAATATTCAGCCAGATTAATGGCGGCAGAGAGGGGCGTAAGTGGTAATTCATACAGTCACCCAGTCGTCCTGCCAGCGTCTAGGTTTGAAGCCTGGAGACTCTCTATCCTCCCTGTGACCTCGCTCTGCAATTTATTGATTGGGGAATTGTCTGATTTTATTGAAAATTTGTCTGATTTATAATTTTTTTTATAAAGTAATTAAATAAATTATGGGTAGATGCTGTTTGTAATATTTTAAGGGGTAGGTGGTGCTGGTGGTTGTAATAGTACATCGGGTAGGTTGTGGTGTGGTTGTACTTTACCGGGGTTAGTTGGTGGTGTGGTTATAATTTACTGAGGGTGGTGGTGGTGGAGTTGGTTGTAATTTACCAGGGGTAGGTGGTGGTGGTGGTGGTGGAGTTGGTTGTTATTTACTGAGGGTAGGTGGTGGTGGTGGTGGAGTTGGTTGTAATTTACCAGGGGTAGGTGGTGGTGGTTGGAGTTGGTTGTAATTTACTGAGGGTAGGTGGTGGTGGTGGTGGAGTTGGTTTATTTACTGAGGGTAGGGTGGTGGTGGTGGTGGAGTTGGTTGTAATTTACCAGGGGTAGGTGGTGGTGGTGGTGGAGTTGGTTGTAATTTACTGAGGGTAGGTGGTGGTGGTGGTGGAGTTGGTTGTAATTTACCAGGGGTAGGTGGTGGTGGTGGAGTTGGTTTATTTACTGAGGGTAGGTGGTGGTGGTGGTGGTGGAGTTGGTTGTAATTTACCAGGGGTAGGGTGGTGGTGGTGGAGTTGGTTGTTTGTAATTTACTGAGAGGTAGGTGGTGGTGGTGAGTGGAGTTGGTTGTAATTTACCAGGGGAAGGTGGTGGTGGTGGTGGTGGAGTTGGTTGTAATTTACTGAGGGTAGGTGGTGGTGGTGGTGGTGGTGGAGTTGGTTGTAATTTACTGAGGGTAGGTGGTGGAGTTGGTTGTAATTTACAAGGGGTAGGTGTGGTGGTGGTGGAGTTGGTTGTAATTTACAAGGGGTAGGTGGTGGTGGTGGTGGTGGTGGAGTTGGTTGTAATTTACCAGGGGTAGGTGGTGGTGGTGGAGTTGGTTGTAATTTACTGAGGGTAGGTGGTGGTGGTGGTGGTGGAGTTGGTTGTAATTTACTAAGGGTAGGTGGTGGTGGTGGAGTTGGTTGTAATTTACTGAGGGTAGGTGGTGGTGGTGGTGGAGTTGGTTGTAATTTACTAAGGGTAGGTGGTGGTGGTGGAGTTGGTTGTAATTACTAAGGGTAGGTGGTGGTGGTGGAGTTGGTTGTAATTTACCAGGGGTAGGTGGTGGTGGTGGTGGTGGAGTTGGTTGTTATTTACTGAGGGTAGGTGGTGGTGGTGGTGGAGTTGGTTGTAATTTACAGGGGTAGGTGGTGGTGGTGGAGTTGGTTGTAATTTACTGAGGGTAGGTGGTGGTGGTGGAGTTGGTTTATTTACTGAGGGTGGGTGGTGGTGGAGTTGGTTGTAATTTACCAGGGGTAGGTGGTGGTGGTGGTGGAGTTGGTTGTAATTTACAGGGGTAGGTGGTGGTGGTGGTGGTGGTGGAGTTGGTTGTAATTTACCAGGGGTAGGTGGTGGTGGTGGAGTTGGTTGTAATTTACTGAGGGTATGTGGTGGTAAGAAATGGAATCGCCGAATTGAGCCCGAATACGAAATGAAAGGACTGAAACTGAGTTCAGTTGTGGTGCTTTGTGGATAGACCCCTAAGCCTCGGGTATAACCGTACACACAGTGAGTTCAACATAAGGACTAAGGCTAGGGTCAGACGAACGCATTGTTCGCGTCGTCCGTGAAAAAGTGCGTTCGAACGAATGGACGCATTTTTTCACGGAATACGCGATAGTGGTCATACGATGCGCATTTTCGGCCATGATTTTGTACGGATCATCAATAAAACCCTTTTTGCGTCTGGACGTTATGTTGGCCGGACATTAGCAGCGTCTGACATCTCCTAATCACACACACACGCCGCTAGCGGACGCAGCGCACTCTGTACCTCAGTACTAGCGGTATCACGTTCTCGAAAAAATGCATTTGTTTGCCGCTTGCGTTGCGCGGCCGCACTTTTGTGCGGCCGTTCTTCGTATGCTGCCCGGCATTGCCCGTCATTTGCTGCTACTACGGCCGTAATAAAGTGCGGCTGCACGCGCGTTCGCACTGCGTTCATCTGACCCCAGCCTTAGTATCGGTTTACGCAAACTTTTTGCTGGAGATTTAGAATCACAGAAAATACGGTTGTAGTTGGAGAAATGATCCAGTTTTGGCTTTTTTGTTGGCTTAGAATTTGTATTCTGTCTCAGTTCTCAGTTTGTGAATAAAACCCTCTGCGCCGGAGATCACGCTCTCAATACAATCCAAAAAATAACGTATACCGTCTAGGAGCCAGCGCTGACGACCCCCGGTAATAAGTTCTGCATGTGCGTTGGTTAAGTTTCCCTGCTCCTAATTAGCTATACTTTATGAAGCAGCAGGTCCCGGCCGAGCAGCTGGAACGTTAAGGCTAGGGTCAAACGAACGCATTATTGTCAGTGACCGTCAAAAAGTGCGTCCGAACGCATTGACGTATTTTTTCACAGAATGCACAAAAACGGTCAGACGATACGCATTTTCGTGCGTGGTTTTTTACAGATCATCAATAAAACTCTTTTTGTGTCTGGACGTTATGTCGGCCGGACATTAGCAGCGTCTGACGTCTCCTAATCACGCAAACACGCCGCTATTCTGCCGTAGCGCACTCTGTACGTCCGTACTAGCAGTTCAGCGTTCTCGAAAAAATGCATTCATTTCCAACTTGCGCTGCGCAGCCGGACTTTTGTGCGGCCGTACTTCGTATATTGTCCGTCATTGCGCGGCATTTGCTGCTACCGCGGCCGTGATTAAGTGCGGCTAAACGCACGTTAAAAATGCGCTAGTCTGACCCCAGCCTTAACCGGTCACCGCACAGTCTTTTTTTTGCAGAGGGGACTGAGTTCCCACTTGCACCACACTCTGAATCTTTTATTTAGACGGTCAGTCATATCTTTCCTCATTAACCCCTTCACTACCAAGTGATTTTCCAAAAATCCACTGCCAGGAACCAGTGGATTTTTGGAAAATCACTTTTAATTAATTGAACAGTAAGAAATGTTTGTGAATATTCCCAGTTTAGGCCCCCGGCACACGAGCGTATTTTTGCCTCATGTGCGCCCGCACTTCCCTGCGTCCGTGCGTTTTTAACGGGGAAAGCCCTCCACCGGACGTGAAAAAGGCCTCCCCGTCAAAAAGCTAAACGGACGCTGAAAGTATACAAAGCGCGATTCTCCATAGGAGGATCGCGCTTTGTACGCTGAGCGCAGAGAATGGAAGGAACGCCCACTTTCACGGACGTTCCTTCCATTCTCTCAAAACGCTCGTGTGCCGCCGGCCTTAATCCTCACTGCAATATCCTGTTTGGCAGGAAGAGGTCGCCATCTACTGGCCAAATGGAGTTACTGCAGGTTGAGCTGCTTTCAATGCTCCGTGCATCGGCTGGGGAAAGCCTGATATGTCAGAGCATTCCTTAGCCGATTTCAACCAGTTTTTGTGCCTTGGGCATTATGTCCACAGTGCTAAAGCTTTGATGGCACCTTCTGGATCAGAAAAGCAAACAAAATTTGTTTCCAATAAACTCATTTAATTTACAATCCCACAGCACAGCCCCATATTGTGTTAATACAATCTCTAGCTGTTGCATTTGCAATACTTGATCATGGTAGTGATGGGGTTAAGCCACTAGACCTCTCTGCGGGCAAAGGCCTTCTCGGGGCGGGGGGCTTGAGTGCTTCAGTGAAGTCAAAGGCCAAGCTGTTGGTAGCATCGCCCAAGCCAGACAGGACTGAACTGAGAAGCCACACTAACCAGTGTCCAACACCCAAATCATGCCATGTGATCCCTGCATGCTGGCCCTCAATAGGCAAAAACCGGGCAAGTGAAGCTTGCTAGCCTTTCATCTGGTTGAAGAACTCTCTGATATAACACCTCTGACCCAGGGACCTCGCTGTCACTGTCCTAGCTTGCTAGGCCATGGCAGATGGACCCCCAGTTGTAAAAGGTGTTGCCAGTGCTGCACAAACTGCAACTAAAAATTCCATGGCGCAGGCTTAATGGGCAAAACCCCTGTCTACGGTAGCGTCATCATCAAGCCCTACAGCAATGGGAAAGGGTTGAAGCGGCGAGTGGAAGATGACACTGGAAGCCGCATGTAGGCAGTCCAGGTGTACGGGTCGTCCGCTGTCGACCCGCAGATGACGACTTCATTCGGCAGCACTCTGAACGACCAAGGAGTCTTATCTAGGGGTGGCACTGCTTGCTCCACACATAGTGAGGCCTAGAAAAGGTGGCCTAACCAAAGCTTGTCCAGTGGCGGAAGTACCAGGGTCGCAGCGGTCACACTTGGCCCTAGCATTCTGCAATTGGAGGGGGGCCCAGGCAGCCGCAGACGGCTCTACAATTCGCCAGCAGGTTCCGGCAATCAGCACCAGAATCTGGGAGCAGCGCCGCCGGCATGCAGCTTGGCCGCCCACCTGGGATGGGAACCACCTGACCAGCGCACGAGATTGCGGAGTTCACGTGAACTCAGCGATCTCGCGAGACCGCGGCTGCGCTGGTCAGGTTGTTACCGGCGAGTGGCCAAGCTGCGTGCTGGCGGCCGCTCGTAGGGAGAAGAACGGCCGCAGACACAGAGGAGGTGGGGGCAAATATTTCCATGTGAGCTGGTGGCAACATATATATCCATGTGAGCTGGGGGCAATATATTCATGTGAGCTGGGGGCAATATATCCATGTGAGCTGGGGGCAATATATCCATGTGAGCTGGGGGCAATATATATCCACGTGAGCTGGGGGCAATATATATCCACGTGAGCTGGGGGCAATACTATCTTTTTCATATTGCAGGAAAAAAGTAAAAATATAGATCTTCATGGATTCTTGCACCGAGGCCCTCAGGTTTCTAGTTACGCCACTGCTTGTCTCCATTTGTCTCCAGTTGGCTAGCTGCGGTCAACAGGTAAATTTGGTTTCACACTAGACTTTCCCATGCAGCATCGTTCTGCGCAGGTGCTATGGAACTTGAGTATTTAAAGCGTGCAAGCCCCAGAGCGGTGCTCAGTTTGTAGATCCTACTCTACGGAAGTGATCATTTAAACATTCTTGGGACTGGACAAACTAAAAATTAAGAGTGTCACAAATTAAAGGGGTATTATCATTTTACAGTTTAAAACAGTTTATTAGATATTGAATTAAAACGGGAATATTTTTAACATTGAAGCTTATGGGATTCGCCTGAATAAACCTGTCGAATGAAACCACCGACCAGCAGGGCAATTCGGCAACTTTTCCCTACTAGTTTTGTGTTCTCTGAATAGACGAAACAGTGCTTCTCTATGGGGATTCGAATCGAACAGGCACCGTATGTGCAGACAATTCGCCAACATTTGGCGAACTGCCTGCACTCTGAATAGCCGAATGGCCAGGAAAGGTAACCGAACGCTGAATTTCAGTGTTTGGTTACCTTTCGGCCCCAATTCAGATCTCTTTTTTTTCCTCAAGGTGATTTTGGCACAAATCGACGCTTATCACCAACGTCCAATAACTGCTTTGGCAACCCCTTTTTCGACAAAATACGGTGACCATTCACTAAGTAGTGAATTCATCATATTTTCGACGAAATGGAGTCGTCAAAGTGAGTTGAAATGTGCAGAAATGAAAAGAATTGAGTCCAATTTCAGGGCTTTGTGAATAGACCCCTATGTCTCCGGCTGCTGAGATCTGACAAAACCTGCTTCTACGATCTGAAGAATGGAACAAAGGACAGGAATGTGATGCATCATGCGTGGAGGCATGAAATGACGAACTATCAGGATTGATGTTTACCTTTTATTGGCCGTTCAGAGATGGCACGTAGACGGACACCATACTATATGTTTTCAAAGTACCAAGTTAACAAAGAGCCAAGGATTCGAGGCTTGATGGGTATCCCTCTGGTCTTCAAAACATTGCCAGTTGTTAAGTAGGACGTCGTCTTGACCCATCGAGGGTCCTGGCTTCCACATAAGTGGATCTACACTATCCCTACTTTCCTAATCCATACAACTCCTAGCATCAAGAGAATGCCATGGCGAGTACTCAACGGGAAAATATTCAAGGGGTGAGACCATATTGCAAAAATCATCTCCTGAAGATTGAGTCCAGGGATGACAGAAACCAGCTTAGAAAGCCCCTATTATGTTCTCCGTCTGAGATGCCATGATGAATATGTCACATCGCGGTGACGGATTGACCTTTACTGGATGGAATGATCATAAATACTCGATTTACTGCTTATTTTGTTTTGAAGGCTTTGAGTCTCTGCCATTCGCTGTGTTGGATTCCAGTGTTGCTAACAGCGTTTACGTTTGGATATCTGAGAGAAATTATCTGCAAATTATATGGCTTTGATTACAAACAGATTGAAAACATTTTGCTAATTGTGTGACCTCAGAAAGTTAGCTTGCAACAGACAGAGCTGATTGAGGGATCTCGGTAACAAAGGGATCTCAACGTTGCGCAACTGTGATTATTCTGCTTCGTTTTGTTCCTTTTCTGTCTATAGGTAAGTTTGTCAGATTTTAAAAAAAATTACCTCTGGGGCAATTAAATAAAAAAGATATACGTTTTTAATCTGTGAGCTGAGACCAGTTCATACATAATGTACATTATTCCGAGGCTCCTATTGGCCAGTGACTTTATTGTGGGGAAGGGTACATGTGATTTATGCTGTAATATGGGGCTCCGATGTACCCACGTGGTGCAATAATGCTCCATACAGCACTCCGGATACATATGTAAACTAACCCCCCCTTCCAACAAAAGCCGTTATTCTAATATAGTTATGGTTGATATTACCTGCCTCAGATCAGGAAGGAGCGAGTGGGCAGCGAAAATCAAAACTGCTGTTCAAAACCAGAGACTCTGAATGTGTTACAGGCTTTTGGTGCCATCTTTACCTTACTGAGGCCAAAGCAGCCTAGCTCCTCCCTCCCCCAGCACCAACCCCACCCACTACAGGAGACACAAAGGACCAAAACTCAGTAAACCCATTAATGTTTCAATGAAACAAGTAAAATCTATTACTGATTTCAGCATTGCAAAAACAAATATATATAGGAAGGCGGGACATGTATTGTACAGTAGGCTGCCACACAAGCTGAGCCATGGCAGCAGTTGCTGCTCGACTTGGGATAAGGTGGGAGCTGTTACAAGTGGGTCTCTTATAATTAGCAGCTCACTGTAACAGCAACTGGAGGACGACTGGTCTCCGGCTTGAGGACCAGACCCGAACCTGTTACAGCATCCATCCCTTTTCCCACGTAAAGTAGATCTGCAGCAGCTTTCTTTCCTTCACAACCTTCAGCCAGAACTTGAGGGAGTCCTGTATAACTCCTGATATCTCTCCCCAAACCTCAGACACAGCTTAGTGCAGGGAAGAATAATGATATTTAAGACGGGTTGAGCACATTATCAACATCAACTCAAACTCTCAAGAAACAACCAGTTTTTAACTAAGATAGTTACACATTTAACAAAGTTAACCCTTATGTGCCCACTTATGCCCCCCATCAGCATTGGCTTTGCCACATTGGTCCGCGGTTTCTTGGCAGGAGGCCAGCATCCACAATTCTCCCATGGGCACCGAGGCCATATATAGTGTGGGCAAGGGTGGAACATGTGCCATGGAGGGTGAGGGCACAAATATGGAAGGAGCCACTAATATTAATGGGTGAGTTGGAAAAGGTTCCACAATGTTTCATTAATTGTTTTGCCAGTATTGTTTTTTCTCGACTTCTCTTAAACTACCATTATCTCATCATTGCATAGTTTATAGCCTCACCGTTCCATTCTCCCATCATTCTCGCATGGAGCCCATTTCTAAATTCTTACTGTGCATTTGCATATTTGCATTATACTGCATGTTCAGAAATATCATAGTTTAATATCTTCTTAATAGAGCACAGGGTCCGGATATCACATTCTCGTGGAATTAACGAGAATTCTTTAGGTTTTCAGGTTATTTTTATTTAACTTCAAGTTGGTCTATGCCAATCATTCCTAACGTGGACAATACTGCCATCTCCGAAGGCAGTAGAAAGATCCGGGGAGATGTTCAGGAAAAAGGGCGTGTGTTTACAATGTTAGATTAGTTGTTGTTTTTTACTTTGCAGTATATGTAACACCTATAAGAGCTGTGTGTTTAGTGTTAATTTCATCGACTAAAATAGGACTAAAGCTAAAAAGCGTTTTAGTCACAGGACTACGACTAAAACTAAATTAAAAGTGGTCCCTTCCTAACATTTTCCTCTGGGGTTTATTAGTAAACAAAAACGTCAACAGCTTGTCGTCCTAATTTTAGTCAAATGTCAATAAATTTTCATCATAGTTTTAGTTTTACATTAAAATATGATTAAAACGAAATGGCATTTTAGTCAAAGGACTACGACTAAAACTAGATTAAAAGAAGTCCCTCCCTAACATTTCACTCTAATTTTTTTAGTCAATGAAAATGTCAATAGGTTTTAGTCATAGCTTTAGTTCTGAACTAAAATATGACTCAAACTAAAAGGCGTATCAGTGAAAGGACTGCGACTAAAACTAGATTAAGACTAGATAGCTTTTTAGTTGATTGAAAATGTCAGTAGATTTCCATCTTATTCGTCGTCAATTGTCAATAGATTTTCGTCATAGTTTTATTCGTTGACTAAAATATGACTAAAGCCAAATGGTATATTCGTCGAAGGACTACGACTAAAACTGGTCACTTCCTAACAGTTTCCTCTAGTTTTTATAATGATTTTATTATTACTATTTAGTACTATTTTATTATTGAAAATGTCAATAGGTTTTTGTCATAGCTTTAGTTCTGAACTAAAATATGACTAAAACTAAAAGGCATATCAGTGAAAGGACTGCGACTAAAACTAGATTAAGACTAGATAGCTTTTTAGTTGATTGAAAATGTCAGTAGATTTCCATCTTATTCGTCGTCAATTGTCAATAGATTTTCGTCATAGTTTTATTCGTTGACTAAAATATGACTAAAGCCAAATGGTATATTCGTCGAAGGACTACGACTAAAACTGGTCACTTCCTAACAGTTTCCTCTAGTTTTTATAATGATTTTATTATTACTATTTAGTACTATTTTATTATTGAAAATGTCAATAGGTTTTTGTCATAGCTTTAGTTCTGAACTAAAATATGACTAAAACTAAAAGGCATATCAGTGAAAGGACTGCGACTAAAACTAGATTAAGACTAGATAGCTTTTTAGTTGATTGAAAATGTCAGTAGATTTCCATCTTATTCGTCGTCAATTGTCAATAGATTTTCGTCATAGTTTTATTCGTTGACTAAAATATGACTAAAGCCAAATGGTATATTCGTCAAAAGACTACGACTAAAACTAAATTAAAACTGGTCACTCTACTCTAAATTAAAACTGGTCACTCCCTAACATCTTCCTCTAGTTTTTATAATGATTTTATTATTACTATTTAGTAGTATTTTATTATTGAAAATGTCTATAGGTTTTAGTCATAGTTTTAGTCCTGAACTAAAATATGACTAAGGCCTGTGTCAGACGAGCGAAGTGTTCATGTCCGTGTTGCCGCACATTTGTACGTCCGTGGCAGCATAGCATTCCGACCAATGGAGCCCCACACACGAAGTACGTCATGATGGACGCGGCAAACGGACGCAGGTTAGGCAAGAACATAATACCGCTAGAACGGACGTGCCGCTGTGGCCGTTTCCCAGCAGGGTGACAAAAGTTCGATACAAAAATGATACAATGCTTTTTCTGGACACATATTACTCTTTGGCGTGGAAGGAAGTCCCAGGGAAGCAGCTCCCCACAACCTTTAACTTTTGCAGGGGGAAACTAGTAGAGGAGATTCCTTTGGATCCCATCCTGATTAATGGAGTCATCATACTGCAGGGCAGCACATTACACGCACTGTTCACCAGATTTTATATGTTATGTATGACTGTCCAGAAAAATGAGAGAATCCGGCAGCACTAGTCATCTAACCTTTTCACGCAAACCTATAGCACAGCACATATTTGCAACAACATGACTTGGGTGAACCATTTTGGGTAGGTGAGTCAGGTAATGCAGATCTCCGGTTCTCTGATTGCAGGGCTTTTTTTTTATTATTATTTTTTAACCGACCTTGTTTAAATTGATTTCTAACATGCCTTTTTTTTATTATTTAGGTTAATTTTTTTAATATAAATATATATAAATGTTTATTTGGTTTTTAAAAAAATGCAAACAAGAAATTAGGTAAATTTTTTTAATACATTTTTTATTGATTTAAGCTCCTACTAGGGGAATAGGAGACTTCCTAATTTTTTTTCCAGTTTGGTGGAATTCGCCGAGGCTCATTAGTCACGTTTCGCCAACATCCAATGACTTCTTCAACAACTCCATTTTTCCCGCAATACGGTGAACATTCGGTGAATAGTGAATGACGTATTTTCGGTGAAATGTGCCGAAGTGAAAAGTACCCAAATTGAACTCGTTTTCAGTGCTTTGTGTTGATTTTTTTTATTACTTTAGTCTATGTGCGTTTGGGTGTATTCTCGCCAGAGATCAACTGCGGCGACACTCAGCCCGCACCGGCAGCTAATTAAAGAAACCACAGCCTCTTGCTATTCTTAAACCCTGTGCTGTGCGTAAAGTCTGCCAAATGTTACTTAAGACCGTAACAATTATAGTTTATGGAAATGACGACGCGGAGGATCCAGAGCAGCGCTCCGACTTACATAAAGACGTGTTTAATTGTAAATCTGATTCTCAAAACATTCGGAAAACAGACGTCACTTTTGCTCCGTAAAGAGTTGGATTTTTTCCACGGGCCGATCTGCCGTGTGATTAAAAGCGAGGATTTATGTATCGGGTTTGTGGTGGTGTTTAGACATTTACTATTGTTAAAGTATCGGCTTTTACATACCGTGAATCTGACTTCACGGCTCCACCACGCGCGGAATGCCGGAGGAGACGCACTCTGTAAACACATGCTCGTAAAGCCACAAAGCTGCGGTTATGTGAGGTGCTGCTTCTCTTCAGCAGGAAAGCGTGACGGACATTGTCATGTAAGGGTTCTACTCAGCATCGTACAACCAGAAACTGCTAGGAGGACAGTTACAGTTAGAGCCACGTAACTCCTTACCGCCGAGCAGGTGCTGCCTGGCGAGAGGGCGTTAACGCCAGCGTGGTGTACTAGTACACTCCGCTACCCGGCTGCTTTGGCTGGCCCCTCCTACAGCCCGCCAATGCAGTGGACACGCATTGCGCATGGTTGGCTGCAGGGGGACGGCTTGAGTTCAGGTCGTCGAATGATATGCACCGCTCGCCAACTTGTGGATGGGCCTGTTGCAGCCCATAGACGCCAGCATGCATGTTATATAACCCTGTGGTATTCAGTCCCACCTGCCACGGGATGGCATAGTATGCCCTGTGGCTTTAAGAGGGTAAAGAGTGTCAACAAATTCTGCAACACTTTACAATGGGGAAGCATAGACATGAGACATAATACATGAGTAGGAGACGGCCAGGCCTGTAGGATAACTGTCTTTATGATACAGCACTTTATACAGGTACTCAGCCAGACATCACGTGAGTTTAAACAGAAGTCCGGACCGGTTAGATCAGTAGACCGGGGTAGCCAAGTTTCTTGGTAATTACACAGCTCTCCATAAGACACCCAAGGATTGTCACCATTGACTCAGGTGATGTGTTGGGCGTTGCACCATCTTGCTGGAAGTTACCCTATGACATTTCCATGGGATAGCTGCTATCATGCTGTTGTTGTGGCTGTGCTGTTGTCTCCAGCATGTGCTGTAATGGGATGTGCACAACATAAGAGGAGGTACGTTTCCTGTGCTGTAGTTAATGGTGTACATAATGTGGTATTTTCTACTTTTCTACAAAAAAAAGCAGTTCCGTAAAACTTTCTCCCAAGGTGGTTGGACATCCTGGGACTTGTAATTAATGGTCTATAATGCTTATAACGTATTGTTACCTCAAAACTAATTCTGAATGTGTTTGATTTCCCCAGGATGATCCGCTTGATGTACGCTTTGGGGCCGTTGCTTCTTTTCTGTGGGCTGTTAATTCCCAGCATCGAAGGACAGAAAAAGGCTCGTGGATCTCAGGGAGCCATACCTCCTCCTGACAAAGGTCAACCCAATGATTCCGAACAATCGCCGAGGCAGCCTGGAGGGAGAAGCAAAGGAAAAGGGAAGGGACAAGCCTTAGTCGCCGAAGAGGTGCTGGAATCCAGTCAAGAGGCTCTGCTCGTTACTGAGCGCAAGTATCTGAAGAGGGACTGGTGCAAGACCCAACCGTTAAAACAAACCATACACGAGGAAGGATGCAACAGCCGCACCATCATCAACAGATTCTGTTACGGGCAATGCAACTCCTTCTATATTCCCAGGCATATCCGCAGGGAAGAAGGATCTTTCCAGTCTTGCTCGTTTTGTAAGCCCAAAAAATTTACCACCATGGTGGTTACCCTCAATTGCCCCGAACTCCAACCTCCGACGAAGAAGAAAAGAATCACACGTGTCAAGCAATGTCGCTGCATCTCCATAGACTTGGACTAGTAGTTACGTAGCTGTGGCTCCAAAGTGTGAAACATTGGGTCGTGAGGAAGCCGCGGGGCTTCGTTTTTTTTCTTCAATCCTTGTGTTTTGTTTTTGCACGCGCGTTGGACTGTCACTCTGTGCAACTGGTATATCTTTATTATGACCCCAGACCAAGCCTGGACAATTCAGGTGATTCTTTGACAACAAGGTTACATATTTTTAATGAACATGAGATTAAGAAAGGGATAGGGCGATGGAGGTGACGGTCTCCTCCACAAACTGAACTGACGGCCCCTCAAAATGTGGGACCAGGCAAGTAACCATGTATACATTGTGTATATAGATATTATTTATTCACACAGACATGTTTGTGATGCGTACCAGGAATCCATCAGAACCAGAGTACCGGCAACGGCACAAGATCGTTAAATTGAGATGTACAAGTAAAGGACTCAGATTGTGACTGGCAGAACTGTGAACTCGTCCGACATACAGGCGATCCCGCAACAAGACAAAGCAATTACCCGACAAAGTGTACCGTGACTTCTTGGAGCATGATCTGGTCATGTGTAATAAACATACCGTACACCCGTCGCAGGTCGCTAGCTGTAGACAAGGTTGGCCGCGTTTTGATGTTGACCTCCTTAGGGTTTTCTTCCAGCTTGGTATCGTCAAAACAAATCGTTTTCTCAGCGCAGAAAAACGATTCCAGTAAAAGTATGTATCAATTGTTTAAACCAGACGTGAGTCTACACAGATTCCCCAAAAACTTCAGAGTCCTCACAAGAAAAAGTGTTTGAGGACCAGGGTTTGGATCCACTGGAATAGGGTAACAGGGACATGTTGTAGAATGGTGGGTCCACACGTGGCACCTGCCTAGTTTTCTAATACATTTGCTACCGATGTAATTTAAACAATATTTACTATTTGCATACAATGCCGGTGTTCCGTCGAATAATGCCAGAGCGTCGGATAGTGCTAGCGATGCTCTGCCGCTACGTCCCGCCAGCTGATCTGTCAATCAGCTGGAATCCGTGACGTATGCGCAAATCGGCCACGAGCGTCGGATCGTGCAAGGGACGCTTTGCGCATGTGCCACTGGAGTCAGTGACGTATGCACAAATAGTGAATTCCCCAACACGAGCACAAAGCAGACCTGTCTGATAATGCCTCATGCTTTGTGCGCATGCGCTGACGCCACAGAGGAGAATAAACTTTGTTTAAAATCCACCAAAAACATTTTTCTCCTCCGTGGCGTCGACATGCGCATGCGCACAAAGTGCGAGACATTATCTTCTATGTGCGCTCGTGTCGGGGGATTCCCTGTTTGCGCATATGTCACTGACTCCAGTGGCGCATGCGCAGAGCGTTCCTTGCACAATCCGACGCTCGTGGCCAATTTGCGCATGCGTCAAGGATTCCAGCTGATTGACAGATCAGATTGACAGTAGCAGCACTGGTGCATGAGCAGATTGTCGCTTGCACTATCTGACGCTCTGGCATTATTCGGCGGAATACCGGCTACACTTTGCTTTTATATGGTGTGCACACATAAATAAAGCCTACCCCACCCACTGCGTCAGACAAAACTACATAAATAATGTGTTTCCTTCCCAGTGGAACCCGTAGTAACGCGACCGGACATCAAGAACCCAAAGTGCCGCATTGACAGTGAAATTACAAAAATTTGGGTCCAAGCAAAGTATGATTTTTTTCCCATTTTGGGCCATTATTTGCCACTCGACAGCACACATTATAGTGATCACAGCCTGATATGAATTATTTTTGTAGAATTTTGTCCCGGTGCTCTGAACTAAACACCAGACTACAAAGCTTAGCCACTGAATCCTCAGAGACGCTCCAACCAAAGGAAAACACATTTTTGTGGGTTTTTTGGGTTGTTTTTCAAGGTAAACCCTTTTTAGTGACTTATCTCCTCCAGTTTAAGAACCCAATAAAAACCAGGGGCCTTATTCCAATCTTGCCGTTAAGTTACCGGCTTGAGCTGTTATATTGTATGTAGCGGCTCCAGTCCAGACGTTACTGTAATGGCTTGGGCTGCTATTCTGAGCTTGCCACAAGCTTAGCTAGTGACTCGGGATTAACGGCTGCCTGCTGTACATTTATGGCTCCTATACTTTGTTTAGGTTGTATAGGAGCTGGCGATTTGTGGCCAGAATGAGAAGACGTTATTTCTGATAGAAACGACGGCTCTCAGAAGTTGGTGTCACCTGATTTACGGTTGAAAAATAATTGAATGCATTAAAGTAGCCCCCCCTCCGAAAATGCCAAATTCAGCTTTGATCCCATGATGGGAGAGGGCAGCAAGATTCATCACTTCCTGCAGCGGAAGCAGGGATTTACTGACTATTAAAACAATAGGGCACTGCCTGAGGGTCCCTAGAAAGAGATAAAACAAGCTGCAAATAGCACATTGTAACAAGTTCAAAAACTTTGCTGCTGCATTACTATAACCAGGGGTTTGTCAGAATACAAGGAGAGCTGTGGGGTCAGTCGCTGCTGTACAGGGATACGATTCAGGGGGTTATTATGAGTGTAAATCCCTGTACAATACAGATACAAGGTGTTGCTGTAATTGCCATACACAGGCATTATGCAGCACATACAGATACAAGGTGTTGCTGTAATTTCCATACACAGGCATTATGCAGCACATACAGATACAAGGTGTTGCTGTAATTACCATACACAGGCATTATGCGGCACATACAGATACAAGGTGTTACTGTAATTGTCATACACAGGCATTATGCAGCACATACAGATACAAGGTGTTGCTGTAATTGCCATACACAGGCATTATGCAGCACATACAGGTACAAGGTTTTGCTGTAATTGCCATACACAGGCATTATGCAGCACATACAGATACAAGGTGTTGCTGTAATTGCCATACACAGGCATTATGCGGCACATACAGATACAAGGTGTTGCTGTAATTGCCATACACAGGCATTATGCAGCACATACAGATACAAGGTGTTGCTGTAATTGCCATACACAGGCATTATGCAGCACATACAGGTACAAGGTTTTGCTGTAATTGCCATACACAGGCATTATGCAGCACATACAGATACAAGGTGTTGCTGTAATTTCCACACAGGCATTATGCAGCACATACAGATACAAGGTGTTGCTGTAATTGCCATACACAGGCATTATGCAGCACATACAGATACAAGGTGTTGCTGTAATTGCCATACACAGGCATTATGCGGCACATACAGATACAAGGTGTTGCTGTAATTGTCATACACAGACATTATGCAGCACATACAGATACAAGGTGTTGCTGTAATCGCCATACACAGGCATTATGCAGCACATACAGATACAAGGTGTTACTGTAATTGCCATACACAGGCATTATGCAGCACATACAGATACAAGGTGTTGCTGTAATTGCCATACACAGGCATTATGCAGCACATACAGATATTGCATTGCTAATAATCTCATTCTGATCACTACAAACCACCATAAAAAGGAGATCTCACCATTTTATTATCTGTCGGCAGCACATTTACTGCATCTGCCTGTATGGTGATAATGCAGACCCCATGTAAGCAGGAGATATCACCATTTTATTTTCTGTCGGCAGCACATTTACTGCATCTGCCTGTATGGTGATAATGCAGACCCCATGTAAGCAGGAGATATCACCATTTTATTATCTGTCTGCAGCACATTTACTGCATCTGCCTGTATGCTGGTAATGCAGACCCCTTGTAAGCAGGAGATCTCACCATTTTATTTTCTGTCTGCAGCACATTTACTGACACAAAGGCCATTTCTGCCTGCATGCTGATAATGAAGACACTGTGTGCCAATGTGCCAGATAAAGGACACCATCTAGAGTTTAGAACCTGTCATCCTGGTGATATTTCTGTAAATTATAAAGAAATACATGAAAAATTATAAATGAGCAAATGTACATTGTTTAATTTTTTTAACTCTCAGAAAAACTATTTCTGTGCAAATTTAAATTCTACACTGTATTTAATTGGTTAATCTCGCATCCCGTGTTTCAAATAAATGTGATAAAACATTTTTCATGAAAAAAGAATTGCATGTTGGTGAAGGGGTTTAAACCCATAATTCCAACCCAAAGGTTTATGGATACATCGAATTCACTGGTACAAAGTATTTTCCAATGCACTAAAATATGTTTTTTTTAAATTAGACATATAACAACCTCTAGTTCTTGGCAAAACTGTGTACAAAAAAAACAAAACAAAACGAAATATAAAAAGGGTTCTCACCATTGTGCCTGCGTCGGATCCCTGGACACACCACCTGAGAAAAAAGTCTGTGAACCTTCACTTATTTTAAACATTTAATAAAAATGTCAAATTAAAAAAAAAAAGATGTTTCGCTTCCCAAACCTCCATCTTCTTCTTTTATTAAGGCAAGCGATTTATGCTATGGGTACACAAAGAGTAACGCTGTCTATGTGTAGGCCATGAGGTATCACAGCCAGGGATCTCCACAACCTCTAGGCCAGGGATGTCCAAACTCCGGCACCCCAGATGTTCCTGAACTACAACTCCCAGAATTCTCTGCCTGCATTAGATGGATGGAGAAGCATGGGAGTTGTAGTTCACGGACATCTGGGGGGCCAGAGTTTGGACATCCCTGCTCTAGGCTTTCCGGGTGGGAATGTTTGGCTGTATGGGATTGACCTTGACAGTTCCTCATCCATTAATAGGACGCGTTTCGCCATCGGTAGCTTTGGTTATTTATGTTACCGTCCTGCAGGCTACTACTTAGATTTTATCTGCGAGATTTTAACTTTTCTCATGGTGTTAAGTGAGCTCTGCAGACGATCGGTGGGGAAACGGACGCTTGTGGTTTACCAGCGTGTGCTCGGCACACATCTGTAGTCTCTCTCTACCCTCTTAAACATGTCAAATGTCCCTGCAGCACGTGATGCTGAATAACGCCTACCTTCCTCTATTACTGAAATGCCTAATATTTGGGGTGATGCAGGCTACACATTGATAAACGGGGGTACATTGTGTCTCCGCTCATATCAACTTGTTTCTCATTTCAAATATCTATTTATTAGCCCGAGTAAACGTGTGGATGGAAGTCCTCATCAACAGCCGCCATTTTTTACCGGTCGTCCTGTGTCCTAAGAATTCAAGGAGGTCTCTGGTTATGCTTTGGTCCCTGACCACAAATTTATAGATATAGTTATTTGATCTTTAAAATGTCATTTGCCAAAGTAAAAATCTCTGCATCTTGCCGACGGACATTTACCATCAAGTGTGGCCAATGGCAGATGCACGGCACAAGCTCTGCTCCTGTTCGTGTTCCCAGGCGTCGCAACGGCCTATGAGAATCCGCCGCGCTCCCTGTCCCCACCTGCTACAGAGAGAAAGCTATTTGCATACCCCATTATATATATATATATTATAACACAATATCTTGTGCAAACATAATATGGCTTACGACTAGAGACAGGACCGCCATCAGGGGGTGACAGCCAATGACATGTTCAGGGCTCCAGTGGACCCAACTCTTACCAAATCCTATGCAGTTTGTCTTCATGCCACAGATTGTTAGGGTCCCTCCATGCCGCCCAGGACCGGCCCACCATTATGTCAATGTCATGATTCACGCCGAGCCCTGTTGACAGCCAGACGAGACCGTCCTTTCAGGGACTCTTCCTGGAACTGAACCTTGGTCTCCAGCATTGAACCCAGCCTTTCCATCCATTGAGTTTACATGTGTCTGCCTATCTGTTAGGCCCTGTCTCTTCCATGAACTCTGCTCAGACATTGTTCCTGGCTTCCCACCATGTGGACTAATTGACACTCACCTTTTGGCGCTATAATCCAGCCTCTCCCAGACCTCTTCACTCTGTTGTCGGCCTACACTGAGTATGTGGTGGCTTACCAGCCTGCTTTTCCTTTTAACTTTCTGAGTTTGACCTCAGCCTGTTTTAACTGTTTATGATCCATGATCCTGTTCTGACGGCCCGACCTCTGCACCATCTGACCACATCCCTGGATTACTCCTCCTCTGTACCTCGTATCCGGACCTGCCACCACATAGAAGCCAACACCCTTCTGGTCACTCTTTGTAGTGAGGTTCTGCAAGGATGTGCACCATCTCCTGCATCCTGGGCTCCAACTCCTGGTAAGTCCCTGATAGCCAACACATTACCCGGTGGGCTGAGGAATTTGAGGCCAGTAACAGCACTCCGACTCATCACTGAAGTAGCGATTATTATGGTCTGCACCAGGGAGAGAAGCAGAGTGAACGCTCTACACCAAGGAACACTTTTAATTCACAATCATGCAAGCAGGGCCGGTGCTAGCCCATTTTCTGCCCTAGGCAAGCCCAGCTACTTGCCCCCCCTCCCCCCAAAAATTGTCAATTGTTGACATGCGGGGGGAACACACACACTGCAGGGGATGACGGCGACACACACGGTCGTTCGGTGCCCACCTTACCCCTCTGCTGGTTGGGCCCGGGAAAGGTCTGTGCCCCTTTTCTTTCGCCCCTTTCTTTTCTGTCTTTCCTCTGTGCCTCTTTCTTTCTTTTTTTTCTTTCTTTCATCTGCCTCTTGTGGTGCCCACTCGTCATCTGGTGGCACCTGCGCGTCACCATAAGATGCCCATCTTCTGTGCCGCTAGCAAGGGTCTGCATTTGCGAGCCGCCACTGCCAGCTACACAAGCAAACGATGAGGAAGGGGTACAATAATAGAACCCAGGTTGGGGCCGGCTGTGCCCCTAGGTGGCAGTGCGCCCTAGGCGGTTGCCTAGCTTGCCTAGTGGAAGCACCGGCCCTGCATGCAAGCATGAGTTTACTGACACAGGCAGCTGAGGGAAGGGGGCCCGACCAGCAGATCAGTAAAGGGCCCCAAGATGTCTGATGGCAGCCTTGACTAAAGAGAAAAATGTCCCCCTGTGCAACAGCAGCACCGCATAGTTTTCTTCTAAAATAATTTGTATTGCACTGCAGAATGGGAGGATGTGCACGTATTGCCTCCCTATCCATCCTTCTTCATGCATAATGGACGCGCAGCAGCAACACAATCATATTAATCACACATAGAGGTGAAATTATCTCCATACTTGGCACGCGCATGATAGTATGTCGGGTGTACAAAATCAGAACTCATTCTATTATAAAGTATGATATATATAGAAAAAGTGCCACCAGTTGGACTTTCTAGGACCATTACAACACATACAAGTGTGTGATCGGCTCCGCGCAGCTCTGACAGCAATATATCAACGAACAGAACGTATGCGATCGGCACACACACCGCTCTGCAGCTTTAAGCGTCCTCATTACAGACCCGTTGAGTCGCACTCCTGATGGAGGCTTAAGACATAAATTTTAATGGCTTCTCCCAAACTCCTGGCTTGGCCGGACCAGATGTTGGCTCGACTTTGATCTGAACGGCACGTCAAGCCGCAGACAATAAGATTGGTTTAAAATTTATTGTCCCTTTGATTCTTGCACACTGATGAGTTTTAAATTTGTTACACTGTGCGCGGCCGCACGAGGAGGGACCACATGGGGGGGGGGAGTCTGGGAGGTAGTAAGCTGAGGTGTCTCCAAATTATGATCCTGGACTTCAAGGACAAATCGAGGACATGCCTCGACCCGGACCGTAATGTTAAGTCTTGCCCTTATTTCTCTATATAAGGTGGAGGGAGGCATTCGAAGTCGGCCTTGGACGTCATTCACATGTCGATTGCCCCTCACTAATATTGGCACCACTTGGTTAATTTGAGAAAAGATGACGGTGAAATTGTATCTTTGTTGTTTAAGCTTTTGTTTAACAAAACTATACAATCGTCCTTTGGTATCATGGACGTCAAAATACTGCAAATACGACACGGGTTTATCCAAAACAAATATGAATTTCTGTTAAATACAGTTGCAGGAAAAAGTATGTGAACCCTTTGGGATTACGTGGAGTTTTGCATGAATTGGTCATAAAATGTGCTCTGATCTTCATCTAAGTCACAATAATTTGAAAAACACAGTCTGCTTAAAATAATACAACACCAACATTATATGTTTTCATGTGTTTATTGAACATAACATGCAAACTTTCACAGTGCAGGGTGGGAAAAGTATGTGAACCGCTAGCCTAATGACTTCTCCAAGACTTCTCCAAGACTCTGACTGGGCCACTCCAGAAGGCGTATTTTGTTTTGTTGAAGCCATTCTTTTGTTGAATTACTTGTATGCTTTGGGTCATTGTCCTGCTGCATCACCCATCCTCTGCGGAGCTTCAGTTGGCGGACAGATGGTCTTACGTTTTCCTGCAAAATGTCTTGATAAACTCTGGAATTCATTTTTCCATCAATGACAACAATCCGTCCAGGCCCTGAGGCAGCAAAGCAGCCCCAAACCATGATGCTTCCTCCGCCATGTTTTACAGTGGAGATGAGGTTTTGATGTTGGTGTGCTGTGCCTTTTTTCTCCACACATAGTGTTGTGTGTTTTTTCCAAACAACTCAATTTTGGTTTCATCTGTCCACAGAATATTTTGCCAGTAGTGCTGTGGAACATCCAGGTGCTCTTTTTCAAACTTCAAACGTGCTGCAATATTCTTTTTGGACAGCAATGGCTTCCTCCGTGGTGTCCTCCCATGTACTCCATTCTTGTTTAATGTTTTCCTTATTGTAGATGTGTCAACAAAAATGTTAGCATGTGCCAGAGATTTCTGTAAGTCTTTAGCTGACACTCTAGGATTCTTCTTTACCTCATTAAGCATTCTGCGCTGTGCTCTTGCAGTCATCTTTACAGGACGACCACGCCCAGGTGGAGTAGCAACAGTGCTGAACTTTCTCCATTTGTAGACAGTCTGTCTTACCGTGGACACATGAACATCAAGGCTTTTGGAGATACTTTTGTAACCCTTTCCAGCTTCATGCAAGTCAACAATTCTTGATCGTAGGTCTTCTGAGAGCTCTTTTCTGCGAAGCATGGTTCACATCAGGCAGTGCTTCTTGAAACCAGTAAACCCAAAACCGGTGTGTGTTTTTAAAGGGCAGGACAGCTTTCAGCAACACATCCAATAATATCACACTGATTGGACTCAAGGTTGGCTCACCCCTGGCTCCAATTAGCTCTTGGAGAAGTCATTAGGCTAGGGGTTCACATACTTTTCCCACCCTGCACTGTGAATGTTTGCATGTTATGTTCAATAAACACATGAAAACATATAATGTTTGTGTTGTATTATTTTAAGCAGACTGGGTTTTTCAAATTGTTGTGACTTAGATGAAGATCAGAGCACATTTTATGACCAATTCATGCAAAACTCCACGTAATCCCAAAGGGTTCACATACTTTTTCTTGCAACTGTATATGTGTGGCACAATAATTGGCAGCCCGTTAATTCTTTGTGCCACCGTCCTTTGCCAAAATAACATCTCTGAGTCTTCTCCTATGATCAGGACCACCTCTAACATTTGAGGGACCCTGGTCAAGGACACATTTGGGGCCCCTTGCCCGATTTCGATGCAACACGTCCTTATACTCCACCTTTTATCTCACACAGATACACACACTGACGCCCTCCTCCCCCAGATAGACACCCCTGACCTCTCTCGCCTATAGATAGACACTTCTTCATAGATAGACATCCATTCTCCCATAGAGAGGTGGCAGTCGCTGAAACTTTTGATCACACGGAGCAGTGGTGTAAGGCCCCACAAAGTGCGACACCCAGAGTGTGCACCCTGCTCCTCCCACCCAATGGGCAGAACTACCATTGATACCTGATAAGGTTGGAGAACACAGGGCAAGGGATCTGAGGCCATTCCTCGTACAGAACAACCCCACATCCCTCAAGTTTTGAGTTTTACTCTGGTGGCTTCTCCTCTTCAGTTCAACCCACTGGTTTTCAAAGGGGTTCAAGTGAGTGAACTGGGATGGCCATGGCAGGACCTTGATTTTGTGGTCAATAAACCATTTTTGTGTTGTTTTTGATGTATGTTTTGGATCATTGTCCTGCTAGAATGTCCATCCATTGCCCACTTGAAGCTTTCTGGCAGCAGACAGGTGTTAATGTAGTATCTGTTGATGTTCAATAGAGTCCATGATGTTGTGTATACTACCAATACATCCAGGTCCATCAGCAGAAAACCAATCCAGAAACATTAAGGTGCAACCTCTGAGACTGAGCTGGCAATCACAGAGCTTAGATGTTTAATCCCTCCCGCAAAAGAGAGGAAGCAATAAACATGGCTGCCTCCATGAGACAAGCAGGCAGATGAGGAGCTATAACAACTCTCACAAAACTCCACTGGAAGCTGTAAAATAAAAAGGTTTATTGGATTAATTAAGCTACCATAAATCATATATCAAAAATCTCTATATCAGACGACTAGTGCACCTTAATAATTTAGCAGTCACCTTTGAAGCTGCTCGATCCTTCCTGCAGTAGATATTAAAATAGTTGCTATATTTTCAACCCCCCACCTTCGTTTTTGCTTGGAAATAAATAGATTTCTCATTAGGGGTTATTCAGAAAGCACTGGAATTTCGGTGCTTTCTAACTCAGTGATTCTATTTTGCTGACCCTGCAGTGAATTCACTATTCACAGCAGGGTCACCGAAGTGCGGCAAACTGACTGCAGAACTGCAGAAAAAAAAAACAGAACTCTGCTATTCTTCTAAAAGGTGTTTAAACCAATACAATTGCATGAAAATGTATATGAACCAAAGAAATACATCAATAACAACACTATAATAATTTTTCACATATCATTTTATATGTGTATGTAGCGTTACTCCCTCGAGAGCTGCTGTATTTGACGGGCCTTCTGTCTCACTCCAGTGATTACCCACCTCCAATTTCGGTGCCAAGTAATACCAGGACAAGATTACTTTAAATAGAAAGGGGTTTATTAGGACTAGCGAGCTAACCCTCAGTAGGACAAAGTAAACAACAGTTAAACAGTATTGAAAGAGTTAATTCAGCATCACTATTCAATGCAATGATGAATGAACGAGACGGCAATCTTTACCATACTTCAATGCAGTTAGATTATCGACAAAAATCTACGTAACCAATATCAATAACCTATCTAAACCTTGTACATTCTAACTAACCACTGGCCAGTGGAAATTACACAAGCTCTCAAGTCTGCTAGCGTTGGGGCCCTTTGAACTCTGCCGTTGGGTACCATTAACATGAAACCATATTGTATTCTACAAAGTGAGAAATAAATCTTCGCAAAGTGTCACAGGGCAACAAGATTCGTAACTGCAGCGATCTCCCTTTTAGCTGAGGCTGCGCAGGCAGTAGAACTAGGCCGGACAACAAAGTTAGCAATAACAACTCACGCAGGATGGCTGAATACTTCACCCCGGTAGATACACTCACTCCTTCCTGGAGAACGGTAGCCGGATCACTATCTCTGTTACTGGAACACAAAGGAGGGCAGCTGGATCTCTCTCCGCTGGACGTACAAGGACAGCCGGATTCCTTCCCCGCTGATTATACTCGATCACTCCCTCAGTTACTGGAAGACACATGAAGGCAGCTGGACCCCTTCTCCGCTGGATGCACGAGGACAGCCGGATGCACGAGCCGCTGGTACTGGCAACACGCGAGGGCAACCGGATCACTCCTTCAATGGATACACCAGGGCAGCCGCATGCACGATCCACACCACAGGACCCTTCACGCCGCTCGTCTCGCCCTCTCTGCCTGCTCTCTCTCCTCCACGTGCTCTTCCTCCCCAGGAAAAAAGTGGGCTCTCCCTGGCACTGCTGGGAGGCGTAGTCTTTCTCCTGACAAATTGTATAAGGCTCTCTGCATTCTGAACTACACATTCCAGAATCCTTTGCGTTACCTTCATTTCTCCTGTATCAAACAACTTCCTCCTCCTATGCAATAGGCTGAGAAAGGAGGGAGGGGGAATTCCCTCACAGCGGTGACAGGCTGCATGTCTCTGTCCAAGCCTGGGCTACAGTACAAAGCACAATAGTACACACATAGTTCAAGTAGCCTCCGCTACATGTAATATATATGTTAATATCCCCTACCCAAAATAATAATAAAAATAAAAAATATATATATAATTTATAATAACCCTTACCCTCTCCTGCTTCCCTCCTCTCTCACAACATACAGTCAGGTCCAGAAATATTGGGACATCGACACAATTCTAACATCTTTGGCTCTATACACAAACACAATGGAGTTGGAATGAAACAAACACAATGTGCTTTAACTGCAGACTGACAGCTTTAATTTGAGGGTATGTACATCCAACTCAGGTGAAAGGTGTAGGACTTACAGCAGTTTTCAGATGTGCCTCCCACTTGTTAAGGGCCCAAAAGTAATGGGACAATTAGCTTCTCAGCTGTTCCATGGCCAGGTGTGTGATATTCCCTCATTACCCCAATTACAATGTGCAGATAAAAGGCCCAGAGTTCATTTCATGTGTGCTATTTGCATTTGGAATCTGTTGCTGTCAACTCTCAAGATGAGATCCAAAGAGCTGTCACTATCAGTGAAGCAAGCCATCATTAGGCTGAAGAAACAAAACAAACCCATCAGAGAGATAGCAAGAACATTAGGCGTGGCCAAAACAACTGTTTGGCACATTCTCAAAAAGAAGGAACGCACCGGTGAGCAACACCAAAGGACCCGGGAGACCACGGAAAACAACCGTGGTAGATGACCGAAGAATTCTTTCCCTGGTGAAGAATACACCCTTCACAACAGTTGGCCAGATCAAGAATGCTCTCCAGGAGGTAGGTGTATGTGTGTCAAAGTCATCCATCAAGAGACGACTTCACCAGAGTGAATACAGAGGGTTCACCACAAGATGTAAACCATTGGTGAGCCTCAAAAACAGGAAGGCCATATTAGACTTTACCAAACAACACCTAATAAAGCTTCACAGTTCTGGAACAAGATCCTATGGACAGATGAGACCAAGATCAACTTGTACCAGAGTGATAGGAAGAGAAGAGTATGGAGAAGGAAAGGAACTGCTCATGATCCTAAGCATACCACCTCATCAGTGAAGCATGGTGGTGGAAGTGTCATGGCGTGGGCATGTATGGCGGCCAATGGAACTGGTTCTCTTGTATTTATTGATGATGTGACTGCTGACAAAAGCAGCAGGATGAATTCTGAAGTGTTTCGTTCAATATTATCTGCTCACATTCAGCCAAATGCTGCAGAACTCATTGGACGGCGCTTCACAGTGCAGATGGACAATGACCCAAAGCATACTGCAAAAGCAACCAAAGAGTTTTTGAAGGGACAGAAGTGGAATGTTATGTAATGGCCAAGTCAATCACCTGACCTGAATCCCATTGAGCTGCATTTCACTTGCTGAAGACAAAACTGAAGGGAAAATGCCCCAAGAACAAGCAGGAACTGAAGACAGTTGCAGTAGAGGCCTGGCAGAGCATCACCAGGGATGAAACCCAGCGTCTGGTGATGTCTATGCGTTCCAGACTTCAGGCTGTGATTGACTGCAAAGGATTTGCAACCAAGTATTAAGAAGGGAAAGTTTGATTTATGATTATTATTCTGTCCCATTACCTTTGGTCCCTTAACAAGTGGGAGGCACATCTGCAAACTGCTGTAAGTCCTACACCTTTCACCTGAGTTGGATGTACATACCCTCAAATTAAAGCTGACAGTCTGCAGTTAAAGCACATTGTTTCATTCCAACTCCATTGTGGTGATGTATAGAGCCAAAGATGTTAGAATTGTATCAATGTCCCAATATTTCTGGACCTGACTGTAAGTCATTAAGGTCACCACAGACCCAATAATAAGCTTCAAGTGCCCTTTCCCCTTACCATTGATCGATTCCTCATATACCTCCCATGGGTTCCAAATCTGGTTACATAAAGACTTACAGGGTTATTCAAAGAGATCCGAATTATGTCCGAAAGGTAACCGAACAGTGAAATTCAGCGTACGGTTACCTTTCCTGGCCATTCGGCTATTCAGAGAGCAGGCAGTTCGCTAAATGTTGGCGAATTGCCTGCACATACGGTGCCTGCTCGAGGGAATTGAAATCCCCATAGAGAAGCAATGAAAAACCAGCAGGGAAAAGTTGCCGAAATTCCCTGCTGTTCGGTGGTTTCATTCAGCAGGTTTATTCAGGCGAATCCCATAGGCTTCAATGTTAAAAATATTCTCGTTTTAATTAAATATCTAATGAACCGTTGATTATAATATTCTGCAGTAAAAAGTCTCTTTATTTATCGATTTCTTAGGATCTTTTAGGCATTTTTTTGCAATTTTTTTTTAAAATCGTTTTTCCTTTTTTCTGTAACAGCCCTTTATTATTATCATTCATTGGATCTTATGTGTAAATTTCAGACATTTTCGTTGTGCAGTTTTTTTGCAAACAGTGTTTCACTTTTCAAACATTCAAGCGGACTGTTTTTTCGTTTTTTTCATTCCATTTGTCTGCGGTGTCGGCTTTTTCCGGCGGCTGCTCTGCGCTGTGATCGACGGCTGCTCGTGTGTCTCCGGCGTGTTCCGCGGGGTTAATCCAGATGTTTTTGCGGGTTTCGGTGTACGTTCGCCCTCGTTTTGCGGTGAGTGTTCAGCGGGTTTGCGGTGGCTTTTCCCCTGCACTACGACGGCCTTGTGGTGCTTGCTGAATACACCGCAGGGTCGCCGAAATGGGATCGCCAAATCGCACCGAATTGAAGAGAACAAAAAGTCACCGAACGTGCGGCGACTTTTCGATTCTCTTTGAATAACCCCGACTGTATTATTTACAAGGATGGTAAAATCCTCTAGCACCTTATCTCTCGTATACGCGCTACCACCAGAGACCATACAGGTGCAATGGGATGTCGCCATCTCAGAGCCAGCACCAATCTTGCTGCTAATACCAATTTCCTAAGAAATCTATTCTCAAGAACAGAGAACCCTTCCATAGATTTAGACAACAAGTAAGTCCAAGGATTCTCTGAAATGAACGTAAAAAAAAGCTCCCTTTGTACATAAGTCCAAAGCACTTCTATCTTTGGTTATAAAAGACGTATGGTACAAGGTACTTAGCTTTTGAAGTTGGATCCGCTCCTCATGGAGATATTCCCACTCTCCTCAAGATGAAGCCACAGATAAATAGTTTGAGAAGCTCTGGATCCTTGTTATATCTGGGTAGGATGGGCCCAGTTAGGAGGTATGGAGATGAAACGTCTCCAAAAATTCGAGAGTGAATAAATAGGGAAGGTATATGAATAAAATAAAAATTGTATAAAATTTATTGAATAACAAAATAGCCCAACGCGTTTCGTCCTAAGACTTTCTCAAGGGCGATAAATCAACATAAAATTAAAAGCATAAAATAATACCTATTATTTTATGCTTTTAATTTTATGTTGATTTACAAAATAGGCCAACGCGTTTCGTCCTAAGACTTTCTCAAGGGCGATAAATCAACATAAAATTAAAAGCATAAAATAATACCTATTATTTTATGCTTTTAATTTTATGTTGATTTATCGCCCTTGAGAAAGTCTTAGGACGAAACGCGTTGGGCTATTTTGTTATCTTATACTTCTATCTTTGGGCAGACCCACCAACTCCTGCATCCCCTCCAACATATATCCGTCATTACCCCATTCATATGGGACATCTTCTTAACTAGAGTAGTATACCATCATAAAATCATGTGCGTTATCTTAAAGGGCCCCAAACTCTTCTGTGCACCAACTGGTACTCATCAGCCATTAGGGTGAAGACGGAGGGTGGGTTCCATGTTGTTTGGGTGGGTATTGGGCCTGGTTAGAGAGTGCTTGGTGTGTTTTGTTTAGTCATTTAATGTACTGCCTGCATTCCTTTATTCTGCCATCATCCTTTTATACATGTGTATATTGTTTTACTGCTGCACTGTGTATTGTAGTTATTTATTCTGTTACTGCAGGCCCGGATTAAGATCTCTATGGGCCTGGAGCTGAATATTTTGGTGGGCTTTCTTTGTAATTTAGTAAAAATGAAAACATACAGGGCTATTCAGAGAGAAGTTTAAACCTTGAGAATTGCCAGGAGAATGAACAATCTAGACCAAATAGCCAATTTGGAAAGTGAGATAAATGGGAGACTTTTTCTGGTTTGACTATTTTGACCTAGAATTTTCAATTCTCCAGTCATTCAAGGTTTTCACCTCTTTCTGAATAGCCCTGATATTTTTGGTTATTTAATAGTGTGGATACGGGTATATCTAACCTGGCAGATACTGTGTGATTAATTTTTCATTCAGATTTCAATCATTTAAAGAGTGTAAACATTTTTTTCCCATTTTATCATCCAACTTTTGTGGTTACATATTCTATAGGGCATTCTTGTTAATGAGAACCTGTTACTGCATTTTTCTGAGAAAATATACAATTTTAACCAATAAAATGGAAAAAAAATGAAATATTTCCCTTGTGTTTTGGAACATGTGTTTTTTCAAATAATATGACTATGTATAAAACACTGACCCTGCTCCCAGCGTGGGAATTGAGAAGGTGAGTAATGGCAGTGGTATTGCTCATTTTATACGTGACAAATGGACAATGCCATTGCTTTGGAACTAAAAATAAATAAATAAAAAAAATGTTTTTCTTTTCTTTTAGATTTTACATGGTCAGGTTTGGTATTAATGCAAAGGCCAGACTCTGACCTGTCCAATGACACCTCACTTGACCTTGTGAAGTGTATAGATTAGTGACGCAGGGGTCCAAAGTTCCCCGCAGTGCTCTTCGCTGCCATGCGGCGATTTCATGTTTTTGATGTAACAATTCATAACAATGGATTGTACCATCAACCATCACCTCCACACTTGTTGGTGACATGAGAAATGTGATGGTTAGTTAGTGCAACATCATTGTTTACTCTATAATTGAAAAGTGAAAAATATTACTGTTGGAAAGAAAAAGATAAAGTAAATATTTATTATTTTATTGTTTTTACTTTAAACCTGGTCATGTTTGGTATCATTGGAAAGGCCATGCTCTGGCCTTTCCAGTGATACCTCCTCTCACCCTGTAACTGCTATGGAGTTGGAGATACATGGGTCCAAAATCAGACATAGTTATCCTTTCTCTGGGCCTATTCTGAGGCATAGAAACATAGAAACATAGAAAAATGTCGGCAGATAAGAACCTTTCGGCCCATCTAGTCTGCCCAATTACATGGATACTTTAGCTGGATTTATCTTTTGTTTAGGATAGCCTTATGCCTATCCCATGCTTGCTTAAATTCAATTACTGTTTTGGCCTCTACCACTTCTACTGGAAGACTGTTCCATGTATCCACCACCCTCTCAGTAAAATAATGCTTCCTGATGTTACTTTTAAACCTTTGCCCCTCTAATCTAAGACTATGTCCTCTTGTTTTGCTACTTTGTTTCCGTTTAAATATACTCCCTTCCTCTACCTTGTGGATTCCCTTTACGTATTTAAATGTTTCTATCATATCTCCTCTGTCTCGTCTTTTTTCCAAGCTATACATGTTAAGATCATTAAGCCTTTCCTGGTAACTTTTCTCCTTCAAGCCGTACACCATTTTAGTAGCCCTTCTCTGAACTCTCTCTAAGATGTCTATATCCTTCTGCAGATACGGTCTCCAGTACTGCACACACTACTCCAAGTGAGGTCTCACCAGTGCTCTGTACAGTGGCATGAGCACTTCCCTTTTCCTACTGCTAATACCTCTCCCTACACAACCAAGCATTCTGCCAGCATTTCCAAGCATTCTGCCAGCATTTCCTGCTGCTCTATTACATTGACTACTTACCTTTAGATCCTCTGAAATAATGACCCCTAAATCCCTTTCCTCAGATGTTGAGGTTAGGACTGTATCAAATATTCTATATTCAGCCCTTGGGTTTTTACGTCCCAGGTGCATTATCTTGCACTTATCCACATTAAAACTCAATTGCCACAACTCCGACCATTTTTTTAGTTTACCTAAATCATTTGTCATTTGGCTGATCCCTCCTGGAACGTCAACCCTGTTGCAAATCTTTGTGTCATCAGCAAAAAGACATACTTTTCCATTAATACCTTCTGCAATATCACTAATAAAAATATTAAATAGAATGGGTCCAAGTACTGACCCCTGAGGTACCCCACTGGTAACAAGACCGTGCGCCGAATAAACTCCATTTACCACAACCCTCTGTTGTCTGTCACTCAGCCACTGCATAATCCATTCAACAATATTGGAATCCAAGCTCAAAGATTGCAATTTATTGATAAGCCTTCTATGCGGAACAGTATCAAAAGCCTTACTGAAATCTAAATAAGCAATGTCTACTGCACCACCTGTGTCTATTAATTTTGTTACCCAATCAAAAAAATCAATAAGATTAGTTTGGCATGATCTCCCTGAGGTAAACCCATGTTGTTTCTGATCCTGTAATCTATGTGTTTTTAGATGTTCAACAATCCTTTCCTTTAACATGGTTTCCATTAATTTCCCCACTACTGACGTAAGACTAACTGGCCTATAGTTCCCCGATTCCTCCCTACTACCCTTCTTGTAAATGGGCACAACATTTGCTAATTTCCAGTCTTCTGGGACGACTCCCTTTAACAAGGATTGGTTAAATAAATCTGTTAACGGTTTTGCTATTACATCACTGAGCTCTTTTAATAATTTAGGGTGGATCCCATCAGGCCCCATTGACTTATTTGTCTTTACTTTAGACAGCTGCTGTAGAACCTCCTCCTCTGTAAACTCATATGTAACTGTCTCTTTAGTGTTCTCTCCTAACTGAGGTCCCTTTCCTTCCTTTTCTTCTGCAAAGACTGAACAAAAATATTCATTGAGGCAGTCAGCGAGATTTTTATCCTCTTCTACATACTTTCCTTCCTTTGTTTTTAATCTAACTAATCCTTGTTTTACTTTTCTTTTCTCGTTTATGTATCTAAAAAATGTTTTGTCCCCCTTTTTTACTGACTGAGCTATTTTCTCTTCTGCGTGTGCTTTGGAAGCTCTTATAAATTGCTTTGCCTCTTTCTGCCTAATTTTATAGGTTTGCCTATCTTCTTCACTCTGAGTTTTTTTATAATTATTGAATGCTGTCTTTTTGTTCTTCACTATTTTGGCCACTTCTGCAGAGTACCACAGTGGTTTCTTCCCTTTTTTGTTTTTGCTAACAAGCCGAATGCAATTTCCTGTGGCCTTCAATAATGCTTCCTTTAAATAATCCCATTTTTCCTGGACTCCCTTTAAACTCCCCCAGTCTGATAATGACTCATTCACACAAAATCTCATTTTAGAAAAACCAGTTTTTTTAAAGTCTAAAACTTTTGTTTTTGTGTGGTGCGGCTCCATCCCTGTTGTTATATTAAACCACACTGACTGGTGATCACTAGATCCCAAATTTTCACCTACAACAACGTCCGATAACAAACCTCCATTTGTGAGTATTAAATCCAATATGGCCTCTTTACGGGTCGGCTCCTCAACTACTTGTGTTAGAGATAATCCCAGTAGGGAGTTTAGAATATTTGTACTCCTGGTGCACCCAGCTACTTTGGTTTTCCAGTTCACATCAGGAAGATTAAAGTCCCCCATGATAATAACTTCCCCCTTCATTGCCATTTTGGCTATTTCCTCAACCAGCAGATTATCTAGCTCTTCTACCTGTCCAGGGGGTCTATAGATCACACCTACACGAGCTACTGTATGATTGCCAAATGTTAGCGTAACCCAAACTGACTCTATGTTCACCTCGCTCACTTTTATTTGGTTCGTTTTTATGTTGTTTTTCACATACAGGGCCACTCCTCCTCCTTTCCTACCTTCTCTGTCTTTTCTATATAAAGAGTACACCGGTATTGTTATGTCCCAGTTATTTTTCTCACTGAACCATGTCTCAGTAACCGCCACTAAATCTACTTTTTCAGCTGCCATCATTACCTCCAGTTCATTGATTTTATTGACTAAACTGCGAGCATTTGTAGACACAACTCTGAGCTTGTAATTTTTTACCTCGCATGTTGCTTGCACCCTCCGATTTAGTTTTGGGGGACAATCGGGCAGATTGCTTTTTACCCTTTTGTCCCCCCCTCCTAGTTTAAATATTCCTTTGTGAAACCTTTGAACTTCTCACTGAGAACATATGTTCCCCTATGAGTAAGATGCAAACCATCTTTTTTCTACAGTTACTTTCTGCTCCAATTAGAGCTATCATGGGACACAAAGCCAAATCCTTGCTCTCGACACCATTCCCGAAGCCACAAATTAAATTCCCTATTGCGCATCTGCCTATCCTGAATGTTATGCACAGGCAAAACTTCAGAGAATGACACAGTGGACGCAATCTGCTGTATTTCACCTCCAAGAACACAAAAATCTTCCTTAATCTCAGAAACCTCATTGCTAGCCAAGTCATTTGGCTGCTGCTCCATCTGCCCCTATGTTAATCCGGCCCTGTGTTACTGCCTGGGAAACCCGTACATGCCCTGGATACCCAGTCAGGTGGAGGCACTGCCAATATTATGTATCCCAACTCCCTTACAGCGGAAGCTCAGGGGTCCCGAGTAAAGCAGGAAGATGTAACCAAGCATGAGGGCCCCAGGGGTGCCAGCCCCGGGTGACAAACATCCGTTACACCCCTATACTGTAAGAATTCATGAGAATGCTACTCTGGGGTCCAAGCTGGGGCAGATGAGGGTGATTCCGGCCATACACTGCTATAGACAAGGTGAAGAATTTTTAACCTTTTCTATAAATTTTGGTCCAGTTTCTAAGTGTTTTTTTTTTATTTTATTTTAACTAGACAGACCCCAAGATGTCTGAGCATGGCAGTAAAATATCTTATGGTTTTGCCAAGAGAAGGGTTTTGCAATATTCAAAGCGTGAGCGGCTGAGCGCGGTGTAACTTTCTTTTAGAAGTCGCCCCAGCTCTGTGATGAAGCAGTATATTATAGGGAGGAAATTTAGAACCTCATAAAAGCAAACAGCATGGAGCGGCAGACACATGAGAGAACTCTTTATTAAAAGTGACGTTCTGAATATTTACATCTGCGCGCCATAAATATAGTGTTTTTACAAGTTAGGAATATAAGTGTTTTGTCAACTGAAGGTTTTACACGATGGAATCCAAGATTGGAAAATTGCCTTTTTTTATTTCTTTTTTCTCCCGGGTGCCAAAACGCACCTAATTTTCATCAATGTACAGCGCGTCACTGAGTACCCATAGAAAACCAAGTGGAAATTAAAGGAAGGAAGCGGCGAAACCACAAATGTGACATTATTTTATTAATGGGATTTTAACCCTTTCGCTGCTGAGCCACCTCTGTGCTGAGCTCATTTTTACCGGTTTCAATCATCATGTTTAAACGCGATTTGAAGCCACGTTTTATTATACAACCCACACATATTATATATCGTTCTTTCCGGCAGATTCATAACTTATTATTATATTATTCAGGCAGGACATGACGTATACATATAACAAAAAATGCAATATAAATTGAATTTTCAATCATCTACATTGTGTAAAGTGTTTTTTTTTCCACATTTTATCATGTGGTTATATTTTCTATGGGGTGCGCTTGTTAAAAAAATTAGAAATGAGGAGTTGTTAAATTTTTTTTGGGGGAAATTACGTGTTTTTTAGCAAACACCCCCATAGAAAAAATCGTTAGTGCAGCATCATTGTTCACATTATAAATGGAATGAGAACAATATTGCTGCATTAATAAACCAAAAAAAAACTTTTTAATTTTTTTTTTTTTTTTTAAATTTATTTTTTTTATTTATTTTTTTACATCTTACATGGTCATGTTTGGTATTATTGGAAAGGCCATGCTCTGGCCGCCGTTCCAAGGATATCAAACATTAACCCCTAGCTGCCACGGATCAGGAGATAGGGGGTTCCAATGAACCCCCCTATCTCCACCATAGGTGGCAGCTAAGGGTTAATTTCCGGAACTGACGTCATCGCGCTATGTACGATGACGCAAGCCATCAGGGGGATATCCCGGAAGCTTGGCCGACATCCAAGATGTCGGCCAGCTCCGGGAGGGGATCACGATACAGCGCCTTTTGGCACTGAATCGTGATCCAGCCCTCTAGGGGTTAAAGACAGCCGCCGCTTGGAAGGGCAGGCTGTGCCCTTCCAAACGGTGCCTGCCTTTAAAGCGTGGCCCACACGGATGGGGAGGGAGAAAGGTCCAAAGGACCTCCCCCCTCCCCTACAGGCACCTCCTCCGCAATGGCGGGGGGGGGGGGTGCCTGTAATAGACGTCATCGCGCCAGCACGATGACATCTATCATGCCTGCCTGGGTCCCGGAGGCTGGGCTGACATCAAGGATGTCAGCCCGCAACAGGGGGCTGCCGCGATCGGCCGGAATCCCTGCTGATCGCCACTGCAAAGGGAGGACGCGCTCAGTGCGTCCTCCGCAGCGAAGTGGACATGCGGCAGGACGCGCTGAGCACGTCCTCCACATGGAAGGGGTTAAAACGCAACTATTAACAGTCATCGTTATGATCGCGAGTAAACGGAATTGACTTTATCTCTCAATGATATATTTACATTTCATTTAAGGATGTGCTTTTCGTTTCCTACCAATTAGTTTTTCTCACGAAACGGGCTGATTCAGTGCTTCGGATTCGTCCGATGTTGCGAACCGAACCGGCAACGAAATACGCACCATCCGAAATATTTCCTGATACGAAACGAAAAAAAATTGTTATTTCGTATGGACATGAAATTTGTAAAACCACAAGTCATTTTTGTTCTATTCGCGATTTCGGAAAAAGTATTTTCGTATCGTTTCGAGTCCGTTTCGGTTCGGTTGCTGATTTCGTAATTTCATATCATCAGTCACTTTTTTCACTTGTTCCGGCGCTTTCTTTCTGCATCAATAATATATTTATTTTAAATATTTAATTAGCTTTTCCCTAAATCCTCAGTCTAAATAAAGTTGTGCAATGCATATTCATAAGAAAAAAAGGATCGTTCATAAAAAAACGATACGTCCGAAGGAACGAATCGGCAGGAGTACCGTATCGTGCGAAATATCGGAGCATCCGAAATACCATTCGTCTAAAGTCAAAACGAAAATCCGAGGATGGACCCTTTGAAACGAAGCGATAAGACGAAATTCCCCGATTTCACGAAACAAAAATCGATACAAAACACCGAGCCGAAATAAAACGAGCCGAAATGAAAATGGGCCGAAACGATCCCAAACAAAACTTTTAAAAAACCGAACATGCCGAAACGAAACGAAAAAAAAAAACACGCGCACATCTCTAATTTCATTTAACTAACAAAATTCTGAATGTGGAAAAATAGACAAATGATCTATAATTTGCTACGTGTGTATTTTCAACACATATCGGTCTATTCAAAGAAATGTGAAACTCAGGAGAATGACTGGAGAAGTGAAAATTCTACAGTAGATCAAAATAGCCAAACCAGAAAAATTCTCCCATTTATCTCACTTGCCAAATCGGCTATTTGCACGGTTATTCAGAGAGATCCGAAAAGTCGCTGCACGTTCTGTGACTTTTCGTTCCCCGCACTTCGGGGCGATTCAGCGATTCCTAGTTCGCCGACCTTGTGGTGTACTCAGCAATAGGGATGAGCTGTTCGGGTTCGGACGGTTCGGAGTTCGACCCGAACTTTGGCAGTTCTAAAGTTCGCGAATTTCGAACTTTTTGGGCGTGTTCGGTTCGGGTTCGAAAAAAAAAGAAATTTTGAAAAAAGTATAGAAAATGCTTAAAAAATACAAATAAATCTAGAAATAACGAGACTCTTTACTGCAGAATATTATAAGCAACGGTTTATTAGATATTGAATTAAAAACTAATGTGTACGTGGAAAGATTATCAACTCTAAATGACCTCTGTTCACAAACGGGCATAACACCAGGTGTTTTTAGTCTGGTAATCAATTTGATACATTGTACAATATACCGAGGGTTGGGTGGTGTCTGCTTCTGATTAAGATTTGAGAATTAATTTCCCTAAAACATCCTAATATGCTGCATTTAACTGGTGTTTGAAAAAAATCTAAAGCAATGTTATTTTTCACCTCGGGATTAAACATTCACAGGGTTATTCAGAGAGCGGTGAAAATCAATAACTGGAGAAGTGAAAATTCTAGGTCAAAATAGCCAAACCAGAAAAATTCTCCCATTTATCTCACTTTCCAAATCGACTATTTGGTCTAGATTGTTCTCTTCTCTTGCCAGTTCTCCTGGCTTTCACCTCTCTCTCAGGGTTGTTCAGAGAAAGGTGAAAACCAGGAGAATGGCAGGAAAAGAGAACAATCTGGACCAAATAGCCGATTAGGAAAGTGAGATAAGGCTAGGGTCAGACTAACGCATTTTTCGCAGCGACCGAACGCATTGCCGTATTTTTTCCACGGATTGCGCAAAAACGGTCATACGATGCGCATTTTTGTGCGTGATTTTTTACGGATCTAAACCAGGAAACTTTGCGTGTCTGGACGTTATGTTGGCCGGACATGAGCAGGGTCTGACGTCTCCAAATCACGCACACACGCCGCTAGTTGACGCAGCGCACTCTGTACGTCCGTACTAGCGGTTCTGCGTTCTCGAAAAAATGCACTAATTTTCCACTTGCGTTGCGCAGCCGGACATTCGTGCGACCGTACTTCGTATATTGGCCGTCATTGCCCGTCATTTGCTGCTAGTGCGGCCGTGATTAAGTGCGCCAGAACGCACGTTAAAAATTCGCTAGTCTGACCCTAGCCTAAATGGGAGAATTTTTCTGGTTTGGCTATTTTGACCTAGAATTTTCCATTCTCCAGTCATTCTCCTGCTCTTCACCGCTCTCTGAATAACCCTGACAGGGTTATTCAGAGAAAGGTGAAACTCAGGAGAATGACTGGAGAATGGAAAATTCTAGGTCAAAATAGCCGAACCAGAAAAATTCTCCCATTTATCTCACTTTCCAAATCGGCTTTTTGGTCTAGAAGTTTCCATTCTCCTGCTTTTCACCGCCAAAAAAATCAGTAAACTTTTTCTGCGTGTCCGAAAATGTCTCCTCTTTTCATACAGACTGCCGCCCCAAGCAGTTGTTTATGGATAGATTAAAGGAAAAGCATTTACCGTAATTTGAAATGTCATTTTTTGGTTTTTACATATTTCTATACATCCTAGAAATCCGCCACTTCACGGGCAGGTTATGGGGACCTCCTAGGCACGATATTTGAAGGAATTTTTAATTTTTATTTTTAACCCTTATTTCATGGAAAACTCACTGTCCCTTTAAAAAGTTTTTTTTAAACTTTTTGTCCTTGTTTCCTGTCCCCAGGGCACTACCCGGACCCCCATACACCTTTTATGGCAAATATCTAGCATATATGCCCTCTTGGAGGGCACTCTAAAAATCTGAATTTTCAGCCCCATTGACTTGCATGGGGGTTCGGGTTCGGACCCGAACAAATAGGAAGTTCAGGTTCAGGCTCGAACCGAACTCGGGGTATGTTCGGCTCATCCCTACTCAGCAAGCACCGCAGGTCCCCATAGTGCAGGGAATACTCGCCGCAAACCTGCAGAACAGTCACCGAACACTCATCGAAAACCCGCACAAAACGCCGCAAAAACCAAGTCGAACGCGCAGGAAAAATCCGAGCAGCCGGCGATCACAGTGCAGAGCAGCCGCCGGAAAAAGCCGGCACGCAGACGAACGGGGTGAAAAAAAACAAAACAGTTTGCTAGAAAGTTTTAAATTTGAAACGCTGTTTGCAAAAAAACTACTGAACGAAAATGTCTGGAATTTACATATAAAGATCCAATGAATGATAATAAAAAGGTCTGTTACAGTAAAAAGAACAAACGATTAAAAAAAAAAAAAACAATAATTTTTTTGGCAGAAAAAAACTCGAAAAATGCTTACAATATCCCAAAAAATCTATAAATAAAGTGACTTTTTACTGCAGAATAAAATAATAAACGGTTTATTAGATATTGGATTAAAACGGGATACATTTTTAACATTGAAGCCTATGCCATTCGCTTGAATAAACCTGCCGAATTAAACCACCGAACAGCAGGGCAATTCGCCCACTTTTCACTGCTGGTTTGTGTTCTCTGAATAGATAAAGCATTGCTTCTCTATGGGGATTCACTGCCCTCGAACAGGCACCGAACAGGCACCGTATGTGCAGGCAATTCGCTTTTTCTGGCGGCTGCTCGGCACTCTGGCCATCAGCTTGTCGGCTTTTTCTGGCGGCTGGTCGGCACTCTGGTCGGCAGATTGTTGGCTTTTGTTGGATGCGTTTGGCGGTTTTGCGGCGAATGGTCCGTGTGTTTGTATATTTTTGGGCGCCGTATCGGATCAATCTGATGTTTTTTCAGCGTTTCTTCCAATCGGTTTGGCGGTTTTGCAGCAGTTTCTCTGTTGGGTTCGGCAGTCTTGCAGTGTTTTTTGGATGCGTTCGGCAGCTTGTTCCCTGCACTTCGGGGATCCTGAGGTGAATGCTGAATTTACCGCAGTGTCGGTGAATTGAACTCACCGAAGTGCGGGGGAACAAAAGAATAATCCTGTAGGTGTCAGTGGACGTTACCTCTCTTTGTGGCAGTGACTGCGGTTGGTCATTGGCTGGTGAGGCACTGGCTAGTATCAAAGCCAGATATACACAGGTTACGTAGTTTCAGGTTCAGTGCTCCCAGGATCTGGCTGCTCTCCGTGCTCCCCAGGAACTGTCTGTTCAGGGCACCCACAATCTGGCGCTCTCAGTGCTTACTAGGATCTGGCTATTTCAGTGCTCGCCACGATCTGACCGCTTTTGTGCTCCCAGGATCTTTGTCGGCCTCCAGACAGGCAGCCTAGTGTGACACTGAGGCCACACCCGAGCACAGCCCCGTGCCCACTGATTTTCCTGCACCAATCAATGCATGAGAGGCATGCCTCTCATGCAGGCATTTTTTGAATGGCTTGGACCAATAGTGCTTTCCTATTGGTCCAAGCTATTCTATTGCTCTTCCAGGGCCTCAGAGGCACTGGGAGTGCAATGTTCAGGAATTGGGCAGTGCTCAGATGTCTTTTCATTGAATACACGCGCCGCGCTGCACACTTCTTGGCAGCCTACATGATTTGCAGAGCGTCCTGCTACGCAAATTGCATACATTCAGCCAGGCTGCTGAAGGGAAAAAAAAAGTGCAGCGGAGAATGGACAAAGCTGACGGGGAAACGTGAGCAGGTGAGTTTGACTGTGCAACTGCAGCCCTTAATGGCAGGTGAGGCTCTGCCTCACCTGCCACCCCTGACCGCACGTCCCTGCTTTGTGGGGGATGTCTGTCTATGGAGAGGTGTTGAGTGGGCGTCTATCTGGTGGCAAGAGGGGTCAGGGGTTGTGAATCTGGGGGCAAGGGGTCAGGGGTGTAATCTGGGGCTAGAGGGGTCAGGGGTGTATATCTGGGGCAAGAGGGGTCAGGGGTGTATATCTGGGGGCTAGAGGGGTCAGGGGTGTATATCTGGGGCAAGAGGGGTCAGGGGTGTATATCTGGGGCAAGAGGGGTCAGGGGTGTATATCTGGGGGAAAGAGGGGTCAGGTGTGTGTATCTGGGGGCAAGAAGGGTCGGGGTGTGTATCTGGGGCTAGAGGGGTCAGGGGTGTATATTTGGGGGAAAGAGGGGTCAGGGATTGTGAATCTGGGGGCTAGAGGGGTCAGGGGTGTATATCTGGGGGCAAGAGGGGTCAGGGGTGTGTATCTGGGGGGGAGGTAAGATCAAAGGGGGTCAGTGTATGTATCTGTGTGTGATAAAAAGTGTAGTAGAGCGAGGTGTGGCATTGAAAGTGTGGCGAGGGACCCCAAAACATTTTTCCCCTCAGATGCTAGAGGTGGCGACAAGTATGAGGCGTCCCTGTACCCCTCCCAATAAATCTGCCCAGGGCTCTATACGTTGAATGTCTTCCCGTACATCCCGTTGTGCCGCAGAGCCGGCTTCACAAACACAGAGGATTAAAGACGCCACAAAGTGTAAATCTTTGATTTCAATATAACTACATGTGTTATTTACATCTGTTTGAAATCTTTCCACAGCGAAACTACAAAGCGCGATTACATATTGTTTGAATTAATAGCAATGTACAGCATTTCCTATTTTAGCAGCGACATCCAAACCCTCTAACAGCCCCACCAAAATAATCAGAGGAGGGGAGGGGGGGCGCAAAAAAATGCGTACCGTCCAGAACTGTAAAGTAACCCCAAATATCACCCATATCTATGATACCTTATATATAACAATGACAAAGTACGGGGATTCATCTTTATATATTACACGTCACAACTCAGGGCCAGATACACTGTATATGACAGAAGTGAGTATACCTCTATATACACAGTATCTGACAGAAGTGAGTATACCCCTATATACACAGTATCTGACAGAAGTGAGTATACCCCTATATACACAGTATCTGACAGAAGTGAGTATACCCCTATATACACAGTATCTGACAGAAGTGAGTATACCCCTATATACACTGTATCTGACAGAAGTGAGTATACCCCTATATACACAGTATCTGACAGAAGTGAGTATACCCCTATATACACTGTATCTGACAGAAGTGAGTATACCCCTATATACACTGTATCTGACAGAAGTGAGTATACCCCTATATACACAGTATCTGACAGAAGTGAGTATACCCCTATATACACTGTATCTGACAGAAGTGAGTATACCCCTATATACACTGTATCTGACAGAAGTGAGTATACCCCTATATACACAGTATCTGACAGAAGTGAGTATACCCCTATATACACAGTATCTGACAGAAGTGAGTATACCCCTATATACACAGTATCTGACAGAAGTGAGTATACCCCTATATACACTGTATCTGACAGAAGTGAGTATACCCCTATATATACAGTATCTGACAGAAGTGAGTATACCCCTATATACACAGTATCTGACAGAAGTGAGTATACCCCTATATACACTGTATCTGACAGAAGTGAGTATACCTCTATATACACAGTATCTGACAGAAGTGAGTATACCCCTATATACACAGTATCTGACAGAAGTGAGTATACCCCTATATACACTGTATCTGACAGAAGTGAGTATACCCCTATATACACAGTATCTGACAGAAGTGAGTATACCCCTATATACACTGTATCTGACAGAAGTGAGTATACCCCTATATACACAGTATCTGACAGAAGTGAGTATACCCCTATATACACTGTATCTGACAGAAGTGAGTATACCCCTATATACACAGTATCTGACAGAAGTGAGTATACCCCTATATACACTGTATCTGACAGAAGTGAGTATTTTTAACATTGAAGCCTATGGGATTCGCCTGAATAAACCTGACGAATGAAACCACTGAACAGCAAGGCAATTCGGCAACTTTTCACTGCTGTTTTGTGTTCTCTGAGTAGACAAAGCTATGGGGATTTCACTGCCCTCCAACAGGCACCGTACCTGCAGGCAATTCGGCAAAATTTGGCATATTGTCTGTTCCCTGAATAGCTGAATGGCCCCGAAATGTCACCGTATGCTGAATTTCAGTGTCTGGTTACATTTCAGTGACATTTTGGACCTCTCTGTGTATTTTTTTCTTGTACAGTCCTCATTAAAGAGACCTGCCATGTGCTGAAATCACCTGAGCCTTTGTTTCGTGCCAGCGTGGCGCTGGCGGGGGCACTTCTTGTAATGGCATGGTGAAGTAATGGCATCTGACACAATGTAAACAAGATCAAGTTATCGCTGATACGGCTTCCAGCTCCTAGCGCGGCCCCGTGCCAACAGATACTCACCGTCACATGTGAGCTATGTAGAAATGTCATATGATTCCACCGATAGAATCCAGTACATTCAACAAGGTTAAACAAAATATAATCACAGAGCAGACGGGCATCTCGGGGTGTACCAACACCTGTAACTTAAAACAATCACTTTACATCCTTTATATTGATCTGCATTAGGGATGGGCTGCCGGTTCGAATTGGTTCGATGTTCGATTCGAACATCGGCTGTTTGCGAACTTCGAACACTGAAAGTTCTAAAAAAATAAAAATTTTTTTTTTTCAAAAAATGTTTAACCCCTTCGCTGCAGATGACGTGTGGGGAACATCCTCATTGAATCCCACTATATGCGGAGGATGTTCCCCACACGTCATCCCAGGTGGAGATACTCACCTCTCTGTCCGGGGTCCCGCTGCGTTCTGGCTTCAGCATCCTCAGATGCTGAAGTCCAGCCCCTCCTGACGTTAATGACGTCATCGCGCCATGTGCGATGATGTCATTTCCAGGCAAACCCCCGGCAATGACGGGAGATCGCCTGAAAGGGAGGGGGATCCGTTCGGATCCCTCTCCCTCCTGATCGGGAAGGAGCAGCGCCACAAGCCAGGCACTGCTTAAAAGGGGAGAGTCTCCCCTTGTAAGCGGTGCCTGGCTTTAACCCCTCAGTACTGGGTCGCTATTCAACGCCTTGCGGCGCCGAATTGCAGCCTAGCTCCGGTGGGGGCCGCTGTCTTGGATGGCGGCTCCACCCCCGGGTTCCCCCTCGCTGCCCGACGTCATCGCGCATAGCGTGATGTCGTCAGGTAGCCGGGGACCCTTAGCTGCCCGGGGATTTCCCAAGAAAATCCCCTGGTGGAGATATCTCCAGAGCTATGGCAGCTAGGGGGTCATGGAGCATGGCCATGGCATGAATGATATCCAACATGACCATGTTCAAAGTAAAAAAAGTAAAAAATAAAAATAAATAAAAAAAATTTAAAAAAAATGTTGTGTGTTGTTTTTATTAATGCAGCAATATTGTTCCCAATTCAATTATAATGTGAACAATGATGCTGCACTAATGATTTTTTTCTATGGGGGCGTTTGCTAAAAATCATGTAATTCCCCCCAAAAAATTTAACAAGTCCACATATTATGACTCTGCCGAGTCTGTCGGAAAAAACAATATATAATATGTCTGGGTCATTTAATAAAATGTGGCTTCAAATCGCGTTTAAACATGATGAGCGAAAACGGTAAAAATGAGCTCAGCACACAGCGGTGAAATGCCACAGCAGTGAAGGGGTTAAAAGATCCTAAAAAAATTTAAAAATAAAGAGACTCTTTACTGCAGAATATAATAATAAACAGTTTATTAGATATTGAATTAAAACGGGAATATTTCCCACTCATTGTTGGTCAAACATTTCTCACTCGTTGGTGATAAAACATTTCCCACTCGTTGGTGATAAAACATTTCCCATGGCTTCAAATTGCGTTTAAACATGAGCAAAAGCGGTAAAAATGAGCTCAGTGCACAGCGGTGAAATGGCTCAGCACCCAGCAGTGAAAGGGTTAAAAACATTTTAAAAAAATGTCATTGTTTCCTGTCCCCCACTACCCCAGGGCAGTACCCAGACACCTTTTATGGCCAATATCTTGCATATATGCCCTCCGGAGGGGACCTTAATTTTCGAGCGTTCAAGCCCCATTGACTTGCATTGTGTTCGCATTGTGGTCGAGTTCACGGTCAAACTTTTTTTCGGGTGTTCGAGTTTGAATGCGAAGCGAACACGGGGGTGTTCGGTCCATCACTAATCTGGATTACCTTTATTGGGTGTAACGCTACGTTGGTCCTCAGCGCTATGTCTCTGAAGTCCTGTGTTATGGACTGATAGGGCAGAGAGAGAAGAATCCTGCTATACATCACTCATAATGTCGCATAAGTTTTAATTCAATATAATGGAGTTCCCTATTGCGTTTATTGCTGTATCTGTGACGGACCCCACGTTATGAGCTGGTCTTGTGGCGCGAATACATTTCTATTTGTCCATCCATAGTATATAAAAGTATGTAAAAAGGCAGGCAGGGCCCGTCCATGGAGCCACATAGAGCCTTGGCTCCTCTGGGTGACATAGAGGAGCCCTTACCTATTTGGCACGTAAGGTGCACATAGGGTTTGGCACGGGCCCCCTGGATCAACTGGGCCCCTGAACATGTCATGGGCTGTCACCCCATTATGGCTGCTCTGATCATACTGAACCAGTTCTTGAGATAGAAACATAGAAACATAGAAAATGTCGGCAGATAAGAACCTTTCGGCCCATCTAGTCGCCCAATTACATGGATACTTTACCTGGATTTATCTTTTGTTTAGGATAGCCTTATGCCTATCCCATGCCTGCTTAAATTCAATTCCTGTTTTGGCCTCTACCACTTCTACTGGAAGACTGTTCCATGTATCCACCACCCTCTCATTAAAATAATGCTTCCTGATGTTACTTTTAAACCTTTGCCCCTCTAATCTAAGACTATGTCCTCTTGTTTTGCTACTTTGTTTCCTTTTAAATATACTCCCTTCCTCTGCCTTGTGGATTCCCTTTACGTATTTAAATGTTTCTTAGATGATGAGGTTTCAAAACGTTTGTCCTCGAATACATTGAATTCCGTGTTTGAAGCATGTGATCGGGAGGAATTGGAGAAGGCTTCTTGTATATTTTTAATTCTTAAGGGGTTATTCAGAAAAGTCCAAAATGTCACCGAAAGGTAACCGGGCACTGAAATTCAGCGTACGGTGATATTTCGGGACCATTCGGCTATTCAGAGACCAGGCAGTTCACAAAAGTTTGGCTAATTTCCTGCACGTGCGGTGCCTGTTCGACGACAGTGAAATCCCCCTAAGAGAAGCAATGGTTAATCTATTCAGAGACACCGAACAGCAGTGAAAAGTTACCAAAATGCCCTGCTGTTCAGTGGTTTCATTCAACAGGTTTATTCAGGTGAATCCCATCGGCTTCAATGTTAAAAATATTCAATATCTAATAAACCGTTTATTATTTTAATCTGCAGCAAAAAGTCTCTTTATTTATTGATTTTTTTTTTTAGGATCTTTCAGCCATTTTTCAAGATTTTTTGGCAATTTTTTTTTTAATAGCGTTTTTTCTTTTTTCTGTAACAGCCCTTTTTATTATCATTCATTGGATCTTAAATGTAAATTCCAGACATTTTCCTTCAGTAGCTATTTTTGTGTTTAAATTTAGAAACTTTCAAGCGTACTGTCTTTTGCGGGTTTTTTTCCCCCGTTCGTCAGCTTGTCGGCTTATTCCGGGAGCTGGTTTGCGCTGTGATTGGCGGCTTGTCGGCTTTCTCCGGTGTGGTTTTTACGGCGGGTTTGTGCTGGGTTTTCGGCTGGATTGCGACGAGTTTGCGGCACTCCAGAAGCTCTGCGGAACTTTGATTCCCCGAAGTGCAGGGAACTTCTCGGTGCTCTCTGAATATCCCCTTTAATGAAACGTTCTCCGCCCGAGATGATTTTGTTTTATCGGAAGTTGCTGCCGTTACTCACCGCCTCGGCATCTCTTAACTATAACAATATTCCCAAACTCCAATCACAGGAGGAAATGTTTAATGAGAATTCGACTGACGAAGATGAAAAAGTACAAGAAAACTATGATTTCAGTCCAGGTTTTCTTTTAAACATGGCAGGGAGATCTGACTGCGCGTCCGGTCACCTTTCTGATTGCATCGAGCACAAAGACATAAACACAGACGCTAAGACGCGGCTAAACTATGAGCCGAACAGCGTAAAAAAACACACGCACATGCGTCAGGCTCTAACGAACAGCAGAACACAAACATGCCGCGTACGGTGTTTAGTACAAATATTCAACATGTTGTGCTGGCGTCGTGTATCCGAGCAGGTAACAAATACAAAAGAATTCTGTGGTTTTTAAAGTGGAACCGTCCTGATTCCGCCGATTAAGCCCGTGCGGCTATAAATAGTTCCGCCGCGTCTGGAACATGACAGCGTTCAGTTTCCTATCGGTGCACGAGCTCATTTGTACTTTTTTTAATCACCGTATTGTCGGCCCGTCGTGTCATGAAACTTGAGATATTTACATTCCTTAAGGCTAGAGAAAAAGGGTAAAAATAAATAAATATATATATATTATATGTAAAAAGAGGCTCGTTTTTTTGGGCCAAAAGATTCATGTTTTAATCATATTTAATATATATTTTTTTAAGACTCTTGAGTGTGTGCTAGCCGGATACATAAGGGGTTATTCAGAGAGAGCCGATTTGGCCCTGAAATGTCACCGAACACTGAAATTCAGCGTACGGTGAAATTTCGGGGCCATTCGGCTATTCAGAGAGCAGGCAGTTCACCAAATTTTGGCGAATTGCCTGAACGTACGGTGCCTGTTCGACGGCAGTGAAATCCCCCATAGAGAAACAATGGTTAATCTATTCAGAGACACCGAACAGCAGTGAAAAGCTGCCAAATTTCCCTGCTGTTCGGTGGTTTCATTCGGCAGGTTTATTCAGGCCAATCCCATAAGGCTTCAATATTAAAAATATTCCCATTTTAGACTAGGGTCAGACGAGCGCAGTATTAACGTGCGTTTAGCCGCACTTAATCACGGCCGTGCTAGCAGAAAATGACGTCCAATGCCGGGGAACACACGAAGTACGGTCGCACAAAAGTGTGGCCGCGCAACGCAAGTGGCAAACGAACGCATTTTTTCGAGAACGTCAAACCACTAGTACTGACGTACAGAGTGCTCTGCGTCCGCTAGAGGCGTGTGTGCGTGATTAGGAGACGTCAGACGCTGCTAATGTCCGGCCAACATAACGTCCAGACGCAAAAATGGTTTTATTGATGCTCCGTACAAAATCACGGACGGAAATGCGCATCGTATGACCGCTATCGCGTATTCCGTGAAAAAATACGTCCATTCGTTCGAACGCACTTTTTCACGGACGTGAAAAATGCGTTCTTCTGACCCTAGCCTTAATCCAATATCTAATAAACCATTTATTATTTTATTCTGCAGTAAAAGTCTCTTTATTTATAGATTTTTTTAGAATTTTTCAGGCATTTTTTCGACAATTTATTTTTTCCCTTTTTTTTTATTTAAAATCGTCGTTTTCATTTTTCTGTAACAGCCCTTTTTATTATCATTCATTGGATCTTAGGTGTAAATTCCAGACATTTTCGTTCAGATTTTTGCAAACAGCAATTAAATTTTCATACTTTCAAGCGTACGTTTTTTTTGTTTTTTTTTACCCCGTTCGTCAGCTTGTCTGCTTTTTCTGGCAGCAGGTCCCCGCTGTGATCGGCGGCTTGTCGGCTTTTTCCGGCAGTTTTTTTGCAGCGGTTTCTGCAGGTTTTCGGTGCGTGTTCGTCAAGTTTGGGGCGAGTTTTCCCTGCACTATGGGGACCCTGCAATGAATGCTGAATCCACGAAGTGCAGGGAACAAGAGGGCACCAAAATGTCGGGGACATTTCGGTTCTCTCTGAATAACCCTCATATTCTTTGGATTTTTTGCACCAGGGCTATAAATGAGGTGAAGACTGTCTTTATGGAGTGCTGGAGTTGTATTATTTAGATTTTATATACAGTGGCAAGAAAAAGTATGTGAACCCTTTGGGATTACGTGGAGTTTTGCATGAATTGGTCATAAAATGTGCTCTGATCTTCATCTTAGGCTGGGGTCAGACGAGTGTAGTGTTCACGTCCGTGATTGCGCCTAAAAGTACGTCCGTGATAGCATGACAGGAAGCCCATCGGAGCCCGACACACCAAGTACGTCCGCACTGAACTGCGGACTCACAACGACCGCGGCAAACGGACGCAAGGCAGGCAAGAATGTACAACCCCTAGAACGGCCGCACAAAGTGCGCTGCGTCCGCAACGTCCGCATAGCTTTGTGTGTGAGTGATGGAACGTGGTCAGACGGACTGCATTTATACGTCCAGCGTTTTTCACGGACAAAATGGTTTTGCTTTTTAATTTATTTTCCCTCCTACATCCGTCAAAATATACGTCAGTGAAAAAAACGGACTGTCTGGCCACTACTGCGTCTTCCGTACTGACGTACGTCCGTGTGCACGGACGTACAGTCCGTAGAAATCACGCTCGTCTGACCCTAGCCTAAGTCACAACAATATGAAAAACACAGTCTGCTTAATCTAATACAACACAAACATTATATGTTTTCATGGGTTTATTGAACATAACATGTAAACATTCACAGTGCAGGGTGGAAAAAGTATGTGAACCCCTAGCCTAATGACTTCTCCAAGAGCTAATTGGAGCCAGGAGTGAGCCAACCTTGAGTCCAATCAGTGTGATATTATTGGATGTGTTTCTGAAAGCTGTCCTGCCCTTTAAAAACGCACACCAGTTTTGGGTTTACTGGTTTCAAGAAGCACTGCCTGATGTGAACCATGCCTCGCAGAAAAGAGCTCTCAGAAGACCTACGGTCAAGAATTTTTGACTTGCATGAAGGTGGAAAGGGTTACAAAAGTATCTCCAAAAGCCTTGATGTTCATGTGTCCACGGTAAGACAGACTTTCTACAAATGGAGAAAGTTCAGCACTGTTGCTACTCTCCCTGGGCGTGGTCGTCCTGTAAAGATGACTGCAAGAGCACAAGAATGCTTAATGAGGTAAAGAAGAATCCTAGAGTGTCAGCTAAAGACTTACAGAAATCTCTGGCACATGCTAATATTTTTGTTGACACATCTACCATAAGGAAAACATTAAACAAGAATGGAGTACATGGGAGGACACCACGGAGGAAGCCATTGCTGTCCAAAAAGAATATTGCAGCACGTTTGAAGTTTGCAAAAGAGCACCTGGATGTTCCACAGCACTACTGACAAAATATTCTGTGGACAGATGAAACCAAAATTGAGTGGTTTGGAAAAAACACACAACACTATGTGTGGAGAAAAAAAGGCACAGCACACCAACATCAAAACCTCATCCCCACTGTAAAGCATGGCGGAGGGAGCATCATGGTTTGGGGCTGCTTTTCTGCCTCAGGGCCTGGACGGATTGTTGTCATTGATGGAAAAATGAATTCCAGAGTTTATCAAGACATTTTGCAGGAAAACATAAGACCATCTGTCCGCCAACTGAAGCTCCGCAGAGGATGGGTGATGCAACAGGACAATGACCCAAAGCATACAAGTAATTCAACAAAAGAATGGCTTCAACAAAACAAAATACGCCTTCTGGAGTGGCCCAGTCAGAGTCCTGACCTCAACCCGATTGAAATGCTGTGGCATGACCTTAAGAGAGCGATTCACTACAGACATCCCAAGAATATTGCTACACTGAAACAGTTTTGTGAAGAGGAGTGGTCCAAAATTACTCCAGGTCGTTGTGCAGGTCTGATCTGCAACTACAGGAAATGTTTGGTTGAGGTTATTGCTACCAAAGGAGGGTCAACCAGTTATTAAGTCCAAAGGTTCACATACTTTTTCCACCCTGCACTGTGAATGTTTACATGTTCTGTTCAATAAAAACATGAAAACATATAATGTTTGTGTTGTATTATTTTAAGCAGACTGTTTTTCAAATGGTTGGGACTTCGATGAAGATCAGAGCACATTTTATGACCAATTCATGCAAAACTCCACCTAATCCCAAAGGTTTCACATACTTTTTCTTGCCACTGTAAATATTCATTTATTTTAAAAATAAATTCCCAGTGTGTACGTGAAGGGAAAGCAACATGTTTCTGTGATGGAGATTTCAGTTAAAGGGAAACAGTACTCATCCTGAGTGACCTCTTTATTGCTCGAAAGTGGTCAGGATGTGAGGACGGAGTGTCCCCCACCTCCCCGATTGGGGGAAAATGCTAGTTGAAGTAGAGAAGTTTCCTCCACCCCCTCAGCATCACCAGCAGCCAGGAGATTTGAATTTCCCGGCTGCTGGTCACCAGATCCGTCACTAGTGACGTCAGCACGCCGAGAGTGTATTACAATGCAAAATCGAGTTAACTCTCTATTGAACGAGTGAACTCTCCACCGTTTCCGGTTCAATTAACTGACTATAAGCAGGGAATCGGCTGATTTCTTGGATTTGAGGAATGGCTTCACCTCTGAAGGTCTAACCTACACATTGTCTACGAAGCCAACGGGTAGAAACACTGTACTCCATGCAACCAGTCATTACCCACCACACCTGCAGGAATCACCTCCATATACCCAGTTCCTTAGACATGCAGGGTTATTCTAAGAGATCCGAATGGCTGCCGAAAGGGAACCGAACGCTGAAATTCAGCGTTCAGTTACCTTTCTTGGCCATTCGGCTATCCAGAGAGCAGGCAATTCGCCAAATCCTGGCGAATTGCCTGCACATACGGTGGCTGTTCGGTGCCTGTTCGAGGGCAGTGAAATCCCCATAGAGAAGCAATGCTTCGGCTATTCAGACAAACGAAAACCAGCAGTGAAATGTTGCCGAATTGCCCTGCCATTCGGTGGTTTAATTCGGCAGGTTTATTCAGGCGAATCCCATAGGCTTCAATGTTAAAAATATTCCCGTTTTAATTCAATATCTAATAAACCGTTGATTATAATATTCTGCAGTAAAGAGTCTATTTATAGATTTTTTAAGCATTTTTCAGGATTTTTAAATTTTTTTTAACTTTACTTCTTTTTTCTGTAACAGCCCTTTTTATTATCATTCATTGGATCATATGTAAATTTCAGCCATTTTCACTCAGTAGTTTCTTTGCAAACAGCGTTTCCCTTTTCAAACATTCAAGCAAACGGTTTTTCTTATTTATTCATTGCATTAGTTTGCGGTGTCAGCTTTTTCCGGCGGCTGCGCTGCGTTTGATCGGCTCCTGCTTGGGTTTAGCCGGCGTTTTCAGCAGGTTAATCAAGATGTTTTTGCGGGTTTCAGTGTGCGTTCGCCCTCGTTTTGCGGTTAATTTTCGGCAGGTTTGCGGCGACCTTTCCCTGCATTTCGGGGACCCTGTGGTGCTTGAATACACCGCAGGGTCGCCAAAATGGGATCGCCAAATCGAACTGAATTGAAGAGAACGAAAAGTCACCGAACGTCAAATTTTGTTTCGTTTGTTAGATCACATCACCAAAAACCCCATTGTAAGAGAAGATCGATTCGATAGTTGATATCGATTCGAATATCTGATCACTAAATAAAACCCCAAATAATCAAAACCTGCTGTTAAAAGGCAAGCTAGGGTTAAATGTTGAGCTGTCCATTGGCCTGTGATGCCGACAACAGATTCAGCACCACAGGCCAATTTACAGGGACAGGGAGCTTTGTGTAACAGTCCAATGAACCTGATTCTTTTCATAATGTCGTTTGCTTTAGTACTTGACTGTATGTATTATACGTTAAGATCGATTCGATAGTCGATATTGAATCGAATTTCAGATCACTAGATAAAACCCCAATATATCAAATCCTGCTCAGGAATCACTTAAATCAATGGTTCTCTCGTGAAACAGGTTAATGAATCAAATTCATTATATGCCGTTTTGCTTCGTTTTCGTTTCAATTCGGATGAAATCAATTCGTTATTTCGGAAGTAACAAATTTCGTAACGAATTGCGATTCGTTACGAAACGAATTCACGCCTCTACCCTGCGACATGTTTAATTCATATGCTTTGGAAGGAAAATCCATTTCCATAACGGGATTGATCACCTGGGATTCCTCTTTTGATTTACCTACAGAATATGGATTATACATGTTGCGGGGTTGCATTCTTCATGCACTGCCCCTCAGCATGAATAAAGTGTTCGTTTCCAGGAAACCATGGCCGATGTGGCATCCCTAGGCGTAAGCAAGGTAGACAAACGCGTTTTACCTTGGCCATGTGTGTTTGCCAATTGCTTTCCAGCTTTATGATCATACATGTCAGTTCAAGGACCTTTTGATTCTGTAAGAGTAGCGAGACATAGGCCGACGAGTAGTACAAATGTTTTTTTATTATTATTATTTCAGAATAATTTTTCCTTCATTCACACTGTATGGAGAGAAAACCAGGAGAACGCGTTCCCTCCTAAGGCAATGTGGAACGGCGCGCTTGCAATGTATTCAATGGGTTTTAATGGCTTACGTAGAATATGTAAATCCTGGTTTTTACATAAAATCTCGTAAGAACCGAAGGCACACGTAAAAGAAAAATAAACAGCCTGCTGATAAAAGTCCCGGATATTTAAACATATGGAGCAATATCGACGTGCGCATCGGTTTACTACAACATCGAGGTCTAAAGGTCAGCAGCCTTGGCCCTCTAGATGTTGTGGAGCTACATCTCCCATCATGCTCTGGTGCTCTATAGGTTGGCAGAGACTCATGGTAAATGGACGGGCGCTCAATCCCCTGGATAATACACGACTCGTCTCTCAAATAAATCAGAAATAATCACAACATAAAGGGTTATTCTATAAGAGCCACCGAATGGTGACTTTCGTGCGGTGCAAATTTCGTGGCAGTTCGGGTATTCAGAAAGCTGGCAAATTGCCAAATCGACAGGAAAATACGGTGCTGTTCGGCGGAACAGGGAAATTGTCCCATAGAGAATTAATGGTCAATCTATTCAGAGAACGCCGAAATGTCAGCGTAATGCGCTGACGTTCAGTGATTCAGTTCGACAGGTTTAAACAGGCGAATCCCATAGGTTTCAATGTTAAAAATATTACCGATTTTATCGTTTTTTTATTCAACCATTTTTTTTTCTTTTCGGTTTCAGCCTAATGCCTTTTTATTTCTTATATTTTTTTTTCGGTGTTTTTCTGGATTTTTTTTTTTTTTTTGGGTGAAATTTTTGATGCCCATTTTTTTTTTAAAATAGCTTTTTTATACATTCTGTAACAGACAATTTTACTTTTTGATTTTTTCCATGCATTTTTAAATCGTTTTAAACACTTTTTTCTTAAATAGCGCAGTTCTTTTTTTTTTTTTGGCGGCATGCGGCGGTCAGTTCGGCGTATCGCCGGCTGTCTTTGTCGGCAGTGCCATTCAGCAGGCTGATCGGCATTCGATGCACTTCGGGGTCCCTGCGGTGAATGCTGAATTTACCGCAGGATCGGTGAACTGAAATCATATATTCATGCTCTCGTCAGATCGAGTAAACTCACTCACAATGTGAGGAGCCGTACAGAGGCTCCACCTGGCACGCGCACAGCCTGTGGAATGATCTGGCAAGAGCATGAATATACCACAATAAAAGAAGGTGAGGTACTGAATCAGATGCTGAGGGGGGCCGGAAACCCCCCCCCCCCGACACGAGAGCCCAGACTTTGCTCTGGTTTTGTGAGTGAGCTCCTTGAAACTTATATGTGATTTTAATGTTGTGGTTAGAACACACAATGTGATTATTTCTGATTTATTTGAGTGACGAGTTCTGTGCTACCCAGAAGATTGTGTTACGTACAGTTTTGTAAATTTATTGTGTCGTAGATGGAGAAGACACATTTTGGTGGTAGCGACTGTATACATATATACACACTGCTCGAAAAAAATGAAAGGAACCCTTTTTAATCAGAGTATAGCATCGAGTCAATGAAACTCCTGGGTTTGATGTGGTCGGTGCAGGAGCAGAGGTGGTTAATCAGTTTCAGCTGCAGGAGCACTAGACGGGCAACAATGAGACAACCTCCCAAACAGGAATGGTTTCCCAGGTGGAGGCCAAAGACATTTTTTCCCCTACTCCTCTTTTCTGACTGATTTTCACTGGTTTTGCACTTGGCCAGGGTCAGTGTCACTACTGGTAGCATGAGCCGATACCTGGAGCCTACAGAGGTTGCACAGGCTGTCCAACTCCTCCAGGGTGGCGCATCAATCAATACGTGCTATGGCCAGGTGGATTTCTGGGTCTTCCAGCACAATCTCAAGAGCGGAGGAGATTACAGGAGACAGACACTTACTCTAGGAGAGCTGGATAGGGCTGTAGAAGGTCCTCAACCCATCAGCAAGACCGGTATCTGCTCCTTTGTGCAAGGAGGAACAGGGTGAGCACTGCCAGAGCCCTACAAAAGGACCTCCACAAGGCCACTGGAGTGAAGGTGTCTGACCAGCCAATCAGAAACAGACTTCATGTGGGTGGCCTCAGGGCCCAACTGCCCTGTGCTCATTGCCCGGCACCATGGAGCTCGATTGGCAGGTCCACCACTGGCACCCTGTGCGTTTCAGATGACAGCAGGTTCACCCAGAACACGTGACAGATGTGAAAGGGTCTGGAGAAGCCGTGGAGAAGGTTATGCCGCCTGTAACATCATTCAGCATGACCGGTTTGGTGGTGGGTAAGTGATGATCTGAGGAGGCATACCCATGGTGGGACGTACAGACCTCTAACAAGCTAGACCATGGCACCCTGACTGCTATTAGGTACCAGGATGCAATCCTTGGACCCATTGTCAGACCTTACGCTGGTGCAATGGGTCCTGGGGTCCTCCTGGTACATGACAATGCCCGGCCTCATGTCGCTACAGTATGCAGCAATTTCCTGGAGGATGAAGGAATTGATACCATTGAATGGCCCCTACGCTCGCCTGACATAAATCCACTAGAACAACTGTGGGACATTATGTTTCGGTCCATCCGACGCCGCCTGGTTGCGGCTCAGTCTGTGCAGGTCCTCATTGATACCCTGGTCCAGATCTGGAAGGAAATACCCCCAGACACCATCCATGGTCCCATTAGGACGTTGTCAGGCTCCATACAAGCGTGTTGGGGCCAGACAAACTGCTTCTGATTTTCTGCAGTGAAGTTTCTGCAAAACGGGCAAGTCTGCTGCATCATTTTTTCACATTAATTTTCGGGGTGTCTTTGAATTCAGCCTCTATAGGTTCATAATTTTCATTTCCATCCAACGATGTGGCTTCCTTTCGTTCCTAACACATTATCCGTTCGGTATAGATATCGGGCACCGTATGTTCCCCCATTGAGATCTGATGTGTTTTCAAAATGTTCCTTTCATTGTTTTCAGCAGCGTATGTTCAACAACACCCTTTAGAGCGCGGCTTCTATAGAGTCTCTTCTGCAGAATGTATGTCTGAAACATCTGGAGGGCCAAGGGTGCCGACCCCTGGGACTCGACAACCCGAAGGGAGAGAGATTTGTGATCATTCATGTGCGTTCGTTCCCCAAAAAAAGTGGCGTTTTTTTATTTTCCTTCCTTTAAAAAAACAGCAAAAAAGAAAACATAACAAAGCTGCTTGTGTGTATACATACAGCGTAAAACAAACATAGTGCAATGTCCCCGCTGCCGTATCGGCCAGAGAGAACCAACGTCTGATTGGTCAGTACACATAGTAAAGCGCGCCATTCTCCGAAACAGCGCAGCAATGTATTTTTCGGTGCAGCCCAAAAAAATGCCATATACAGATATATCGTACACATACATATATATATAGAATCCTACATACAAGAATATAAATATGCATTTTATAAAAGTAACAGAAATAAAACATTTTGGGTAATAAAATAACCTAGGACGCCGCGACGTTTTCAGAATATTTATCCTAGGGAGCATTAATAGTATATTTGTTATTTCTTCAAACTTCATCTCTCCTTCCTCTTTATTTCTATATACACGCATATATCACACGCGCTTTTAGAGCATAAGCGCCAATCTCCTATAACAGAACACGGGATTCCTTTAGACCTGCGTAACGGACTGTTTCCACTAAATGACCATTCGTTTGCCGCGGAAGAAACTGCGCGTCTTTACACCCCGCGGGGTAAAAACACGCCTGCGTCTTCTTATTACTAGGGAGGCCACTTGAGGATAAGGAGGACCCCGGGGCTCAGAGATGCTTCCCCCCATTCTGGTATTGGGGACCTTTGTGATGCTTAATGCAGGGGTACTTTCAGTTGCCGCTGACGCTCGCTTCTTTCTGCCGCAGCCTTTCTTTCTGTGTTTGTAAACAGAAAGGAAATGAAACAATGTTTATTTAGTTCAGAATGATACAAAATTGCAGAAACATTCAGGGTTATTCAGAGAAAGCAAAGAAATGTAACAGGACACTGAAATTCAGCGAATGGTGACATTTCGGAGCCATTCGGCTACTCAGAGAGCAGGCAGTTTGCCAAATGTTGGCGAATTGCCTGCACGTACGGTGCCTGTTCGAGGGCAGTGAAATCCCCCATAGAGAAGCAATGGTTAATCTATTCACAGACACCGAACAGCAGTGAAAAGTTGCCGAAATGCCCTGCTGTTCGGTAGTTTCATTCGGCAGGTTTATTCAGGCGAATCCCATAGGTTTCAATGATAAAAATATTCCCGTTTTTACTCAATATCTAATAAACCGTTTATTATTTTACTCTGCAACAAAAAGTTTATTGATAGATTTTTAAAGATCTTTTAGGCATTTTTCGGGAAATCTTTTTTTCCATTTTTTTTTTAATCGTTTTTTTCTTTTTCTGTAATTTTTTATTATCATTCATAGGATCTTTATATGTAAATTCCAGACATTTTCGTTCTGTATTTTTTTTTGTAAACAGTGTTTCAATTAACTTTCAAGTGTATTTTTTTTCCCACCCCGTTCATCTGCCGGTCGGCTTTATCTGCCGGCTGGGCTGCATGTGATCGGCGGCTCCTCAGATTTTTCCAACGTGTTCGGCGTGGTTTTCGTGGCAGTTTCTGTGGAGTGTTCGGCGAGTGTTCGGCGAGTGTTCGGCGAGTGTTCGGCGAGTGTTCGGCGAGTGTTCGGCGAGTGTTCGGCGAGTGTTCGGCGAGTGTTCGGCGAGTGTTCGGCGAGTGTTCGGCGAGTGTTCGGCGAGTGTTCGGCGAGTGTTCGGCGAGTGTTCGGCGAGTGTTCGGCGAGTGTTCGGCGAGTGTTCCCAGCGCTACGGGGGGCCCTGCGTGCTTGCAGGGTCAGTGAACTAGAATCACTGAATCCCCCCGAAGTGCGTGGAGCAAAAGGGCACCGAACGTGAGGTGACATTTCGAATCTCTCTGAATAACCCCCGTTGTTTTTACGCTTCTATGTGATTTTTGGGACCTGGTGGGATCCTGCCTGCTGATATTTTGACACGTTTCTTTTCTTTTTGTTTTTTTGTAACGACATGCTGTCTATGTTTTGCCTTTTATCACTCGCGTGACAGATACCGTGGAGGAGCTCAGCCTGAGGCTAAATGAGAGTTGGTCAACAGCTACTTTCACTAATAAGTTACAGATCTGATTCGGTTACCGGCACCTTGGAGAAAGTGTCTCTTCGCAGCCGCTCGCCCTCCTCGTGGCATTTTTGCCTCTCAGACTGGCTGCTGCTCCAGACATAACACAGAGACATCCCTGGTTAAGAAGCTGACTAATCACGTCCTGTGTTATTTTCAGACGGGATGGGATTCGTGCTAATTCGTCACCGCGTCCTGCATGTGTCGATTCCCCTACAGTATTTATTATGAATAGCCATACTTGCCATGTGTTGACTTATCTTGGCACGGTTACTGATTGTTAGGCAAGTGCAGCGCTGAAAAACTTGGGTCGGTTCGTTTCGGAATCCGGAAAGATCGGATTCGGAAATAATCGGAATCAGCTGATTCGGAATATCGGAAAGGTCTGAATTTTTATTACCAGGCCAAATCAGAATATTGGAAACGGTCAAAATATTTGGCCGTTTCTGATATTTGGGACCTTTATGTATAATATGGAAAAAATTGGTCAGGGCTAGGGTTACGTTTAGGGTTAGGTTAGAGCTAGGCTTAGGCCAACAATTTCTGTGTGTTATATGAATAGGGCTAGGGCTATGTTAGTACTAGGGTTAGGGTTAGGTTACAGCTAGGATGGCAGGATCTGGGTGTCATGTGATTAATAGGGTTAGGTTACAGCTAGGGTTACAAGTTCTGGGTGTCATATGATTAATGCTAAGGTTAGGTGTATTGTTAAGGATAGGGTTACAGGTTCTGGGTGTCATATGATTATTTACTACTAGGGTTAGGTGTAGGGTTGAGCTAGGGTTACAGGTTCTGGGTATCATGATTAATGCTAGGGTTAGGTGTAGGATTAAGGATAGGGTTACAGGTTCTGGGTATCATGATTAGTGCTAGGTTTAGGTGTAGGGTTAGGCTAGGGTTAGGTTACAGCTAGGATTGCAGGTTCTGGGTGTCATGTGATTAATGCTAGGGTTAGGTGTAGGGTTAAGGATAGGGTTACAGGTTCTGGGTATCATGATTAATGCTAGGGTTAGGTGTAGGATTAAGGATAGGGTTACAGGTTCTGGGTGTCATATGATTAATGCTAGGGTTAGGTGTAGGGTTAAGGATAGGATTACAGGTTCTGGGTATCATGATTAATGCTAGGGTTAGGTGTAGGATTATGGATAGGGTTACAGGTTCTGTGTGTCATATGATTAATTCTAGGGTTAGGTGTAGGGTTAGGCTAGGTTACAGCTAGGATTGCAGGTTCTGGGTGGCATGTGATTAATGCTAGGGTTAGGTGTAGGGTTAAGGATAGGGTTACAGGTTCTGGGTGTCATGATTAGTGCTAGGTTTAGGTGTAGGGTTAAGGATAGGGTTACAGGTTCTGGGTGTCAAAGGATTAGTGCTAGGTTTAGGTGTAGGGTTAGGCTAGGGTTAGGTTACAGCTAGGATTGCAGGTTCTGGGTGTCAGGTGATTAATGCTAGGGTTAGGTGTAGTGTTAAGGATAGGGTTACAGGTTCTGGGTGTCATAATTAATGCTAGGGTTAGGTGTATGGTTAAAGATAGGGTTACAGGTTCTGGGTGTCATGATTAGTGCTAGGTTTAGGTGTAGGGTTAAGGATAGGGTTACAGGTTCTGGGTGTCATGATTAGTAGTGCTAGGTTTAGGTGTAGGGTTAAGGATAGGGTTACAGGTTCTGGGTGTCAAAGGATTAGTGCTAGGTTTAGGTGTAGGGTTAGGCTAGGGTTAGGTTACAGCTAGGATTGCAGGTTCTGGGTGTCAGGTGATTAATGCTAGGGTTAGGTGTAGTGTTAAGGATAGGGTTACAGGTTCTGGGTGTCATAATTAATGCTAGGGTTAGGTGTATGGTTAAAGTTAGGGTTACAGGTTCTGGGTGTCATGATTAGTGCTAGGTTTAGGTGTAGGGTTAAGGATAGGGTTACAGGTTCTGGGTGTCATGATTAGTTGTGCTAGGTTTAGGTGTAGGGTTAAGGACAGGGTTACAGGTTCTGGGTTAACCTCCCTGTATCTAGGTTTATCTGCCGAGCTGCCATTGGAACATGCAAACCCATGCAACAACAACAAAAAATCCCGGTAAAAAGCCTGCCGTTCCGACCTCAGCCCATAAAATCCCAAAATAGCTGTAATAATGAACATAAAAATAAGAGGAAAGGGCGGGGGACGGACGAGGCAATGAACAAAGCACACGGAGACCTAGTGATCTGCACTATTCTACTTGAAGGTTGTGGACCTTATCTACATGATCAGACCAGCGAATGCAAACCTTGGCACCACAAATGTTTTACAACTACATATCCCATGATGCCTAGTCACACTTAAATCTGGCCGAGAACCATGGGACATGTACTGTGACATCCCAGATGTTTCTGAACTACATCCCGGGCTTAGACTGCGAGTTGACCCTTAAACCGTCGTCTATTTGCTCTTTAGTGACAGGATACAGGGGACCTGCGCTTCACAATATTTACCAGACTGGCAGCAGGGTTGACCTTCTTGGTCTCCACCTTCTTCTCCGCTGTTATTTTGTTGACAGTCTCTTGGGCCAGACGGAGCCTAGAAGACAAGGGGAGGAACGTCAGGAGAACGTCAGGAGAACGTCTTTCATTCAGACTCAAAGTGCAGGACACTGAACCAAATTCGACGGAGACCCCCGGGAACAAAGAGCTCAACCCACACATAAAACAGTTGGTTGCTATGATGGACAGCTAGGGTTGCCGGGTCGGCCATGTTTTCCTCGACACAGACAATCCATTCATGCTGATGGGCATGCCACCCCGCGGCATGTATAATCCATTCAATCCAAGTAAGACGTCAAAGAGGAATCCCAGGTGACCTGCCTTGATTTCCTTCCTGCAGCATATGAATTATACATGTTGCAGGGCAGCACTTTAACCATGTGCTTCCTCTCTGCATGAAGTAGTGACATGTGTCCAGGAAAACATGGCCGACCCGGTAACCCTGCGGACATTGATAAACTCTGTAGACCTAAACCCATCTCACACGTGAATAAACCTCGCTGCCCAAAGGGAAACGTACGCGTGCCGGGGCGATCAACGATAATATCAGGGAGAGGAAGCGCTCAGTGACATCACACCGGACGACAGGAGACTTCACGCCATGTAACCAGTCCTCACTTGCCGAGACAGCTGTCTGAGCCTTCATTAATTACAGCTTTTTTGGGTTAATTTCTGCATTTTTGCACAATAATAGAGCTTCAAAGCTGCGCTTCGTCTTGGACCTCACTATTCCTAGAGCCACCTCTGCAAAGGGAGCTATCGATAACATCATGTATCCTATGTGAGTGCGTAGCGCTTTATTCATTTATTAATTGCTGATCGAGTCAGAGTCAGTCAGGGTTATTCACAGAGATCCGACCTTGCACCGAACAGCGAATTTCCCCCGTATCATAACATTTCAGGGCCATTCGGCTATTCAGAGAGCAGGCAGTTCGCCAAATTTTGCCGAATTGCTTGCACGTATGGTGCCGGTTTGACTTTAGTGAAACCCCCCTCATAGAGAAGCATTGGTTAATCTATTCACAGACACCGAGCAGCAGTGAAAAGTTGCCGAAATTCCCTGCTGTTCAGTGCTTTCATTCAGCAGGTTTATTCGGCCAATCCCATAGACTTCAATGTTAAAAAATTTCCCCGTTTTAATCCAATATCTAATAAACCCTTTATTATTTTATTCTGCAGCAAAAAGTCTATTTTTTTAGAATCTTTTTGGCATTTTCCGGCAATTTTTTTTAAAAAAAAAAAGCGTTTTTCTTTTTTCTGTAACAGCCCTTTTTATTATCATTCATTGGATCTCATATGGAAATTCCAGTCATTTTCTTTCAGTAGGTTTTTTGCAATTTTGACACTTTCAATCGTTTTGGTTTTATACCCACTTTCGTCGGCTTCGACTTTTTTCCGTCGGCGGGTCGGCGCTTCGTTCAGCAGTTTGCAGCAGATTTTCTAGTCCCTTTCCCTGCACTCCGCGGACCCTGCGGTGAATGCTGAAATCACCGCAGGGTCGGGAAATTTGATTCTCCCCGAAGTGCGGGCAATGAAAGAGCATTGAAATGTCGGTAACATTTCGGTGCTTTGTGAATAACCCTGCTAGTGTCAGGACGGCTTCGCGCCAAAGGAGCACAATTTGGTCGCAGGCACCTCATGGAGACCATTGAATGGGAGGGAGCGTGAAAACCTTAGCATGGATGGGGTGAGACTCTACGCATACATTGTTTATACATCAGTCATCCTTGGGTTTAGCTTTGTTCTAAAAGTAGATCTAATTATTTCACACCATGCTGTGCCACACACAGAGGTAAAAAAAACACTTAATTAAAGCAATCATTGCTTCTAATTACTAAAAGATACAAAGGCCTGACCGACACTTAAGTGATACCCACATCAAACGAGCGGAGAAGAAATCACTATATACATTGTGCTGCATAACTATTTTACAAAAAGTTGCAGTTTTAAGAGCAATTTCCTACATATATGTTGAATACATTTATAATATACAGTATAATATATATATATATATATATATATATATATTATCGGTGACATATGTATATAATTACACGGATAAATAAATATATTTAAATGCTACCAAGTGGTTTTGGTTGAAAAGAAATAATATCGTAACATTTACGACAGGTTGGATGTGATGTTAACTAAATATGGGATAAAATAGAAATTTTGCACAGAGATTGGGGTTCTGAGATAGTTTAAAATACTTAAGTAGAGCAAATTTTCTCTTTTTTACATTGTTCATGTATTCCTTTATCCTTTACAGAAATATCACTGGGATGAAAAGTTCTGACGTCTAGATGGGGATCCTTATCTGATACAATGTTGTCTGCTTTATCAGCATACAGGCAGATGCAGTAAATGTGCTGCAGACATAATAAAATGGTGAGATCTCCTGCTTATGGGGATTTGTAGTGATCACAATGAGATTATTAGCAATGCAATATCTATATGTGCTGCATAAAGCCTGTGTATGGCAATTACAGCAACACCTTGTATCTGTATGTGCTGTACAATTCCTGTGTATGGCAATTACAGCAACACCTTGTATCTTCTGTATGTGCTGCATAATGCCTGTGTATGGAAATTACAGCAACACCTTGTATCTGTATGTGCTGCATAATGCCTGTGTATGGCAATTACAACACCTTGTATCTGTGCCACATAATGCCTGTGTGTAGCAATTACAGCAACACCTTGTATCTGTATGTGCTGCATAATGCCTGTGTATGGCATTACAGCAACACCTTGTATCTGTATGTGCTGCATAATGCCTGTGTATGGCAATTACAGCAACACATTGTATCTGTATGTGCTGCATAATGCCTGTGTATGGCAATTACAGCAACACCTTGTATCTGTATGTGCTGCATAATGCCTGTGTGTAGCAATTACAGCAACACCTTGTATCTGTATATGCTGCATAATGCCTGTGTATGGCATTACAGCAACACCTTGTATCTGTATGTGCTGCATAATGCCTGTGTATGGCAATTACAGCAACACCTTGTATCTGTATGTGCTGAATAATGCCGGTGTATGGCAATTACAGCAACACCGTGTATCTGTATGTGCTGCATAATGCCTGTGTATGGCATTACAGCAACACCTTGTATCTGTATGTGCTGCGTAATGCCTGTGTATGGCAATTACAGCAACACCTTGTATCTGTATGTGCTGCATAATGCCTGTGTATGGAAATTACAGCAACACCGTGTATCTGTATGTGCTGCATAATGCCTGTGTATGGCATTACAGCAACACATTGTATCTGTATGTGCTGCATAATGCCTGTGTATGGAAATTACAGCAACACCGTGTATCTGTATGTGCTGCATAATGCCTGTGTATGGCATTACAGCAACACATTGTATCTGTATGTGCTGCATAATGCCTGTGTATGGCAATTACAGCAACACCTTGTATCTGTGTGCTGCATAATGCCTGCGTATGGCAATTACAGCAACACCTTGTATCTGTACTGTACAGGGATTTACACTCATTATAACCCCCTGAATCGTATCACTGAACAGCAGTGAGTGACTCCACAGCTCTCCCTGTATTCTGACAAATCTCTGGCTCATGTAATGCAGCAGCAAAGTTCTTGAACTTTACAGTACTCTAATCCTACCTTTTAAAGAGAAGCAAATGTTTTTTTTCTCTTATGTTTGTTTTTACCTCGACTTTGGTAGTGAAAGGGTTAATGGATTGATACTAATGTGTAAAGTGTGCATGTTAAACCACAATGGTCCACTTGTGTTAACCATCAATTTCAACCAGGCTTCACCTACTGAGCACCCTGACTACAGGTGATCACTCACTGGCAAGGCTGCCGTCTGAGGGTGACAGCCCATGATATGTTCAGGGGTCCGGTGGCTCAAGGGGGCCCTGGCCCGTGCTGTGTAACTTGTCAAAGTGCCTCACATGTAAAGGCCCCTCCTTGCCACCCTGAACTGACCTATCGGGATATCAAGAAAGTTCCTGGTGGGCAACAGCATCTGAGCTAAGAGGGCTCTGGTTAATCACTGAGGGGGCGATTAGTATGGCCGGCACCAAGCAGAGGTGCAGACCGAACACTCTCCTGCCAGGAAACACTTTTACCCAACCAGGGATTTAGCCCCCTCCATGTAAAATAAGGTGATCAGAAGAGGAGTCAGTAGGGGTAATTCAGAGAGATACGATCTGGCCCCAAAAGGTCACCGAACCGGGAATTTCCCCATACGGTGACATTTCGGGGCCATTCGGCTATGCAGACAGTAGGCAGTTTGCCAAATTTTTGCAAACTGCTTGCATTTACGGTGCCTGTTCGACAGCAGTGAAATCCCCCATAGAGAAGCAATGGTTAATCTATTCACAGACACCGAACAGCAGAGAAAAGTTGCCGAAATGCCCTGCTGTTCGGTGGTTCATTCGGCAGGTTTATTTAGGCGAATGCCATAGGCTTCAATGTTAAAAAATATTCCCGTTTTTATCAAATATCTAATAAACCATTTATTTTAATCTGCAGTAAAAAGTCTCTATATTTATAGATTTTTTAGGATCTTTAAGTCATTTTTCAGGATATTTTTGGGCAAATGTTTTTTCTGTTTTTTTTTTTAAATGTTTTTTTCTTTTTTCTGTAACAGCCCTTTTTATTATCATTCATTGGATCTTCGATGTGAATTCCAGGCATTTTCGTTCATTAGTTTTTTTGCAAACAGCTTTTCAATATTCACACTTTCAATCGTTTTGTTTTTTGATTTTTTTACCCCGTTCGTCAGCTTGTCGGCTTTTTCCGGCAGCTGGTCTGAACTGTGATCAGCGGCTCGTCGGCTTTTTCCGGCGTGTTTGGCTTGTTTTTTGCAGTGATTCCTGCGGATTTTCGGTGGGATTGCGGCAGGTGTTCGTCGGGTTTGCGTCAGGTTTTCCCTGCACTCCGGGGACCCTGTGGTGAATGTTGAATCACCGCAGCGTGGCGAGCTTTGATTCCTTGAAGTGCAGGAAAGTGCGGGGAACGGTGCTGTCTGAATAACCCCCAAAATATTTTATTTTTTATTAGTTTACGGAAAGAGCGAGCTTAAGGGACCTGTGGTTCAGTGAGGGGCCCCGGATTTCTGACGGCAGCCCTGCTCGTCGGCATCAACTATAACTATCCTCTAATGATTTTAAGAAAAATAAATAAAATAAAAATTGGTTAAAATGTAAACAACAAGACCAGGTAAATAAATAAAGAAAACCACCGCGGGAAATCAAAGCGAACAAACACGGGACGAAATACAAATTCAGTCTGGGATGTCTTTATTTTAAGCTTCGCTCTTCCCGTCTAGTTAATGTTCGTTTAAAGAATGCTGGGCAAAACGTCCTGCATTAAGTGTGGTGCCACTTACAAGGCACCCCCCCCCCTCCGCTCTCCTGCTGGAACTTTACGTGTCCCCACGGAGGCTACAGATTCAACTCCAAACTATTAAATGCATCTGGTTACCCTTTTCCCACCGCACTGTGTTACACTGCTTAAATCTCTTAATTGATTTATTCAAGTCAATAAAATAAATGCCACGGTGGCTCATGCTGCTCAGTTTCCAGTTTTAAGGGCGGCAGGCGGCATTTGTCCAGCTTTAAAGAAGGGAAATGTTTGGATAAGGAAGCTGATCTTAATGTACGGAAACCAAAAAGCTTTTCTTTTATTAGGCCAGTGCAAAGAATTGTTTAATACACAGGTACATCAGCATCATTACGTTGATGACGGCCACCCAGGTTATGAACGGAAATCTGTGCCCGAGCTATAAAATCAAATAATAAATCTTAATCTAATCATATTATTTACGTTTATCAAGTATTTTATGGACAGGCATATATAAATATTGCTATACAGTGATACATAGGGGGTTAGAACCTAGAACGTAGCCTTGAGGTACCCCAACTGAGAGATATACATACACAGGCATTAAGCTGCACATACAGATACAAGGTGTTGCTGTAATTGCCATACGCAGGCATTATGCAGCACATACAGATACAAGGTGTTGCTGTAATTGCCATACAGAGGCATTATGCAGCACATACAGATACAAGGTGTTGCCGTAATTGTCATACACAGGCATTATGCAACACATACAGATACAAGGTGTTGCTGTAATTGCCATACGCAGGCATTATGCAGCACATACAGATACAAGGTGTTGCTGTAATTGTCATACGCAGGCATTATGCAACACATACAGATACAAGGAGTTGCTGTAATTGCCATACACAGGCATTATGCAGCACATACAGATACAAGGTGTTACTGTAATTGCCACACACAGGCATTATGCAGCACATACAGATACAAGGTGTTGCTGTAATTGCCATACACAGGCATTATGCAGCACATACAGATACAAGGTGTTGCTGTAATTGTCATACGCAGGCATTATGCAGCACATACAGATACAAGGTGTTGCTGTAATTGCCATACGCAGGCATTATGCAGCACATACAGATACAAGGTGTTGCTGTAATTGCCATACACAGGCATTATGCGGCACATACAGATACAAGGTGTTGCTGTAATTGCCATACACAGGCATTATGCAGCACATACAGATACAAGGTGTTGCTGTAATTGTCATACGCGGGCATTATGCAACACATACAGATACAAGGAGTTGCTGTAATTGCCATACACAGGCATTATGCAGCACATACAGATACAAGGTGTTACTGTAATTGCCACACACAGGCATTATGCAGCACATACAGATACAAGGTGTTGCTGTAATTGCCATACACAGGCATTATGCAGCACATACAGATACAAGGTGTTGCTGTAATTGCCATACGCAGGCATTATGCAGCACATACAGATACAAGGTGTTGCTGTAATTGCCATACGCAGGCATTATGCAACACATACAGATATTGGTATTTTTGAAAGCTGCATTGCATTTCTGTGAAGGATAAACTAATAGGATAAACCCCATACGCCGGGCCACGTTTACATCTCAGGAGCCTGCAGGCGCACAAATCTGGAGTGTCCCACCCCCCAAAAAGTGCCATAAATAACATCACCTCCACACTTGCTGGCAGTGTAGGAAATGAGAAGGTGAATTAGTGCAGGATCACTGTTCATTATATAATTGTAAAGTGACCAATAGAGCTGCATTAGAAAAAGAAAACTAAAGAACAAATATGAATATTATTTTATTGATTCTCTTTATAAACCTACAGGGTAATTCAAAGAGAATCAAAAAGTCACCGTACGTTCGGTGACTTTTTGTTCTCTTCAATTCGGTATTGGCAATCACATTTCGGCGACCCTGTGGTGTATTCAGCAAGCACCACAGGGTCCCCGAATTGCAGTGAAAAGTCACTGCAAACCCGACGAAAACTAACCGCAAAACCCCGGTGAATGCACGCCGAAAACCCGCAAAAACATCTGGATTAACCCACCGAAAACACCGGAAAAACCCGAGGAGGAGACGATCACACGCGGCGAAGCCGCTGGAAAAAGCCGACACCGCAGACGAGTGAAGTGAATAAATTAGAAAAACAGTTTGATTGAATGTTTGAAAAGTGAAACGCTGTTTGCAAAGAAACTACTGAGCGAAAATGTCTGAAATTTACATATAAAATCCAATGAATGATAATAAAAAGGGCTGTTACAGAAAAAAGTAAACTTAAAAAATAAAAAAAATCTGAATTTTTTTTTTAAAAAAAATCAAGAAAAATGCTTAAAATATCCGAAAAAAAATCTATAAATAAAGAGACTCTTTACTGCAGAATTTTATAATGAACGGTTTATTAGATATTGAATTAAAACGGGAATATTTTTAACATTGAAGCCTATGGGATTCGCCTGAATAAACCTGCCGAATGAAATCACCGAATGGCAGGGCATTTCGGGAACCTTTCACTGCTGGTTTGTGTTCTCTGAATAGACGAAGCAGTGCTTTTTTATGGGTATTTCACTGCCCTCGAACAGGCACCGAACAGGCACCATATGTGCAGGCAATTTGCCAAGATTTGGCGAATTGCCTGCTCTCTGAATAGCCGAATGGCCAGGAAAGGTAACCGAACGCTGAATTTCAGCGTTCGGTTACCTTTCTCCAGCAATTCGGATCTCTTTGAAAAAACCCTGATAGTCAGGTGTAGTATCATTGGAAAGGTCATACTCTGGCCTTTCCAATGATACCTTATATGTCCCTCTAGCCTAGCGGTCAGCAACCTTGGCTCCCTGATGTTTTGGGAACTACATGTCCCATGATGCCACGTGGGAAATGTAGTTCCCAAAACATCAGGCAGCCAAGGTTGCTGACCCCTGCTCTAGCCTGTGGGGCTCCAGAGATACAGGGGGTCTAAATGATTGTAAATTGTAATTTTAATTACTTACAGAGCAAGGCGCCCCCTTGTGGTAGGCACTTGCCTACTCTGCCTAATTATATATCCGTCCCTGCACATACGCCCAAATCCCTATTAATTCAGCCCCGTGTGACATTGTGCAACATAAGGGACGGTATCTACAGTTCAGAACCTTTCACCCCAGTAATTTTTCTGTAAAGGCTGAACCAATACATTCAAATTTAAAAATGAGCAAATTTACGTAAATTTTTTAACTATTTCAGAACAACAATCTCTGTGCAAAAGCTCTATTTGACCCTTGTATTAAATTGCTAAGTTCACATCCCCACGTTTAAAAAAAAAAAAAGTGATATTTTTTTTATTATTTTTTCAACAAAAAGCTCTCGGTAACGAAGGGGTTAAATTAAGTTTAGGTATGTTACCATCTCTGGATAGTTACTATTTTCCCCAAATTGCTCTACTGATTTCAATGACTCAAAGGAGAAAACGTTCCAATGCTGTTCGTGGCACGTTATGAGGAATACAGATTCCTGGGATGTGCCACGCTGACAACAGGATGTCTGGAGTCTTAGCGCTGATTGCAGAGGATATGTTCAATCGCTGCTCGGTAGGATAAAAGGCTACTGAGCAATGGCCACATCACTAGATAGGGCAACGGCCAAACCACAGAACACAAGGAAGATTGGCAAACGGTGCTACGGCCAACCGCAGTCTGCTGTTTGCAGCCGCAAACCAAAGACAATAAAGAGAAAGGGGGGAAAGAAAAAAGATAAGAAGGAAAAAAAAAGCAGCAGCAGCAAAGTCAGAGGAATCTGTTCCAAATTAGCCGAGGTCTCTTTCATTTTACTAGCAGGTAATTGGAAGCGGTAAAGAAAAGTGTAACTTATCGGATCTGGCGTGTTTATCTTTTCGTGAGGACAGACGGCCGCTGGCGGGTTCCCTCTGGAGCCCTGGGGGGGGAATCACCTTCCCTTGATGTCCATTTGATCCAAAAAGAAAACAAAGGCGCCTATGGTATGAGTGAGTGTAATTTGGGCGTCCCAGATGCCGGGTAATGCAAGGAAGGGTCCTTGATTGGAAACGTACCTTTCTGCCGAGAGGCCTTTGCTTTCTTGTTTCCATACGCGCTTGAAGTCGCTGCAGAATTCGTACCACACCACGAAGAAGGAGTTGGGGCTGACTTCTGTCTCACCAGCCTTTGGCTTCGACCCAAAATATTCAACTGTTCTATCAAAGCTGAGAAAAGGGAAAAAGGAGCTGTCAGCATACAAGGGCCCTGGGGGGAGAGGATATGACTCTACCCCCTCCTCAAACCTCCGTCCGAAGACCCTTTTATTCTAGTTCTGAAGACAAGACAGCAAAACGTCCAAAACATCCAATCCTCAAACATACATCACTGTAATATCAGCCGTTCAATGTATGAAAACCAATAGCCACTAGGAATCTAAATGGGAAATACGTCCTTTCCTTGTTTATAAATACTATAAACCTATACGTAATAACGAAATCGACCCATTAATGGCAAAATAATACAGGGCGTCCATAAAGCCACTTTACAATTTATTCCAAAGTCAAATGAAAAGACAGATAAGTGAAAATTATTACAAAATGAGACGTATATATTTAAGGTATTTTGCCTCATTTAATACACCTCTATATGGGCACCATTAGTTGCATGAAGCACATCAAGACGTTACTGGATTTCTTGCCATGTTGGCTGTAGCTTCCCCTCATCAATGGTGGCCTCAGTGATCCTCTGCTTTAGGTTAGTGATGTCCCTTTGTACCTTTGTTCCCGACACCATGAGGTCTATTACATTCTCTGCGCAAATTCGTACTCGCAGCGCATTTTTTTTGCGCGCAGCCTTAAACGTTAACACGTGTAAATTAACGCTGGTATTACGATCCGAGCGCATTTTTTTCATCCGTCAAAAAATATAGTGCGTAAAAAAGACGCGCAAAAACACAGGCGCATTAACGTTGCGCGCAGAAATCGGTGGGCAGTTTTTTCACGCGATTCAGCCAATCAGAATTAAGAACCACAATTGTCTCCCGTTCAGTTTTTGCGCCTGCCAAAACCAATCTGAGTATATATGTTGCAGCAATAATAAAAACACGCACAGCCACTCAGTTTTATTGTTTGGGTATGTGTAGAATGTGTAACTATACGGCGCTGTATTTTTTTTTTCGTTCTGTTGTTTTTCGTTTTCGGCCAGGACGTTCAGATTTGCCGTTACCACCACCTTGTAAAAGACGTTAAAATTATGCGCGCAAACGTTGTTCGTAAAATGTTGCGCATCGATTGTAATACCATCCTCGTACCAGCGCACAAACGCATTTACGCTCACAATGTTAAGTATGGGATGTACGCAGGAACGTGCGTTCGCGCAGGGTCACGTGCGTTAGACGTTAACGCGCATCGTATGCGCGAACGTCGTAATACGACATTCAGCGCAAAGGGTTTTGCCCCTCGCGTTAATGCGCTTTTGGGTGCGTGAAAAAAAGTGCGCGAAGTATGTAATAGGGCCCCATATCTTTAACATAACCCCATAGAAAGAAGTGGAGGGGAGTGATATCTGGTGAACGAGGGGGCCAGGAAATTGGGCCACCCCTTCCAATCCACCGCTCTGGAAATGTTTCATTTAGGAACCCACCAACATGCTGTCCCCAATGTGGTGGTGCAGCATCTTGCTGGAAAGTGATGGTTGGTTGAAGGTCATGTAGTTGAGGTGCCGCGTATTCAGTCAAAAGGTCGAGGTAAACATTTGCAGTAATTGACGTCTCGCCGAAGCAAAACAACTTCTTTCTATGGGGTTATGATAAAGATATGGTGTATGGAACAAAGGTACAAAGGGACGTCACTAATCTAAAGCAGAGGATCACTGATGCCATTGCCACCATTGATGAGGGGAAGCTACAGCCAACATGGCAAGAAATCCAGTACCGTCTTGATGTGCTTCGTGCAACTAATGATGCCCATATAGAGGTGTATTAAATGAGGCAAAAAACCTTAAATATATACGTCTCATTTTGTAATAATTTTCACTTATCTTTCATTTGCCTTTGGAATAAGTTTTTGAACTTGAGACTTTATGGACACCCTGTATATATAAAACAGGCTTTTCCTGTGCTGCTTTAATGAAAACGAAGCAGCCCCCTGCCCTTAGACAATAAAGTATATAATGCAATATTAAAACCATTGCTGTATAGATCCTAACGTTTTTCGTTGACATGTCTCCTGTGACGCACTTATGTTGGCGTGCCAATGGTGACAATTGTGAACAGAAGAGCCATCGTACAGGACAGGCCTTGGCTCCCTACACGCAGCTGATGATGGCCAACATGACATTTGAGCGTTGAATGATGGCCCTCAACGTGTGTCGTCCACTGAGGATGAACATGGTGGCGCCCAGCGCTGGAGGCATATAACTAGTCATATGTGATGGCTCATCATGACATTATCAGGTGTAAGGATGATTTCCAAGCATCTAACACTTCAGTGGTATTTGTTAAACCTAGAATTGGTTTTCCATCTGATAAGTCATAGATATTGGGCAAGAAAATGTTCTCCTGTGAAGGAAACAACAATATATTGTGTATACGGTATTAAAGGGACGCTCTACTCGAACTGGCCACTATACTGTTTAAAATGGTCAGGATGTGAGAAGTGCCCCTGCTTCCCCCCTCCAAGCTCCTCTGATATAGTGAAATCGCAGGGTTTCCTCCACTCCACCCAGCGTAACCAGAATTTCCGCATGCAGCTCCGATCCATCGTTCTGCACAAGCGCTACGGAACTTGCAGATTTGCGGTTCCTATACAATGCAAGATGTGCTTTTTTTGCCCTTAATATAGGCAGCTGCTGACAGCCTCTGCCCAGTTTATTTTTTGTGGTTTTGTTTTATTTCAGGTGATTTTACTCATCTTTACTCCCTCGCAGCACGCAACTCCTCCTCTTCAGCTGAGGGACTCCCAGACCCGGACGGCCATGCGGCGAAGCAAATTGCATAGTGAAGATCCAGAAATTGCAAAACATTCGGGACTTGCACAATTTCCGTAACCAAGCGCCGTAGCGCCTGCGAAGAACCGATCCATCAGCTCTGCATGTTGACGTCACCAGTGACCGATCTGGTGTCCGGCTGTTGGGAAATTCAAAATCCCACCTGCAGGTGACGCTGGGTGGGGTGGAGGAAACTCCTCCATGTCGCACAGCGGTTTCACCAGATCGGGGCTGGGGGGAGAAGTGCGGGTCACGCCCCACATCCTGGCCACTTTATAAAGAGAAAGTGGTCAGGATGAGTAGAGCGTCCCATTAACTGGTACTTTCTAGGCAACATAAAATCTGCACAAAAGTATATCTGATCCCCCTGACGAATGACTTCTCTCTCCTGCTCAGGTCGTTCTTCAAACACATGCAATGAAACACTCACTTCTGGTTTATCATTACCTGCTCTTTGCTTTGGTCAGATTGTTTTCTTCTGTCTCGTGTTCATCTTTGGCTGGAAAAGAAAAAAAAGAGAACAGAAATCATAATTGGACACAGTATCGTGTAACCACTAACTTTGGAAACGCAAGAAAAGAACAGAGATCCAGGCTTATGGCAGCTTGATAAAGGGCAGCAACTCTAAAACGAAAGGTCATTTTCACCTTCATAAATTGCCAGCGCAGAAGTTGTCACAGTAAATTCTCTGCAGATTAAATATTTTGGGGTATGGTGGGGAGGATCGTGCGCTATGAGTTCCAGGCCTCGTGCGCTATGGACGATACACTGGAAATTCCACCACCACATCTTAGGTTTTGAAGCCGTCTTTGAATATCACTGTAAACAATTCACATTTCACACTTGTGGAAGAACTTCTGTAGCGAAAAAAAATGCCTTATGGGATTTGTCATGTGGACGGCAGACTTCTGTTTAGAGTAATGTCTCCCTAAACCAGACTAACGTTCCTATAGTGTGAAGATGAATTCATGACTCCGTGTCATGGTATATCAGGATAATCATCCCTGTAACAGAAAGACCTGTCTATGTTTTATGTTTAAAATGTGAAAAGATCTGACCGCATAAGGTGAGTCATGCTCAGAGGAGGGATGGCAAGATTTTAGCCTTGGGTAGCAATGGTATATTAATGAATACGAATATAGCATTCATTGGAGTCACTAGGGGGGTGCGGGGGGTGCGGACTGCACTGGGTGTCACCATTCTGAGAGCTGACACCCTGGCAGAGCTGTACAGTCCCGTTGAGGTATTTCTCGGTAGGCCCCTCATCTCAGCCCTCAAGGGGCATGACACCCACAAAATCCCAAATACCAATAAATGTAAAATAAATACACTGCGATGAGTCTTTTTAAGCATTTACTTAATGGAACATTTTTGAGCGCTGCTGCTTTTTAATCCTCAGCATACTGGTACGGTTCTTGCCTTAATTCATAACATAAGGCTTTATGTGAGACTAAATCCGCAGTCAAGCCTGACGATCTGATGTGCAGTTAATTGATACATTTTTAGGATTCTTTAACAATAACTTCAGCGCGTTCAGGAATGATATCAGGGATCTGTTTAAATCAAATATCTGCATCGAATCTCTGAAGAAAGTTACAACAGCAACGCATCCGCGGCGAGCACATCGAAAGGCCATCTCCAGCTCACATCTGGATCCCGGTTTCGTTTGAAACTTTAAAGCTCTTGTGCTTGACATTTTGATAAGACGGAATATCAATCCGCGGCGCAGTCTAAAGCGAGGCACCACTACAACGCAGGGAGGCACCGGCTGAAGACATAAGGGTCTGCTTTGCATTTCAGTGGTTCCATATCGCTGAAAATACTGTACATTTCACTGTATTTCACCAAAAAAATGGAGTTGCCGAAGCAGTTAGCAAAAAAGCATTGAATTGCGCTGATAACTGCGCCAAAATTGCCACGGAGAATTGCCCGAAGTAAAGCGGGGAAAATAAAGGAAGTCTCCTAGTAGGAGATTAAACCAATAAAAATTTAGTAAAAGTGTGTCTAAATAATAAAAAAAGTCCTTTGAAAAATAATAAAAAGGTCCGTTGCAAAATAATAAAAAAAGGTCATTAAAAAAAAAGGTCTGTTACAAAATTAAAAAAGGTCCTTCAAAAAATAATAAAAATGTCTGACACAAAATAATAAAAAAAGGTCCATTAAAAAAATAAAAAGTTCTGTTACAAAATTAAAAAGTCTGTTGAAAAATAAAAAAATGGGTTTTGAAAAAACAAATATAATAAATGGTCTTTAATTTTTTTAAAAAAAGATATACCATTTATTACATTCAAAACTTCAGAGTTGCCTGTTTAAACCTGTTAAATTGAAATCACCGAAAATCTGCTAATTTCCCTGAAATTTCAGTGCAATTTGTCTTTCACGTGAATCAATAGTTTCCAATGGGACATTTTTGGTGCCACCGAAATACAGTCTTTTGATGTCAATTCCACTGTATTTGGCAAATTGACAGCTCTGTGAATACACGAAGTGCTCCAAAATTACAGTGAAATTCAATTTAGTGAATATTAATATATTAATATATCGAAATAATTGAAAAACGCTCATCTAAACTTTACCCCAAAATAGGTGCCCTGTACAGAAACAAATCCTGCCTGAGCCCCGCGGTAAGAAAGCAGATTGTACAACAAATGCTTATGCTGGCTATTGAATAAGGAGATATACAGGGTTATTCAGAGAGCGTGAAAAGCAGGAGAATGTCTGGAGAATGGAAAATTCTAGGTCAAAATAGTCGATTTGGAAAGTGAGATGAAAGGGAGAATTTTTCTGGTTTGGCTACTTTGACCTAGAATTTTTTATTCTCCAGTCATTCTCGTGCTTTTCACGCTCTCTGAATAACCCTGATAGTGTATGCAGCCGCCCTGCAAACACACCTCCAGAAACTTACTACATTGTATAACTCATTCTGCTGCTTTGTGCTACAATGTTCCACCATTGCGACATGTTAAAAGAGTTAAACTGGCCAACGCTGGAATCTAGACGCACCCTTCACCTTTCCAACCTGGTGTTTAAGAGCTTTTCTGGGAAGCTGCCACCCTACCTGAATAGACTGCTTCCCCCAGCAGTTCCCGCATCCTATAACCTCCGATCCAGGACCATCACCTTACTTACAATACCACAATACAAAAAGAAAGTGGCTTGATCCTCATTTTCCTACAGAGCACCACAATTATGGAATAACCTCCCAGACGCCATCAAATCTTCCCCCAGTCTAAAGTTCCTTAAGAGATCTCTATTAACATAACTCAATACAAAATGCGCCTGTAAACATGTAACACAGTGACTATATACAGAATGCGCCTGTAAACATGTAACATAGTGACTATATATATTTATTTATTTATAAAGGATTTTACCAGGAAGGATAGAGATTTCTCTCGTTTTCAAGTGACTATATACAGAATGCGCCTGTAAACATGTAACATAGTGACTATATACAGAATGCACCTGTAAACATGTAACATAGTGACTATATACAGAATGCACCTGTAAACATGTAACAGTGCCTATATACAGAATGCGCCTGTAAACATGTAACAGTGACTATATACAGAATGCACCTGTAAACATGTAACAGTGACTATATACAGAATGCACCTGTAAACATGTAACAGTGACTATATACAGAATGCATCTGTAAACATGTAACAGTGACTATATACAGAATGCACATGTAAACATGTAACACAGTGACTATATACAGAATGCACCTGTAAACATGTAACACAGTGACTATATACAGAATGCATCTGTAAACATGTAACACAGTGACTATATACAGAATGCATCTGTAAACATGTAACATAGTGACTATATACAGAATGCACCTGTAAACATGTAACATAGTGACTATATACAGAATGCACCTGTAAACATGTAACAGTGACTATATACAGAATGCCCCTGTAAACATGTAAAATAGTGAATATATTTCCTACATATTTAATTTTCTGTGTTAATCTGTATATTTGTTTTATTTTTAATATCTTGCATTTTATTACTTTGAATTTTTACAGTAGGTACAGAAATACATTGTTCTTGAACCCAGGACATTCTTGAAATCGAGAGAAAACTCGATGTATCCTTCCTGGTAAAATACTTTATAAATAAACAAATAATATAATAATATATATGGCCACACAATACATACCATGGCTGTATCCATTACTATTTACAAATATCTCATTTAACTGTATCGTATAACAATCTATCTCATTCTGTTACGGCTTGCAACACCTTTTGCTAATACGCAAAGAAATGTAAGAATGTTTGGAATGCGCACAAGGCTCGTCTGAAGGATGAGGTTTCATAATGGGCAGACTAGAGGGGACAGATTGATCCTATCTGCCGTCGCAAACCTACGTTTCTATATTTAACGCGTGTCGTTATCGAGACATCTCTCCAGCCTTGTGTTCGGTGCCAGCCGCAACAACGTCGCCTGCATGTTCTTTTTTCTTTATAGGTTTAGAATTATCTTTACAGACTATTTCATTGTTTTCCAAAAGCCGAAAATGCCAGCTTCCATGTGTCTGGCACGGTCTGCGAGAAAGAGGAATTGTTTTCGCCCGAGAGTGAAATTACGACTGTGAGGAGGAAGAATAAATACGGAGTTGGGCGGCTGGTGTAAAGGATTGCGAGGAGCAGATGCTAACATTTATGATTAGCTCTGCTTTACGAGAATATCACCTATCTTCTTGTATTAATGCCGGTTTGACATGCAATATATCTGGACAAGTCACGGTTCCGCTGTTGCTGTCGGGACTGGTTTGCACGCTTTTCATTCTCGCCGTTTTTCTGTCTGCCAAAGATAAGCTCCAAAAAAAATCTTTCAAAGCAGGTTCGTATAGGGGTTATTCACTAAGCACTGATTTTCGGCGTTTCAATTCGACAGGTTTAATCGTGTTGAATCCAATAGGTTTCAATGTAATAAATTGAATATCTTTTTAAATATTTTTTTAAAAAGACCATTTATTCTTTTTATTTTTGCAAAAACCCTTTTTGTTGTTTGAGTTTATAAAACACCTTTTTGTATTTTTTTTTAAAATACTTTATTTTGTAAAAAAAGACCCTTTTAGTATTTTTTTAAAAGATCATATTTTTTTCTTATTTTTTTAAAAAAGACCCTTTTAATTTTCTTACAGGGTTATTCAAAGTGAATCGAATAGTCACCGCACATTCGGCGACTTTTCTTTCCCCTCAATTCGGTTTGATTTGGCAATCCCAATTCGGCGACCCTGCGGTGTATTCAGCAAGCACCACAGGGTCCCCAAATTACAGGGAAAAGTCGCCGAAAACCCACCAAAAACTCACCAGAAAACCCAGGCGAATGCACACCGAAACCTGCAAAAACATCTGGATTAACCCGCCGAAAAAAAACGAGCAGGAGCCAATCACAAGCAGCGCAGCCGCCGGAAAAAGACGAGACCGCAGAAGAGGCAGTGAATAAATTAGCAAAACAGTTTGCTTGAATGTTTGAAAAGTGAAACGCTGTTTGCAAAGAAACTACTGAGCGAAAATGTCTGAAATTTACATATGATCCAATGAATGATAATAAAAAGGGCTGTTACAGTAAAAATAGGTTAAAAAAAAAAATCCTGAAAAATGCTTAAAAGATCCTAAAAAAAATCTATAAATAAAGAGACTTTTTACTGCAGAATTTTATAATGAACGGTTTATTAGATATTTAATTAAAACGGGAATATTTTTAACATTGAAGCCTATGGGATTCGCCTGAATAAACCTGCCGAATTAAAACACCGAATGGCAGGGCATTAGGGGAACCTTTCACTGATGGTTTTTGTTCTCTGAATAGCCGAAGCATTGCTTCTCTATGGGGATTTCACTGCCCTCGAACAGGCACCGTATGTGCAGGCAATTCGCCAAGATTTGGCGAATTGCCTGCTCTCTGAATAGCCTAATGGCCAAGGTAACTGAATGCTGATTTTAAGCGTTCGGTTCCCTTTCGGCAGCCATTCGGATCTGTTTGAATAACCCTGTTAGTTTATAAATGACCTTTTTGTAATTTTTAAAGACCTTTTTGGTTTGTTCTTATTTTTTAAGAAGACCCTTTTAATTTTTTTAATTTATAAAAGACTTTTTTGTATTTTTTTAAAAGACCTTTTGTTTTTCTTATTTTTGAAAAAGACCTTTTATTTTTTTAGTTTATAAAATACCTTTTTGTATTTTTTAAAAGACCTTATTGTTTTTCTTATTTTTTAAAAAGGCCTTTTTTATTTTTAGTTTATAAAAGACCTTTTTCGTGTTTAAAATACCTTTTTGTTTTTCTTAGGTTTAAAAAAAGACCTATTTTTTTATTTTATAAAAGACCTCTTTTTGTATATTTTTTAAAACACCTTTTTTATATTTTTTAGACTTATTTTTTTATTGATTTCACCTCCTATTCGAAGACTTCATTTTTTTTTCAGTTAGGTGGAAATCGCCAAGACTAATTTGGAGCAATTTGGCGCTTTCCGCTGACGTCCGATAACTGCTTCTGTGACTACAATTTTGGCAAAATACAGTGACCATTCGCTAAATAGCGAATACACTGAAATTTCAGCAAAAATTAAATTCGCCAAAGTGAGCCGAAATCCTTTGTACATAGAACCCTATATTGGTTTGTAGCTCTATTACTGCAAAAAATCGAATCGGATGGATTTGGGAGTTTTAAAGACAAAATAAAGTGCTGCAAGGCACCTGTGAAGCCTGCTCTGCAGGCAATGCCGTCTCACAGATGTGCGTAGATTCCACAACATGCCGTCTTCCCAAAGAGGTCTCAATCGCTGGAACATGCATGCTGTTTTACAAGGGGCTGCAATGCTGCCAGAACATGTTGTAACAATATGATTCCAATAAAGATTTGGTCTTAAAGCATCGACGTAACCGCTGAGGTTTCTTTTTCTTGTAACAATATAATCTTCATGAAAAACGGATGTATTTTGTGTCAGAATGTCACTGAACTTTCCATGCATTGAAAATTTGTGTTTGATATAGCAAACTCTATTTACCCAACCGCAAAGGGTTAATCCATGGGTTCCAGGCAATTCGAGTAGCCAGCCCACCAGCAACAACAATACAGAAATGACGAGCCGCTCACACCATGATTCCAAGAAAGTGAGAAGCGTTTTTTATTCAGAGTAACGTTGCGTTTCCTACAGGGGCCTTTCTCAAGCCCTGGAGCTCAGTGATCTGTTCAATGAGAGAAGCTCCTGACATGCAGTACCCACCTTAGCCACAGTGGCGCCGCTCTGAAGCTGAGATAAACAGGTTTAGGGGAGCAAGACCAGACTGAAGGAATATAGTAAGCATAAGGGGAGCAGGGACAGGTTTAGGGGACCAGGAACAGGCTGTGGGGATATAGGCAGGTTTAGGGGAGCAGGGACAGACTGAGGGGGAAACAGACAGGTTCAGGGGACCAGGAACAGGTGGAGGGGAAACAGGTTTAGGGGAGCAGGAACAAGGTTGTGGGGATATAGGCAGGTTTAGGGGAGCAGGGACAGACTGAGGGGGAAACAGACAGGTTTAGGGGAGCAGGAACAGGTGGAGGGGAAACAGGTTTGAGGGAACAGGCTGAGGGGAAACAGGTTTAGGGGAGCAGGAACAGGCTGAGGGGATATAGGCAGGTTTAGGGGAACAGGACAGCCTGAGGGGAAACAGGTTTAGGGGAGCAGGGACAGACTGAGGGGAAACGGACAGGTTTAGGGGAGGAGGAACAGACTGAGGGGAAACAGACAGGTTTAGGGGAGGAGGAACAGACTGAGGGGAAACAGACAGGTTTAGAAAAGGAGGAACAGCCTGAGGGGGAAATAGACAGGTTTAGGGGAGCAGGAACAGGTTGTGGGGATATAGGCAGGTTTAGGGGAGCAGGGACAGACTGAGGGGGGGGAACAGACAGGTTTAGGGGAGCAGGAAAGGGTGGAGGGGAAACAGGTTTGAGGGAACAGGCTGAGGGGAAACCAGTTTAGGGGAGCAGGAACAGGCTGAGGGGATATAGGCAGGTTTAGGGGAACAGGACAGCCTGAGGGGAAACAGGTTTAGGGGAGCAGGAACAGACTGAGGGGAAACCGACAGGTTTAGGGGAGGAGGAACAGACTGAGGGGAAACAGACAGGTTTAGGGGAGGAGGAACAGGCTAAGAGGAAATAGACAGGTTTAGGGGAGCAGGGACAGACTGAGGGGAAACCGACAGGTTTAGAAAAGGAGGAACAGCCTAAGGGGGAAATAGACAGGTTTAGGGGAGCAGGGACAGATTGAGGGGAAACAGACAGGTTTAGTGGAGCAGGAACAGGCTAAGGGGAAATAGACAGGGTTAGAGGAGCAAGGATATGCTGAGGGGAAACAGGTTTAGGGGAGCAGGTACAGGCTGAGGGGATATAGGCAGGTTTAGAGGAGCAGGAACAGGTGGAGGGGAAACAAGTTTAGGGGAACAGGACAAGCTGAGGGGAAACCGGTTTAGGGGAGCAGGAACAGGCCGAGGGGATAAAGGCAGGTTTAGGGGAGCAGGAACAGGCTGAGGGAATATAGGCAGGTTTAGGGGAGGAGGGACAGACTGAGGGGAAACAGACAGGTTTAGGGGAGGAGGAACAGGCTAAGGGGAAATAGACAGGGTTAGGGGAGCAGGAACAGGCTGAGGGGATATAGGCAGGTTTAGGGGAGCAGGAACAGGCTGAGGGGATATAGGCAGGTTTAAGGGAGCAGGGATATGCTGAGGGAAAACAGGTTTAGGGGAGCAGGAACAGTCTGATGAGATATAGGCAGGTTTAGGGGAGCAGGGATAGGCTGAGGGGAAACAGGTTTAGGGGAGCAGGGATAGGCTGAAGGGATATAGACAGGATTAGGGGAGCAGGGATAGGTTGAGGCAGGGGAAACACAGTTTTAGGAGTTTAGGGTCAATGTTAGGAGAGGAATTAAAGGTGCAGGGACAAAAGTGGGACAGGACCAAATTTAATTGGACTGTTTAGAGTTCAGTGACAGGAATGGGGTAACAGCGCAGGAATCCAAGCTGAAGATTGTAAATAAAGGAGTGGTATTAACAGGGTTAGAGGTCAGTGAAAGTATTAGAGAAGATACAGGTATAGGGGTAGAACGGCAGGTTTAGGGACAGGTTCAGTGGTATAGGGAAAGGTTTGGGGCTGCACAACCACTATTAGGAGTGCAGGAACAGGCCTGGGGGGTGCAGGGCCAGCATTAGGATTGCATGGGTGGGTTTCGAGGTGCAATTTAAGGGTGTATGGTCAAAAGTATTGACTGAATAGATTTGTTAGGATTCAAGGAATGAAGTGTCTGTTCAGGGACACCTTTAATATTGCAAGTACAGGACTACGTTAAGGTACAGGTGTAATAGAGAAATGCATGAAATAGGAATGCACTGCATTAAACTCACTTATCCTAGCGCTAACACTTCCATATCGAGACGCTACATTAGCCCCAACTACGGAATAGTTGTTTTAGTATTTAAGGGCCAAACATACCGTTTAGGATAAATTCTGCCATCCTGTCTTTGAAGGGTTGCAGGTGGCACTCTGGTGAGTCTTTCACTACAATCGCTGCCTTCTTTTCACAGGCTGCAAGAGAGAAGGGACTTTTTTTCAAAAAAATTCCAAGACCGTTTAAATCCACCGTATTGTTAAAGGGACACAAACACCAACATAAGCTAACAAAACCACTTTAGAAAACACATGCCGCAGTTTTTTTCTTTCAAGTATTTGCATGTAAAAAGGAAAAATAAAATTAGTTTTTTTATCTCCTGTATCTATATTGTGAACTTTTCCCATGATGCAACATTTTACCAAAATCTGTGCAAACATTTTACATTACTACTGTGGTTTAGCTTATACATTATTTAACAGTAAGTGGAGTGGAGAAGTGAATCTTTAGATAAGGCTGCATGAGGTTTGTTGTGATTCCCAAACTACCTGAGATAAGAAATGGCAGCTGAATGAGATAAAACAGGGAGCTTAAAAGTCTTCTAATCTACCCCCTGGTAATGTCCTTTGAATACATCCCACACATACAACGATGTGAGTCGGTGATTGACCCATTCACTCCATTCTATGGTCAAAGCCACACAGTGAGGAGCAAGTGATGGAAAGATACTGTGGGGGGGGCAGTTTACAACACAAAATATCACCCAATGGATGCCCCCAGTGATGCATATAGAGAACAATATCACACAATGGATGCACCCAGTGACACATATAGAGGAAAATATCACACAATGGATGCACCCAGTGACACCTATAGAGGAAAATATCACACAATGGATGCACCCAGTGACACCTATAGAGGAAAATATCGCACAATGGATGCACCCAGTGACACATATAGAGGAAAATATCACACAATGGATGCACCCAGTGACACATATAGAGGAAAATATCACACAATGGATGCACCCAGTGACACATATAGAGGAAAATATCACACAATGGATGCACCCAGTGACACATACAGAGGAAAATATCACACAATGGATGCACCCAGTGACACATACAGAGTAAAATATCACACAATGATTGCACCCAGTGACAGATATAGAGGAAAATATCACACAATGGATGCACCCAGTGACACATATAGAGGAAAATATCACACAATGGATGCACCCAGTGACACATATAGAGGAAAATATCACATAATGGATGCACCCAGTGACACATATAGAGGAAAATATCACACAATGGATGCACCCAGTGACACATATAGAGGAAAATATCACACAATGGATGCGCCCAGTGACACATATAGAGGAAAATATCACACAATGGATGCACCCAGTGACACAGAGGAAAATATCACACAATGGATGCGCCCAGTGACACATATAGAGGAAAATATCACACAATGGATGCGCCCAGTGACACAGAGGAAAATATCACACAATGGATGCACCCAGTGACACATACAGAGGAAAATATTTTCTTAACTAAACATACAAGAGAAAAAATCACATGTAAGATATCAGCAACATCAAATAAACACAATAAGGTAGTGGTGAAATCTCAATGCATTCTTCCTTGTAAAGTACTTTATAAAATATAAATATAAAATAATTTCATTTTTTGGTGGTGCTGGCCCTTTAACACCATTTAATTTGTTACAGATCACTTCTTGTTTTTTTTGTTTGTTTTGTTTTATTAAGACATTATTTCAATGGCTTGAAATGGAAAATCGCTTTGTTGTAAATATTAGCTACATCTGTGTGACAGACTGTATTGAAATCGAGCCTAATATTTTGTAAGAATACACAATAATTGCCAGAAAGGGATCTGACAACACGGCTTGGACGCCGCTCACTATGGAGAAACATTTTACAATCTTTTATTTGCCTTACCCATTTTAGAGGGGGTTATTCAGACCTTTCGTTCCCCGCACTTCGGGGCGATTCATCGATTCTAGTTCACCGACTCTGCTTTGTATTCAAGTACAATAGCAGGGTCCCCAGAGTGCAGGGAAAACCCGCCGCAAACCCGACGAACGCTCACTGAAAACCTGCAGAAACCGCTGCAAAACATGCCGGAAAAAGCCAACGAGCCGCCGATCACAGCGCAGAGCAGCCACCGAAAAAAGCCGACAAGCTGAAGAACGGGGTAAAAAAAAAATCCTATACGATTGAGGCTGGGGTCAGACGAGCGTAGTGTTCACGTCCGTGATGGCACCTAAAAGTACGTCCGTCATAGCATGACAGAAAGCCCATCGGAGCCCGACACACGAAGTACGTCCGCACTGAACTGCGGGCGCACAACGGCCGCGGCAAACGGACGCAAGGCAGGCAAGAACGTACAACCGCTAGAACGGCCGCACAAAGTGCGCTGCGTCCGCAACGTCTGCATAGCTTTGTGTGTGAGTGATGGAACGTGGTCATACGGACTGCATTTATACGTCCAGCATTTTTCACGGACAAAATGGTTTTGCTTTTTAATTTATTTTCCCGCCTACATCCGTCAAATATATACGTCAGTGAAAAAAAAGGACTGTGTGGCCACTACTGTGTCTTCCGTACTGACGTCGTCCGTACTACACGGACGTACAGTCCGTAGAAATCACGCTCGTCTGACCCTAGCCTGAAAGTGTCAAAATTTAAAAGCTGTTTGCAAAAAAACTACTGTACAATGGTAGAGACAGAATAGCAAATGTCCATACAAGTTAAACAGAACAGTAGAAGAGAGAGGACCCTCATTACAATGTCACATGGGGTCTGCATAATCAGCATACAGGCAGAAATGTCAAACACTATCAGGGTAATTCAAAGAGAATCAAAAAGTCACCGCGCGTTCGGCGACTTTTTGTTCTCTTCAATTCGGTTCGTTCTGCCGATCCCATTTCCCGAATTGCAGGGAAAGGCTGCCGCAAACCCGACGAAAACTAACCGAAAAACCCAGGTGAATGCATGCCGAAAACCCGCAAAACATCTGGATTAACCCGCCGAAAACACCGGAAAAACCCGAGTAGGAGCCGATCACACACATCGAAGCCGCCGGAAAAAGCAGACACCGCAGACGAGTGAAGTGAATAAATTAGGAAAACAGTTTGTGTGAATGTTTGAAAAGTGAAACGCTGTTTGCAAAGAAACTACTTGAGCGAAAATGTCTGGAATTTACATATAAGATCCAATGAATGATAATAAAAAGGGCTGTTACAGAAAAAATAAGTAAACTTAAAAAAAAAAATGCTTAAAATATCCTAAAAAAATCTATAAATAAAAAGACTCTTTACTGCAGAATTTTATAATCAATGGTTTATTAGATATTGGATTAAAACGGGAATATTTTTAACATTGAAGCCTATGGGATTCGCCTGAATAAACCTGCCGAATGAAATCACCGAATGGCAGGGCATTTCGGGAACCTTTCACTTTGCCCTCGAACAGGCACCCTTATGTGCAGGCAATTTGTCAGGATTTGGCGAATTGCCTGCTCTCTGGCCGAATGGCCAAGGTAGGTAACCGAACGCAGATTTTCAGCAATCGGTTACCTTTCTCCAGCAATTTGGATCTCTTTGAATTACCCTGTAAGACTAATAAAAATAAATAATAAAGTGTGTGATCTGCTTAGGGAGATTTGTAGTGATCATAATGAGATTACTAACAATGCACTATCTGTATGTGCTGCATAATGCCTGTGTATGGCAATTACAGCAACACCTTGTATCTGTATGTGCTGCATAATGCCTGTGTATGGCAATTACAGCAACACCTTGTATCTGTATGTGCTGCATAATGCCTGTGTATGGCAATTACAGCAACACCTTGTATCTGTATGTGCTGCATAATGCCTGTGTATGACAATTACAGCAACACCTTGTATCTGTATGTGCTGCATACTGCCTGTGTATGGTAATTACAGCAACACCTTGTATCTGTATGTGCTGCATAATGCCTGTGTATGGCAATTACAGCGACACCTTGTATCTGTATGTGCTGCATAATGCCTGTGTATGGCAATTACAGCAACACCTTGTATCTGTATGTGCTGCATAATGCCTGTGTATGGCAATTACAGCGACACCTTGTATCTGTATGTGCTGCATAATGCCTGTGTATGGCAATTACAGCAACACCTTGTATCTGTATGTGCTGCATAATGCCTGTGTATGGCAATTACAGCAACACCTTGTATCTGTATGTGCTGCATAATGCCTGTGTATGGCAATTACAGCAACACCTTGTATCTGTACTGTACAGGGATGTACACATTATAACCTCCTGCATCTTATCCCTGTACAGCAATGACTGACCCCACAGCTCTCCCTGTGTTCTGACAAATCCCTGCCTGCTGGAACATCGCAGTAATGCATTTGAACTTTTTGTTACGGTGTGGTTTGGGGTTGCTATATGCAGCTTGTTGTATCTCTCTGCAGGGTGCTTGGAGATCGATAAAACAGTGGGTTTCGTTTCTCCAAAGGGGGCACACTAATCTGAATTTAAAAAGGAGTGAAAATTGGGTTTCAATATGCTAACAACTGCTTTCCAATGTATCACAACGCACAATCGAGATAACTCGACTTTGGGAGTGAAGGGGTTAAGGAGATATATATATATATGCACCTGTTTCCATTATTGGATGAGTACATGTTTTTTTGTGGATAGCCAGCACTTCAGAAAATGGATATAAGATGGCAACGGAATTATAAAGTGACACGAATATATGCAACTCGTGATCAATGAATGGACGTGTTAGTGTAAGCTCGCTCTGTGCTGTTGTTATAACCGAACCCCAAATCAGGCCAAATATGTGTGTAGCTGAGATTGCTGGAGCCTTTGATCTCTGGATCTCCGACGTACTCTGCAAAGCATGAACAGAACGTTTAAACTGTTTATTTTACGTCCCAGCTTCTAAACAGCAATCTCTAATCTCAGCCCAGACGCTCGCGTCCACAAACCCTTTCACCATTACAGATTCCTTTTCTCGGAGCTGTTAAGTTGCCGTTACTCGAGTGTAAGCAAAAGTATTCCTGTTATTAAACAAGAAAGATCCACATCGCTAAACGCGCGGCCTTGCGGATGACACGGAGGAATTCTTCAACGTTTGAAGCCCATTTCCCACAGATTCGGCGTATGTGGATGTGAAACCTCCCGCCTCCCCGAGTTCAGTTTTATTATAACTATTCACTTCATACATTAGTGGAGTCGCCTCGTTGTTTACGTTACTCTTATCGTTTCGCACAGTGCAAAAAATTAAACGTCTGCTCTTGTCTGTTGGATCTGAAAAGCTAAACTTTGGTGGTTTCCATTCCCAGAATAAAAAAACAAAAACGAAACAGGGTTGAAGTTTAACCATTTTCATGCCAGATCGTACACTCGTAGCGCTTTTCTCATTAACCCCTTCACTAACAAGCGATTTTCCAAAACATCACTGTTAGGAACCCGTGGTTTTTTTGGAAACACGTTTTAAGTAATGATACAGTAAGAAATATTTGGGCATATTCCCAGCGTATTTCTTGCTGTAATAACTTATTTGGCAGGAAGATGTTGCCATCTACTGACCGAATGGAGTTACTGCAGGTAGAGCTGCAGTTCAAGGCTCCGTGCATCGGCTGGGGAAAGTCTGCCAATTTTAAACAGGCATTATGCCCACAGGGCTAAAACTTTGGGGGGCGCCTTCTGGAGCCCAGACGCAAAAATGCAAATTCGATTGCAACAAACCAATTTAATTTGCATTTGTCCTGTTGAGCTGCAGATAGAGATAACGCGATATTGTGCACCAGGTGGTGCCTTTGAAGCCCTGGGTTATCTCAATCTCGGGAGTGAAGGGGTTAATGAATGCAGATAATCAAAAAGATAAATAAAAATCCACGTGTAAAAGACACAGTGAGCTCAACAGTGGTTGTGATCTGAGGAAAAACATTGAAGGTTTTTCCAAGCGTCACTTTGGTGATGTAGGAGAACTCTTGTGGCAATGACATCTCATAGCCTTACCTTCAAGTTCCTTTTTAAGCTTCCTCAAGTCCTTATCGATATCTTCAAATTTCATCTGGGAGGCTAAGAAGAAATCTTGAGGATCTGGTAGGGGGAAGACACTCTTGTCTGTCCCACCATCCTGCAAAAGTACACAAACACACATTAATCATCAGGAAGAATATATTACATAGTTACTGTGACAGGTCTCAGTACCCCAACAGGGTCACATCTGCCAATGCCGCTTCCTTGCTGGACCCCCCCCCCCCAGCCAGGCTCTCATGCCTTCCTCCAGTCCTCAGATGAAGCTCAATGATCGGGACGCATAGAGAGCCTGCTCGCATCCCCCAGAAATAAGATGGGGCTGCAGATCTGGGGTCTTTCAGGGTCAGAATGGAACTCTTAATTGGGGACAGCCACGGATATCTATACGATTAAACATGGGTCATTTACATACTCAAAAACTGACCCTAGAATGGAATAAACATTTGTACAACATTCCTAGAGAGACAGGACAATGGCAATCCAATGGTAAACAAGATTACAGATAATGGGGGCAGTGTTTGCTTGACAAAGGAGATTTACAAACTACTCAAATATAAACAGATATTAACACATTCCTGAGACAGGGTATGCTGGATGGCTAATCCTTTCAGAAAGATAACAGATACACATGGCCCATACAATAGACAGATAACATCATTCATGCATAACTCAGTTTACACAGACACCCTGCACCCCAAATGGCACACGCTACAGTTACACAGGCTGAAAAAAAGACGTGTCCATCAAGCTCAGCCTTACGCACATCACCTACTGCTGTTGATCCAAAAGAAGGTGAAAAACCCTAGTCTGAAGCGCTCGCCGAATAATATTGTATTAATTACAATAATTATAATAACAATATATTATAATATTATTCCAGTTCTGCCTAATTTTGACAAATTTTATGCGTCTGCAATGCAGAGGTTTAAAATGTAACACGTTATATCGGAACAATTACACGGTCTTCTAATATTTAAAAAGTTAAACTTATGAGGGGAAACCGTATCGGGATCACGGCTGCTCTCACCTTGTCAAAGTGTCGTAGGTAATAACGGACAACGTAGTCCACAAAGCTGATGCCACTGTCCTAGAAAAAAAAAAAAGCATAGATTGGTCTATAAGAATTAAGCAACTCTCAGTATAAGGGAAAAAAGGAAAAGAAAACAGTTAAACCGGGGTGGGGGGACCGGCAGGCTTGGTGCTTGCGGCAAACCTCTCAACAGTTGTGATCTGGTCCCTTGTCTTTTATAAATTGATCAGCATGGCACCCAGAATAAAATCTAATCTTCACCAGGGGGAATTAATAATCGATCTAGCTCCATCAAAGACCCCAGGAGTTATCTTGGTTAGGGATTAGGCTGGCCGTCCACTGGGTCTGTATTTGTGCGATCGTGCCGTTGTCCGTCGTCATCTGTCATCGTCCGACCAATCCCACAACATGCAGGAGATTAATCCCTCATTCACTGCTTCCGACTTCCATCAGACGACTTCAGGTGATTTTTTTGCGACTACATCAGACTAGCGATGTTTCCCATATGAATTGATTTGTCGGACAAAGCCGGACGATCTGGTACAACTTACACGAAAAGAATATGAATTGTATAGTTAAACCGCCGTTCCGCAGCTGGGAAATTGTCCCATAGAGCAGTGATTCAGTTCGACAGCTCATAGGATTCAGTAAAAATTTTTTTGTTTTTATTTAATTTTTTATTCAGCTGTTCATTCTTTTCATCCGCAGCAAAAAGCCTATTTTATTATTTGATTTTTTTTTTTGGAGTAATTTTTTGGGGGGGGTTTCGGCGTAATTTCTGATTCCCAAATTTTTTAAAAAAGGCAGGGGATTTTTTTCAAGTAATTCTATTAAATTTAAATGTTAAAATAAACATACATCAAAATATGCATTTAAATATTAAAATTGTAGCATATCTATTACATTATTTATTAATAAAACAAATATTATATATGATTTTTATATTAAAATTAATCGTGTGACACTTTAAAAAAAACCATGTGAAATGCTGCCCCCTGTCAAAGTGCCGCCTGTAGGCATGGCCCCATATGGACCCATTGACAGGCGGGCCCTGATTTTAGCCACACGCTTAACGCGACGATGGAATAATGATTTCTGGAAACCATCTGCAGCATCTAATCGACACTCTTTGTCTACAGCAATCACTGTCGATATCCTGTAATGTTTAGCCGTGTATGAGCGCGCGTGTACTCACCCTGCTCTTAACGTCCTTCAGTTTGGGCAGAATTTCAAGACCAAATCCATCTGCCTGCCCTCGGGTCCTGTTACCGCCATTCATGTAGTTTCCAAAGGCCAGTATTAAACCCATGATTTCTTTCACACTTTCCATGTCCATAAGTCCCTGCAGAAACAAACCATACGGTGTGAGTCTTGCGTAAAAATCTACAACTTGGTGAACAAAAATGAAGCAACGGCTGATTCGAGTCGTGAGTAGCCACACGTTGTGTCTGTACTTTGCGTGGCAAAGCTTCCCAGGTCCTAAGGACGCAACTTACCCCAGATAGAGGGAGCCTAACTCTGCCTGCAGCAGTTTTTAACTAGGGATGTGCAATTCGTTTCGTTCCGAATTGTATTTCGTACGAAATTGACCATTTTTGTTCTTTCGACAGCATGACAATTTTTTGGGCATTTTTTGCGGGATGTTTTGGGTTAAAGTTTAGGTTTCCTAACTTATTTTAAATGTAATAATGAGGTCTGTTTTTCTTTGCTGAACGCATGCCGCTGAATTATTTTCTTACAGTCTGTGTGCGTTCAGCAATAAAAAAAAATGGCTTTTTGATTTGCTGCAATTAAAAATTATAAATAGTTTAAGAAATATTTAATAAAAACGGGGATTTTTTTAACATTGAAAACTATGGGGGGGAATTCGAATTGATATCAACTATCGTATTGATCTTAACTTATAATACAAGTAATAGTCAGCAAGCGACTTTATGAAACAAATTAATTTCGTTTCACTGTTTAATTTGACTCAAATACTAACAGGGTTATTCAAAGAGAATCGAAAAGTCACCGCACGTACGGTGACTTTTCGTTCTCTTCAATTCGGTTCGTTTTGCCGATCCTATTTCGGCGACCCTGCGGTGTATTCAGCAAGCACCACAGGGCCGCCTCAGTGCAGGGAAAGGCCGCCGCAAACCCGCCGAAAACTCACCGCAAAACCCGGAGAATGCACACCGAAACCCACAAATACATGTAGATTAACCTGCCGAAAAGGCCGGAAAAACCCGAGCAGGAGCCGTTCACACGCAGCGAAGCCGCCGGAAAAAGTCGACACTGCAGACGAATGCAGTGAATAAATTAGAAAAACAGTTTGCTTGAATGTTTGAAAAGTGAAACACTGTTTGCAAAGAAACCACTGAGCGAAAATGTCTGAAATTTACATATAATCCAATGAATGATAATAAAAAGGGCTGTTACAGAAGAAAAAAAAATCTGAAATTTTTAAAAAATATTAAAATCCAGAAAAATGCTTAAAATATCCTAAAAATTTTTATAACTAGACTTTTTACTGCAGAATAAAATAATAAACGTTTATTAGTTATTTAATTAAAATGGGAATATTTTTAACATTGATGCCTATGGGATTCGCCTGAATAAACCTGCCGAATTAAACCACCGAATGGCAGGGCATTTTGGGAACCTGTCACTGCTGGTTTGTGTTCTCTGAATAGCCGAAGCAGTGCTTTTTCATGGGGATTTCACTGCCCTCGAACAGGCACCGTATGTGCAGGCAATTCGCCAGAATTTGGCGAATTGCCTGCTCTCTGGATAGCCGAATGGCCAAGAAAGGTAACCGAACGCTGATTTTCAGCGTTCGGTTACCTTTCTCCAGCCATTCGGATCTCTTTGAATAACCCTGTAAATCTGTGACACCACTTAATATTTAACCCTAGCTTTTCTTTTAATAGCAAAATTTGATTAATTGGGGTTTTATCTAATCATTTGAAATTCGAATTGATATATTAACCATCGAATTGATATTTTCATATATCAATTTGAATCAATATGAAATTTCGAATAGATCCAAAACTAAACAAAATTAGTAGCGAAATTAATTAAAATGAAAAGAAACAAAAAATTTTCAGCCATGTACATCTCTAATTTTTAAACACCCGGGTGAAAAAAAATTCTCCAACAAAGAGGAGAACCGTAACGTAGACATTGGATGGGTTTGGAACTGGTTTATCTGCACAGGCTTTACGCTGGTCCTGCTTGGGTGACGCGTGGGAGATCTGAACTGCGAATATTGTGTATACTTGCTTAGACTCACGTCAGACAACCGACCGAGGATTTCCACTTTTCTGCGCGCCGAGCATATTCCTTCAGCAAACACAGACTGAAAGATGATGCATTGAGAACGCTCCAAAAAGTTTGGGATCTGAGATAACTCGTAGAGGAACCTGGAGCAACAGAAGATGGACAAGAAATGACAATGAGAAGAAACCGATCTGGGATTTCGCAGAAAAAGTTGCAGGATTTACTCCCTGATCTAGATATTATAGAGACTAAAGAAAAGTAAAAAAATTTTTAAACGAAAAAAAGCTGTAAAACGGGAAAGCCTGACATGATCTTCAACGTCGCCATTTTGACCTAACACCTGCTCGATGTAAAAGGTCTTCCTTCAGTGACAGCTTTTCCCAATTCCCCGTTTGATAAACCTAAGTATTCATTATATACAGTCTTGCTGCCCCGATCTAATCACCAGAGACCTAAGCACGCAGAGAGCAGGCCAACCAATGCCACCCTCTGGGACCAATCGAGGTAGCGAGAGGTGGCAGAGAGGTAGCCAACGGATCGAATCTGTGCACACACGCAGGGCTGCCATCAGAATACCTGGGACCCCTTACTAAACCATTGTACCTGGGACCCCTTACTAAACCATTGTACCTGGGACCCCTTACTAAACCATTGTACCTGGGACCCCTTACTAAACCATTGACCCCTTTTCATCAGCTGCCCATTTCAATAAACTCTACCCCTCAAGTAAGAGAGCTTTGGTCCCCACCTCTACCTGGTACAACAACACCCACTGCTCCCTCAGTGAAGAGTCAGACCACTGATACTGACCCCTGAAACCTCAGCCCATCGGGATAGTTGATGATATCTTGGTGGACCAGTCCTGGGTGGCATGGAGTAGCTTTAGGTCTGTGTCACTGCACAGGGTTTGCGCTCCCTATGCCTAACATGGGGAGTGCAAAGTGCAAGCACAGATTAACTAGAGATGGGATCATTTGGTCCTAACACTAGTTATTAAGAGCTGGTGCCCCCCCCCCCAAAAATAATTTCTAACAAATGGCCTGGTTACAGCTCTTCAACCCATGTTTTTGCCTATTCAGGTGTTTTTGCCTAAAGCCTGCGTAAGGAAATTACAGGAACATAATTAATATAACATATTAACCCCCTGAATCTTACCAATACAGTGAGTGACCCCACAGCTCTCCCTGTATTCTGCCCAATCCCTGGTTACTGTAATGCAGCGGCAACGTTTGCCGACCTTTTTTATTACAATGGATGTGAGAGCTGCTTTTTGCAGCTTGTTTACAGTAAGATAGGATGACAAGAGAGAGAGATAAGACAGTGGATTTCGTGTGATAGAGTTTATGAGGGAAATGGGTTCTTGTCTCATGAGGTTTTTGTCTTTCAAGTGAAAGTTGCTTTTTGATTGGACACAGCAGGATGTCTCGCTGTTGCCGGGCTCTGCGATCTCATACTTTGCTAAGTGGAACACGGAACACAATTTGTTTCAAACCAAGCTCTTACTGTTCGGGTTTATCCAGAAGCTTGAGGTCCTCTGCCTTTGCTGTCTCATAATGTTTTTTGATGTTTGCTAGTTCTTCTTGCTGAGCTCTCTGTGGGATCAAAGCACACACAGTGAGACGCAATATTTCAAAGGAGCCTCGGGGGTCATCGCTCCCACGTGTGAGATGTTGGATTTTATAAATATACAGAAAATAAACACTTATTAATGTGGCAGAGATGAAGACAGAAGTGGGTTTGTATTTTAAAGTGCACGCGTCGCGTCAAACACATGTTGGGTTTATTTGCCACTGAATCACTTCGTATTATTATATATATATATATATAATATATATATATATAATATATATATATATACACCAAGAGGAGAGCACACCAAGCATCATGTTCAAAAAATTCAAAAGGAACAGCAACAGCAGCTCGATACATTTAGGCTAGGGTCAAACGAACGCATTATTCGCAGCGACCGTCAAAAAGTGTGTCCGAACGCATTGACGTATTTTTTCACGGAATGCGCAAAAACGGTCAGACGATGCGCATTTTCGTGCGTGATTTTGTGCGGATCATCAATAAAACCCTTTTTGCGTCTGGACGTTATGTTGGCCGGACATTAGCAGCGTCTGACGTCTCCTAATCACGCACACACGCCGCTATGCCACCACAGCGCACTCTGTACGTCAGTACTAGCGGTTCTGCATTCTAGAAAAAATGCTTTCATTTTCCACTTGCGTTGCGCGGCTGGACTTTTGTGCGGCCGTACTTCGTATATTGGCCGTCATTGCGCGTCATTTGCTACTAGTGCGGCCGTGATTAAGTGCGCCTAAACGCACGTTAAAAATGCGCTAATCTGACCGCAGCCTTAGGGCTCTATTACATTCTCCATGCAAATTCGTACGCGCAGCGCAATTTTTTTTGCGCGCAGTGTTAAACGTTAACGCGCGTAAATTAACGCAGGTATTACGATCCGAGTGCATTATTTCATCCGTCCGAAAATATCGCGTGTAAAAAAATACGTTAACATTAACGTTGCGCGCAGAAATCGGTGTGCGGACCGTTTTTTCACACGATTCGGCCAATCAGAATTAAGAACCACAATTGTCTCCCGTTCAGTTTTTGCATAATAAAAACACGCACCTCCTCTCAATTACATTGTTTGGGTATGTGTAGAATGTGTAACTGTACTGTGCTGTATTGTTTTTTTCGTGCTGGTGTATTTGGGTTCGGCCAGGACGTTCAGATTTGCCGTTACCACCAGCTTTTAAAAGACGTTACAATTATGCGCGCAAACGTCGTTCGTAAAAATTTGCGCATCGATTCTAATACCATCCGCATACCAGCGCACGAACACATTTGCGCTCACAATGTTAAGTATGGGATGCGCACACGAACTTACGCTCGCGCAGGGTTCACGCAGGGTCACTTGCGTTAGACGTTAACGCGCATTTTGTGCGCGAACGTCGTAATACGACGTTGAGCGCAAAGGGTTTTGCCCCTCGCGTTACTGCGTTTTTGCACACGAGCACATTTTTCCGCGAAGAGTGTAATAGTGCCCTTATACGTTGATATTTTACCAGATTTAACCATTTAAATGCTTACAACAATTCTTATCCCCTTCAGAATCACTGCAGTTCTTAACCCTTTCAAGACTTTTTGCAAGGTTTCTAACCCTAAGCTCTGTTAAAAAATGGTGGAAATTTAGTTCACAATGATTGGCCATAAATCGCTTAAGCCTGCCAATGTATTCCACCCCCGGCAGGTCCTATCATGCCAACCTAATGACTGCTTTTATGGAATAATGTATTTCGTGCATTTTCTCTTGTGTTATATATATATATAGTGTGTTTCCCCCAAATTTTGTCATGACTGCATAACGCCCCATACTCCCGTTCTCTACCTCCAACACTCAAGAACCAGAAAAAGTGCAAAAGTGTAGCGCTGTACAATGATATAGGAGGTATGTATACGCACATACACACACACAACGTATACCTTTATATCAGAAATTTCCACAGTATTTCACAAATAATAGTTCATCAGAAAGAAAGTGCATAACATAAGAGGTTATTCAGCGAGAGCCCATCTGGTCCCAAAATGGCACCGAAACAGGGAATTTCCCTGTACGGTCACGTTTTCACAGTCCATTCCTGTACCCAGTGCTCATAATTTAGCGTCTAGGTTGGTTAAATGTCTCACTTAAAAAAATAATAATAAAAAAATATATATTTTTTTTTAGAATAAAAATTTTAATTTTTTAATAAAAAAATATTTAATTTTTTTTTCTATAATAAAATATATATTATCCTTCTTTTCTAATATATCTTTTATAACAATATAAAAATAATAATAATTAAAAAGTTGATGCTGGTTGTGATGATTGACATCAACTCACCGGCCCAATTCTTTTGTTCTGCTGACAGAGGGAGCGACAGGTTGAAGCAGAAGAGTCATTGTACAGGACAACGTTCTGCTGCTTACTCCAGGCTGCGATTGACTGTCGACACCACTGTTGAGGGCTAATCGAGCAGCGTTGAGTGATGACAACATTAAGCGATGGCCATGGAGGAGGTTGAAGGTGGTTAGGCTTGTGCACCGATTTTTTTTTTGGTTCGATTCGATTTTTCGGATTTTTAAACTTTTCGATTCGGCTCGTTTCGACCGATTTCTGTTTCGATTCGGTTCGGCTCAACTCGTTTTTCGTGTACATTTTTTTCTCGGAATTTCGACCATTTTTCGTATTTTCGTGTCACTTAGCTCGTTTTTTGTATCGACTTTTCGTATTTTCGGAAATTTTCGTTTTTTTCGGAACGTCTGTTCTCCTCGTTTCAAAGCAATAAATTTCGATTTGACACATTTCAAGTACATTCGAAAATTCCGAAAATATTTCGTTTCGGCTCGGAAAACTTTCCGGATCTGCCATTTTCGGATCTAAAAATTTTCGGAAAATCGGCCGCATCCGAAAACACGAATCGGGAATTTCGTGAAAATTCCGAAATTCCGAAACCCGAAACGCACATCCCTAAAGGTGGTACTCAGCGCTGAACCCAAGTAAGTGGGGCCTGCAATTTCTCATCAAGTGATAAGCTATCACATGTATCTTTATGATTGACTTGATATTTATCCCCTGAAGGGACATCGGGGGGGGGAGGGGAACCTGTCGAGTATGGGTTCATTTTAGACAAATCCAACGCCATGCATTATTTTATTTATTGTGGGCAACTGGGCATACACTGAGCTCAAGAGGACGTGGGAAAAATGAAGTTTAAGCTTATTCGATACAGTCCGGTATATATTGCGGCCTACAGATCTTTGACTGGCCACCACAGCTAGCATTAGCCGTTAGGTCGTACTTTGCTGCAATGCCATGCATTACGCCTTTCAATTTCATCCTCGTACTGAGGGTATCGCACATCCTACTCCTAAATACAAGGGTAACCTCAGTTGGACCATAAGAAAGGCTGAACGCCAAAGAATCGAGGCCTTTGAACCATGGTGCTGGAGAAGACTCCTGCTAGTCCCTTAGACTACAAGGCGATCAAACCGGTCAGTCCTAGAGGAGATCAACCCTGACGGCTCCTTAGAAGGCCAGATCCTGAAGATGAAGCTCATATACTTTGGCCACCTAATGAGAAGGAAGGACTCACTGGAGAAGAGCCTAATGCTGGGAAAGATTGAGGGGAAAAGAAGAAGGGGACGACAGAGAATGAGGTGGCTGGATGGAGTCACTGATGCAGTAGGCGTGAGCTTAAATGGACTCCAGAAGATGGTAGAGGACAGGAAGGCATGGATGAACTTTGTCCAATGGGTCACGATGGGTTGGACACGACTTCACAACTAACAACAACCTCAGCCACTGATACTCACATTTTCGTACAAGGCCTCTAGCGTTTCCAGATCCACCACAGAATCATCCACGTTCAAGATGGCTGCAAAGAATAACACTCAATAAATTAATGGTTCGATGAGGCTTAAGAGGAGGCAAGGAAATGACTTCACATTCTTCAACTAACGCCAGTTAGTTACTTTCCTGTTCATGATCATAGATAACAAACCTACAATATTGTTGAATATGAGCCACGACATCAAGGCTACTAAAGAGCGAGGGAAAGAAAGCGGGTTGGAAGATCAACAGAATATGTTGGCGCAACGCAAACAAACCAATAATAATAATAATAATAATAATACACAGGACTTTCAGGAATTAACAAACAGACAAGACACTACAGAGCGGATATTTGTTTTGTAAATTAAAATTTGACATGTATACATTGGGAGATTTAAAAAAAATAAAAATGAAACCCCCCCAAAAACACCATACTGTCATGGCTGCCATCGGAAATCTTGGGGCCCCTTATTGAACAACTGGCCGAGCCCCCATTCACTCATCTATCCAGTTCAGTAATTGAAAAATAAAACCTTTTGCTTCCTCTTATTCTAAAGCCCTGGTGGTCCTGCAAAGCGATGAAAAGCGTTCCCCTGGTGGGAGAGCATTCGGTCTGCTCCTCTACCTGGTGCAGCAGACCATACTAATTGCTCCCCCAGTGAAGAGTCATGGTGCTCTTACCGGCCTCTGCATGCTGTGGTCCACTGGGAAATTTGTTGGTATCTTGGTGGGCTGTTCCTGGGTGGCATGGAGGCACTTAGACAAGTTGCACAGGGTTTGGCAAGGTTTAAAAAAAAAAACAAACAAAGAAACAATTTTTTTGCAAAAAAAACCCCGAAAAATGCTTAAAAGATCCGAAAAAAATCTATAAATAAAGAGACTCTTTACTGCACAATAATATACGGTTTATTAGATATTGAATTAAAACGGGAATATTTTTAACATTGAAACCTATGGGATTCTCCTGAACAAACATGTCGAATGAAGCAACCGAATGGCAGGGCATTTCGGGAACCTTTCACTGCTGGTTTGTGTTCTCTGAATAGCCGAAGCAGTGCTTTTTCATGGGGATTTCACTGCCCTCGAACAGGCACCGAACAGGCACCGTATGTGCAGGCAATTCACCAGGATTTGGCGAATTGCCTGCTCTCTGGATAGCCGAATGGCCAAGAAAGGTAACCAAACGCTGATTTTCAGCATTCGGTTACCTTTCTCAAGCAATTCGGATCTCTTTGAATAACCCTGATAGTGTTGTGTGTTTTTTCCAAACAACTCAATTTTGGTTTTATCTGTCCTTTTTCGGCAGCCATTCGGCAGCCATTCGGATCTCTTTGAATAACCCTGCTAACATTCTTAGAGGTCAGTGGTTCCCAACCCTGGTTCTTCAGGTCCCCCTAACAGGCCAGGTTTTCTTTAAAGGGATGTTCTATTGAAAAATTGAGTTCTTCTTTTGCCCTTAAAACAAATGGGGCAGATCCTGCTGCCAGCCTCTGCCCAATTCTATATATTTTTTACTCTTTTTCCCCTCAACGCGCCCAGCTCCACCTCTTTGGCTCAGGGACTCGTCATGAACCTGGAAGTCCCTAAAGCTTTTCTGCGCAATTTGGGCTCCTATACAACTTGTGTATCGTACGACTCGGAAATTGAACTCTGCTGTGGGACGTGTGCACGTTACATACGCAAGTTCCATTGCACCTTCGTGGAGTGATGGATCGACGCTGCACGCACATGCACAGATCCGATCCATCGGTTGCCTCTCAGAACACTCGCTGCATCGATTGGTCTCAGAGGGTGACATCGGCATGCTTTCTGCGTGCTAATGTTACTTGTGCCCCATCTGGTGACTGGTAGCCAGGAAATTCCAAAATCCTGGCTTCTGGTGATGCTGGGTGGGAGGGTGAGGAAACTCCTCCACTTCATCCAGCTTTCCTGTGAGGTCGGACGAGGGGGAGAAGAGGGCGACACTCCTTTCATCCTGACCACTTTAAAACAATAATGTGGTCAGGATGAGTATAGTATCCCTTAGGGATACTTGAGGACCAGGGTTGGGATCCACAGATCCAGGTTAAGGGTTGTGTGTATAGGTTGTTAGCAGGCAGGGGCGGACGGAAAAGACTTGGGGTCCCTGGGCAATAGCAGATCATGGGGCCCCTCATTATGGGGCTCTCGCACGCAAGGTGGCCCACCGTCTGATTTCCACATGCTGGAACTCATTGCTCACAGGTCTGACCAAGTCTTAGGGGGACCCTCATGCCCCCTTCCCCTTAGACCAGGGCCATTGGACAGTGCCAGTGCCCTATTCCCCGAATGGTCAGCCCGCCCGTTAGCAGGTAGCTATGCTCCGGTGTGTGGGTGACTATGTGGTTCCATCAAAAGAGACCTAATGTAACGACGCATAATGCAGGCTTGGACTGAAACTCAACAAGTCCTGGGTTTAATGAGTTTACTTACACGTCCCGTTTTATTGCAGTGGTGCGCAATCACTGCCCCGAGCATTATTATTGCCCGGCTTGCAGAACTCTCGCATGTTCTTACTCTTCAAAGGTTCCTTTTTTTTTGTTTTGTTGTTCTTTTTCAACATTCCGCCCGAGAAAAGGTTTATAGCGCAGTCATTATTGTTCCATATCACGGCCTGTTCCTTTGAGGACGTTTCAGAAGACTTTCTTCTCCCCCCTTCGGAGAAGAATCTGGAGGTTCCCACCTCCAACAGCCTAAAACGTGCTAATGTTATGAAGCTTGTCTGCATGAAGCTTGCCATGTAATGCAAATTAGTCTCATTAAAGCCAGTCGCCCCGGTGGGTTTTTTCCACTTCCCTCCACCATACACTGTCAGCCCTCCTGAATATCTCACCTACACCTTCCAATAACTCCAAAAGGAAGCAGACGCATGCTGTGCGAGGCTGGTAATTTTATTGGGTTCCTCAACCTTTAAAAAATCCGTTACAAGCCGGGTCTGGTTTCTGAGATCCTTTTTTGCGGGGAAATTAAGGCAAACATTTTTATGTGACCCTACAGTGTCTGCCCGCTCCGAGAAGAATTTATACACAGCAGCGTCATTAGAGCAAAGCTGCTGCCATTAGGATATAATAACCGTCAGAAGGGGACACAAAGCAGAGCAGGACCCCGGCTCGCAGGCAGGCAGGCGCTCATAAAAAACACTCGCCAGCTACATTTCACACGCTTCGGTTATTGGATTGTTTTAAGTCAGATCTTTCCTCCGCGCTCTAACATTGTTAATTCGATGTGATTATACAACCTTTTTTTTTTTCCTTTCTTACCCGTAGACTTCGGTGCTGTTAATCTGCTGAAAAGGTGTCGCCAGAAACGCGTTTTGCTTTAAAAAGTCCCTGTTCCGCACTGCACGCGTGTGTCATATCAGATTGCTAATGTTCCCCAAATTATCTGAGTATCCAAGCACAAAATAATCAGCCCCCGTCTGTACATGGGTTTGCCACCTTTCCTTCAAGCCAAACACGCAGCAAATCTTTTAAAAGTAACATATACATGATTTGTAGCAAAGATGACTGGGGACCCCCTCTGATGGTGCTTGGGCGACTGGGTCAGCATCCAGTCATACACGCGTGTTGTCGGCTGTACTCCACGTCTTAGTATCGTGATGCAAACTTTAGAGGTATCCGGCTCTCATTACTTTTTAGATATTGGTTTCAGATGAAAATAATGAGCGACATTGAAATAGTTTGTTACTCTCCTTCTGCCAGCAAATTAACACTGCTGACACAAAGTATAGGAGGCATTAATTTATAGTAAGGAGATGTTACCCATCCTCACCCTATACGCACTTACTATGTACCCACCCTCACCCCACACGCACTTACTATATACCATCCTCACCCTATACGCACTTACTATATACCATCCTCACCCTACACGCACTTACTATGTACCACCCTCACCCCACACGCACTTACTATATACCACCCTCACCCCACACGCACTTACTATGTACCCACCCTCACCCCACACGCACTTACTATGTACCCACCCTCACCCCACACCCACTTACTATATACCCACCCTCACCCCACACGCACTTACTATATACCCACCCTCACCCCACACCCACTTACTATATACCACCCTCACCCCACACGCACTTACTATATACCCACCCTCACCCCACACCACTTACTATATACCCACCCTCACCCCACACCCACTTACTATATACCCACCCTCACCCCACACCCACTTACTATATACCCACCCTCACCCCACACCCACTTACTATATACCCACCCTCACCCCACACCCACTTACTATATACCCACCCTCACCCCACACCACTTACTATATACCCACCCTCACCCCACACCCACTACTATATACCCACCCTCACCCCACACCCACTTACTATATACCCACCTCACCCCACACCCACTTACTATATACCCACCCTCACCCCACACCCACTTACTATATACCCACCCTCACCCCACACTCACTTACTATATACCCACCCTCACCCCACACCCACTTACTATATACCCACCCTCACCCCACACTCACTTACTATATACCCACCCACTATACCCACCCTCACCCCACACCCACTTACTATATACCCACCCTCACCCCACACGCACTTACTATATACCCACCCTCACCCCACACGCACTTACTATATACCCACCCTCACCCCACACGCACTTACTATATACCCACCCTCACCCCACACCCACTTACTATATACCCACCCACTATACCCACCCTCACCCCACACCCACTTACTATATACCCACCCTCACCCCACACCCACTTACTATATACCCACCCTCACCCACTTACTATATACACACCCACTATATACCCACCCTCACCCCACACCCACTTACTATATACCCACCCTCACCCCACACCCACTTACTATATACCCACCCTCACCCTACACCCACTTACTATATACCCACCCTCACCTTACACACACTTACTATATACCCACCTCACCCTACACACACTTACTATATACCCACCTCACCCTATACACACTTACTATATACCCACCCTCACTATATACACTTAATATACCCATCTTCACCCTATATACACTTACTAAACCCATCCTCACCCTATACACACTTACTATACCCACCCTCACCCTATACACACTTACTATACCCACCCACTATACCCACCCTCACCCTATACACACTTACTATATACCCATCCTCACCCTTTACACACTTACTATATACCCACCCTCACCCTACACACACTTACTATATACCCACCCTCACCCTACACACACTTACTATATACCCACCCTCACCCTACACACACTTACTATATACCCACCTCACCCTACACACACTTACTATATACCCACCTCACCCTACACACACTTACTATATACCCACCCTCACCCTATACACACTTACTATACCCATCCTCACCCTATACACACTTACTATACCCATCCTCACCCTATACACACTTACTATACCCATCCTCACCCTATACACACTTACTATACCCATCCTCACCCTATACACACTTACTATACCCATCCTCACCCTATACACACTTACTATACCCATCCTCACCCTATACACACTTACTATACCCATCCTCACCCTATACACACTTACTATACCCATCCTCACCCTATACACACTTACTATACCCATCCTCACCCTATATACACTTACTATACCCATCCTCACCCTATATACACTTCCTATATAACCATCCTCCTCCTATCTACACTTTATACACATCTTCTGATTGGAGTTTTGTGTGTTTGAGGCGGCTGGTTTTGTGTGACCTTTTACGACATCTAACCCCCCATCCATGTGACCCTTAATGTCTTAATATGCCGCTGGGTGGAGTAGAGGTAACATAACCGCTCTGCATGGAGAGAGCCTGTGGAGTCATGGGTTCGATCCCAGCGAGCAACCTCTCCAGTAAGTGTCCTTGGGCAAGACACCTAACGTTACACACTCGCCACCCAGGACATACTAGAAAACGAGAGAAATCTCAATGTATCCTTCCTGGTAAAATACTTTCTCAAAAAATAAATAAAAAAATATTCAATTCTGGGATACTGGCCAGTAAAGCGTCCAGACCTGAAGAAGAGACATACGCTCTAAAGCTTGTCTTTTAAATGTAACGTTAGTCCAATAAAAAAGGTATCACTGCGTACTGCTTTACTCGTAATTTTTATATATAAAGTATAAATAGACCAACGCGCCTCACACTATGCAGTTGGATGGTGTAGGGCTACAGGGTCTATGCTAGCGGCCTAGAGGGTCACCGCCTGTATGCCCTCCTTTACTAGACGTACCCTGACCACACTGGTGTCCTGATCTCCACGTAATTTAAAATGTTCATGCGGTGTATTTATCATTTGTATTCTCAGATCGCACACATCGTGTAATGTGTACCAGTATAATGTGGCAGCGGGCAGCCGTACACGACATTCCGTTGCACATGGTTTTACCTGTCTCGATTTCAGAAACAAACCATAAATATTACATTTTACAGCAAAGGTTTCTCTTTTTTAAGATATATATATATATATATATATGTTTGGGCTGGGTTTGTTTCTCTTGCGGTAGTTTTTGGTGTCTCGAGCACACGCGAGTGATTTGCACATGGCAGGTGCACTTTAATGTTAGTTTAGGTTTCATCTAGAGATGGAAGATCAATGCGGACGTAGCTGGAGAGACAAGAGAAGCAAAGATAAATCAGGAGCGTGAACGGCTTGAAATGATCCATTTCTACACGAGTCACATCGCTAGGAGCTTCATCAAAAAGCCTCTTGGCCTGCCAGACGGCAAATCATTGGACATGTTATCCTATATATAACGTTACCGGGTGACGGACGGTTGTGGATAATCAATTTACTCATTTTAATGCATGAAAGGGAAAAAATAAAAAAAACAGAATTTTGAAGAAAAGTGACAGCAACATTTTCGCTCATCTGGGTTTGTTTGTTTTGTATCACTTAAATCCATAGAATACATTACATTTGACAGAAATGCTAAGCTTCTGCGATGTCAGATTTATTATTTCATTTATAAAACACCTTGATAAAGACCACACACGCGCTGGTTGAAAGGTCAATTTTTTTTTTTAGCATTAATATTAATTTAATATATGAAATATTTTCATATTCAAAGTCCTCGAGTGCGTCAAGATTTTATCTGTAGGGGTTATTCAGAGAGAGCCCCCAACAGTGAATTTCCCTCTACAGTGACATTTCGGGGCTATTCGGCTATTTAGAGAGCAGCCAGTTCGCCAAATTTCGGCGAATTACCTGCACGTACGGTGCCTGTTCGACAGCAGTGAAATCCCCCATAGAGAAACCATGGTTAATCTATTCACAGACACCGAACATTAGAGAAAAGTTGCCGAAATTCCCTGCTGTTCAGTGGTTTCATTTGGCAGGTTTATTCATAGGCTTAATGTTAAAAATATTCCCATTTTAATCAAATATGTAATAAACCGATTATTATTTTAATCAGCAGCAAAAAAGTCTCATTACTTATTGATTTTTTTTTTAGGATCTTTTAGACATTTTTCAGGATTTTTTTCGACAAAATATATATTTTTTAAATCGTTTTTTTCTCTTTTCTGTACCAGTCCTTTTTATTATCATTCGTTGGATCTTATATGTAAATTCCAGACATTTTCGTTCAGTAGTTTTTTTGCAAACAGCGTTTCAATTTTGATACTTTCAAATCATTGTTTTTTGTTTTTTATTACCCAGTTCGTCAGCTTGTGGGCTTTTTTCCCGGCAGCTGGACTGCGCTGTGATCGGCGGCTTGTGGGCTTTTCCTGCGTGTTCAGTGTGGTTTTTTGCAGCGGTTCCAATGGGTTTACGGCGGGTTTTCCCTGCACTACAGGGACACTGCGGTGAATGCTGAATTCACCACAGGGTGGGGAACTTTGAAGTGCTGGGAACAAGAGAGCACCGATAAGGCCGGGTGCACACGGGACGTTTTCTTTAACGCACATTCCGTGCATTAAAAAAAAACAGGGTCGCACTCGACGCCCGCCGCCCCGCCCCCTTGCGCAATCTTCCATAGGCGGATAGCGGAGCCCCGTCAACGTGAATCCTAGCGCATCGACAGTGATGATACGCTAGGATTTCGTCGACGGGGCTCCACTATCCTCCTATGGAAGATCGCGCGAGGGGGGTAGGCGGGCGTCGAGTGCGACCCTGTTTTTTTTTTAATGCACGTAATGTGCATTAAAGAAAACGTCCCGTGTGCACCCGGCCTAAGACGGCAACATTTAGGCGCTCTCTGAATAACCCCCTATGTATTTTTTTCATGGGCATCCAGGTTGCTGTTGATTTTTTTGGTGGGTGCTTGCTAGATTTTGTTGTTGTGTGTGTGTATATATATATTTTAAAAGACAAGCTTTTGAGAGTATATCTCTCGTCTAGAAGCTATATACTGAGCGTTCTATGATTTTGCGCAGTATACTTTCCAGACCTGAAGAAGGGAGTAAAACTCTCGATATTTTGTCTTTTAACCACTTCACTAGCAAACGATTTTTGTTTAAAACTATTTTTTTATGACAATATTTATCTGAAACACAGTGTGCGAAGTTAACAATTAGTTATCAGATCACTACCAAGTACTTTTTTTTGGAGAAAATAATATAACATTTATTTCAAAGGTGTGATGTGAAGTTAATTAAATATGGGGTAAAATTTGAATGGAAATTGTTCTGAGATAGTTTAAAAAAAAAATTAAATGGTGTAATATAATTATATTATAATTATTCATGTAGTCTTTTATCCCAAAATACCGTTGATATTAAAAATTCTGAGCACTAGATGGCGTCCTTTATCTGGCACAATGTCACACAGGGTCTGCATCATCATCATACAGGCAGAAATGTCCTTTGTGTCAGTAAATGTGCTGCAGACAGATAATAAAATGGTGAGATCTCCTGCTTATGGGGATTTGTAGTGAACATGAGATTATTAGCAATGCAATATATGTATGTGCTGCATAATGCCTGTGTATGGCAATTACAGCAATACCTTGTATCTGTATGTGCTGCATAATGCCTGTGTATGGAAATTACAGCAACACCTTGTATCTGTATGCGCTGCATAATGCCTGTGTATGGGAATTACAGCAACACCTTGTATCTGTATCTGCTGCATAATGCCTGTGTATGGCAATTACAGCAACACCTTGTATCTGTATGTGCTGCATAATGCCTGTGTATGGCAATTACAGCAACACCTTGTATCTGTATGTGCTGCATAATGCCTGTGTATGGCAATTACAGCAACACCTTGTATCTGTATGTGCTGCATAATGCCTGTGTATGGCAATTACAGCAACACCTTGTATCTGTATGTGCTGCATAATGCCTGTGTATGGCAATTACAGCAACACCTTGTATCTGTATGTGCTGCATAATGCCTGTGTATGGCAATTACAGCAACACCTTGTATCTGTATGTGCTGCATAATGCCTGTGTATGGCAATTACAGCAACACCTTCTATCTGTATGTGCTGCATAATGCCTGTGTATGGCAATTACAGCGACACCTTGTATCTGTATGTGCTGCATAATGCCTGTGTATGGCAATTACAGCAACACCTTTTATCTGTATGTGCTGCATAATGCCTGTGTGTGGCTATTACAGCAACACCTTGTATCTGTATGTGCTGCATAATGCCTGTGTATGGCTATTACAGCAACACCTTGTATATGTACTGTACAGGGATTTACACTCATTATAACCCCCTGAATCTTATCCCTGTACAGCAGAGACTCACCCCACAGCTCCCCTTGTGTTCTGCCCTCTCTCTGGTTATTGTAATGCAGCAGCAAAGTTTCGGAACTTTTTGTTACAGTGGGGACTGGGGTTGCTATTTGCATTTTGTTTTATGTCTCTCCAGGGTGATTTTAGACAGAACAGATTTTACCCGATATATAGTTGTTAACTTTGTATCCCGTGGTTTAAATAAATCTTACGACAAAATTGTTTTCAAGAAAATGTGTTTGGTAGTTAAGGGGTTAAACGTTCTTATGCAGCCGAACACGTTTTTATTCGCTGATTATTGATTTCTGTAGGGTTGTATTGGCATCAGTGAGAATCTGGAAATTGCTGGATGGCTAATCCCTCCTGACTGAGTAACTTTTATCCCACCCCCTCCCCCTGAACCAGTGCATTTTTTTCCCCCTAATTTTATGGTTTTCCTGTAGCTGCCATTAAATAACAATTTTAAGAGAATCAGAGAAACCCCTGAAGTCGTTCCCATTTGAATTTTCAAGCACGAATGACGAATGATGGAGAAACTGTGCATTAACGTTTATAAAAGCCTAGGCTGACAGTTTACGAAATTAAATCAAGTAGACGAAAAGTAAGGAAAGATAGAAAAAAAAATAAAATGACAAGTAAGATAATTTGTAACCAGCTGGAATAGAATTTAGATGGAGATACATCGATGACGTTTTTTTTTTTTTTACTTTTACAATCTTTATGAATTTCCTGCAGTCTGATTCCCAGAAACCTGTTGTCATTTAGCTTAAAATATTATGGGTTTTTTTTTATCAGTAACAGAGTGTATATTCGGGAACTTAAAACAGTGTCAGCGAGAGGCGGTAAGACTAATGATGACTCTTCAGTTGTGTTCCAGAGTCTCCAGTGAACTTGACTTATCAGACGCTTCCCTCCCTGCCTGTCTATAGCTGTGCCTGGGAATTTATGATGTGCAGGAGATCTAAGGTTTCAATGAGAAGTAAGGAGACTGTCTTGTTACATAAAGTTGTCAGCACAAGGTCTCTGGCACCAGATCTACTCAGACTGCACTTCGAGCTGCACATAACATCTATGTATAGTAGCAAGCGATACAAGTGAAGTTTAACGTCGATTCCTAACTATCTACCGTAAAATATATTTTATATCATAAATTAAAACAGCTCTGTGCTCATATAGAGTTAATAAAAAATAAGTGTGTTTTAGAATATGTTTAACCCTTTCGCTGCTGAGGCATTCCACGCACCTGTGCTGAGCTCATTTTTACCGGTTTCGCTCATTATGTTTAACCGCGTTTTGAAGCCTTATTTTATTATATGACCCAGACACATTATATATATCGTTCTCTCCAGCAGACTCGGCAGATTCATAATATATCATTATTATATGTATACGTCATGTCCTGCCTGTAGATTATAGGAAAAAAATGCAATAAAATTAGAATTTTCAATAATAATTTTCAACGTGTAAAGTGTTTTTTTTCACATTTTAACATGCGAGCGTTTGCGGTTATATTTTCTATGAGTTGCGCTTGTTAAAAAAAATAGAAATGGGGGACTTGTTACATTTTTTGGGAGAAAGTTACACGATTTTTAACATACACACCCCATACAAAAATCGTTAGTGCAGCATCATTGTTTACATTATAATTGAAATGGGAACAATATCGCTGCATTAACAAAATAAAAAAACTTTTTTATTTATTTATTTTTAATATTCTTTTATTTTCATTTTTTATTTTTTTTCCTAAATTTTAACATGTTAATGTTTGGTATCGTTGGAAAGGCCATGCTCCGGCTGACTTTCACCGCTGCCCCTTACGGAAGGGGCAGAAGAGAGGTCCAAAGGACCTCCCTCCCTTTCAGGCACCTTCCCCGCACTCGCCGGGGGGGGGTGCCTGTAAAAGATGTCATTGTGCCAGCACCATGACATCTATTGATCCAAGGTGTCAGCCCGCACTGGGGGGGCGCAGCAATTGGCCGAAAATCAGCTGACTGCTGCCTCCTGTGCTAGGACGCGCTCCGCGCGTCCATAGCACATGAGAACCACTTGGCTGGACGCGCTGAGCGCATCCTTAGCAACCAAATGGTTAAAGCAGTGTTAATTTTGTCTCCTAATAATTTTTGTCAAAGACTTACAGGGTAATTCACAAAGAGCCGATCTGGACCCCAAATTTTTTTTAAAAAAAATTTTTGGGACAGTATTTTACCAGGAAGGATACATTGAGATTTCTCTCATTCTCAACCATGTCCTGGGGGTCGAGTATTTACCGTTAGGTGTCTTGCCCAAGGACAGGGAATTTCCCCGTACGGTGACATTTCGGGGTCATTTGGCTATTCTGAGAGCAGGCAGTTCGCCGAATTGCCAGCAAAAATGGTGCCTTTTCGACTGCAGTGAAATACCCCATAGAGAAGCAATGGTTAATCTATTCACAGACACCGAACAGCAGAGAAATGTCAGTGAAATGCCCTGCCGTTCGGTGGTTTCATTCGTAAGGTTTATTCAAGCGAATCCCATAGGTTTCAATGTTAAAAATATTCCCGTTTTAATTCAATTTTTTTTCTTTCATTTTTTTTAAATCGTTTTTTCTTTTATGTAAATTTCAGACATTTACGTTCAGTAGCTTAGTTTGCAAACAGCGAATCAATTTTGACACTTTCAATCGTATTGTTTATTGGGTTTTTTTACCCGTCTTGCAGCTTGTCGGCTTTTTCCTGTAGCTGGTCAGCGCTCCGTAGTTCTACGGCTGCGTTTGGTGGCTGTCTTTACCAAAGCAGACCCTAGAGAAGCCCTCTCTACCCACAAGACACCTTTCATTTGCCTTTACTTACAGTTACAGTTACACGTTTTTATAAAGCGCTAACAAGTTCAGAGGCGCTGAACTTAATAAAGTGAAGAAAATGACAAAGGAATATGTGTGTGCTTTCAAAAGAGGATGAGTTAAGCCATCTGACTTCAATCTTATCCTGCATGTGACATTCACTTCTTGCATACTTGAAAACGAGAGAAATATCAATCTATCCTTCCTGCTAAAATACTAGAGATGTGAATTCGTTACGGAAAAATTCATAATTTGGAACGAAATTTGATAATTCGTTATTCGGAAGTACTTCCGAATAACGAATCGATACGAATTTGAAACTAATGAAACGGTATAGAATGAATTTATTTCATTTTACACTGTGTCATCATCATAAAAGAAAAATTTGAATAACTGATATCAACTATCGGATTTGAAATGAACTATCGAATTGATATCAACTATCGAATTGATCTTAACTTAGAATACAAGTAATAGCAAAGGACTTTATGAAACTAATTTTGTTTCACTTTTTAATTTGACTCAAATCCTAAATCTGTGACACAGCTTAAAATTTAACCCTTGCTTTTCTTTTAACAGCAAAATTTGATTAATTGGGGTCTTATTTTGTGATCCAAAATTCGAATAGATAAAATATCGAATTGATATATGAAATTCGAATCGATTCGAAATGTCAAATCGATCCAAAATGAAACCCGAAACGAAATTAGTTACGAAATTCCGAAAATGATTTAAAAACTAAACGAAACTAAACAAAACAAATTTTTCAGCCATGCACATCCCTATAAAATACTTTATAAAATAAATATGACCCTGGGGTTCTAGAATAGAGCTGGGCACGCCTCACATCCTGACCACTTTGAAATGATAAAGTGGTCAGAGCGAGTATAGCGTCCCTTTTAATTAGGCTTGTGCACCGATTTTTTTTTGTTTTGATTTTTCGGATTTTCAAACTTTTCGATTCAGCTCGTTTCGACCGATTTCTGTTTCGATTCGGTTCGGCTCGACTCGTTTTTCGTGTACTTTTTTTTTCGGAATATCGACCATTTTTCGTATTTTCGTGTCACTTAGCTCGTTTTTTGTATCGACTTTTCGCGATTTCGGAAATTTTCGTTTTTCGGAATTGCACATGTTTTCGGAATTTCGACCATTTTTCGTATCTTCGTGTCACTTAGCTCGTTTTTTGTATCGACTTTTCGTAAGTTCGGAAATTTTCTTTTTTTCGGAAAGTCTGTTCTCCTCGTTTCAAAGCAAAATAAATTTCGATTTGACACATTTCAAGTCCATTCGAAAATTCCGAAAATATTTCATTTCGGCTCGGAAAACTTTTCGGATCTGCCGTTTTCGGATCTAAAAATTTTCGGAAATTCGGCCGCATCCGAAAACACGAATCGGGAAATTTCGTGAAAATTCTGAAATTCCGAAACCCGAAACGCACATCCCTAGCGCACATATAAACGTTTCCCATCGTGGTCCTTAAGTACAAACAACTATATGATATCACGAAGCTCCTTCCCTTAAACTATGGGAAAAATCAATGTATAAAGAGAGACGCCCGAGTGAGGAGTGACTCTCAGTGCGTTGGGGATAAACAGCTTGCACACAGTGTGTGAGAATTTTGCTTCATTCCTTAGGTCACATCGGTCTGGGCTTCATCCAAAAATATCAGATTACATAATCTATTGATGTGTTAAACTAATTAAGAAGTAGCTAAAGCCCTAATTAGGAACGGCAAGTGAGGGGGCACTGGCAAGGCAGGAATAATTCCTTGAGGAACTGAATGCTATGTAAAACATGGTCTAGCCCTGTAACACTTCCATGTGTAAGTGTCCCTTTTACTAACAATTGCTGCACTTCAAAGGACGAGGTCAGCGAGGCTGTAATGGGTTACAGATGGGACTCAATCCGGCGGGCGAGAGTCTGAGCACACACCTTCTCTCTGTCAGAGTAAAAGAAGTAAATAATATGCAAAATATACTAAAGGGGTTATTCAGAGAGACGCGATCTGGCCCCGAAATGTCACCGAACAGTGAATTTCCCCATACCGTAACATTTCAGGGCCATTTGGCTATTCAGAGAGCAGGCAGTTCGCCAAATTTAGTACGGTGCCTGTTCGAAGGCAGTCTCTCGTTCCCCTTTAGTTCCCTACACGTCGGGGAATCAAGGTTCCCCACCCTGCAGTGAATTGAGTATTCACCGCAAGGTCCCCGGAGTGCAGGGAAAATCCCGCCGAACACCCACCGAAAACTTACCAAAAACCTGCCAGAACCGCTGGAAAAACCATGCTGAACATGTTGGAAAAAGCCGATGAGCCGCCGACCACAGCGCAGAGCAGCCGTGGGAAAAAGCCGACAAGCTGACGAACGGGGTAAAAAAACAAAACAGTTTTACATATACATATACAGTTTTACATATAAGATCCTATGAATGATAATAAAAAGGTCAGTTTCAGAAAAATGAAAAAAAAAACACTTAAAATATATATACATATATAATTTGCCAAAAATATCCCAAAGAATGTCTAAAAGATCCTAAAAATCTATAGACTTTTTGCTGCAGATTAAAATAAACGGTTTATTAGATATTGAATTAAAACGGGAATATTTTTAACATATCCTGACTCACTAATACACCAAAATGTGGGCAACTGCATGCTCTGAGTAGCCGAATGGCCCCAAAATGTCACCGTACGGTGATCTTTATCCATAACCAGTTACTTCCATATATAAATTGATATATGTATATACGACTCTCTATCCGTGTCATGATGCTGAATCTCCTCAAGTCTCGAGTCTACGCGCGCAGCACAGCAAACTGACAGAATCCCCCATGCTGTCACTGGAATGGAATTGCAGATACAGAAACTCTTTTTTTAATGCTGTGAGAACATTGACACATATTATGAAGAAAGGGATTAAGTGTAAAGCAACGCACCAGTGCTGGCTATTCCAAACAAAGGCATTCCAAAAACATAATATTACATACGTATAAAAACACATAAATCAAATCCCATACAGCCTGTTGAAAAGTAGATTAATGGCTTTATGTTAATAAAAAAAAAAATTACAGGAATTTCATAGCGGGAGAAAATCCTTCCATTACCCATGCATCATATATTCAGGGACTGTAAATGTGCTTTCAAACTCTGATGACTTCTCATTCTAAGAAATGTTACACATACCATGAACGAGCAAACATATAACAAAGTGGTTAAACAAACAGAAACAATGTTACGAGAAACTTGAAAAGCTGTACCAAGGGGTAATCAGGATGTCACAGGCTGCTTAAGATATATAAGATCCTTTCAAAGTGAAGCCGATATGAAGAGGTTTGCCTTTGCTTATTTGGTAAGACTAAAAGAGATTGTCACGACTCACGCGTTGGAGATTGTCACGACTCACGCGTTGGAGATTGTCACGACTCACGCGTTGGAGATCGTCACGACTCACGCGTTGGAGATCGTCACGACTCACGCGTTGGAGATCGTCACGACTCACGCGTTGGAGATTGTCACGACTCACGCGTTGGAGATTGTCACGACTCACGCGTTGGAGATTGTCACGACTCACGCGTTGGAGATTGTCACGACTCACGCGTTGGAGATTGTCACGACTCACGCGTTGGAGATTGTCACGACTCACGCGTTGGAGATTGTCACGACTCACGCGTTGGAGATTGTCACGACTCACGCGTTGGAGATTGTCACGACTCACGCGTTGGAGATTGTCACGACTCACGCGTTGGAGATTGTCACGACTCACGCGTTGGAGATTGTCACGACTCACGCGTTGGAGATTGTCACGACTCACGCGTTGGAGATTGTCACGACTCATGCATTGAATACTTGTTACGACTCACGTGATGGAAGTCGTTAAGACTCCCTCATTGGACATTAAAATTATTCATGTGATTCAGATCTCCATAACTCACATGGTGGAGATCATCATCACTCGCAAGTGGGAGATCGTCACGACTCACACTTTGGAGATCGTCACGACTTGCACGTTGGAGATCATCACGACTTGCACGTTGGAGATCGTCACAACTTGCACGTTGGAGATCGTCACAACTTGCACGTTGGAGATCGTCACAACTTGCACGTTGGAGATCGTCACGACTTGCACGTTGGAGATCGTCACGACTTGCACGTTGGAGATCGTCACGACTTGCACGTTGGAGATCGTCACGACTTGCACGTTGGAGATCGTCACGACTTGCACGTTGGAGATCGTCACGACTTGCACGTTGGAGATTGTCTTGAGTCACGTTTTGTAAATCATCATGACTCACCCCATGGATATTGTCACGACACACGTTTTGGAGGTTGTCACAACTCCTGTTTTGGAGGTTGTCACATCTCATGCTGGAGATCGTCACGACTCACATATTGGGGACAGTCACAACTCACACTGAGCAATATATTCTTGGTATAATGGGATACAGCATTAAAAGCTGTTTAGTTTTTATGACAGTTTCTCTTTAAGTCTCAGAAGTTTCCCCTTACCTTGCTGAATGTCCTTCATATCCAAGTGTAAACTTGATATCAGTATGCCCACAGCCTGTGACCTTTTACCATCCAAGAGCTTTATAATCTGCAAATAAGAAATTAGAAGGCGGTCAGCATGGATAACTGTACAGCAACACAAAATGTTACACTCCACTACCATTTGAGGTCTGTGTTTGAGGTTTGTGTGTGATGCCTGAGGTCTGGGTGTGAGATCTCGGTGTGGGTGTAAGATCTGGCTGTGAGGTGCGAGTATGAGGTCTGCGTGTGAGGTGTGGGTGTATGGTCTGTGTGTGTGTCTGAGGTCTGTGTATGTGCAGGCCTGTGCAGTGGGTGAATGCAATGTATGGTCATACCTCTCAATATTTCCATAAATTATACAGGCCTTGAACAAATTGTTAAATGATTTATTGGAAAGTGGTCACATGGCTTTAAATAAAAGTATCATTAATCGTTGAGTAAAAGAATGGTATCGGTGCATCCCTAGTTTTATTGGGGACACATCAACCACAGTCGCATTTTGGCTCAGCATATTTTTGCAGCTGAGACGTCGCTGTGATTGATGTGTCACCAATAAAAGTGTCTGAGAAGGAGGCTGGTCCAGTTCTTCTTTTGTACTATGAATATCTTGGAGGTGGTGACTCCATGGATTGTGATGGCACCTACCTGAACTTCCCTAATGGGGGTGCTGCCCTGCATTAAAAAATTGTAATGGAAGGACAAGAAAAATTCTGATTACGAAACAATAAGTAGACCCTTTGAAAAGAGTAATACCTTTAAATTTATTTTTCCCCACCAATTTTAAGTCTGTGTCTTGGGGTTTGTCATTAAGATTGCTCGTATTTATTTTTTTCCGTCTTCTTCTTCAAAAGAAGTCTATGCTGCCAGTAAGGAAATGTAACTGCGCTCTACTTAGTGAAAGCAATAGTGAAAATAAAAGTACAGAAACATCTGTGGATCATTATGAAACTGCAAACATATGAAACATGGGAAATGTGGTCTGTATGGTTTTATTTTGGGACGCAGACTACGAGCAAAGTGAGTGCCAGCAGACTTGCCATGGGAGAGCTTGCTGCCTGCAAGCGGCTTCTCCAATGTGACTTTGCATTGCAAGTGACAGATATAATGAACTATTGATTGCATCGCTGGAGTCTTGCAGACGCTTTATTCACAGTCTGCCTGAATAATCAAGCTTCGTTAACTTTTTTCTTGGTACCGGAGAGGGATTATTTTTAGGCAAAATGTCCCGACAAGTACAATCACAGGTCTACAATACAGAAGTATTAAGTACGGTATGTTTTTTCGTCATACCTGGCTACGCACACAAGCATGCCGAGGTTTTTAAACATCTACGTTGTGGGTGCGTTTTTCCCCCCGAAAAAGTGATTGACTATCCAGTCTTTTATAAACCATCAACAGGGCCGGATTTATAATTGGGCAAAGTAGGTGTAGCGCTGCTTTAAAAAAGGTGATCTGGTGCATTGAATTATTACAGCCACTAGAGGGAGACCAAGCTGGAGACATTGTGGACAATGCTGGACAAAGCAGACTCCATCTCCCAGCACCCTTTGCGTGAGGACAGGAAGTGGGTGGTACAAAGTGGGGGATATACATCAAGAGCCTTGTGTTTGGCGTGGAGTGAGTGGAGCAGCGAGAGGTGTAGGACGCATGTTGGAGCTGTCAAGGATCATAACCAGGCCAAATTGGAGACGCTGCTTCATTCATGCTGGAGATCGGGACAGAGATTGTGCTGTGGCCTACATACGTAGCGTTGAGAGAGCGGGAGGACAAGCTGGTTCCGGTAGGACCCCGAGTTAGGAGGCCACGACGATCGATTAGGAATGCAGGCGGGGGGATCGTTGTTCCAGTTGCGGAGATTCGGCAAGCAGGGAGCAGACTCGTGAGAACAGAGTTCCAGTTCAGTTGCGGAGAAAGATCCTTCGGTCGAGGCATTGAGTGCTGGACGGTTCGTTCGACGGATGGGGGAGAGGCCTCCAGGCCCACGGTTCCGAATGAATACACATGTTTGTTGTATTGCTTAAATTCACAGGGCCCAAACGGTGACTATTCGAAGATTTCTCTTTTCGTTCGCTGGCCAGTTGATCACAGTACCCGGGTACCCTAGACAACACATACACATATATTTCGAGCTATTTCACGGGACTTACACTCCAGAACTGAGGGGGTTAACCCTTTCCTCTCCGCCGCGTGTTTTTCCCGCATTACGAATTCCTGTCATTAAATTACCGTATATATGTGTATATATATGCTGCTTTATTGAGATCAGTAAAATATATAAAATTAGAAAATCCACAACAGTGCTGGTGTATAGTAATTCCTAATGCGGGGAGACTATCCTGAGGTTTATTTAGCGGCTCCTCCGGGGGTGAGCGCTACACGTGGGGGCTCGGCTAGGATTTCAGTCAGTTAGATACCGCAATTAAAAGGTTAATATGAATCCAGACACTGCTGCCAAATGGTGTGAGGAGCACGACAGCCAGATAGGGTTAAGTATAGTCATGGACATTCCCGCAGACACTTGGGCCAAAGACCAGATTCGCCGGGCCATGGCCGCGCTGACACCGAATCATCTGGGGTTAATAACGACATTAACGCGAACCCAGAGACTTCTCACAAATATGTTCTTTTTGATTGGAGAAAGGGTGTTCCATTGCGTTTTCAGGGCGCGAGTGTGAAGCTGACCGACGATGTGGAAGTTCAACTGATTAAACCAAGTGCACCACGTGGCGATCCCATGAACGTTCCCGCGCCCAGTCCGCTAGCCATGATCGGGCCAAAGTTCATAGTGGCTATCAGGGACTTGCTGGCTAAATGTCAAAGAACAAACCCCCCTTACACTAATTTTGGTTATCGACGGTTGAGGAATTTTTCAGGAAGTGCGCCAACTCCGGCAGGAGAAGAAACCTTTGAAGAATGGGTGGAACAGGTGATGCAGGCTCTGGATGAGTGGGACGTCCCTGAAGCGCAGAAGAAACAGAATTACAGAGAGCATGAAGGGACCTGCATCAGAGGCTGTTAGAAACCTTAAGTTGAGTAAGAAAAACTGTACTGCTTTAGACTACTTAAATATATTACAGGAAGTCTTTGGGCGAACAGAAAAGGCTGCTGAACTCATGTACCAGTACGAACACACCTACCAGCACGAACACACCTACCAGCGGAGAGGTGAGAAAATTACTGATTATATGAGGCGCCTGGACAAGATTCTGCACCAGATACTACTCAAGATAGGGGCCGAACCAGCCCTGGTAGATCAGATCAGAATGCGACAGATATTGAGGGATGCGCAACCTTTAGACCCTGTGATGTTGCAACTAAAGACTCAAGAAGGTGCACTCGATGTTACGGCCGAAGAACAGAGAGCCCCTGCAGAAGTGAGGTGGCTGAGGAAAACGGAAGGGACAGAGAAGGTTATACAGTCCAGAGAAGTCCCTGAAATAATCTCTACAAGAGTTTTGAAACGGACAAGTGGAAGAGTTTCCGTCAGCATATGTAATGTGTCTGACTCTTCAGTAAATTTGAAGGCACGGATTTCAATCGGGCGAGTGGCTTCCGTTAGGCCCCTCTCCACTACCGATCTGGGGGGGGGGGGAGTGAATAAAGCAATTCCAGCTGAACGGTTCTACCCTAAAAATGCTCCTATCTCGTTCAAGCGGAAGAAGCGGGTTCACTCTCCAATACTCAAGTCAGAAATTTCGTTCTCCAAGCAGGAGTTTGACGTGGGATGCACTAAGAGCACTAAAGACTGCATTCATCTCCAGGATGATAAGCCTTCTCGAGAAAGGTCAAGACGAGTTTCATTGAGAGGCCTAGTTGAACTGAAAAGAACCAAAAGAGTGGTTGGAGCAGAGGGAATGAGAGTCATGGCTGCGGGTGTTCCTGAACTATATTGTAACCCTGCACAAAGAAAGAGTGAGCAGAGCAACGAGAGGTGTAGGACGCATGTTGGAGCTGTCAAGGAACACAACCAGTGGAGATGCTGCTTCATTCGTGCTGGAGATCAAGACAGAGATTGTGCTGTGGCCTACATACGTAGCGTTGAGAGAGCGGGAGGACAAGCTGGTTCCGGCAGGACCCCGAGTTAGGAGGCCGTGATGATTGATTGGGAGTGCAGGCGGGGGATTGTTGTTCCAGTTGTGGAGATTCGGCAAGCAGGGAGCAGACTCGTGAGCACAGAGTCCCAGTTCAGTTGCAGAGAAAGATCCTTCGGTCGAGGCATCAAGTGCTGGACGGTTCGTTCGACGGATGGGTGAGAGGCCTCCAGGCCCACGGTTCCAAACGAAGACACGTTTGTTGTATTGCTTAAATCCACAGGGCCCCAACAGTGACTAGTCAAAGATTTCTCTTTTCGTTCACTGGCCAGTTGATCACAGTACCCGGGTGCCCTAGACAACACATACACATATATTTCGAGCTATTTCACGGGACTTACACTCCAGAACTGAGGGGGTTAACCCTTTCCTTTCTGCTGCGTGTTTTTCCCGCATTACGAATTCCTGTCATTCAAATTACCGTATATATGTGTGTATATATATATACATGCTGCTTTATTGAGATCAGTAAAATATGTAAAAATAGAAAATTCACAACAGTGCTGGTGTATAGTAATTCCTAGTGCGGTGAGACTATCCTGAGGTTTATTCAGCAGCTCCTCCGGGGGTGAGCGCTACATAGGCATGTGCCTACAGGTGCCTTCCGCAGGGGGGTGCCCTGCTCCGATAAAAAAAAAAACTATTTACTAACATTTAGAACCCTGTATCACCAGAAACCTACAGGCTAAAGGGACATTTAAGGTATCATCGCTTAGCGGGGCAAGGTGCCGAGGTAACGCCTGCCCCAGAATCTCCCACTAAAATGGGGATGCTACTGTAAAACCTGCTTTTCCCCATTAGCATCCCCATTTTAGCCCTTAGGGCCCTTAACGTTTCCAGTAACCTGGCTATTCTGCTTATAGTCTTTGTGACGGATGACTCCTCCAAAGCCCCCAGTCGGACACTTGGCCGGGCTATATGTTTCAATGTGTATTCTGGTCTGTGTTTCTATATTGCCATTCAATTTCTTTTTTTTGAGAAAGTATTTTACCAGGAAGGATACATTGAGAGTTCTCTCGTTTCCTAGTATGTCCTGTGTGGCGAGTATGTACCGTTGGGTGTCTTATCCAAGGACACTTGCTGGAGAGGAGCTCTGGCCGGTAATTGAACCTGTGTCTTCACTGTCTCCACAGTTATAGAGCAGTGATGTTACTTCTACTCCACCCAGTCGGTCGCAACCTTGTTCTAAAAACTGTATCTGTGTGAAGGTTCCTGTCCCTGTTTTTAGTGTGGACATAGTGTAGCATTTCCCCGATTGAAATAGACTGTTTGAATAAGGTGATGTTATCAGAAGGAGCTCTTATTACAGAGAAGCGCCAGGATGTAACCCTATTGTCCTCCTTACTCCTCCCAGTGAACAGTTTCAAAATGCACTAGGTTACTGAAAGTAACAGAGTCTGCTTTTGAATTATCAACAGTCTCCATCCTTCTTTCAACCGCGGTTAAAGTTTGGGTGGGCTATGAGAACTGCTTAAGGGGAGAGAGGATTGCCACTTTTCCTTCAAGCCAAACCAAACATTCTAGCGCCGCACGACATATTTTGATGCACTGTATAGTGTATACATGTTGTGTCTTAAGGATGATGGAGGTCTTCCTCTGATAGTGCTTGTGCAGCTGGGTCACATACAAGCGTTGTCGGTTGTATTGTGTCTGCACTCTTTTAGAATGAGATTTTTGCAAATTCTTTTCATACCAGGCTCTCAACTAGTGTTTTAAATACTGGATCAAGTTGAGAATAATAAGCGACATTGAAATCACTTGTTAGTCTCCTGCTGCCTGCAAAAACCCATCCTCCTCCTACACGTTCTGTACACCGCATCCTACCTACACTTTCTGTACACCTCCTCATCCACTTGCTATACACCCCCCAGCCTATCTACACTTAATATACAGCCCCCTAGGCGACCGACACTTGCTAATATTAAAGCCCCTCATCCTATATTCCTGTTGTCTGGGGGGGGGGAAGCGGGCAGAGATGTTTATGCAGCTCCTGGGCTGAGGGCTCTGTACTCCCCCAGTAGGATTCCATAGCAGTTGCTCCTAATCTTGGTTCATGGGAGCAAGCTTTGTACACAGAGGTGCATGGAGGAGCTTGGGGGCATGGCTCCTGGATGTGTAAAGCTGTGGAGCTGTAGTTCATTTTTCTCTGCCATGAGACATGAATAGGAGCTGCAGGTCACACTGCGGAAGTGCGGAGCAGACAGTCCAAGCTGAATCATGCATCCAGGTGGCAATTGTCCTGAAACCCAAACACATGACTCAAAACCTGAACTGTCTGGGTGAAACCCGTACAGGTGGCAACCCTAGGAGAGAGCCCGCTGATGGAGGTACTCAGAGTACTGACGCTCCATTACAATCCTTTTACAATAATCCAGAAATTTAGGATCCAGAGGTAAAACTGTAGGAGCCAGTGGCTACCAGGCTCCTGGATCTATGAAGCCCTAGGTAGGATGGATATTAATGAGAATATCGATGTTTCCACACATGCTAGAGTATATGGATTCAGATCACAGGCGGATTGCATCTTAACCCCTTGTGAAATGCTGCCTGCTACTCTACAGATAGTCATTCGCTCGTCATTCAGCCATCGTTACACCCTCACTTTAACACTTTTTCTGGACGCACGTGGCCGCGAAGGGGTAAACACACTTAAACTAAAAAGAAAAAAACCTTTAGAGGAAAGAGATTTAAAATAACAAAATCTCAGTGATAAACACCCCACACCCAAAATCCTTTTATTCTAAATATTTGAGAAGGCAACGTAATGCTCCAGCCAAGAAGCTCAGGTCTCTAAACACAAATACACATGGTCACAATTACTCGAGAGACTGGCTCTGCCGGGAGAGAATATGAATCATTAACACTCTGCTGACTGGAATGACTCCACACCAGTTAACCTCTGCAGTGCCGGAGAGGAGAACTTCAAACACGTTCAAGGAACATTTTCGTCAACATGAAGCAGCATGCTACACAGACAGATTTATTAACCTGTGATCAGAGGCGGCTCAAGAGTTAATGAGGTCAAAGGAAAACCTCAACTGGGAGGCCTTATTATTATGCAAAAATGCAGAAATTAGCCCCAAAATCCATCATTAATGACGGCTCAATGTAGAAGTATATTTGTGTGGTATATCAGTGCTCCCATGAGCGTGTACATACTGAAATGCCACATAAATACCATCACGAGGCCCCTGTTTGAGTAAAGCCTTAGGCGAGTGCCTATTTTGCCTATTTATAGAGCCGCCTCTGTCTGTGATACTTTCCATGCAAATTGATATCTAAAAGGCCACTCTTACGGCCCGTGAGTAATAGAAAGGTCACAGGAGCACAACAAAGAAGGAACCACCCATGGAGGAGAAGGCCGAGGCAACCTGTGGTTCGTTTACATATGAATCAATTCCTCTGCTGACCATAAAGTGCTAGATAAGATAATATCTTGACTAAGGGGGTTTCAGAGAGCACCAAAATGTCGCTGACACTTCAGGGAATCAGATTCCCCCTCCCTGGGTGAATTCAGCATTCACCGCAGAGTCCCTGTAGTGCAGGGAATTGGCCGCCAAATAACAATGCCAATCAGCCGCAAACCCGTCGGCCGCTGCCGCAATCCCACAGCAATCCCGCCGGCCACCGCCGCAAACTCGTCACTGACCCGTCGCCCGCCGCTGCCAACCCGCCGAACATCCGCCACAAACCTGCCAGAGGGCAGCCGACGAGCACAGCGCCGATCAGCCGCAAAAAAAGCCAGCAAGCCTCTGGACGGGTAAAAAAAAACAATACAATTGAAAGTGTCAAAATTGAAACACTGCAAAAAAACTGCTGAACGAAAATATTTTTGAATTTACATATATGGTCCTATCAATGATAATAAAAAGGTCTGTAACAGAAAAAAGAGAAACCGCTATTAAAAAAAAAAAAAAAGGGAATTTTTTTTTCCAAAAAAATACCGGAAAATGCCTAAAAAGATCCTAAAATATTAAGAAAGACTTTTTGCTGCAGATTAAAATAATAAACGGTTTATTCGATACTGGATCAAAAACGGCAATATTTTTAATGTTGAAGCCTATGGGATTCGCCTGAATAAACCTACAGAATGAAAACACAGAACAGCAGGGCATTTCGGCAACTTTTCACTGCTGTTCGGTGTCTGTGAATAGATTAACCATTGCTTCTCTAGGGGGGATTTTGCTGCCGTTGAACAGGCACCGTACGGGGATATTCACTGTTTGGTGCCATTTTAGGGCCAGATCGGCTCTCTCTGAATAACCCCTTAAGAGTAAAAGAATTGGGCCGGTGAGTTTATGCCAATCATCACAACCAGCATCAATTTTACATTTAATTTTATTTATTATAATTTTTTTTAAGAATTTTTAATAAAAAAAACATTTTTATTATAAGAAAATATAATAATTTTTATTATTATTTTTTAAGTGAGACATTTAACCAACCTAGACGCTAAATTATGAGCACTGGGTACAGGAATGAACTATAAAAACATGATACTCGCTACTTCATTTTCCCTGTTGGCAATGATTCCGCCAGAACTGAGAAAAAACAAAACATTGGAAGACAAACATCAACAGAAAGATCAAACTAATTTAAAGCCTCCAAAGGTCCGGACAATCACTGTCCATAGACCACGCTGCTACGTCAGACAAATTGCAGTATGTGTGAGGACTGTGACGGGCGTCCAACGTACAAAACCTGATTACCCTAATAGAAAGAAAGGGTTAACTTATGATTCCATTCAATTCAGGCAGCCAGTCCAACAACAGCAACAAAGCGAGGATTGAAGAGCTGGGCACACCATGCTTCAAAAGTAACAGGAGCTGTTTTACTTCAAGTAACATTTTGGTTCCATCAGGAACCTTGACAAAGGCTCCCATTGGAGCCGAAACGTTGCTGTAAATAAAACGGCTCCAGTTACTTTGAGCTGCGGTGTGACCGGCTCTTCACTCCTTGCTCCTTATGCTTCAGTGGTTAAGAGTCCCACACACCTGGCCATCTCCTCAATAAATAAACATCTCCTACACCAGGGCTGTCAAACTCACGTCTGCCCCCCTCAGATGTTGATGCCTACAATTCCCAGAAATCTGTCGGTGCAATAGACGGCCAGGGAATCATGGGAGCTGAGAGACCTGGAGTTTGACAACCCTATCCTAGACCTTAATACTCAAAAATGTAAATACCGAGGGTGGAGCTACACGTGGCAGCAAGCGGTCGCATTTTGGAGGAGCTCCTCGGCAGCGGTTGCTTTTTAGCCGTTTTTACCCGCCCGCTCGGCTGGCCGATCACCCGGTAGGCTCACACAGACTTTGGAGGCCTTGTGCTCCTTACCTGACCTCGATCCGCAAGTTACACGACGGAGTTTGGGTCCCGGAGCGGTTTTAGAAGCCTGCGTGCGGCCTGTGACTGTTTTGCTGGGGCCTTGCATCTCTGAGCCAACCCATACCCAGCCATGCCTAGCAGCTGGACACAGAAGGGGGGAGCACGCCAGCGGGACATCCGGGACTCTATGCCGGGTGGGTCTGCTTCCAGGCGTGCGGCACTCTCCCTCTCTCCTGGTTATGATTCATCTGGGGACGATGACGGCTCCTCCTGGCCTCGTGGGGGTACTGTTGGGATGACCTGTGTAGCGCTGTGTTAAAAATCTTGCTGTGGCAGTACCTATTTTTGGCCACAAGATGGAGACTATCGCGATCAGAGATACTGGACATTGGGACTACAATGCCCGGCATGCTTTGCAAGAAGACAGGAAGTGGGTGGGGACTGGAGACTTACATCCTCTGCCTCGTGGAGAAAGTTCCAGAGCGCGCCTGGGAATAGGAGAAAGCAGACGCACTGAGGAGATCGCGGGAGAACCTAGGCCAAAGCCCGAGGGAGACCTGTTATTCCTGTTTGGGTCACTCAACCTGAGGAGAAGGAGACTTGCCAGAGCCCAGACATTGCTGCAGACCGGCGGAATCGAACGGAGAGCAGGCGGTGAGCTGGACAAGCTGCATGAAGTCAGACAACGGATCCGGCCGCTAGTATCCCCAGTCAAAATCGGGTGGAGAGACGTCCTGGGTCAGCGGAGCCTAAAGCAATCGTCGGATGGGTGAGAGGCCTCTAAGGCTGTTTTATGATTAAAGGACGCTATGCTGTTTTCTCTTTAAAGTCCACAGGGCCCCAACTGACTAGTTGAAGACCTTCTTTTAATAAACTCACTGGCCAGTTGAACAGTACCCGGGTACCACACACACATATACACCTTTCACATTCTGGGACTTAACTTGTGCAGGACTCATTTCCTTTTAAGAATCGGAACAGGGGTTACAGATAAAGATACGTTCCGAATATATTTTTTCTCTTTTTCCGCTGCGCGTTTACCGTAATACGAAGGGATTGTACGTTTGGGGTTTTTTTGCTACGTGTCCCCTTTTCTGAACTATCGGGAAATTGCATTGCTTTTATGTTCGGTTGCGAATATTTTATTTTCCGAAATACGAAGCCTCGTGTTTCGTTTCTTTTCCGCTACGCGTTTTACCGTGATACGAAAATACTGTAATAATACTTGTGAATACCGTGTCTCGACATCTGCTCAAATATTTAGTAAACTATTTAAATGATAAAAACTCACAACTGTGTTGGATTATATTTATTCCCTAGTGCGGGGAGACTGACCCGTGGTTCATTTTCAGCGGCTCCTCCTGGAGTGAGCGCTACACATGGATCACACCGGAGTCCCAGGCACTAGACATGCGACCCCTCTCCGCAGCTGCGAAAAAACGAGCGCAGAAAAAACGCAAAGCAGCGCTGACAGCACCCTCGGGAGCCTCGCTGGCCGCGCCGGAAATTTCAGACGGGGATTCGGCTGAGGAGCGCCGGCTCTCCGCTGATAATAGCCTAGCCTCAGACCGACAGCCAGGTTGGAGACTGGAGCCCCGAACGCTAGTGGAAGGAGTTGAGACTGTCGACCCATGCACTGTCTCTGTTGGGACACGGATCCAAGAAGAAGATGAACACCTCCCCTCCACGAAAGGCGACCTTCGTAAGATCCTGGATGAGCTGCGGGAAATAAGGGAGATATGGAGACCTGAGGTGGCAGCGGTCCGAGCAGAGGTTGACGTGGTGCGTGCGCAGGTGACGGAGGTACAGGCGAAGACCATTGAAGTACAGACGGAGCAAACTCACCTGACCGAACGAGTTGCAGTCCTTAGCTCCCAGGTTGAGGTCCTGACCCGCTCCGTGGAGATACTAGAAACACGACATCGTCGCCGTAATATCAGGGTCAGAGGAATCCCAGCTTCGGTCTCGACAGCAGAGTTGTCGCCTTATGTTGCCCGCATGGCCCTACAGGTTTCTGGACTCCCTCCGGATACTCCTGGCGTGGTTGGGTCGATATTTCGGGTCCGACGACCAGCGGCGACCCCCACGGAGATGCCTGGAGATGTGGTGGTGGCGTTCCGAGATGTTGCCTTTAAAGTGAAGCTTATGAATACTCCTGGCACACGAGACCCAGTGCATTTTGAGGGCTCTACGCTGGCACTGTATCATGACCTCCCGTTCCAGACCCTGCTGGCTCGCCTACGATTTCGGGACGTGACAACTACCCTTCGCCGCAAAGGGATTCGCTACAGATGGGGCTTGGCGGGCTCACTGGTAGTGACGCATGCCAACTTATCCTATACGATCACCGATCCCTCGATGGCCTGGACAGATCTTGCGGCAGCGGGACTGTCGCCGGATCAGCTGGAGTTGCAACCAGATTGAGGGCTATCTTTCCCCTTCCACCGCATTTTTCTGCTTAATGTCTGAGTTCTCTGGACTTTTCCTGATTGTTACAGATCTTTTTTGACGTTTTTTGCTGAAGACTGAAAGTTGTACTCCACCTCCCACCCCTGCCCTTCCCCCTTTGATTGCTATGTTTTACTGAGACCCCCCTATCTGGGGAAGTTTATTATTTTTTTCCCCTTCTCCCTTTGATTGCTATGTTCCGCTGAGACCCCCCTATCTGGGGACGTTTATTATTTTTCTCCCCTTCCCCCTTTGATTGCTATGATCCGCTGAGACCCCCCTATTTGGGGACGTTTATTATTTTTTCTCCCCTTCCCCCTTTGATTGCTATGTTCCGCTGAGAACCCCCTATTTGGGGACGTTTATTATTTTTCTCCCCTTCCCCCTTTGATTGCTATGATCCGCTGAGACCCCCCTATTTGGGGAAGTTTATTATTTTTTTCCCCTTCTCCCTTTGATTGCTATGTTCCGCTGAGAACCCCCTATCTGGGGACGTTTATTATTTTTCTCCCCTTCCCCCTTTGATTGCTATGTTCCGCTGAGACCCCCCTATTTGGGGACGTTTATTATTTTTTCCCCATTCCCCCTTTGATTGCTATGTTCCGCTGAGACCCCCCTATCTGGGGACGTTTATTATTTTCCTTACGCTGTACCTATGATGACAGTTTTGAGTGACCCTCACTTTGATATGTATCTGTAAGCGGACTTATTTACAAAATAAATTTTTTTTAAAAAAAAATAAATAAAATAAATGTAAATACCACTGTGATATCTGTAAGATAGGAGACATTCCCAAAGCTATTAATGAATTAAAAAAAGATTTTATTTTTCATTAGCTTTAAGTGAAGAATAAACTAAAGAGCAAAAAATAAATAAATTAAAAGGTGTTATTCAGAGAGCCCATCTGGCCCCAAAATGTGACCCGACACTGAAATTCAGTGTGTGGTGAACTTTCAGGGCCATTCGGCCAGAGAGAAGGCAGTTCGCCAAATTTTGGTGAATTGCCTGCACGTACGGTGCCTGTTCGACGGCGGTGAAATCCCCATAGAGAAGCAATGGCTAATCTATTTCAGAGACACTGAACAGCACAGAGAAGTTGCCGAAATGCCCTGTTCGGTGGTTTCATTCGGCAGGTTTATTCAGGCGAATTCCATAGGCTTCGATGTTAAAAGTATTCCCGTTTTAATCCAATATCTAATAAACCGTTTATTATTTTAATCTGTAGCAAAAAGTCTCTTTATTGATCGATCTTTTTAGGATCTTTTAGGCATTTTTCGGGATTTTTTTGGCAAACTTTTCCGTTTTTCTTTTTAAATCGTTTTTTTCATTTTTCTGTAACAGCCCTTTTTATTATCATTCATTGGATCTTATATGTAAATTCCAGGCATTTTCGTTCAGTAGTTTTTTTCCAAACCGCGTTTCAACTTTGACACTTTCAAGTGTACATTTTTTTTATTACCCCGTTCGTCTGCTTGTCGGCTTTTTCCGACGGATGCTCTGCGTGGTGATCGGTGGCTTGCCGAATCGCCCTGAATTGCGGGGAACGAAAGGGCACCGAAATGTCGGCAACATTTCGGTGCTCTCTGAATAACCCCTGAAGTGAAAATGAAAGAGCATGGGCTGCAGTAGCAACATATGGGTCAAATGCCTCTTGCCAATATGTAGTCCAGAACAAGCAAGGAGCACGCAAAGCTGAGATACCAGAACGCCATGATGAGCTTATCAGAAGATTCACCAACGGAAAGTACGGCACGGCAAATTATCTGGAGCAGGGCCTCCAGCCGATCAGGAATGCGGTTCCTCCAGCATTTTCTCAGAGGAACCAGAGTTCCCTTTTTGTCTCACACATTGAGAAGCAATATTAGGTTCCTAATTAAATCATCAGAAATACTATATGATATGTGTGACGAGAGAGTCTCTGAACTGGGGGTACCTGGACTTGGTAGGACTGTTGAGAGATGTCCAGTTATATCCCAGACACCAAGATTGGTGTTCTAGAACCAGAGGAGGAAGCTAGACGTGACGGCCAAGGAACCTTGTAGACCTTGGTTCCTGTAACAATGTGGATTGCAGTTATCATAAGGATTTCATAAAATCTAGCCTATTCTTATGTCCAGACATTGATATCAAATTTGAAATGTGGAGCCGTGGGTGTGTGCATCATGCCAATGGATATCAAAAGGGCCAGAAATCTTAGACTTCCCACACTTAACTGTTTTAGGACCAGACCCCTGATCTGAAGGAATAAAGTCAGATGATGCCAGTAGGCAGTGATGTGTTAAGAAATCTTGGGGCTCTTTGCTGAACTCTTGGCGAGCCCTCATTCCCTCTGCTGTCTATTTCAGAAAATTTATTAAACATAATTAATCTGCTTTTACATGATTTTCCATGGAGTGCGATAGATCCTTGGTTGTCCAGCAAGGGAATAAAAAGTGTTCTCCGGTGGGAGAATGTTTGGTCTACATCTCTACCTGCTGCAGGCCATACTAATTGCTCCCATTAGTGAGAGTGCTCTGACCGGCCCCAGATGCTGCGGCCCACCGGGAAACTTGTTGATATCTTGGTGGACCAGTATTGGGTGGCATGAAAAGGACCTACGGTCTGCAGCCCTTAAACAAGTTGTACAGGGTTGGGAATGAGCCAGGGCCTCTTGGAACCACTGGGCCATTTGATATATCATGGGCTGTCTCCCCACTGATGCACGGAGTATTGAAAGATAATTAAAAGCAGAACATGCTAACCTGCAGGGACAGATGTCCAGGATTATGATTTTGGAGTAGGTACAGGATTATTGTTAAAGGAACACTACTAAAAAATAGAGTTCCCTTTCTTGCCCTTAAATAATTGGGGCTACTGCAATTGGTCTTAGAGGGTGATGTTGGCTGCTCTCTGCATAATGATGTCATTAGTGTCTGATCTGGTGACCAGCATCCAGGAAATTCAAACATCCCGGCTGCTGGTGACGCTCAGTGGGAAATGTTTGACCAACAATGAGTGGGAAAAGTTTGACCAACAAGGAGTGGGAAAAGTTTGACCAACATGGAGTGGGAAAAGTTTGACCAACAAGGAGTGGGAAATGTTTATGAACCCCATAAGCTTCAATGTTAAAAATATTCTCGTTTTAAGTCAATATCTAACAAACCGTTTATTATTATATTCTGCAGTAAAGAGTCTATTTTCTAGATTTTTTTAGGATCTTTTAAGCATAATTTTTTTTATTTTTTTTCCCCACTTTCCTCGAACGTCCTGAAAAGTTCGAAGTTCGCAAATTTTCGAACAGCTGATATTCGAATCGAACCGATTTGAACTGGCAGCCCATCCCTAATCCTCCTGACCACTTGACTGGTCAGGATGAGCGGAGTGTCCCTTTAACGTAAGGATTAAGGTCTCCGTTCTTTAAACAAGAGGCGAATCTGAAAACTATCAATAATAACCAAAAAGTAAAAAATCCAGAAGCCCTGAAAGAAACAGGACCTCAAATGGTTTTCAAGGTTCCACCAGGTTTAATGTTTTGGTCGACGGCTCCGGTGCCTTTGCACATATATTGTAACGTCTCTTTAGACTATCACTGCCGAAGACGTGAGGACGCTTTGTTTCTGTGCCGACATGGACGGACTCTTGTCCCTTTGTGTGGAGGCTCACGGAGCACATGTAAACAATTAGTGAGATCCAAGGGAGAGAAGACGCCAGAGAGGCCGTTGTGTTAACCCCGTCTTGAGCTTTGATATGTTAATCATGGTGCTGACAGATGCCGTGTGATGGATCACGATTCACTCGATCTTAAAACGTCCTCAAGTATAATTGTGTTTGCACACATCACTCTATCGATACTGACTGGTAGCGTTTCACGTCGTGGGGGGAAAATGCCCAAAAAATAAGATTTATGTAATTTTTTCTTTACATAAAAGTATTGAAGTAGTTTAATGTTTCACTGGGAAACATATTTTCTTAAAATGTCAGATACATAAATGTTTGTTAGTGCACCCAGTGGAGCGCATCAGCCTAGGGGAGTCTAAATGTGGACCATGCAACGTTCCCTCACATAACCAATTCCAAACTTGCCTTTTTCACTCTACTACATGTCAATCACATCCAGGGGGACCAGGAGTAAATCAGGGGCATAGGAACTGGGTGAGAAATGGGGGAAACAAACCCACAACCCCAGTTATCTCCATAGTTATATGCACAGAGCGTGTCTGGGGATGAGCATTTCTCGTGTAGAAGTTTGTGCTCCAGTTTTTCACCATAAACACCATTACTGAAGCCCCCAATTTATACAGTATGTCATAAGGTTGTAAACTAAAAATCTGAACTTGTTTCGCCTGCAGTACCTTTTTTTGTTCGTCTTTGCTTGTTTTAGAGTTACTTTAAGGATTAGCTTGGTCTTTGTGCTTGTTTAAGGGTTAGGGATACTTTTAGGGTTATGTTTGTTTTTGTGCTCGTTTTAGGGATACTTTTACGGTTAGAGCGTGTCTTTGTGCTTGTTTAAGGGTTAGGTTTACTTTTAGGGTTATGTTGGTTTTTGTGCTTGTTTTAGGGATACTTTTAGGGTTAGAGCGTGTTTTTGTGCTTGTTTTAAGGTTAGGGTATGTCTTTGTGCTTGTTTAAGGGTTAGGTTTACTTTTAGGGTTATGTTGGTTTTTGTGCTTGTTTTAGGGATACTTTTAGGGTTAGAGCGTGTCTTTGTGCTTGTTTTAAGGTTAGGTGTGTCTTTGTGCTTGTTTTAGATTTAGGGTGTGTCTTTGTGCTTGTTTAAGGGTTAGGTTTACTTTTAGGGTTATGTTGGTTTTTGTGCTGGTTTTAGGGATACTTGAAGGCTAGGGTCAGACGAACGCAGTTTTAACGTGCGTTTAGCCGCACAAAATCACGGCCGTGCTAGCAGCAAATGACGTCCAATGCCGGGGAACACACGAAGTACGGCCGCACGAAAGTTCGTCCGCGCAACGCAAGTGGCAAACGAACGCATTTTTTCGAGAACGTCAAACCGCTACTACTGACGTACAGAGTGCGCTGCGGCCGCATAGCGGCGTGTTTGCGTGATTGGGAGACTTCAGACGCTGCTAATGTCCGGCCAACATAACGTCCAGACGCAAAAAGTGTTTTATTGTTGATCCGTACAAAATCACGGACGAAAAGGCGCATCGTATGACCGCTATCGCGTATTCCGTGAAAAAATATGTCCGTTCGTTCGACCGCACTTTTCCACGGTCGACGCGAAAAATGCGTTCGTCTGACCCTAGCCTTAGGGTTATGTTTTGTGCTTGTTTTACTGATACTTTTAGGGTTAGAGCGTGTCTTTGTGCTTGTTTAAGGGTTAGGTTTACTTTTAGGGTTATGTTGGTTTTTGTGCTTGTTTTAGGGATACTTTTAGGGTTATGTTTGTTTTTTGCTTGTTTTACGGATACTTTTAGGGTTAGAGCGTGTCTTTGTGCTTGTTTAAGGGTTAGGTTTACTTTTAGGGTTATAGTTTGTTTTTGTGCTTTTTTTAGGGATACTTTTAGGGTTAGGTGTGTCGTTGACACCTACTGTGTCACTCCTCTCCCTCCTACTGTTCGGTGTGTGTAACGTGTATATGTTATTCGTTTTTCTATCTCTTCGATTGTACAGCGGTAAGGAATCTGTTTGCGCTTTATAAATGCTTGTAACTAACTATTGTGCTTGTTTTAGGGTTAGGGCGTGTCTTTGTACTTGTTTTAGGGATAGTGCTACATTTTGGGTTAGGGCTTGTATTTGTGCTCGTTTTAGGGATACTTTTAGGGTTAAGTGTGTGTGGTTTTGTGCTTGTTTAAGGGTTGTGTCTGCTTGTTTTAGCTTTAAGGCGTGTCTGCTTGTTTTAGGGTTAGGGCATGTCTTTGCTTGTTTTAGAGTTAGGTGTACCTTTGTGCTTGTTTCAGGGTTAGGGCGTGTCTGTGCTTGTTTCAGGGTTAGGGCGTGTCTTTGGGCTTGTTTCAGGGTTAGGGCGTGTCTTTGTGCTTGTTTTAGGATTAGGATTACAGTTCAGGTTATTTGTGCTTGTTTTAGGGATAGGGTTACATTTCCAGTTAGGGCTTGTATAGGTGCTTGTTTTAGGGTTACGTTTAGGGCTAGGTTTGTTTTTTGTGCTTGTTTTAGGGTTAGAGTTACATTTCAGGTTAGGGCTTGTGTTTCTGCTTGGTTTAGGGTTGTCATGGAGCTGACGTGGCGCTCCACGCTTCAAACCCAAAGAGACTTTATGTTCATTTATATTGTGTGATTTTAAATATATTTTACATCATTTGGTTTTAGTTTAAATTAGTTTAGTGTAAAATGGCGTAACTTTAGTTTTAAATATACTTATATTCCTGTAGGTAAATGTGTTTTTGTATAGCCAGTAAACAAGCTTTACTGCTGTGTAATTTATGCAACAGGACTTTTCCCCTTATCTGGCTGCATGTTTGATTCAAGAAATCTGGGATAGTGTTTGTCTTTTAATCTGATGTGTTAGTACAATAGATTATGTAAATGTTGTGTGAGCTAAAAGCTAAAGAATGTTTATTGTAAATATCTTACATAATGTAATTAGCATTTTAGTAGGACGATGTGCGTCATTTATGCAAATTATGGCTGTTGGATTTTAGCATAAATTGTGGCGTTTTGTTCATTAAAAGCTCAGAGAGAAACAGAGAGAGAATCCTGTGAAAAGCATACAGCCGCGTCTGGTGTTTTATTCAGCTACGCTACACTACACACTCAACCTCAGAAGGCACAGAGCGGCCTTCTGGAAATTCCTAACGGCTCCAGGGCAGAGAAACAGAAGCAGGCGGGTCAAGCTGCTCGAGGCGCTGAGGACAGAGCTCCCAGTAGCCGGGCTGACCGCAACGAAGGGGTGTCTGGAGAGTCAGGACAGGCAGAAGAGAACTGTTTTTGTGCTTGTTTTAGGGTTATTTTTAGGGTTAGGTGTGTCTTTGTGCATGTTTGAGGGTTAGGGTTACTTTTAGCGTTGTAAACGTGCTTGTTTTAGGGTGTCTGCAGAACTTTTATTATGTTAGGCCTTTAAACCAAGTGTCAAGTCTTGCAGGAATGCTTGGGAACGCAGTTCCCTCACTATTTTAGCAGGAGGAACTTCGTTCCCTTTTGGCTGATATATTGGGAAGCTGCAATACCTTTTTATGTAGATGCATTTTATAAAAAAGTACAGTAACACCTTGCATCTGTAGTGTCCCCCTGATTTTCACTCATTATAACCCCCTGAATGTTATCTCTGTACAGCAGTGACTGACCCCACAGCTCTCCCGTATTCTGCCAAATCTTTGGCTCTTGTAATGCAGCAGCAAAGTTGCTGAACCTTTTGTTACAGTGAGGATTGGGGCTGCTCTTTGGAGCTTGTTTTACAGTAATACAGAAAAGTGAATTCTCAGTGGATTTCGCTCCTCCGCAGGGGGTGCACTAATCCCGCCTTAAAGAGATCTGCAAATGGGGTTTGATATGCTAATGATTGCTTTTTCGATGTATTACAATACACACACATGCGCATAACATACCTAAGCCAAGAGAAACACTAGCTTATGACAAACACAATCTATACCTTCTTGGCCTTTGTTTTCTTTGCGTAGCTCTCAGATAAGGGTTTCTTCTTCTGTTGCACGCTGGTTTTGGAAAACATGTCCTCAAACTCACTGGTGTCCACAATACTGGGTTCCTTCAATAGTTCCCACAGCATAGCACTGGAGCTAGATATGTATACAATGTGAGTGACACGAAGAACTCCATAGAAATTCCACATTACATGACCTATGGTTTTAATTTAATGGGTATAACATACATAGATGCATTTTCTTCCTACCTGCTACTCTTGAGTTGAATCCTCGTCCAGTAAAGGGGTTTCATGGGGCATCCAGGTTCTATGGGAGGTTTGCGAGGCGGTTTGTTTGTATTTGAGAGTCCACCAAAGAGGAATCCGGGTGGAGGTGGAGGACCAGAGCCTGGTGGTGGAGGTGGTGGTGGAGGACCAGAGCCAGGTAGAGGGGGTGGCGGAGGAGGACCAGAACCAGGAAGAGGTGGTGGTGGAGGAGGCCCAAAACCAGGCAGAGGAGGAGGAGGAGGTGGTGGAGGAGGAGGAGGAGGGCCGGAACCCGGTAGTGGAGGCGGTGGAGGAGGTATCAAACCTGGTGGTGGAGGAACAGAATTCGCAAGCTGAGGTGGTACATTATCCAAAGAAGAATGGGATGACACAGAGGATGGAGAAGTCAAAGACACGTCACTGGTACTTGAAAAGCTCTGGTGTAGTGAGGTGATATTTAGCTTTTTGCGTAAAATATTATTGGTCTTCACAGTCTTATTGTCTTCTTCATTTGGTTTCAAGAAAGTGTCTCGGTCAGTCTGTATATAAACATTGCGGAATGTCTTTGGTGGATTCTCATCTTCTGTAGAGACGCAGGCATCCCGTGCCTCTCCTTTCAGTATATTGAGTCTGTTCCGTAACTCTTCTTGGAGGGCTTGGATTACCTCCTGAAGTCTAGCGGTGTGAACAGCATGTTCTCCTCGCACATTGAAAATCTGGACTTCAAACTGGGACTGAAGAACAAAAGAATGACAGAAGTGTAAAAATCAAGCTGGCACTTACAAATAAAATGTACAGTCAGACCGGGAAACTCCAAACCGCTGTTATTAACAAAATGTTTAAATACATTCCTAAATCCTTCACAGTAGGTGAGAGAACAATAGACCCCCTGTGGCCTTATCTAAAACATTCCCTCCTCTACCTCATTAACTGTTAAATACTGTAGAAGATAAACAGCACCAGTAATGCAAAACCTTTGCAAAGATTTTGGTAAATGTTGCATCAAGGGAAAAATCCGCAAAATGGATACGGGAGACTAAAAAAACTAACTTTATTTTTCCTTTTTAAATGCAATCGCTTAAAAGAAAAAAAACAGCAGCATGTGTTTTATATAGTGTTTTATAATGTGGTTTATAATGTGGCTTATAATGTGGCTTATAATGTGGCTTATAATGTGGCTTATAATGTGGCTTATAATGTGGCTTATAATGTGGCTTATAATGTGGCTTTGTTTGTAATGCACAAGTAATCCAAATACAGCTGATGTTAGTGGTAGTGTCCCTACAGGCTGCGGTCACACGAGCGCACTGATTGCGTACAGCACATCCGTTGAAACGGATGCACTTTATAACGGATTAGAAATTGTATCAATTCGTTTTGACTGATGTTGAGAAAACGAATTAAGAAGGTTGTATGCAGGGGTTTCTCCATGTCCGTTGTAGTTTTTTCACGCCGATGCCTCCATGGCCTCCGTTGCCTCATCTGCTGCCCGTGCGTGAAAAAGTGCGCAGGTGCTTTGCGTATTGTTCTCTTTTCGGCCGAACGACCATATTACATTCTGAATGCTAACGGGTTAAAAAAACCTGTTAGCAATTCGGATCTTGCGCTTTTCAGCGTGAGGTAACTGTACTTCGCGCTCCCTATGCTTAACATGGGGAGCGCAAAGTGTTAATTAGCGTTAGGATTACAAAATCCTATTGCTAATTACCGTCCTGCTGCGGCAAACTGGAAAGTTACCCACAGCTAGGAGCTGGTGCTAAATGATACGGCGTCTGCGGAATCCGTCAACAGCAGCTGAAAAAAAGCACCAAATATCAGATACTCACCTCTCATCCAGCGGCGAGAAAGGCGGCTCCGTCACTTCTGGCCGCCGGGAGCAGAGAGAGAGACTTGGGGAAAAAAAGTCCTCTAGTCTCCTTCTGCAAATCACTCCACCCACCTGCCGGATCCCGCAAGGCGAGATCCTGCAGGTCATGTGACCAGCCGTGGAAGCCTCCATGGAGTCCTATGGACTCCATGGAGGGGATGCTCGCAGAATTAGAGATGTGCACCGCTGAAAATTTCGTTTTGTTTCGTTTTTTTTTCCAGGTGCTTGTTTCAGGTCATTTCGGCCGGTTTATGTTTCGATTCGAAATATAGTATCGATTCGAAATTTCGGATCGATTCGGGTCATTTTGGCGTTTGGATCATTTTGGCGATTCGGTGATTCGGATGAGTCGTTTCAGTTTGGTTCTTCATTTTTTAATGGAGTTATTGTTTTTTTTATTGCTTATTTAAGAATGGGAAGTACGTTTGCTACCAATAGAATGAAAGTTCCTTTACTTATTTATTCTTTTAAGATTTTTTAAGCAATTTTATGGGTGAAATTTAAGGTTTCTTAACTTTTTTTAAATAAGGCTTTTTAACCCATAGGTTTCAATGCAGCATATGAAACCGCACATTGCCGGGCAGCACCGCTACCGTATAATAATGCAACATAAAACGAAACTCAACTGAACCGAATAACCAGAAATGATCCGAATCACCGAAATGATCCAAACGCCAAAATAACCCGAATCACAGAATCGACCCGATTTATCGAATCGACCTGAAATTTCAAAATCATCCAAAGTATCGAATGACTCGAAATTTCGAATCGATCCGAAATTTCACGTGGTCGACATTTTGGATTCGGGATGCACTCGGAAGCATGAAAATGGTAAATTTCGTCCGAAAATCGATTCGATGCGAAACGAATTGCTCATCCCTACGCAGAATTATCTGCACACGACGCATGGCATTTGATGTAGACATACTGTGACTCTGTATACCCGGGTAACTGTTTCTTGACAATACAGACCTGCGATATTAAGTGTCGGAGACATTCGCCTAATCTATGTTTACATCCTAACAGAGTGTCACTGAGGTCGATGGTCAGACAGACCGTATTTTGAGGAACTCGAAGCATGTGCCTGCGCTGTCATATGGGAAATATGAAGCTTAGAAGTCACGTCTATTGCAAGGAAATGATACGCACACTGGTGGCTTACATGGTGAAAAAAATGTATAATGATGTATGTGATGCGTGTGAAAGGCTCTAAGGTTATGGGAACAGAACCTGAATAATTGCAACAAGTGAAGGGGCAAAACAATTTGTTGAGTTGCAAAAATGTAACCTTGCTTGCAATACATCACATCACATAAACCCCTTTAGTGATGGAGGCAAGGCAGAAAAATCTGTCACTTCATTCGGAAAATACCACTAATTTCCAAATAACGTTAGATTGGTACATTCCTGTTATCCGGAGCCATTTTCAAAACAACTCCTTTATTAAACATCACAAATTCTTCTATGCAACAATAGAGAAACAATAACAATTATATCCTTCCCCACTGCAGGGCATTCCGCTAGCGTCTATGTGCCGAGACAGTCCCGCCCACCAGTTGGCGCACTGAGCGTGTCATTAGCTGCCGTGGGAGGGCCGTCCTCCTGCGGCCAATCATACAAAAAAATTACAGCTTGGGCACCATCTGTGGTCAATGAAAGGGGGAGGGTCCTTGCTCCATGACCCTAGAACATTAGTCTCAAAAATTCCAGTAGACCAAAATATGAAATAAAGTGGATTTATTCCATCACCAGCAAAAATAACGACAGTTCGACCAATCGGTTTTGACAAAGACCGGTTGTTCGAAACGTCGTCATTTTTGTTGGTGATGGATTAAATCCACTTGATTTAATATTTTGGTCTACTGGAATTTTTATTGAGACCCCTGCAGCCAATGACGTGCATCGTGCGTCAGCTGTGTAGGCAGGCTGGAGGAGGGCCCCCTTCAGCAGCTGGCAAGCGGGGCGCACTAGTGCACCTCACCGGCGATAACACCCCACCGCCGAGCACAACCCACCTGGTAGTAAAAGGTTAATTGAGATTCCAGAGGCCAAAACACTCATTGCTTTCAACACTGAATCAAATATGTGTCGTCTCTCATGTGCTGCCTCCAAATGAATTCGGCCAAATATGATTCTACAGTTGTGTTCAAAATTATTCAACCCCCAATGCTGTAAAGGGTTTTAGGGAATTTAGTGTACATTTGTAATTGTATTCAGAATGAAATCCTACAAGGACTTTTTAAAGAACCATATGCAACTAAAATGACATCAATTGGTTTTGTAATACAGTAGTAAATGTTTCTTTTGTGAATTCTTCATTGACACAATTATTCAACCCCTTAAAGACTACCACTCTGAAGAACAGAGGTTCATTCAAGTGTTTTCAATCAGGTATTGAAAACACCTGTGGATGTCACGGAGCAGCAATAAAGCATAATAAGCACCAATTAGGCAGCTTTAAAATGACTGTGATACTCAGCTCCTTCTAGACATTTACTGGTGTGATTACAAACATGGTGAAGTCAAGAGAATGGTCCAGGAAGACAAGAGAAGAGGTGATTACTCTTCACAGGAAGGGCAATGGCTATAAGAAGATTGCAAAGATGTTAAACATACCAAGAGAGACCATAGGAAGCATCATTCGCAAATTCAAGGCAAAGGGCACTGTTGAAACGCTACCTGGTCGTGGCAGAAAGAAGATGCTGACTTCGACTGCTGTGCGCTACCTGAAGCGTAGAGTGGAGAAAAGTCCCCCGTGTGACTGCTGAGGAACTGAGAAAAGATTTGTCAGATGTGGGTACTGAAGTTTCAGCTCAGACAATACGGCGCACACTGCGTAATGAAGGCCTCCATGCCAGAACTCCCAGGCGCACCCCTTGCTGTCTCCAAAGAATAAGAAGAGTCGACTGCAGTATGCCAAAAGTCATATGGACAAACCACAGAAGTTTTGGGATAGTGTTCTGTGGACTGATGAAACAAAATTAGAACAGTTTGGGCCCATGGATCAACGCTATGTTTGGAGGAGGAAGAACAAGGCCTATGAAGAAAAGAACACCTTGCCTACTGTGAAGCATGGCGGGGGGGTCAATCATGCTTTGGGGCTGTTTTGCTTCTGCAGGTACAGGGAAGCTTCAGCGTGTGCAAGGTACCATGAATTCTCTTCAGTACCAGGAGACATTGGATGACAATGTGATGCAGTCCGTCACAAACCTGATGCTTGGGAGACGTTGGACCTTTCAACAGGACAATGATCCCAAGCATACCTCCAAGTCCACTAGAGCATGGTTGCAGATTAAAGACTGGAACATTTTGGAGTGGCCATCGCAGTCACCTGACTTAAATCCGATTGAGAACCTCTGGTGGGACTTAAAGAAAGCAGTTGCAGTGCCCAAGCCTAAGAATATGACTGAACTGGAGGCTTTTGCCCATGACGAATGGGCGAAGATACCCGTAGATCGCTGCAAGACACTTGTGTCAAGCTATGCTTCACGTTTAAAAGCTGTTATAACTGTAAAAGGATGTTGTACTAAGTACTAAGATTGAATGTCACTTGGGGGTTGAATAAAACTGATAATGATGTGAGCACAGAAAAGACATTTGTGGTTATTTCATTATAAATGTTATGTTATATTTAAAAAACAAAATACCGCAGTATATTCGGGAGTGCAAATAGATAGTCTGTCTCCTTAGGGTAATAGTCTTAAATTCCTTAGGAATCTTCAAAAAGATCTTTAATCTTCAGTGGAATCTCCAATCACAAAGCCAATATGCAATGAAGAAGAGAAAAAGAGAGAACATTTGGGCAATATCGTGTAAGATATATATGCCAATCTGTGTATTCTTATGGAAAAAAACTCACAAGCGTGGAGCTAGATAGCTCAATGGGTGTGGACAGTTGAGTCACTATGGGGGACTCCTCCCTTCAGTCGTAGCAGTTCCTATTCTCCTGTTCACCTCAATGGATTTTTCACAGTTGACTGAGGAAGCTTGCAGTTCGGTCCCCACATCCACTCGGTGTGTGGATGCAGGGGTGATGCAAGGGGGAGGGCGGCCCGCACCGGGTGACATCACCGCCTAGGGTGACACCCTAAGAAAAAAAAATCTTGTAGCCACGCCCACTGTGGGAGCAAATGAGAGAGCCCTGTAACTGGAACACACTGGGGTTCTTGTCCAAAACTCCAGCATCTGAACTAGCCTGTTATTTAGTCCATTCCGTCTCCGTTCCAGAACCACGTAGGGACCAGCTTTCACCTACCAGACCACCCAACTGGTAGCCCTGGCATTACAGAGACGTGACCCAAAGGAGCAGAGTCCCTATGAACAGCAGCCAAGCACACGAGTCTTGGCGTGAGAATTGAAGACTCTTTAATATTTCCAGGGCTTTCCTTATTTTCCTTTTAACCAGTTTTTTAAGACACAAAATCCAAGCAAGAGAATAAGCAGCATGAGGATATGTGGTTGCTTACAAAGTACCTCTTGGCTTCATTAGGAAGGACCCACCTGACCCAGAGATGGCGAGTGGGATTTCACTTTAATGGCCATTCAAGTAAACCAAAACCTCTGTTTTGTTTCGCATGGAGCTACAGGGGTGAGCGCAAATGACACTTGAAGTGGGCTGGATACTTCTGTTCTATGCAGCTGCCCTGACAGGGAATAGGTACCAAACTGTTTTTTTCTGCATATAAGAGAATAATCCTATTATTATTATCATCATTTATATAGCGCCAACAGTTTCCGCAGCGCTTTACAAAAACCAAAGGGAACGAGCTACAAATAAACGGACACATGATGGAAACACTAGGTGTGTAGAGGGCCCTGATCATAGGAGCTTACAATCTAGAGGGATTGGGGTTGAGGAAGACGAGGGGAGTTTTACCAGACGGCAGGATCATTAGTGCTAGTGGTTTGGGAACTGTGGGGCCATAGAAGCGGCTTCAATCATGTGTGAGTAGGTGAGCCGAGGGATGAGTTGCGTCAGCGATTTGGTCGCTAATCTGAAGAGCTGGGTTTTGTGGGTTTTCTAGAAGACCTGAAAATCAGAGGAGCGTTTCATAGGACGAGGCAAGTCATTCCACAGGACCGGCGCTGCCCTTGAGAAGTCTTGGAGGTGAGAGTTGGCAGTGCGGGTGTAGACAGATGACGGGTGGAGATCACTCGCCGACCGGAGTTGTCTAGATGGGACGTGCTTGCGGAGTAATGAAGACATGTAGGGAGGGGTCGAGTTATTGAGCGATTTGAACGTGAGCGTCAGTATTTTAAACTGTATCCTGGAACGTACAGGAAGCCAATGGAGGGACCGGCAGAGGGGGGAGGTACAAGAGGTGCGCCTGGTGAGAAAAATAAGCCTGGCACCTGCATTCATTACAGGCTGCAAAGGGGCAATACGGTAACCGTACCATACACACTCCTCCCAGACAAGAGTAAAGACAAGAAAACACTAGAACAATGGTCACACTCTAATCATATCATACACAATCACATATCTCAGTGAATCCAGGGAGACAGAAGCTGCTGACTGGGTCCATTAAGAGGTGGAGGGGGCTTATGTCTCAAGCCTGATTGGATATCTTCCAAAATCATTGTCATTAACGTTGCTGCGCTGTCATCAATACTTTGACCAAGAAGCATTGCGGTTCTCCCAACAAATCCCTCTGTATACCCTTTGCTGAGGAAATACTCGGCCGGCATTGTTCTTACGCTTAGTGAACAAACGCTTGTCGATTTCAGCAATTAATCATTCGCCTCCACTCATCTCTTAGTCGGATGAGGTAGCTGACGCAGACTTGTAGTTGTTCCAGTCAGCGGTCGTGTTCTTATTCACGCTTTGCATCACTTGGTCGACATCAGTTCCTTGGCCCAGCAAAAGAAGAAATGAATGGCTGTCACAAAGGGTAGATGACTACCCGTGAACCAGTTCCCGGTGCGAATGTTGACCTTCTTCCAACAAGTAGACTTTCTACAATCCCAGAAAATACTGGAGCCAAACTAGAGCTTCTAGACATGTGCACGGTGGGATTTTTCGTTTTGGATTTTTTCGTTCCGTTTTTTTTTTTTTCTCGTTTCGGATCATTTCGGATCAATTTCTTTTCCTTTCGGATCATTTCGGATCAGAACGCGATTCGTTATTTTGGATCGATTCGAAATTTTGGACAGCCGATTTTCGTATCGGAAATGCTTCCGAAATATCGAAAATTATAATCTCGGCCAAAACCGAATTTCTGACGATGTCTACGGACCAGTTTAGGGCTTACATTGCCTCAAAAAAAATACAGCAAGTACCACCGCCTGTATTTTTTTTTGAGGCAATGTAAGCTATAAACTGGTCCGTCTAACAAGAAAGCCGCATATGTTCGCATGTGCGTTTCACTTCTCTTTTCCTGTAGAATTCCAACACTGCATTAATTATACTGCAGAGAAGTGCTTCCCCGCAGTGTGTGGATTCATATGCTGCATTAAAACTTTGTTTTGGATCATTTCGTTCCGTTTTTTTTCTGTTTCTGATCATTTAGTTCCGCTTTTTTTTTCGTTTCGATTTCTTTTCATATAGAATCATTTCTGATCGGATCGCGATTTGTTATTTCTGATCGATTCGAAATTTCGAACGGCCTATTTTTCGTTTCAGAAATGCATCTGAAATAACGAAAATATCGGACGAAAACAAAGTTTGGACGAAACGAAATACACATGCCCAAGAGCTTCATTTCGTGTCCATTTCGACACCGTAGCCCAGTTGACCGTACACCTTTCTCTTGTAAGAACGCCACCACTTCTTCGGCACGAGGTAGGATGAAGATGTTTATTTCTCATCTGACAGTTTATCCATTACTGACCGTTTGGAACATTGTAGGAATGTGCGTTTCGGGTTTGGGAATTTCAGAATTTTCATGAAATTTCCCGATTCGTGCATTCGGATTTGGGAATTTCAGAATTTTCATGAAATTTCCCGATTCGTGCATTCGGATTTGGTCGAATTTACGAAAATGTTCAGATCCGAACAAATTTTCGTGCCGAAACGAAAACTTTTCGAATGGACTAGAAATGTGTAAAATCGAAATTCATTTTCGTTCCATTCGTGATTTCGGCTCCATTCCTGATTTCGGTTCCATTTCAGTAATTTCGGACATCGTATTTATATCGCTGATTCTGTAATTAAATTTTGTATCATTCCCATCAATGTTTCCTTCCTGGAAAACCAGAGAAATCTCAATGTATCCTTCCTGGAAAACCAGAGAAATCTCAATGTATCCTTCTTGTAAAGCCAGAGAAATCTAAATGTATCCTTGTAAAACCAGAGAAATCTCATGTATCCTTCTTGTAAAACCAGAGAATCTCAATGTATCCTTCTTGTAAAACAGAGAAATCTCAATGTACCTTCTTGTAAAACATGAGAAATCTCAATGTATCCTTCCTGGAAATACAGAGAATCTCAATGTATCTTCTTGAATTAGGAAATCTCATGTATCCTTCTTGTAAAACATGAGAAATCTCAATGTATCCTTCTTGTAAAACCAGAGAAATCTCAATGTATCCTTCTTGTAAAACCAGAGAAATCTCAATGTATCCTTCTTGTAAAACATGAGAAATCTCAATGTATCCTTCCTGGAAATACAGAGAAATCTCAATGTATCCTTCTTGAAAACCTTAGGAAATCTCAATGTATCCTTCTTGTAAAACATGAGAAATCTCAATAGCAGAATTATCGTATCGACAGAATTATCGTATTCGAAAAACCATTAGTTTACGTCAAAACGAATAGACACTTTGAAACGAGGAGAACAGACGTTCTGAAAAACACGAAAATTTCTGAAATCACGAAAAAAAAGTCGATACGAAAAACGACGAACCGAAACGAAAATTTACAAAGTCCGAACGAACCGAAAAAAAATAAATTGCTGCACAAGCCTAGAACATGGCTCCGGATAACAGGAAAGTAGATTTTGTGGGTTATTATTTGACGGTTAACACTTTTAAGAGGATAAATATTGGAGACTGAGATTACTCGTTTTCATGCTGTATCTTTGTTTCTGGACACTTTCTTCTTCCTCTTTACTTTTACTAAATCCAGATGAATTTTTCAACACGGGCCACGACAGGTTAACGCTGGCTCGGAGCAGCGGAAAATACTCATGGATTCAGTTTAGACGTTGGATCCTAATGAGATAAACACGAGAAGCGAATGTGTGACAATTAGACCAATTTATTTTACCTAGTGTTTGGGCGAAAAAGGGAGACGGAACAAATGATGTTTTTAATGTTTACACATCACTGCAGCATCCAATTAAAAAGCTCTAAAGTAAAACTAAACGCTGCCCCCTGCTGACAACTAAGAGGTCGTCCAGGAATCCCGGGGTCCTCACGCTCTGTGCACAATCAGACTAAAAGGGGTTATTCAGAGAGGTCCGAAATGCTGCCGAAATGTAACCGGACACAAATTCAGCGTACGTTGACATTTCGTGGCAATTCAAAGAGCAGGCAGTTCGTCAAATTTTGGCAAACTGCGAGCCAGTACGGTGCCTGTTCGGCAGCAGTGAAATCCCCCATAGAGAAGCAATGGTTAATCTATTCAGAGACACCGAACAACAGTGAAAAGTTGCCGAAGTGCCCTGCCGTTTCGGTGGTTTAATTCGACAGGTTTATTCAGGCGAATCCCATAGTTTTCAATGTTAAAAATAGTCCAGTTTTTATCCAATATCTAATATTATATTATATTTATTATTTTATTCTGCAGCAAAAAGTCTCTTTATAGATTTTTTAAGGATCTTTTAGGCATTTTTCGGTATATTTTTTTTCCCTTTTATTTTTTACGTTTTTTTTTCTTTTTTTCCTGTAACAGACCTTTTTATTATCATTCATAGGATCTTACATGTAAATCCCAGACATTTTCGTTTAGTATTTTTTTTTGCAAACACTGTTTAAATTTTTACACTTTCAAGTGTACTGTTTGTTTTTTTACCCTGTTTGCCAGCTTGTCAGCTTTTTCTGCCTGCTGGTCTGCGCTGCGATCGGCGGCTCAACGTTTTTTTCCTGTGTGTTCGGAGTGGTACCTAGCTGCCAATCCGCCAAACGCAGCCGCCGATCCGCCAAACGTCGCCGCCGATCAACGGAACACAGCCGGCGATCCGCCAAACGCCGCTAAAAAAAGCCAATCAGCTTCCAGACTGGGGGTAAAATTTTTTTTTAAAAAAAAAAACATTTAAAAAGTTGAATTAAACCAATAAACAATTCATAATAATAAACAGAATGCATGAAAATGCATGGAAATAAAAGTCCTATATAAAAATAATAAAAAGGTCTGTTACGGGATAAAATAAACGCCATTTAAAAAAACAAATCAGAATCAAAAATTTTGCTAAAAAAAAACCAGAAAAATGGCTAAAAAAATTAAATTAATTAAAAGACTTTTTGCTGCAAATGAAAACAAACGTTTGAATAAAAAAAAAAAAAATGTAACTGTATTTTTTATTTTTGCATCGACACCTGTGGGATTCGCCTGTTTTAACCTGCAGAACTGAAGTATCGGAAATCAGGCCATTTCACTGACATTTCGGCGTTCTCTGAATAGATTAACCGTTACTTCTCGATGGGACAATTTCACTGTTGCCGAATTGTGCCGATCTGAAACGAACTGCACCGTATTTCACTGTCAATTCGCCAATGTTTGGCGAATTGCCAGCATTCAGAATCGACAAACTGCCTTGAAGTTGCACTGTATGGGGAAATTCACCGATGCAATTCGGTGGAATGTTCGGCTCTTATTGAATAACCTCCTATATGATGATTTGGTTGGTATTAGCCTTTGGGAGCACTTTCCGGGGTTACTGGGCGCACGATGACTGTGGGTTCTGAATTCCTCCGCCATGTGTAGACTTGTATACATTGGCAACGCGGCAGGAAAACAAGCTTCATAAAAGCCTGCTCTATTTTCCATATTGTAAACTTTTCAAACTAATGATAATCTCTCCTCCTCCTCTAACGAAGTCAACATATTAGAGGGGAGTCTGGAGAACAGATGAACCGACGGCTGATAAAATGCCATGTTATGAGAACTTTTTATATTTTTTTTTTTAGGACTTAATAACTCATATTTTCCCAATAGTATTTTTTTTTTTTAAAGAATAAAGTAAATCTATTTGTGCGCACACTTGGAAAGAAAAGTCTATGTAATAAGGCATGGGTCATTAAATGGTAATTTCGCAGGGCCTTCTCATCATCATCATCAAATTGCCCTCAATTAATAATGTCTATCTGGCAGTTGGCAAGAGACTAAACAACTTGCATCTGGTCAGAATTAAGGCCAGTAACCATTTTCTGCTCAAAAAATATAGCAACCAATTCCTAGTGACAGATATGGTTAAAGTGCAACAGAGACTCATATATATTACATTAAATGATGGAGAGTGTATGAGATATATATATATATATATATAATTCTTTTTTTTTTAACTGTGGATTTAAAATACACAGGTGACTTTTAAACAACCTTTGTGTGTAGACATATATATATTTATAACACTTTGATTTACTCATATATATATATATTCATGTATAGGCACATACATAACTATGGATATAGAATACACAGCTGACTCTTACACACACACACACATGCACAGGTTGTTTGTGTGTATATATATATATATATATACACTTCCATTTACTCATATATAATCATATATATGCACATACATAAGTTTAATAATTGCAGAAGTCATTTACAAATCCCAGCGATTCAGAGCACTGCGTCACAGAGCTCATGTGTTACATTCCCCATATGCAGCAAGGAACTCTGGGTAAGACATGCAAATTACATTTGCAATTTTTCACTTTCTTTCCATCCTGGGTCTGTTTTAACACGGAACCCTCCAATCAATGCCATGCAATACTAGATGTTTTTTTTTAAAGCAATGGTCAGGTTTCTGCAACAAGTCACAGCCTCTCCAGCAAAGCTGTTTCGGGCTTATTGTGCCCTCATCAGCAGGAGATAGGCTGTGACATATATATATATATATATATACACCGTGTTAGTCCAGATGCCAAAATCACAAGTACGTACTGCGTATTGCTATACTCGTGATTTTTGAATATATATACACATATATACATACACACACACACACACACACACACACACAGCAGGGCTCAAAATTTCAAGTTCCAAGCTACCAGCCAGGCCTTAAGAATTACCACTAGTTGCCCCACCTAACCCCTATCCTGCCCTGCCTGCGTCTGCATTTTCACTCGCCCTCGTGCAATTTCCACTCGCCAAATGCGAGCAGGCGAGTGGAAATTTTGAGGCCTGTATACAGTATATATCAGGGATGTTCAAACTCCGGCCCTCCATATGTCCCTGAACTACAGCTCCCATGCTTCTCCATCCATCAAATGCAGTCAGAGGTTTCTGGGAGTTGTAGTTCAGGAACATCTGGGCAGCCGGAATTTGGACATTCCTGATCTACAGGTCACTCAAAACCTGTCAATGCCACCAATGAGAAGAAAATTGCCCAGATGCAAAAATCCAAGACAATATATATTTATTTATAAAATATCCACAATACAACCGTGTGGAAGGCTCTGAGTGAGACAAATTGTCAGGAGAGGATTACAGGATTATTTTAATGATTTTTTTAATAAAGCATCGTTTTGTTATTTACCTCTTAGCTCCTGAGTGCATCCACCTATTTTTGTATCATATAATTATATATTTCTACAAACACAGTCATGTTGTTTAAAAGTCACCTGTGTTTTTTTATATCCCTATTAAAAAAAAATATATATATATATATCAGGGATGTCTAAACTCTGGCTGCCCAGATGTTCCTGAACTACAACTCCCAGAAACCTCTGACTGCATTTGATGGATGGAGAAGCATGGGAGCTGTAGTTCAGGGACATATGGAGGGCCGGAGTTTGGACATCCCTGATATATACTGTATATATACCGTATATTCAAAAATCATGAGTATAGCAATACGCAGTACGTACTTGTGATTTTGACATCTGGACTAACAGTAATATATATATATATATATACACAGTTGTGTTCAAAATTATTCAACCCCCACTGAAATTGAGTGTTTTGGCCAGTTTGACATTGATTTTGATCATTCAGTCATCTTGCTTACAATTAAATCAAAGAGGCACGTGTAGGTCAGACAAATCTAGCATAACATTTATAATGAAATAACCACAAATGTCTTTTCTGTGCTCACATCATTATCAGTTTTATTCAACCCCCAAGTGACATTCAATCTTAGTACAACATCCTTTTACAGTTATAACAGCTTTTAAACGTGAAGCATAGCTTGACACAAGTGTCTTGCAGCGATCTACGGGTATCTTCGCCCATTCGACATGGGCAAAAGCCTCCAGTTCAGTCACATTCTTAGGCTTGCGCACTGCAACTGCTTTCTTTAAGTCCCACCAGAGGTTCTCAATCGGATTTAAGTCACGTGACTGCGATGGCCACTCCAAAATGTTCCAGCCTTTAATCTGCAACCATGCTCTAGTGGACTTGGAGGTATGCTTGGGATCATTGTCCTGTTGAAAGGTCCAACGTCTCCCAAGCCTCAGGTTTGTGACGGACTGCATCACATTGTCATCCAATATCTCCTGGTACTGAAGAGAATTCATGGTACCTTGCACACGCTGAAGCTTCCCTGTACCTGCAGAAGCAAAACAGCCCCAAAGCATGATTGACCCACCGCCATGCTTCACAGTAGGCAAGGTGTTCTTTTCTTCATAGGCCTTGTTCTTCCTCCTCCAAACAAAGCGTTGATCCATGGGCCCAAACAGTTCTAATTTTGTTTCATCAGTCCACAGAACACTATCCCAAAACGTCTGTGGTTTGTCCACATGACTTTTGGCATACTGCAGTCGACTCTTATTCTTTGGAGACAGCAAGGGGGTGCGCCTGGGAGTTCTGGCATGGAGGCCTTCATTACGCAGTGTGCGCCGTATTGTCTGAGCTGAATCCTCAGTACCCACATCTGACAAATCTTTTCTCAGTTCCTCAGCAGTCACACGGGGGACTTTTCTCCACTCTACGCTTCAGGTAGCGCACAGCAGTCGAAGTCAGCATCTTCTTTCTGCCACGACCAGGTAGCGTTTCAACAGTGCCCTTTGCCTTGAATTTGCGAATGATGCTTCCTATGGTCTCTCTTGGTATGTTTAACATCTTTGCAATCTTCTTATAGCCATTGCCCTTCCTGTGAAGAGTAATCACCTCTTCTCTTGTCTTCCTGGACCATTCTCTTGACTTCACCATGTTTGTAACCACACCAGTAAATGTCTAGAAGGAGCTGAGTATCACAGTCATTTTAAAGCTGCCTAATTGGTGCTTATTATGCTTTATTGCTGCTCCGTGACATCCACAGGTGTTTTCAATACCTGATTGAAAACACTTGAATGAACCTCTGTTCTTCAGAGTGGTAGTCTTTAAGGGATTGAATAATTGTGTCAATGAAGAATTCACAAAAGAAACATTTACTACTGTATTACAAAACCAATTGATGTCATTTTAGTTGCATATGGTTCTTTAAAAAGTCCTTGTAGGATTTCATTCTGAATACAATTACAAATGTACACTAAATTCCCTAAAACCCTTTACAGCATTGGGGGTTGAATAATTTTGAACACAACTGTATATCGTGGTGGATGGAAAAAAAGGAGATTGAAAGCCTCCACACTGCAAAATAATAAAATTTATTATTGCAGAAGTCCTTTACACATCCCAGCAATTCAGAGAACTGCAACACAGAACTCATGTGTTACATTGCCCATATGCAGCAAGGAACTCTGGGTAAGACATGCAAATGATGTCTGCAATTTCCCATTTTTTTGCATCCTGGGTATAAACACTTAAATTTACTCAGATGTGTATGTGTATATATATATATATTGACTACGGAGATTAATATACAGTGACTTTTAAAAAACCTCTGTGTGTATATATATATATATTATATAAATAAAATGTGTATTTACTCAGTTGTGTATATGCATAGATGCTTATATATTTAATTACTTGTATATATATATATATATTTATTTCGCTGACCGCGGGACACTTCTTCAAAAACAATAATAAACAGTCAATTTGCCCTAGTGAGCACAAAGTCTTCCTCACGTTATATCATGACATGCTGGACACACTCAGAGTCTTGTTAAAAATCACACAATTTATTGAAAATACATTAAAAAGCTCTCTGATACCCTCGAAAAATGCACGTTTGATGGGGCCGAAACAGACATTTTTTAAATCTATTTTTGCAATAAAATTGGAGGTTTTACTAAGACCTTGAGCATGTCATGATATATATATATATATATATATATATATGTATGTATGTAGCCGTTGTGTATTTTTGGTACTTTTACTGCGGGACTATGTTTTATGATGTCATGGAGACTATGAACTCATACCGAGCTAACGCGAGACCCCTTGCATGTGACTCACACAGCCAATGGAAGAGAGAGGCACACATGACTTGTTTGTCCAATAAACCTCGTGGATGCCTCGAAGAGCACGAGGAGACGCGCGTCTGAGGTGATGCGGTGTGTGAGGCCTGGCAGCGGATACCTAAGCGGGCCTGGCAGCGGGAGGCTAGCCTGGACGTTCCGAACGAGTGAGCAGTTATTGAAGCTGAAGCAGACCGGAGCGGCGCTGTTAGCGTGTGGGTCTGAGGAAGCGCTGCCGAAGTAGGCCGAGATCACCTAGCTGTTTGGCACCATTGAAATACCGAATCAGGTCGAGACCACCTAGCTGTTTGGCACCATCACAATACCGAAGTAGGCCGCAGCTGCCTAGCAGTTTGGCACCATCACAATACTGAAGCAGGCCGAGACCAGCTAGCAGTTTGGCACCATCACAATACTGAAGCAGGCCGAGACCACCTAGCAGTTTGGCACCATCGCAATACCGAAGTAGGCCGGAGCCGCCTAGCAGTTTGGAGCGGCAGCCGTGATCAAGCAACCTGGCAGTTCGGGGTACAGTGGCAGACATATTGATTTACCACACCTGTGTGTTGTAGTTCCTGCCTGGGAGACCATCCATCATCATGGATGCCCAGACAGGTGGAGGCACTACCGAAGTTAAGTATCTCTACTCCCACATTGCGGACGCTCAGGATCTCCATGTTAAGCAGAATGATGTAACCGAGCAAGAGGGCCTTAGGGGAGCGGGGAACCCCAGCCCAACACCCGTTATATATATATATATATCAGTATATATACACAGAGTCTCATGTATATATGGATTTATATTGCTTGTGAAGGCAGGCGTGTATTGTCCCTTATTGTGATTCACTTGAGATGGAAGAGTCATAAACAGAGAGCATGTTAACGGTTTGACGCACCTGGTGTTGTTTAACGCTCTAGTTTATATATCCATCTATGAGTAATGCACATTTATAGATCAAATGAGAAACAAACATAAAAGAGTGCACGGAGAACTTTTATTTATTGCAGATTATTTCAGCATCGGGGTTATGAGCTGAACTTTACTGTATCCATGTAATGAACACAGCAAAAGGATTACACGTAATAATGTGCACGACTTTGTGCTCCGCTAACGTTACCAAACAGCGCAGAGTCCACAAAACAGGATATAGGCCTCGTATGGGAAACCCTTACTCTTCTCTAGTTTAATGGATGCGGCACGTCTAGGTCAAAGCTGGTTTTCTTCACCTGATGAAGGTTCTTTTTGTAACTCTGGTGGTCCACAAGGAAAGCATAAGATGCTCGGAGTGATGGTGTTGTGCCATCAGCATCATAGGGTCCACCCCAAACATCTCCGAAATGCAAACCTAATTATATTTTGTGTATATAGAGGATCTAACCCAGAGGTCGGCAATTGTGGACCTCCAGATCTCTCCGAACTATATTTCCTATGAGGTTCTGTCAATCTAACAAGTAGCTGAGCATCATGGGAGATGTAGTTCCAAAACAACTAGAGGACCAAGGTTGCCGAAAACTAATCTAACCCAGTGTGCCAGAGTCTGATTTAACACAACACCTGTTTGATGTTAAACACAACATATGAGCAAAGGGCCCAACAGAATTTAGAAGAATGATCACGGTTCCTCCTTACGTGTCTCTTTTTTAAAGGGCCAGTACCACCAAAAAAATGAAATGTCATTATTGTGTATATTTTATGCTGCTGATATCTTACATACGCTTTGTTTTTCTCTTTTATGTTCAGTTAAGAAAATATTTTACTCTTTGTGTGTCACTATATATGTCCCTGGGTGCATCCATTGTGTGATATTTTCCTCTATATGCGTCACTGGGGGCATCCATTGTGTGATATTTTCCTCTGTGTGTCACTGGGCGCATCCATTGTGTGATATTTTCCTCTATTGAAGTGGAATCAGGCTGGAAGCTGGCCGCCATTATAAGCCAGGCGGCCATCTTGTTCAGAATATTGGTTCAATATTTGTTTAGCTGAAACTAGAATGAAGCATACGTAGAAATTTAGGAATGTGTTCAATTAGCAGAAAAGCAATTAAAAACTGAGAAAGATCGAGGCTGTTCCTGGCACGAAGGGATAGAATGAGAAGTGGATACATCAAGGTCACAGAGGCCCCAGCAAGACAAAGGGAAGCATAGAAGATAGACCAGGTGCTACCCGCAACAAATGAGCACAGGCGCTAGGGAGGCGAGCACAGCCCGGACTGGATGTAGTAACTAATCATGATTTGTTGAAACTAACATGAAGTTTGCCAATTTACGGCCAATTTAATGGAATGTCTTTGTATTAGACTAAGGGAGGTATTAACCCACGTGGGGTGGGATAGTGTCACCGGGAGGTGGGCTAATTCAGATGTACCTAATGTATTCGGGGTATAAGACCCCTTGTCGGGAGGAACTCGGGGCTCAGTCTTTGCGATTCAATCCTGTCTGAGCATCTTCTGTGACGTCACAATAAAGTTTGCCTTTCCTGAAGAGACTCATGTCCAGACAATCCTTGCTCGTGTCCGGTCCGGCCTCGTCCCGAGTGAACCAAGTGGATTCCGGTAACACTATATATGTGTCACTGGGCGCATCCATTGTGTGAAATTTCCCTCTATATGTGTCACTGGGCGCATCCATTGTGTGATATTTTCCTCTATAGGTGTCACTGGCTGCATCCATTGTGTGATATTTTGTGTTGTAAACTGCCCCTCAAGTATCTTTCAATCACTTGCTCCTCACTGTGAGGCTTTGGTCATAGAATGGAGTGAGTGATTCAGTCACTGACTCACATCATTGTAATGTGTGGGATGTATTCAAAGGACATCACCAGGGGGTCGATTAGATTTATTTTAAGCTCCCTGTCTTATCTCAATCAGCTGCCAGCTCTTATGTCGAGTAGCAGAGGCAGGACAATAGCTTCCTGCCTCCATAGCTATACATTCACTCCTCCACCTCATTAACTGTTAAATACTGTAGAGGATATAAAAGCACAGCCACAAAGTAAAACTCACCATGAGGTGGAAAAGGGAATATTTTGATAAGATTTTAGTAAATGTTGCATCATGGGAAAAATCCACAAAATTGAAAAATAAAAAAAAATATTTTTTTACATGCAATGACTTCAAAGAAAAAAACAGCAGCCTGTGTTTTATGTATTTTATAATGTGGTTTTGTTTGTAATGCACAAGTAATTTTGTGACAGCTCATGTAAATGGTTGTTGTCATGGAGCTGATGTAACACTCCATGCTTCAAACCCCAAGAGACTATGTTCAATTTATATTGTGTGTTTTTAAATATATATTACATCGTTTGGTTTTAGTTTAAATTAGTTTAGTGTAAAATGGCGTAACTTTAGTTTTAAATATACTTATATTCCTGTAGGTAAATGTGTTTTTGTATAACTAGTAAACAAGCTTTACTGCTGTGTAATTTATGCAAAAGGAATTTTCCCCTTATCTGGCTGCATATTTGATTCAAGAAGTCTGTGATAGTGTTTGTCTTTAATCTTGATGTGTTAGAACAATAGAATATGCAAATGTTGTGTGAGCTAAAGGCTAAAGAATGTAAAGAATGTTTATTGTTAATACCTGACATAATGTAATTAGCATTTTAGTAGGATGATGTGCTTCATTTATGCAAATTATGACTGTTGGATTTCAGCATAAATGGTGGCGTTTTTGTTCATTAAAAGACAGAACTCTCAAGCTCAGCGAGAGAGAATTCTGTTTTAAAGCATACAGCCACGTCTGGTGTTTATTTCAGCGACGCTACACTATATACTCCACATCAGAAGGCACCGAGCGGCCTTCTGGAAATTCCTAACGGCTCCAGGGTAGAGGACAGAAGCAGGCGGGTCAAGCTGCTCGAGGCGCTGAGGACAGCGCTCCCAGTAGCCGGGCTGACCGCAACGAAGGGGTGTCTGAAGAGTCAGGACAGACGGAAGAGAACGGTTCCGTCACAATCGTGTCCCTTTAACTATTGCATACCTTACACTCGTCCTAGATTACCGCTGGTAGGTAATATCCATAATTAATTCACGGATAGACCTCCAGACCTGAGCACAGATTACTTTTGTCATATGCAAGGAGTATGCCCCGCAAGTCATAGTCCTATAACACCCGACATGGACATACTAATAACCTGCAGTGAGCAGAAATACGGGGGTTATTCAGAGAGCACCAAAATGCCGCCAACATTTTGGTGCTCTCCAGTTCCCCGTACTTCCCTGCACTTCGGGGAATCAAAGTTCCCCACCCTGTGGTGAATGCAGGAAGTGCAGGGAAAACCAGCCGCAATCCAACTGAACACCTGCAGAAACCACCGCAGAAAACACGCTAAACACGCCGAACATGCTGGAAAAAGCTACCGAGCTGCCGAACACTGTGCAGAGCAGGCACCGGTAAAAGCTGACAAGCTGACGAACGGGGTGTATAAAAAAAATAAATAAAAATAATACGCTTTAAAATGTCAAAATTGAAACACTGTTTGCAAAAAAAACTACTGGACGAAAATGTCTGGAATTTACATATAAGATCCAATGAATGATAATAAAAAGGGCTGTTACAGAAAAAAGTAAAAACGATTTAAAGAAGAATGAAAAAAAATCATGAAAAATGCCTAAAAGATCCTAATAAATCTATAAATAGACTTTTTAATGCAGAATAAAATAATAAACGGATTAGATATTGGATTAAAACGGGAATATTTTTAATATTGAAACCTATGGGATTCGCCTGAATAAACCTGCCGAATGAAAACACCGAACAGCAGGGCATTTTGGCAACTTTTCTCTGCTGTTCAGTGTCTCTGAATAGATTAACCATTGCTTTTCTATGGGGGATTTCACTGCCGAACAAGCACAGTACCTGCAGGCAATTCTCCAAAATTTGGCGAACGGCCTGCTCTCTGAATAGCCGAATGGCCCCGAAATGTCACTGTACGGGGAAATTGCCTGTTCGTTGACATTTCGGGGCCAGATCGGATCTCTCTGAATAACCCCTTACATGTTTTTTAACTGAATAAGGACAAATACCTCCAGCACTGGTGATTCGTGTTTCCAGGCTGATGAAGGTCCTCGTGTGACGGAGGTTACGTGCAGAGCTGTAACCATGAGGGCAAGAGACGTTTGAAGAAATGTTGAGGAAGGGAAAAAAAACCCAATAAAAACGGAAGCCAAATCTAGCATAGAGAAAAACATGTTTGTTGGAAAATGAGAAATCTGCCAATCAGAGGACACAACAGCAGAGCTTGGATGACAAGCAATCAGCCCTCATCCGGCATCCATAAAACACGGCTGGTGCGTTCCAAGTACCTGGCACACTGCGATCAGACGCACATTGGATCTTCACCTCTAGACGGCTGGAGGGGGCCCCGGGCCCTCCAGGAAGAAAGGGGATGATTTAACCCTGTTTTTTGATGTGTGAAAGAATGAAGGGGGGAGCGAGGAAAATATAATTTTTTTTGGAATTGGACTAAACATACAGGGCTCTATTACATTCTTCGCGCAAACATGAACGCGTGCGCAAAAACGCATTAACGCGAGGGGCAAAACCCTTTGCGCTGAATGTCGTATTACAAAGTCAGCGCAACAAACGCGCGCATTTGTCTACCACGGGTGAACCTGCGCTGGGTATGTCAGATTCTGGCCTCTGCTGGGTATGTCAGATTCTGGCCTCTGCTGGGTATGTCAGATTCTGGCCTCTGCTGGGTATGTCAGATTCTGGCCTCTGCTGGGTATGTCAGATTCTGGGCTCTGCTGGGTATATTAGATTCTGGGATCTGTCTGGGTACATAAAATTCTGTGAGTTTAACTTAGTATTAGCAGTACAACTATGAGTATAAAAGTTAAAATTTAACACTATGCAGCGCTGTTGTTCACTGGCGCCCAGTTGTCTGATTTACTGGCTCAGTTATACACTTCTACACACACACCTCACATTACTGTATCACAGAGCTCCACAGCAATAAAATTCTAATGTACGGTGTGTATGAGTGTTTGAATTTTATTGCTGTGGCGCACTGTGATACGCTCATACACGCTGCGTTTTTTTGTTTTTTTGGGGGGGGGAAGCATTTCATCCTTACTAAATAAATACACAGAGATAGTGTTTTTACAGTATGTGTAGGATGTGTAATTGTAAAAACAAAAAATTGTAAAATATTATGATTTAGTTGATTTTAGTTTTAGGGGACAAGTCTATGTGTGTGGCTTTTTTTTTTTGGATGTTGGAGTGGAGAGAAAAATTTCAAGGGGGGGCCCCAAGAAAATATTCGCCCAGGGCCCAGTCAATATTAAAGACGGCCCTGCTCATAATTTGAGAATTACTTGTGTCCTGCTGAGCCTGGGAGAATTAGGAGCTGAAGAATATCAAGCCCCATTGGTGAAGTTTCTCCTCAAAGAGATCCTTATTGAACGCCATCTGCCAAAGATGAAGAGCGCAATGAACTTCTTCGTGCCAGCTGTAAGAGATGCACAGAAAAGGCATGACCTACTGTATTTTGCCTGGCTACACTACCAGCCAAAGAAGAATTCATGTGGGGAAGACAAGACGACCTTGAAGGATACAAGGCCCCACCTTCAGTGGTAGCCCCACTACTGCCAGCTCCTTTGAGTGAATGGTCACCTGTGTTTTCAGAAAAGGGGAAGAAATGGTCAGAAGAACCAGGAAAGTATGGAGAAGACGGATGGTTCCAGTTGGCAAGCAACCAAATAGTTCTACCCGTGACATTGGCACCTGAAATTATAAGAGCACTCCATGCCAGCACTCCTGGAGGGAGAGAAATGATGGAACAACAGTTGGAGCCACACTTCTATGTTCCCGGATTATCAGTGATCTGTAAAGCAATAGCCCAGCAGTGTGTAACGTGTGCCAAGAAGAACCAAGAACAGGCCCGTCACAGCCACCAGGAAAACAGCCTATCGGATTATCCCCAATGGCATCGCTGCAGATAGATTTCACGGTACTACCACCCTGCAAAGGATACAAATATCTTCTCGTGATGGTGTGCACCCTGACGGGATGGGTTGAGGCCTTCCCAACAAGGACGGAGAAGACAGCAGAAGTAGTGAGAAGCCTGATGAGAGAGATTATACCACGCTATGGACTGTGCCACTTGAAATTGGGTCAGACAATGGCCCAGTTTTTGTCCAGAACTGTTTGCAACAGCTTGCTCGCCTGCTGGGCATAACCTGGAAGCTACACACAGCCTACAGGCCCCAAAGCTCAGGAAAAGTTGAATGCATGAACAGAACGTTAAAGACTTTAATGTCAAAACTGTGCCAAGAAACGTCACTGGGCTGGTTGGAAGTGCTGCCGATAGTCCAATTGTAGATTAGATGCAGGCCAACCCCACAATTGAAGCTAAGTCCGTACAAACTCATGTTCGGGCAGCCTACCCCTCTGATTGATTAATGGTTTAAGGGGGGACCATCGAGCATTGGGTGAAACTAAATTGAATGAACAAGTATTATTGTTGGGTCAATCAATGCAAAAGTTGAATACCTGGGTGGGAGATAATTTCCCTAATTTCTTGTATCCCCCACTGCATAAGTTTTGTCCAGGTGATTCAGTTTGGGTAAAAGAGTGGAGAAGTGACCCACTAGGCCCAAAATGGAGGGGTCCTTACCTTGTCCTGTTATCCACCCCCACAGCAGTGAAGGTGGCCGAGGTGGATCCGTGGATACACCACTCGAGACTGAAGGCAGCTTCAGCCAGCCCCGATCCAGAGTGGGTGTGGGTGTTTTGAGGGCCATAATAATGCCTGACCACCCGCCGACGATGGAGGATGGGGAGACCCAAAGGGAGACCCCAAGGGAAGTTTATGAGAGGCTGCCCCTCTCCCAGGCCTAGCCTGAAGTAACCTTCACTTTTGAGGTGCTAGGGGGGAGGGATAGGGTTTATGAGACGGTCAAAAGAATTGTCCAAGTGGTGTTGACACTAGGAGCGTTCTTGGTGTTGATACTGTACCTTGCCAATCTTATTTATGCCCTCTCACATGGTGGAAAATGCCCAAATTTCCCAGAAACGACCGGGAGAGTGGATATCTCCCACATCTGGAATGGCACTCACCCAATTATGGAAAATCGCACCCTGTGGAGACAGAAACGTGACCTGGGTTCCATGACCACGCCACGAGGTCACCTGTTGGTGAAATTCAAATACACATACGCAAAGAAATAAGGACAAACAGCGTGTTGGGTGTGCAGCAGATTGCACCCAGAGACCATTTATATCCTGTTTGCTGCAATTCCTATCAACTTGAGTACATTTTCAGCCAGAAATATTGCGATTCATACCATTGTTGACCCTCAGGTAAAACCAGATGAGACAATGCCAAGCTATCCAATAACGGGTCCTGTGTACCCGCCTGATTGGTGCTTCCAGATATGGATTTTCACTCATACTCAGATTATTTGTCCCCGTCAGTCTAGTCAGTCTAGTCACTGCACACACAATCCTGTCAAGTAGAGGGTCCGGAATGGTTGTGGTTAGGCCTATAAAACTCACGACGGAACAACAATTGACAATAGCTAATGTGACAACAACCTGGATGGGGGATTGAATTGATGAAGAGAATGAACAATTACTCATTGCTGATGGATGAGATTTTGAATATAACAAGCAGGGATGTCCAGCTCCTGAACCTTGAGTTGCGTGAGATTCGAAAGTTGCAAATGGTGCATGACATGGCATTTGAACAGATAAGCGCAGCATTGAATGGACTCTGTGAAATGACTATGCATTATGAATGTTGCACCTTCATCAGAATCACATCACATGAGGTCCCTGACTATTACCAGGTAATCCAAGATCACCAGGAGAAAGTTTTCCAGTTGCAGAACACAGCCAGGCAGATCGCAGCAGAAGGCTGGAACCATTTCAAGTCCATTCGAAAAATCCGAAAATATTTTGTTTCGGCTCGGAAAACATTTCGGATCTGAAATTTTCAGATCTAAAATTTTTCGGAAATTCGGCCGCATCCGAAAACACGAATCGGGAAATTTCGTGAAAATTCCGAAATTCCGAAACCCGAAACGCACATCCCTAATCTTAAACGGACCCCGGACCCGGAAGCTGAGACGCCACCGAGTCCAAGGAAACAGCAGGCAACGCGCCGGCCCGGTCTTCTCCCTAAAGAGCCAGGTGGATTCCGGTAGTAACATAATACAGGCATTTGTTGCTAGAAAGCAGACAGGTTCTTCAACTTCACATCATCCTTTAATTGAAAGCAGCAATGATGAGAAGCAGGCTTCTAATGAGGCCAGGAGGTTGTTGCAGTCTGATGTTACAACTGAGTTATAAAGTAAATCCCATATATTCCACTCAGATAATTAAGCTTAACATCGAATTCATCAGATTTACACATGGTCCAGTAAAAACACAGTTACACGAAGAATGTCCACTGCAGGAACATTTTCAAAATGTGGGAATACAAATCAAATTCTGAATGTTCACAAACTCCTGTCAGGTCTACTCGTCCTGGCGGCTCCCAGAAGCATTGTGTTATGGGAAGACGTGCTCCATCGTGTCAAGAATAGATTTCCTTTATGCAGCAGACCTTCCTTGTATCGGTGTCATTCCGCGAGATTCCTCCAAGCCTCACCGCGACAACCGCAGCCATTTTGACGCGGAATGCTCAAACAATGTGTCATTTCATTCTGACACCCTTCATTGTTCCGTTAACGAGCCAGCATCGTTACGTCACTTTCAGTCTGAGTTACTATCTGTGTATCGACCCGGCTTGTGTGACCACGCGTCTGAATTACTATCTGTGTACCGACTTGTCTGACCAAGTCTCCTAGTTACTATCTGTGTACCAACCCGGCTTGTGTGACCATCTCTCCGACTTACTATCTGTGTATCGACCCGGCTTGTGTGACCATCTCTCCGAGTTACTATCTGTGTACCGACCTGGCTTGTCTGACCACGCCTCTGAGTTACTACAAGTGTACTGACCCAGCTTGTGTGACCACGTCTCCCAGATATTATCTGTGTACTGACCCGGCTTGTCTGATCACGTCTCCGAGTTACTAGTTGTAACCTTCGGGTTCAAGAAAGAGGAGGAGCTGTGTACAGCAAGGGGGAAAAGGTAAATAAATTCACTCAAAATATTAAAAGTTAAAGGCTGTATAGCTGTTGGCATCCTCTGCCCAATTATTTAAGAGTAACAAAGGGAACTCTTTTTTTTTATTAGGATATCCCTTTAAGTACTTTTATAACATTATTCCTATCATCAAGAATAGCACCATCAATTAGAGAGAAGAAAGTTCACTGTTTGCACATAATTCTGATATGAGAAAGCCCCTGGCTGCGGGCGAAACGTGTTGGCATTATGTAACTGACACGTGTTTACAGTTGTGTACGGTCCTCCTAGCCAGAAAGTTCCTTCTACACACATGGGAAGAGAAACCGAGCTATGGATGCTTTCTTTAAATAATAAAAGTGATATTTGGGTTAGATTTAATTTTTACCAGACACCTGAATGTAAGTTTATTTTTACTGCTTTTTATTTATTGTAGTATGTTAGAGGATGTGCTCTATTGTGCTTCTGTTTTATCTTTAAATATTGATAGGATCATCAGGCTTATTTGGAGTACTCTGAATCCACTTGAGGTCTGTGTCAGCCCAAGCAATGCGAAAACAGGGGTGGGCTGACCATTAGGTCAACAGGACACTGTCCGAGGGCCCTGGCATGGGAAGGGCCCCCCTAGGGCTTGGTCAGGCCTGCCCTTTCAGCCGGGAGCCACACCAAGACAAAATCATGAAGGAAATTCAACATGTACATACGTGCAGTGCTTGTATATGTGGACATGTCTTCCACGTTGGGAGGCACAATGGGGGACGCCATGATCTCCTATTCCATGGGGCTCCCCAAATTTGTCATTCCAGGAGCAATTCTCCCACAGAGGCGGACTAAGTAACCTGAATGGCCCACAGATATCATTTATATATGACTTCATGTTGTTCAAGTGTCAGTTTGGCTCTAGATCTGTTTCTGTGTGTTCGCTATACGTCGGCTGGATGTGAAAACCTGTGCTGAGGATGAAGAATGCTCTGTTTAAGTATCTTCTTTCTTCTTTATATACTGGGCACGTTTGGAGGTGTCCTGGCCGGGTATATCCCCTGCACTGTGGGTGATTACATTGCTATTAAGAACATATGCAATTATTTTATGGGCTCTCTGCAATATTTGGGCAATTTTAATGGAGAGAGGTCACTTTTCTGTTATTCTGACAGCATTAAATGCATTCTTGAAATGATCTACAGTATCATGGGAAAACAATTATATTGCGCTATATACGAGAAGAGGCGGCGACCGAGAAATGAAAGTTTCCAAGATACTTTGCAGATTGTTGTTTTGTGTTTTTTTTACGTCTACTCTCTGGATTGCATACGGGACGGTTATCAAGAAATCCATTGTGATGTTCCAACGATCATTAAAGCCATCGGAATCTAAACAAAATCTATCGCCAACCACCAATAAACATGCAAACTGTGAAAGATATAAAGCACAGCAGCCTTTCAAAGCTTTCATCACAAAGCTCTGCTCCCAAATTCAGAGCCAAGTCAGGGATCGAGGAAAATATTAGAGGGTGAAGAGATCAAGAACTCGGTGCATTCTGGCTCGAAACTTGTGTTACCCGTTACTGGCGAGGCAACAAACTATTTGGACAGTGCAAGAACACGCTTGGTGTACCACTTCCTCACAACTAATTGGAGCTGGACAGGGCTGCTCTGAGTTTGTTAACTTCATTAACCCCGTCGCACCCCAAGTCACGTAAACACGATTTTGCATTGTAATACATCTAGATTGTTAATTCCCACAGGAATAGGGTCCTCATATCCTCCTGTATCTGCTGGCAGGTATACTGACCTGTCTCCCATATGTATTGTAGAATTGTCCTGTCTTTACCCATTATATCTTGTACAGCGCTGTGGAATGTGTTGGCGCTTAATAAATAATAGCAATCGTTATCATATCAAAACTCCATTTGCGTATCTTTCTAAAGCAATGTTAGTATTCCCTTTTTGGAGAAACGAAATTCATCCGAATTGAAATGAAAACGAAACGGTATATAACGAATTTGATTCGTTACACTGTTTCACTAGAGAACCATTGATTGAATGAGCCGGATTGGATTTATTTATAAAGTATTTTACTGTCATGGTTCGCGCCGAAGACGCCAGAGGAAGGGTAAGTAAGGTGTTGTTTCCCTTACAAAATCAAGTTCCAGTCCAGATCTTACCTCTGCCTGGTCTGGTGTCCAGGCATTCAGGGATCCATTCCAAGTTTCCCCTCACCTCCCCTTCAGCTTCAGGTGTGGACTGATCCTGGACTCCCCATATAATCAGGCCTCACCCTTCAAGCAATGCTTCTGCATTATCCTATTCTTCCTTGGAAGCCACACGGTGTGTCAATCCTGCGTGCTCTGCACATTTCCAGTCTGAGAACCCCATTGTTCTATCCTGCTGAGATCCCTCTTTGCAAGTACCCCGTGGAGACCACCTTTCCTGCAGTACCTCGTAGAGACCACCTTTCCTGCAGTACCCCGTAGAGACCACATTCCCTGCAAGTACCCCGTGGAGACCACCTTTCCTGCAGTACCCCGTGGAGTCCTTTCCTGCAGTACCCTGTGGAGACCACATTCCCTGCAGTACCCCGTGGAGACCACATTCCCTGCAAGTACCCCGTGGAGACCACCTTTCCTGCAGTACCCTGTGCAGTGGCGTATTTAGGTTTTGTGCTGCCCTAGGCCTGACTAAACTCGTGCACCCCCTAATTTAAATTTGAGGCACCCCTTCCTGTCAAGGCCACACCTCTTCCTGGGTAATCCCCACCCTTCCTCTTTAAGCTCCACCTTTTCCTCTTAGAGCTCCGCCTTTTCCTCTCTTTATATTAAAAGTGGATACCAAGTGCCTACTTGTATATTTTGTATACCATTTCAAATGTATCTATTGAGATAAATAAAATTATGAAATGTTTAAATGCAAGCATTTTTACAAAGAACAGCCACGCATGTTAAGTATACTGGATCACAGCCTCTCTAATTGGTTGAACAATAAAATCCACAGAAACGTGCACTGCATATGAGCGTATCACAGAGCTGCACAGCAATAAAACCCACAGAAATGTGCACTGTGTATGAGCATATCACAGAACTGCACAGCAATAAAACTCACAGTAATGTGCAGTGTGTATGAGTGTATCCCAGAGCTCCAAGGCAATAAAACTCACAGTACTATGCAGTGTGTATCACAGAATCCACAGCAATAAAACTCCCAGCAATGCAATGTTTGGTGTGTGTCAGCGTAACAGAATCCACAGCAATAAAAATTCCAGCAATGCAATGTGCAGTGTGTATGAGTGTATTAGAATCCACGGCAATAAAACTCTCAGCAAACCGAGTGAATATGAGCACACAGCAATTATTTATTCTACATTTACCGGCCTCCGTCCGCGGTAGGGCTGTGTGCAGAGTCAGCAGGGACTGTGTGTACAGACTCAGCAGGAGGTCCCTCCAGGCCATGTTAGGATCGCGGCTGTGCCTGTGCGTGGAGCCATCTTGTCAGCAGTGGGGTGCCACTGCCAGAGGGTGCACCGTGGCTTTGATTCCCTTCCTGGTGGGTGTTCAGTCCAGAATAGAGTGACAGTCCATGTTAACGAAAGGGTGGGCAGCTACGTGCGTGTCACATGGTTCAGCCAGTCAGGTGGTACTGAGACTCAGTACCACCTGACTGGCCGGACCGAGTGTGACCTGCACGCACGCAGCCTCACCAGGAGCCAGGCAGCTCAATGACAAATTTCTATCACTGCAGTGCTGGTTAAGGAAAGGTCCACTTTAAACAGCAGTAAGCAGACAGGGCTTCGTATTCTGTGCTGATACCCCCCCCCCTTTACCTGCCGTTTACTGTCATCTCTCTCTGGACACAAATCACATCCCCCTCCTAGAGCTGCTGCGGGGCAGGGGAGGAGCTATGGAGGGAGGAGAGGGGGATTTTTATTCTATTCGAATTTATTCCGTATGCAAACGCCAAGCTCCGCTGCTCGTTGTTTGAGAACACAGCTCAAAGCTGACACACAGTGACAGTGGCACCTCCTAGTACCCCCTAATGACACCCCAATAATCACTGGTACCTGGGGCGGCCCGCCCTCCGCCACTCCTCTAAGTACACCACTGCTCTGGTGATATGCTCACACACAAGTTTGGCGAACTGCCAGCAAGTACGGTGCTGTTTGAAGGCAGTGCAAATCCCCATAGAGAAGTAATGGTTAATCTATTCAGAGAACACCAAACAGCAGAGAAATGACAGTGAAATACCCTGATGTTCGGTGGTTTCAATCAGCAGGTTCAGGTATTCAGGCGAACCCCATAGGTTACAATGTTAAAAATATTCCCGTTTTTATGCAATATCTAATAAACCACTTATTTTAATCTGCAGTAAAAAGTCTTTATTTATTGATTTTTTTTAGTACCATTTAGTAATTTTTCAGAATTTTTTTGGCAAAATCCCCCCTTTTTTTAAGATCGGTTTTCTTTTTCTGTAACAGAACTTTTTATTATCAATCATAGGATCTTATATGTAAATTCCAGACATTTTCGTTCAGTAGTTCTTTTGAAAACAGCAGGCCATGGGTTAGCGGTGGCAGCATACAGCGGCCGACTCCATGCACTTTGGGGACCCTGCGGTGAATGGTGAATTCACTGCAGGGTGGGGAAATTTTATTCCCCGAATTGCAGGGAACTACAGAACACCAAAATGTTGGCGTCATTTCGGTGCTCTGTGAGTAACCCAATTAGTGGTGAGGTTTTTTTGTTGCCCCCTGGAAAGTGGAAGCCTAGGCATTGCCTACCCAGGACATACTTGAAAATTAGTGACATCTCAATGTTTCCTTCCTGGTAAAATAGTTTGCAAAAGTAAAAAAAAAAAAAAAAAATTTTTTTTTTTTTTTTTTTTTTAGGGGTGGGGCCACCCGGCAGGCCGCCGCCCCCTGGAGAGTGCCGCCCTAGGCCTAGGCCTTGTTGCCCTAGGCCAAAATACACCAGTGACCCTGTGGAGACCACATTCCCTGCAGTACCCCGTGGAGACCACATTCCCTGCAGTATCCCGTGGAGACCACCTCCCCTGCAAGTACCCTGTGGAGACCACCCTTCCTTGAAATATCCTATTGTGACCCCCCTCATCGCAGCATTCCATCTACAGTCCCCTTCCTGGACATTCCCTACAATCTTCATTTCTGGACTTCCACTCCCATCACTGCTCCAGAGCCACCTATTGATTTGACCTCCTGTGTATGACCATCTGCTATGGACTTTGACCACTCTCTGCCCGCTGCCTGCCAAGACCTCTGCATGATCTGACCATTCTCCTGCTATAGCCCTCCTGATACCACGCTTGATATTATTATTATTATTGTTGTTGTTTCTTCTGCCCTCTGTGTATCCAGTGTCTTCAGTTATTTATGTATTCAGTGTCCAGTCCAGTGTCTGTCCTGTCCACCCTTGTGTTCTTCTGTATTCAGTGTCTGTGCTATTCAGTGTCCTGTGCCATCTGCTCAGTGTACCCTGCCCGCTGTATATATTATAACTTAACCAGTTTCTATAAGTGTTATTACTGATTCATTGTCCCCTCTCCTGATTTACTTTTGTTCCTTCGTAAATAAACCTTTTACTTTGGTTAAACCCCATTTACCTGTCTCTGTGTAACCACACCCTGGGCTCGTTAACCCCAGGCACCTCCGTGACATTTACCAGGAAGGATACATTGAGATTTCTCTCGTTTTCAAGTTTGTATTAGGTTTTTAATTAGTTACGTTTGTGATCCGAAATTTGAATCAATATCAACTATAGAATCGATCTTAACTTACAATACATACAAGTACTACAGCCAAAGACATTATCAGATTTGTTAACTTCATTAACCCCTTAGCTCCAAGTCGCGTTAACACCACTTTGCACTGTAATACATTGAATAGCAATCGTTAGAATATCAAAACTTCTTTTGCGTATCTTTCTAAAGGAATATTAGTATTACCTCTTTGGAAAAACTAAATTCTTCCAGGTTTAAACGAAAACTAAACGATATATAATGGAATTGATTCGTTATACTGTTTCACAAGAGAACTATTGATTGAATTTATTGGGTTTTTTAATTAGTTATGTTAGTGATCCGAAATTCGAATCGAGATCAAATATTGAAGCGCTCCCAAATGACAGCACATTACATACAAACAGTATGATACTAATCAGTTTCGTTTTTCTGTTTCACAATGCACCCAGTCCCTGTCAATTGGTTTTGGTGCTAAATCTGTTGCCTTCAGCACCACCACAAGCCAATCAACGGTCAATATATAACCAATAACCATATAACCCTAGCTTGCCCTTTAATAGCAGGATTTGATTTATTGGGTTTTTAATTTAGTGATCCAAAATTCTAAATCGATATCAACTATCGAATCGATCCCAACTTACAATACATAAAAGTCTTCAAGCAAACAACATTATGAAAGGAATCAGATTTGTTTGACCGTTACACAAAGTACCCTGTCCCTGTAAATTGGCCTGTGGTGCTGAATGTGTTGTCAGCAGTGCACCACAGGCCAATGGACAGTTCAACATTTAATCCTAGCTTGCCTTTTAACAGCATGATTTGATTTGTTGGGCTTTTATTTAGTGAACCGAGATTCAAATCGATATCAACTATCGAATTGATCTTAACTTGCAATGGGGTTTTTAATGATCCGATATAACAAACTAAACAAAATTACAAAACGAAACAAAATGCAATACGAAAGGAGATAACGAAAGCAAAATTAATTTGGAACGAAATGAAACTATTCAAATCTTCCAGCTGTGCACACCTCTAGTTTCTGATGATTACTTAATAAAAAAACACTGGGCCATATTACAAAGTTGGCGCTAAAACGGGGACACTAACGCGGAAAAACTGCGCCGAACTGGCTAAAAAGCTGGATGAAGAGAAAGAGTTTGCTCCACCCAACCCAGCGTCACCAGAAGCCAGGGAATTAGAATTTCCCGGCTGCTGGTTCCTAACTCGGCTACTATTGATGTGGGCAGGCAGGGAGCATGACAACACCACGATCTCTGAGACCAATCGCTGAAGCAGAGAGACTGCAATGGATCGGCTCTGCGCATGAGCGCAGCTCCAGTCCATCGTTCTGCACAGGCACTACAGAACTTGCATACGTAAAGTTGCACTGCACAATTTGTGGTTCCTAGCGCAGGAACGCCTCGGGGACTTATGGATTCGGGAGTCCATGAGCTGAAGAGGAGGAGCTGCGTGAAGAACGGGGAGAGGAGTAAAAGTGGCCTAAATAAAAAATATTTTGGCAGGGAGTGTCAGCAGCCTCTGCCCAATTATTTAATGGCAGAAAAAGGACGCTCTACTTCTCAGTAGAGTGTCCCTTTAATTAGTTATACATCCTTGAAGTGCTTGAGCGTGCGTAAAGTAACAAACTAATCTATTGCTCATAAAAGTAATAAAATCAGGCTGCTACGTTTAGTGCTGCAACTCATAAGATCTAGGGAAATCTGAGCAAGTGACTCTCATACGTTGGACCTCAGTGATGATTATTGCTCAGATCCATGAAACGAGTGTAGAGACGGTAAATCTGAGAGTCGCGCTGCCCTCCAGTGGTACAAACGTAAAATAGTTTTTCCGTTGCGTTCAAGATTATATTTTTGTTTCTGTTTTTTTGGGGTTTTTTTGGGAAAGGATTTTACCAGGAAGGATAGAGACACTAGCAATAACATAAGCTGTAACTAGATTACTTGTGCATTATAAACAAAACCACCTTATAAAACACATTATAAACCACATTATAATACACCTTCTAAACCACAATACACCTTATAAACCACATAATACACTTTAGAAAACGCATTATAATACCACGTTATAAAACACATTATAAACCACATGCTGACATTTTTTTCCTTTGAAGTAATTGCATGTAAAAAGGAAAAATAAAGTTAGGTTTTTATGTTTCCATTTTGTGGATTTTTCCCATAATGCAACATTTACCAAACTCGTTAGGCCCCCATTCATACTGAGTGACATGAAAAATTTTCATATACACGACTTTGAGCTGTAATATTGCACAATATTGCCGTTATGCACGATATTGAGCGACACCACTGATGTGTTGGCGGCAAATCGTGGTAAAAAGGGTCATGTACGAGCGACGAGTTACAGGCGACATTGGGCAGTGAGATGTGAACAGCTCCACTGAAATGCATTGGAGAAGCTACAAAGAGCGATCTCGTGCGGAAATATGCGTTGATATCGCAGCAAAAAACGCATGATAAATCACTTACAGGGTTATTCAAAGAGAATAAAAAAGTCACTGTACGTTCGGTGACTTTTCGTTCTCATCAATTCGGTACGATTTGGCGATCCCACTTCGGCGACCCTGCGGTGTATTCAGCAAGCACCACAGGGCCGTTGTAGTGCAGGGAAAAGTCGCTGCAAACCCGCCGAAAACTCACTGCAAAACCCGGCGAAGGCACACCGAAAACCCGCAAAAACATCTGGATTAACCCCACCGAACACGACAGACAGGGCCGGTGCTAGGCTATATTGCACCCTAGGCCAGACCAGCTACTTGCGCCCCCGAACAAAAAACACGTGACATGTGTGAGCGTATCACAGAGCTCACAGATGGGCATATACTGCCCCCAGCAGCTCACACATGGGTATATACTGCCCCCAGCAGCTCACACATGGGTATATACTGCCCCCAGCAGCTCACACATGGGTATATACTGCCCCCAGCAGCTCACACATGGGTATATACTGCCCCCAGCAGCTCACACATGGGTATATACTGCCCCCAGCAGCTCACACATGGGTATATACTGCCCCCAGCAGCTCACACATGGGTATATACTGCCCCCAGCAGCTCACACATGGGTATATACTGCCCCAGCAGCTCACACATGGGTTTTATACTGCCCCAGCAGCTCACACATGGGTATATAGTGCCCCAGTAGCTCACACATGGGTATATACTGCCCCAGTAGCTCACACATGGGTATATACTGCCCCAGTAGCTCACACATGGGTATATACTGCCCCCGTAGCTCACACATGGGTATATACTGCCCCCGCAGCTCACACATGGGTATATACTGCCCCCAGTAGCTCACACATGGGTATATACTGCCCCCAGTAGCTCACACATGGGTATATACTGCCCCCAGTAGCTCACACATGGGTATATACTGCCCCCAGTAGCTCACACATGGGTATATACTGCCCCCAGTAGCTCACACATGGGTATATACTGCCCCCAGTAGCTCACACATGGGTATATACTGCCCCCAGTAGCTCACACATGGGTATATACTGCCCCCAGTAGCTCACACATGCTTGGGTATGATGTGATGGGTCTCTCCGCCGGCCGCTATCACGCTGCTCGCTTGCTCTGGCCTCTGGTCGCAGCTTGATCATGGAAGACAGCTTGCGGTGGCTGTCCAATAGAGAGTGAGGGAAGCGGGGATAACCCCGCCCCCTCATCATGGACAGCCACCGCGAGCTGTCTTCCATGATCAAGCTGCGCCCAGAGGCCAGAGCAAGCTTGCAGCGTGATAGAGCGGCGTGACAGCGGCCGGCAGAGAGACCCGTCACATCATACCCATGTGTGAGTGTTGATCTCTCGTCTGCGCCCTAGGCGGGTACCTAGCTCACCTAGCGGCAGCGCCGGCCCTGTCGGCAGAGAAACCCATGCAGGAGCCGATCACCGCACAGAGCAACCCCTGGAAAAAGCCGTCACCGCAGACGAAGGGAGTGAAAAAAACAAAAACGTTCACTTGAATGTTTGAAAAGTGAAACGCTGTTTGCAAAGAAGCTACTGAATGAAAATATCTGAAATTTACATAGAAGATCCAATGAATGATAATAAAAAGGGCTGTTACAGAAAAACCAAACGTTAAAAAAAAAAAAGAAAAAAATTGGCAACATTTTTTTGGGCAAAAAAACCCGAAAAATGCTTAAAATTTCCCCAAAAAATATATTGACTTTTTACTGCAGAATTTTATAATCAATGGTTTATTAGATATTGAATTAAAATGGGAACATTTTTAACATTGAAGCCTATGGGATTCGCCTGAATAAATCTGCCGCTTGAAACCACTGAACAGCAGAGCAATTCGGCAACTTTTCACTGCTGGTTTGTGTTCTCTAAATAGACTAAGCATTGCTTCTCTATGGGGATTCACTGCCCTCGAACAGGCACCGAACAGGCACCGTATGTGCAGGCAATTCGCCAACATTTGAACAAAATACTACAAAGTACAAACTAATTTATTTTCGTTATTTGGGGGTTTGTTCTTTTTGGTGTAAATAGTAGAATTACTATTGTGTCTACAGTTTTACTTTACTGCCGTGGTTTAGCAAATCTACAGAATTTATCAGTTAATGAGGTGGAGGGAATGTTTACATAAGGCTGCAGAGGGTGTATTGTGTTATCTAGGCTACCTGAGATAAGAGCTGACAGCTAAATGAGATAAGGTAGGGAGTTTAAAAGACTTCTAATCTACCCCCGGTGATGTCCTTTGAATACATCCCACACAATACAATGATGTGAGACGGTGACTGACCCATTCACTCCATTCTATGGCCAAAGCCACACAGTGAGGAGCAAGTGATTGATACTGGGTGGGGGGGGGGGGAGTTTACAACACAAAATATCACACAACGGATGCACCCAGTGACACAGAGGAAAATCTCACACAACGGATGCACCCAGTAACACATACAGAGGAAAATATCACACAATGGATGCTCCCAGTGACACATACAGAGGAAAATATCACACAATGGATGCACCCAGTGACACATTTAGAGGAAAATATCACACAATGAATGCACCCAGTGACACATTTAGAGGAAAATATCACACAATGGATGTGCCCAGTGACACATATAGAGGAAATATCACACAATGGATGCACCCAGTGACACATACAGGGTTATTCAGAGAGCGTGAAAAGCAGGAGAATGACTGGAGAATGAAAAATTCTAGGTCAAAATAGCCAAACCAGAAAAATTCTCCCTTTCATCTCACTTTTCAAATCGGCTATTTTGACCTAGAATTTTTCATTCTCCAGTCATTCTCCTGCTTTTCACCGCTCTCTGAATAACCCTGATATAGAGGAAAATATCACACAATGGATGCACCCAGTGACACATACAGAGCAAAATATCACACAATGGATGCACCCAGTGACACATATAGAGGAAAATATCACACAATGGATGCACCCAGTGACACATATAGAGGAAAATATCACACAATGGATGCACCCAATGACACATATAGAGGAAAATATCACACAATGGATGCACCCAGTGACACATATAGAGGAAAATATCACACAATGGATGCACCCAGTGACACACAGGAAAATATTTTCTTAACTAAACATACAAGAGAAAAACAAAGCACATGTAAGATATCAGCAACATCAAATAAACACAATAAGGACATTTCATTTTTTGGTGGTACTGGCCCTTTAAATTATGAATGCACACAACATAAACCGACAGAAGACATACGGCTGCAATTCTCATACCTTCAGAATCTCAACCTCCTCCTTGTGTTCTCTCTTCAAGTGTAAAATAGCCGCTTGATATTCTGTAAAAACATGATTTTATTGAATATTCATCAATGCATTTTTCAAAATGACTTTTATCCAGAGTTGGCAATTATCAGAGTCAAAGCAGAGCACCGGAAACATTAATTCATTTTGTTTTTGTAAATACAAAAATAATTTAAAACAAAAAGTACATTTGAAACAAAAACAACAGAAAGGAAGAATATTTAAATGTGGGGGTCAGAGAAATACAAAAGCTATGTGATTTATGGGACGGCCCCCCAGGCATATATAGCTTTGATGCTTCCCGCCCTCAAATAAATTTGTAACAATCTATATAAACATAGGAACCACGATTGCTTATAGCTGCCTAACTTAACCCCTTCACTACCAAGTGATTTTCCAAAAATCCACTTTCACAAACCAGTGGTTTGTAGTAAATTGTAAGTTCCCTCGGGAAGGGTCCCCCCTGAATCAGGTCATCGTCTATGTGTGGTATTCCAATGTATCAACACCTTGTACACTGATCTTGTAAAGTGCTGCAGAATATGTGGCACTATATAAATAAAGGATAATAATACCAGACTGACTAAAAACAGTTTATTTAGCGACGCCTACAACGAATGAACCCGAAACAAAAGAACCCGACATAACCCTGAATCCGAATAAAATAACATATCTAAAAAAATAGGAAGACATTATACAAATGACCCGAAAATACAAATAAAATGTTCTTACGAATGAGACATTTCAAACGAAAACGAATTATCCAAAGTAACGCATGATCCGAAAACCAAACGAAAAGCCGAACAGAACGAATAATGGCACTTTACGAATGAAAACAAAACAAATCTTTTCGACGTGCACATGTCTAGTTTATATAAGGCTCACTAAAACACAACAATAAGGGTGCATTTGCTTGAAAAGTCAGTATTTGTAATTTACAGAGTTTTTCAGAGAGAGGTAAAAACCAGGAGAGCTGGCAGGAGAAGAGAACAATCTAGACCAAATAGTCGATTTGGAAAGTGAGATAAAGAGATTTTTTCTGGTTTGGCTGTTTTGACCTAGAATTTTCACTTCTCCAGTCATTCTCTTGTTTTCACCTCTCTCTGAATAACCCTGTATGTCTTATTTGTGATCACTGGTTCATGTAGTTCTGGTACATAAGATTAAATCCAGGCATAATTTAATCATTCGATAATCATAAATCATTTCAGTGAGTCATATCCACGTGAAATAAAATCTAGAGGATCACAAGGCATTGGCAGTACCATCCAATTAAAGGATTTTACCACTAATTGCATTGATAGCATTTCAAACTTTAGTACTTTGTAACACTTATGTAGAACATGTTTACACCACGACAAAACTTATTAGAACTGTTAAAAGAATATGCAAACTGAAAGAAATACATCGATATCGTCTCCAGGGCCGGATTTATAACTAGGCAGAGGAGGCATGTGCCTACAGGCGCCTGCCACAAGGGGGCGCCTTGCTCTGTATTTAAAAAAAAAAAGTAATGTTTTATAACTTTGCAATCATTTAGACCCCCTCTATCTATGGATCCCTGAGGGCTAGAAAGACATATGAGGCATCATTGGAAAGGCCAGATTATGACAAGGATACCAAATCTAACCAAGTTAGATTTATGTTAAAATAAAATATCAAAAAATAATATTTCTGTTTTTTCTAACGCAGCGCTATTATTCAGTTTACAATTATAAGGCTAGGGTCAGATGAGCGCATTTTGTACGGACTGTGCGTCCGTGCAGTACAGACGTACTTACTGACAGCAAGGTAGTGGCCACAGAGTCTGTTTTTTTCACTGATGTATTTTTGGACTGATGTAGCAGGGAAAATAAATTACAATGAAAAAACATTCTGTCCGTCAAAAATGCTGGACGTATAAATGCAGTCCGTCTGACCACGCTCCATCACTCACACACAAAGCTATGCGGACGTTGCAGACGTGGCGCACTCCGCACGTCCGTTCTAGCAGTATTACGTTCTTCCCTAACCTGCGTCCGTTTGCAGCGTCCGTCAGCCCCCGCACTTCTGTGCGGACGTACTTCGTGTGTGGGGCTCCATTTAACACAATTGTATGCTATCACGGACGTACTTATGTGCGGGCAACACGGACGTTAACACTGCGCTCGTCTGACCCCAGCCTAAAGTGAACAGTGATACTGCGATAACTCACCTTCTCATTTTCCACACAGCTAACAACGCATTGGGGGTTATTCAGAGAGCACTGAAATGTCGCTGACATTTCGGTTCTCTCTCGTTCCCTGCACTTCGGGGAATCAAATTTCCCCACCCTGCGGTGAATTCAGCATTCACCACAGGGTCCCTGGAGGGCAGGGAAAACACAGCGAATGCCGCCGCAAACCCGCCGGCCACCGCCGCCAACCCATCGGACATCTGCCGCAAACCCACCGAACAGCCGCCAAATGTAGCTGATGAGCCACCAAGCAAAGCGTCGAACAGCCACAAAAAAAAAGCGGACAAGCCGACGGAGGGGTAAAAAAAAAACCCACAAGAACAAGACCGTTGAAATTGTCAAAATTGAAATGCTATCTGCAAAAAAAAAAACTACTGAACGAAAATCTCTGGAATTTTCATAGAGGATCCAGTGAATGATAATGAAAAGGTCTGTTACAGAAAAAAAAAAAACGCTATTAAAAAAAAAAAAAAAAGGAAAAAAAAATTCGCAAACAAATCTCGAAAAATGCCTAAGGGATCCAAAAAAAATCTATAGACTTTTTGCTGCAGATTAAAATAATAAACGATTGATTAGATATTGGATTAAAACGAGAATATTTTTAACATTGAAGCCTATGGGATTCGCCTGAATAAACCTGCCGAATGAAAACAGAACAGATGGGCATTTCGGAAACTTTGCACTGCTGTTCGGTGTCTCTGAATAGATTAACCATTTCTTCTCTATGGGGGATTTCACTGCCCAACAGGCACCATATTTGCTGGCAATTTGCCAAAATTTGGTGAACTGCTTGCTTTCTGAATGGCCGATTGGCCCCGGAATGTCACCGTACGGGAAAATGCCCTGTTCGGTGACACTTCTGGGCCAGAACGTCTCCCTCTGAATAACCCTGTATGTATTTGAGACGTTTGGGTATAACGATCAATGTCAGAAATCGCTTGCTGTAGATAATAGATTTTGTTTCAGTTCAAAATTAAAAATTTTGCTAAATTGTGCAAAACAGCGTTTCAATTTTAACACTTTCGATGTTTTTGGTTTTTTTATCCCTTCATCAGCTTGCTGGCTTTTTCCAGCGGCTGGTCAGCGCTGCGTTCAGTGGCTTTTTCTCGCTGCGTTCGGTTTGCTTTTTTCGGCGGTTCGAAGTGATCTGATACTTTGGATCATATCCACTGTTTAAGGCTTTGCAGCTAACACAATTAATCTCCTCCCCCACTCGCATTAATATGAAAAGCCCTAACCACACCTAGCTGGACTGGATTCTCTCCTCATGTCCTGATCGAATACAGGAGGCAGGCGTTCTCGCCAACAGTTTCAGTGATCACTGCCTAGTGTACTGTGTGCGCAAAATAAGGGCCACAAAATGTCCAAAGGTAATAATCACCAGGTCTTTCAAGAAATGTAATCTTGAATCCTTCCTAAATGATCTCAAACAGCTCCTTTGGTACAGACTAAACCTAATCCCAGACCTGGACTGTGCAATTGAATACTTTCAAGCCGAGCTCCTGAAAGTCTGGAACACCCATACCCCACTGTGCAAAGTGTGAGTAAAAGGGGCCCATCTCCCCTGGGTTACAGCTGACCTTACGCATATGTACCAGTTTAGAGACTCCCTGTGGTCAAAGTTCAAGAGTACTGGATCCATGAACGATCACCGAATACCGAAAATGCCGGAATGATTGCACAAAACAAACAAAAATGGCTAAAGCCCAATACTTCAATGAAAATTTAAACAATAACAATTAAACCCCAGAAATTTTTGAAAAATCATAAGTAACATACAAGCACCCCCCGTCCACTCCCAACCAGCTGCTTTAAAAGTAAATAACCAAACTGTACAACACCCCCTAGATGTAGCAAATGCTTTTAATAATTATTTTGTTGGATGCGCCACCACCCTGATTGCTAAGCTAGGAAATGACACGCAATCAGAAAGGCCGCACGCAGGTCAGGCTCCACCAACAGTGCAAAGACCCCGTAACACAGAGAAATTCAGTTTTAGACCAGTGCCTGTCAGTGCCATCACTAAACTTCTCCATAACCAAAAAATGAAATACCAGTCTGGACCTGATCAAATCCCAGCAATGCTGCTGAAAATCAGTGCACCAGCAATTGCAAAACCTGTCGCAACCCTGATTAATGAATCTCTGGCGACTGGATACATACCCAAACTCTGGAAGACTGCAAGGGTGGTACCTATCCATAAAAGTGGAGACAATACTTTGGTATCCAACTACCGCCAAATATCACTGCTCCCTGTAATGTCAAAAATTCTGGAAAAATGTGTCTATACTCAATTACATGATTTTTATCAGTATCAGAACTATTTAACGCCAGATCAATCAGGCTTTCGTCCAAACCATTCAACTACAACTGCCCTTTTAAACGTTTGTAATGATATCCAAGCGGGCATGGAACAAGGAAATCTAACTGGAGCCATCTTCCTTGATTTTGCCAAGGCTTTTGACACAGTAGACCATGGCATCCTATTACAAGAACTTAAAAACTCTGGTATTGGTGATAGTACGTTAACCTGGTTCCAATCATATGTGTCTGATAGGTCTCAATTTGTGTCCATTTCTGACAGCACTTCCCTTCCCCTCCCAGTCACGTGCGGTGTACCCCAAGGCTCGACACTTGGCCCCCTGCTATTCACAATATTCATAAACGATCTGCCTAATGTCTGCAAAGCTTCAACTGTACACATGTACGCAGACAACACTGTAATCTATACCAGCAAACCAAATCTCCCACAGCTAGAGGAAGTGCTGCAAGAACAATTCACAGGGGTAGAAAAGTGGATCGCAAATAACAAACTTTTTCTAAATACTGACAAAACTGTTACAATGCTCTTTGGAACCGCACCTAAACTACACAAATTGCAAACACCCCATCTATGTGTTGGGACAAAATCAAATGGCACTCTGACCACAGTCACTTCTCTCAAATACCTAGGTATGTGGTTAGACCCAAATCTATCTTTTGGGCCCCACATCGAAAAACTCATCTAAACTCTACCCCAAACTAGGTGCCCTGTACAGAAACAAATCCTGCCTGAGCCCCGCGGTAAGAAAGCAGATTGTACAACAAATGCTTATGCCAGCCATTGAATACGGAGATGTAGTGTATGCAGCCGCCCAGCAAACACCTCCAGAAACTTACTACATTGTATAACTCATTCTGTCGCTTTGTGTTACAATATAAATACATGACACCATTGTGACATGTTAAAAGAACTAAACTGGCCATCACTGGACTCTAGACGCACCCTTCACCTTTCCAACCTGGTGTTTAAGAGTTTTTCTACAAAGCTGCCACCCTACCTGAATAGGCTGCTTCCCCCGGCAGTTCCCTCATCCTATAACCTCCGATCCAGGACCAGCACTTTACTTACAATACCACAATACAAAAAGAAAGTGGCTCGATCCTCATTTTCCTACAGAGCACCGCAAATATGGAATTACCTCCCAGACGCCATCAAATCTTCCCCCAGTCTAAAGTCCCTTAAGAGTTCCCTATTAACATACCTCAATACGAAATGACCTGTAAACATGTAACATATTGACTTTATTTCCTACATATTTATTTTTCTGTTAATCTGCATATTTGGTCTTGTGTTAATATCTTGCATTTTACTATTTTGTATTTCTGTAACCACTCAATGTTCTCGAACCCAGGACATACTTGAAAACGAGAGAAATCTCAGTGTATCCTTCCTGGTAAAATCCTTTATAAATAAAATAAAATAAATAAATATTGACTGCGTTTTTTTTCGATGGATTTTCTGATTTTTCTCAGAGCTTTATTTTTTTCCCCCGGCGGTTTTACGGCGGATTCAATTTTTGGATCCTTTCCCTGCTCTACGGGACCCTGAATTCACCACAGGGTTGGGGAATTTGATTCCCCCTTAGTGCAGGGAACGAGAGAGCACCTCGGTGTTGGTGACATTTTGGTGTTCTCTTAACACCTAAAAGACCTTTCAGCAAAGGACACTGGAAGAAAATGATGCACCCTCTAATCTGATGCCATAGGCCAAGGCCTAGTTTACCTGCATCCCTCCAACCCTATAATACATAGTTATGAAATCTGAAACAAGCCATGCTTCCATTGAGTTCAGTCTTAAACGCATAACCTACTCCTGTTGATCCAAAAGAAGGCTAAAAACCCCAAGTCTAATGCGATCACCAAATATGCAACATACTGGGAAGAAATGAGAAAGGGAAAGGGAAAGGTTTGTGAGGGTCCTGAGAGTGAGCATGTCACATTTCAGCCCTGCCCCCTGGTGGTGGAAGCAGGGATTCCTCTGTTTGCTGGATTTCAGGCTCTGCAAACCATTTCCATTGGGCTAATAGTCTGCGGTCACATGACCTGCTCAGCCCTATATATAGGGCCAGCAGTACACTTGATCCTTGGATCAGGATAGGTTTATTCCTATTGAGTTCCTGCTCCCTGTATTGCTGTTTCGCATTCTGATATTTTCTGTGTATGACCCTTTGGCTCTGGTTTCTGGATATTCTCACATCTGTCGCCTTAAAATAGATTCCTGTATTTTCATGTATTGACCTGGACTGCCTTCTGACGATTCTGACTCTTGATCCCTGCTGTATGTTTGTCATACCCTGTATATGCAGTCTGTGTTCAGCTCATATCGCATGGTCTGTGATTTATCAAAGTTCTGCCCTGCAGGTTGCTGAATCCGTTGTGTCTATCCCCAGTCCTGAAATCTGTCTTTAGATGAGAAATCATACCCAGTGCAGGGCTTCCTCGGGTTTGTGTTCTGCACGCTCTTGTTTCTGTGTTCTGTAAGTGTGTGCTGGATAAGGATGAGCGGTTCGGGGGTTCGATCCGAACTTAACCTGTTCGAGTAGATCGCGAACACCGAACATTTCCAGGTGTTCGCCGCATGTTCGACCACAATGGACCACAATGCATTTTCCCACTGGCCTGAAGCTCGTAATTGGCTACAGCCTTGCACCTGACCACAGGTCTGGTGCAAGACTGGTTCAACACCATGCCAATCACCGCTCAGAGTCCTGATTGGCCAAAATTTGCCCAATCATGGGCTCACAGAGCTAAGTCCCGCAGCACACTATATAACGTTTCCACGCGCCGATTCTGCACGCATTTCAGAGGAGATTTCAAAGGAGATAGTTGTGTCTTGTTACTGCCAGTCTGCCACGCTACTGGGGGGGGGGGTCTGGGGGGGGGTCTCATTTCTACCAAATATCAGTGAATTTAGGTGATGTGTGTCTTGTCACTGTGCCAGCAAGTTTTTTTGGGGTTTACAACTTTCTTTAAAACATTTGTGAATTGAGGTGATCTTCTGGGTCTTGTCACTGTGCCAGCAAATCTTTTTGGGGCTCACTAATTTCTTTAAAACATTTGTGAATTTAGGTGATCTGTGTCTTGTCACACAGCCAGTACCACGCAGTATTTTGGGGCTCACTAATTTAAAACATTTGTGAATTGAGGTGATCTGTGTCTCGTCACTGGCTGCCAGCTATCAATGTGTCTCACTGAGTTATACCAGAGTTCTTTAAATCTTTATACCAGAGTTGAATCAGAGTTCTGTATATATTAATCTATAAATCACTCACCATGTCTGAAAGAACAAAAAGGACAGGCAGACGCTCCCAGACACAGATAAGAGGGCAAGCAGCCCCTGTGTCGGGAGGCTGTGTCTCTGGTCGTGGTGGACGTGGTGCATCCTCTGCAGGGGCACACTTGTCCTTTCTAACTGGTGCTGGCCGTCTTAAGCAGCAACATACAGAGGACTTGGTGGATTGGCTAACCAGGCCATCCTCATCCTCTGAGTCCTCTGCCAGCCAGGCTTCTAGTGCTTTACAGTCCACCTCAGCTGCCAAAGCATCTAATGCAGCCTCCATGTCCACAGCTACTCCTGCCGTAGCCTATCACACACGGAGGAGTCAGCTGAATTGTTTGACTACAATGAGAGTGACATGCTGCTTGAGGATGCGCAGCAAGTACAGTGCTCTGATTCAATCTCTGAGGTTGAGCAAGGGAGTATAATCAACCTAGAGGAAGGGGTGCCAGTGATGACACACAAATAACTGGCACTCATGTTGCCCCAGCAGCTGCAGCATACTGCCAAGTTGGCTCCAGTGACGAGGAGATAGGGGGTGAAGATGACATTGATGATGAGGTCACTGACTCCACCTGGGTGCCAGATCGAACTGAGGAATCAAGTGAGGAGGAGGGGGAGGAGGAGGGGGAGGAGGAGGCACAGCAAACACGAGGCACAACATCCTCTGTGACCAACTGTAGCACTAGCCAGTCCAAGGCATCAGATGTCAGAGCTGCTCCGGTGCAGAGCGTGTGGTCTCAAAGAACACGTGCAGGAACTCTGCTGTCTGGGAGTTCTTTAAGAAATGTGCAGCAGACCCCACCGTTGCTATTTGTAATCTATGTCAGATGAGGCTGAAGCGTGGGATAAACACCGGACACTTGGGTACCACGTGCTTGAGGCGACATATGAACAAGTGCCACACATCCCGTTGGCGCAAAACTTTGCGTAGGTCCTCCTCCTCCTCCTCATCTGTCTCTACCCCCACTGTATGTCCTGCCATGTCATTGCCTACAACCTCCACCGACAGGGATGATGCTACAGTAATGGATGTACCAGGTCCTTCCTCACAATGTGACATCATCCCAGTAGCTGAAGATTTCCGCAGTCAGATTACGTTGCCGCAGCTGCTGCAGCGAAAGAAAAAATATAGTCCCAACCATTCCCAAGCACAGCGTCTAAATGCCAGCTTAGCAAAATTACTCGCATTGCAGCTGCTGCCTTTCCAGTTGGTGGACTCTGCTCCCTTCCGTGAATTTGCTGAATGTGCTGTACCACAGTGGCAGGTTCCAAAACGCCATTACTTTTCACGCAAGGCCATTCCAGCACTATACCAGCACGTGGAAGACAATGTTATCCAGTCATTGGGAAAGGCAGTCAGTAGCAAGGTGCATGTGACTTTAGACACGTGGTCCAGCAAGCATGGACAGGGTCGTTACATTTCCTTCACGGCACACTGGGTAACTCTGATTGCAGCTGGGAGGGATCCAAGATGGGGCTCTGTGCTGGAGCTTGTTCATCCACCACACCTCCAGAAAGCTGCTTGTATGAGGTCTGTCTGCTTCACCACCTCTTCCTCCTCCTCCTCCTTCTCCTTCTCCGTTTCTGGCGAAGTGGCAGTTAAACCGACACCTGACAGGATCTACGCAATAGCTCAAGCAAAAAGATGCCTTACTGTGCTTGAGCTGGTTTGTTTAGGGGACAGGAGCCACACCGGGTCAGAAATTTTGTCAGCTCTGCAGGGGCAGGTGCAGAGATGGTTAACACCACGCCAGCTTGAGCTGGGAATGATCGTCTGCGATAATGGCAGCAACCTTCTCTCCGCCCCACGCAAGGGTAATTTGACGCATGTAACATGCCTAGCACACGTCCTAAATCTGGTGGTACAGCGTTTCCTAACCAAGTACCCAGGGCTGCCAGAGCTTCTCATCCAGGCCAGAAAAGTCTGCAGCCACTTCAGACGGTCATTCCCAGCAAGCGTTCGCCTGGCAGAAATTCAAAGAGAATTCCACCTTCCCACAAACTGTCTGATCTGTGACATGCCCACCAGGTGGAACTCGACATTAGCAATGCTGCAGCGTCTGCACAAGCAGCAGAGGGCCATCAACGAGTACCTGTGTGAGTATGGCACAAGGGCAGGTTCAGGTCAACTTGGTTTCCCCCCCACAGTGGCTGATGATCAAGGTTGCATGCACTATACTGTCACCATTTGAGGAGGCAACGAGGATGGTGAGCAGGGACTGTTCATGCACAGTGACAATTCCTTTAGTGTTCCTGCTGGAGCACGCTCTGCGGGGAATTATAGATGTGGCTCTAGAGGCAGAGCAGCGGGAGGAAGAGGAGGCCTTCCCTAGCTCTCAAGGCCCCAGTCTTTCCGCAGACAGCATGCCAGCGGGTCCTACTCAGATCAGACAGGAGGAGGATGAGGAGGAGGAGGAGGAGGAGGACGACTAAGTAGTGGGGGCATTGAAGGTGGGGATTCCTCAAGGGAGGGTTTTGTGTGCCCAGAAACAGAAGGGCTTGTGCGTGGCTGGGAGGAGGAAGTGCACGATACGGTCATCCTCATCGACCAGGAAGACTCGGAAGCTAATGCCACCTCCAACCTACGCTGCATGAGCTCCCTAATGATGCAAAGCGTGCTAAAGGACCCCAGGATTCGTGCTATCAAGGAGAGGGATCATTACTGGTTGGCAACCCTTCTTGATCCACGATACAAGGGGAAAGTTGCAGAGATCATCCTGCCCGCACAGAGGGAGCACAGGATAAAAAAACTTGAGGACGCTCTAAAGCGACACTTGTGTAACACCTTTCCAGACACTGGTAGATTACCAAGTGCTGACACACGTGCTTCTGAGGCTGTGGGTGATCAGAGGAATAGTGGTGAAGGCCAGGGCCGCTTGACTGATGCTTTTTTTAAATTTTTTTAGTCCACGATGCCCAAGGACGTCAAATGTAGGCACACATTGCCAGCGTCTTCACCATATGGTGCAGGACGACCTAGGGGCAAGGGCAGACCTGGATACCTTTCCAGCAGATGATCCACTGGCTTACTGGGTGTGGAGATTGGATCACTGGCCAGAACTTAGCCAATATGCTATGCAGCTACTAGGTTGCCCTTCATCTAGCGTGCTTTCCGAAAGGACGTTCAGTGCCGCTGGAGGTTTTGTCACAGACAAAAGAGTGCGTCTGTCCACCGACTCTGTAGACCGGCTCACATTTATAAAAATGAAGCAACCCTGGATCAGCAGCTATCAATCCCCTGATGCTGAAGTAATGGAATAGATAGGGGATGTCCTCTTCTGCATTCACAAAACCTCCAGCACTGAACTCTTCCACAATACCACAAAAGGTTTACGGTGTGAAGGCAATTGCTGCCATGAAAGGCACAATATTTGGCTGCACTGATGCCTGTGCCAGATTTATATCATTTTATTTTTTTGAACCGCAGGGTCCAACCCTGCACTCGTCCACAATACCACAGAGGGGTTACTGTATGATGATACTTGCTGGCCTGGCATTAAGATTAAAGGCACAATATCTGGGAGCACTGACGCCCATTAACAGATAAAAAAAAACACTTCAATATAGGACCACATGGTCCACCCCTGCACTCTTCCACAATATCAGAGGGGTTAGGCTAGCGTCAGATGAGCGCATTTTCTACGGACTGTGCGTCCGTGCAGTACGGACATACTTACTGACTGACGACAAGGTAGTGGCCACACAGTCGGTTTTTTTCACTGACGTATTTTTTGACTGATGTAGCAGGGAAAATAAATTACAATGAAAGAACATTCTGTCTGTCAAAAATGCTGGACGTATAAATGCAGTCCGTCTGACCTTGTTGCATCACTCACACACAAAGCTATGCAGAGTAACGTTGTGGACGTGGCGCACTCTACACGTCCGTTCTAGCAGTATTACGTTTTTGCCTAACCTGCGTCCGTTTGCAGCGTCCGTCAGCCCCCGCACTTCTGTGCGGACATACTTCGTGTGTGGGGCTCCATTTAACACAATTGTATGCTATCACGGACGTACTTATGTGCGGGCAACACAGACGTTAACACTGCGTTCGTCTGACCCCAGCCTTACTGTATGATGATACTTGCTGGCCTGGCAGTCTTGCCCCAAAGGCAGAATATCTGGGTGCACTGACGCCTTTACCAGATGCATATCTTTTTAATATAGGACCGCAAGGTCCACCCCTGCACTCTTCCACCATAACACAGAGGGGTTACTTCTGCCCTGGCAGTCTTGCACCAAAGGCACAATATCTGGGTGTACTGACGCCCATTACCAGATCAAAAACTTTTCAATATAGGACCACATGGTCCACCCCTGCACTCTTCCACAATACTACAGAGGGGTTACTTTATGATACTTGCTGGCCTGGCAGTCTTGCACCAAAGGCAGAATATCTGGGTGCACTGACGCCTTAACCAGATGCATATCTTTTCAATATAGGACCACATGGTCCACCCCTGCACTCTTCCACAATACTACAGAGGGGTTACTGTATGATGATACTTGATGGCCTGGCATTAAAGGCACAATATCTGGGTGCACTGACGCCCATTACCATATCAAAAAAATTTCAATATAGGACCACATGGTCCACCCCTGCACACTTCCACAATACCACAGAGGGGTTACTGTATGATAGTACTTGCATGCCTGGCACTAGAGGCACAATATCTGGGTGCACTGCCATTGACGCCTATATCAGATTCATATCCTTAGAGGGGTTACGGTGTGACGGCACTGTTGCCGACGCTAAAAGCCCAATTTTAAAGCACCTATTGTTACTTTCATCCAAAGCCTGCATAAGTTTCACAATAATTTAGCCAAAAAAAAATCACTAAACTGTTTCTGCACGTCCTAAAATGTCTTTTCATACAGGCTGCCGCCCCAAGCAGTTGTTTATGGATAGATTAAAGGAAAAGCATTTACCGTCATATGAAACGTCATTTATTTGTTTTTAAGTGTTTCTATACATCCTAGAAATCCGCCACTTCACGGGCAGGTTATGGGGACCTCCTAGGCACGATATTTGAAGGAATTTTTGGTTTTTATTTTTAACCCTTATTTCATTAAAAACTCACTGTCCCTTTAAAAAAGTTTTTTTTTAACCTTTTGTCCTTGTTTCCTGTCTCCCAGGGCACTACCCGGACCCCCATACACCTTTTATGGCAAATATGTAGCATATATGCCCTCTTGGAGGGCACTCTAAAAAACCGAATTTTAAGCCCCATTGACTTGCATGAGAGTTCGGGTTCGTTCCCGAACAAATGGGAAGTTCGGGCTCGAACCGAACTCAGGGAGTGTTCGGCTCATCCCTAGTGCTGGATTCTGCTATAAGCAGCAAACTATTTACCTGACCTCAAGGCTTCAAACTACTCAGTCTAAAGGCCCCCATCACCCTCTATAGGGGGTGCACCGTTACAGAGCAGCGGCACTAGTGGTCTGCTCTACAGTGGAGCCCGCTCAGGTCTCACAAGGTCTTAGCTCGATTGTGCCATTACAGGGACAACTGTTCCATATGTAAATCAGACGCTACACCTAGAAAAGGGCCGCCAGTACTGAATACCAAGGACGTCATCCCTGCACAAGAGGTGCAGCAACCCCCAACGATAGTTTCGGCCTTATTAGTCCTTGTCAGGAGGGTATAGCTGACACCACTCTAGGCATATCAAGCAAGGGGTCCATGTCTGGATTCCCTGTAAACTTGAAAGAAATGGAGGGGTTTGTGAGGGTCCTGAGAACAAGCAACGGCACTAGAGGCCAAAACAGTAATTGAATTTAAGCAAGCATGGGATAGGCATAAGGCTATCCTAAACAAAAGATAAATCCAAGTAAAGTATCCATGTAATTGGGCAGACTAGATGGGCCGAAAGGTTCTTATCTGCCGACATTTTTCTATGTTTCTATGTTTCTATGTAGTGGTCTGCTCTACGGTGGGGCCGCTCAGGTCAAGGTTTTAGCTCGATGGTGCCATTACAGGGACAACTGCTCCATATGGAAATCAGATGCAATCACCCAGAAAGGGCAGCCAGTACTGAAATGCCAAGGACGTCATCCCTGCACGAGAGGTGCAGTAACCCTCGACAATCGTTTCGGCCTTATTAGGCGTCGTCAGGAGGGTATAGCCGACACCTTCTAGGGACCTCGAGCAAGGGTTCGAAATTTCTCCTTGAACCGAGATGCCGCGCACTGAGAGCATAACATGGACCTCTGGAAAGGCAATCTGTATGTCATACGTCAACAGGAAAAGAAGAAAATCACAGAACCACAGATAAAAAGCCATTGTATACCAATGGAATAAAACATAAGTAAAAGGAGAATAAGGCCATTGTAGGTATAAAGTTAATGAAAAGCTGGCGCACCCTTCCCGAGGCCCTATAGGGTCATTTTAAGAGCACCCAATTCAAACGTCAGTAATAGGATGCTAAGGGATAAGTATTTCTTTCATATATGATACTTTATACTTTTTGTTACAAAACAATGTACATCTAGTGTTAAAACGGAAGAATGTTTTCCAGGCAGGTTTCCCCATTATGTACAACTGATTTCCTACAGCATTTCTATAGAAAGAGTTAAATTCTGCGCTTCTGGAACAAAATGATTTTTTTGGAGCACTTACCTACAGAGCTCTCCTCGTTTCTGTCTTCCTTAATGTTTACGTATTCGTCGGTGAAAAATATCATTACTAGTATCCACCACCCTGTACCCGAGACGATGAGCACTGCTCCCACTCATGTCCCCGAGACGTCTGCGGAGTCGCAGGTGAGTTTTGCTGCTCACTTGTGCTTTGTAACAATATCTAACTAGACCTTCCTGGCATTGAAATGATCTTCAAAAATCCCTCTTCAAAAAATTACAATTCGCCATGAATAGTGTCAAATCCCTTGATTTTAACCCTACGTAGAGGAGTCAGACACTCGGCGACTGGCCGGCCTGAAGTCTTTTGTGATGTTTGCAGGTGTAGAGATTATTAACTAAAGAATCCACTCCTGGTGCGCTCAGCAAAGCGATATGCGGACGGCTCACTTAGTTCCGAATCATGTCTACATCCACAGAAACCAATCCGTCTCAATGGAACGTGCATGTGACTCAGACTTTTTGGCCTCGCTCTCTTTCACGAGGCCTTTGGACGACAAGTCAAGCATAGAGGAGAGCTTTAACATAAAAGCCTGCAGATTAAGACGTAGGAACGGCCCATAAAAAAAGAAACCCCAAGGAAATAGATCTCAAAAAAATCTGTTGCAATGGTCCCATGGCTGAAAGTGAAAGACTTTTTAATTTGTGTATTCGTTTGTTTATATGTAAACACTATACGCCAATAATAAAAAATAACACGTTTATAACGAGCTTGTCATGCTCAGGTTCACTGTACTCATTTGATAGTGATATACTGTGTGTACCCCTTATAAACTCCACTCACATTGAAGGAGACGGATGTGTTTCCACTTTCCTTGTAAACTCCACATGGTGTGAGACAGGGTGGGGTTCCTTATAAACTCCACTCATAGTATGTGACAGGGGTCGCTCACATAGTATGTGACAGGGGTCGCTCACATAGTATGTGACAGGGGTCGCTCACATAGTATGTGACAGGGGTCGCTCACATAGTATGTGACAGGGGTCGCTCACATAGTATGTGACAGGGGTCGCTCACATAGTATGTGACAGGGGTCGCTCACATAGTATGTGACAGGGGTCGCTCACATAGTATGTGACAGGGGTCGCTCACATAGTATGTGACAGGGGTCGCTCACATAGTATGTGACAGGGGTCGCTCACATAGTATGTGACAGGGGTCGCTCACATAGTATGTGACAGGGGTCGCTCACATAGTATGTGACAGGGGTCGCTCACATAGTATGTGACAGGGGTCGCTCACATAGTATGTGACAGGGGTCGCTCACATAGTATGTGACAGGGGTCGCTCACATAGCATGAGACAGGGGTCGCTCACATAGCATGAGACAGGGGTCGCTCACATAGCATGAGACAGGGGTCGCTCACATAGCATGAGACAGGGGTCGCTCACATAGCATGAGACAGGGGTCGCTCACATAGCATGAGACAGGGGTCGCTCACATAGCATGAGACAGGGGTCGCTCACATAGCATGAGACAGGGGTCGCTCACATAGCATGAGACAGGGGTCGCTCACATAGCATGAGACAGGGGTCGCTCACATAGCATGAGACAGGGGTCGCTCACATAGCATGAGACAGGGGTCGCTCACATAGCAGGAGACGGGTCGCTCACATAGTATGTGACAGGGGTCGCTCACATAGTAGGAGACAGGGGTCGCTCACATAGTATGTGACAGGGGTCGCTCACATAGTATGTGACAGGGGTCGCTCACATAGTATGTGACAGGGGTCGCTCACATAGTATGTGACAGGGGTCGCTCACATAGTATGTGACAGGGGTCGCTCACATAGTATGTGACAGGGGTCGCTCACATAGTATGTGACAGGGGTCGCTCACATAGTATGTGACAGGGGTCGCTCACATAGTATGTGACAGGGGTCGCTCACATAGTATGTGACAGGGGTCGCTCACATAGTATGTGACAGGGGTCGCTCACATAGTATGTGACAGGGGTCGCTCACATAGTATGTGACAGGGGTCGCTCACATAGTATGTGACAGGGGTCGCTCACATAGTATGTGACAGGGGTCGCTCACATAGTATGTGACAGGGGTCGCTCACATAGTATGTGACAGGGGTCGCTCACATAGTATGTGACAGGGGTCGCTCACATAGTATGTGACAGGGGTCGCTCACATAGTATGTGACAGGGGTCGCTCACATAGTATGTGACAGGGGTCGCTCACATAGTATGTGACAGGGGTCGCTCACATAGTATGTGACAGGGGTCGCTCACATAGAATGAGACAGGGGTCGCTCACATAGTATGTGACAGGGGTCGCTCACATAGTATGCGACAGGGGTCGCTCACATAGTATGTGACAGGGGTCGCTCACATAGTATGCGACAGGGGTCGCTCACATAGCATGAGACAGGGGTCGCTCACATAGTAGGAGACAGGGGTCGCTCACATAGCAGGAGACAGGGGTCGCTCACATAGTATGTGACAGGGGTCGCTCACATAGTAGGAGACAGGGGTCGCTCACATAGCAGGAGACAGGGGTCGCTCACATAGTATGTGACAGGGGTCGCTCACATAGTAGGAGACAGGGGTCGCTCACATAGTTGGAGACAGGGGTCGCTCACATAGTATGAGACAGGGGTCGCTCACATAGGAGACAGGGGTCGCTCACATAGTATGAGACAGGGGTCGCTCACATAGTATGAGACAGGGGTCGCTCACATAGTATGAGACAGGGGTCGCTCACATAGTATGAGACAGGGGTCGCTCACATAGCAGGAGACAGGGGTCGCTCACATAGCAGGAGACAGGGGTCGCTCACACAGCAGGAGACAGGGGTCGCTCACATAGTAGGAGACAGGGGTCGCTCACATAGGAGACAGGGGTCGCTCACATAGTATGAGACAGGGGTCGCTCACATAGTATGAGACAGGGGTCGCTCACATAGTATGAGACAGGGGTCGCTCACATAGTAGGAGACAGGGGTCGCTCACATAGTAGGAGAAAGGGGTCGCTCTCGCTCACATAGCATGAGACGGGTCGCTCACATAGCATGAGACGGGTCGCTCACATAGCATGAGACGGGTCGCTCACATAGCATGAGACGGGTCGCTCACATAGCATGAGACGGGTCGCTCACATAGCATGAGACGGGTCGCTCACATAGCATGAGACGGGTCGCTCACATAGCATGAGACGGGTCGCTCACATAGCATGAGACGGGTCGCTCACATAGCATGAGACGGGTCGCTCACATAGCATGAGACGGGTTCGCTCACATAGCATGAGACGGGTCGCTCACATAGCATGAGACGGGTCGCTCACATAGCATGAGACGGGTCGCTCACATAGCATGAGACGGGTCGCTCACATAGCATGAGACGGGGGTCGCTCACACAGCATGAGACGGGGGTCGCTCACACAGCATGAGACGGGGGTCGCTCACACAGCATGAGACAGGGGTCGCTCACATAGCATGAGACAGGGGTCGCTCACATAGCATGAGACAGGGGTCGCTCACATAGCATGAGACGGGTCGCTCACATAGCATGAGACGGGTCGCTCACATAGCATGCGACAGGGGTCGCTCACATAGCATGCGACAGGGGTCGCTCACATAGCATGAGACAGGGGTCGCTCACATAGCATGAGACAGGGGTCGCTCACATAGCATGAGACAGGGGTCGCTCACATAGCATGAGACAGGGGTCGCTCACATAGCATGAGACAGGGTCGCTCACATAGCATGAGACAGGGGTCGCTCACATAGCATGAGACAGGGGTCGCTCACATAGTAGGAGACAGGGGTCGCTCACATAGCAGGAGACAGGGGTCGCTCACATAGTATGTGACAGGGGTCGCTCACATAGTAGGAGACAGGGGTCGCTCACATAGCAGGAGACAGGGGTCGCTCACATAGTATGTGACAGGGGTCGCTCACATAGTAGAGACAGGGTCGCTCACATAGTTGGAGACAGGGGTCGCTCACATAGTATGAGACAGGGGTCGCTCACATAGGAGACAGGGGTCGCTCACATAGTATGAGACAGGGGTCGCTCACATAGTATGAGACAGGGGTCGCTCACATAGTATGAGACAGGGGTCGCTCACATAGCAGGAGACAGGGGTCGCTCACATAGCAGGAGACAGGGGTCGCTCACATAGCAGGAGACAGGGGTCGCTCACACAGCAGGAGACAGGGGTCGCTCACATAGTAGGAGACAGGGGTCGCTCACATATAGAGACAGGGGTCGCTCACATAGTATGAGACAGGGGTCGCTCACATAGTATGAGACAGGGGTCGCTCACATAGTATGAGACAGGGGTCGCTCACATAGTATGAGACAGGGGTCGCTCACATAGTAGGAGACAGGGGTCGCTCACATAGTAAGGAGAAAGGGTCGCTCTCGCTCACATAGCATGAGACGGGTCGCTCACATAGCATGAGACGGGTCGCTCACATAGCATGAGACGGGTCGCTCACATAGCATGAGACGGGGTCGCTCACATAGCATGAGACGGGTCGCTCACATAGCATGAGACGGGTCGCTCACATAGCATGAGACGGGTCGCTCACATAGCATGAGACGGGGTCGCTCACATAGCATGAGACGGGTCGCTCACATAGCATGAGACGGGTCGCTCACATAGCATGAGACGGGTCGCTCACATAGCATGAGACGGGTCGCTCACATAGCATGAGACGGGTCGCTCACATAGCATGAGACGGGTCGCTCACATAGCATGAGACGGGTCGCTCACATAGCATGAGACGGGTCGCTCACATAGCATGAGACGGGTCGCTCACACATAGCATGAGACGGGTCGCTCACATAGCATGAGACGGGTCGCTCACATAGCATGAGACGGGGGTCGCTCACACAGCATGAGACGAGGGTCGCTCACAGCATGAGACAGGGGTCGCTCACACAGCATGAGACAGGGGTCGCTCACACAGCATGAGACAGGGGTCGCTCACATAGCATGAGACAGGGGTCGCTCACATAGCATGAGACGGGTCGCTCACATAGCATGAGACGGGTCGCTCACATAGCATGAGACGGGTCGCTCACATAGCATGAGACGGGTCGCTCACATAGCATGAGACGGGTCGCTCACATAGCATGAGAGGGTCGCTCACATAGCATGAGAGGGGTCGCTCACATAGCATGAGACGGGTCGCTCACATAGCATGAGACGGGTCGCTCACATAGCATGAGACGGGTCGCTCACATAGCATGAGACGGGGGTCGCTCACAGCATGAGACGGGGGTCGCTCACACAGCATGAGACGGGGGTCGCTCACACAGCATGAGACAGGGGTCGCTCACATAGCATGAGACAGGGGTCGCTCACATAGCATGAGACAGGGGTCGCTCACATAGCATGAGACAGGGGTCGCTCACATAGCATGAGACAGGGGTCGCTCACTAGCATGAGACAGGGGTCGCTCACATAGCATGAGACAGGGGTCGCTCACATAGCATGAGACAGGGGTCGCTCACATAGCATGAGACAGGGGTCGCTCACATAGCATGAGACAGGGGTCGCTCACATAGCATGAGACAGGGGTCGCTCACATAGCATGAGACAGGGGTCGCTCACAGTAGCATGAGACAGGGGTCGCTCACATAGCATGAGACAGGGGTCGCTCACATAGCATGAGACAGGGGTCGCTCACATAGCATGAGACAGGGGTCGCTCACATAGCATGAGACAGGGGTCGCTCACATAGTAGGAGACAGGGGTCGCTCACATAGTAGGAGACGGGTCGCTCACATAGTAGGAGACAGGGGTCGCTCACATAGTATGAGACAGGGGTCGCTCCCATAGTATGAGACAGGGGTCGCTCTCGCTCACATAGTATGAGACGGGTCGCTCACATAGCATGAGACGGGTCACTCACATAGCATGAGACGGGGGTCGCTCACATAGCATGAGACGGGGGTCGCTCACATAGTATGAGACAGGGGTCGCTCACATAGTATGAGACAGGGGTCGCTCACATAGTATGAGACAGGGGTCGCTCACATAGTATGAGACAGGGGTCGCTCACATAGTATGAGACAGGGGTCGCTCACATAGTATGAGACAGGGGTCGCTCTCGCTCACATAGTATGAGACGGGGTCGCTCACATAGCATGAGACGGGGTCGCTCACATAGTATGAGACAGGGGTCGCTCACATAGGAGACAGGGGTCGCTCACATAGGAGACAGGGGTCGCTCTCGCTCACATAGTATGAGACGGGGTCGCTCACTAGCATGAGACGGGGTCGCTCACATAGTATGAGACGGGGGTCGCTCACAATAGCATGAGACGGGGGTCGCTCACATAGCATGAGACAGGGGTCGCTCACAGCATGAGACAGGGGTCGCTCACATAGCATGAGACAGGGGTCGCTCACATAGTATGAGACAGGGGTCGCTCACATAGCATGAGACAGGGGTCGCTCACATAGCATGAGACAGGGGTCGCTCACATAGCATGAGACAGGGGTCGCTCACATAGCATGAGACAGGGGTCGCTCACATAGTATGAGACAGGGGTCGCTCACATAGTATGAGACAGGGGTCGCTCACATAGTAGGAGAAAGGGGTCGCTCACATAGTAGGAGACAGGGGTCGCTCACATAGTATGAGACAGGGGTCGCTCACATAGTATGAGACAGGGGTCGCTCTCGCTCACATAGTATGAGACGGGTCGCTCACATAGCATGAGACGGGTCACTCACATAGCATGAGACGGGGGTCGCTCACATAGTATGAGACAGGGGTCGCTCACATAGCATGAGACAGGGGTCGCTCACATAGCATGAGACAGGGGTCGCTCACATAGCATGAGACAGGGGTCGCTCACATAGCATGAGACAGGGGTCGCTCACATAGCATGAGACAGGGGTCGCTCACATAGCATGAGACAGGGGTCGCTCACATAGCATGAGACAGGGGTCGCTCACATAGCATGAGACAGGGGTCGCTCACATAGCATGAGACAGGGGTCGCTCACATAGCATGAGACAGGGGTCGCTCACATAGCATGAGACAGGGGTCGCTCACATAGCATGAGACAGGGGTCGCTCACATAGCATGAGACAGGGGTCGCTCACATAGCATGAGACAGGGGTCGCTCACATAGCATGAGACAGGGGTCGCTCACATAGCATGAGACGGGTCGCTCACATAGCATGAGACAGGGGTCGCTCACATAGCATGAGACAGGGGTCGCTCACATAGCATGAGACAGGGGTCGCTCACATAGCATGAGACAGGGGTCGCTCACATAGTTTGAGACAGGGGTCGCTCACATAGTATGAGACAGGGGTCGCTCTCGCTCACATAGTATGAGACGGGTCGCTCACATAGCATGAGACGGGGGTCGCTCACATAGCATGAGACGGGGGTCGCTCACATAGCATGAGACGGGGGTCGCTCACATAGCATGAGACGGGGGTCGCTCACATAGCATGAGACGGGGGTCGCTCACATAGCATGAGACGGGGGTCGCTCACATAGCATGAGACGGGGGTCGCTCATATAGCATGAGACGGGGGTCGCTCACATAGCATGAGACGGGGGTCGCTCACATAGCATGAGACAGGGGTCGCTCATATAGCATGAGACAGGGTCGCTCACATAGCATGAGACAGGGGTCGCTCACATAGCATGAGACAGGGTCGCTCACATAGCATGAGACAGGGGTCGCTCACATAGCATGAGACAGGGGTCGCTCACATAGCATGAGACAGGGGTCGCTCACATAGCATGAGACAGGGGTCGCTCACATAGCATGAGACGGGTCGCTCACATAGCATGAGACAGGGGTCGCTCACATAGCATGAGACAGGGTCGCTCACATCGTATGAGACAGGGGTCGCTCACATCGTATGAGACAGGGGTCGCTCACATCGTATGAGACAGGGGTCGCTCACATCGTATGAGACAGGGGTCGCTCACATCGTATGAGACAGGGGTCGCTCACATCGTATGAGACAGGGGTCGCTCACATCGTATGAGACAGGGGTCGCTCACATCGTATGAGTCAGGGGTCACTCACATCGTATGAGACAGGGGTCGCTCACATAGTAGGAGACAGGGGTCACTCACATAGTAGGAGACAGGGGTCGCTCACATAGGAGGAGACGGGTCGCTCACACAGTAGGAGACAGGGGTCGCTCACATAGTATGAGACAGGGGTCGCTCACATAGTATGAGACAGGGGTCGCTCTCGCTCACATAGTATGAGACGGGTCGCTCACATAGCATGAGACGGGTCACTCACATAGCATGAGACGGGGGTCGCTCACATAGCATGAGACGGGGGTCGCTCACATAGCATGAGACAGGGGTCGCTCACATAGCATGAGACAGGGGTCGCTCACATCGTATGAGACAGGGGTCGCTCACATCGTATAAGACAGGGGTCGCTCACATCGTATGAGACAGGGGTCGCTCACATCGTATGAGACAGGGGTCGCTCACATCGTATGAGACAGGGTCGGTCGCTCACATCGTATGAGACAGGGGTCGCTCACATCGTATGAGTCAGGGGTCGCTCACATCGTATGAGACAGGGGTCGCTCACATAGTAGGAGACAGGGGTCACTCACATAGTAGGAGACAGGGGTCACTCACATAGGAGGAGACGGGTCGCTCACACAGTAGGAGACAGGGGTCGCTCACATAGTATGAGACAGGGGTCGCTCACATAGTATGAGACAGGGGTCGCTCACATAGTATGAGACAGGGGTCGCTCACATAGTATGAGACAGGGGTCGCTCTCACTCACATAGTATGAGACGGGTCGCTCACATAGCATGAGACGGGTCGCTCACATAGCATGAGACGGGTCGCTCACATAGCATGAGACGGGTCGCTCACATAGCAGGAGACGGGGTCGCTCACATAGTATGAGACAGGGGTCGCTCACATAGTATGAGACAGGGGTCGCTCACATAGTATGAGACAGGGGTCGCTCACATAGCATGAGACGGGGGTCGCTCACATAGCATGAGACGGGGGTCGCTCACATAGCATGAGACGGGGGTCGCTCACATAGCATGAGACGGGGGTCGCTCACATAGTATGAGACGGGGGTCGCTCACCTAGCATGAGACCGGGGTCGCTCACTAGCATGAGACAGGGGTCGCTCACATAGCATGAGACAGGGGTCGCTCACATAGCATGAGACAGGGGTCGCTCACATAGCATGAGACAGGGGTCGCTCACATCGTATGAGACAGGGGTCGCTCACATCGTATGAGACAGGGGTCGCTCACATCGTATGAGACAGGGGTCGCTCACATCGTATGAGACAGGGGTCGCTCACATCGTATGAGACAGGGGTCGCTCACATCGTATGAGACAGGGGTCGCTCACATCGTATGAGACAGGGGTCGCTCACATCGTATGAGACAGGGGTCGCTCACATCGTATGAGACAGGGGTCGCTCACATAGGAGGAGACGGGGTCGCTCACACAGTATGAGACAGGGGTCGCTCACATAGTATGAGACAGGGGTCGCTCACATAGTATGAGACAGGGGTCGCTCACATAGTATGAGACAGGGGTCGCTCACATAGTATGAGACAGGGGTCGCTCACATAGTATGAGACAGGGGTCACTCACATAGTTTGAGAGAGGGGTCACTCACATAGTTTGAGTCAGGGGTCACTCACATGGTATGAGACAGGGAGGGTTTCTTAATAAACTCCACCCACATGGTAAGAGACGGGAGGGTTTCAATAAAAACTGCAGTCATATAGTACATGACAGGGATCAGTCAAATGGCATGAGACAGGGGTCACTCACATGGTATCAGACAGGGGTCACTCACATAGTATCAGACAGGGGTCACTCACATAGTATCAGACAGGGGTCACTCACATAGTATCAGACGGGGTCACTCACATAGTATCAGACAGGGGTCACTCACATAGTATCAGACAGGGGTCACTCACATAGTATCAGACAGGGGTCACTCACATAGTATCGGACAGGGGTCACTCACATGGTATCGGACAGGGATCACTCACATGTATGAGACAGGGATCGCTCACATGGTATGAGACAGGAGGGTTTCTTAATAAACTCCACCCACATGGTAAGAGACGGGAGGGTTTCAATAAAAACTGCAGTCATATAGTACATGACAGGGATCAGTCAAATGGCATGAGACAGGGGTCACTCACATGGTATCAGACAGGGGTCACTCACATAGTATCAGACAGGGGTCACTCACATAGTATCAGACAGGGGGTCACTCACATAGTATCAGACGGGGTCACTCACATAGTATCAGACAGGGGGTCACTCACATAGTATCAGACAGGGGTCACTCACATAGTATCAGACAGGGGTCACTCACATAGTATCGGACAGGGGTCACTCACATGGTATCGGACAGGGATCACTCACATGGTATGAGACAGGGATCGCTCACATGGTATGAGACAGGGATCACTCACATGGTATGAGACAGGGATCACTCACATGGTATGAGACAGGGATCACTCACATGGTATGAGATAGGGATCACTCACATGGTATGAGATAGGGATCACTCACATGGTATGAGACAGGGATCACTCACATGGTATGAGACAGGGATCACTCACATGGTATGAGACAGGGATCACTCACATGGTATGAGACAGGGATCACTCACATGGTATGAGACAGGGATCACTCACATGGTATGAAACAGGGATCACTCACATGGTATGAGACAGGGATCACTCACATGGTATGAGACAGGGATCACTCACATGGTATGAGACAGGGATCACGCACATGGTATGATATAGGGGTCACTCACACGCTATGAGCCAGGGACCACTCACATGGTATGAAGCAGGGGTCACTCATAGTATGGGACAGGAATCACTCACATGGTATGAGACGGGGTCATTCACATGGTAGGAGACTGGGGTCGCTCACATGGTAGGAGACTGGGGTCGCTCACATGGTAGGAGACTGGGGTCGCTCACATGGTAGGAGACTGGGGTCACTCACATGGTAGGAGACTGGGGTCACTCACATGGTAGGAGACTGGGGTCACTCACATGGTAGGAGACTGGGGTCACTCACATGGTAGGAGACTGGGGTCACTCACATAGTATGAGACAGGAGCCACCCACATTGTATGAGACTGGGTGGGATTTCTTATAAGCTCCAGCAACAAACCCTAGATATGGATAAACGACAAATGGACCACATTATCACAAGCAGGGAGTGACTCATAAGGAGATGGTCTGATGCCAAGAAGGATGAAATGTGGTCGAGGAATTTTTAGTTTACACAATGGGAGCGGTGACAGGTACACTTAATAAGTTGTACTACTAATGTTTTGCTTACTTAAGGTCATAGTATATGCCTCATTTGTTAATGATTAACTCTTTAATAATGCAACACACACCTTGATATTCTCCACTTCGTGGCAGACCTTAACAACAGTTAATGACATGGTCCTCAACACAGACTACGACCATGGGGATAGTGACTGAAACCCATCACTTCATTCATATTATCTTTAGAATATATTTCATTGCGCTTTTATTTACTGTAATGCCATAAAGAAGGCTTTGATGTCAGGAATAATTTGTCATGATTAAATAAGAACCGTTACAATTGTTACAATTACAATTATCAGTTTCTGATCCGATAATCAGTTTAACGTTCAATTAAATAGCTTTTCTTCATAAGGTTTATGTGAAGGGGTCACCACTCAGCATTGCTTAACACATGGGACTTAAGGTGTAAAAAAACACTAATAACTGTATCGATGAGCAAAAATGTATAAATGTATATTGTGTGCTGACTTATCTATGCTTAAGATCTAAAGTAAAAGGCATAAAAAAACCACCACTCAATTTGGAGCATTTCCCAAATTTTTATGAATGGGTGAATATTTCCTCCTCATCCATTCCATAAAAGTAATTTCCTTTTCTGCAATATTGGTAAACATTTTCACCTACACACTTATTGAATATAGATGTTATGGCCTTAGTTTTAACTATATTGCTATGTTATCCAATGCAGTTAAAGGGACACAACCACGTACATAAACTGTAACTGGATTAATTGTCCATTACACACAAAACCACTGTACAAAACATATTACAAAACTCATGCTGCTGTTTTTGTCTTTTAAGTAATTGCATGTAAAATGTAAAAATGATGATAGGCTTTTGCCTCCTGGTTCTGTTTTGTGGATTGTCCCATGAAGCAACATTTACCAAAATCTGCTAAATGTTTTACTTTACTACTGTGGTTTAGCTTCTACAATAGGCATTGGGGTGGAGGAGGGAATGGTTAAGGATAAGGCTGCTGGTGATCTATTGTGCAGTGTAGGCTACTTGAGATGAGACATAGCAGCTGAATGAGATCCGATAGTGAGTTTAAAGACTTCTAATTTACCCCCTGGTGATGTCCTTGGTATACACCCCACACTGTAATGCTAGGAGTCAGATTTTGGAGATCTGATCCATTATATGGTCAAAGCCACACAGTGAGGAGCAAGTGATGGCAAGATACTGGGGGGGGGGGCAGTTTACAATACAAAATATCACACAATGGATGCACCCAGTGACACGTATAGAGGAAAATATCACACAATGGATGCACCCAGTGACGCTTATAGAGGAAAATATCACACAATGGATGCACCCAGTGACACGTATAGAGGAAAATATCACACAATGAATGCACCCAGTGACACCTATAGAGGAAAATATTACACAATGGATGCACCCAGTGACACCTATAGAGGAAAATATCACACAATGGATGCACCCAGTGACACATATAGAGGAAAATATCACACAATGGATGCACCCAGTGACACGTATAGAGGAAAAGATCACACAATGGATGCACCCAGTGACACCTATAGAGGAAAATATCACACAATGGATGCGCCCAGTGACACATAGAGGAAAATATTTTCTTAACTAAACATACAAGAGAAAAACAAAACACATGTAAGATATCAGCAACATCAAATAAACACAGTAAGGACGTGCCATGTTTTGGTAGTACTGGCCCTTTAAGTGAATACTCAGCACAGCACTATTATTAAAACTGGCCGTTGTGTTAGTTGGCAGCGTGCTGCTTGTTGTGTATAACATGAAGCGGGGAGATAAGCCCTGGACTAACAATTATTCATCAGAGATAAGTTGGGAGTTGTGTAACAGAGATGGATTCAGGCTGACACCCTTTGTGTTTGACATAACTCCTTCCGCAAACACAATGACATACACGCTGCATTAATAACAAAGAATTCTCAGACTTTGAGCCCTGCTTTCTCTTAAACTGGAAGGAAAATTACATTAGTTTTCTGTTTTTGCATGCTGCCTTATGTCAAAGATAGATTTTTGACTTTCCATGCCAGAAAATATTTTCTTATATATGTGTCACTGGGCGCATCCATTGTGTGATATTTTCCTCTGTCACTGGGCGCATCTATTGTGTGATATTTTCCTCTATATGTGTCACTGGGTGCATCCATTGTGTGATATTTTCCTCTATATGTGTCACTGGGTGCATCCATTGTGTGATATTTTCCTCTATATGTGTCACTGGGCGCATCCATTGTGTGATATTTTGTGTTGTAAACTGCCCCCCCCCAGTATCTTTCCATCACTTGCTCCTCACTGTGTGGCTTTGGCCATAGAATGGAGTGAATGGGTCAGTTACCGACTCGCATTGTATTGTGTGGGATGTATTCAAAGGACATCACCAGGGGGGTAAAGGTGTGCACGGCTCGAAAATTCGGTTAGGTTTATAAAATAATTTTGTTTTCGTTATTTCGTTTCATATTTCATTTTCGTTATTTCGTTATTTCATTTCGTAATTTTGTTTCGTTTGTTATATCGGATGACTAAAACCCCCATTGTAAGTTAAGATCGATTCAATAGTTGATATCGATTTGAATATCTGATCACTAAAAACCCCAATGAAGCAAATCCTGCTGCTAAAAGGCAAGCTAGGGTTAAATATTGAGCTGTCCATTGGCCTGTGATGCTGACAACAGATTAAGCACCACAGGCCAATTTACAGGGGCAGGGAGCTGTGTGAAACAGTGAAACGAATCTGATTGCTTTCATAATGTCGTTTGCTGTTGTACTTGTATGTATCCTAAAATGGGATTGATTCGATAGTTCATATTGATTTGAATTTCGGATCACTAAATAAAACCCCAATGAGTCAAATCCTGCTCAGGAATCAATCAATCAATTGTTCTCTTGTGAAACTGTATAATGAATCAATTTCGTTATATACAGTTTCGTTTCAAATCAAATTAAATCAATTTGTTCTTTTGGAAGTACTTCCGAAGTACGAATTAACGAAAATTTCAAACAAATTGCAATTCGTTACCAGAGAGTCTTAGCTCATTCAGCTGTCATCTCTTATCTGGAGTAGCCAGGAGAACAATAGCCCCCTGTCTTATCTAAACATTCTCTACTCCACATCATTAACTGTTAAATACTGTAGAGAATAAACCACAGCAGTGAAGTAAAACTTGCACAAATTTTGGTAAATGGGAAAAATCCACAAAATGGAAACAGGAGATAAAGCTAACTTTAATTTTCCTTTTTACATGCAATTAATTCAAACAAAGAAGAAAAATACAGCAGCATGTGTTTTATAAGGTGTTTTATAAGCGCCGCTGCGAGCATCCCCTCCATGGAGTCCATTGAGGCTTCCGTTGCCAGTCACATGACCTACATGATCTCGCCTCGCGAGATCCGGCAGGTCGGCAGAGTGATTCGCAGAGGGAGACTGGGGGACTTTTCCCCCAGTCTCTCTCTGCTCCCGGTGGCCAGAAGAGGCCAATCGAGGCACCGTTCGACGCAGGATGAGAGGTGAGTATCTGTTTGTGTTTTTTTTTCAGCTGGTGCTGACAGATTCCACTTCTGCAGAATCCGTTAGCACCAGATCCTGGCTGTGGTTAATGTTTGAGTATCTGCAGCGGGATGGTAATTAGCGTTTGGACTTTGTAATAGATGGCCAGGGAATAATGGGAGTTGTAGTTCAGAATCATCTGGGGGGGGCTGGAGTTTGACAGCCTTGCTTTAAGCTCACCTGTTGCTGCTCCCTGAAAAGGTTAATGCACTGAACAATGATTAACCGGAGCGAGCTGGAACAATGCGCAGCCCATAAAAAATATATTACAGCGAAGCTAAACATCATCTGCTGCTTCGCTCATCCATGAACACGATGCCTGGATATTCTAATCAGCTTCTATACTGAAACAACACAAACATATCTGAGCTTTCTATACAACATACGAGTGTAAAATAGATTTGTAGATTTATGTTTTGTTTCTAATATCTTGCATTTATTACTTTGTATTTCTGTAACGACTGTAAAATTTCAATGTTCTTGAACCCAGGACATACTTGAAAATAAGAGAAATCTCAATGTATCCTTCCTGGTAAAATCCATTTTAAATAAAATAAATATAATCATATCATCCCATGTCTCATAGAAAACAGCAACACCTGTCAGGATTCCGACCCTGGAATCCATAGTGTGGGTAATTTACTGACCCCTAGCGAACCCTAGGGGCCCCAGTGGAGTCGTAACGTGGGGGCGGGGGGTGCGGCCCGCACCAGGTGACACCCGCCTTTAGGGGGACACCGTCACCCTAAGGGTGAGTGTCTCACCCTCCGCCGCGTATTCGCTCCCTGCGAGCGTCCGAAGCATGCAGCTTTGGCGCTCGCCTGGGGGAAACACATCACCAGCCAATCGCAGCTGGTCACGTGGCTCCCCCAGGCGAGCGCCCAAGCTGCGCGCCGCTGGGCGCTCAGAGGGAGCGAACAGGCGGCGCAGGAGGAAGTGAGACATTATCCATGAGCTGCTGGGGCATATCATGAGCTGGTCCTGGGGCAAATCCATGTGCTGGGGCATTATCCATGTGCTGGGGCATTATCCATGTGCTGGGGCATTATCCATGAGCTGGGGCATTATCCATGAGCTGGGGCATTATCCATGAGCTGGGGAAATATCCATTTTGAGCTGGGGCATATCCATGAGCAGGGGCAAATCCATGAGCTAGGGGCATATCCATGAGCTGGGGCAAATCCATGAGCTGGGGCAAATCCATGAGCTGGGGCAAATCCATGAGCTGGGGCAAATCCATGAGCTGGGGCATATCCATGATCTGGGGCATATCCATGAGCTGGGGCAAATCCATGAGCTGGGGCAAATCCATGTTTGAGCTGGGGCATATCCATGAGCTGGGGCATATCCATGAGCTGGGGCATATCCATGAGCTGGGGCAAATCCATGAGCTGGGGCAAATCCATGAGCTGGGGCAAATCCATGAGCTGGGGCAAATCCATGAGCTGGGGCAAATCCATGAGCTGGAGCAAATCCATGAGCTGGGGCAAATCCATGAGCTGGGGCATATCCATGAGCTGGGGCATATCCATGAGCTGGGGCATATCCATGAGCTGGGGCATATCCATGTTTGAGCTGGGGCATGAGCTGGGGCATATCCATGAGCTGGGGCAGTATCCATGAGCTGGGGGCAGTATCCATGAGCTGGGGGCAGTATCCATGAGCTGGGGGCAGTATCCATGAGCTGGGGCAGTATCCATGAGCTGGGGTGCAAATCCATGAGCTGGGGCATTATCCATGTGCTGGGGCATTATCCATGTGCTGGGGCAATATCCATGAGAGGAGCTGGGGCAGTATATCCATGAGAGAAGCTGGGGCATTATCCATGAGAGCAGCTGGGGCAGTATATCCATGAGAGGAGCTGGGGCAAAATTCTTGAGAAGCTGGGGCAATATCCATGAGAGGAGCTGGGGCAATATCCATGAGAGCTGCTGGGGCAATATCTATGTGAGCTGGGGTATTATCCATGTGTGCTGGGGGCAGTATCCATGTGTGCTTGGGGCAATATCCATGTGTGTTGGGGGCAATATCCATGAGAGCTGGGGGCAATATCCATGAGAGCTGGGGCAATATCCATGTGTGAGCTGGTCTGGGGCAATATATCCATGTGTGAGCTGAGGCGCAATATATCCATATGTGAGCTGAGGCGCAATATATCCATATGTGAGCTGAGGCGCAATATATCCATATGTGAGCTGAGGCGCAATATATCCATATGTGAGCTGAGGCGCAATATATCCATATGTGAGCTGAGGCGCAATATATCCATATGTGAGCTGAGGCGCAATATATCCATATGTGAGCTGGTCTGGGGCAATATATCCATATGTGAGCTGAGGCGCAATATATCCATATGTGAGCTGAGGCACAATATATCCATATGTGAGCTGAGGCGCAATATATCCATATGTGAGCTGAGGCGCAATATATCCATATGTGAGCTGAGGCGCAATATATCCATATGTGAGCTGGGGCAATATATATCCATGGGTGAGCTGCTGGGGGCAATAAATAATTGTGAACTGGGGCAATATATCCATATGTGAGCTGGGGGCAATATATATCTATGGATGAGCTGCTGGGGGCAATATATCCAGAGCTGCTGGGGGCAATATATATCCATGTGTGCTTTCACTGCCTTCGAACAGGCATCGTACTTGCTGGCAGTTGGCAAAACATTGTGTGAGCATATGAGAGAGCTCCACAGCAATAAACCTCACAGTAATGTGCGCTGTGTGTATGAGCATTCAGTGTTCTATGGGAGTACTGATTTAGGAGTAAGAGTAGTTAGAAAAAAATCCGTAAAACTCGGGGGGGGGGGTGACACCATAAGTTACCGCACCGGGTGACACCAACCCTAGTGACGCCACTGAGGGGCCCTATTCCAACACTGTCATTAAGTAGTACGTTTAAATCGCCAATCTAAAAGGCAGGCGCAATCTGATTGTTTTCACGACCTATTCCAACCAGACGTCAAAGGGACACTATCACTTCCATAATGTACCTTGATTACTTGTGCATTTCAAACAAAACCACATTATAAAACACATGCTGTTTTTTTCTTTATTTGAAGTAATTGCATGTAAAAAGAAAAAAACGAAGTTTGTTTCCATTTTGTGGATTTTTCCCATGATGCAACATTTACCAAAATCTATCAGTTTTACTTCACTGCTGTGGTTTATGTTCTACAGTAGTTAGCAGTTAAAGAGGTGGAGGAGGGAACATTTAGATAAGGTTGCAAGGGGTCTATTGTTCTCCAGGCTACTCAAGATAAGAGCTGGCTGCTGTTATTTTACTCTATCAGGGTAATTCAAAGATTATCGAAAAGTCAACGCACGTTCAGTGACTTTTCGTTCTCCTCACTTGGGTTCGATTTGGCGATTCCATTTCGGCAACCCTGCATTGTATTCAGCAAGCACCACAGGGCCGCCGAATTGCAGGGAAAAGTCACTGCAAACCCGCTGAAAACTCACTGCAAAACCCAGCGAATGCTCACCGAAAACCCGCAAAAACATCTGGATTAACCCCGCCGAAAACGCTGGAAAAACCCAAGCAGGAACCGATCACACGCAGCGCAGCTGCCCGAAAAAGCCGACACCGCAGACGAATGGAGTGAAAAAAACCAAAAACAGTTTGCTTGAATGTTTGAAAAGTGAAACGCTGTTTGTAAACAAACTACTGAGCGAAAATGAATGATAATAAAAAGGGCTGTTACAGAAAAAACGTTTTAAAAAAAAAATAATTTATCGGATAATTTGTTTTTGGCAAAAAAATAAAAATCATGAAAAAAAGCTTAAAATATCCCAAAAAAGCTGTAAATAAAGAGACTTTTTACTGCAGAATATTATAATCAACGGTTTATTAGATATTGAATTCAAACGGGAATATTTTTAACATTGAAGCCTATGGGATTCTCCTGAATAAACCTGCTGAATCAAACCACCGAATGGCAGGGCTATTCGGCAACTCTTCACTGCTGGGTTTTGTTCTGTGAATAGACGAAGCAGTGCTTATCTATGGGGATTTCACTGCCCTTGAACGGGCACCGAACAGGCACCGTATGTGCAGGCAATTCGCCAGGATTTGGCAAATTGCCTGCTCTCTGGATAGCCGAATGGCCAAGAAAGGTAACCGAACGCTGATTTTCAGCGTTCGGTTCCCTTTCGGCAGCAATTCGGATCTCTTTGAATAACACTGTATATGTGTCAATTGTGTTGTAAGCGCCCCCCCTCAGCATCTTTCCATCACTTGCTCCTCACTGTGTGGCTTTGGCCATAGAATGGAGTGAATGGGTCAATCACCGAGTCACATCATTGTATCTCGTGGGATGTATTCAAAGGACATCAGAAGGGGGTAGTTTAGAAGTCTTAAGCTCCCTGTCTTATCTCATTCAGCTGCCAGTTCTTATCTTAGATAGCCTGGAGAACACAATACACCCCCTGCAGCCTTATCTACACATTCCCTCCTCCACCTCATTAACCGCTATATACTGCAGATTAGATAAACCACAGCAGTAAAGTAAACTGTAGAAAATAAATAGTAATTCTACGATTTACACAAAAAAAAAACCAAATAACAAAAAATAGTTTAGTTTGTACTTTGTAGTATTTTACGCTCTTTAGCGCGTTCACTGTATGCACTAATGCTACTATTTACCTATATACCTACACATGCAACATATGGATAAAACTGAAGGATAGAAACAGAGAGCATGCCTGTGCAGTGAATGGTTAATGGCTTCCTAAACGAGTCATTTCCATGAATATAAAGGAAAGAAACAGACCTCAGAATCTTGTAGTCCCAGTCAGACAAGCGTTTTTGCGAGCAGAAGGAACGTCCGTGAGAGTGAACGTTCCTTCCACTCTGATGCCCGTCTGGCCACCTCGCTGAGTGCAGTTAGTGCGCTCAGCGCTGCAAAGCTCCATCCTCCTCCTACGCGCGTTGTAGTGCTTCGACAGGGAGGCTTTCAGCATGGCCGCAGCACACCCGCTGTAGCGTGCGCAATTCGTGCGTCTGCTACAGTGTGTGGCCGGCCCCGTCGAAGCGTCACAACGCTACGACGGACGCCCGGAGGCAGGTCAGTGTACGGGTAGTGCGCTGGTTTGACCCTGGCCTAAGTCCTCCATTGTGTGAATGAAGGCCTTTGTTGTGATGGTGTTATTTCCTTCTGTTCTGCTTTGTTTAAGCTTTTTTACACTACACAATGAAGAGGAAGATCACGGCACTCCTGCTGCAGCCCCAGGATTCAGGGGAGCCATTTACCTGCAGGGGCCAGGGAGAGATGGGGGGGGGGGGTCCTCCCTTTCTTATGCTAACTCCATTGGAGTCATCTTATCTACATGCAAATAGGAATCCTTTCGCTACTTTGTCATTTGTTCTCACAATAGACTCAAAAGGAACACAGTGGGCTTTATTACATTCTTTGCGCAAAAATGCACGGTAAACGCGTGAATTTGTGTGCGAAGCGTTAAACGTTAACGCACGTAAATTAACACTGGCATTACAATCTGAGCACATTTTGTCATCCGTCAAATAATAACGCGCGTAAAAAAGACGGGCAAAAACCGCTCGCGCATTAACATTGCGCACAGAAATCGGCGTGCAGACTGTTTTTTCACGCGATTCAGCCAATCTGAATTACGAATCACAATTGTCTCCCATTCAGTTTTTGCACCTGTCAAAATCAATCTGAGTATATATGCTGCAGCATTAATAAAAACACGCACAACTTCTCTATTTTATTGTTTGGGTATGTGTAGAATGTGTAACTATACTGCGCTGTATTGTTTTTTTCAGGCTGGTGTATTTGGTTTCGGCCAGAACGTTCAGATTAGCCATTACCACCAGCTTTTCAAAGCAGTTAAAATTATGTGCGCAAACGTTGTCCGTTAAATTTTGCACATGGATTGAAATACCATACGCGTGCCAGCGCCCAAACGCATTTGTGCTCACAATGTTAAGTATAGGACGCGCGCAGTACAGTACGCTCGTGTAGGGTTCGCGCAGGTTCACCCGTGGTAGACGTTAGCGCACATTTTTTGCGCGGACATTGTAATACGACGTTCTGCGCAAAGAGTTTTGCCCCTCGCGTCAATGCGTTTTTGCGCACGCGTTAACGTTTGCGCGAAGAATGTAATAGAGCCCAGTATATTTTCCTACAGCTTCTATAAATTCGGCGCACAATCACATCGAGGTTATTCACTAAGGTCGAAAGCTGCCACCGAGTTGCACCGAACGGTGAATTTCACCGTATCTGCAATTTCCAGGCAATTCGTCTATTCACAAAGCTGTCAATTCACTAAATACAGGTGAATTGACATTAATACGTTGCATTTCGCTGCAATTAGGTGCGATTTAGCAACACTGAAATTGTCCCATAGAGAACCATCGATTCATTTATTTACAGAATGTGAAAATGCACCGAAATTTCAATTCGACATCTTGAAACAGGCAACTCCTGGGCTTTAATATAATAAATCTAATATCTTTTCACATTTCTTTTTAAAAGACGATTTATTAAAACCCCTTATTTTCTATAAGACTTTATTTTTTAAGAGACCTTTTTATTATTTTTTTAAAGACTTTATTATTCAGGCTAGGGTCAGACGAACGCATTTTTCACGTTGTCCGTGAAAAAGTGCGTTCGAAGGAACGTACGTATTTTTTTCCGGAATACGCAATAGCGGTCATACGATGCGCCTTTTCGTCCGTGATTTTGTACGGATCATCAATAAAACACTTTTTGCGTCTGGACGTTATGTTGGCCGGACGTGTGCAGCGTCTGACGTCTCCTAATCACGCACACACGCCGCTATGCGGCCGCAGCGCACTCTGTACGTCAGTAGTAGCGGTTTGACGTTCTCGAAAAAATGCGTTCGTTGGCCACTTGCGTTGCACGGACGAACGTTCGTGCGGCTGTTCGTCGTATATTCCCCGGCATTGGACGTCATTTGCTGCTAGCACGGCCGTGATTTCGTGCGGCTAAACGCACGTGAAAAATGCGTTCGTCTGACCCTAGCCTCAGATACATTTTTTTTATTACATTTTTATTAATTTATGGAAAATAAGAGAGTTCCTATGTTTTTACCCTGCATCGATGGAAATCACCAAGGGCAATTCGTCACTTTTTGCCAACGTCCGATAAATGCTGAGGTGACTCCATTTTTGGTGCATTACGGTGAACAGTCAGTGAATAGTAAAGGCAAACAGGGTTATTCAAAGAGAATCGAAAAGTCACCGCACGGTCGGTGACTTCATGCTCTTAAATTCGGCTTGATTTGGCGATCCCATTTCGGCGACCCTGCGGTGTATAAAGTCGCCGCAAACCTGCCGAACACTCACCGCAAAACCCGGCGAACGCACACCAAAACCCGCAAAAACATCACGACGGAGAAAACCGAGCAGGAGCTGATCAGAGCGCAGAGCAGCCGCCGGAATCCGACACCGCAGATTAATGGAGTGAAAAAAAAAAATCAGTTTGCTTGAATGTTTGAAAAGTAAAATGCTGTTTGCAAAGAAACTACTGAACGAAAATGTCTGTAATTTACATATAAGATCCAATGAATGATAATAAAAAGGGCTGTTACAGAAAAAAGAAAAAACGATTTATAAAAAAAAAAAAAAGGTTGCAAAAAATCCCGAAAATGTCTAAAAGGTCCTAAAAAAAATCTATAAATAAAGCGACTCTTTACAGCAGAATATTATTATAAACGGTTTATTAGATATTGAATTAAAAGGGGAATATTTTTAACACTGAAGCCTATGGGATTCACCTGAATAAATCTGCCGAATGAAACCACTGAACAGCAGGGCATTTCGGCAACTTTTCACTGCTGGTTTATGTTCTCTGAATAGCCGGGGATTTCACTGCCCTCGAACAGGCACCATATGTGCAGGAAATTCGCCAAGATTTGGCAAACTGCCTGCTCTCTGAATAGCCGAATGGCCAGGAAAGGTAACCGAACGCTGAATTTCACTGTTCGGTTACATTTTGGCCACAATTCAGATCTCTTTGAATAACCCTGAAAGTATTTTCACCGTAATGGAATTACCAAATTGTGCCAAAATGAAAGTTTGTTTGCGAATAATCCTCATGATCTTCTTGTCACATTTCATATAGAACTTAGATGAAATCTACATTTCGGTGTTCTCTCGTTCCCCGCACTTCCAGGGAATCAAAGTTCCCCACCCTGCGGTGACTTCAGCATACACTGCAGGGACCCCGGAGTGCAGGGAAAAACCAATGAAAATCTGCAGGAACCATCACAAAAAATACAAAGCCGAACATGTCAGAAAAAGCCGATGAGCCGCCGAACACACCGCAGACCAGCCGCCAGAAAAAGTCGACAAGCTGACCAGCGGGGGGGGGGGGGGCAGAGAACCATACGCTTGAAAGGGTCAACATTGAAACGATATTTGCAAAATAACTACTGAATGAAAATGCATGAAATTACGTGTAAGATCCTATGAATGATAATAAAAAGGCTGTTACAGAAAAAAATGCTTTACAAATATAAAAGGAAAAAAAATTTGCCGAAAAAATACAAAAAATGCCTAAGAGATGCTAAAAAGAAATCTATAGACTTTTTACTGCAGATTAAAATAATAAACGGTTTATTAGATATTGAATTAAAAAACGGGAAATTTTTTAACATTGAAGCCGATGGGATTCGCCTGCATAAACCTGCCGAATGAAAACACCGAACAGCGGGGCATTTCGGCAACTTTTCACTGCTGTTCGGTGTCTGAATAGATTTAAGCATTACTTCTCTATGGGGGATTTCACTGCCGTCGAACAAGCAACATACGTGCAGGCAATTCGCCAAAATTTTGTGAACTGCCTACTCTCTGAATAGCCCCGAAATGTCACCGTATGCTGAATTTCAGTGTCCAGTAACATTTTAGAGACATTTCGGATCGCTCTGAATAAATTAAATTAGGTGAGAATTTCCAATGTCTCTATTTTGGACAAAACATGACATTCCCAGGTCAATTTCCCCATTTCCCAGCTTGGTGCACAGAGCATACTCCTGCTCATTAACCAACACCTTGGGGTGTTAAAAATAGATGCAGCGTGGCTCGCGATTGACAGGACGCCATTGTGGTGAAAAACTGGTTCTTCCACTTCCATCTCTTGTCTGTAAGAGGCGACCTATTGTGATATTATCTGAATTTCAGATTGTTTTCATGTCCACGTGTGTCAGCTCAGACTGTAGGGGTTACTCCGAGAGAGCCGATCTGGCCCCAAATGTCACCGAACATTGAATTTCTACGTACGGTGACATTTCAAGGCCATTCGGCTAGTCAGAGAGCAGGCAGTTTGCCAAATTTTGTCAGACTGCCTGCAAGTACGGTGCCTGTTCGACAGCAGTGAAATCCCCCATAGAGAAGCAATGGTTACTATATTCACAGACACCGAATAGCAGAGAAAAGTTGCCAAAGTGCCCTGCTGTTCGGTGTTTTCATTCGGCAGGTTTAGTCAGGCAAATCCCATAGGTTTCAATGTTAAAAATATTCCCGTTTTAATTCAATATCTAATAAACACTTTATTATTTTAATCTGCAGCAAAAAGTCTATTGATTTTTTTTAGGATCTTTTAGGCATTTTTCATGATTTTTTGTCAAAATTCTTTCTCCCGTTTTTTTTTTTTAGAAGTGTTTAATCTTTCTTCTGTAACAGCCCTTTTTATTATCATTCATAGGATCTTACACGTAAATTCCAGAAATTTTCGTTCAGTAGTTCGTCAGCTTTTTCTGACGTGTTCGGCGTGGTTTTCCTGGCGGTTCCGGCGGGTTTTCGGCAGTATTGCAGCGGGTTTTCCCTGCACTCCAAGGACCCTGCGGTGAATGCTGAATTCCCGCGGGGAACGAGAGAACATCGAAATGTTGGCGACATTTCGGTGCTCTTTGAATAACCCCTTTAGAATTATACAGCACTCCCTCAAGCTCTGGCTGAGGGTTGTTGTGAGAAGTAAAGCTGCTGCGGATCTGCTTGACTGGAGAGGAGAGAAGGGATGGACTGTAACAGGGTGGGGTCTGGTCCACAAGCTGGAGACTAGACACTGGATGAGCTGTTCGGTTCGATCTGTTCGGAGTTCGAATCGAACATCGGCCGTTCGACAGTTCGCGAACTTCGAACTTTTTGGGACGTTCGCCAAAAGTTCGAAAAAAAAACAATTTGAAAAAAGGTATAAAAAAGTATAAAAAATGCTTAAAAAATACTAAGTATTCTTTACTGCAAAATATTATAAGCAACGGTTTATTAGATATTGAATTAAAACGGGAATATTTTTAACATTGAAGCCTATGGGATAAAACATTCTTGTTACTAAAACATCAGGCAGACACAGCCCTCTAATCAGGCACTGTAGAGGGCAGCCTGCCGGGGCCTCACAAGGATCCCCTTCAGGAGCATGTGGCTGCCGGATGACAGAGCTGCGACTGTGCGGGATAGCCGCCCGGGTGCATGTGGCAGAGACAGGCAGCGCAGGGAGGGAGCCACTGCACCTGCGGCCATGGCAGACCCCCCACAACCAGGATCAAGGGAGCCCCCACTGACCACCAGGCTAAGGTAAGGCGACGCATTTCTAAAAAACAAAATCCGAGGACATTTTTAAATTTTTAAACTTTTTTTTCTTTCTCTACCTGGCTGAATGTATTTAATTATATATATTAGATACATTCAGCCAGGTAAAGGGGGGGTGGCATGTGGGCTGCACAGGGTTTGTTTTTTGTGTGTATATTTTTTGCTAATTTATAAGGGAAGGTAAGGGCAGGTATGATATAGATATAGATAGATATCCAGACTTGTATTACACATACATTTTGGCAACTAATTGCCCCTCCCCCCCCATTTGGCTGATCCCTCAAGAAGAAATGTTGAACCCAATAGAGCAGAGAATAATATATATATTCTCTGCTCTGTCGGGTTCAACATTTCTTCTGGAGGGATCAGCCAAATTGGGGGGGGGGCGCATTTAGTCGAGATTGTCCACATGCCACCCCCCCATGTGCGTATGTGTATATATATGGTCTGAGGTCTGTGGGTGGGTATATATATATATATATATATATATATATATATATATATATATATCTGCGTGTATATATATATATATCTGCGTGTTGATATATACGTGTATATATATAGGTCTGCGTGTTGATATATACATATATGTCTGTGTGTGGTATCAATGCATCCCTACTCTATACACAGCGCTCTGTGTCCCTATAATATATATGATCAGGGGTTACCTTTTTTTATATTTTTATACTATTCCTATTAAATTAACAGTAATTTTTGATGTATTTTATTCAGTAGAAACATTTTTTTGCCTATATAACATGTGCTTTGTGAAAATAAAACGGTTTTGTGTGTACGTTTTAATTTAGTTAGTGGATTCCTGTCCAGTGCGGTGAGAAGCAAATGTAATGCAGTGTAGACACGCTGCGAGGCGGAGCGGAGTGGAGTGAAGCCTGCAAAATGTTTGCTTCTCTTCGCTTCGCTACCCTGTGCGTCGCTACCCGCTCAGTGTGTCTCAGCCTTTATTCCCGCATCGCTAGCTTACCAAATCAGTTTCTATACTTGTTACTGACCCTGCTTGTTCTGAGGACCCGATCTGTTGCTGACTGCCTGCCATTTGACTATTCTCTCTGTGTATTCCCTGCCTGGTCTGTGCCGATTCTCAGCATATACAGTAGCGCAGTACAAGTGCCTAAACATTGCTGACCCGGTTTTGTTATAGCTGCTGATCTAACTGAATAGATCGGGGATCTCTTCTGCATTACCAAAACCTCCACCACTGCACTCTTCCACAGTACCTCAGAAGGGTTACGGGGTGAAGGCACTTGCTGCACCAAAGGCACAATATTTGGGTGCACTGCGACTGACACCTATACCAGATTCATAGCATTTTAATATTGGACCGCAGGGTCCAACTCTGCACTCTTTTTGTCCTTGTCTCCTGTCCCCCCCAGGGCACTACCCGGACCCCCATACACCTTTTATGGCAAATATCTTGCATATATGCACTCTTGGAGGGCACTCTAAAAATCGAACTTTCGAGTCCCATTGACTTGCATTGAGTTCGGTTCGTGTTCGAACTCGAACTTTTGAAATGGTTAGAGTTCGATTGCGAACCGAACACGGGGTGTTCGGCTCATCACTACTGGAGACCAGTAAAGCCCAGTTGCTGTTACAGTAACGCTTGTATACATTCTAAACCAAGGGAGGCACTTCATTTAGAATTATAAATATATTGACATAATGTATTTTTTATCTCCATTTCAGCCCATGGTAATTATTGCTTTGCTTTATGATCACATTCTGCAGGCTTTCATTCTATCGTTAATTACAGTTTAAAGGGACGTTCTTGTGGTCAGGATGTGAGGAGTCCCCCCCATTTGCCTCCCGCCTCCCTGCTGTCTCCGTCCAGTGAAAACGCTGGGTGAAATGGAGGAGTTTCCTTCACCCCACCCAGTGTCACCCGCAGCCGGGATTTTGAATTTCCCGGCTGCCGGTCAGCAGATCGGTCACTATTGAAATCAGTCAGCAGAGAGCGTTTCGACATCGCTCTCTGAGACCACTTTAGTCAGCGGTATCAGAGAGGCAGCCGGTCAGCTGAAGAATGGGATTTGGGCATGCGCAAGCAGCTCCGCTCCATCGCTCAGCACGGGTGTTACGGAACGGGTTTGGGTCGAAATCCCTACAACCAGGTTCCCTAATGCCAAAATCCCGATGGCCAACTTCCCTACACCGACAACTCCCTGACGGCCAACTTCCCTACACCGACAACTCCCTTACAGCCAACTTCCCTACACGGCCAACTTCCCTACACAGACAACTCCCTGATGGCCAACTTCCCTACACAGACAACTCCCTGACAGCCAACTTCCAGACATCCAAAATCCCAGCAGCTAACACTAAACCTACTCCCTAACCCCCTAAACCTAGCCCTAACCCTAACCCCCCAAACCTAGCCCTAACCCCCTAAACCTCATCCTAACTCCCTAAACCTAGCCCTAACCCCCCTAAACCTATCCCTAACCCCTTAACCCTAGCCAATACCCCCTAAGCCTAGCCATATCCCCCCTAAACCTAACCCTATCCCCCCTAAACCTAACCCTATCCCCCTAAATCTTGCCCTAACCCCAGGGTTAGGGTGTCAGTATTAGGGTTAGCCGCTGGGATTATGGATGTCTGGAAGTTGGCCGTCGGGATGTTGGCATTAGGGAACCTGGCTGTAGGGATTTTGTCCAGCACCCGTTACGGAACTTGCGTAAATAAAGTGCGCAATTTGCAGTTCCTGTGCTACGCAAGTTGCCTAGGAGCGCAAATAACGTTCGAAAGCTTCAGGGACCTCCGGGTCCTGGAGTCCTTGAGCCGAAGAGGAGGAGTTGCGACAAAAGGGGAGTAAAATCACACAAGAATAAAATAAAAATGTAAAAGATAATTGGGGAGAGGCCGTCAGCGGGATCCGCAAAATTATTTAGGGCAACAAAAGGCAACATCATTTTTAATAGAAAATACACTGCAATGGTGTGAATGGGAGTCTGCACAAAGGACAAGCTTGAGATGCTCACCTACCTGCTTCAGTGTACTTCAGACCTACTTTCTCCTCTTCATCTTTTGGTTTTGGTGGAGGCCATACAGGTTTCAGTCTCCCTGGTGTCCGGTCATCGGGGTCTAACGGGCTATGGTCAGGCTGCAACAAGAAACGGATAAAGTTAGCAATAGCAATGTAATAAAGGCAATGCTTCGCTCTTTATGGCTGCTTTATATATCTGTGCGATGGTGCATTGGACATAGAGGTCCCATCTCCATTCAACCACAACAGCTAATGGACAAACCAGGAATCTTGAGTAGTTATTGAGCATATCTTGCATGTGTGTAAACATACAGTATGTGAAGGTTACAAACCAAGAAACTCTTACACTTTTCTTCTCTGGGGACGTGCTGGTCTTGTCAAAGATCGCCATCAGAGACTCCTTCTCGCTCTTCTGTCTGCGTTTTATAGCCTCCAAATCAGGGGACGCTTCCTTTGTTAGCTTTTTGGGAGGACCTGTAAAGAAAGATCTGAAAGCATCTAATGCTGACTCTTGAGGAGCGGGTTCAACTTCTGACTTGGTTTCTGTTGCATCTTCTAGATCCTGCCCTTCGATGGCTTCCTCCCTCTGTTGTGCAGGTGCATTGTCCTCTCCGTCGTCTAGCTTCGGAATATCAAAACTTAGAAGCTGGGACAGCTGTTCCATGAATTTCGAGCTCGCTTTGGGTTCAGACACTCTCTTTGATTCCCTCCTCCTGATCGGCGCATCTGGGGTCAGTTTGGCTTTCTGCACGGGCTGCGAGAGCTTCAGCAGTGCTAGGTCACTGTCCCCCGGCTTGACTGCCACCGTTTCTTTCTCCTCTACAGCCGTTCCCTTTTTGTGGACCCGAAGACCACTGAAAAACGCTGGGAGCTGGAATTGCTTTTCATCCTTGGAGTCTGGGGAAAGAGAAGATTTCTCAGGCTCTGGGCTACAGGAGAGACCTTCATCCACTCTTGGAACGCTTTCGGCCTTGGCTGCCATATATCCTGGCATGTGTTGGCTAATTTCCTCCTTCCCCTCTCCCTTTGGAGAGTTCTCACCTCTTCCAATCTCTTGTGTTCCTGTCTCCTGCTGGGTGTTATTGTTCACTGATAGATGAGACATTGCATCCTTTGTTGTGTCCTTACCGACGACTTCATCAGAGGTCTCAGTGTCAGAGTCGGTATCGCTTGTTGTGTGCACAAGAGTTCCATGTACAAGCAAACCATCCTGGTCATAGATTTCCTTTACAGGCACAGAAGGGGTATTGCTGTTATAATGGGTACGTGAGACGATGCTTGCATACTCGAGGATGTCTGAGGCTTCCAGACGCTGTGGGCATACTCCCTTCTTTTCATCCTTCTGCTCTTGTAAAATGTGGTTGTCAGTCCCACCCAAGTTATCCGCATGAGGTGGCTCTTGGTTTTCTTTTTCCGTTCTACTTGGCTTAACCTCTTCCAAGGTTATTTGTGGATCCAGGCCGTTCTCGTGGCTTAAATCATCCATAGCTTCAGTTTGCTCATTCCTTAAGGCTGCTTCTTTTCCGAGTCGTTTCTCCAAGTTGTTTGTCCCATCTATCTCTGTGTCCGGCTGAGTTGCGTCCTTTGTTGAGTCGGGAGCCTCAGTCCGTACCTCTGGTTTGTTCCCGAGGGATCTGAACGCTTTCAATACGGCGCTCTCCTCTTTGTTCTTTGGTGTGATTCCAAAAAACGACTTCAAGGAAAATTTACCTAGGCGAGGTGGAATGCCCTCGTCATTTGCAGCTGCCGAAACATTCACTGAAGCCTGGGACTTGTTGGTATTATTTTCCTCCAATTCCATATCTCCGAATTAATCTGATCTGCTATTGAATTTTTGGGCTGGACCTCATGGGCAGCAATCCCGGCAGGGACGCTAATGAAAAGCCATGCAAACAAAAACAAAGGAAAGTAGTCGCTTGGTCACGTTATCTTCCATGCTACTGTTATATAAGAATTATTTATACAAAAAGAAAAAAAAAAAAAAAACGAGGATGAAAATTTAATTTTAAAAAAAAAGAGGAAAAAGGAAAAAAATAAGGAAAAAAATACAAAAAATAAATATAAATATTGTCTTGTTAGAAAAACAGAACCGTGCGCTCCTGTCCACCGTGCGCTCCTGTCCACCGTGCGCTCCTGTCCTGCAACCTCGACTGTAAAAGTTTGGGTTTTTTTCATACAAAATAACAAGTCAAAGACAGAAAATTGGTTTGTAATTCCCGTCGGTTGGAAATTCTGAGCGAGGACTCGGGTTTCCTGCTTGTAAAAGCCAAGCTCGGCAGTTTTAATCACACTCCAACGACACACGGTCTTTGTGAACACGGGCTACAGCAGCACGCCAACTCCGAAAAAGAGTTCCTGTGTCCTTCTGGTCTCCGATCTCCCGGTGTAGCGCCCGAGCAAACGCCGCGAGGAAGCCAAGGCCATTGAAGGAAGCCGGTGTGATATCAGCATAGTGGGATGAACATACTTTACCACAAAACACCAAGAATAGAATGCTGGAAAAAGATCTGCTTTTTTACAGGCAGGAAAACTCGTTTCAGGGCGAAATCTCCCTCTTCCGCCTCACAGCAGCTTCTGTGCAGAGTGTAAATGTCATCGGCCTGAGACGGCTTGTAAAAAGAACTGGTTTCGAATTACTTCACCTCCCTGCTTTCAGGTAACAGGTATTATTATTTGGAGCAGGCCCATCACCACACCCACCGCCCCGGAGAGAAGGCAGGGAAAGTAAACAGACCAGAAAGTCTGACCAGGGATCAGCCTGACACTTGGTAATGACACACACACTGGATTCTTGTCACTTGAGTAAATGCGGGTGGTGATAATTCCCAGCTGTGCGGCACTAATGGATGTGCTATGCAGAAAATGCAATGATACACGCTATATAAATCATAGTGGAGGTGAAATAAAAACATACAAAAATATTTTTTCCTCCACAAAGCAAATACTGTATTAATGAAGAGTCATAAAAAATCAAGAGGTACGACACTTTGGACTAATAGATATATATATATTAAAAAAAAGGGACACTCTACTCATCCTGACCACTTTATTGTAAAGAAGTGGTCATGATGTGAGTTGTGCCTCACTGCCCCGATGTGGAGATATCGCTGGGTGTAGCTGTAGCGAGCTCTCCTGTTCTCAGTCCTCCATCCATAGGCGCCACTACAGGGGGCAATTGCCCCCGTTTATTCCTTGCCCCTCCATGTGCCCCCCCACCATGTACCAGCATCCAGCTTCCCCCACTTCCTTCAGACCTGTTCCTTAATTAATATAATTTTAGGGGTTAATGGGTAGGCTACATGCCTCACAGTGTATACATTTCATAAATTCTCTTGATTACTGGCATTTTAGGGGTTAATAGGTAGGCTATATGCCTCACAGTATACATTTCTTGATTACTGCCTTTGTAGGGGTTAATGGGTAGGCTACATGCCTCACAGTGTACCCATTTCATGTTTTCCCTTGATTAATTGGATTTTAGGGGTTAATGGGTAGGCTAAATGCCAAACTGTTTATTATTTTTATTGTATTTCGCCTATTGATTTAAGTATCAGTTTAACAGAAGAAAAAGGTATCATTGCATCACATTACTGTGGTGTTTTGGAATCTTATTTATATATACTTCTTTCATTTTTTCCTCCAGTGTTATGATTTAGTGAGGAAAATTATCAGTGCCCCCCCCACAGTTTTGACTATGGTATCTTATGTGCCCCCCATATATTGTTCCTAGAGTCGCCACTGCCTTCACACATCTAGATTGTAAGCTCCTACAGGAATAGGACCCTCACCTCATCCTCTGTTACTGAAATATTGACTTGCCCATTTGGTGTATTGTAAAACCTTCTTGTTACCCATTTACCCATTCTTGTTTCTCTGCACAGCGCTTCGGAATATGTTGGCGCTCAACAAATAAAATAATAATATTAATCGCTCGGCCTATCAGGTGCACAGTGTAAGTGGAGGCCTGACCTGAAGGCCGGCTCCTCCACTGGCTAACCCTGGCGGTATCTGAACCATTACTGGTTTGCTTCCCTGATCCTGTTTCCTGCGTTCTCAATCGAGATCCCTATCATCCAATCCCTGTTGCGAGTTCACTGGTGTTTTCTCATCGAGTATTCTGTATCGCCATGAACCTGATCCAGGATAAACCGGCCTGTTGCACCGTAACCGGCTTCCTGAGTTGTGTGTCCCCAACATTTGTGTGTCCCCAACACCCCAGTGCCATGAGCGCAACCACTGGTTCATTTGATAAGAGGTGACTTGGTGGAGAACCATGAAGGAACTGAAGGTTTCAGGTAAAGGAATACCCTTGCTCCACAGATTAACGTCCTTTTTCGTCAGACACCCCTTCAGTGGCTCATGTTTTAAGGAGATGTCAAGGAAGATCTCGCGAATTCAACTCATTGTGAATCTACATCTTTTACACACTTTGTAGCAGAAATAAACCTCCTCGGACGAGCCCCAGCGTGGTATTAGAGCCCCAGCGTGGTATAAGAGCCCCAGCGTGGTATAAGAGCCCCAGCGTGGTATAAGAGCCCCAGCGTGGTATAAGAGCCCCAGCGTGGTATAAGAGCCCCAGCGTGCTATTAGAGCCCCAGCGTGCTATTAGAGCCCCAGCGTGCTATTAGAGTCCCAGCGTGCTATTAGAGCCCCAGCGTGCTATTAGAGCCCCAGCGTGCTATTAGAGCCCCAGCGTGCTATAAGAGCCCCAGCGTGGTATAAGAGCCCCAGCGTGGTATAAGAGCCCCAGCGTGGTATCAGAGCCCCAGCGTGGTATCAGAGCCCCAGCGTGGTATCAGAGCCCCAGCGTGGTATCAGAGCCCCAGCGTGGTATCAGAGCCCCAGCGTGGTATCAGAGCCCCAGCGTGGTATCAGAGCCCCAGCGTGGTATAAGAGCCCCAGCGTGGTATAAGAGCCCCAGCGTGGTATAAGAGCCCCAGCGTGGTATAAGAGCCCCAGCGTGGTATAAGAGCCCCAGCGTGGTACAAACCCTTATAGTGATATTTTCGAACTTACATGTATTTCCAGACGCAGATGTAAAACATTTCTATCGGGTTTGCCTTGATCCCACTGTGTGACCGGCCTGACATCGCTCAGGGTGGAAATGTTCTCTCCGAAATAAAACTGGGAAGAAGACGCTGCAAGGTTCTCTCGCCATACGGTCCCTCCACCTGTATTAAAAGAATAAGGTTGCATTAATACACAGGAAGATTAAAAAAAACCAAACAATTATATATTAGTAATACACTAGATTACACGTGAATAATTTTCCGGGATACATGGGAATGACGTTCCTGTGCAAAAGGAATGAGGTATTTCAAAGCTGTAGCAGACACAGGTAACCAACTCGGAGCCCTGTTCCATGGTTGTGGATAAGATAAGTACAGGAGACTTAACACACAACATTCCACGTAACATTATCCATAACATTATCCATAACATTCCATGTAACGTCTCCTGTAGTTATTGTATCGCTGGAAGTCGCAATTCCTTTATTGCCAAACTCCGGGCTTGCGATTTGAATGTACCGATTCCCTGCATGAGGTTACTGTAAATTAATGCCTCGTATACTTAAGGGGTTATTCAGAGAGAAATCTAACTGTACCATTAAATTCAGCGTATGGTGACATTTCGGGGACATTCGGCTATTCAGAGAGCAGGCAGTTCGCCAAATAATGGCAAATTGCCTGCATGTACAGTGTCTGTTCAAAGGCAGTGAAATCCCCATAGAGAAGCAATGGTTAATCTATTCACAGACACCGAACAGAATAAAGTTGCTGAAGTGCCCTGCTGTTCAGTGTTTTCATTCGGCAGGTTTATTCAGGCGAATCCCATCGGATTCAATGTTAAAAATATTCCTGTTTCAATTCATTATCTAATAAACCATATATTATTTTAATCTGCAGCAAAAAGTCTAATTTATAGATTTTTTTTTTAGGATCTTTTAGCCATTTTTGGGGATTTTTTCATCCAAATTGGTTTTCCGTTTTTTTTTTATAGCGGATTTTCGTTTTTCTGCTCTGTTCGGTGGCTCGACGGCATCTTCTGGATGTGTACGCCGTGTTTTTTGCAGCGGTTCGAGTGATCCGATACATCGGATCGTATCGGATGCATTTTTTCAGCGGAAGGGAAAATTACACGCGAAAGCTTCAGGGACGTCCGGGTTCAGGAACCCCTGAGCCGAAGAGGAGGAGCTGCGAGCGGGGAGTGAGAAAAGGTGAGCAAACTCCATCCCAAAAAAAAAAGTAAAAAAATAATTGGGCATAGGCTGTGAGCAGGTTCTGCTTAATTATTTAAGGGCAAAAGCGTATCCCTTTAAGCTTCTGTTCAGTTGACCAATCATATGTCATGCTTGTTAAATCACAATCATATTTTTACTTAATGATTATCATAAGGATTCCATAGACCCATCTGATTTGTATATGTATACTGTGAAAAGGTCTGCTATATTGGGGAAACTAGCCTTAAACTGAATCTCAGGATGAATCTAAACAGACACTCCATCAAGAACATTCAGGAAAATAAATATTGTACCCCGGGGGGGGGGGGGGGTCACTTCAATCTAACAGGCCACTTCATCCAACACCTCTGGATTAAAATCCTATAAAGGATATTTCAAAGACCCTCGTGAACGTAGAACTTTGGAAATGATCATATATTTTAACACCATAAAAGGACTCAATGTGGACTCCGGCTTTTTAGCCATTATCATAACGTCACATAACATTCAAAATTCTGGCTAGTGTTTTGTTTTTGTCTTGGGTTTTTTTTGTGTCTTTCTGCCTTCACTGGTTTTTTTTGGGGGTTTTTTTCTTTCGTGTTGTCATGATTCTATCATTGTTGTTTTATGGGCCTAAGATCTCTCATGTGTTTATTTTCTCTTTTATGACCATACCAATTCACTCACACTCTTTACGACATCTAACTCCCCCACCTGTGTGCCCCTTAATGTCTTAATGTTCAGGTCTGGACGCTATACGGAGCAATATCATAGAATTGAAGAGAGGAGAGGAACCTCTTGAAAGCTTGTCTTATAAAATGGAATGTCAAATTATTATTATTCTTTATTTATATGGCGCCAGCATATTCCACAGCGCTGTACAATGAGCACAGTATAGACAGGGTTACAATACATCGAACAACATTTTGACCAACCATTACAGGAGGAAACAAAGGCCCTATTCCCATGGGAACTTACAGTCTAGAAGGGCCCAATGAAAAAAGGTAGCACTACGTACCGCAAAACTCGTGATTTTGGCATCTGAACTAACACGGCCTATCTAATCAATTTGGCCTGGTGGGTTACATGAGAGATGACAGCTCTTAATAGTGGAAGAAATATCAATCATTTACCACCCTTACTTCTTTTTAAGACTTGACCCCTAGCTCTCTAGATCAGGGATGTCGAACGCCGAACACCCCCCCCCCGCCACCACAGGTGTTTATGTATGAAAATTTACAGAATTCCCTGAATGCGATACATGGCAGGAGGATCATGGGAGTTACATTTCAGCAACATCTGGGGCTCATAGCTTGCAATCCCTACTCTGATTCATGCATGTCCATTATTTCTCAGTGATGCATCATTGTGGTCACTAGGCAACACGTAGACCCTTTGAAGCTATTTTCCAGGAAACAATGAATAATGCACGATAATAAAGAGGATCAAGAAGGTAAGATTTATTCTGTAACCTTTGCACAAGAAGAAATGTCTCCATAAGTTCAGCCCCTACAACAATGTAATTTATGACAGCATATTTTAAGTTAGTTTTAGTCGTATTTTAGTCGTCTGAATTGTTTTAGTTTTAGTCGACTAAGGCTAGGGTCAGACTAACGCATTTTTCGCGTTGTCTGTGAAAAAGTGCGTTCAAACCAATAGACGTATTTTTTCACGGAATACGCGATAGTGGTCATATGATGAGCATTTTCGGCCGTGATTTTGTGCAGATAGTCAATAAAACCCTTTTTGTGTCTGGACGTTATGTTGGCCGGACATTAGCAGCGTCTGACTTCTCCTAATCACGCACACACGCCGCTAGCGGACGCAGCGCGCTCTGTACGTCAGTACTAGCGGTTTGACGTTCTCGAAAAAAATGCGTTCGTTAGCTACTTATGTTGCGTGGCCGAAATTTCGTGCGGCCGTTCTTCGTATGCTGCCCGGCAATGGACGTCATTTGCTGCTAGCACGGCCGTGATTAAGTGCAGCTAAACGCATGTTAATACTGCGCTCGTCTGACCTTAGCCTTAATGTCACTAGATTTCAAATTTAGATTTATTCAACTAAATGGGCCCTATTCCCTAGGGTGCACTAACAAGGGGACACTAATGCGAGGGGGGAATCTGTGCCTCCAGGTTTCCCGTAGCATCCCCATGTTAGTGGGATATTCCGGGGGCAGGCGCTACCTTAGCACCTTGCCCTGGAATGTAAGAGTAATTAGCGCTAGCACTTTGTAAAAGCTTAGTGATCGAGACGCTAATGTATGTTTGCGCTCCCCGTGTTAAGTATAGGATGCGCGAAGTACAGTAAGCCCTCTCAAAAAACGATGTTCAAACGGATCATTAAAGGGGGTAGCATCAGGAATGAAATATGGGAGGCATGCGTTAAAAACACACTTATCCTGGCGCCATCGCTTAGATATCGAGGCTTTAATGTTAACGCCAATTATGGAGTAGAGACCAATGGGTTTAAAGTGTATTGTTATAATTTATAAAGCGCCAGCATATTCCGCAGCGCTGTACAATGGGCACAATGTAGACAGGGTTACAATACATTGAACAACATTTTGATAAACCAGTACAGGAGGAAATGAGGGCCCTATTCCCATGGGAACTCACAATCTAGAAGGGTTGGGGTGGAACCAGGAGGAGAGGACTGCAAGGTGAGAGGGGTGGACTGCAAGGTGAGAGGGGTGGACTGCAAGGTGAGAGGGGTGGACTGCAAGGTGAGAGGGGTGGACTGCAAGGTGAGAGGGGTGGACTGCAAGGTGAGAGGGGTGGACTACAAGGTGAGAGGGGTGGACTACAAGGTGAGAGGGGTGGACTGCAAGGTGAGAGGGGTGGACTGCAAGGTGAGGGTGATGGACTGCAAGGTGAGGGTGATGGACTGCAAGGTGAGGGTGATGGACTGCAAGGTGAGGGTGATGGACTGCAAGGTGAGGGTGATGGACTGCAAGGTGAGGGTGATGGACTGCAAGGTGAGGGTGATGGACTGCAAGGTGAGGTGATGGACTGCAAGGTGAGGGTGATGGACTGCAAGGTGAGGGTGATGGACTGCAAGGTGAGGGTGATGGACTGCAAGGTGAGGGTGATGGACTGCAAGGTGAGGGTGATGGACTGCAAGGTGAGGTGATGGACTGCAAGGTGAGGGTGATGGACTGCAAGGTGAGGGTGATGGACTGCAAGGTGAGGGTGATGGACTGCAAGGTGAGGGTGATGGAATGCAAGGTGAGGGTGATGGAATGCAAGGTGAGGGTGATGGAATGCAAGGTGAGGGTGATGGAATGCAAGGTGAGGGTGATGGAATGCAAGGTGAGGGTGATGGAATGCAAGGTGAGGGTGATGGACTGCAAGGTGAGGTGATGGACTGCAAGGTGAGGGTGATGGACTGCAAGGTGAGGGTGATGGACTGCAAGGTGAGGGTGATGGAATGCAAGGTGAGGGTGATGGAATGCAAGGTGAGGGTGATGGAATGCAAGGTGAGGGTGATGGAATGCAAGGTGAGGGTGATGGACTGCAAGGTGAGGGTGATGGACTGCAAGGTGAGGGTGATGGACTGCAAGGTCAGGGTGATGGACTGCAAGGTGAGGGTGATGGACTGCAAGGTGAGGGTGATGGACTGCAAGGTGAGGGTGATGGACTGCAAGGTGAGGGTGATGGACTGCAAGGTGAGGGTGATGGACTGCAAGGTGAGGGTAATGGGCTGGTTGGGGCAGTGAGGTGTATCAGTGAGTCGGGTGGTCGGTTTCCCTAAATAGGAATGTTTTAAGGGAGAGTTTGAAGGAAGGGAAACTAAGGCAAAATTTGACAGTACGAGGGAGAGCGTTCCAGTGGACAGGAGCTTTCTGGTTTGGCCATTTGGACCTAGAATTTTCACTTCTCCAGTCATTCTCCTGAGTTTCACCTTTCTTTGAATAGACCTGATAGAAAATCCATAATTTCTCTCTTACTGGAGATCAGTTCTGATTGGATCTTCCCAAATAGTCTAGTTTTTATCAGTCGACTAAAATGTCAGTGGATTTTCGTCATAGTTTTAGTCGCCAAAATTTAGTTTTTGTTTAGACTTAAATTTTAGTCACGAAAAAAGTCACAAAATCTTTTGATGAAAATAGTCAACGGAATTAACGCTGACCCACAATAAGGTTTCCTTCCTCGATTAGTGAGCGCTGCACATATTAATTCAATCTAAAAGACAATATGTGTCCATTTATAAACCATGTGACGCACGCTGTAAGAATATATGTACGAAACGAGACAACCTGGGGAAAGGCTGATACTGGATCCTCGTTATCACAACTGAAAACTGAAAGTTAAAGCTCGATTACAGGGCAGATTCCACTGCAGGAATGTTGCGGAAAACGTGAAACTGAGCAATCCAATACGGATAAACTGAGGAAGAACAACAGCTCTCCTTGTGCTGATTCATCGAAAGGATTCACTTCGCCGACCTACTTACTCGTTTTACAATGTTACACTCGCATGTGAGTATCACAACCGAGGATTACGGCGTTCCACTAAAAGGTCCATTACGTTCCCATAAAACGCTCAGATTTGTTTCTCGGCTCGTTAAAAAAAAGAAGCTGGTTTTGAATCTGATCATTTCCATGTAGCACCATTTTAACCCCTTCACTGTCAAGCGCTTTCAGGGTTATTCAAAGAGAATCGAAAAGTCGCCGCACGTTCGGTGACTTGTCGTTCTCTTCAATTCGGTGTGATTTGGCGATCCCATTTCAGCGACCCTGCGGTGTATTCAGCAAGCATCACAGGGCCGTCGTAATGCAAGGAAAAACCGCTGAAAACCTGCCGAACACTCAACGCAAAACCCGGCGAACGCACACCCGCAAAAACATCTGTAGTAACCCCGCCGAAGACTCCGGAGAAACCCGAGCAGGAGCCGATCAGAGCGCAGAGCAGCCGCCAGAAAATCCCGACACCGCAGACGAATGGAGTGAAAAAAAAAAAAAAGATTACGCTTGAATGTTTGAAAAGTGAAACGCTGTTTGCAAAGAAACTACTGAGCGAAAATGTCTGAAATTTACATATAAAATCCAATGAATGATAATAAAAAGGGCTGTTACAGAAAAAAACGGAAACTTTTTTTGGAAAAAAATCCCAAAAAATGCTTAAAATATTTAAAAAAAATCTATAAATAAAGAGACTTTTTACTGCAGAATATTATAATGAACAGTTTATTAGATATTGAATTAAAACGGGAATATTTTTAACATTGAAGCCTATGGGATTCGCCTGAATAAACCTGCCGAATGAAACCACCGAATCACAGGGCAATTTGGCAACTTTTCCCTGCTGGTTTGTTCTCTGAATAGACGAAGCATTGCTTCTCTATGGGGATTTCACTTCCCTCGAACAGGCACCGTATGTGCAGGCAATTCGTCAGGATTTGGCGAACTGTCTGCTCTCTGAATAGCCGAATGGCCACTGAATTTCAGTGTTCGGTTACCTGTCGGCCCCAATTTGGATCTCTTTGAAGAACCCCGTTTGTTTTGAAAACTATAATAATGTGGATTGCTCTGAATTTGTTATATTGTAGGGGTTATTCAGAGAGGTCCGAAATGTAAATGGACAGTGCATTTCCCTGTACAGTGACACTTCAGAGTCATTCGGCTATTCAGAGAGCAGGCAGTTCACCAAATTTTGGCAAATTGCCTGCCTGTATGGTACCTGTTTAATGGCAGTGAAATCCCCATAGAGAAGCAATGGTTAAACTATTCAGAAACATCGAACAGCAGTGAAAAGTTGCCGAAATGCCCTGCTGTTCTGTGTTTTCTTTCTACAGGTTTATTCAGGCGAATCCCATCGGCTTCAATGTTAAAAATACTCCCGTTTTAATCCAATATCTAATAAACAGTTTATTATTTTAATCTGCCGCAAAAAGTCTCTTATTTATAGATTTTTTTAAGGATCTTTTAGGCATTTTTCGGCAATTTTTTTTAAATCGTTTTTCCTGTAACAGCCCGTTTTATCATCATTCCTAGGATCTTATACGTACGTAAATTCCAGGCATTTTCGTCCTGTATTTTTTTTGCAAACAGCGTTTAAATTTTGAAACTTTCAAGAGTACTTTTTTTTTTTTTTTTTACCTGTTAGTCAGCTTGTTGGCTTTTTCCCGCGGCTGGTCTGTGATGTGATCGGCGGCTCAGTGGCTTTTTTCGATGTGGTTGGCAAGGTTTTTTGTGGCAGTTTCTGTGGGTTTTCGGTGAGTATTCGGTGAGTGTTCGTCAGGTTTTTCCTGCACTCCGGGGACCCTGTGGTTGTGCTTGAATACACCGCAGAGTGGGCGGACTAGAATCGGCGAATTGCCCCGAAGTGCGGGGAATGAAAGGGCACCGAAATTTCGCTGACATTTCAGTGCTCTCTCTAAATAACCCTGCGGTGTATTCAGCAAGCACCACAGGGCTGTCGAAGTGCAGGGAAAAGCTGCCGAAAACCCGGCGAATGCACGCCGAAAACCCGCAAAAACATCTGGATTAACCCGAAGACGCTGGAAAAACCCGAGCAGGAGCCGATCACACGCAGCGAAGCCGCCGGAAAAAGCCGACACCGCAGAAGAAGGCAGTGAATAAATTAGCAAAACAGTTTGCTTGAATGATTGAAAAGTGAAACGCTGTTTGCAAAGAAACTACTGAGTGAAAATGTCTGAAATTTACATATAAAATCCAATGAATGATAATAAGAAGAGCGGTTACAGAAAAAATTAAGTAAAAAAAAAATCCAGAAAAATGCTTAAAATATCCTAAAAAAATCTATAAATAAAGAGACTCTTTACTGCAGAATTTTATAATGAACGGTTTATTAGATATTAGAAACATAGAAACATAGAAAAATGATTGTGGGCAGATAAGAACCTTTCGGCCCATCTAGTCTGCCCAATTACATGGATACTTTACCTGGATTTATCTTTTGTTTAGGATAGCCTTATGCCTATCCCATGCTTGCTTAAATTCAATTACTGTTTTGGCCTCTACCACTTCTACTGGAAGACTGTTCCATGTATCCACCACCCTCTCAGTAAAATAATGCTTCCTGATGTTACTTTTAAACCTTTGCCCCTCTAATCTAAGACTATGTCCTCTTGTTTTGCTATTTTGTTTCCTTTTAAATATACTCCCTTCCTCTTCCTTGTGGATTCCCTTTACGTATTTAAATGTTTCTATCATATCTCCTCTGTCTCGTCTTTTTTCCAAGCTGTACATGTTAAGATCATTAAGCCTTTCCTGGTAACTTTTCTCCTTCAAGCCGTACACCATTTTAGTAGCCCTTCTCTGAACTCTCTCTAAGAGGTCTATATCCTTCTGGAGATACGGTCTCCAGTACTGCACACAGTACTCCAAGTGAGGTCTCACCATATTGAATTATAGCGGGAATATTTTTAACATTGAAGCCTATGGGATTCGCCTGAATAAACCTGTCGAATTAAACCACCGAATGGCAGGGCATTAGGGGAACCTTTCACTGCTGGTTTGTGTTCTCTGAATAGCTGAAGCAGTGCTTTTTCATGGGGATTCACTGCCCTCGAACAGGCACCGAACAGTCATGCCCCAACGCGGGATCTCGGCGACCTCGGGACCCACCTGGTGCCGCCTCGCGGTCTAGGCCTACGCCTGCGGTGGTCGCGGTAGCGCTGCCCCGATCACGGGGATCTCCCCCTCCGGCGTTGAGCGGGTCGCGCCTGGTCCGAGCGGCCGGTGGGGCCTGTTATGGCGCCGATTTGGAGCCCCAGAACGCCACGGCGCCTGGCTCCTCACCGCGCGGCTTGAGGGGGCGTGGCTCAGACCGGCGTGTGGATCAGGAGACTCCCTTTAACAGGTTGGGGGGCGTGGCTGAGTCCTTGACAGGCAGGGGCTGCGATCGCCCCCAGGGTGAGCCTACCTCCCAGATGGGACCCAATAGGGAGGCAAGTCATCACCGTTCAGAGGGGCGTGACCACCCCAGCTGCCTATATATACCCAGTCCTTGCACATCATCATTGCCACAGCGTCGCTTCTCTTAGGAGTTGTATACCTGCTAAACGAATTCTAATACATCCTTATTGTGTACCAAACCTGGAAAGTTCTCGACTCTTCTTCTGGATTCTCCCTATTCTGTACCTCGTCATAGCTTCTACACCTGGTTCCTGCTTCCCATTCCCTCGATCCTGACACGAACAGGCACCGAACAGGCACCGTATGTTCAGGCAATTCGCCAGGCCGACGTCACCCGATGAGACCAATCGCTGTAATGATTGGACCCAGAGAGGAAGCCGAGGGATCGGATGTGCGCATGCACGTGCAGCTCCAATCCATTGCTCTGCGCAGGCGCTACAGAACTTGCATACGTAAAGTGCGCAACTCCGGCAACGCTAAGCTATTTGTGGCTACTACGCAAGTTGAGCATACAAAAGCTTCAGTGAGCTCCCAGTTCGGGAGATCCCTGAGCCGAAGAGGAGGAGCTGCGCAGCGAGGGAGAAAAGGTGAGTAAAATCACCCAAAAAAATGAAAACCATTAAAAAAAAGAGGCTGCCCAATTATTTCGGAGCAAAAAAAGGAACTCTTTCAGTAGAACATCCCTTTACAACATGACAACGATCCAAAAAGATTGCAGCGCGTCACTTCAGTTTGCAAATACAAAAAGGGTGGCCTGATCCGCCGCTTCTTCTCGCCCAGAGCAGAGTGAGACTGGGGAAAAATAGTTCCTAGTCTCCCTCTGCGATCACTTTGCGGCTTTCCGTGATCTCACAAGCTTGCGGCCGGGTCCTGTGGACTCCATGAGTCGGTACTCGCAGCAGAGCGGAGCTGGTAACTGGTACCTGGCAGCTTTGCTCTGCGTTCCGGTGCTAAGAAAGACAGTAAAATGGAGACAATAAAGTAGAAATCTGAAAGCGCATATTATCCTGCTTACGGTCTCCATTTTACCGGTAACTATGGAATATGGCCTTTTGTGTTGCGAACTTGGACCACATCTTCCCCTTCAACAATATCTCCCACCATCCCAGGGTCCTGCACACTGGACCCCAACCAAATCAATCCTGACAGCAACGTTTCAGGTGAAAGCACAGCCTTTCCTTAGGCTTGAGACAGGCACTGCTAGCAGCCGAAACGTTGCCTTGCTGCCTGAATAAAAGTGCTGCATGGAGTGCCTAGTGCCTTTGGGAGTGCCTATTGGGAGTGCCTAGTGCCTTTGGGAGTGCCTAGTGCCTTTGGGAGTGCCTAGTGCCTTTGGGAGTGCCTAGTGCCTTTGGAGTACGCTTGGTGCCCGGTGGGGTGCTTAGAGCATGCTGGGGTGCCTAGTGCCCGGGGGAGCGCCTAGTGCCCGGGGGAGCGCCTAGTGCCCGGGGGAGCGCCTAGTGCCTTTGAGAGTGCATAGTGGCCGGTGGGGTGCCTAGTGCCTTTGGGAGTGCTTTGTGCCCGGTGGGGTGCTTAGAGCATGCTGGGGTGCCTAGTGCCTTTGGGGGCGCCTAGTGCCTTTGGGAGCGCCTAGTGCCTTTGGGAGCGCCTAGTGCCTTTGGGAGCGCCTAGTGCCTTTGGGAGCGCCTAGTGCCTTTGGGAGCGCCTAGTGCCTTTGGGAGCGCCTAGTGCCCGGGGGAGCGCCTAGTGCCCGGGGGAGCGCCTAGTGCCCGGGGGAGCGCCTAGTGCCCGGGGGAGCGCCTAGTGCCCGGTGGAGCGCCTAGTGCCCGGGGGAGCGCCTAGTGCCCGGGGGAGCGCCTAGTGCCCGGGGGAGCGCCTAGTGCCCGGGGGAGCGCCTAGTGCCCGGTGGAGCGCCTAGTGCCCGGGGGAGCGCCTAGTGCCCGGGGGAGCGCCTAGTGCCCGGGGGAGCCCCTAGTGCCTTTGGGGGTGCTTAGAGCATGCTGGGGTGCATAGTACCTTTGGGAGCGCCTAGTGCCCGGTGGAGCGCCTAGTGCCCTTGGGAGCGCCTAGTGCCCGGTGGAGCGCCTAGTGCCCGGTGGAGCGCCTAGTGCCCGGTGGAGCGCCTAGTGCCCGGTGGAGCGCCTAGTGCCCGGTGGAGCGCCTAGTGCCCTTGGGAGCGCCTAGTGCCCTTGGGAGCGCCTAGTGCCCTTGGGAGCGCCTAGTGCCCTTGGGAGCGCCTAGTGCCCTTGGGAGCGCCTAGTGCCTTTGGGAGCGCCTAGTGCCCCTTTCTTTTCTCCAGCTTCTCCTGACTGAAGTTTTAAAAAAGGAATCTGATATGAAGATCCTTAAACCTCACCTTCTTAAAGAAAACGCATTTCAGGATCTCCTCCTCACACTGCTCTGTCCGTCCAACGATCAAACCGCTTCACTCCCCACCTCCCTAGCTCAGCTCCTCCATGCTGCTTGGAAATAGCTTGACGAGATCAACATCGGCTGCAGCTTTAACCTCTGCTTCTATCCATAATCTCTGCAATGTGCTGCGTTGGATGTGCTTCTTGTAGCCTCCCTTTACATCCACTAGGAGGCAGGCTCTCAATCTTTCACAGAACAAATGTGAAAAGGGCCCATTGTGCGCAGGTTTAAGCGACCCCTGTTGGCAGTTTTTAAGGGATATTCTCTTAATAGTGTTTCCGTTTCTTGCCCTTAAATAACTGAACAGATGCTGCTGCCGAGTGCCGACCTCTGCCCAATTATTTTTGAATGTTATACTCATTATTTTAGGCGATTTTACTCATCTTTTGTCCCTTGCCGCACGCTACTCCTCTTCGACACAGGGACGCCTGAACCCGCAAGTCCCCGAAGCTTTACTACACAATCTGAGTTCCTGTGCAAACGGTGCAGCCTAGGAACCAAAAACTGAGCGGAGCTACGGACTTGCACACTTTACTTGCACAGGTTCTGTAATGCCCGCGCAGAGAGATGGATCGGAACTACACGCGCATGCTAGTTTTGATCCAGCCAAAAAGGTCTAAGAGGGCCATGCTTAAAGACACTACCATATAATGCAATGTCCTTACTGTCTTTATGTGATGCTGCTGACATCGTACATGTGCTTTGTTTTTCTCTTGTATGTTTAGTTAAGAAAATATTTTCCTCTATATATGTCACTGGGCGCATCCATTGTGTGATATTTTCCTCTATATGTGTCACTGGGTGCATCCATTGTGTGATATTTTCCTCTTTATGTGTCACTGGGTGCATCCATTGTGTGATATTTTCCTCTATATGTGTCACTGGTCGCATCCATTGTGTGATATTTTCCTCTATATGTGTCACTGGATGCATCCATTGTGTGATATTTTCCTCTATATGTGTCACTGGATGCATCCATTGTGTGATATTTTCCTCTATATGTGTCACTGAGTGCATCCATTGTGTGATATTTTCCTCTATATGTGTCACTGAGTGCATCCATTGTGTGATATTTTCCTCTATATGTGTCACTGGGTGCATCCATTGTGTGATATTTTCCTCTATAGGTGTCACTGGGAGCATCCATTGTGTGATATTTTCCTCTATGTGTGTCACTGGGTGCATCCATTGTGTGATATTTTCCTCTATAGGTGTCACTGGGAGCATCCATTGTGTGATATTTTCCTCTATGTGTGTCACTGGGTTCATCCATTGTGTGATATTTTCCTCTATGTGTCACTGAGTGCATCCATCCATTGTGTGATATTTTCCTCTGTGTCACTGGGTGCATCCATTGTGTGATATTTTCCTCTATATGTGTCACTGGTCGCATCCATTGTGTGATATTTTCCTCTATAGGTGTCACTGGGAGCATCCATTGTGTGATATTTTCCTCTATGTGTGTCACTGGGTGCATCCATTGTGTGATATTTTCCTCTATAGGTGTCACTGGGAGCATCCATTGTGTGATATTTTCCTCTATGTGTGTCACTGGGTTCATCCATTGTGTGATATTTTCCTCTATGTGTCACTGAGTGCATCCATCCATTGTGTGATATTTTCCTCTGTGTCACTGGGTGCATCCATTGTGTGATATTTTCCTCTGTGTCACTGGGAGCATCCATTGTGTGATATTTTCCTCTATGTGTGTCACTGGGTGCATCCATTGTGTGATATTTTCCTCTATAGGTGTCACTGGGAGCATCCATTGTGTGATATTTTCCTCTATGTGTGTCACTGGGTTCATCCATTGTGTGATATTTTCCTCTATGTGTCACTGAGTGCATCATCCATTGTGTGATATTTTCCTCTGTGTCACTGGGTGCATCCATTGTGTGATATTTTCCTCTATATGTGTCACTGGTCGCATCCATTGTGTGATATTTTCCTCTATAGGTGTCACTGGGAGCATCCATTGTGTGATATTTTCCTCTATGTGTGTCACTGGGTGCATCCATTGTGTGTATTTTTCCTCTATAGGTGTCACTGGGAGCATTCCATTGTGGTGATATTTTCCTCTATGTGTGTCACTGGGTTCATCCATTGTGTGATATTTTCCTCTATGTGTCACTGAGTGCATCCATCCATTGTGTGATATTTTCCTCTGTGTCACTGGGTGCATCCATTGTGTGATTTTTCCTCTGTGTCACTGGGAGCATCCATTGTGTGATATTTTCCTCTATGTGTGTCACTGGGTGCATCCATTGTGTGATATTTTCTCTATAGGTGTCACTGGGAGCATCCATTGTGTGATATTTTCCTCTATGTGTGTCACTGGTTCATCCATTGTGTGATATTTTCCTCTATGTGTCACTGAGTGCATCCATCCATTGTGTGATATTTTCCTCTGTGTCACTGGGTGCATCCATTGTGTGATATTTTCCTCTATATGTGTCACTGGTCGCATCCATTGTGTGATATTTTCCTCTATAGGTGTCACTGGGAGCATCCATTGTGTGATATTTTCCTCTATGTGTGTCACTGGGTGCATCCATTGTGTGATATTTTCCTCTATAGGTGTCACTGGGTTCATCCATTGTGTGATATTTTCCTCTATGTGTCACTGAGTGCATCCATCCATTGTGTGATATTTTCCTCTGTGTCACTGGGTGCATCCATTGTGTGATATTTTCCTCTGTGTCACTGGGTGCATCCATTGTGTGATATTTTCCTCTGTCACTGGGTGCATCCATTGTGTTGTAAACTGCCCCCAAAACACACACATAGGGCCCTATTACATTCCTTGCACAAACATTAACGCATGCGCAAAAATGCATTAACGCGAGGGGCAAAACCCTTTGCGCTGAACGTCGTATTACGACGTTCGCACACAAAATGCGCGTTAACGTCTAAAACGTGTGACCCTGCGCAAACGCAATTTAGTGTGCGTGTCCTATACTTAACATTGTGAGCACAAATGCGTTTGTGCGCTGGTGCGCGCATGGTATTACAATCTTAGCGCAAAATTTAATTGACAACCTATGCGCACATAATTTTAACGTCTTTGGAAATTGTAACATCCTGACTAGGGATGCACCGATACCACTTTTTTAAGACCGAGTACGAGTACCGATACTTTTGTTCAAGTACTCACCGATACCAATTACCGATACTTTTATTTTATGCCATGTGACGCTTTCCAATAAGAACAGACCTCCTATAAAGCCCCCAGGTCTCATAGATATGCCCCCTGCTCATGGATAATTGCCCCCCCCAGCTCATGGATATGCCCCCCAGCTCATGGATAATTGCCCCCCCCAGCTCATGGATATGCCCCCCAGCTCATGGATATGCCCCATTGCTCATGGATATTGCCCCCTTGCTCATGGATATGCCCCCTTGCTCATGGATATGCCCCCTTGCTCATGGATATGCCCCCTTGCTCATGGATATTGCCCCCTTGCTCATGGATATGCCCCCCTGCTCATGGATATGCCCCATTGCTCATGGATATTGCCCCCTTGCTCATGGATATGCCCCCTGCTCATGGATATGCCCCCCTGCTCATGGATATGCCCCCCTGCTCATGGATATGCCCCCCTGCTCATGGATATGCCCCCTGCTCATGGATATGCCCCCCTGCTCATGGATATGCCCCATTGCTCATGGATATTGCCCCCTTGCTCATGGATATGCCCCCCTGCTCATGGATATGCCCCCTGCTCATGGATATGCCCCCCTGCTCATGGATATGCCCCCCTGCTCATGGATATGCCCCATTGCTCATGGATATTGCCCCATTGCTCATGGATATGCCCCCTTGCTCATGGATATGCCCCCCTGCTCATGGATATTGCCCCATTGCTCATGGATATTGCCCCATTGCTCATGGATATTGCCCCATTGCTCATGGATATTGCCCCATTGCTCATGGATATTGCCCCATTGCTCATGGATATTGCCCCATTGCTCATGGATATGCCCCCCCCTCCCCCCGCTCCGCTCCGCTCATACTTACCTTCCTTCAGCGACGCCGGGAAAGTCTTCGCGCGTGCGCGCTGGTTGGAAGGACCCCAGCCGCGACCACGTGGGACCATGTGATCACGGCTGGGGTCCTTCCAACCAGCGCACGCGCGGAAACTTTCCCGGCGTCGCTGAAGGAAGGTAAGTATGAGCGGAGAGCAGCTGCAGGGCCTGTCTGAATGCTCTACCTGCATTCGGACAGGCCCTGCAGCTGCTCACTTTGTTTATACTTACCTTCCTTCAGCGACGCCGGGAAAGTTTCCGCGCGTGCGCTGGTTGGAAGGACCCCAGCCGCGATCACATGGTCCCACGTGGTCGCGGCTGGGGTCCTTCCAACCAGCGCGCGCGCGCGAAGACATTCTCGGCGGCGCTGAAGGAAGGTAAGTATCGCAGAGCTCCAGGGGCGGCTGTCCGAATGCCGATAGAGCATTCGGACAGCCGCCGCAGCCCCTCGGATACCGGCAAGCCGGCTCAATGCCGGCTTCCGGTATCGGAAAAAAATATCGGGGGTACTGCACGAGTACCAAGTACTCCTGCAGTACCCGGTATCGGCACCGATATCGATACTAGTATCGGTATCGGTGCAACCCTAATCCTGACCGTACCAAACTGCGGATTCACAACGGAGAACGTCGATGTGCACAAAAGCGGCCTGTGTGGGTGAAGCGAGGAGAGGACACGCTGCAATTTAGGGGATTTTTTTTTACTAGATAGATCAAAAATGACGGCCACTACCTTGCCTTCCGTCAGAACGTACGTCTGATGTGCACAGTCCGCACAAAATGCGTTCGTCTGACGGACTCATTAAAAATTACATTGTGCTCACTGATTTCTGTGCGCGGTACTTTGCGCGCATTTTTGCGCCTCGGTTTTACGAGTGCAATTTCCCAACGGATGAAAAAATGCACGAGGAATGTAATTCCATTGGTGATTTTCGTGTGCTAACGTTTAACGCTTCGCGCAAAAAGACACGCGTTTAGAGTGCGTTTTTGCGTGAAGGATGTAATAGAGCCCATTATCTTTACATCACTTGCTCCTCACTGGAAGGAGTGGGGCACCAGGGTGTCATCTTCCATTGGCCTCCAGGTCCCTCCTTGCACGGTGTATATTTGCTTCATATGTTTAATTAAAGTCTGTCTGCTGTCCCCCTGCAATGGGTCGTGCCTCGTTTCGCGGGAATGCTATCATCACTCTTTGTACTCGTCCTTAAGCTTTATCTAGAGGCTGGAGAAGGCATGAAGGATCACTGGTGGGAGAACGGATATCCTGCAAGGGAGCGGCATTAGCAGATGTGACCCAGTTGCGGGGCTGAGATCTCATACACTTTTGTTTGGGTGTTACAGAATATAAATTTACCGTATTTTTCGCTCCATAAGACGCACCTGACCATAAAACGCACCTAGTTTTTAGAGGAGGAAAACCGGAAAATAAATATTCTGAAATCAAATAGTGTAATAATGGATATATTGCCCCAGCTCCTCTCATGGATATACTGCCCCAGCTCATGGATACTGCCCCCAAGCTCATGGATACTGTCTCCCAGCTCATGGATACTGTCCCCCAGCTCATGGATACTGTCTCCCAGCTCATGGATACTGTCCCCCAGTTTATGGATATGCCCCAGCACATGGATATGCCCAAGCTCACTCATGGATTTGCCCCAGCTCACTCATGGATTTGCCCCAGCTCACTCATGGATTTGCCCCAGCTCACTCATGGATATGCCCCAGCTCACTCATGGATATGCCCCAGCAGCTCATGGATATGCCCCAGCTCACACATGGATTTGCCCCAGCTCACTCGTGGATTTGCCCCAGCTCACTCGTGGATTTGCCCCAGCTCACTCGTGGATTTGCCCCAGCTCACTCGTGGATTTGCCCCAGCTCACTCATGGATATGCCCCAGCAGCTCATGGATATGCCCCAGCTCACACATGGATTTGCCCCAGCTCACTCATGGATATGCCCCAGCAGCTTATGGATATGCCTCAGCTCACCTGTCGCCACCGCGTTAGGCTCCCTCTGAGCGTGCGTCCGGCGGCAGGAAGCTTGGGCACTCGCCTGGGGGAGCCACGTGAACGCCATCTCGCGAGATCGCGGTCACATGGCTCCCCCAGGCGAGTGCCCAAGCTTCTTGCCGCCGGACGCACGCTCAGAGGGAGCCTAACGCGGCGGCGGCAGGTGAGCTGAGGCATATCATGGGGCATTCACTCCATAAGACGCACCCACTTTCCCCCCCACTTTTTGGGGGGAGAAAAGTGCGTCTTATGGAGCGAAAAATACAGTAAATCATTTTTTTTAACCCTTACTGGTCATATCTAGCCTATCTATATATGTAGTGTTTGCTTCAATGCATCTGTGTGTGAAACGTGAGCCTTGATGCCGGTTTTATAGCGGGGTGAGGTTGGGAGAGCTTTACAGAAACACCTAATGAGGATTTATTGTAGAGATTTAACACAAATGGGCAGTGACCTAAAATAATGGAAGCTGGCAGAGGAACCTGCGCAGAAGAAAGACCGAACATCCAGAGGCACCAGTTATGTAATACGGGGGTAAAAGCTTGATAGAACGCAGCGGAATGGAAACAATGAGGACGTTTCTTCTAGAAGAAGGAATGCCAGGGATCAGCGCTCGTGTTTAAAGGTCTTATTAGAGGGAAAAAAACACCTTTGGAAGAGAAATTGTATATTTTATTCACAGCACAGACCAGTACGGAGGAGGAATGAAGGCTGCAAACACGGATTTGGATCTGGATTCTTAGATCTAGCTTTATTTGTCGTACTGCTAACATTCTACGCTTAGGTGGAAAGAACACAAGTACAGTTCCCTTTTCTTGCCTTTACAAAACTGGACAGAAGCTTCCGTCTCTGCCCAATTATTTTTTTAGGTGATTTTACTCACCCCCCCCCCCCCTCGCCGCGCACAGTTCCTCCTCGTCAGCTCAGGGTTTTCCAAAAAATAGAAGTTCCTAAAGCTTTTCTATGCAATTTGCACTCCTATACAACATGCATAGCGAAGGAGCCACAAATTGTGCAGCGTTGCGCCGGAAGGTGACATCGGCCGCTCTGTGTGTGTGACGTCACTAGTGACCGATCTGGTGACCAGCAGACGGGAAAGTAAAAGTCCCAGCCGCTGATGGTCCCCAGACGCGTCACTAGTGATGTTAGCATACAGACAACATGCTGATGTCACCTTCTGTGATGCTGGATGGGGTGGAGGAAACTCCACCACTTCACCCAGTGTTTTGTATAGGTCGGGCAGCAGGGAAGGGGGGCGGCAATCCTCACATGCTGGCCACAAAAAACAAAGTGGCCAGTATGAGTAAAGTGTCACTTTAAGTACTCTCAGAAGATAGAAGTGATTAATCAAGATTATTTCCTAAACTGTCTGCATAAAAAATAACACTCGCTCATTTAATTCATGATCTGTCACTATAATATACATTTGCGCTATATAAATGATAATGTTGGAAGGGGCATCCTGATTATATATGTAACTAGGGTTCCCACCCGTCTGGTTTCAACGGTTTATTGGAGTCATGTGTCCAGGTTTGACACCCCCTGCCACCTGGACACATGACTCGGAGGAACCGGCTTGCAGTCCCCACCTATCTCATACTCACCCATGCCGCCACGGTCCTCCTCCGGTAGAGAGAGATGTGCCGCCCACTGCACCAATCACTGACAGTGTGGGAGTGGTGTGGCGGGTCAGTGACGTCTCTCTTCCTCCTTGCCTCCTCCAATCAGCCGCTTGCTGTCAAACTGCGCAGGCTCTGCGGCTCACGTGACGTGCGGTGTCGCCGTCACGTGAGGAAGTTCACATGCTTCATCGCGGCGCGCCCAGCTCATCCTGACTCAGACAACTTCCACCTTCGAGAGCAGCACCAGCGTGCCAGTGTCCTGCTCTGATGATGACCAAGCTGCATCCACTCCTCAAGCTCCATCAAAGTAAGCATTAAGGTGCCACAATACCAGTCTGCCACTATACTAGGCTTGTGCACCGATTTTTTTTTCGGTTCGATTCGGTTCGATTGTTCTGATTTTTAAACTTTTCGATTCGGCTCGTTTCGACCGATTTCTGTTTCGATTCGGTTCGGCTCGACTCGTTTTTCGTGTACATATTTTTTCGGAATATCGACCATTTTTCGTATTTTCGTGTCACTTTGCTCGTTTTTGTATCGACTTTTCGTAATTTTGGAAATTTTCTTTTTTCGGAATTGTACATGTTTTCGGAATATCGACCGTTTTTCGTATTTTCGTGTCACTTTGCTCCTTTTTTATTATCGACTTTACGTAATTTCGGAAATTTTCGTTTTTCGGAATTATACAGGTTTTCGAAATATCGACCGTTTTTCGTATTTTCGTGTCACTTTGCTCGTTTTTGTATCGACTTTTCGTAATTTTGGAAATTTTCTTTTTTCGGAATTGTACATGTTTTCGGAATATCGACCGTTTTTCGTATTTTCGTGTCACTTTGCTCCTTTTTTATTATCGACTTTACGTAATTTCGGAAATTTTCGTTTTTCGGAATTATACAGGTTTTCGAAATATCGACCGTTTTTCGTATTTTCGTGTCACTTTGCTCGTTTTTGTATCGACTTTTCGTAATTTTGAAATTTTCTTTTTTCGGAATTGTACATGTTTTCGGAATATCGACCGTTTTTCGTATTTTCGTGTCACTTTGCTCCTTTTTTATTATCGACTTTACGTAATTTCGGAAATTTTCGTTTTTCGGAATTATACAGGTTTTCGAAATATCGACCGTTTTTCGTATTTTCGTGTCACTTTGCTCGTTTTTGTATCGACTTTTCGTAATTTTGGAAATTTTCTTTTTTCGGAATTGTACATGTTTTCGGAATATCGACCGTTTTTCGTATCACTTTGCTCCTTTTTTATTATCGACTTTACGTAATTTCGGAAATTTTCGTTTTTCCGAATTATACAGGTTTTCGAAATATCGACCGTTTTTCGTATTTTCGTGTCACTGCTCGTTTTTTGTATCGCCTTTTTGTAACTTCGGAAATTTTCTTTTTTTCGGAACGTCTGTTCTCGTTTCAAAGCAATAAATTTCGATTTGACACATTTCAAGTCCATTCGAAAAATTCCGAAAATATTTCGTTTCGGTTCGTAAGACTTTTCGGATCTGCCATTTTCGGATCTAAAAATTTTCGGAAATTCGGCCACATCCGAAAACACGAATCGGGAAATTTCGAAACCCGAAACGCACATCCCTACACTATACCATTGTGCCACAATACTGTAACGACTGGGCTCGGGAACCTGACGTGACAGAGCAGGAGGGGTGTGAGCCTAAGGAGCAGTGAAATAGACAGAAACACAGAACTAGAAAACAAATATATTTATTCTATGAACCAAGAACGAACAAGGCTGAACTTAAACACAATAAACAGAGCCTTTGAACTCAAGGCAAGAAATATAAAGAAAACCAGATAACAACAATGAAGGTCCAGAAATCAAGACCATAAACAATGAAATAGGCAGAACTAAACATGGTATAAATGCAATACATAAACCAGAAATCAAAGCTGCATGACACTGGAATTACAGGGAATAGAAGTAGCATAAGAAAATACAAACCTATACACATGCATCCTGCAGGAAAGCAGGAAAAAACAGGACTGACCTAGACCAGCGCAAACCAGAAATGAACTTGTTACTCAGAATGAGACCTCACCCTTCTAAGGGAGTAGTCTCTATATATACAGAATGGTCAAGTTGTACCAATTGAGTCCAGGTTGTGACCAGGCTTGGAATCCAGGAAAAAGAAATGAAAAGTCCATTGAGGCCAGGTGTGGCGCCAGAGACACATAATGTCCAGAACCTGAATGTACACTACAACCAGAGGGGGCGCAGGACGTCACAAATACCAGTCTGCCACTATACCATTCTGCCACTATACCAGTCTGCCATTATACCATTGTGCCACTATACCAGTCTGCCATTATACCATTGTGCCATGCCTGCCACGTGCCAGAATATATACGCATAATGAAAATATATGCATAATGTATACGCTACAATAAAATGGCCGCTGAAGCCCATCACTAGAGTGTTTGGGTTTGGCTTGAAGAAAAGGTGGCAACCCTATATGTAACCCTTTGTATTTTACTGGCACCTAGAACTGCGGGGCTACTTTTTCGAACATCATTATTATTATTATTATTCTTTATTTATAAAGCGCCAGCATATTCCGCAGCGCTGTACAATAAGCACAGTATAGACAGGGTTACAATACATTGAACAACATTTGACAAACAGTACAGGAGGAGATGAGGGCCCTATTCCCGTAGGAACTCACAATCTGGGAGGGTTGGGGTTGGAAACAGGAGGAGAGGACTGTAAAGTGAGAGTGATTGATGGTTGTGTCAGTGAGTTGGGTGGTAGGCTTCCCTAAATAGGAATGTTTTCAGGGAGCGTTTGATGGAAGAGAAGTTAGGGGAAAGTCTGACAGTACGAGGGAGAGCGTTCCAGAGAGTGGGGGCTGCGCGTGAGAAATCCTGCAGTCTATCATGGGAAGAGGTGATGCGGGGAGAAGCTAGGCGCAGGTCACTGTTTGACCTTAGGGAGCGGACTGGGGTGTATTTGGTGATTAGTGAGGACAGGTAGTGGGGCGCTGAGTTAGTGAGGGTTTTGTAGGTAAGGATAAGGATTTTGAACTTAATTCTGCAGTGGATGGGGAGCCAGTGAAGGGACTCGCAGAGGGGAGCGGCAGAGACAGAGCGGCGGGTGAGGTGAATTAGCCTGGCGGAGGCGTTCAGGATGGATTGTAGGGGGGAGAGGCGGGACAGAGGGAGGCCAGATAAGAGATTATTGCAATAGTCGAGTCGGGAGATTACCAGGGCGTGTATGAGTTGTTTTGTGGTGACAGCGGTAAGAAATGGCCGAATTCTGGAAATATTACGCAGTTGGTATCGGCAGGAGGAGGAAAGAGACTTGATGTGGGGGATGAAGGAAAGCACAGAGTCAAGTGTAACTCCAAGACAGCGAACTTGGTTTGATGGGGAGATGGTGATACCCTCCACCGTGATAGAGAAGTCAGGAGGTGGGGAGGCATTGGTGGGAGGAATAAGTAGGAGTTCAGTCTTTGACATGTTGATCTTTAGGTGGTGGGAGGCCATCCAGGAGGAGATGCCAGATAAACACTGACTTTTAAAAGGACAGGGGGAGAGAGATCAGGGGTAGAGAGGTAGATCTGAGTGTCATCAGCGTAGAGGTGGTAATTAAAGCCAAAGCTGTTTATGATTTTGCCCAGAGAGGAGGTGTAGATGGAAAAGAGCAGAGGACCAAGGACAGAGCATTGAGGTACACCAACAGATAGAGGCAATGAGGAGGAGGAGTTACCAGCAAAGGACACACAGAAGGACCTGTTGGATAAATAGGAGTCAACCCAAGCAAGTGCAGTGTCACCGAGACCCAGAGAGTTGAGGGTCTGTAGAAGGAGGGGGTGGTCAACAGTGTCAAAAGCAGCCGAGAGGTCAAGCAGGATGAGAATAGAATAGTGGCCGTGTTTTTTAGCAGTTAGGAGACATCATGGAGACTGTTAACTAACACGAGGCCCCTGCATGTGACCTACGCAGGAGAGCTATGGACATGTGACTTGTGTGACCAATAAAACCGTTGGATGCTGGATCTGGAGACACGCGTCTGGTGAGCCGGGCACTGCGGAGCCTGCTGTGTGCGAGGCCTGGCAGTGAGAGGCTGGCCGCGACACTTAGAGTGTGTGAGCAGATTCTAAAGTGGAAACATACTGAAGCAGCCCTGTGACCATGCTGGCCCGAGGAGGATGCATTACATTAGTAGGCCGGAGCCGCCTAGCAGTTGGGAGCGGCAGCCAATGTCAAAGCAGCCAGGTAGTTCGTGTTACAGTGGCAACACCCAGGACAGCTGTTTGTTAAAGCGGAGACCTGACGTAGCCTGGAGGTTCCTCCTGCAGCCATGTGGGGCTGAATACTTTGGTAACCAGTACCCTCTACCCCCTGACAGGGCACTCACTCTCCTTCTACACAAATAAAAGCTACCCAGCCAGCATGTGGATTCACTGACAACCTTCTGGGAGTGTTTGCTGTTATCGCATGTGTTATTCCATCCTAAGGGCCCCAACGCTTATGTGCACCAACTGTACACGCCAGGACGAAGAGGAGGGTGGGATCAGGGCCGGATTAGCATAGGGGCAGATGGAGCAATAGCTCCAGGCCCATGCCTCAGAATAGGCCCAGAGAAAGGATAACTATGTCTGCATTTGGACCCATGTATCTCCAAACCCATAGCAGCTACAGGGTCAAGTGAGGCATCATTGGAAAGGCCAGAGCATGGCTTTTCTAATGATACCAAACCTGACTAGGTTTTATGTAAAAAAAAATTACTTTTGTTTTTCTTTCCAGCAGTAATATTTTTCACTTTTCAATTATAAGGTAAACAATGATGCTGCACTAACCATCACATTTCTCATGTCACCAACAAGTGTGGATGTGATGGTACAATCCATTGTTACAAATTGTTACATCAAAAACCTAAACCGCCGCACTGTAGCGAAGAGCACTGCGGAGAACTTTGGACCCCTGCGTCACTAATGTTTACACCTCACAAGGTCAAGTGAGGTGTCGTTGGACAGGGCAGAGTCTGGCCTTTGCATTAATACCAAACCTGCCCATGTAAAATCTAAAAGAAAAGAAAACCATTTTTTATTTATTTTTAGTTCCAAAGCGATGGCACTGTCCATTTGTCACGTATAAAATGATCAATACCACTGCCATTACTCCCCTTCTCAATTCCCACGCTGGGAGCAAGGTCAGTGTTTCATACATAATCATATTATTCGTAAAAAAAAACATGTTCCAAAACACAAGGGAAATATTTCATTTTTTGGTTAAAATTTTCTATTTTCTCAGAAAAATGCAGTAACAGTTTCCCATTTCACATTTTTTCACACAGTATCAGCCTGGTTAGATATACCCGTATCTGCACTATTAAATAACCAAAATATGTTTTCATTTCACTAAATTACAAAAAAAGCCCACCAAAATCTTCAGCTCCAGGCCCAGAGAGATCTTAATCTGGGCCTGGGTGGGATACAGGTTGTTTGGGAGAGAGTTGGGTCTGGTTAGAGAGTATTGGTGTGTTGGCTAGTCACTGTATTGCCTGCCTTTATTTCTCTTGCCGCTATCTTGAATAGAGAGAAAGTGATTTACCGCAGCTTGTGTGTTGAAGTTATTAGTTTCCTGCCTGGGAGACCATCAATCACTATGGATGCCCAGACAGGTGGAGGCACTGCTGAAGTTATGTATCCCTACTCCCGTATAACAGAGGCTCAGGATCACCAAGTTAAGCCAGAAGATGTTAACAAGCATGAGGGCCTTAGGGGAGCACGGACCCCGAGACAAACACCCCTTACATATATAGACATTATCAGGGTTATTCAGAGAGCACCGAAATGTCACCGACATTTCGGTGCTCTCCGACTCACCAACCCTGCGGTGAATTCAGCATTGTGCAGCGAATCAACTGCCGAATGCCGCCGCCAACCTGCCAGACAGCTGCCAAATGCAGCCGACAAGCCGCCGAACACAGCGTCGACCAGCCGCCAGACAGGTAAAATAAAGGAAACGATTGCAAGTGTCGAATTTGAAATGCTGTTTGCAAAAAAAATCCAGGATGAAAATATCTGGAACAAATAAAATCCTATAAATAATAATAAAAAGGTCTGATACAGAAAAAAGAAAACCTGCTATAGAATGGAGTGAATGGGTCAGTCACCGACTCACATCATTGTATTGTGTGGGATGTATTCAAAGGACATCACCAGGGGGTAGATTAGAAGTCTTTTAAGCTCCCTGTTTTATCTCACTTAGCTGACAACTCTTATCTCAGATAGCCTGGATCACAATAGACCTCCTGCCGCCTTATCTAAACATTCCCTCTTTCACCTCATTAACTGTTAAATACTGTAGATTACATTAACAAGATCAGTAAAGTAAAATGTTTGTACAGATTTTGGTAAATACCACCTGCTGGGTGAAGTAGAGGTAACATCACTGCTCTGCGTGGAGAGAGCCTGTGGAAAGCGGAGACATGGGTTCGATCCCCAGGAGCACCTCCCAGTTAGTGTCCTTGGGTAAGACACCTAACGGTACATACTCGCCACCGAGGACATAATTGAAAACGAGAGAAATCTCAATGTATCCTTCCTGGTAAAATACTTTCTCAAAAAAAAATAGGAAAAACCCGCAAAATGGAAACAGGAGACAAAGAATCTAGTTTTATTTTTCCTTTTTACATGCAATTACTTAAAAAAAACAAAAAACAGCAGCGTGTGTTTTATACGGTGTATTATAATGTGTTTTATAAGGTGTATTATGTGTTTTAGAATGTGTTATTGTTTGCAATGCACAAGTAACCTAGTTACAGCTTATGTCAGTGGTAGTGTCTCTTTAAGGACTGGTGCAGGTCCTGGCTTAGAGAGGTTTTGGTGATGCGTGTTGGGGTATTATGTGACCATCATAGGTTGTCACTACTACTACACTACGGTCCATGGGAGCCTTTTGATTATGTTATCCCTCACCGCCAGACAGTAGTAGGGATTATTTATCGGCACACTGCTCGGACGTTGTTTTGGAAATGCACTACTGACGTGTGAGGTCTCTTTCTCTCGGTCTCTCTCTGAGTCTCATGGACTGATTTGGCTGACTGGGACGTGGAGGTGGTTTTTTTAAATGGTTTGCACACACAGGGTGGCTTGTCCAGAATTAAGCAGACCTTAAATAGCGTTCCTTGTTCATATCACTTCAGGACGGTTTTTAAAAGTGTAATTTCAGCTTCCTTCAGCAAATGTAAACAAACGTGCTCTGCCCTCCCACACAGACACACACCTTATACAGCGGTCCTCGTTCTCCTGGTTCACGTGAAGAATTTTTCCACTGCTCTGGTGCCTGGTCTTTTGTATGATCCCTCAGGGACTCCTGACCCTACACAGTCCAGAGAGGATCACAGGGTTTTACCGCTGCGCTCATTTTTCTGTGCGGGTATATGTATAGGATACTTTGTAGAGGTGTTCACTGCTGTAGGAATGTCCATCTGGTTTAATGTTGCCATTTGGTAGGATTTTCCTGGACTCATTTAGAAACATTTCACTGGTCAAGTCAGCGCTGCGGAATATGCTGGTGCTTTATAAATAAAGAATAATAATAATAAAGTATTGAACAGGATGTGATGTTCTGTACTTTATTGGGGGATCCAGGGAGGGGGCACATGGGGCATCCCCCCCCCCCAGCTGCAGTCCCATTGTACATGATAGAGGACCTTTGGATGTTTGAAACTATCTCCAGTCCCACACACTCTACATAGACGACTGAGGTGTCATTGGAAAGGCCAGATTCTGCCCTTTCCAATGATATAAAAAATGACTACGTACAATGTAAAAATAAAATGCAAGAGAAAACTGTGCTTTTCTCAATTTTGTTTAAAATTGTGTATTGCAGGGTGGAAAGTGAAATGACTCAGAAGCAAAGGGGTTAACTTCTACGTATCAAACCTCTCAAGTTTACTTGACAAGGCTATTTCCTGGATACACTCAAAATATATAAACCTCTATAATGTGTATACTGTATGTCCAATCCTGTGTGTATCTGGTGTATATATGGATGTGTGTGTATAGCTACAGTATGTATGCGTATGTCTGTATACAGCTGTGTATTAGTGTAACTAGGTGCATATCTCCCAAATGGCCCTATTCTTAAGGGACAGTCCCTATTTTGGGCTCAAATCCCCTTTCGTTCTTTATTTTCTAATGTTCTTCCTTATAGGAACTCAATATATTCAGGGTGTGCAGGTGTATAACAGAGCTGCGCAGCAATTAAACGCCCAGCATTGAGTCTGTAAACTATAATAAACGTAAATAAGATACTTGCTTTGATATTAGTTAACATTTTTATTGACATAAATAGGCCCCAAATTTTGTGATGGCTCCTATAAGGTCTGGGAATAGCTGAGTTTCTGAGCCTGCCTTTAGCGACTTCCCTAAATGGTGTATGTGTGTATAGCTATGTATGTGTTTGTATCACTGAGTTATATGGCTGTGTATGGGTATCAGTGTGTGTATAGCTATGTATGTGTTTGTATCTGAGTTATATGGCTGTGTATGGGTATCAGTGGGTGTATGTGTGTATAGCTATGTATGTGTTTGTATCACTGAGTTATATGCCTGTGTATGGGTATCAGTGTGTGTATAGCTATGTATGTGTTTGTATCACTGAGTTATATGGCTGTGTATGGGTATCAGTGTATGTATAGCTATGTATGTGTTTGTATCACTGAGTTATATGGCTGTGTATGGGTATCAGTGGGTGTATGTGTGTATAGCTATGTATGTGTTTGTATCTGAGTTATATGGCTGTGTATGGGTATCAGTGTATGTATAGCTATGTATGTGTTTGTATCACTGAGTTATATGGCTGTGTATGGGTATCAGTGGGTGTATGTGTGTATAGCTATGTATGTGTTTGTATCACTGAGTTATATGGCTGTGTATGGGTATCAGTGTGTGTATAGCTATGTATGTGTTTGTATCACTGAGTTATATGGCTGTGTATGGGTATCAGTGTGTGTGTGTATAGCTATGTATGTGTTTGTATCACTGAGTTATATGGCTGTGTATGGGTATCAGTGTGTGTGTGTGTATAGCTATGTGTTTGTATCACTGAGTTATATGGCTGTGTATGGGTATCAGTGTGTGTGTGTGTATAGCTATGTATGGTTTGTATCTCTTAGTTATATGGCTGTGTATAGGTATCAGTGGGTGTATAGCTATGTATGTGTTTGTATCTGAGTTATATGGCTGTGTATGGGTATCAGTGGGTGTATAGCTATGTATGCGTTTGTATCACTGAGTTATATGGCTGTGTATGGGTATCAGTGTGTGTATAGCTATGTATGTGTTTGTATCTGAGTTATATGGCTGTGTATGGGTATCAGTGTGTGTATAGCTATGTATGTGTTTGTATCACTGAGTTATATGGCTGTGTATGGGTATCAGTGTGTGTGTGTGTATAGCTATGTATGGTTTGTATCTCTTAGTTATATGGCTGTGTATAGGTATCAGTGTGTGTATAGCTATGTATGTGTTTGTATCTGAGTTATATGGCTGTGTATGGGTATCAGTGGGTGTATAGCTATGTATGTGTTTGTATCACTGAGTTATATGGCTGTGTATGGGTATCAGTGGGTGTATGTGTGTATAGCTATGTATGTGTTTGTATCACTGAGTTATATGCCTGTGTATGGGTATCAGTGTGTGTATAGCTATGTATGTGTTTGTATCACTGAGTTATATGGCTGTGTATGGGTATCAGTGTGTGTATAGCTATGTATGTGTTTGTATCTGAGTTATATGGCTGTGTATGGGTATCAGTGTGTGTATAGCTATGTATGTGTTTGTATCACTGAGTTATATGGCTGTGTATGGGTATCAGTGTGTGTGTGTGTATAGCTATGTATGGTTTGTATCTCTTAGTTATATGGCTGTGTATAGGTATCAGTGTGTGTATAGCTATGTATGTGTTTGTATCTGAGTTATATGGCTGTGTATGGGTATCAGTGGGTGTATAGCTATGTATGTGTTTGTATCACTGAGTTATATGGCTGTGTATGGGTATCAGTGGGTGTATGTGTGTATAGCTATGTATGTGTTTGTATCACTGAGTTATATGCCTGTGTATGGGTATCAGTGTGTGTATAGCTATGTATGTGTTTGTATCACTGAGTTATATGGCTGTGTATGGGTATCAGTGTGTGTATAGCTATGTATGTGTTTGTATCTGAGTTATATGGCTGTGTATGGGTATCAGTGGGTGTGTGTATAGCTATGTATGGTTTGTATCTTAGTTATATGGCTGTGTATAGGTATCAGTGGGTGTATGTGTGTATAGCTATGTATGTGTTTGTATCTGAGTTATATGGCTGTGTATGGGTATCAGTGGGTGTATGTGTGTATAGCAATGTATGTGTTTATCTCTGCGTTATATGGCTGTGTATGGGTATAAGTGTGTGTATGTGTGTAACTGTGTATAGCAATGTATGTGTTTGTATCCCTTGAGTTATATGGCTGTGTATGGGTATCAGTGGGTGTGTGTATAGCTATGTATGTGTTTGTATCACTGAGTTATATGCCTGTGTATGGGTATCAGTGTGTGTATAGCTATGTATGTGTTTGTATCACTGAGTTATATGGCTGTGTATGGGTATCAGTGGGTGTATGTGTGTATAGCAATGTATGTATAGCAATGTATATGTTTGTATCTGAGTTATAAAGCTGTGTATGGGTATCAGTGGGTGTATGTGTGTATAGCTATGTATGTGTTTGTATCTGAGTTATATAGCTGTGTATGGGTATCAGTGGGTGTATGTGTGTATAGCTATGTATGTGTTTTTATCCCTTGAGTTATATGGCTGTGTATGGGTAGCAGTGGGTGTATGTGTGTATTGCTATGTGTTTGTATCTGAGTTATATGGCTGTGTATGGGTATCAGTATGTGATACCCATACACCCCCACCCCGCACACACACTCTCAGAAATCTACATGCTGTGGACCCCCATCAATTCTCCAACCTACTTCACCACCTCCCTCATTCCTCATCCTTCACCTGCCCTGATGCTGTCACTAATCACTACAACACTACGCTTATCTCTGCTCTAGACACTCTTGCTCCTCTTCGACTCTGTAAGGCCCCACGCCGCCAGCTTCAGCCCTGGCACACCCTCCAGACACGCTACCTGCAAAGATGCTCCCGCACTGCAGAGCGTGCCTGGAGGAAATCCCGCTCTGAAGCTGATTTTGTTCACTTCAAGTTTATTCTCCGGTCATACACCTCTGCCCTCCACTTGGCCAAACAATTCTTCTTCTCATCTCTATATCTACGCTGTCCTCCAACCCTAAACGGCTCTGGTCCACCTTCAACACCCTCCTCTACCCACCTGCACCTCCCCACAGCTGCCTTCAGCGCTCAAGACCTGGCAGACTACTTCCTCAGTAAAACTTAAGCTATCAGAAGCAACATCCCAACACAAGATAGTTATCTGCCACCTCCACTCCCAGAGGTCCCTCTGCCACTTTCCTTCCCAACACTGAGGAGGAAGTCAATTCCTTATTGTCCTCCTCACATCTCACCACGTGCCCGCTCGACCCCATTCCTCACAGCTAATTCCTCCCCTCTCCTCCTCCCTCACCCCTGCTCTCACACACATCTTCAACCTCTCTCCCTCCACTGGCTCCTTTCCATCCGCCTTCAAACACGCGCGTTACCCCTTTACTAAAGAAACCATCCCAGATCCCAACTCTCCATCCAACTACCGCCCTGTATCCCTGCTTCCCTTTACCTCTAAGCTCTTAGAAAAACTAGTCTTCAACCGCCTCTCCCTCTTCCTGTCCTCCAATTCCCTACTTGACCCCCTGCAATCTGGCTTCCGGCCCCTACACTCAACTGAAACTGCCCTCACCAAAGTCACCAACGACCTCCTAACTGCTAAAAAACACAGCCACTATTCTATTCTCATCCTGCTTGACCTCTCGGCTGCTTTTGACACTGTTGACCACCCCCTCCTTCTACAGACCTCCAACTTTCTGGGTCTCGGTGACACTGCACTTGCTTGGGTTGACTCCTATGTATCCAACAGGTCCTTCTGTGTGTCCTTTGCTGGTAACTCCTCCTCCTCATTGCCTCCATCTGTTGGTGTTACCTCAAGGCTCTGTCCTTGGTCCTCTGCTCTTTTCCATCTACACCTCCTCCCTGGGCAAAATCATCAACAGCTTTGGCTTTAATTACCACCTCTACGCTGATGACACTCAGATCTACCTCTCTACCCCTGATCTCTCTCCCTGTCCTTTCAAAAGTCAGTGACTGTTTATCTGGCATCTCCTCCTGGATGGCCTCCACCACCTAAAGATCAACATGTCAAAGACTGAGCTCCTATTATTCCTCCCTCCAATGCCTCCCCACCTCCTGACTTCTCTATCACGGTGGAGGGTATCACCATCTCCCCATCAAACAAGTTGCCGTCTTGGAGTTACACTTGACTCTGCTCTTTCCTTCATCCCCACATCAAGTCTCTTTCCTCCTCCTACCGATACCAACTGCGTAATATTTCCAGAATTCGGCCATTTCTTACCGCTGTCACCACAAAACAACTCATACACGCCCTGGTAATCTCCCGACTCGACTATTGCAATAATCTCTTATCTGGCCTCCCTCTGTCCCGCCTCTCCCCCTACAATCCATCCTGACCGCCTCCGCCAGGCTAATTCACCTCACCCGCCGCTCTGTCTCTGCCGCTTCCCTCTGCGAGTCCCTTCACTGGCTCCCCATCCACTGCAGAATTAAGTTCAAAATCCTTATCCTTACCCACAAAACCCTCACTAACTCAGCGCCCCACCCTGTCCTCACTAATCACCAAATACACCCCAGCCCGCTCCCTAAGGTCAAACAGTGACCTGCGCCTAGCTTCTCCCCGCATCACCTCTTCCCATGATAGACTGCAGGATTTCTCACGCGCAGCCCCACTCTCTGGAACGCTCTCCCTCGTACTGTCAGACTTTCCCCTAATTTTCTTCCTTCAAATGCTCCCTTAAAACGTTCCTATTTAGGGAAGCCGACCCACCAACTCACTGACGCAACCATCAATCACTCTCACCTTACAGTCCTCTCCTCCTGTTTCCAACCCCAACCCTCCCAGATTGTGAGTTCCTACGGGAATAGGGCCCTCATCTCCTCCTGTACTGTTTGTCAAATGTTGTTCAATGTATTGTAACCCTGTCTATACTGTGCTTATTGTACAGCGCTGCGGAATATGCTGGCGCTTTATAAATAAAGAATAATAATAATAAAATAATAATCAGTGGGTGTATGTGTGTATAGCTATGTATGTGTTTGTATCCCTTGAGTTATATGGCTGTGTATGGGTATCAGTGGGTGTCTTTACCTGCTTCATGTTATTGCTGGTGATGCTGGGCAAGGTGGAGGAAACTCCTCAACTTCACCCAGTGATAACACCAGATCAGGGCAGCAGAGGGAGATAGAAGGGGTGGCACGTCTCCCATCCTGACCACTTCAAATTGATAATGTGGTCAGGATGAGTTGAGCGCCAATTTTTATTGAACGATAAGGAAACTGGTTGAATGAGTCACGCGTTCCCAAACTGTGATAGATCCTGTTTGCAGTTTTACACCTTCGGGTTATTTCTCGTGAACAAACTTGTCTTGTTGTTAAGGAATGGTGTAACTGTGTACAACATACGGCTACATACACGTAGCTCAGACTGCTGGTGCTTTTGCAGACGAGTTAATCGTAGAAGCAGGTTCACACAGGCTGTGATTGAGAGCAACACGACATCACAATATCCTAAGAAATCATACCCACCTTTAATTGCGAAATTATTCAGGCGGGATCGAAATTATTGCCAAACCAGCAAATATAAAATAATCTGCAGCTTGAGGTACGTACATTCGTGGGGTACTGTGGTTTTTTTCAGTTGAGATCAGGGATGTCAAACTCCACCCCCCCGATGTGGAAGGTCTACAGTTCTCAGAATACTTTGAATGCAATAGATGGGCAGGGGATCATGGGAGATATAGTTCGGAAACAACCAGGGAGCCAGAGTTTGACGGCTCTTATCTAGACGTTGTAGATGTTAACGGAGGGAATAAGACCTTATTAATCAGCAATTAAAGGTATAAAACAATGGCTGCGCACAGGCCTCAAAATCTCCACTCGCCTGCTCGCATTTGGCAAATTACATGAGGGCGCGTGGGAATGCAGACGCAGGCAGGGCAGGATACGGGTTAGGTGGGGCAACTAGTGGCGAGTAACTCAAGAAATTTTGAGCCCTGGCTGTGCACATAAATTACTAACCTGGAGGGGGTAGATCAATCCGTAAGGTGGCCTCTTTTCCGTTTCCGGTCTGGTTCTGCCATGACTTGTCTGACACTGGTTGGTCGGTTCCCCAGATGGATACTTTGCTTTTAGACCATGACGTCTGGTGAGTTGATGACTCTTTGGGAAAGCTACCTGGGACAGAGCAAGGTATGTCTGCTTCACAACCATCTGAATCCTCTTCGGAAAACCTACTTGGCAAAGGGAGAATCCTTTGATGAAGTTGGGGGCTCGGCAAGCAGGACGTTAAAGGGGACGGAGTGGGCGACGTATGTTTGCTGCCACCGATTAATGATTTGGAATTACTTGGCACATCCAGGACAGAAGGTTGTGTCTCCTTAGTCTTAAAGCGGGCGTTCTGATGACACTCGTTGGATGAATCTAAGGTTTGCTTCAGTAGATTGGGTGCCAAGCTGCCTCCGCGGTCTCCTTTATGACCCTGTCCTGACCAACACTCGGTCTCCTCCACACTGTCACTCTGCAGGACCCTAAGCAAGCTTTTGTTGACAACAATCCCATGTGAAACATATGAGTCCTTATTGTTCGCGCGCCGCTCATTCTCCACATTCCTGTACAGGTGAGCCTCGCTTCCCCACGAGAACTCGTCTCCTCCAGCGGGAGCGTGTAAAGTGAGCACATCCAGCTGAGAGACGAACTCACTTGGTGCAGCAGATATGGCGGCGGTGACATTATCGCACCTCTCTTCCCTGCTCAGGATTTCTGGGAAGCCGAACGTGGTGGTGACGACTCTCTGCACGCGGGGGCTGAAATCCTGAACTTTAGCCACCACAGTCTTTGCCTCTGCTCTGTGGGACTCTCGATAATCGCCATTGCTCTCCGTGCGACTCTTTTTGGGTGCATTTCCCACCACCATGGAACTGCTCCTCTGCTCCTGCATCGTGTCGATGACACCCTGGAGTTCGCCCATGAGGCTGTCGCTGTGAGGCAGCAGAGAAAAATCAGCAAACACATCATTATCATACAAAGACACCACGCTGCCCACCGCGGACGCCGAAGCCAGCATCTCGGAAGGGTCACTTTGCTTACCCTGGATACTTTTCTGCAACATCCCCGGATCATAGTTGTCCTTGTTTTCTACAGACTGCAACCTTGGGCGTGACGAGCAGTCGGCGGAGCCGGTCGAAGCTCTCGCTGTAAACGAGTTGTCTCTGGATTGACTACCTCCGGTGTCTGGCTCTGTTTTCCACTTGCTCTTTTTATTTAACGAGTCCTCGATGCTTTCCTTCCTCCGGCTGAACCTCCTGCTCTTCTTCACCTTGGTCGCTGTAGCCTTTTTGTCTCCCGGGGCAGACGCCGACTCCTGAAGATCCGCGCGGCAGGCGTTCTCATCTTCGGGAAACCTATACCCCGAGGGAGAGTCCTGAAATTTGCCGTCCTGATTTCCCATTCTGAAACGTGGGCTCCGGGTGGCACGGAGGAGATGGGTCAGCAGCCGGTCCTTACTCGACGTGAGTTTGTAGAGCTCCGCGAGAATGCTCTGAGTCGTGCTTTCCTTTAAGGCCTCGGTGAAGCTATGGTAAGGTGGATCTCTGTGTTGTGCAGCTTCAGTCTCCTCCTTGATACGATAACAGCTATCAAAACATATCCTGGCTTTGTCTCGGGTTACACAGCGCTTGTAAGAGAATCCCCTGACACTACCCCGAGGAAGATAGAAGCTGACGTAGCAAAGCTCCATAATGGGTTGGTGCAATTGGAGGACGGAGTGTGTGCTCTCCATTATACGCCTCTAATTACGCAGAGATTTAAATAATGTGGTCAATGTTTCTGTGTTTCATGACACGGCATGTGATGATCAGGCGGAGAGTCATCTGACCGACATCCACAAAAATCACGGCCTGTGCGAACGAGAAAGGAAGAAAAAGAAACGAGACGTTCTGTGAATCGCTACGATTAAAGAGGAAGCGATTAAAAAGAACAGAAACAACAAAAAAAACTAAAATATCCAACTACAGGCGTCTTGAAATATCTTTAACCCCTTTAAGGACCAAGGGTATTTAAACTCAATGCATTTATGATGGAACAGTTATGTTGTTGGTTCTTAAGGGGTTAAAAAAAAGTGGCTGAAAAACTGTTCTGAGCCCCCCCCCCACCTCCAAAAATCAGCCAGAAAATCTAACTTTAAAAATGTTCATTTAAGGAAGGGATCTCAAACTCTCCCCCCCCCCAGCTGCTAATATACTACAATTCCCATAATTCTTTGAATGCAATAGAGCAGCGATGTCAAACCAGCCCCCCTGTCCCCGATGTTTCCGAACTACAACTCCCATGATCCCCGTCCATCTATTGCACTGAAAGAATTCTGGGAATTATAGGCGTTGACATCTGGGGGACTGTGACAGGCCTGCAATAGGTAGCCAGGGGATCCTGGGAGTTGTAGTCCAGAAACATTTGGGGGGGTGGCAGAGTTTGAGATGCCCGATATAGGGTAACTGCGGACTGCGCATGTTGGGAAATGCAGTTGGAACTGATCGAAGCCCTCAATGCATTCCGATTTGTTTCAGCGATGGCATTTATCAAATAACTTGTCAGAGAAACAGAATAAGCAACTTTAATGCATTTGAGTCCCCGACCTGGTGCCCTAATCCAAGCGAGCCTTGTGTTTTAATGACTGGGGCTGTTATACTTAAAGGGCCAGTACCACCATATTATGAAATGCCCTTATTGTGTTTATTTGATGTTGATATCTTACATGTGCTTTGTTTTTCTCTTGTATGTTAAAATATTTTCCTCTATATGTGTCACTGGGTGCATCCATTGTGTGATATTCTCCTTTATGTGTGTCACTGGGCGCATCCATTGTGTGATATTTTCCTCTATATGTGTCACTGGCCGCATCCATTGTGTGATATTTTCCTCTATATGTGTCACTGGGCGCATCCATTGTGTGATATTTTCCTCTAAATGTGTCACTGGGCGCATCCATTGTGTGATATTTTCCTCTATATGTGTCACTGGGCGCATCCATTGTGTTCTATTCTCCTTTATAAGTGTCACTGGGCGCATCCATTGTGTGATATTCTCATTTATGTGTGTCACTGGGTGCATCCATTGTGTGATATTTTGTGTTGTAAACTGCCCCCCCCCCAGTATCTTTCCGTCACTTGCTCCTCACTGTGTGGCTTTGGCCATAGAATGGAGTGAATGGGTCAGTCACCGACACATCATTGTATTGTGTGGGATGTATTCAAAGGACATCACCAGGGGGTAGATTAGAAGTCTTTTAAGCTCCCTGTTTTATCTCCTTCAGCTGCCATCTCTTGTCGCAGTTAGCCTGGAGAACAATAGACCTCTTCTGTCTGATCTAAACATTCCCTCCTCCACCTCATTAACTGTTAAATACTTTACAAGATAAATCACAGCAGTAAAGTAAATTGTTTGCACAGCTTTTGGTAAGTGTTGCATCATGGGAAAAATGCACTGAAATGGAGCCAGGAGATATAAAGGATGATTAAAGTTAGTTTTTCTAACAAAAAACCAGCAGCGTGTGTTATAATGTATTTTCTGCAAATACAGGCGTTTGGAAGCAAAATGCGGTATAATTCAGCAGTGTTCGGCAGCACCGAAATTGTCCCATATTAGACTACAGTGTCTTCTAGTCACAGAATGCCAAATTGCACCAAAATTTCGACGAAATGCCTTTCTTTTCAGTGTTTCAATTCGACAGGTTTAAACAGGCGAATCCCATAGGTTTTAATGTAATAAATGAAATCTCTTTTTTACATTTTTTTTTTAAAACTACTCTTTTAAATTTTTTATTTTTAAAAGGACCTTTTTTGTATTTATTTAAAATACTTTTTATTTTTAACATCTTATTTTTTAAACGACCTTTTTTAATATTTGGACATGTTTTTACTAATGCAGCACCTATTTGGATCGAGAGAAATCGCAATGTATCCTTCCTGATAAAATACTGTTCGGCGAGTTTGCGGCGGGCTTTTCCTTGCACTTCGACGGCCCTGTGATGCTTGCTGAATACACCGCAGGGTCACCAAAATAGGATCGCCGAATCGCGCCGAATTGAAGAGAACGAAAAATCAACGAACGTGCGGTGACTTTTCGATTCTCTTTGAATGACCCTGTTAGCGACTATTATGCAGGTCAGTGAAACAACGCTGCCCTATATGAAGGGTGAGGTGCCCTCTCACATGGGCAAAAGTCATTTTGCCCATGTCAGCGGTAATTTAAAGGGCCACTCAACTCATCCTGACCACTTTATTGTTTTAATAAGGTCAGGACTGTCTCCCGTGCTGCCCCAAACTGGGGGAAATCGCTGGGTCAGGTGGAGGAGTTTCCTTCACCCTGACCCCACCCAGCGTCCCCATCAACCAGGGATTTAGAATTTCCCGGCTGCCAGTCACCAGAACAGTCACTAGTGACATTAGTACGCAGAGTGCATGGCGGCGTCACCCTCTCCGAGGCCACTATCTGTAGTGATCGGACGCAGAGAGGCGATGGATGGATCAGATCTGTGTCCCGTAGCGCTGCACAATTTGCGCTTCCTATGCTACGCAAGCGGTACAGCAGCACAAATTGTGCATAAAAGCTTCAGGGACTTACGGTTTCTGGAGTCTTTAAGCCGAAGAGTAGGAGGTGTGTAAAGGTGAGTAAAATCACCTACTACGAAATAATAAAAAATAATAACTGGGCAGAGTCTGTCAGCAGGATCTGCCCAATAATTTAAAGGCAAAAATAGAAGTGAACTCCATCTTTCAATAGACTATCCCTTTAAGTTATACCCTGCCGAATCAATCTAGAGGAATCCACTTTGCACTTATTCAATAATATTTATAAACACACTCAATAAGTATTAAAAACAAACAAATGGATTGCACTGCTCGCAACATTACTAAAGTGTCCAGCACTCGCTACATTAACAACACTGCTGCAAAACTCGTCATTCCACTTGTTAACAACCCCTAGATCAATGATGGCGAACCTTGGCACCCAGATGTTTCTGAACTACATGTCCCATGATGCTCATCCAGCTTTGTGTGACTTACAGGGTTATTCAAAGAGAATTGAAAAGTCACAGCACGTTCGGTGACTTTTCCTTCTCTTCAATTCGGCTTGATTCGGCAACCCTGCGGTGTATTCAGCAAGCACCACAGGGCCTCCGTAATGCAGGGAAAAGTTGACGCAAACCCGCCGAAAACTCATCGCAAAACGAGGGCGAAAGCACACCGAAACCCGCAAAAAACATCTGGATTAACACGCCGAAGACGCCGGAGAAACCCGAGCAGGAGCCGATCACACGCAGCGCAGCCGCCGGAAAAAGCCGACACCGCAGACGAATGAAGGTGAAGGAAAAAAAAACAGTTTGCTTGAATGTTTGAAAAGTGAAACGCTGTTTGCAAAGAAACTACTGAGCGAAAATGTCTGAAATTTACACAGAAGATCCAATGAATGATAATAAAAAGGGCTGTTACAGAAAAAAGAAAAAACGATTAAAAAAAGTTTGCAAAAAAATGTTTGTAAACAAAACCGAAAAAATGCCTAAAAGGTCCTACAAAATCTGAAAATAAAGAGACTTCTTGCTGCAGATTAAAATAAACGGTTTATTAGATATTGGATTAAAACGGGAATATTTTTAACATTGAAGCCTATGGGATTCGCCTGAATAAACCTGTTGAAATAAACTACCGAATGGCAGGGCATTAGGGGAACCTTTCACTGCTGGTTTGTGTTCTCTGAATAGCCGAAGCAGTGCTTTATTATGGGGATTTCACTGCCCTCAAACAGGCACCGTACGTGCAGGCAATTCGCCTGTTAAACTGAATTTGGCAAATTGCCTGCTCTCTGAATAGCCGAATGGCCAGGAAAGGTAACGTATGCTGATTTTCCACGTTTGGTTCCCTTTCGGCAGCCATTCGGATCTCTTTGAATAACCCTGTAAGCATCATTGGATATTACGCAGCTCTGAAACATCCAGGGTGCCAAGGGTTCCCCATCACTGCCCTAGATTGTATGTAAGGTCCCCCGCGCAGCGTCCCTAATAGCAGGGCTGTCAAAGTCCAACCCCCCAGATGTTTCAGAACTACAACTCCCATGATTCACTGGCCATCTATTGCATTGAAGGAATTGTAGGCGATAACATCTGTGGGGCTGTGAGTTTGACAGTTCTGCTTTACACCATCAGGGTAATTCAAAGAGATCCGAATTGCTGGTGAAAGGTAACTGAACACTGAAAATCAGCGTTCTGGTACCTTTCCTGGCCATTCAGCTATCCAGAGAGCAGGCAGTTCGCCAAATCCTGGCACATACGGTGCCTGTTCGAGGGCTGTGAATCCCCATAGAGAAGCAATGCTTCGTCTATTCAGAGAACACAAACCAGCAGTGAAAAGTTGCCGAATTGCCCTGCCATTCGGTGGTTTAATTCGGCAGGTTTATTCAGGTGAATCCCATAGGCTTCAATGATAAAAATATTCCCGTTTTAATCCAATATCAAATAAACCGTTCATTATAAAATTCTGCAGTAAAGAGTCTATAGATTTTTTAGGATATTTTAAGCATTTTTCTGGATTTTTTTTTCTAAGTTTACTTATTTTTTCTGTAACAGCCCTTTTTATTATCATTCATTGGATCATATGTAAATTTCAGACATTTTCGCTCAGTAGCTTCTTTGCAAACAGCGTTTCACTTTTCAAACATTCAAGCAAACGTTTTTTCTAATTTATTCACTCCATTTATCTGCGGTGTCTGCTTTTTCCGGCAGCTGCTCTGCGCGTGATCGGCTCCTGCTCGGGTTTTTCCAACGTTCTCGGTGGGGTTAATCCAGATGTTTTTGCGGGTTTCGGCGTGCATTCGCCGGGTTTTGCGGGGAGTGTTCTTTGGGTTTGCGGCGGCTTTTCCCTGCACTTCGACGGCCCTGTGGTACTTGCTGAATACACCGCATGGTCGCCGAAATGGGATCGGCAAAACGAACCGAATTGAAGAGAACGAAAAGTCACCGAACGTGCAGTGACTTTTCGATTCTCTTTGAATTACCCTGCATATGTTCGCGTCATCTTAAATTTATAATTTGCTCTGTTTTAGTTCCCCATTTCGTACTGTCAAGCGCTGCGGAATATGTTGGTGATATTTTAACAATGACGACTCTTGTTGTAAAACCAGCTCCTGCATATGCTGCATGTTACACGCTGGTATGCGTTGTATGGACCATGCCATAGACTGTCATCAAGTCGGACGACATTTAAGGATTTTTTCAGAGAGCACCGAAATTTTGGTGCCCTCTCGTTCGGCGCACTTTGGCTGTTTCAGTTTGCCGACCTTGCGGTGAATTCAGCATTCACTGTAGGGTCCCGAATGCTGCCGCCGACTGCTGAACTAACCGCCAAACGCAGCTGCCGATCTGCCGAACAGATCGCTGAAAACAGCCACAGCCCGCCGACGGCAGCCAATTGAACTGTTGAATAGGGATGAGCTGAACACCCGAGTTCGGTTCGCATTCGAACTCAAACACGAACTCAATACAAGTCAATGGAACTCAAAGTTCGATTTTTAGAGTGCCCTTCAAGAGGGCATATATGCAAGATATTTGCCATAAAAGGTGTATGGGGGTCCGGGTAGTGCCCTGGGGGACAGGAAACAACGACAAAAAGTAAAAAAAAAACGTTTTTAAAGGGACAATGAGTTTTCCATGAAATAAGGGTTAAAAATAAAAACCGAAATTTCCTTCAAATATCGTGCCTAGGAGGTCCCCATAACCTGCCCGTGAAGTGGCGGATTTCTAGGATGTATAGAAACATTTAAAAACAAAAAAAATGACGTTTCATATGACGGTAAATGCTTTTCCTTTAATCTATTCATAAACCACTGCTTGGGGCGGCAGCCTGTATTAAAAGACATTTTTGGACGCACAGAAAAAGTTTAGTGATTTTTTTGGCTAAATTATTGTGAAACTTATGCAGGCTTTGGATGAAAGTAACAATAGGTGCTTTAAAATTGGGCCTTTAGTGTCGGCAACAGTGCCGTCACACCGTAACCCCTCTGAGGATATGAATCTGGTACAGGCGTCAGTGGCAGTGCACCCAAATATTGTGCCTTTGGTGCCAGGCCAGCAAGTGCCATCATATAGTAACCCCTCTGTGGTATTGTGGAAGAGTGCAGGGGTGGACCAAGCGGTCCTATATTAAAAAGATATGCATCTGGTAAAGGCGTCAGTGCACCCAGATATTGTGCTTTTGGTGCCAGGCCAGCAAGTGCATTCATACAGTAACCACTCTGTGGTTTTGTGGAAGAGTCTAGGTGTGGACCATGCGGTCCTATATTAACCTCCCTGGCGGTCTAATTTGTTAAAAATTTCGTGTCTAAAAGCATCTCAATTTTTTTTTAAAGGAAACGTGTTTTTGTACATAGTTAGCCTGTAATAATTAGGAATTACACACTGAAATCCGTGCAATCAAGAGTTCTTACTAGTAAAATCCTTTATAAATAAATAAATAAAAAAATAGTAAATACACTGAGTCCGATAAAGTTTGAAACACAAAATAATTTATTATCCCAAAAACAATTATCCAAAATAATGCAAATAAATGATATTCAATAAAATACACCAAAAAACACTGAAATCTGTCTGAAAACAGTAAGGGTAAGAGGATGTATGGTCTATTTCTTATCCTGTACTGCCACCCAGTGGCCATTCATAAACATTGCACTTTGGATTACAGTATTTTATGAATTGTTTATAAATTTGTTGGTTTCCGCCCACCCTGCACCATGTGACTCGCAGGGAGCCTTCCAGGAAGCAGCTCGATGCGATCACACTACGGGGGACAGCGAGGGAGCCAGGAGGAGGTGAGTATGCATCCAGCCCGAGTGTGGCTCTGGGTTACCATTCACGGTAGTGAAATTAAACCCCGAGTCACACTCGGGAATACCGTCAGGGAGGTTAAAAAGATATGAATCTGGTAAAGGCATCAGTGCACCCAGATATTGTGCTTTTGGTGCAAGGCCAGCAAGTGCATTCATACAGTAACCCCTCTGTGGTATTGTGGAAGAGTGCAGGGGTGGACCATGCGGTTCAAAAAATTTTAATGATATGAATGTGGCACAGGCGTCAGTGCAACCAAATATTGTGCCTTTAATGGCAGCAAGTGCCTTCACACCGTAACCCTTTTGTGGTATTGTGGAAGAGTTCAGTGCTGGAGGTTTTGTGAATGCAGAAGACATCCCCGATCTATTCAGTTACGTCAGCATCAGGGGATTGATGGCTGCTGATCCAGGACTGATTCATTTTTATAAATGTCAGCCGGTCTACAGAGTCGGTGGACAGACGCACTCTTTTGTCTGTGACAAAACCTCCAGCGGCACTGAACGTCCTTTCAGAAAGCACGCTAGATGAAGGGCAACCTAGTAGCTGCATAGCATATTGGCTAAGTTCTGGCCAGTGATCCAACCTCAACACCCAGTGGATCATCTGCTGGAAAGGTATCCAGGTCTGCCCTTGCCCCTAGGTAGTCCTGCACCATATGGTGAAGACGCCGGGAATGGGTGCCTACATTTGACGTCCCTGGGCGTCGTGGACTAAAAATTTTTAAAAAGGCATCAGTCAAGCGGCCCCGGCCTTCACCACTATTCCTCTGATCATCCGCAGCCTCAGAAGCACCTGTGTCATCACTTGGTAACCTACTAGTGCCTGAAAAGGTGTTACACAAGTGTCGCTTTAGAGCGTCCAAGTTTTTTCATCCTGTGCTCCCTCTGTGTGGGCAGGATGAGCTCTGCAACTTTACCCTTGTATCGTGGATCAAGAAGGGTTGCCAACCAGTAATGATCCCTCTCCTTGATAGCACGAATCCTGGGGTCCTTTAGCAGGCTTTGCAGGATAAGGGAGCCCATGCAGCGTAGGTTGGAGGTGGCATTAGCTTCTGAGTCTACCTGGTCAATGATGAGGACCCCATCGTGCACTTCCTCCTCCCAGCCACATACTAGTCCTTGTGCTTCTGGGCACACAAAACCCTCCCTTGAGGAATCCCCACATTCAATGCGCCCACTACTTAAATATTCCTCCTCATCCTCATCCTCCTCCTGTCTGATCTGAGGAGGACCCGCTGGAATGCTGTCTGCAGAAAGACTGGGGCCTTGAGAGCTAGGGAAGGCCTCCTCTTCCTCCCGCTGCTCTGCCTCTAGAGCCACATCTATAATTCCCCCCAGAGTGTGCTCCAGCAGGAACACTAAAGGAATTGTGTCACTGATGCATGCACTGTCCCTGCTCACCATCCTCGTTGCCTCAAATGGTGACAGTACAGTGCATGCATCCTTGATCATCAGCCACTGCAGGGGGGGGAAACAAGTTGACCTGAACCTGTCCTTGTGCCATACTCACACAGGTACTCGTTGATGGCCCTCTGCTGCTTGTGCAGACGCTGCAGCATTGCTAATGTCGAGTTCCACCTGGTGGGCATGTCACAGATCAGAAGGTTTGTGGGAAGGTGGAATTCTCTTTGAATTTCTGCCAGGCGAACACTTGCTGGAAATGACCGTCTGAAGTGGCTGCAGACCTTTCTGGCCTGGCTGAGAATCTCTGCCAGCCCTGGGTACCTGGTTAGGAAATGTTGTACCACCAGATTTAGGACGTGTGCTAGGGATGGTACATGCGTCAACTTACCCTGGCATAAGGTGGAGAGAAGGTTGCTGCCATTATCACAGGCGACCATTCCTAGCTGAAGCTGGCATGGTGTTAACCATCTCTGCACCTGCCCCTGCAGAGCTGACAGAATTTCTGGCCCGGTGTGGCTCCTGTCCCCTAAACAAACCAGCTCAAGCACAGTATGGCATCTTTTTGCTTGAGCCATTGCGTAGCCCCTGTCAGGTGTCAGTTTAACTGCCACTTCGCCAGAGACACAGGAGGAGGAAGAGGGAGAGGTGGTGGTGGTGAAGCAGACAGACCTCATACAAGCAGCTTTCTGGAGGCGTGGTGGATGAACAAGCTCCAGCACAGATCCCAGTCTTGGATCCCTCCCAGCTGCAATCAGAGTTACCCAGTGTGCCGTGAAGGAAATGTAACGACCCTGTCCATGCTTGCTGGACCACGTGTCTAAAGTCACATGCACCTTGCTGCTGACTCCTGACTGCCTTTCCCAATGACTCGATAACATTGTCTTCCACGTGATGGTATAGTGCTGGAATGGCCTTCCGTGAAAAGTAATGGCGTTTTGGAACATGCCACTGTGGCAGTAGTGTATTAAGGTTTTGTGCTGCCCTAGGCCTGACTAAACTCGTGCACCCCCTAATTTAAATTTGACACACCCCTTCCTGTCAAGGGCACACCTCTTCCTGGTTAATCCCCACCCTTCCTCTTTAAGCTCCACCTTTTCCTCTTAGAGCTCCGCCTTTTCCTCTCTTTATATTAAAAGTGGATACCAAGTGCCTACTTGTATATTTTGTATACCATTTCAAATGTATCTATTGAGATAAAGAAAATGAAGAAATGTTTAAATTCAAGCATTTTTACAAAGAACAGCCACGCATGTCAAGTATACTGGAATCACAGCCGCTCTAATTGGCTGAACAATAAAATCCACAGAAACGTGCACTGCATACAGTATGAGCATATCACAGAGCTGCACAGCAATAAAACCCACAGAAATGGGCACTGTGTATGAGCATATCAGAGCTGCACAGCAATAAAACCCACAGAAATGTGCAGTGTGTATGAGCATATCACAGAACTGCACAGCAATAAAACTCACAGTAATGTGCAGTGTTGTTTGAGCGTATCCCAGAGCTCCAGGGCAATAAAACTCACAGTAATATGCAGTGTGTATCACAGAATCCACAGCAATAAAACTCCCAGCAATGCAATGTGCGGTGTGTATGAGTGCATCAGAATTCACAGCAATAAAACTCCCAGCAATGCAATGTGTGGTATGTGTCAGCGTATCAGAATCCACAGCAATAAAACTCCCAGCAATGCAATGTGCGGTGTGTATGAGTGCATCAGAATCCACTGCAGTAAAACTCCCAGCAAACCGAGTGTATATGAGCACACAGCAATTATGCTGTGGAGCCATCTTGTCAGCAGTGGGGTGACACTGCCAGAGGGTGCACTATAGCTTTGATTCCCTTCCCGGTGGGTGTTCAGTCCAGAATAGAGTCTGTGTTAACAAAAGGGCGGGCAGCTGCGCGCGTGCGTTTCACGTGGTTCAGCCAGTCATGTGGTACTGAGACTCAGAGAAATGGCAGTGAAATGCCCTGATGTTCGGTGGTTTCAATCAGCAGGTTTATTCAGGCGAACCCCATAGGTTTTAATGTTAAAAATATTCCCGTTTTTATGCAATATCTAATAAATCATTTATTATTTTAATCTGCAGTAAAAAGTCTTTACTTATTGAATTTTTTTAGTACCTTTTAGTCATTTTTCAGATTTTTTGGCAAAATTACCCCCCCCCTTTTTTTAATAGCAGTTTTTCTTTTTTCTGTAACAGAACTTTTTATTATCAATCATAGGATCTTATATGTAAATTCCAGACATTTTCGTTCAGTAGTTCTTTTGAAAACAGCAGGCCACGGGTTTGCGGTGGCAGCATTAAGCGGCTGACTCCATGCACTTTGGGGACCCTGTGGTGAATGGTGAATTCACTGCAGGGTGGGGAAATTTTATTCTCCGAAGTGCAGGGAACTACAGAACACCAAAACATTGGCGTCATTTCGGTGCTCAGTGAGTAACCCATTTAGTGGTGAGGTTTTTTGCTGCCCCCTGGAAAGTGAAATTGAAAGTGTAAATTAGTGAAATCTCAATGTATCCTCCCTGGTAAAATACTTTGCAAAAGTAAAAAAAAAATTTTTTTTTTTTTTTATTTTTTTTTAGGGGTGGGGCCACCCGGTGCGGGCCGCCGCCCCCTGGAAAGTGCCGCCCTAGGCCTGGGCCTAGTCGGCCTAGGCCAAAATACACCAGTGCACTGTGGTACAGCACATTCAGCAAATTCACAGAAGGGAGCAGAGTCCACCAGCTGGAAAGGCAGCAGCTGCAATGCGAGTAATTTTGCTAAACTGGCATTTAGATGCTGTGCTTGGGGATGGTTGGGACTATATTTTTTCTTACGCTGCAGCAGCTCGGGCAACGTAATCTGACTGCGTAAATCTTCAGTTGATGGGATGCTGTCACATTGTGAGGAAGGACCTTGTACATCCATTACTGTAGCATCATCCCTGTCAGTGGAGTATGTAGCAGGCAATGACATGGCAGGACATACAGTGGGGGTACAGACAGAGGAGGAGGAGGACCTACGCAAAGTTTTGCGCCAACGGAATGCGTGGCAGGTGGTCATATGTCGCCTCAAGCACGTGGTACCCAAGCATCTGGTGTCTTTCCCACGCTTGAGCCTCATCTGACATAGATTACAATAGCAACGGTGGGGTCTGCTGCACATTTCTTAAAGAACTCCCAGACAGCAGAGTTCCTGGATGTGTGCAGACAACAGCGCTCTGCACCTGAGCAGATCTGACCTCTGATGCCTTGGACTGGCTAGTGCTACGGTTGGTCATAGAGGATGTTGTGCCTCGTCCTCACTTGACTCCTCTGATCAGGCACCCAGGTGGAGTCAGTGACCTCATCATCATTGTCATCACCCCCTATCTCGTCGTCACTGGAGCCAAATTGGTAGTATGCTGCAGCTGTTGGGGCAACATGAGTGCCAGTTATTTGTGTGTCATCACTGGCAGCCCCTTCCTCTAGGTTGATTATACTCCCTTCACCTCAGAGATTGAATCAGAGCACTGTACTTGCTGTGCATCTTCAAGCAGCATGTCACTGTCATTGTAGTCAAACAATTCAGCTGACTCCTCCGTGTGTGATAGTGAGGCTACGGCAGGAGTAGCTGTGGACATGGAGGCTGCATTAGATGCTTTGGCAGCTGAGGTGGACTGTAAAGCACTAGAAGCCTGGCTGGCAGAGGACTCGGAGGATGAGGATGGCCTGGTTAGCCAATCCACCAAATCCTCTATGTTGCTGCTGCTTAAGACGGCCAGCACCAGTTAGAAAGGACAAGTGTGCCCCTGCAGAGGATGCACCACATCCACGACGACCAGAGGCACAGCCTACCGACACAGAGGCTGCTTGCCCTCTTATCTGTGTCTGGGAGCGTCTGCCTGTCCTTTTTGGTCTTTCTGACATGGTGAGTGATATATAGATTAAATATATACAGAACTCTGATTCAACTCTGGTATAAAGATTAAAGATTTCCCGAACTCTGGTATAACTCAGTGAGACACCCTGATAGCTGGCAGTCAGTGACAAGACACAGATTACAATTCACAGAAACCACCTATAAAAGTCAGTAAGACCCAAACTACAATTCGTAGAAATCTGCTACAAGTCAGTGAGACCCCCTGATAGGACCCCCTGATAGCTGGCAACAGTGACAAGACACAGATTACAATTCGCAGAAATCTGCTAGAAGTATGTGGGACCCCCTGATAGCTGGCAGTGAGAAGACACAGATTACAAGTCTCAGAAACCTCCTATAAATCAGTGAGACCCCCTGATGGGTGGCAGTGACAAGACACAGATTAGAACAATTCCCAGATATTTTGATGAAATTACTGACCCCCCCAAAATGCTTGGTGGCAGCCAGTGAGAACACACAGATCACCTCAATTCCCAAATATTTTGTAGCAATTACTGACCCCCAAAGTACTGGGCGTCAGTGAGAACACACAGATTAGAACAATTCCCAGATATTTTGTAGAAATGAGACCCCCCCCAGTAGCTGGTGGCAGACTGGCAGTGAGAACACACACTAACACAAGAACAATCTCCTCTCAAACACGTGCTGAAGCGCTGTGTGAAGCCTAATATAGTGTGCTGCGGGACTCAGCTCTGTGAGCCCATGATTGGGCAAAATTTGCCCAATCAGGACTCTGAGCCGTGATTGGCATAGTCTTGAACCTGTCTTGCATCTGACCTGTGGTTAGGTGCAAGGCTGTAGCCAATTACAAGCTTCAGGCCAGTGGGAAAGTGCATTGTGGTGCATTGTGGGCGAACACGCGGAAATGTTCGTAGTTCGCTAACATGCGAACAGGTGATGTTCGATGCGAACCCCGAACCGATCGAACCGAACCGAACAGCTCATCCCTACTGCCGAACTGGGGGGGGGGGGCCGTTAAAAAAAAAAAAGGCATATTTTTTATAAGGTGCTTAAAATAATAAAAATGCATTAAAACGCATGGAGATCATAAAAAATTAAAAGGTCTGCTACAGAATTTTAAAAAATGGGAATCAAAACTTTTGTCTAAAAAGTCCAGAAAAATGCCTAAAAATTCTAACAAATACTTTTTGCTGCAAATGAAAAGAATAAGGCTGGGGTCAGACTAACGCATTTTTTAACGTGCATTGAGCCGCGCTTTATCACGGCCGCATTTAGCAACCAATGACGGAGAATGACGGCCAATATACGAAGTACGGCCGCACAAAAGTTTGCCGCGCAACGCAAGTGGAAAATGAACGCATTTTTGCAAGAACGTCGAAAAGCTAGTACTGACATACAGAGTGCGCTGCATCGGCATAGCGGCGTGTGTGCGTGATTAGGAGACGTCAGACGCTGCTCATGTCCGACGCAAAAAGTGTTTTATTGACGATCCGTAAAAAAAAAAACACATGAAAACTCGCATCGTTTGACCACGTTCGCATCCACCGTAAAAAAAAATACGTCAATGCGTTCGGACACACTTTTTGACGGTCGATGCGAAAAATGCTTTCGTTTGATCATAGCCTAAGCGGTTGAATAAATAAATGAAGTAAACGAAAATATTTTTTGACATTCAAACCTATGGGATTCGCCTGATTAAACCTATTAAACTGAATCACCGGAAATCAGGGCATTTCACTGACATTTTGGTGCAGTTTGATGTCTCTGTTTCTGAATAGATTAACCATTACTTCTCTATGGGACAATTTCACTGATGCCGAAGATATCCGAATTGCGGCGATCTGAGGCGAACTGCACTGTATTTTGCTGGCAATTCGTCTACTTTCTGAATAGCCGAATGGCCCCGAAATGTCACCCTATGGGAAATTCACTGTTCAGTGCAATTCGTTGGCAGGTTCGGCTCTTATTGAATAAGCCCTTCAAACTGTAGGGGTTATTATTATTCTTTATTTATAAAGCGCCAGCATATTCCGCAGTGCAGGGGTTATTCTGAGAGAGACGATCTGGCCCCGAAATGTCACCGAACAGGGAATTTCCCCGTACGGGGACATTTCGGGGCCATTCGGCTATTCAGAGAGCTGGCAGTTTGTCAAATTTTGGCAAACTGCCTGCAAGTACGGTGTCTGTTCGACGGCAGTGAAATTCCCGCATAGAGAAGCAATGGTTAATCTATTCACAGACACCTAACAGCCAATATCTAATAAATTGTTTATTACTTTATTTTGCTGTAAAAAGTCTATTTATAGATTTTTTTTGATCTTTTTGGCATTTTTCGGGATTATAGTCTACAGATTTTTTATTTTAATAGCGTTTTTTCTTTTTTCTGTAACAGAACTTTTTATTATCATTCATTTGATCTTCTATGTAAATTCCAGACATTTTCGTTCAGTAGTTTCTTTGCAAACAGCGTTTCACTTTTCAAACTTTCAAGCCAACTGCTTTTTTTTTTACCCCATTCGTCAGCTCGTTTTCCAGCGGCTGGTCTGCGCTGTGATCGGCGGCTCGGCGGCTTTTTCCGGCGTGTTTGGAGTGCTTTTTTGCGGCAGTTCCGGTGGGTGTTCGGCAGGCTTGCGGCGGGTTTTCCCTGCACTCCGGGGACCCCGTGGTGAATTCAGCATTCACCGAAGGGTGGGGAACTTTGATTCCCCGAAGTGCAGGGAAGCGCGGGGAACGAGAGAGCACCGAAATGTCGATGACATTTCAGTGATCTCTGAATAACCCCCTTTTATTTCTGTTACATTCAAAGTAGAAAATTAAAATTATTTAAATATCAATATAGAGAGCACAGAGCAAACTGTCAGCGCGGTGTTAAAATGAAATCGCAGCTGATCGCCGTGCGTGCTGCAGCTGAGGAATTAATTTACATTGGAATGATCCGCAGTGTCGACGCTGAAAATCAGACACTGACAGCGCGATCCCCACACGTAACACCTCATTTCAAAAGGCTGCCCCGGCGCATAAAAAAAACCCAGAAAAATAAACAAGTTAACAGGCACGTTTACCTTTACTGCCGAACAGTGCAGTGCTGCAAACCTTCTGGAAGGTAAATGGTTAACGGCATAGAGATAACAGGGAACGCCGATAGATGGAACGAAATAGAACACAGCAAACGGATCAAATACAAAATAAGCCCCCCCTTGCTTACCGTCGTGGTGAAGTGTTACATCGATTTGCTCGCCATTGAGCGTGTGATTGAGAAAATGACATCTTCAGGACGTGAGATCAGCCGGCCCTCCTAACCGGGGTGGAGTATCTGGAAGCACGGGGCATTCCTGCGACGCTTCTGGGCTTGGATCTGGCAGGGAATCTGTCTGAATGGATATGACCTACTAGATATTGCATTAAAGGAACAGAAGGGAGAACGAGGACTCCGCCGCCGCCGTGACCGTACACAGAGGGTAATAAAGAACAGGAGGGCCCTAATCTCTGGAGACTAATCCCCATCGCAGGGAAAACTGGGTGAAGTCAGGACAACCAAGACCAGAGAGATAACTTGTGGGGAGACAACAAAATTACAGAGCATCCCCCGCGTCGTAATTACATAAAGCCGCCCGCAAATAAAACGTAGCTTTTAGTTTGTAATTGCATTTGTTGCGTCTGCCAAGCCTCATGCCTTGACCTGATTCACTGCAGATTCGCTGCCCACGGACAGCAAAACCAATTATTCCACTTCCTCTGATTCCTATCGGATTCAGGCGAACAGGACGCAAGGTTCCAGTGCGTATACAAAGTATTAAAACAGAGACAGAACATGAGATTTCGTTCGGTTGCACATTTGGGACAATCAACGGGCAAGTGCTGCCCCCCACCCAAAAAAACCATGCAGCGTTTATGAGAGTATCACAGAGTAACAAAAGTCACAATAATGTGCGATGTGTAAGAGTGTGAGATTTATTGCCGTGGAGCTCTGTGATACACTTATACACACCGCACATTACTGAATTTTATTGCTGTGGAGCTCTGTGATACGCTCATACACACTGCACATTACTGTGAGTTTTATTGCCGTGGAGCTCTGTGATTGGCTCATACACGCTGCACATTACTGTGAGATTTATTGCTGAGGAGCTCTGTGATACGCTACACAACACATGTTGCTACGAGTTTTATTGCTGTTTAGCTCTGTGATATGCTACACAACACACGTTGCTACGAGTTTTATTGCTGTGGAGCTCTGTGACACAGTAGCGTGCAGTGTGTATGAGTGTATCACAGAACCCATAGCAATATAGCTCACACTCATGCACACCGCACATTACTTTGAGTTTTATTGCTGTGGATCTCTGGGATACGCTCATAAACATTGCACATTACTGTATCACAGAATCCCCAGAAATAAAACTCATAGTAATGTACAGTGTGTATGAGCATATCACAGAGCTCCACAGCAATAAAACTCACAGTAATGTGCAGTGTTTTTGAGTGGGAGTTTTATTGCTGTGGAGTTCTGTGTTACACGCTACAGACTACTGTATGTAACTCTTCTGACGTTACAATGCAAATCCTGACGCATTTCATCACTAACTTGTGACTTTCTCAAAGGAAATTTCCATCACAAGCAGTGACGAAACGCATCAGGATTTCCATGTCTTACTTTATATCCATTTTTATTTAAATAGTGTGGCCGTTTCATTGATACCTCAGCATCTTTATCCATTCATTCATTCACCATCGCGGTTAGCTGTCTCTGCTCCTGTGGTTCCCTCTTGATGTGTGGTCGGTTAGAAGGACTTCCAGCACCTCCGGAAGCCTGAGTACTATGCTTGATGTGCCTATTAATATTTAACCCCTGTGAGCATTTTGGGGCAGCAGGGGTCTGATCATATTATATCTGTGCTGTACTGATCTATGTAATTATATTTTTTGTAGAGTGATCATCATATTAAATAAATAAGAATATAAGGAGTCTCACTGCAAGACAAATGAAAAAACATAGGGCAGAACTGCATATATGATACATTAACCCTCTCTGCTGTTTTTATACTGATCCTCATATTAAATTATATATTTTGGCTGTGCATCTAAATGGAACCTTGGGCGCCAACGAGGAATGTAACGTCCGAAAGCAGTACCAAGACGAGCGATTAGACAGCTTTCCGGGGGGACATCGAGTTCTGCCTTGGGAACCACCTAATTTAATTAGGTCATGGTGGCTAGAAAGTCGGTTTATAATAGGGAACACGTGAAAATCTTTCTTTTATTGAAGGATGCACAGCTGTTACCCTCCTTGGAACTACATCTCCCATGATACTCTGCAACTCATTAGCAGCGTTATTCAAAAGATCCAAATTGTGGCCGAAAGGTAACCAAACAGTGAAATTACCTTTTCTGGCCATTAGGCTATTCAGAGAGCAGGCAGTTCGCCAAATGTTGGCGAATTGCCTGCACATACGGTGCCTGTTCAGTGCCTGTTCGAGGGCAGTGAAATCCCCATAGAGAAGCAATGCTTAGTCTATTCAGAGAGCACAAAACCAGCAGTGAAAAGTTGTTTAATTGCCCTGCTGTTCGGTGTTTTTATGCGACAGGTTTATTCAGGCGAATCCCATAGGCTTCAATGTTAAAAATATTCCCGTTTTAATTCAATATGTAATAAACTGTCTACTTAATATTCTGCTGTAAAAAGTCTATTTATAGATTTTTTTTTGATCTTCTAGGCATTTTTCGGGATTTGTTTGCGACTTTTTTATTTTTCTGTTTGTTTTTTTTTAAAATCGTTCTTTTTCCTGTAACAGCCTTTTTATTATCATTCATTGGATTTTATATGTAAATTTCAGACATTTTCGTTCAGTAGTTTCTTTGCAAACAGCATTTCACTTTTCAAACATTCAATTAAACTGGGGGGTTTTTTCACTCCATTCTTCTGCGATGTCGGCTTTCTCCGGCAGCTGCTCTGCGCTGGATTGGCATGCTGCTCGGGTTTCTCCGTGTTCGGCGGGGTTAATCCAGATGTTTTTGCGGGTTTCGGTGAGCGTTCGCAGGGTTTTGTGGTGAGTGTTCGGCGGGTTTGCGGGGGCTTTTCCCTGCATTACGTTTGCCCTGTGGTGCTTGCTGAATACACCGCAGGGTCACCGAAATGGGATCGCCAAATCAAGCCGAATTGAAGAGCATTAAGTCACCGACTGTGCGGTGACTTTTCGATTCTCTTCGAATAACCCTGTTTGCCTTTACTATTCACTGACTGTTCACCGTAATGCACCAAAAATTGAGTCACTTCAGCATTTATGTTGGCAAAAAGTGACGAATTGGCCTCAGTGATTTCCATCGATCGCCAACTCGCACCGAATTGAAGAGAATGAAAAGTCACCGAGCGTGCATTGCCTTTTCGATTCTCTTTGACTAGACATTTCAAATGACAGTAAATGGTTTTCCTTTAATCTTTTCATAAACAACTGCTTGGGGGGGCAGCCTGTATGAAAAGAGGAGACGTTTTAGGATACGCAGAATAAGTTTAGTGATTTTTTTGGCTACATTATGGTGAAACGTATGCAGGCTCTGGGTGAAAGTAACAATAGGTGCTTTAAAATTGGGCCTTTAGTGTCGGCAACAGTGCCATCACACCGTAACCCCTCTGTGGTATTGTGGAAGAGTGCAGGGTTGGACCCTGCGGTCAAATATTAAAATGATATTTATTTATAAATGTCACGGTTCGCGCCGCAGATGCCTGGAAAAAAGGCAAGGCAAGTGAAGTGCAGTTCCACTTTCTGAAACTTGTACCAGTCCTGATTATGCCATTGCCTGGACTGGTGTCCAGGTACTCTGGGATCCGTTCCTGATTTTCTCCTCACCTCTCCATCCTCAGATGTGGGCTGGGCTGCAATCTACCTCACCTCAGAATCATGGCTTCTGCATCCTTCTTTCTGGTTGTGAAGGAATGGCTCAGCACCCTCAGCCAGAGATGGGTTTTCAGGACACTGTTATTTAATGAACATGTGTTTGTGCCGTTGCACCAACGTCCCTGCCTTCTAGCTGACCGAAGAATGACCTGTAAACAAAAGTGTTGTTGTGTAATGAATGCCGTTTCAAATTTGCCGCCTTTTTTTTGCCGCCTTATTTTTGAATCAGACCAGCTGGTCCCGAATCGGCAACGCCCCGATGCACTTTAAGCCAATGATACCTGTGGGGGCGGGCCGGGGGTTTTCCATGTGGAGCTCAGGTTGAAAGTATAAATACAGATGTTGTTCTGAATAAAAGTGTCTTTGGTTTGAGTTCATGCAGCTGCGTCTCGTGTCTCTGTTTGCCAAGCGTGCCTGACATCCCTCGTGGTTCAGCACTCCGGACGAAATACAATTCTATCGTGCGCCGCTGCTGCGCGATCCGAATACTCCTAGCCGACTGAACGGGTCCAGCTAACTACCGGGAGATCCGAGAATTCGTACCTTGTAACGTGTGGGCGCTTCGACCGCCGCACGATCCGACTCCTGCTGTCGAACGAATTAAGCTGTCTCTAGTGAGAGTGAGATCCGAACAGGTTGGTGCCGTGCCGCGGATGTTTCTTCGACCGCTGGGCGATACGAATACCCAGACGATCGATCGTCAACTAACTCGCTAGTGGAAGATCCGAATCTTCGCAGAATCAAGCCGTTCCGATCTACGACCGTAAAGGTCTGCGTACAGATCCGTGGCCAGCTGCTCGAGACGCTGAGTGACACTTCTCAGTAGTCGGGCTAGGTACACATCAAGGTCCCCTTGACTGCGTGGGTCATCCAGATCACAAAGACATACCCGGCCGCTCGAGACGCCGAGTGCCACAACCTTGGTAGTCGGGCGGGGGAAGAATCAAAACGAAGGGGGAACACACCTGCAGATTAGAGCACACCCGCAGGCGGATGATAACATCAGGTTCCGTCTCACTGGTGGCAGCGGTGGGATAGCTCTCTGCACCCCCCCCCCCCAAGAAGACCCGCAACATGTTGGTGTACGATCACTACACCAGGGACACCCTGCGTGTCATGATGGAGGACCGGGGAGGAACACCGGGTAACAAAAAGAAGAAAACCATAATTAAAGAACTGACCAGGATGGATCAGGACAGGGCGACGACACCCGTACTCACCCCTGTCCTCGCAGAGGAAGCGGAAAGTACCTTCAGCCGAAGGGCGCGGCAGCGGATCGCCCTGCTCGGAGCTGCCCCATCGGAGGCTGAGATAACAAAGGCGATCCAGGAGACCCAGCAGGAAGAAGAACAAGAAAAGGAGCGTCAGCACGAGCTGCGATTGGCAGCGCTCCGTGAGACAAAGATTGAACATTTTGCCCCTGACCCTTATCCCGTAGACCCCTGGGATGAGGAGTACAGCTCGACTGGAGCTTCACCCTGGAATTCCGCACCCCCCAGCGATACCCCGTACGGGACTTACAGCTCGACTGGAGCCTGTATTGGGGAACCCGCACAGCCCAGCGGACCTTGGATAGAGACTTACAGCCCGCCTGGAGTTACATCCGAGGACGCCACATTCCCCGTCGAGAACATGGAGGGCGAATTTCTGAGAAGACTGCAGGAGAGCCTGGATCAGTATTTCGGGTCCATGGTGGAGCCCACGGGGCTTGAGTGGCGGGACGAGGTCCGCCAAGAACTTCAGGATGAGGCGCTGCCCCCTGAAAGAAATTGCGAGTTTTGGGAGCCCGAGATGTTCCCATGGGTCCCTATCGGGATGACAGTAGAGGAGCTGGCCCGGTCGGAAGAGGCACAGCAGGTGCCAAGTGTCCAGGATGGGCCGTGTGAGGGGCCCGAGGGGTCCCGGGAGGAAATGGTCCTCCCAAGCCCGCCAGAAGACACGGCGGCCGTGTCCGCGGGTCCAGCAGAAGAGCTGGCCACGGGGCAGAGCGCCGCTGGCCTCTGCCCACTCCCCGTCTGCCCTGAGGAGCCGCAGGATTTCTCCGTGCTGGCGACCCCGCAGCCATCGTTCCCTGATCCCTGGATGTCAGTGTTGCATCCCACCCCCCAGCAGAAGAGCTGGCAACGGGGCAGAGCGCCGCTGGCCTCTGCCCACTGTCCGAATGCCCTGAGGAACAGCCAGGTTCACCCCAGCTGTTCGGCCCGCAGCCGTTGTTCTTCCCCGACCCCCCGCAAGTTGTGCCTACATCCAACTCCCCAGTGGAAGAGCTGGCCACGGGGCAGAGCGCCGCTGGCCTCTGCCCACTCCCCGTCTGCCCTGAGGAGCCGCAGGATTTCTTCGTGCTGGCGACCCCGCAGCCGTTGTTCCCTGTTCCCCTGGATGTCAGCGTTGCATCCAACCTCCCAGCGGAAGAGCTGGCAACGGGGCACTGCGCCGCTGGCCTCTGCCCCTTTCCCGACTGTCCTGAGGAGCAACAGGGGTTTTCCGAGCCGGTGACCCCGCAGCTGTTGTCCTCACCCGACCCTCCGAAAGTTGTTTCAGAATCCACCCCCGCAGCAGCAGAGCTGCCCACGGGACAGAGCGCCGCTGGCCTCTGCCCACTCGCTGCCGTATGCCTTGAGGAGCAGCCTGATTCACCCCGACGGCTTTGCTGGCCGCCATGGTACGTCCTTGGGATGGAGGAAACCATCCTCCCACCAGGGGACACACACCCAGCTGACGCGCTGGCCGCAGGGCAGAGCCTGCTTCCGCTCTGCCCATTCCCACAGCCCTTTGGCCCAGAGGCCCCGCGCAGCCACGATTTCCCTCTGCGGCTGGCCCGGGTACTCGGGGCGCGTGCAGTTAGCACCTGTTTTCCCCGGGTGCGAGATAGTCCCGGAGGGGGCACAGGGGGTGCTCCTCCCCGGCCACAGGACCCTTTTGCCGGAGGGGGTAACCCCAAACCCGCGTGGCCTCCACCCACTTGGTACGGCCGCAGGGCCAACTGGAGAAGCCTGGTGGCTCGGCCTCTCCCAACTGACTATGGACCTGAGAGCACCGACTTCCCGGTACGACCCGTTGGGGTCCAACCGGGTTCGTCGGACTTTGGGGAGGGGGAGGAATGTGAAGGAATGGCTCAGCACCCTCAGCCAGAGATGGGTTTTCAGGACACTGTTATTTAATGAACATGTGTTTGTGCCGTTGCACCAACGTCCCTGCCTTCTAGCTGACCGAAGAATGACCTGTAAACAAAAGTGTTGTTGTGTAATGAATGCCGTTTCAAATTTGCCGCCTTTTTTTTGCCGCCTTATTTTTGAATCAGACCAGCTGGTCCCGAATCGGCAACGCCCCGATGCACTTTAAGCCAATGATACCTGTGGGGGCGGGCCGGGGGTTTTCCATGTGGAGCTCAGGTTGAAAGTATAAATACAGATGTTGTTCTGAATAAAAGTGTCTTTGGTTTGAGTTCATGCAGCTGCGTCTCGTGTCTCTGTTTGCCAAGCGTGCCTGACATCCCTCGTGGTTCAGCACTCCGGACGAAATACAATTCTATCGTGCGCCGCTGCTGCGCGATCCGAATACTCCTAGCCGACTGAACGGGTCCAGCTAACTACCGGAGATCCGAGAATTCGTACCTTGTAACGTGTGGGCGCTTCGACCGCCGCACGATCCGACTCCTGCTGTCGAACGAATTAAGCTGTCTCTAGTGAGAGTGAGATCCGAACAGGTTGGTGCCGTGCCGCGGATGTTTCTTCGACCGCTGGGCGATACGAATACCCAGACGATCGATCGTCAACTAACTCGCTAGTGGAAGATCCGAATCTTCGCAGAATCAAGCCGTTCCGATCTACGACCGTAAAGGTCTGCGTACAGATCCGTGGCCAGCTGCTCGAGACGCTGAGTGACACTTCTCAGTAGTCGGGCTAGGTACACATCAAGGTCCCCTTGACTGCGTGGGTCATCCAGATCACAAAGACATACCCGGCCGCTCGAGACGCCGAGTGCCACAACCTTGGTAGTCGGGCCGGGGGAAGAATCAAAACGAAGGGGGAACACACCTGCAGATTAGAGCACACCCGCAGGCGGATGATAACATCAGGTTCCGTCACACTGGTTATAGAATGTCTCATTGCAAGCCTGATCTGTGTGCTATGCACTTACCTGCCTGACTCCCATCTGGTATCCCGAGAACCCTTCATCTGGTATCCCGAGAACCCTTCATCTGGTATCCCGAGAACCCTTCATCTGGTATCCCGAGAACCCTTCATCTGGTATCCCGAGAACCCTTCATCTGGTATCCCGAGAACCCTTCATCTGGTATCCCGAGAACCCTTCATCTGGTATCCCGAGAACCCTTCATCTGGTATCCCGAGAACCCTTCATCTGGTATCCCGAGAACCTTCATCTGGTATCCCGAGAACCCTTCATCTGGTATCCCGAGAACCCTTCATCTGGTATCTCGAGAACCCTTCATCTGGTATCCCGAGAACCCTTCATCTGGTATCCCGAGAACCCTTCATCTGGTATCCCGAGAACCCTTCATCTGGTATCCCGAGAACCCTTCATCTGGTATCCCGAGAACCCTTCATCTGGTATCCGAGAACCCTTCATCTGGTATCCCGAGAACCCTTCATCTGGTATCCCGAGAACCCTTCATCTGGTATCCCGAGAACCCCTCATCTGGTATCCCGAGAACCCTTCATCTGGTATCCCGAGAACCCTTCATCTGGTATCCCGAGAACCCCTCATCTGGTATCCTGAGAACCCCTCATCTGGTATCCTGAGAACCCCTCATTAATACACTCCATTAAGGATTCCCTCATCACTGCAACCCTCCTTCCTGGACACTCCTTGCGACTCCCATCATCTTGCTACATATTGACCTACCCGTGTATGACATCTGATCTGGACTCTGACTACTCCTATGCCAGCTGCCTGCCACCGACCTAAGCTTGATTTGACCATTCTCCAGTTATAACCCTTCTGATACCGCGCCTGATCTTATTGTGCCTTTTGCCCTCTGTCTTCTGGTCCTCCACCCTCTGTGTATCCAGTAAATGTGTTCTTTAGTATATCTGTTTTCCATTTCTGTTCAGTCAGCTCTGATTGTGTTTATTCTTTATTCAGTGTCCAGTCCAGTACCTGTCCTGTCCTGTCCTGTCCACCCTTGTGTTATTGTTTATTCAGCGTCCAGTACCTGTCCTGTTAGCCCTACTGTGCTATTCAGTGTCCTGTCCACCCCTTCCTACCCCTTCTGCTAAGTGTACCTTGTCCTCTGTATATAGTATCCTTTCCAACAAGCTCCTATATCTGTTATTATTTATCCAGATTCCCCTTGATTTGCTTTCTGTTTAATAACTATATATTCTAATTTAAACCTCACCTTCCTGCCTTTCCATCTGTGTAACCACATATTGGGCTCGAATCCTCAACCCCTGCAAAGTGAGACGTGACAAAGGATTTTACCAGGAAGGATACATTGAGATTTCTCTCGTTTTCAAGTACCTCCTGGGTTCAGGAACATTGAAGTGTTACTTTTTATTTCTAGAACAACTGTAATACAATGCAAGATATTAAAAATAAACAAATATACAGACAGAAAATAAATATGTAGGAAATAGTCATTATGTTACATGTTTACAGGTGCATTCTGTATATAGTCATTATGTTACATGTTTACAGGTGCATTCTGTATATAGTCACTATGTTACATGTTTACAGGCACATTCTGTATATAGTCACTATGTTACATGTTTACAGGCACATTCTGTATATAGTCACTATGTTACATGTTTACAGGTGCATTCTGTATATAGTCATTATGTTACATGTTTACAGGTGCATTCTGTATATAGTCACTATGTTACATGTTTACAGGTGCATTCTGTATATAGTCACTATGTTACATGTTTACAGGTGCATTCTGTATATAGTCACTGTGTTACATGTTTACAGGTGCATTCTGTATATAGTCACTGTGTTACATGTTTACAGTGCATTCTGTATATAGTCACTATGTTACATGTTTACAGGTGCATTCTGTATATAGTCACTATGTTACATGTTTACAGGTGCATTCTGTATATAGTCACTATGTTACATGTTTACAGGTGCATTCTGTATATAGTCACTATGTTACATGTTTACAGGTGCATTCTGTATATAGTCACTGTGTTACATGTTTACAGGTGCATTCTGTATATAGTCACTGTGTTACATGTTTACAGGTGCATTCTGTATATAGTCACTATGTTACATGTTTACAGGTGCATTTCGTATTGAGGTATGTTAACAGGGAGCCCCATTGAGTGACTTAAGACTGGGGGAAGATTTGTTGGCGTCTGGGAGGTTATTCCATATTTGTGGTGCTCTGTAGGAAAATGAGGATCGAGCCACTTTCTTTTTGTATTGTGGTATTGTAAGTAAGGTGCAGGTCCTGGATCTGAGGTTATAGGATGAGGGAGCTGCTGGGGGAAGCAGTCTATTCAGGTAGGTTGGCAGCTTCCCAGAAAAGCTCTTAAACACCAGGTTGGAAAGGTGAAGGGTGCGTCTAGAGTCCAGTGACGGCCAGTTTAGCTCTTTTATCAACAAAGCAGCAGTCTGCACACTGAATATAGGACAGGTGCAATCTCCAAAAAAGGCTTCCCAAAACCCTAAACAATGAACATAAATAAGGAGATGCACTTCTATAGAATAAAATTAATTTTATTAATCTCTCAAACAAAAACACATAAAAAAATGCGCATATACATATAATCAAAGGCAGTAACTCACCACAGTAAATTAACCCTTCAAGGGAAAAACACTACAGATAATGAATCAAATAGCAAAAATTAGGTCTATCCCTTGACAAAGACGTTTATCGTCGAAACGTTGGGATCCTTGACTCTGCTCTCGTGTTTACACTTGTCCAAGTGCCGGTGTTCTGTCCATCGAGCGAACTTGCCATAATGGCGAACCGCGTCACTTCCGGTGCACCTACGTCACCAAAAGTGAGGCAGATCAGCTGGATACAGCATCCGGAATGGCAGTGAAAGCTCTGATCAGCTGCAGACACGAAGGAATTACTTCCTCATATAACACACAACCCCCCCTCCCACGGCTCTGTATAGCGCACAAGCCTACTGTGACCCACACACCCTCAATGTATAGAGGAGTCTTTAAATACACACTGCCTATTTCAAGATTCCTCTATATATTCAGGGTGTGCGGGTCACAGTCAGTAGGCTTGTGCTCTATACAGAGCCGTGGGAGGAGGGTTGTGTGTTATACAGAGTGCAGGGTTGGATGACGTTACTGCAGTGGGCGGGCCCTGGGTTGGTGTATGAGGAAGTACCATATTTTTCGCTCCATAAGACGCACCTGACCATAAGACGCACCTAGTTTTTAGAGGAGGAAAACAGGAAAATAAATATTCTGAAATCAAATAGTGTAATAATGGATATTGCCCCAGCTCATGGATACTGTCCCAGCTCATGGATACTCTCCCCCAGCTCATGGATACTCTCCCCCAGCTCATGGATACTGTCCCCCAGCTCATGGATACTGTCCCCCAGCTCATGGATACTGTCCCCCAGCTCATGGATACTGTCCCCCAGCTCATGGATACTCTCCCCCAGCTCATGGATATACTGCCCCCAGCTCATGGATACTCTCCCCCAGCTCATGGATACTGCCCCCAGCTCATGGATACTGTCCCCCAGCTCATGGATACTGTCCCCCAGCTCATGGATACTCTCCCCCAGCTCATGGATACTCTCCCCCAGCTCATGGATACTGCCCCCAGCTCATGGATACTGTCCCCCAGCTCATGGATACTGTCCCCAGCTCATGGATACTGTCCCCCAGCTCATGGATACTGTCCCCCAGCTCATGGATACTGTCCCCCAGCTCATGGATATGCCCCAGCTCATGGATACTGTCCCAGCTCATGGATACTCTCCCCCAGCTCATGGATATGCCCCAGCACATGGATACTGTCCCCCAGCTCATGGATGCTGTCCCCCAGCTCATGGATGCTGTCCCCCAGCTCATGGATGCTGTCCCCCAGCTCATGGATGCTGTCCCCCAGCTCATGGATGCTGTCCCCCAGCTCATGGATGCTGTCCCCCAGCTCATGGATACTGTCCCCCAGCTCATGGATGCTGTCCCCCAGCTCATGGATATGCCCCAGCACATGGATGCTGTTCCCCAGCTCATGGATACTGTCCCCCAGCTCATGGATGCTGTCCCCCAGCTCATGGATGCTGTCCCCCAGCTCATGGATGCTGTCCCCCAGCTCATGGATGCTGTTCCCCAGCTCATGGATGCTGTCCCCCAGCTCATGGATGCTGTCCCCCAGCTCATGGATGCTGTCCCCCAGCTCATGGATGCTGTCCCCCAGCTCATGGATGCTGTCCCCCAGCTCATGGATGCTGTCCCCCAGCTCATGGATGCTGTCCCCCAGCTCATGGATGCTGTCCCCCAGCACATGGATGCTGTCCCCCAGCACATGGATGCTGTCCCCCAGCACATGGATGCTGTCCCCCAGCACATGGATCCTGTCCCCCAGCACATGGATCCTGTCCCCCAGCACATGGATACTGTCCCCCAGCACATGGATACTGTCCCCCAGCACATGGATACTGTCCCCCAGCACATGGATACTGTCCCCCAGCACATGAATACTGTCCCCCAGCTCGCGGATACTGTCCCCCAGCACATGGATACTGTCCCCCAGCTCGCTCATGGATGTGCCCCAGCTCGCTCATGGATGTGCCCCAGCTCGCTCATGGATGTGCCCCAGCTCGCTCATGGATGTGCCCCAGCTCGCTCATGGATGTGCCCCAGCTCGCTCATGGATGTGCCCCAGCTCGCTCATGGATGTGCCCCAGCTCGCTCATGGATGTGCCCCAGCTCGCTCATGGATGTGCCCCAGCTCGCTCATGGATATGCCCCAGCTCGCTCATGGATGTGCCCCAGCTCGCTCATGGATGTGCCCCAGCTCGCTCATGGATGTGCCCCAGCTTGCTCATGGATGTGCCCCAGCTCGCTCATGGATGTGCCCCAGCTCGCTCATGGATGTGCCCCAGCTCGCTCATGGATGTGCCCCAGTTCGCTCATGGATGTGCCCCAGCTCGCTCATGGATGTGCCCCAGCTCGCTCATGGATGTGCCTCCGCTCACCTGTCGCCGCCGCGGTAGGCTCCCTCTGAGCGTGCGTCCGGCGGCAGGAAGCTTGGGCACTCGCCTGGGGAGCCACGTGACCGCGATCTCGAGGTCACGTGGCTCCCCCAGGCGAGTGCCCAAGCTTCCTGCCGCCGGACACACGCTCAGAGGGAGCCTAACGCGGCGGCGACAGGTGAGCTGAGGCATATCGCTCATGCATTCGCTCCATAAGACGCACCCACTTTCCCCCCACTTTTTGGGGGGAGAAAAGTGCGTCTTATGGAGCGAAAAATACGGTAATTCCTTCCTATCTCCAGCTGATCAGAGCTTTCACTGCCATTCCGGATGCTGTATCCAGCTGATCCGCCTCACTTTTGGTGACGTCGGTGCACCGGAAGTGACGCGGTTTGCCATTATGGCAAGTTCGCTCGATGGGCAGAACACCGGGTAATTTATGCTATTTGATCATTATCTAGTGTTTTTCCCTTGAAGGGTTAATTTACTTGTGGTGAGTTACAGCCTTTGATTATATGTATATACGCATTTGTGTTTGAGTGATTAATAAAATTTTATTCTATATGAATGCATCTCCTTATTCAATTTAGTTCTTTTAACATGTCACAATGGTGGGTCATGTAGTTACATTGTAGCGCAAAGCGGCAGAATGAGTTATACAATGTAGTAAGTTTCTGAAGGTGTGTTTGCAGGGTTCCTGCATACACTACATCTCCGTATTCAATAGCCGGCATAAGCATTTGTTGTACAATCTGCTTTCTTACCGCGGGGCTCAGACAGGATTTGTTTCTGTGCAGGGCACCTAGTTTTGGGTAAAGTTTAGATGAGAGTTTTTCGATGTGGGGCCAAAGGATAGATTAGGGTCCAACCACATACCTAGATATTTGAGAGAAGTGACTGTGGTCAGCGTGCCATTTGATTTTGTCCCAACACATAGATGGGGATTTTGCAATTTGTGTAGTTTAGGTGCTGTTCCAAAAAGCATTGTTACAGTTTTGTCAGTATTTGGAAAAGGTTTGTTGTGTGCCTTCACACCATAACCCTTCTGAGGTATTGTGGAAGAGTGCAGTGGTGGAGGTTTTGGGAATGCAGAAGAGATCCCGATCTATTCAGTTACATCAGCAGCTATAACAAAACCGGGTCAGCAATGTTTAGGCACTTGTACTGCGTTACTGTATATGGTGAGAATCGGCGCGCACACCAGTAGCAACAGGAAGCAAACAGAACAGGCAGGGAATACACAGAGAATAGTCAAATGGCAGGCAACAGATCGGGTCCTCAGAACAAGCAGGGTCAGTAACAAGTAAACAAACTGATTGGGTAAGCTAGCGATGCGGGAAAAAAGGCTGAGACACACTGAGCGTGTAGCGACGCACAGGGTAACGAAGAGAAGCAAACATTTTGCAGGCTTGACTTCACTCCGCTCCGCCTCGCTGCGTGTCTACACTGCATTACGTTTGCTTCTCACCGCACTGGACAGGAATCCACTAACTAAATCAAAATGTACACACAAAACCATTATATTTTCTTAAAGCACATGTTATATAGGCAAAAAAAGTTTCCACTGAATAAAATACATCAAAAATTACTGTTAATTTAATAGGAATAGTATAAAAAAAGGTAACCCCTGATCATATATATTATAGGGACACGGAGTGCTGTGTATAGAGTAGGGATGCATTGATACCACACAGACATATACGTATATATCAACACGCAGACCTATATATACACACCCACCCACAGACCTCAGACCATATATACACATAAAAAAAACACTGCCTGAGACCCTGCGCAGCCCACATGCCACCACCCACCCCCCCCTCTACCTGGCTGAATGTATTTATTACAAATATTACATACATTCAGCAAGGTAGAGAAAGAAAAAAAAGAGTTTTATTTTATGTTCCTGGGACATTTAAAAATGTCCTCTGATTAAATTTTTTTAGAAATGTGTCACCTTACCTTAGCCTGGTGGTCAGTGGGGGCTCCCTGGATCCTGGTTGTGGGGGGGGGTCTGCCGTGGCCGCAGGTGCAGTGGCTCCCTCCCTGCGCCGCCTGTCTCTGCCACAGGCACCCGGGCGGCTAGCCCGCACAGTCACAGCTCTGTCATCAGTCGGCCGCATGCTCAAGGGGATCCTTGGGAGGCCCCGGCAGGCTGCCCTCTACAGTGCCTGATTAGAGGGCTGTGTCTGCCTGATGTTTTAGTAACAATAATGTTTAATCCCATAGGCTTCAATGTTAAAAATATTCCCGTTTTAGTTCAATATCTAATAAACTGTTGCTTATAATATTCTGCAGTAAAGAGTCTATTTCTAAATTTTTTTAGTATTTAAGCATTTTTTATACTTTTTTCTTTTTTTTTCGAACTTTTGGCGAACGTCGCAAAAAGTTCAAAGTTCGCGAACTTTCAAAACGGCCAAGTTCGAATCGAACGAACCGATCGAACCGAACAGCTCATCCCTATACAGGAGAAGATTGAAGCGCAGCATGTTCTCAGGTGTCATCTGTCAGGGAGAGGGTGACCTTTTAACTGCAGTACTCTTCGCAAACCCTTGCGGTTAAATGTATCAGTGTGCAGGGAGACAACAAAAGCTGTGACCTTGCACCGCAGCATGTATTTTATGATGTTTGGAGTGGCCCCTTAGACCGTGATTATGACTGGTAACAGATGCAAAGATTGTATAATGTGCCATAAAAAATACCCCATTTATAGATTTATAGGTTTATGTTTACCACTCCGCCCCCCTCCCCACACATATGCCCACACCAGAAAAATAACTGATTTAATAGAGCGCTTGAAGCCGAGGTAATAATTTTGTAGTCACTTGATATCACACACACACTGCATTATTAATTATTCAGCCCCTGTAAAACAGTGCTTTTATTTTCACAGCGCCGCGCCACCGTTCCCTACCGCCAGAGGACAAGCACTGACAGATGTGCTCTTTTCGCCTTTATTAAATACAAAGTATTCTGTGTTATGCAGTGATTACAAAACACTAAAATGAATATAAATACAGTAAGACGCTTCCTATCAGTCTGTAATCAGATCCACAACCTCCATGGATGTAGGGTTGTGCCTTTGTGTAACCATGATTATATATAGGGAGGATGCACCGATACCATTCGTTTAAGCCCGAGTACCTTTTATTCAGGTACTCACCGATAAATAAAAGTATCGGTATTCGGTACTCGTTAAGAAGTTATTCAGAGAGCAACGAAATGTCACTAACGTTTCGGTACTCTCATTCGGCAAACTTCTGAAAGTTCAATTTGCTGACCCGGAGGTGAATTCAGTATTCACCCCAGGGTCCCCGAAGAGCGCCAAATCGATCAGCCGAATGCAATCGATAAACTAAACCGTCAAATCGTTCAGATAAACTGTCGAAAAACCACCAAATGCATCCGATAAACCGCTAAATGCATCCAATGATCCACTGAAAGCCTCCGAAAAAAGCCAACCAACTGCCGAACAGGGGTAAAAAAAATAAAATAAGTTTTTAAAATGTGTTTTAACAAAAACTAGAGCATGAAAATGCCTAGAAATTATATATAAGGTACTATGAATAACAAAAAGATCTGTTACAATATAAAACAATGACAAAAAAAATAAATATTCAGAATCAAAAATTGCAGAAAAACCAAAAAATACGTACAAAAATTCAAATAGTGTCTTTTTGCTACAAATGAAAAGAATAAATGGTTTAATAATATCTTTAACATTGAAACCAATGGGATTCGCCTGATTAAACCTGTCTGATGCAACCACCGAACATTAGGGCATTTCACTGACATTTCTCTGCTGTTCGGTGTCTCAAAATAGATGAACCATTGCTTCTCTATAGGGATTTCACTGCTGCCGAAGGTCACCATATTTCACTGGCAATTCACCAATATTTTGCAAAACGCCAGCTTTTTGAATAGCCAAATGGCCACAATATTGCACCGTACGGGGAAATTCACCGCTCAGTGCAATTCAGTGGTCAATTTGGTGCTCTTTGAATAACCCCTATAATGTCATGTGACGCTTTCCAATATATAATTTAGGATTTTGCTTAAATCCTGTCCAATTTAAGTTAATATTGAAATGTATGGCCAGACACCCAATTTACCCACTGCACAGGCCAGCACACACCCTGACCACACACAGACACCAGACCTCAGATACATGCATATCAAACACACCAGAACTCAGATACATGTATACACACCTTCACCAGACCTTATATATATATAAATTGGGTTAGATCCCAGCAACTACCTTTCCGGCGTTCAGTCCTGTCATCAATGGGTGAATGTAGCCACGGTGCTTGCCAACGATTCAATCATATATCCAATGCTGTAGCGGCCGCACACGTGTACTAAAATAATAAACTTTATTAAATCGAATTAAAATGAACTGACATTTCGGCTCGTGCGTGAGCCATTTTCGAGGTTACACTTACAAATGCCCAGTGCATATAAATACAAAAAGTATCAGGGAGACTCACCAATCTGTTGTAATCAACTGATTTACTTGCAGGTGAAAACCAATTAAACCAACAGTATCCACCAGAGTTCCACGTTGCATGTGACGACACACATGCCCAGTGTATTCGGTTGTCATAGCGATTAGAGACGCACAATTTAAAAACATAATATAAAAACAATCATGTAAAGAGAGATATCAAACGCCTACTTTTACCGATTAATGCACAGAACTTGGATCAGACATTGCAATATAATAATTAAACTGTTAAAAATAAACCAAATAATCAAAGACATTTTTTTTTTTTTAATCTTTCAGTCAAAAAACAAGTAAAGGAATTATATTCATTCAATCTTCGTTGTGTTAATGTATCCAATGTCTTAATCCAAATTTCGGCAATCCCATTTCGGCGACCCTGCGGTATATTCAGCAAGCACCACAGGGCTGTCGAAGTGCAGGGAAAAGCTGCCGCAAACCCGACGAAAAGTGACCGCAAAAACCCGGCGAATGCACCCCGAAACCCGCAAAAACATCTGGATTAACCCGCCGAAGACGCCGGAAACCCGAGCAGTAGCCGATCACACGCAGTGAAGCCGACACCGCAGACACCGCAGACACCGCAGACACCGCAGACGAATGGAGTGAGTAAATTAGGAAAACAGTTTGCATGAATGATTGAAAAGTGAAAGGCTGTTTGCAAAGAAACTACTGAGCGAAAATGTCTGAAATTTACATATAAGATCCAATGAATGATAATAAAAAGGGCTGTTACAGAAAAAAGAAGTAAACTTGAAAAAAAAACAGACTTTTTAAAAAAAAAAAAAGAAGAATGCTTAAAATATCCTAAAAAATCTATAAATAAAGAGACTCTTTACTGCAGAATTTTATAATGAACGGTTTATTAGATATTGAATTAAAACAGGAATATTTTTAACATTGAAGCCTATGGGATTCGCCTGAATAAACCTGTTGAATTAAACCACCGAATGAAAGGGCATTTCGGCAACTTTTCACTGCTGGTTTTTGTTCTCTGAATAGCCGATTTCACTGCCCTCAAACAGGCACCGAATGTGCAGGCAATTCGCCAGGATTTGGCGAATTGCCTGCTCTCTGGATAGCCGAATGGCCAAGAAAGGTAACCGAACGCTGATTTTCAGCGTTCGGTTACCTTTCTCCAACCATTCGGATCTCTTTGAATAACCCTGTTAATCACATGTCCATGCAGACTTTGCTATGTAGGCAAAACGGATTTAACTCTCCGAGATCGGATACGGGGCCATCGATCAGCAATTAATACTGCTTTCCGTGATGGACGAACAGACAAACCTGTTGCAAAACATTTTTTGAGCTGTCAACATCATTTACCTACTCTTCGCTTTATAGGAATTGACCATATACCACCTCCACATAGAGGTGGTAATAGGTCACAAATGTTGTTACAACGCGAATCATTTTGGATTAAGACATTGGATACATTAACACAACGAGGATTGAATGAATATAATTCCTTTACTTGTTTTTTGACTGAAAGATAAAAAAAAAAGTCTTTGTTTATTTTTTACAGTTTAATTATTATATTGCAATGTCTAATCAAAGTTCTGTGCATTAACCGGTAAAAGTAGGCGTTTGATATCTCTCTTTACATGATTGTTTGTATATTATGTTTTTAAATTGTGCGTCTCTAATCGCTATGACAACCGAATACACTGGGCATGTGTGTCGTCACATGCAACGTGGAACTCTGGTGGATACTGTTGGTTTAATTGGTTTTCACTAGGGATGAGCCGAACACCCCCAAGTTCGGTTCGCATTCGAACTCGAACAATTTCAAAAGTTCGAGTTCGAACTCGAACACGAACCGAACTCAATGCAAGTCAATGGGACTCAAAAGTTCGAGTTTTAGAGTGCCCTGCAAGAGGGCATATATGCAAGATATTTGCCATAAAAGTTGTATGGGGGTCCGGGTAGTTTCCTGGGGTACAGGAAACCAGGACAAAAATTTAAAAAAAAAGTTTTTAAAGGAACAGTGAGTTTTCCATGAAATAAGGGTTAAAAATAAAAACAAAAAATTCCTTCAAATATCGTGCCTAGGAGGTCCCCATAACCTGCCTGTGAAGTGGAGGATTTGTAGGATGTATAGAAACACTTAATAACAAAAAAATGACGTTTCAAATTATGGTAAATGCTTTTCCTTTAATCTATTCTTAACCCTTTCGCTGCTGAGGCTTTTCCCGCCCCTGTGCTGAGGTCATTTTTACCGGTTTTGCTCATCATGTTTAAACGTGTTTTGAAGGCTTATTTTAGTATATGACCCAGACATATTATATATCGTTCTTTCCGTCAGACTCGGCAGATTCATAATATGTCATTATTATATGTATATGTCATGCCCTGTCTGTATATTATAACAAAAAATGCAATAAAATATGAATTTTCAATAATTTACAACGTGTTTCACATTTTAAGATGAGAGCAATTGCGGTTATATTTTGTATGGGGTTGCGCTTGTTAAAAAAATTAGAGATGGGGTCTCGTTACATGTTTTTTTGGGGAAAATTACGCGATTTTTAACAAACGCACACAAAAATCGTTAGTGCAGCATTATAGTTCACATTATAATTGAAATGGGAACAATATTGCTGCATTAACGAACCAAAAAAAAAGAAAAAAAACCTTATTTTTTTTTATAATTTTTTTTAATATATATATATATTTTTTTAAACTTTTTTCATAGTCAAGTTTGGTATTGTTGGAACGGCCATGCTCTGGCCGATCCAACAATACCAAACATTAACCCCTAACTGCCACGGATGGGGAGATAGGGGGTTCATTGGAACCCCCTATCTCCACCATTGGTGGCAGTTAGGGGTTAACTCCAGGACTGGCGTCATCGTGCTATGCAAGATGACGCCAGTCCTCATTGGGCATTCCCGGAAGCTTGGCCGACATCCAAGATGTCGGCCAGGTCCGAGAAAGGATCACGAACCGGCGCTTTTATGCGCCGATTCGTGATCCGGCCCCCATGGGGTTAATGCCACGTACCATTTGGGAGGGCAGGCTGTGCCCTTCCAAACGGTGTCTGGGTTAACCCCCTGCACGCCGGAGATCGGGAGGGAGGGAGGTCCGAAGGACCTCCCTCCCTCCCTTTCAGGCGCCTCCTCCGCACATGCGGGGGGCGGCGCCTGAATTAGGTGTCATCGCACCCCCGCGATGACACCTAATTACTCCGGCGGCGTTTCCGGGTGCTGGGCTGACATCGAGGATGTCAGCCCGCACCGGGGGGGCCAGCGATCGGCCGGAACCCGGTCGAACGCTGGCCCCAAAGAGAGGACGCGCTCAGCGCGTCCACCGCAAGGAACGTACCTGCGGGTGGATGCGCTGAGCGCGTCCTCCGCAGCGAAAGGGTTAAACAACTGCTTGGGGCGGCAGCCTGTATGAAAATACATTTTAGGACACGCAGAACAAGTTTAGTGATTTTTTTGGGCTAAATTATGGTGAAACTTTTGCAGGTTTTGGATGAAAGTAACAATAGGTACTTTAAAATTTGCCCTTTAGTGTCGGCAACAGTGCCGTCACACCGTAACTCCTCTGTGGTATTGTGGAAGAGTGCAGGGTTGGACCATGCGGTCCTATATTAAAAAGATATGAATCTGGTAAAGACGTCAGTGCACCCAAATATTGTGCCTTTGGTGGCAGCAACTGCCTTCACACCGTAACCCTTTTGTGGTATTGTGGAAGAGTGCAGGGTTGGACCCTGCGGTCCAATATTAAATTTATATGAATCTGGTAATATAGGCGTCAGTGGCAGCGCACCAAAATATTACTGCGCTATAGTGTATGGCAGGATGGAAGCGCACCAGCAGTAACAAGCAGCGGAATATACCAGACAGGGGCACTGAGCGAGAGTAGTTGTTATAACAAAACCAGCTAAACAACGTTTAGGCACTAGTACTGCGCTACTGTATATGGTGAGAATTGGCGCACACTAGTCCCGGCGGTTCTCCGTCATCACGCCGCACCCTGCCCCCTGATCACTCACAGCTGCGCCGGGTGCCGCTGGAGCTCCTGGCATTCGGCCAGCTGGCGGCACCATGCGTCCGGGGCCCCCCCGATCGCCACCCAGGGCCCTGGATGTCACAATATTACAATCCAAACACAAACGGGTTAAGTAACCAAATATGTAAGAAGAATAATTAATGCAGCATATGAATCCTTACACTGCCGGGCAGCATCTTAAGGCCCGGTTCACACCTAAGCGTTTTACAACGCGTTCCTGCACGCTGTAAAACGCATAAACAGGGAAATCCCATTATTTGCTATGGGACCCGTTCATACCTGGGTGTTTTACAGCGCGCAGGAACGCGCTGTAAAACGTCCTACTCCCAAAGAAGTACAGGAGCTTCTTTGGGGCGTATTGCAGCACGTTCACTCTGCAGTCTATGGCCGTGAACGCGCTGCAATGCGCGTTCGCATGTTTTTTATGTTTGCGCAATACACGCGTTAAAAAACGCACGTATTGCACGCGTAAAAAAAACGCAGGTGTGGACCCAGCCTTACAGTATAATTAATGCAGCATATGATTCCGCACACTGCCGGGCAGCACCTCTACAGTTTGTGGATCCAGGAATCAGGTGAGTATTAGAAAGAAAAAAAAGAGTTTTATTTTATGTTCCCAAGGACATTTAAAAATGTCCTCGGATTTTTTTTTTTTTTAAAAATGTGTCGCCTTACCTTAGCCTGGTGGTCAGTGGGGGCTCCCAGGATCCTGGTTGGGCGGAGGGGGGTCTGCCGTGGCTCCCTCCCTGGAGTCCCTGCGCCACCTCTCTGCCACATGCACCCCGCTGGCCAGCCCGCAGAGTCGCAGCTCTGTAATCTTGCGGCCGCATGCTCCTCAAGTCAAGGGGTCCTTGGGAGGGAGGCTCCGGTGGGCTTCCCCTCTACAGTGCCTGATTTAGAGGGCCTCGTCTGCCTGATGTTTTAGCAACAAGAATGTTTTATCCCATAGGCTTCAATGTTAAAAATATTCCCGTTTTAATTCAATATCTAATAATCCATTGCTTATAATATTCTGCAGTAAAGAATCTCTTTATATTTAGATTTTTTAGGATTTTTTAAGCATTTTCTTTTAAAAAAAAATCGAAATTTTCTTTCGAACTTTTGGCGAGCACCCCAAAAAGTTCGAAGTTCGCAAACCTTCGAACTGCCAAAGTTCGAATAGAACTCCGAACCGATCGAACTGAACAGCTCATCCCTAGTTTTCACCTGCAAGTAAATTAGTTGATTACAACAGATTGTTGAGTCTCCCTGATACTTTTTGTATTTATATGCACTGGGCATTTGTAAATGTAACCTTGAAAATGGCTCATGCACGAGCCGAAATGTCAGTTCATTATAATTTGATTTAATAAAGTTTATTATTTTAATACACGTGTGTGGCCTCTACAGCTTTGGAGATATATATATATATATATACACACCAGACCTCAGATACATGCATATCAAACACACCAGAACTCAGATACATGTATACACACCTGCACCAGACCTCAGATATATATATACAGTGGCAAGAAAAAGTATGTGAACCTTTTGGGATTACGTGGAGTTTTGCATGAATTGGTCATAAAATGTGCTCTGATCTTCATCTAAGTCACAACAATTTGAAAAACCCAGTCTGCTTAAAATAATACAACACAAACATTATATGTTTTTATGTGTTTATTGAACACAACATGTAAACATTCACAGTGCAGGGTGGAAAAAGTATGTGAACCCCTAGCCTAATGACTTCTCCAAGAGCTAATTGGAGCCAGGAGTGAGCCAACCTTGAGTCCAATCAGTGCGATATTATTGGATGTGTTTCTGAAAGCTGTCCTGCCCTTCAAAAACACGCACCAGTTTTGGGTTTACTGGTTTCAAGAAGCACTGCCTGATGTGAACCATGCCTCGCAGAAAAGAGCTCTCAGAAGACCTACGGTCAAGACTTGTTGACTTGCATGAAGCTGAAAAGGGTTACAAAAGTATCTCCAGAAGCCTTGATGTTCATGTGTCCACGGTAAGACAGACTGTCTACAAATGGAGAAAGTTCAGCACTGTTGCTACTCTCCCTAGGCGTGGTCATCCTGTAAAGATGACTGCAAGAGCACAGCGCAGAATGCTTAATGAGGTAAAGACGAATCCTAGAGTGTCAGCTAAAGACTTACAGAAATCTCTGGCACTTGCTAACATTTTTGTTGACACATCTACAATAAGGAAAACATTAAACAAGAATGGAGTACATGGGAGGACACCACGGAGGAAGCCATTGCTGTCCAAAAAGAATATTGCAGCACGTTTGAAGTTTGCAAAAGAGCACCTGGATGTTCCACAGCACTACTGACAAAATATTCTGTGGACAGATGAAACCAAAATTGAGTTGTTTGGAAAAAACACACAACACATCGCCGCCGTGATGACATCTATTGTGCCCGCGGCGGTCCCGGATTGACGGGCTGACATCCAAGATGTCAGCCCGCACCAGGGGGCACAGCGATCGGCCGGAATCCGGTCGATCGCAGGCTGCTTTGGGAGGACGCGCTCAGCGCGCCCTCCGCAGCCAACCCTTCCTGCGGCAGGACGCGCTCAGCGCGTCCTCCGCAGCGAAGTGGTTAAAAGTCCGATTTTTTTTAAGTTTTCTTCTTTTTTCTGTAACAGCCCTCTTTTATTATCATTCCCTGGACCTCATATGTAAATTTCAGACATTTTCGCTCAGTAGTTTCTTTGCAAACAGCGTTTCACTTTCACACATTCATACAAACTGTTTTGCTAATTTATTCACTGCCTCTTCTGCTGTGTTGAATGCTGCGATCGGCTCCTGTTCGGGTTTTACTGTGGTTTTCTGCAGGTTAATCCAAATGTTTTTGAGGGTTTTCGGCGTGCATTCGCTGGGTTTTGCGGTGAGTTTTCGTCAAGTTTGCGGCAGCTTTTCCCTGCAATTCGGGGACCCTGTGGTGTTTGCTGAATACACCGCAGGGTCACCGAAATGGGATCGGCAAAACAAACCGAATTGAAGAGAGCGAAAAGTCATCGAACGTGCGGTGACTTTTCGAATCTCTTTGAATAACCCTGATAATGTTTGTGTTGTATTATTTTAAGCAGACTGTGTTTTTCAAATTGTTGTGACTTAGATGAAGATCAGAGCACATTTTATGACCAATTCATGCAAAACTCCACGTAATCCCAAAGGGTTCACATACTTTTTCTTGCCAATGTATATATACACACAAACACCCTGACCACACACAGACACCAGAACTCAGATACATGTATACCAAACACGCCAGAACTCAGATACATGTATACACACCTGCACCAGACCTCATATATATATACAAAATCACACCAGACCTTATATAAATATATATTTATATATACACACCAGACCTCAGATATACTGTATGTATGTATACATATATATACATCCCAGACCTCAGACACAGACTCACCTGGAATAGGAAGCCTTTAGACCTTTATCGTGATCCAGAGAATGATACATATATATATGAACAGACACATTGGAAATATGTAACAAAATCTAACAAAACAATCCATGAAGTAGGAGTCACACATTTATGAAACAAAGTCCATTAGCGTTGCTTTGTGTTGGTTATAAAACACATAATCTCGCATATATCTAAGAAACAGCAAGATAATAACACTAGCTGTACATCTGCTAACTGTAAATCACACAATAAGAAACAGAACTGATGTCAAAGTCAAACAATACAAAACTGTAACCGAAAACAAAGCGCAGAGCACACTGAGACCTGATTTCTATTAAACACCATCTGTCACTCTCTTGCTGTAATTAATCCCCCTTCCTCTAAATAGGATTAGTAAAAAGCATTCCCTCAGCAGTTACAGAGGAGGTTGAGATATAGATTATATACATATTACATCCAGCCCCTACATGCGCATCAGTGACAGAAGGGGGGGGGGAGGCAACATTAGCAAAACCCTTATCTGGAGCAATGAACATGTGATTTCTCAATCCGTCTGACAAGGCAGTAAGATTTGTTTTGATAAAGAGATTAAAAAGCATTGTATTTATTTTTTGTGCAAATTATAATTACATTTATTTCAGCTGCTACAGTGAGAAGTGACAATGTAGAAACTCCACAAGCTGTATTAGGGAAAGCTATGAGAAGGCCAGGCAGGGGTTAAATGGATACGCTATTAAAAATAGAGTTCCCTTTTTTCTGCTTTTCAATAATTGGGCAGATCCTGTTGACAGAGCGTGGTACGTCACACATTCCACAGTGATAACGTCAGCGGTGACGTACAGTGTGCATGCGCATTATGTACCTATGTCGTAGCGTGCATTCGCATTTTGTGGCTTTGGAGCCACATGGCTGATTTCACGTCTCCCTTTCCTTTTTGTCCCTCTGTTTCCTTTACCTTTTTGTCACTCTGTTTCCTTTGCCTTTTTGACCCTCTGTTTCCCCTTCCTTTTTGTCCCACTGTTCCCTTTGCCTTTTTGACCCTCTGTTTCCTTTGCCTTTTTGTCCCTCTGTTTCCTTTGCCTTTTTGTCCCTCTGTTTCCTTTGCTTTTTGACCCTCTGTTTCCTTTGCCTTTTTGTCCCTCTGTTTCCTTTGCCTTTTTGACCCTCTGTTTCCTTTGCCTTTTTGTCACTGTTTCCTTTGCCTTTTTGTCACTCTGTTTCCCTTTCCTTTTTGTCCCTCTGTTTCCTTTGCTTTTTGACCCTCTGTTTCCTTTGCCTTTTTGTCCCTCTGTTCCCTTTGCCTTTTTGACCCTCTGTTTCCTTTGCCTTTTTGTCACTGTTTCCTTTGCCTTTTTGTCACTCTGTTTCCCTTTCCTTTTTGTCTCCCTGTTTCCTTTGCTTTTTGACCCTCTGTTTCCTTTGCCTTTTTGTCCCTCTGTGTCCTGTGCCTTTTTGACCCTCTGTTTCCTTTGCCTTTTTGTCCCTCTGTTTCCTTTGCCTTTTTGGCCTTCTGTTTCCCTTGCCTTTTTGGCCCTCTGTTTTCCTTGCCTTTTTGTCACTCTGTTTCCCTTTCCTTTTTGTCCCTCTGTTTCCTTTGCCTTTTTGGCCCTCTGTTTCCTTGCCTTTTTGACCCTCTGTTTCCTTTGCCTTTTTGTCCCTCTGTCTCCCTTTCCTTTTTGTCCCTCTGTTTCCTTTGCCTTTTTGACCCTCTGTTTCCCTTTCCCTTTTGTCCCTCTGTTTCCTTTGCCTTTTTGACCCTCTATTTCCTTTGCCTTTTTGTCCCTCTGTCTCCCTTTCCTTTTTGTCCCTCTCTTTCCTTTTCCTTTTTGTCCCTCTGTTTCCCTTTCCTTTTTGGCCCTCTGTTTCCTTTGCCTTTTTGGCCATCTGTTTCCCTTGCCTTTTTGGCCCTCTGTTTTCCTTGCCTTTTTGTCACTCTGTTTCCCTTTCCTTTTTGTCCCTCTGTTTCCTTTGCCTTTTTGACCCTCTGTTTCCATTGCCTTTTTGTCCCTCTGTTTCCTTGCCTTTTTGACCCTCTGTTTCCCTTTCCCTTTTGTCCCTCTGTTTCCTTTGCCTTTTTGACCCTCTGTTTCCTTTGCCTTTTTGTCCCTCTGTCTCCCTTTCCTTTTTGTCCCTCTCTTTCCTTTTCCTTTTGTCCCTCTGTTTCCCTTTCCTTTTTGTCCCTCTGTTTCCTTTGCCTTTTTGACCCTCTGTTTCCTTTGCCTTTTTGTCCCTAGGTTTCCTTTGCCTTTTTGTCACTGTTTCCTTTGCCTTTTTGTCACTGTTTCCCTTTCCTTTTTGTCCCTCTGTTTCCTTTGCTTTTTGACCCTCTGTTTCCTTTGCCTTTTTGTCCCTCTGTTTCCTTTGCCTTTTTGACCCTCTGTTTCCCTTTCCTTTTTGTCCCTCTTTTTCCTTTGCCTTTTTGACCCTCTGTTTCCTTTGCCTTTTTGTCCCTCTGTTTCCTTTGCCTTTTTGGCCTTCTGTTTCCCTTGCCTTTTTGGCCCTCTGTTTTCCTTGCCTTTTTGTCACTCTGTTTCCCTTTCCTTTTTGTCCCTCTGTTTCCTTTGCCTTTTTGACCCTCTGTTTCCTTTGCCTTTTTGTCCCTTTGTTTCCTTGCCTTTTTGACCCTCTGTTTCCTTTGCCTTTTTGTCCCTCTGTCTCCCTTTCCTTTTTGTCCCTCTGTTTCCTTTTCCTTTTTGTCCCTCTGTTTCCCTTTCCTTTTTGTCCCTCTGTTTCCTTTGCCTTTTTGACCCTCTGTTTCCTTTGCCTTTTTGTCCCTCTGTTTCCTTTGCCTTTTTGTCCCTCGGTTTCCTTTGCCTTTTTGTCACTGTTTCCTTTGCCTTTTTGTCACTCTGTTTCCCTTTCCTTTTTGTCCCTCTGTTTCCTTTGCCTTTTTGACCCTCTGTTTCCTTTGCCTTTTTGTCCCTCTGTTTCCTTTGCCTTTTTGTCCTTCTGTTTCCTTTGCCTTTTTGGCCTTCTGTTTCCCTTGCCTTTTTGACCCTCTGTTTTCCTTGCCTTTTTGTCACTCTGTTTCCCTTTCCTTTTTGTCCCTCTGTTTCCTTTGCCTTTTTGACCCTGTGTTTCTTTGCCTTTTTGACCCTCTGTTTCCTTTGCCTTTTTGTCCCTCTGTCTCCCTTTCCTTTTTGTCCCTCTGTTTCCATTGCCTTTTTGACCCTCTGTTTCCCTTTCCCTTTTGTCCCTCTGTTTCCCTTTCCTTTTTGTCCCTCTGTTTCCTTTGCTTTTTGACCCTCTGTTTCCTTTGCCTTTTTGTTGCTCTGTTTCCTTTGCCTTTTTGACCCTCTGTTTCCCTTTCCTTTTTGTCCCTCTTTTTCCTTTGCCTTTTTGACCCTCTGTTTCCTTTGCCTTTTTGTCCCTCTGTTTCCTTTGCCTTTTTGGCCTTCTGTTTCCCTTGCCTTTTTGGCCCTCTGTTTTCCTTGCCTTTTTGTCACTCTGTTTCCCTTTCCTTTTTGTCCCTCTGTTTCCTTTGCCTTTTTGACCCTCTGTTTCCTTTGCCTTTTTGTCCCTTTGTTTCCTTGCCTTTTTGACCCTCTGTTTCCTTTGCCTTTTTGTCCCTCTGTCTCCCTTTCCTTTTTGTCCCTCTGTTTCCCTTTCCTTTTTGTCCCTCTGTTTCCTTTGCCTTTTTGACCCTCTGTTTCCTTTGCCTTTTTGTCCCTCTGTTTCCTTTGCCTTTTTGTCCCTCGGTTTCCTTTGCCTTTTTGTCACTGTTTCCTTTGCCTTTTTGTCACTCTGTTTCCCTTTCCTTTTTGTCCCTCTGTTTCCATTGCCTTTTTGACCCTCTGTTTCCCTTTCCCTTTTGTCCCTCTGTTTCCCTTTCCTTTTTGTCCCTCTGTTTCCTTTGCTTTTTGACCCTCTGTTTCCTTTGCCTTTTTGTTGCTCTGTTTCCTTTGCCTTTTTGACCCTCTGTTTCCCTTTCCTTTTTGTCCCTCTTTTTCCTTTGCCTTTTTGACCCTCTGTTTCCTTTGCCTTTTTGTCCCTCTGTTTCCTTTGCCTTTTTGGCCTTCTGTTTCCCTGCCTTTTTGGCCCTCTGTTTTCCTTGCCTTTTTGTCACTCTGTTTCCCTTTCCTTTTGTCCCTCTGTTTCCTTTGCCTTTTTGACCCTCTGTTTCCTTTGCCTTTTTGTCCCTTGTTTCCTTGCCTTTTTGACCCTCTGTTTCCTTTGCCTTTTTGTCCCTCTGTCTCCCTTTCCTTTTTGTCCCTCTGTTTCCCTTTCCTTTTTGTCCCTCTGTTTCCTTTGCCTTTTTGACCCTCTGTTTCCTTTGCCTTTTTGTCCCTCTGTTTCCTTTGCCTTTTTGTCCTCGGTTTCCTTTGCCTTTTTGTCACTGTTTCCTTTGCCTTTTTGTCACTCTGTTTCCCTTTCCTTTTTGTCCTCTGTTTCCTTTGCCTTTTTGACCCTCTGTTTCTTTGCCTTTTTGTCCCTCTGTTTCCTTTGCCTTTTTGTCCTTCTGTTTCCTTTGCCTTTTTGGCCTTCTGTTTCCCTTTCCTTTTTGTCCCTCTGTTTCCTTTGCCTTTTGACCCTCTGTTTCTTTGCCTTTTTGACCCTCTGTTTCCTTGCCTTTTTGTCCCTCTGTCTCCCTTTCCTTTTTGTCCCTCTGTTTCCATTGCCTTTTTGACCCTCTGTTTCCTTTCCCTTTTGTCCCTCTGTTTCCTTTGCCTTTTTGACCCTCTGTTTCCTTTGCCTTTTTGTCCCTCTGTCTCCCTTTGCCTTTTTGTCCCTCTGTTTCCTTTGCCTTTTTGACCCTCTTTTTCCCTTTCCTTTTTGTCCCTCTGTTTCCTTTGCCTTTTTGACCCTCTGTTTCCCTTTCCTTTTTGTCCCTCTGTTTCCTTTGCCTTTTTGACCCTCTGTTTCCTTTGCCTTTGTTGGCCCTCTGTTTCCCTTGCCGTTTTGTCCCTCCGTTTCCTTTGCCTTTTTGTCACTCTGTTTCCCTTTCCTTTTTGTCCCTCTGTTTCCTTTGCCTTTTTGACCCTCTGTTTCCTTTGCCTTTTTGTCCCTCGGTTTCCTTTGCCTTTTTGTCACTGTTTCCTTTGCCTTTTTGACCCTCTGTTTCCTTTGCCTTTTTGTCCCTCTGTTTCCTTTGCCTTTTTGACCCTCTGTTTCCTTTTCCTTTTTGTCCCTCTGTTTCCTTTGCCTTTTTGACCCTCTGTTTCCTTTGCCTTTTTGTCTCTCTGTTTCCTTTGCCTTTTTGGCCTTCTGTTTCCCTTGCCTTTTTGGCCCTCTGTTTTCCTTGCCTTTTTGTCACTCTGTTTCCCTTTCCTTTTTGTCTCTCTGTTTCCTTTGCCTTTTTGGCCTTCTGTTTCCCTTGCCTTTTTGGCCCTCTGTTTTCCTTGCCTTTTTGTCACTCTGTTTCCCTTTCCTTTTTGTCCCTCTGTTTCCTTTGCCTTTTTGACCCTCTGTTTCCTTGCCTTTTTGACCCTCTGTTTCCTTTGCCTTTTTGTCCCTCTGTCTCCCTTTCCTTTTTGTCCCTCTGTTTCCTTTGCCTTTTTGACCCTCTGTTTCCCTTTTCCTTTTGTCCCTCTGTTTCCTTTGCCTTTTTGACCCTCTGTTTCCTTTGCCTTTTTGTCCCTCTGTCTCCCTTTCCTTTTTGTCCCTCTGTTTCCTTTGCCTTTTTGTCCCTCTGTTTCCCTTGTTGATTTGGGTTTTTCCTTGATGCTTTTTCCTTGCATATTAGTTTGTTGGTTCTTCCCCTGCTTTTTTGCTTCCTTGCTCCTGTGTGGTATATTTTTGTGTTTTACCCTTGCTGCGCTTATATTCTTGTGTACCGACCTTGGCTTGCCTATTTAACTATTCTCTTATCCCTTTTGTCTTGTTCACTCTGTGTACTGAACCTAGCTTTTGCTTTCTGACCTTGTCTCAGATTTTTTTTCTCTATTGTAGCTCGCTCTGATTTTGCATCTTTGTCCTGTGTGTATATATATACTTCACCCAGCTGTGCTATTTTCCATCCTTCAGCATTAGCTCCTGTAACAGATCTCAGTACCCCGACCGGGTCACATCTGTTAATGCTGCTTCCATGCTGGATCCCCGTTCTCTCCCCAGCATGCTTTCGTGCCTTCTTCCAGTCCTTAGACAAAGCTTTAGGAGGGGTACATATAAAGAGCCTGTGACAGATCTCAGTACCCCGACAGGGTCACATCTGTCAATGCCGCTTCCTTGCTGGACCCCCCCCCCTATTCTCCCCAGCCAGACTCTGTTCCTTTCTCCAGTCTTCAGGCAAACCTCAAAGACCGGGACACGTAGAGCGCCTGCTAGCATCCCCCAGAAATAAGACACCGCAGTATATCTGGGGTTTTTCAGGGTCAGAATGGAACAGAGTCTGGCTGGGGAGAACTGGGGGGGTCCAGCAAGGATCCATTATTGACAGATGTGATACTGTCGGGGTACTGAGATCTGTCACATTGGTGGCAGCGGCGGGATTATGAGGCCTGCACCCTGCAAATATGCTGACAGGTCCATGCACCCCAAGTCCAAACTGATTTACATCACAGAGCCTTGCTAGAAATAAGACGAGGCTGTAGATCTGGGACTTTTGAACAGCAACAACACTGAACGCCTCTATTGAGCTACATATATACAGTCCCAGGGTAGCATGGCAGCACACAGAAAACAACACCCTGGTGTCGTACAGCACTACATCATAATCCCTCCCCTAGAAAATGTTGTGAGGTTCTGATTTTGTGAAGTTTCTTAACATCTGAAGTTCTTACTCCTTTGGCTTCACAGCATTTGGGACATTTAGACTAGAACATATAATGGAATAAACATTGCTTCACATTCCTAGACAAGACAGGACAATGATAGTCGTGAATGGTAAACAGAATTACAGTCTAACACATCAGATGATGGGGCAGTGATTGCCTGACAAGGCAGATTAATGAAAAACCACTCAAACATGCAACGGATATTACAAAATTCCTGAGAGGGGATGCTGGAATAGGCTAAAACAGCCCAGCCAGCAAGCCTATAAGCAGATGGCAACAGATACACATAGACCTTTACGATAGACAATAACATTATTCCTACAAAACACAGATTACTCAAACACCCTGCACCTCAAATCCAAAGTGACACAAATCACAGATCTGGCTACTTTAAGGACCGGCCTTTAGATTAGGGTTTCCTTTGTGTACTGCTGGGTGTCTGTGCAATTGGCATTCCCTTTAACCCTTGGTCTTCCTTCTGGTCTGTGCTGTGCCCGGTTTATTTCTGCTGCTTTCCCTGTCCAGCAGTGTGGTGTCTTTACCTCCTGTCTGTCTGCAATTCAGCCAGCGGCACTCCTGCCTTTTGGGCTCCTAGCTCAGTATATGGGTCCCACCTCTGCTCATGCCGGGTGCTTCCTGACATACCAAGCCTTCCAGATCAGGGGCATTCAACCTGTAGTCCAAACACCTCTGGTTACTGGCCCAGGTTACTGACCCCAGCCTTAGGCTATTATTTTGTAAATGTATTCCTGAAAAATGAAGCATAAATATTAAAATTTATGAAAATGAAGTGGACTATGAGAAAATGCAAAATATGGGCCAGCTGCTGTCATACGTCATGCTGTCATCCTCCCTCAATACAGCACATTTTTGCAAGTCTGGCTACTGCTAGAAATGGGATATATTATTATTTATTTATTTATTTTTATGATTGTGTTGAGGATGATGATGATGATACGAGGAATGTTCAACGTTAACCTTGCTTGCTTAAAGAAATGGTAGAGAAGAACGTGTACAGGAGTCAAGCGACCTGGGCAAATTGCACTTCCTATTTCGGGAGGAAAGATCACCGGCAATTAATAACTACCGCAATTAAATTAATTTAGGCCTGGTCCACTGAACACACACACACTGCCTGTGACGGGCATGTCGAGAAAGTGTTTGGCAGCGCTGGACTGGGCCAAAATATTGGCCCTGGACTTCTTCCATGAGCGTGGCCCACTCGATTAAGCAAACACGCAGGGCCGGATTAAGATCTCTATGGGCTGCAGCTAAGGATTCGTTTGTATTTTGTGGCATTTAGTGAAATGCCAACATATTTTATATCATTTTAAATTGTGTGCAAGTTCTGTGCTTTGGGTTTCCCTGCATTTCACCGCTCTTCAGTGATTCCAAGTGCAGCGCAGGTGCCGGACCCTGGTGTCAGTGCAGCCAGAACTCGTCATGGTCTTGTGGGGGTAGGGTTGCCACCTTTTCTTCAAGCCAAACCTGAACACTTTTGTGTTGGGCGGCAATTTTTTTACTATATGTGTGACAAAGTGCCAAGGAAAATTGGCAATGGAATGTATGGCAGACTGGTATTACATATCAGACTCAGACTGGTATTACGGCACACTTCTATGCATGACAGACTGGTATTAAGACACACAGCAACTCGTCTCGAGAGTCGGGGAGGGAGCTGGGCCCGGTACCTGGCACCCCACAAGTGAGCACGTGACTTCGACAAGTGTGCCACTGCTGCTGTGCCATGCGGGAGCAAGTGCTGATGGGAAGAGGTGGGGTGGACGCAACGTCAACATGGCACACCACTCCCACATGTCAGTGACTGGGGGAGTGGGTGGTGCGGACAGAGCATGGAGGACTGTATTGGACATGGCTGACTTCACTCGCAGTGGGCGGCCAGCCACCTATCTAGGCCCACAGCCTGGGGCTTGCCTATATCAGCTGGCTGACCTAGGCGAGCCCCAGGCAGCCAGCCAATCTAGGCAAGCCCCAGGTGGCTGGCCCACTGAGCCATTGGCCCACAGGGGCTCTCTCGGTAGTCCCTATGGTCCCTAGGTAGTGATGCTACCTCTACTCCACCCAGCCGGTACTTTTTTTGACGGAATTCCGGTGCAATTCGGCATTCTGTATAGACCAACCGTTCTCTGGACAATTTCAGTGCCCGCGAATCGCACTGAACTGTGGCGAAATGCACCATGCCCCAAACTTGCACATATGGTGCAATTCGGTGACAGATTAGGATCTTGGTGAATAACTTCCTTAGTATCTTTTTGCAGAGAATGTTGTCACTTGTAACACCAAGCAAGCAGTGTTCTCTTGTTATTGTTTATGTACAACCTGCGCACCCCACAAACATTATTACTCAGTGTAAATACTTGGCGTTTACATTTTTTCTGCTGATTCTAAAAGGTGGGAATAAATCAGCCGTTCTATAAATAGAGGGAAAGTCAATTTGCAGATTAAATGGTCTGAAGCAGAGGATGAGTCACGCTGAGAACGAGAGTGAGAAATCCAGCCATACGCTATGAGCAGAAATGTTGCATTGGTATATACACTATATTGCCAAAAGTATTCGCTCACCTGCCTTGACTCACATATGAAGTTAAGTGACATCCCATTCCTAATCCATAGGGTTCAATATGACGTCGGTCCACCCTTTGCAGCTATAACAGCTTCAACTCTTCTGGGAAGGCTGTCCACAAGGTTTAGGAGTGTGTTTATGGGAATTTTTGACCATTCTTCCAGAAGCGCATTTGTGAGGTCACACACTGATGTTGGAGGAGAAGGCCTGGCTCTCAGTCTCTGCTCTAATTCATCCCAAAGGTGTTCTATCGGGTTGAGGTCAGGACTCGGTGCAGGCCAGTCAAGTTCATTCACACCAGACTCTGTCATCCATGTCTTTATGGACCTTGCTTTGTGCACTGGTGCACAGTCATGTTGGAAGAGGAAGGGGCCAGCTCCAAACTGGTCCCACAAAGTTGTGAGCATGGAATTGTCCAAAATGTCTTGGTATGCTGAAGCAGTCAGAGTTCCTTTCACTGGAACTAAGGGGCCAAGCCTAGCTCCTGAAAACCAACCCCACACCATAATCCCCCCTCCACCAAACTTTACACTTGGCACAATGCAGTCAGACAAGTACCGTTCTCCTGGCAACCGCCAAACCCAGACTCGTCCATCAGATTGCCAGATGGAGAAGCACGATTCGTCACTTCAGAGAACACGTCTCCACTGCTCTAGAGTCCAGTGGCGGCGTGCTTTACACCACTGCATCTGACGCTTTGCATTGCACTTGGTGATGTATGGCTTGGATGCAGCTGCTCGGCTATGGAAACCCATTCCATGAAGCTCTCTGCGCACTGTTCTTGAGCTAATCTGAAGGCCACATGAAGTTTGGAGGTCTGTAGCGATTTGACTCTGCAGAAAGTTGGCGGCCTTGTCGCACTATGCGCCTCAGCATCCGCTGACCCCGCTCCTTCACTTTACGTGGCCTACCACTTCGTGGCTGAGTTGCTGCCGTTCCCAGACAGTTGACTGTGGAATATTTAGGAGCGAGGAAATTTCACGACTGGATTTGTTGCACAGGTGGCATCCTATCACAGCTCCACGCTGGAATTCACTGAGCTCCTGAGAGCGACTCATTCTTTTACAAATGTTTGTAAAAACAGTCTGCATGCCTAGGTGCTTGATTTTATACACCTGTGGCCATGGAAGTGATTGGAACACCTGATTCTGATTATTTGGATGGGTGAGCAAATACTTTTGGCAACATAGTGTATATGACTTCAGGATGGTGTACGTGCAGATTACCAAAGCATTACTGTTAAAGAGGGCATTAGCATCAACAAATGCATCGTGTTTTCAATCATGACTTCCTGCAAAACATAATATTAAGGGTTATAATGTTTAATATGTGGGTAAAAGCTTCTTGATCCCAGGAGAAATCTGACGCCATCTGGGCGCAAGAAGGAATTTTTCCTCAGAATGTTGCATATTGGATGGACGCGTGTCTTTTTGTCAGCCTATGTAACTATGATGTTTTACATCACTGAACGCTACCAGGGAGACGGTTATGGCGCCAAAATGAAACGGTGCCCATTTCAATTTTAATATCTGTGATATTACTTCAATGACCGTTTCCCGTCATGCGCGTGGTTGGTCTCGCCGAGTGAACTTCCCCATGTCCGCTGGTTCAATGAGAAGACGACAAATGGACCAATGAGTGTGCTGCCCGTCTCCGACCCGGGCTGTGCACGCCCCCAGCCACCAATTCCGCGATTGTCTAGGTGCAACTGTAAAAATCCGGCCAACCATCAATGCGGCTTGTCTTTTCACTCCCTCCATCACATAGGATGCCTTATCCTGATTAAGCTGTCTCCTAACCCTCTTTTAGACGGCGAAACATGTTGATATTAAGTGGTGGTGCGTATTCCCTATGACCACCAGTCACATTGTCTTTCCTTTGAGATACTACCAGTGATTTTGCTTATTGAGCTTTGGCGCTTTTTATCTCTATTGTTCCTCTACCAATTGCGCCTTTTACCACCCTCTTATGGACTATTGGGGTTTCACTCCCCAGCCAGGTGCAGGGGAGGTGACGCCATACTCCTGCACAGCGCCTGAACTCGTAGCTAGGACAGTTGAAGAAACTTTGTTTCAGTTTTTGTATTTTCTGTTCTCTAGTGAGTTCTGTATACAGAACGCATACTCCTTATGTATTTCTGCTCTATCCTATCAATCCGGACCCACGAAGGCCCGTTTTCCTACTATGTCAGACTGTCAATACTCTCTGTGGAGATGCTATATTGACCCATTTGGGTGTTAAGAGACCCTACCACCCTTTTTTTCAATACCTCTTCCACTGCCAGCTCTATCTATTTTTTGTGTTCTCTATTAATTTTTATTCCTTGCAACCAATTAAAAGTTACGTCTAACGCTGGGGTCAGACTAATACATTTTTAACGTGCGTTTAGGTGCACTTAATCACGGCCGCACTAGCAGCAAATGACGGGCAATGACGGCCAATATACGAAGTACGGCCACAGGAAAGTCCGGCCGCGCAACGCAAGCAGCAAACGAACAAATTTTTTCGAGAACGCAGAACCGCTAGTACTGACTTACAGAGTGCGCTGCGTCGGCATAGCGGCATGTGTGCGTGATTAGGAGACGTCAGACCAGTGACGTGCGGTGAGGTCAGTGGCTGGTGAGGCACTGGTTAGTATCAGAACCAGATATACACAGGTTACGTAGGTTCAGGTTCAGTGCTCCTCAGGAACTGGGTCTTCTCAGCTCCAAAGAATCTGGCTTCTCTCAGCTGCTCTCAGCCTCCCATGCAGATGTTTTTTGAATGGCTCGAACCAATGGCACTTTTCTATTGGTCCAAGCTATTCCAATGCTCTCCCAGGGCCTTTGAGGCACTGAGAGAGCAATGTTCAGGAAGTGGGCAGTGCTCGAACATCTGTTCATAGAACAGATGCGCCGTGTTGCACACTTCTTGGCAGCCTACGTGATTTGCTTTGAGTACCACTTTGCAAATTGTGTAGGGCCGGCTAAGGCTGGTGAATGAAAAGAAAAAAAAAAGAGTGGCACTCAGAGGATGGACGGTGCCGACATCGGGGGAATGTCCAGCCTACATAACGTCCAAAAAGTGTTTTATTGACAATCTGTAAAAAATCACGCACGAAATTGCGCATCGTATGACCGTTTTCGCGCATTCCGTGAAAAAATACGTCAATGCGTTCGGACGCACTTTTTTACGGACGATGCGAAAAATGCGTTTGTTTGACCCTAGCCTTATCCTAAGATCACCACCCAGCTAAGTAATGCACAAGTAACCTAGTTAGGAAGGAGCTTGGCCTGATACAGCAGCCATCTTTCATACCTTACGTACTAACACTACTACCTCTTTAAGACGTTTTCTGTAGTTTCTAAACTTTCCAGAGTCTCTGTAACAATTAATTAATTGAAAGGCTTAGCTAACGGAATCACAGGCGCCATAGAACTGATTAAGGCTAGGGTCAGACTAACGCATTTTTCGCGTTGTCTGTGAAAAAGTGCGTTCGAACGAATGGACGCATTTTTTCCCGGAATACGCGATAGCGGTCATACGATGCGCCTTTTCGTCCGTGATTTTGTACGGATCATCAATAAAACACTTTTTGTGTCTGGACGTTATGTTGGCCGGACATTAGCAGCGTCTGACGTCTCCTAATCACGCACACACGCCGCTAGCGGACGCAGCGCACTCTGTACGTCCGTACTAGCGGTTTGACGTTCTAGAAAAAATGCGTTCGTTTGCCACTTGCGTTGCGCGGACGAACGTTCGTGCGGCCGTACTTCGTGAGTTCCCCGGCACTGGACGTCATTTGCTGCTAGCACGGCCGTGATTTCGTGCGTCTAAACGCACGTTAAAACTGCTTTCGTCTGACCCCAGCCTTAGGGCCCAAGGTCATAAGGACTTAGACGAGGGTTCTGCTTGCCCAGATGTTACTTTCTTAACGCTCCTAGCCGGAGATGTCACAGAATCGTCTCTGGACTCCCATATTTAACTTCTGTACCTAATCGTTCATTATATTTGAAGCAGAAATGTACCTTTTGTCAGAGCATGAGGGGAGGAGGGATTTTGGAACGGGACGAACTTGTGAATCTGTGATGTATAAAGTCTTTTGTATGACTGAATGAGAGTCACTCGGGGTTGCGGAGTTATCCCACCTGAGTCCGGGTGACCGAATAAACGCCTTTCCTGCAACCAAGACTCATGTCTGTGTGTCACTGACCGAATTGCACCGATTCTCCTGGGTAAATCCATTACCTTTACAGTTACAGCTTATGTTAGAGATAGTGTCCCTTTAATTTCATGTTCTCAAAATTATTTACAGGGTTATTCAAAGAGAATCGAAAAAGTCACCGCACGTTCGGTGACTTTTCATTCTCCTCAATTCGGTTCGATTTGACGATCCCATTTCGGCGACCCTGCGGTGTATTCAGCAAGTACCACAGGGTCCCCGAATTACAGGGAAAGGTCGCCGCAAACCCGACGAAAACTCACCGCAAAACCCGGCGAATGCACGCCGAAAACCCGCAAAAACATCTGGATTAACCCGCCGAAAACACTGGAAAAACCCGAGCAGGAGCCGATCACACACTGTGAAGCTGCCGGAAAAAGCCAACGCCGCAGACGAATGGAGTGAATAAATTAGAATAACAGTTTGCTTGAATGTTTGAAAAGTGAAACGCTGTTTGCAAAGAAACTACTGAGCGAAAATGTCTGAAATTTATATATGATCCAATGAATGATAATAAAAGAGGGCTGTTACAGGAAAATGAAAAAAACGATTTAAAAAAAAACAAACGGAAAAAAAATCGTCGCAAACAAATCCCGAAATATGCCTAAGTAAAGTTAAAGAAAAAATCCAGAAAAATGCTTAAAATATCCTGAAAAATCTATAAATAAAGAGACTCTTTACTGCAGAATTTTATAATGAACGGTTTATTAGATATTGAATTAAAACGGGAATATTTTTAACATTGAAGCCTATGGGATTCTCCTGAATAAACCTGCCGAATTAAACCACCGAATGGCAGGGCATTTCGGGAACCTTTCACTGCTGGTTTGTGCTCGCTGAATAGCCGAAGAAGTGCTTTTTCATGGGGTTTTCACTGCCCTCGAACAGGCACGTATGTGCAGGCAATTCGCCAGGATTTGTTGAATTGCCTGCTCTCTGGATAGCTGAATGGTCAAGAAAGGTAACCGAACGCTGAATTTCAGCATTTGGTTACCTTTCTGCAGCCATTCGGATCTCTTTGGATAACCCTGTATGTCTTGGGGGGGCTTCGTTCACACCAACCTTCTAATCTTTTGGGGCCCTATTACATTCTTCACGCAAAAATGCACGGTAAACGTGTGAATTTTTGTGCGAAGCGTTAAACGTTAACGCGCGTAAATCAACACTGGTATTACAATCCTCGCGCTTTTTTTCATCCGTCAAAAAATATCACGTGTAAAACGGACGTGCAAAAACACGCGCGCAGTGACGTTGCGCGCAGAAATCAGTGTACGGACTGTTTTTTTCATGCGATTCAGCCAATCAGAATTAAGAAACACAATTGTCTCACGTTAAGATTTTGCGCCTGTCAAAGTCAATCTGCGCATATATGCTGTATCAAAAAAAAACACACGCACAACCTCTCCATTTTATTGGTATGTGTAGAATGTGTAACTATACTTTGCTGCGTTATTTTTTTTTTGGGCTGGTGTATTTGGTTTCGGTCACGACATTCAGATTTGCCGTTACCACCAGCTTTCAGGAGTTGGTAAAATTATGCGCGCAATGTCTATGCGTTACAAACTGCGCATAGATTGTAATAACATCCGCATACCAGCACACAAACGCATTTGCGCTCACAATGTTAAGCATAGGACGCGCACAGTACAGTACGCTCGCGCAGGTTCACCCGTGGTAGACGATTACGCGCATTTGTTGCGCTGACATTGTAATACGACGTTCAGCGCAAAGGGTCCCTCTCGTTAATGCGTTTTTGCGCACGCATTAACGTTTGCGTGAAGAATGTAATAGGGCCCTTGATGTTTTAATATATTGATTAAATGTAATCTGCATAGCACGATGGATACATCGAAACCTGTATTTGTTCGCAATCGCCTCAGTTATAGGAAGCAATTTGTCTTCGTATTTTCTGGTTATTGTATCCTTATTCTAAGCAAGTAATACCCCACTCTGCATTTACTAGGCTTGTGCATTCGTGAAAATTCCGAAATTCCGAAACCCGAAACGCACATCCCTAGCATTTACCATTGAAATCTCGAACTACGAAAAGAACAGCAAAACAATACACACAATAAAAGGCTAAACAAAGAAATCGGCCATACAAACGTATTCACACACCACCTCTACAGCGCACATGTACCTCGAGCCGTTCTTCAGATTTCTCGTATGTAAAGCATCAGAGTTTGTCACCGTTGCAACAATGTAGACGTTCGCCGGTGCTTTACGAATAACCCCATAATCTGCTGCACATTAAGAAAATAATCTGCATAAACTCCGGATCGAGCACTGAGTGCGATAGCCGAAGCTTCGAGAGATGCAGCGCACTGCAGAATGATCAATCTGTGTTATCTGAGACTGCCATGAAAATGCTGCATCGACTGCTGAACATGGGACAGCGCCGAGGTTTTAAAAGCTGAAGAGCGTTTGTGCTTTCGAGGGAAAAAAAAAAAAGGATCTCCCTTTTTATAATGGGTTTTGCGAAGCTGATACGCTGAAGAAAAACCAGCCTTGTCATCACGCGAGAACTTTGAACGGGGTTAAAATGCATTAAAAGAAGATTTTATCATTGTTCTCGAAAAATAATTATTACAATAAACCCTTGTTGCTTAAATCTTGTCTTATCATACATTAAATGTAACGTCGTTTGGCGGATTTCAATATTATTAAGCTACTACCTGTGTTGTATCGTTTAACGGTCTTCTAATAGAGTATATTATGATGCTGTGACCAGGGCTGGATTTATAAACCAGGAAAAGGCATGTGCCTACCACAGCGGGGGGGGGGGGGGGCGGCACCTTCGCTGCTCTGGAATTTTTTCTATGTTACATAATTTTTTATTTAGTTTTATCTTTTTTGCAAAGAAAGGTGCCCAACTGTCTATAAAACTAAATAAATTTTTTTTTTAAATATGCACTTTTTAGAAAATGTATTATTTTTTTTTACGCAGAAAGACGCACTCCAGCGGTGGACACCTTTCTCTGTAAATGTAAACAAAATGGAAATTCTTTTTTTTTTAAATTTTGTTAAAAAAAAAGCATCAAAATATTTTGCCCCTAAACAAAATATATATATATATATTTCCCCCAGTTTCGGCGCTTTTTTTTTTTTTGAGAAGGGGGGGGGGTGTAAATCCAGCCCTGGTTGTGACCTGTTTGTCCACATTTCTGCATTTGGTATTTATTTATGGAAAGAAAGCTTAGCAAAAAATGGGTGCCGGACAAAATCCCTACAGCCAGGTTCCCTAATGCCAACATTTCGACAGCTAATTTCCAGACAGAACAAGTGCCGGACATACCAAGATCCCTACACGGCCAACTTCCAGACATCCATAATCCCAGTGGCTAACCCCAATACTAACACCCTAACCCTAGGTTTAAGGAGGTTAGGGCTAGGTTTAGGGGGGTTAGGGTTAGGGCTAGGTTTGGGGGTTAGGGTTAGGGCTAGGTTTAGGGGGGTTAGGGCTAGGTTTAGGGGGGGCTAGGGCTAGGTTTAGATGGTTAGGGCTAGGTTTAGAGGGTTAGGGCTAGGTTTAGGGGGTGAGGGTTAGGACTAGATTTAGGGGGTTAGGGTTAGGACTAGATTTAGGGGGTATGGGTTAGGGCTAGGTTTAGGGGGTTAGGGCTAGGTTTAGGGGGTTAGGGCTAGTTTTAGGGAGTTAGGGGGTTAGGGCTAGGTTTAGGGGGGCTAGGGCTAGGTTTAGAGGGTTAGGGCTAGGTTTAGGGGGTTAGGGTTAGGACTAGATTTAGGGGGTTAGGGTTAGGACTAGATTTAGGGGGTATGGGTTAGGGCTAGGTTTAGGGGGTTAGGGCTAGGTTTAGGGGGTTAGGGCTAGTTGTAGGGAGTTAGGGGTTAGGGCTAGGTTTAGGGGGTTAGGGCTAGGTTAAGGGGTTTAGGGTTAGGACTATATTTAGGGGGTTAGGGTTAGGACTAGATTTTGGGGGTTAGGGCTAGGTTTAGGGGGGTTAGGGCTAGGTTTAGTGGGTTAGGACTAGTTTTAGGGGGTTAGGGTTAGGGCTAGGGGGTTAGGGCTAGGTTTAGGAGGGTTAGGGAGGAGGGTTAGGGTTAGTGTTAGCCGCTGGGATTTTGGATGTCTGAAAGTTGGCCGTCAGGGAGTTGTCTGTGTAGGGAAGTTGGCCGTCGGGATTTTGGCATTAGGGAACCTGGTTGTAGGGATTTTGACCCAAACTCAAAACAAATCATAAGTCTAATTTAAAATCATCAGCCAAAAGGCACAACGTTCTGCTGGACCTGGACAGAGGAAGAGCGCCACGATCCAAACTGAGAGGTGTGAAGTGATACCGAGGTAAGAGGAGGAGAGATCTCTATCAAAAGTTGAGTAACCTTTATCCAAAAACCTTTTCATGACGACATGATACTGTAGCGATTGGTCTTCAAGAGGTAGACAATGGATCGGATCTGTGCATGCGCGAAGCTGAGCTCCATTGTTCTGCACGGGGACTATGGCACCCACGTACATAGGGCCCTATCACCCTCTTCAAGCTAACGCTAGCTTTCACGTGAGCGCTAGCTTAAAAGAAGTGATACGCTCCACACGGATCACCTCCGATTCGCTAATGAGTTAATACCCGTTAGCGAATCGGTATTAGCGGTTTATACCGCAAGCTTACTGTACTTTGTGCTCCCTATACTTAACAGGAGGAGTGCAAAGTGCAAGCAGGGATTAACTAGTGTTAGGATCACAAGGTCCTAGTTACTAAGAGCTGTCGCTAACTGAATAAGTTGACACCATCTCTGAGCTGCTGCGGAGTCAGTTAGCAGCAGCTGAAAAGCCCCCCAAAAATCAAATACTCACCTCTCATCCCGGGGCGAGAATGACGGCCCGATCTGACGCTTCTGGCCCCAGGAGCAGAGTGAGACTGGGGAAAAAAGATCCCCAGTTTTCCTCTGCGATCACTCCGCCGACCAGCAGGATCTCGCAAGAGGCGAGTTCCTGCCGGTCATGTGACCAGGCAGCAGAAGCCTCCGTGGAGTCCGTTGGACGTATGCGTACACAGACAAGCATGTACTACAGCTGGTTGTGATAAAACAGAGATTTCTTTTGCTCCAGGCCCAGTGATTTCTAGTTATACCTCACCATATGAAAAAACTACCCGAATGTGCTTGATTGGCCAGAGCTGTGTGTGTTTACATTGTTATTAGGGATGAGTCGAACACTCCCCGAGTTCGGTTAGAAGCCGAACCCGAACTTTCCAAATGTTCGGATCCGAACCCGAACCCGAACTCGAACCCCATACAAGTCAATGGGGCTGAAAATTCGGTTTTTAGAGTGCCCTCCAAGAGGGCATATATGCTAGATATTTGCCATAAAAGGTGTATGGGGGTCCGGGTAGTGCCCTGGGGGACAGGAAACAAGGACAAAAAGTTAAAAAAAATACGTTTTTAAAGGGACAGTGAGTTTTCCATGAAATAAGGGTTAAAAATAAAAACGAAAAATTCCTTCAAATATCGTGGCTAGGAGGTCCCCATAACCTGCCCGTGAAGTGGCGGATTTCTAGGATGTATAGAAATATGTAAAAAACAAAAAATGACATTTCACATGACGGTAAATGCTTTTCCTTTAATCTATCCATAAACAACTGCTTGGGGCGGCAGTCTGTATGAAAAGAGGAGACATTTTCGGACACGCAGAAAAAGTTTACTGATTTTTTTGGCGGGGAAAAGCAGGAGAATGACTGGAGAATGGAAAATTCTAGACCAAATAGCCGATTTGGAAAGTGAGATAAATGGGAGAATTTTTCTGGTTTGGCTATTTTGACCTAGAATTTTCTCTTCAGTCATTCTCCTGAGTTTCACCTTTCTCTGAATAACCCTGTCAGGGTTATTCAGAGAGCGGTGAAGAGCAGGAGAATGACTGGAGAATGGAAAATTCTAGGTCAAAATAGCCAAACCAGAAAAATTCTCCCATTTAGGCAGGGGTCAGACTAGCGAATTTTTAACGTGCGTTTAGGCACACTTAATCACGGCCGCACTAGCAGCAAATTACGGGCAATGACGGCCAATATACGAAGTACGGTCGCACGAAAGTCCGGCTGCGCAACGCAAATGGAAAATGAACGCATTTTTTTGAGAACGCAGAACCACTAGTACGGACGTACAGAGTGCGCTGCGTCCACTAGCGGCGTGTGTGCGTGATTTGGAGACGTCAGACCCTGCTCATGTCCGGCCAACATAACGTCCAGACACCCAAAGTTTCCTGGTTTGGATCCGTAAAATATCACGCACAAAAATGCGCATCGTATGACCGTTTTCGCGCATTCCGTGAAAAAATACGGCAATGCGTTCGGACGCACTTTCGGTCGCTGTGAAAAATGCGTTAGTCTGACCCTAGCCTTATCTCACTTTCCAAATCGGCTATTTGGTCCAGATTGTTCACTTTTCCTGCCATTCTCCTGGTTTTCACCTTTCTCTGAACAACCCTGAGAGAGAGGTGAAAGCCAGGAGAACTGTCAGGAGAAGAGAACAATCTAGACCAAATAGCCAATTTGGAAAGTGAGTTAAATGGGAGAATTTTTCTGGTTTGGCTATTTTGACCTAGAATTTTCACTTCTCCAGTTATTCTCCTGCTTTTCACCGCTCTCTGAATAACCCTGTGAATGTTTAATCCCGAGGTGAAAAATAACATTGCTTAAGGCTGGGGTCAGACGAGCGCAGTTATGTGGAGCCCCACACACGAAGTACGTCCGCACGGAAGTGCGGATGCATGGCGGACGCAGCAAACGGACGCGGGTTAGGCAAGAACGTAATACTGCTAGAACGGACGTGCGGAGAGCGCCACGTCCGCAACGTCCGTGTAGCTTTGTGTGTGAGTGATGAAACGAGGTCAGATGGACTGCATTTATACGTCCAGCATTTTTGACGGACAGAATGTTGTTTCATTGTTATTTATTTTCCCTGCTACATCAGTCAAAAAATACGTCAGTGAAAAAAACGGACTGTTTGGCCACTACTTTGTCCTCAGTCAGTAAGTACGTCCGTACTGCACGGACGCACAGTCTGTACAAAATGCGCTCATCTGACCCTAGCCTTAGATGTTATTTTGAATTTTTTTCAAACACCAGTTAACCAGCCAAGTGGTTCTCCTGTGCTATGGACGCGCTGAGCCCAGCACTCCGGGACCCCGGCGGAGCAATTAGATGTCATTGTGGTGGCGCGATGACATCTAATCCAGGCGCCCACCCCCCCCCCGCAAGTGCGGAGGAAGCACCTGAAAGGGAGGGGAAAAGGCAGAGGCAGATCGCTGGGGGGCAGAGGGTTAATCCAGGCACAGTTTGGAAGGGCACAGCCTGCCCTTCCAAACGGTGGCTGTGATTAACCCCTGGGGAGCCGGATCACGAATCGGCGCTGAAAAGCGCCGGATCGTGATCCTCTCCTGGAGCTGGCCAACATCTTGGATGTCGGCCAAGCCTCCAGGAACTCCCCCTGAGCCTCCAATGAACTCCCTATCTCCCGATCCGTGGCAGCTAGGGGTTAATGTTTGATATCGTTGGATCGGCCAGAGCATGGCCTTTCCAAGGATACCAAACATGAGCATGAAAAATGTTTTAAACAAAAAAAATATATATATATATTTAAAAAAAAATCTAAAAAAAAAATAAACAAGTTTTTTTTGTTTTTGTTTTGTTAATGCAGCAATATTGTTCCCATTTCAATTATAATGTGAACAATAATGCTGCACTAACGATTTTTGTATGCGGTGCGTTTGTTAAAAAAAGCGAAATTTTCCCCAAAAAAAATGTAACGCGACCCCATTTCTAATTTTTTTAACAAGCGCACCCCATACAAAATATAACCACAAACGATCGCATTTTAAAATGTGAAAAAAAACACTTTACACATGATAAATTATTGAAAATTCTAATTTTATTGCATTTTTGTTATAATATACAGACATGACATAACGTATACATGTAATAATGACATATTATGAATCTGCCAAGTCTGCCGGAAAGATTGATATATAATATGTCTGGGTCATATATCAAAATATGGCTACAAAACGCGGTTAAACATGATGAGCGAAAGCGGTAAAAATGACCTCGGCACAGAGGTGTGAAAAGCCTCAGCAGCGAAAGGGTTAAATGCAGCATATTAGGATGTTTTAGGGAAATTAATTCTCAAATCTCAATCAGAAGCAGACACCACCCCACCCTCAGATGTACAATGTATCAAATTGATTACCAGACTAAAAACACCTGGTGTTATGCCCGTTTGTGAACAGAGGTCATTTAGAGTTGATAATCTTTCCACGTACACATTAGTTTTTAATTCAATATCTAATAAATTGTTGCTTATAATATTCTGCAGTAAAGAGTCTCTTTATTTCTAGATTTTTTAGTATTTTTTTAAGCATTTTCTATACTTTTTCAAAATTTCTTTTTTCTTTCGAACTCGAACCGAACACACCCAAAAAGTTTGAAATTCACGAACTTTCGAACTGCCAAAGTTCGGGTCGAACCCCCGAACCGTCGGAACCTGAACAGCTCATCCCTAATTGTTATGAGTTTCTGTGAATGAGTGGTAAACTGAGGGAGTGAATGAGCGATTGGATGTTTCTGATGTATTTGAGATGTATGAAAAGTGACAAGGGACTATAGTGGTTACTTGGAGAGAAGGGAAAGAGGTGGTAGCATGGGCACATAGTGCCACTGTGTGGGCAGATAAAGGTATTAACACAAAAACAAATAATGTGAAGGACCTGGTGCTGGTGGAGATGTATTATGGACTGTATGTACTTTAAAATAGATTGCTATCAAAAGTATTTATTGTGCTAATACACTGTTAATGTTATACTAATACACACAGTCAATGGTGTTGTAATTATTATTATTATTATTATTCTTTATTTATAAAGCGCCAGCATATTCCGCAGCGTAATGTATCTCGATGTATGGATCTGGTTCTTTTTTATCTATATGTCTGCATCGATTTATATTTATCTAATCTTTATTTATTTATTTACATATCTATATTTATCGGTCTTAAAGTCATAATTGAGTGCAAGATATTAAACACAAATATACAGAATATCACAGAAAATAAATATGTAGGAAATATAGTCACTATGTTACATGTTAAGGCTGGGGTCAGACGAACGCAGTGCAAACGCGCGTGCAGCCGCACTTTATTACGGCCGTAGTAGCAGCAAATGACGGGCAATGACAAGCAATATACAAAGTACCGCCGCACGAAAGTGCGGCCACGCAACGCAAGCGGCAAACAAACGCATTTTTTTGAGAACGCCAAACCACTAGTACGGACGTACAGAGTGCGTTGCGTCCGCTAGCGGCGTGTGTGTGTGATTAGGAGACGTCAGACGCTGCTAATGTCCGGCCAACATAACGCCCAGATGCAAAAAGGGTTTTATTGATGATCCGTACAAAATCACGGACGGAAATGCGCATCGTATGACCGCTATCGCGTATTCCGTGAAAAAATACGTCCATTCGTTCGAACGCACTTTTTCACCGACAACGCGAAAAATGCGTTCGTCTGACCCTAGCCTTACAGGTGCATTCTGTATATAGTCACTATGTTACATGTTTACAGGCGCATTCTGTATATAGTCACTATGTTACATGTTTACAGGTGCATTCTGTATATAGTCACTGTGTTACATGTTTACAGGTGCATTCTGTGTATAGTCACTATCAGGGTTATCCAAAGAGATCCGAATTGCTTGAGAAAGGTAACCGAACGCTGAAAATCAGCGTTCGGTTACCTTTCTTGGCCATTCGGCTATCCAGAGAGCAGGCAATTCGCCAAATCCTGGCAAATTGCCTGAACATACGGTGCCAGTTCGGTGCCTGTTCAAGGGCAGTGAATCCCCATGAAAAAGCACTGCTTCAGCTATTCAGAGAACACAAACCAGCAGTGAAAGGTTCCCGAAATGCCCTGCCATTCGGTGGTTTCAATCAGCAGGTTTATTCAGGAGAATCCCATAGGCTTCAATGTTAAAAATATTCCCGTTTTAATTCAATATCTAATAAACCGTTCATTATAAAATTATGCAGTAAAGAGTCTCTTTATTTATAGATTTTTTAGGATATTTTAAGCATTTTTCTGAATTTTTTTAATTTTTTTAAAAAGTCTGATTTTTTTTTTAAGTTTACTTATTTTTTCTGTAACAGCCCTCTTTATTATCATTTCCTGGACCTCATATGTAAATTTCAGACATTTTCGCTCAGTAGTTTTTTTGCAAACAGTGTTTCACTTTTCAAACATTCATACAAACTGTTTTCCTAATTTATTCCCTGCCCTCTGTCTGCGGTCTCGGCTTTCTCGGCTTATGTCTGTGGTCTCGGCTTTCTCGGCTTTTTCCGGCAGCTTCGCTGCGGGTGATCGGCTCCTGCTCGGGTTTTTCCGTAGTTTTCGGCAGGTTAATCCAGATGTTTTTGAGGGTTTTCGGCGTGCATTCACTGGGTTTTGCGGCTCGTTTTCGTCGGGTTTGCGGCAGCTTTTCCCTGCAATTCGGGGACCCTGTGGTGTTTGCTGAATACACCACAGGGTCACCGAAATGGGATCGGCAAAAGGAACCGAATTGAAGAGAACTAAAAGTCACCGAACGTGACTTTTTGAATCTCTTTGAATAACCCTGTATGTTACATGTTTACAGGTGCATTCTGTATATAGTCACTGTGTTACATGTTTACAGGCACATTCTGTGTATAGTCACTATGTTACATGTTTACAGGTGCATTCTGTATATAGTCACTATGTTACATGTTTACAGGTGCATTCTGTATATAGTCACTGTGTTACATGTTTACAGGTGCATTCTGTATATAGTCACTTGTTACATGTTTACAGGCGCATTCTGTATATAGTCACTATGTTACATGTTTACAGGCGCATTCTGTATATAGTCACTATGTTACATGTTTACAGGTGCATTCTGTATATAGTCACTATGTTACATGTTTACAGGCACATTCTGTTTATAGTCACTATGTTACATGTTTACAGGTGCATTCTGTATATAGTCACTATGTTACATGTTTTCAAGTGCATTCTGTATATAGTCATTGTGTTACATGTTTACAGGTGCATTCTGTATATAGTCACTGTGCTACATGTTTACATGTGCATTCTGTATATAGTCACTATGTTATATGTTTACAGGTGCATTCTGTGTATAGTCACTATGTTACATGTTTACAGGTACATTCCGTACTGAGGTATGTTAGTAAGGAGCTCTTGAGTGACTTTAGACTGGGGGAAGATTTGATGGTGTCTGGGAGGTTATTCCATAATTGTGGTGCTCTGTAGGATAATGTGTATCGAGCCACTTTCTTTTTGTATTGTGGTATTGTAAGTAAGGTGCAGGTCCTGGATCGGAGGTTATAGGATGAGGGAACTGCTGGGGGAAGCAGTCTATTCAGGTAGGTTGGCAGCTTCCCAGAAAATCTCTTAAACACCAGGTTGGAAAGGTGAAGGGTGCGTCTAGATTTCAGCGATGGCCAGTTTAGTTCTTTTAACATGTCACAATGGTGGGTCATGTAGTTACATTGTAGTACAAAGTGGCAGAATGAGTTATACAATGTAGTAAGTTTATGAAGGCGCGTTTGCGGGTCAGCTGCATACACTACATCTCCGTATTCAATAGCCAGCATAAGCATTTGTTGTACAATCTGCTTTGTTACCGCGGAGCTCAGGCAGGATTTGTTTCTGTACAGGGCACCTAGTTTGGGGTAAAGTTTAGATGAGAGTTTTTCGATGTGGGGGCCAAAGATTAGATTTGGGTCCAACCACATACCTAGATATTTGAGAGAATTAACTGCAGTCAGCGTGTCATTTGATTTTGTCCTGACTAGGGATGAGCTGTTCGGTTCGATCAGTTCGGAGTTCGATTCGAACATCGGCAATTCGAAAGTTTGCGAACTTCGAACTTTTTGGCGTGTTCTTTCACGTCCGAAAAATAAAAAAATAAATTTTTAAAAAAGTATAAAAAATGCTAAGAAAATACTAACAAATCTAGAAATAAAGAGACTCTTTACTGCAGAATATTATAAGCAACAGTTTATTAGATATTGAACTAAAAACTAATGTCTAGGTGCAAAGATTCTCACCTCTAAATGACCTGTGTTCTCAAACGGCGTAAACAACAGGTGTTTAATTAGTGTTTGGAAATAACATGTGCTTCTAATTAGTCCGGTCTCAGGAATTTGATACATTGTATGCAGACTGAGAGTGCTAGGTGTCGTGTGTGGGTCTGTGATGGCGATGTTTCCATACATCCTACAAATCCGCCACTTCACGGGCAGGTTATGGGGACCTGCTAGGCACGATATTTGAAGAAATTTTTCGTTTTTATTTTTAACCCTTATTTTATGGAAAACTCACTGTTCCTTTAACCCTTTCACTGCTGAGGCATTTCACTGCTGTGTGCTGAGCTAATTTTTACCGCTTTCGCTCATCATGTTTAAACACGATTTGAAGCCACATTTTATTATACGACTCAGACATATTATATATCGTTCTTTCCGGCAGACTCGGCAGATTCATAATATATCATTTTTATATGTATACGTCATGTTCTGCCTGTATATTATAACAAAAAATGCAATAAAACCTGAATTTTTAATCATATGCAGCGTGTAAAGTGTTTTTTTTTACCTTCTATCACATGAACATTTGCAGTTATATTTTCTATGGGGTGCGCTTGTACAAAAATTAGAAATGGGGACTTATTAAATTTTTTGGGGGGGAATTATATGATTTTTATTTTTAGCAAACGCACACCATAGAAAAAAATCATTAGTGCAGCATCATTGTTCACATTATAATTGAAATGTGAACAATATTTCTGCATTAATAAAAATGACACACAAAAAAAATACATGTTTCTATTTTTTTTAATTTTATTTTTTTACTTTATACCTGGTCATGTTGGGTATCAATCGGAAGGCCATGCTTAGGCCTTTCGATTGACACCCTCCATGACCCCCTAGCTGCCACAGTTCTGGAGATATCGGGGGTTCAAATGAACCTACTATCTCAACCAGGGGATTCCGGGCAGCTAGGGGTTCGCCGGCTATCTGATGTCATCACGCTATGCGTGAGGATGTCAGGCAGTGAGGGGGGACCCGGGGGTGGAGTTGCCATCCAAGATGGCGGCCCCCACCGGAGCTAGGCTGCACTTCGGCGCCGCAAGGCACCGAGGTGCGACCCGGTGCCTAAGGGGTTAAAGCCAGGCACCGCTTAAAAGGGGAGACTCTCTCCTTTATTCGGTGCCTGGCTTTTTTTTGTGGGACCTCCCGATCGGGAGGGAGAGGGATCCGAACGGACCCCCCTTCCCTTCTAGGCGATCTCCCGGCATTGCCGGGGGGGGTCGCCTGGAAATGACGTCATCGCGCATGGCGCAATGACATCATTTACGTTGGGAGGAGCTTGACTTCAACGTCTGAGGACGCTGAAGTCAGAACGCCGTGGGACCCCGGACAGAGAGGTGAGTATCTCCGCCGGGGGTCCCGCAAAGCTGATGACGTGTGGGACACGTCCTCCTCAGCATACAGTGGGAGTAACTGAGGACGTGAGCCACACATCGTCAGCAGTGAAGGGGTTAAAAAACTCTTGTTTTAAAAACTTTTTGTCCTTGTTTCCTGTCCTCCAGGGCACTACCCGGACCCCCATACACCTTTTATGGCAAATATCTTGCATATATGCCCTCTTGGAGAGGCTCTCTAAAAATCTAATTTTGAGTCCCATTGACTTGTATTGAGTTTGTGTTCGTGTTCGAGTTCGAATTCAAACTTTTGAAAAGTTCGAGTTCGAATGCGAACCGAACTCGGGGGTGTTCGGCTCATCCCTAGTCCTGAAGCATAGAATGGAAGGTTTTAAATTACGTAGTTTAGGTGCTGGTTTAAAGAGCATTGTGACAGCTTTGTCAGAATTTAGAATAAGTTTGTTAACTGTATTTGTATTGTATTTAATTTTTTACTTTTACAGGAAACGGTCATGTTTGCTATTTTTGGAAAGGTCATGCTCTATTTGATGATCCTGTAGCTGTTATGTTTCTGGAGATACAGGGGTCCAAATGACCAACAGTGCAGACATAAGGGGTTAATCGAAGAGCACCGATTTTTCAGTGTTCCCTCTTGTTCTGCGCACTTCATGAAATACATTTTAGACACCGTAAGCGTATTTGACATGCAGAGGGCTCCCCCTGTTGGACAAAAATCACTATTACATGTATAATACTGTCAAGGTATAGAAGTGACCCAACACACCATTACTCACAAATAAGGAGAAGCCTAAACTGATTGGTGGGACTTTATAATGACCAGTGACTAGGCTCAAGAAAGAATAGACAGACAACAAGCCAATATCCGAGAGACCGGAGATATGCAGAATGGGGATAAATGAGGTCAGGATACCAACGATGCACCATGTCACTAAACAGGAGCCACGGCTGAACACAGAAGAATTATGGGTAATCCATAAGCAAAGCCATGGTCAGTACACAAAAGGACAATAAAGAACAAAATAACTGTCAGGCTACATGAAGGAGCGCTGCCCTAATGCAACACTATCCCTTTAAAGGAAGAAACCCAGAATGCAAAGAAACAAGACGAATACGGAAAAAAGGGTTAATGATACGTATTGTATGTAACAAAAATGGAAACCAGTCAACAGGACAAAGATTACAGCAGGGTATAGGCAACAGCAGGATGGCATGGGAACTGGAGGCGGATAGCACAGGAACCGGAGGCGGACAGCAGGAGGGCACAGGAACCGGAGGTGGACAGCAGGAGGGCACAGGAACCGGAGGCAGACAGCAGGATGGCACGGGAACCAGAGGCAGACAGCAGGATGGCACGGGAACCGGAGGCAGACAGCAGGATGGCACGGGAACCGGAGGCAGACAGCAGGATGGCACGGGAACCAGAGGTGGACAGCAGGATGGCACAGGAACCAGAGGCGGACAGCAGGATGGCACGGGAACCGGAGGCAGACAGCAGGATGGCACGGGAACCGGAGGCAGACAGCAGGATGGCACGGGAACTGGAGGCGGACAGCAGGATGGCACAGGAACCAGAAACAGACAGCAGGACGGCATGGGAACTGGAGGCGGACAGCAGGATGGCACAGAACCGGAGGGGACAGCAGGATGGCACAGGAACCAGAAACAGACAGCAGGATGGCATGGGAACTGGAGGCGGACAGCAGGATGGCACGGGAACCGGAGGGGACAGCAGGATGGCACAGGAACCAGAAACAGACAGCAGGATGGCATGGGAACCGGAGGCAGACAGCAGGACGGCACATGAACCAGAGGCGGACGGCAGTATGGCACGGGAACAAGAGGCAGACAGCAGGATGGCATGGGAACCGGAGGGGACAGCAGGATGGCACAGGAACCGGAGACGGACAGCAGGATGGCACAGGAACCGGAGGCAGACAGCAGGACGGCACATGAACCGGAGGCGGACGGCAGGATGGCATAGGAACCGGAGGCGGACGGCATGGGAACCGGAGGCAGACAGCATAAGATAGGTAAAATGGGCAAAGGAGGAACTACAGTATGGTGGAAATTGGGGGGGGGGAATCACTTAAGGTGTGCAGCAGATCCAGGAGGAAACCTGACAATAACACACTGAGGCATGACTAGAAACACAACAAGGTAATGGAGTGAACACTTACACTTTAAATACCCCAAGACAAGGGGCTATTGGATGACGCTTGCCTATGGTGTCAGATGATGTAAAACATGTGCATGATACTGCCGCTCGGTATAAGAGACCTCAGGCCCTATTCCCTAGTGAATGCTGACGTTAGAATTCAGAGGTGTAAGCGTTAGTGCCAGGATAAGTTACTTTAACGCATGCCCCCGCCCCATATTACCTTCCTGATGCTAAAATGAAGGAGAATCAGGCCAAAAGATGGTCGCCACTATGAGCCAGGCGGCCATCTTGTTCAGAATATTGGTTCACTTTAATATAACTAGGTAGATTTTAGTTGAAACTAGAATGAAGCTTACATAGAATCTTAGGAATGTGTTAGATTAGCAGAGAAGCAATTAAAATTAAGGAAGATCCGGGCCGTTCCTGGCACACAGGGACAGGATGAGACATGGATACACCAAGGTCACAGAGGCCTGCAGCAAGACAAAAAAGAGCGTAGAAACAGACCAGGTCTTATCTACAACAAATAACAAACAGGCTCTAGGGAGGTGGGCACAGACCGGATTGAGCGTAGCAGCAAATCATCTTCTGTCAAACTAACATGAAGTTTGCCAATTTATGACCAATGCATGGAATGTCTTTATAATTAACCAAGGGAGGTACTAACCCACGTGGGGTGGGATAGTCTCACCGGGAGGTGGGTTAATTGGGATGTACCTAATTATGTATTCGGGGGTATAAGACCCCTTGTCGGGGGGAACTCGGGGCTCACTCTTTGCGATTCAATCCTGTGTGAGCATTCTGTGACGTCACAATAAAGTTTGCCGTTCCTGAAGAGACTCGTGTCCAGACAATCCTTGCTCGTGTCGGCCCGGCCTCGTCCCGAGTGAACCAAGTGGATTCCGGTTACAAAACCTGTATGAAATCACTTAGCGCATCGGTTTTGTAATATTTGCATATTGATTTACTAACCAATCATATGCCAGTGTTCAAATTGTCTGGTGACTGTTGAACTGGCTGAGTCAGTTGGCAGTTGGCCTCTCTGTGAGCAACGGTCATTCAGCAGCTCTGATATATTGTAATAAAACCAGCAGCACGTTTATCCTTATTTCTGCATCCGAGAGTCATTTGCACAAACGCCTCAGTGGCACAAAAACCAAACATTACATGGTGTCAGTGAAGTGAGATCAAGCTGAAAGATGATTGCTACTATGAGCCAGGCAGCCATCTTGTTCAGAATATTGGTTCACCAGTAAATAGAATAGATTTTTATTAGATGTGCAAAGCAGAGCTTACATAGAATTCCAAGAATGTGTGGTAGATTAGAAAGCTAGCAATAAAACCAGGCAGAATCCGGCCGGCTCTTGGCATGGAGAGACAGGAAGATAAATGAATGGGGCAAGGTCACTGAGACGAGCAGAGAAACAAAGAGATCATAGAGAACAGACCAGGCCCCAAGCTATCTCAATAAACATAGCCTATAGGGAGGGCGGCGCTGCCCTGAGAAAGACAGCACAACAAATCACAGACTGTCAAACTAACGTGAAGTGTATCAATTTATAGTTAAATGAGAAATTCCTTTGTACTAACGATGGGAAGTACTAACCCACGTGGGGTGGAATAAAGTGTCATTGGGAGGTGGGCTAATTGGGATGTACCTAATTACGTATTTTTGGGTATAAGATCCCTTGCACGGGTGAAAGGGGGGGCTCACTCTTTGCGATTCAATCCTGTGTGGGCACTTGTGTGACGACACAATAAAGTTTGCCTTTCCTGAAGAGACTCGTGTTCTGACAATCCTTACTTGTGCCCGGTCCGGCGCCGTCTTGAAAGTGAATCTGTTTTTGTCCGCCTACATCAGAAGAAACAGATCTCTTCTCGTAACATGATGCCGCTGGAGTCCCAATGCCCACAATGAATTGAGAAGCAAGTAACTTGCCTGAGACATGGCGGAGGTTCAACAACACACACAGCTCATATTCGGTGGACCCCTGAAAAGTAAGAGTGAGGATGTAAAATGTAATTACCTCCTCTAGGCTTGTGCACCGATTTTCTTTTAGGTTCGATTCGGTTTGATTTTTCGGATTTTTAAACTTTTCGATTCGGCTCGTTTCGACCGATTTCGGTTTCGATTCGATTCGGTTCGGCTCGTTTTTCGGGTACTTTTTTTTCGGAATATCGACCATTTTTCGTATTTTCGTGTCACTGTGCTCGGTTTTTGTATCGACTTTTCGTGATTTCGGAAATTTTCGTTTTTCGGAATTGTACATTTTTCGGAATATCGACCATTTTTCGTATTTTTCGTGTCACTTTGCTCGTTTTTTGTATCGTCTTTTCGTTTTTCAGAAAATTTTCGTTTTTTCAGAAAATGTTCGTTTTTCAAAAAAAAATTCGTTTTTCGGGAAATTTTCGTTTTTCGGAAAATTTTCGTTTTTCGGAACGTCTGTTCTCCTCGTTTGACACATTTCAAGTCCATTCGAAAAATCCGAAAATATTTCGTTTCGGCTCGGAAAACTTTTCGGATCTGAAATTTTCGGATCTAAAAATTTTCGGAAATTCGGCCGCATCCGAAAACACGAATCGGGAAATTTCGTGAAAATTCCGAAATTCCGAAACCCGAAATGCACATCCCTAACCTCCTCCTATTGGCTGGTGAAAAGGGCAGAGACAGTTTCAATACATGGGCTTTATCTGCAGACGATGCTATGTCACTAAAGTCAAATTACGACCATTTGGCTACGGCTGCATGGCTACGGTGGTGAACGCCTGTCAGTTATAGGAAAATGCTACTGGGAATACCAACACAAAGACACTCAACAGATCTATTCACTAAAAGGTGAAACTCAGGAGAACTGCAGGAGAAGTGAAAATTCTAGATCAAAATAGCCAAACCAGAAAAATTCTCCCATTTATCTCACTTCCAAATTGGCTATTTGGGGGGTTATTCAGAAAGATCTTAACTGTTGCCGAAATGCAGATCTGAAATGTCATCGTAATCTGAAATGTCGCCAAAATTCAGCGTACAATGACATTTTCAGGGCTATTCAGAGAGCAGGCAGTTCGCCAAATTTCGGCAAATTGCATGCACGTACGGTGCCTGTTCGAGGGCAGTGAAATCCCCCATAGAGAAGCAATGGTTAATCTATACAGACACCGAACATCAGAGAAATGTCAGTGAAATGCCCTGCCATTCGGTGGTTTCATTCGACAGGTTTATTCAGGCGAATCCCATAGGCTTCAATGTTAAAAATAATCTCGTTTTTATTCAATACCTAATAAACCGTTTATTATTTTAATTTGCAGCAAGAAGTCTCTTTATTTACTGTTTTTTTTAGGGCATTTTTGGGGATTTTTTCAGCAAAATCTTTTTTCCGCTTTTTTTTTTCTTTTTAAATCGTTTTTCTTTTTTCTGTAACAGCCCTTTTTATTATCATTCATTGGATTTTATATGTTAATTCCAGACATTTTCGTTCTGTAGTTTTTTTGCAAACAGAGTTTCAAATTTTAAACTTTCAAGCGTACTGTTTTTTTTGTGTTTTTTTACCCCCGTTCGTCGGCTCTTTGGCTTTTTCCGGTGGCTGCTCTGCGCTGTGATTGGTGGCTCGGTGGCTTTTTCCAGCGTGTTCAGCGTTGTGTTTGCGGCGGTTTCTGCTGGTTTTTGGTGAGTGTTCGTCAGGTTTGCGGTGGGTTTTCCCTGCGGTGCTTGCAGAATACACTGCACAGTGGGGAACTTTGATTCCCCGAAGCGCAGGGAAGCGCAGGGAACGAAAAAGCACCGTAATGTGGGCGACATTTCAGTGCTCTCTGAATAACCCTGTTGGTCTATGTTGTTCTCTTCTCCTGCCAATTCTCATGAGTTTCACCTTTTAAGGGGATATTCAGAGAGCACCGAAATGTCGCCGACATTACGGTGCTTTCTCATTCCCTGCACTTCGGGGAATCAAAATTCCCACGACTCTGCGGTGTATACAGCATTCACCGAAGTGTCCCTGGAGTGCAAGGAAAACCTGCCGCAATCCCGCCGGAACCACCACGACAAACACGCCGGAAAAAGCCGAAGAGCCGCCGATCACAGCGCAGAGCAGCTGCCGGAAAAAGCCAACGAACGGGATAAGAAAAAAAAACCGAAAACAGTACGCTTGAAAGTTTCAAATTTGAAACGCTGTTTGCAAAAAAACTACTCAACGAAAATGTCTGGAATTTACATATAAATCCAATGAACGATAATAAAAAGGTATGTTACAGAAAAAAGAAAAAACGATTTAAAAAAAAAAAAAATTGCCGAAAAAATCCCAAAAAAACACCCAAGAGATCCTAAAAAAATCTATAAATGAGACTTTTTGCTGCAGAATAAAATAATAAACAGTTTATTAGATATTGTATAAAAACGGGAATATTTTTAACATTGAAACCTATGGGATTCGCCTGAATAAACCTGCCGAAAGAAACCACTTAACAGCTGGGCATTTTGGCAACTTTTCACTGCTGTTCGGTGTCTGTGTATAGATTAACCATTGCTTCTCTATGGGGGATTTCACTGCCCTCGAACAGGCACCGTACATGCAGGCAATTCGCCTAAATTTGGCGAACTGCCTGCTCTCTGAATAGACGAATGGCCACGGAATGTCACCGTACGGGGAATTTCAGTGTCTGGTTACATTTCGGATCTCTCTGAATAACCCCGATACAGGTTCAAACGATTTCCTTTCAGAATAATATCAGTTTAAGATGAAATCCAGCGGAAAATAGACGAAACTTACGAAGGTTTAAAAGGTGTGACGGCCATAGCTGAGGACATCCTCATCTATGGGGAAAGGAAGGCAGAGCGCGATCATACTCTTTCCTCTATGTTACAGCGTTCAAGAGAAAGGGCCGTCAAGCTTAACCCAGAGAAAAGTCTCATTTGTGCCACAGAAGACAGTTATTTTGGGCATCTTCTCACGACTGATGAAGTAAAGCCTGATCCTGCGAAAATTAATGTGGTGAGAGACATGGAGCCACCAAAAGACAAAGGTGAACTGGAGACAGTGCTAGGCGTGATCAACTACCTCCGAGTGTCATTTGCACAAACACAACAGCACTCGGCAGCAAACAATACAGGTTTTCGCGCAAGCGTACTGCAATCTGTGCATCCTATACTTAACACGGGGAACACGATCATTAGGCTAGGGTCAGACTAGCGCAGTTTTAACGTGCGTTTAGCCGCACGAAATCACGGCCGTACTAGCAGCAAATGACGTCCAATGCCGGGGAACATACGACGAACGGCCGCACGAAAGTTCGTCCGCGCAACGCAAGTGGCCAACGAACGCATTTTTTCGAGAACGTCAAACCACTACTACTGACGTACAGAGTGCGCTGCGTCCGCATAGCGGCGTGTGTGCGTGATTAGGAGATGTCAGACGCTGCTAATGTCCGGCCAACATAACGTCCAGACGCTAAAATGGTTTTATTGATGATCCGTACAAAATCACGGACGAAAAAGCGCATCGTATGACCGCTATCGCGTATTCCGTGAAAAAATACGTACGTTCGTTCGACCGTACTTTTTCACGGGCAACGTGAAAAATGCGTTCGTCTGACCCTAGCCTTAATTAGCGTTTCGATAAGTAAGGTATTACAGTCTTAGCGCTGATTACCGCCAGGATGTGCAAGACAAAATTTTAGCACCTTCTAAAAGCTGGCGCTACATGAATCTGCATCTGCAAAATGATTTGGCACCCCCTAAAGACCCCCAATAAATCCCATACTCGCCTCTCATCCTTTAGGAATATTCCCAATGTATTTCTTACTGTTTGGCAGAACAATGTTGCCATCTGCTGGCCTAAAGGAGTTACTGCAGTCTGGTCTCTGCGGGATCAGCTGGGGAGCTGTCCATTAGAGGCATTACCCCGTTGGTTTTAAAAAAAAGTGTCATGCCCGTGGTGCATCGCCATATCTTCTATATCAGAGCTCAGCAACCTTGCCCCCCCCCAGATGTTTTGGGACTACGTGTCCCATGATGCTTATCCACTCATTGGATTGGTTGAGCCTCATTGGGAGATGTAGTTCCAAAGCATCTGGAGCAAAGCAAGCCAAGGTTGCTGATCCCTATTCTATATCAAGAGGGGCTCTGCAGATCGGGTATAGTCAGTCTTGGTAGTGAAGGAGTTAAAGAGCAAGGATAACTAACTAGTTTACCCTTCACTACACCACAATGAATAACCATCCAGTTCAGCAAAAGATCATTTTGTAAGAATAGTTTAGGGGGTTATTCAGAGAAAGGTGAAAACCAGGAGAAGAGAAAAATCTAGACCAGGGGTCAGCAACCTTGGCTCCCTAATGTTTTGGGAACTACATCTCCCATGATGCTTAGTCACCCATTAGGCTGACTGAGCCACAAGGGAAATGTAGTTCCCAAAACATCAGGGAGCCAAGGTTACTGACCCCTGGTCTAGACTATCAGTGTTATTCAGAGAGCGGTGAAAAGCAGGAGAATGACTGGAGAATGGAAAATTCTAGGTCAAAATAGCCGATTTGGAAAGTGAGATGAATGGGAGAATTTTTCTGGTTTGGCTATTTTGACCTAGAATTTTCACTTCTTCAGTCATTCTCCGGAGTTTCACCTGTCTCTGAATAACCCTGTAAGACTTCTGGAATGAACAAGACTGTGAGAGCTCTGTTTGCAGGTGTATATAAATCTATATAATAAATCTGTCATGGTGCAAGAACCTGCAGAGAGACAGACATGGCCGCCCTTTCAGGGACCCTTCCTGGCATTGAACCCATGCCCTCTGGCATTAAACGCATGCCCTCTGGAATTGAACCCACGCCCTCTGGCATTAAGCCCATGCCCTCTGGCATTGAACCCATGCCCTCTGGCATTGAACCCATGCCCTCTGGCATTAAACCCATGCCCTCTGGAATTGAACCCATGCCCTCTGGCATTAAAGCCATGCCCTCTGGCATTAAACCCATGCCCTCTGGAATTGAACCCACGCCCTCTGGCATGTTAGTCTGGTTTGTTGTCCAATCTGCCACTGGATTTCCCATATTGCTGCAATCCTCTGTATCTGCAGTGACCCTATGCTGGGATCACACCTTTTGGTCTTACACCTGCAGTGAATGGGCGATTAACAGATCCACCTGATGGCACTTCCCTGCCTGATTACCCAGCATCCTCCAGGCCTCAGTGCTCTGTGTACACTGGTGTGTAGTGACTTTCCTGCTTTTGGATTTACTATTCTAGACTTGACCTCTGCACCATCTGACTCTGTACCCAGGTCTGCCCTTTGCCTACACCTGCCACGCAGGGGCACCGCGCCCTCCTGGTCACTCTGTGTAGTGAGGTTCTGCATTGGTGTGCGCCATGTCCTGCATCATGTCCTGCATCCTGGGAAATTCATGACAACCACAGAGCCACCATGAAGCCCCCAGACATGGCTGGAGCCATAAACACCCAGCTGCTGCTGCAGGTGTCCCATTTGTCACAGATCTGAGTGGATACACTGAGACAAAAGCAGAAATACACTGTGTATATGGCTACATCTCCAGCTGCCCTGGAACCTGTATACATGGAACCTGAGGTACCTCTGCCAGATTTGTTTTCCTCTGGGGGGGGGGGGTTTGCTGCAAGTCCAGGCCTTTTATACGCTCCTACGGCGGCTTTTCTCCCTTAAGACCTGCGCCACAGACTATGTTTGCGTACGCACTGTGATTCTGCTGCTCTGAGGGGAACCTGGGCCCACAGACACCCCTGTCTAAAATGACCCATCCCCCTTTTTGAATGAACTGTCTGTACTTTATGAAGACCCTCAGAGCTGCTACGTCTGCACTTAATGCTGCCTTTTAAACCGCAAACGCGCACAGTGGAGCAATACGCGGCAGAGTTTCGCCGGTGGGTGCGCGCCACCTCCTGCATCCTGGGCTCCAGCTCCTGGTAAGTTCATGACAATATCCACATTTCTTGACCAGTTCGTCTCCTTGTCACATTGTTACTGTATTTTCTAAATCCCAAATGGTCAAAGCTAAACCTGTATGGAGGGGGGAGAATTCCAGCCCATCTCTCCCCTGTTGTATATTATTGTACAATATTATTACTTTATGTTTATCAGTTTGTATCACACGGTGAGACGCTGGTAATTACCAACTAATAAACTTTAGTGGTTATTTAGAGGGGTCCAAAATGTAACCAGACACTGAAACTCAGCATACGGTGACCTTTAAGGGCCATTCGGCTATTCAGAGAGCAGGCAGTTTGCCAAATTTTGGCGAATTGCCTGCAAGTACGGCGCCTGTTCGGCAGTGAAATCCCCCATAGAGAAGCAATGCTTAAATCTATTGAGACACCAAACAGCAGTGAAGTTACTGAAGTTCAGTATTTTCGTCAGGTTTATTCAGGCGAATCCCATAGGTTTCAATGTTAAATTCCCGTGGTGTGTTTTATTTATTTTATTTTTTTTATTTTTGCTGTAAAAAGTCTTATTTTTAATTGCCTTTTCTTTTCTTCTGTAACAGACCTTTTTTATTATCATTCATTGGATCTTCACATGTAAATTCCAGGCCTTTTCGTTCAGTAAACAGCGTTTCAATTTTGAAACTTTCAAGTGTGTGTTTTTTTTTTTTTTTTTTTTTTTTTTTTTTCTTTTTACCCCATTTGTCAGCTTGTCGGTTTTTTCCGGCTGCTGGTCTGCGCTGTGATCGGCAGCTCCATTGGAATGAAAAGGCACCCTGAATAACCCTGTGTGTTTAATGCTCACAGGGGAACCCTAATAAAAATGGAAAGCGTTCAATTTTGAAGTGTGTGTGTGTGTGTGTGTGTGGTGTTTTTTCTTTTTTTTTCTTTCCACCTCAGCTTGTCGGCTTTTTCTGGCGGCTGCTCTGCGCTGTGATCGACAGCTTGTTTTTTGCGGCGATTTCTGTGGGTTTTCGATGAGTTTGCGGCGGGTTTTCCCTGCACTCTAAGAACCTTGCGGTTGTACTTGAATATACCACGCAGTCGGCGAACTAGTATCGTCGAAGTAGGGGAACGAAAGGGCACCCCTTTTTGTTCTTTCTAGATTTATTTATCTCTGTCCTGAGTGGGTTTCAGCACTTTTCTCTGTCTGCAAGTGGACTCCCCCGAACCGCTGGCACTAATGATCCTGACGTCCAGTAAAACTCCCCTTGTCTTCCTCAACCTGAATCCCTCAACATCTGCCCCTGACGTTTATTGCCTGCAATTCCCAGAATTTATTTAATGCAATAAATGGCTGGAGAATCATGGGAAGTACAGAAACATCTGGGGGGGGGGATAGCGATCCCTGCTCCAGACTGTAAGCTCCTATGATCAGGGTCCTCTACACCTCTGGTTTCCATCCTATGTCCGTTTAGCTGTATCTCTTTCCCTTTGGTTACTTTAAAGCGCTGCGGAAACTGACGCCGCTATGTAAATTATATATAAATCTGCATACAGATTTTTTTTTTTATTTTTTTTTTACTTCACTGTGATAGAGATTAAGAAAAAGTAATGTCAGTTGTAATATTCAAATTTTCCACAAGATGGCGCCACTTTACTGCAGAATGGAGCTTAAATTGGTGTTAGTGTTAAGCCCTGCTTGTTGCTGTTCTGGAAAGCAGACATCATGTTCTTGTATGAACAATGCAGAATATATATCCGTCTATATATAGGAATGCACAACAGAGTATACAGTTAGGCAGTCTTAGGGCTGTGTAACAAATTAAAGATATGGCCAGAATGATAAAAATATCATGTCAGCGTGTTCTAGTGCTGACACAAGTTTTTATAAAGTGCTAACAAGTTCCGTAGCGCTGTACAATGGGAGGCAGAATAACAAATATACATATTAAACACACAGAACTGTAGGAGAGGGGACCCTGCTCAAGAGCTTACAATCTGAGAGGGGTGACACACTAAGTGAGGGTAAATTAGAGAACATGAAGTAGCGGGTGCATGTGGGATAGGTGTGACAATGGAGTAAAATGAACAGGGAGATCATGGTGTGAGCCGATAGGCTTCTCTAAAGTAATGTTTTCAGAGACTTCTTGAAGGACTGTAGAGATGGAGAGTCTGTTGTAGGGGAGGGAGTTCGATAGAAAAGCTCTGGAGAAGTCCTGAAGGCAGGAGTTGGGGGTACAAGGAACTGATAGCATCAGATCACTGGCAGAGCGAAGTGGTTGGGACAGGATGTACCTGCTAATAAGGGAGATGTAAGCAGCTGCGGCGCGGTTATGGAGAGATTTGTGTGCAATATTTTGAAATAGATTCTAAAGGACACAGGGAGCCAGTGCAGAGCTTGACAAAGGGGTGAGAGGTGCAGGAGGTGAGGTGGATGAGCCTGGCACAGGCATTCATTATACTGCAGAGGGAGAATCTGGATTTCTTAAGGCCAGAGAGCTGGAGGTTACAGTAGTCAAGGCGGGGGATAAGAGCTTGGATGAGCATTTTAGCAGAGTCTTGATTTAAGGTGTGTGTGTGTGGTGTTACTTCCAGAAAGAAAAAAAAGATTAACGACGGAGGCTAGGGTCAGACGAACGCATTTTTTGCATCGTCCATAAAAAAAAAAGTGCGTCCGAACGCATGGACGTACTTTTTCACGGAATACGCAATCGTGGTCATACGATGCGCAATTACGGCTGTTGTGTTTTTTTTTTTTTTTTTTTTTGTTTTTTACAGATCCAAACCAGGAAACTTTGGGTATCTGGACGTTATGTTGGCCGGACATGAGCAGCGTCTGACGTCTCCTAATCACGCACACACGCCGCTATGCCGACGCAGAGCACTCTGTACGTCAGTGCTAGCGGTTTGACGTTCTTGCAAAAATTAGTTCGCTTGCGTTGCGCAGCCGAACATTCGTGCGCCTTACTTTGTGTGTCGGTCTGCGTTGACAAATTTGCTGACATTTTGGACCTTTTGCCGAATAAACCGGAGCGATCTGGGTTGGACCAAATGTGTGGAGCACCGTAACCTTAAGGCACCTGGTCAGGCTGTGCTTTAAATGACTTGATACAAAATGCTCAAGATGCTTTGACCGCACACGAACAGAAACACACAAAGTACTGCAAGCCATTGAATAGTATTAAACTCGGAATTGAAAATGTAATGTTTTGAACATAAATTCTTCCCTGAGTCCTGGTATGGCCAGTCTTAATTTTATTTTCTATTTACAAAGGAAAGAGTAACTAAAACCTGGCCAGGTTAGTCTCCCCCCCCCCCTGCATGACAAATAATACAAATTCCATCTGCCAGAAATGCATATATATATATATCTATATCTCTTAAGTAGGGATGAGCTGTTCGGTTCGATTCGAACATTGGCAGTTTGAAAGTTCGCGAACTTCGAACTTTTTGGGATGTTCGCCAAAAGTTTGAAAAAAATAATAAAATAATGGAAAAAATGCTTAAAAATATACTAAAAAAATCTAGAAATAGAGACGCTTTACTGCAGAATATTACAAGCAATGGTTTATTAGATATCGAATTAAAACGGGAATATTTTTAACATTGAAGCCTATGGGATAAAACATTCTTGTTACTAAAACATCAGACAGACACGGCCCTCTAATCAGGCACTGTAGAGGGCAGCTTGCCGGGGCCTCCCAAGGATCCCCTTGAGGAGCAAGGAGCATGCGGCCGCCAGATGACAGCTGCGACTGTGCGGGCTAGCCGCCTGGGTGCATGTGGCAGAGACCCCTGCACCTGCGGCCATGGCATCCCCCACCAGGATCCAGGGAGCCCCCACTGACCACCAGGCTAAGGTAAGGCGACACATTTCTAAAAAAAAAAAAAAAAAATAAAAAAAATCCGAGGACATTTTTAACCACTTGAATGCTAAGGACGCGCTCAGCGCGTCCTCAGCATTCCCCCTGGTATGCGGAGGACGCGCTGAGCGCGTCCTCGCATTGGGGTCAGCGTTCGGCCGGGTACCGGCCGATCGCTGGCCCCTCCGGTGCGGGCTGACATCCTGGATGTCAGCCCGGCATCCGGAGCAGTGGCCGCCATTATTATGTGTCATCGCGCCCCCGCGATGACACATAATTCAGGCGCCCCCCCCGCATGTGCGGAGGAGGCGCCTGAAAGGGAGGGGGGGGAGGTCCTTCGGACCTCTCTCCCTCCCGATCGGCGGCTCACAGGGGCTTAACCCAGGCATCATTTGGAAGGGCACAGCCTGCCCTTCCAAATGATGCCTGGCATTAACCCCTGGGGAGCTGGATCGCAAATCGGCGCTGAAAAGCGCCGATTTGCGATCCTTCCCGGGAGCTGGCCGACATCTTGGATGTCGGCCAAGCTTCCGGGAACTCCCCCAGAGGACTGGCGTCATCGTGCGCAGCACGATGACGCCAGTCCTAGCATTAACCCCTAACTGCCACGAAGTGTGGAGATAGGGAGTTCCAATGAACTCCCTATCTCCCGATCCGTGGCAGTTAGGGGTTAAATTTTGATATCGTTGGATCGGCCAGAGCATGGCCGTTCCAACGATACCAAACATGAAAGTAAAAAAAATTGTAAAAAAAAAAAAAAAAAAGAAAAATAAAAATAAAAAAAAATTAAAAAAAAAAAATAATAAAAAAAAAATAAACACTTTTTTTTTGTTTTTTTTGTTTTGTTAATGCAGCAATATTGTTCCCATTTCAATTATAATGTGAACAATGATGCTGCATTAACGATTTTTGTATGCGGTGCGTTTGTTAAAAATGGTGTCATTTTCCCCAAAAAAAAAATGTAACGAGACCCCATCTCTAATTTTTTTAACAAGCGCACCCCATACAAAATATATCCGCAATTGCTCGCATGTTAAAATGTGGAAAAAAACACTTTACACGCTGTAAATTATTGAAAATACATATTTTATTGCATTTTTTGTTATAATATACAAACATGACATAACGTATACATATAATAATGACATATTATGAATCTACCGAGTCTGACGGAAAGAACGATATATAATATGTCGATGTCATATATTAAAATAAGCCTTCAAAACACGTTTAAACATGATGCGCAAAACAGGTAAAAAATGACCTCAGCACAGAGGCGGGAAAAGCCTCAGCAGCGAAAGGGTTAAATGTCCCCGGGAACATAAAATCTTTATTTTTTATTTCTCTACCTGGCTGAATGTATTATACACTCTTGGATTCTTGGATACACTCCATATAACTTCTAGAGGACCATGTTGTTTGGCTGGAAACAAATATCCCGGGTGGTTGCTGTATCACAGTATTTCCTGTATGCATGTCAACAAGAGGACGGCACTTAAACAATACGTTCATATCTCCGAATGGTGCTACTGCTCTTAACCTTTTACATATATGATGCATCAGACGTCTCGCAGTCTCCCGTCTCACCTAGCCCGAGTGATCGTGCTGCTACACTGTTGTTTTTTTCACATTTATTAGCTGATACTTTTTAGAATAAGTATCAGCATCATAAAACTATTAACCTTTTTAATTTCCTACACTGTACACCCTCAAACCTATATCTAGTTACCGAGATCTATTATAAGAAAAAAAACACTTTTTTTTTTGTTTTGGAATTCAAAACCTTTTGCTCTTACAGGAAACACCAAGAAAAAAAAACCTAGTTTCCCGAAACATACAGTTACTGGTACAAGTCATGATTAAACGATCAAACAATGTAAAAAAAGAAGAGAAAGCAGTGTTTGCACACATGAGCAATTAATTGACCTTTACTAGGTCAATATATGGTCTCCCAGAATGACTCAGGCACAGAGTGAATCAGCTCATTTACTGTACATGTGAAAACTGAAAGGGGTTTTATCACGAAAACAGATGTTTGTGTCAAATAAACAGATATAAAACATACAGCACATCTAACAGCGTAATACAATAAAATACAAGTGAAGGTTACCCGATGTAGGGCTCTATTAACTGCAATATCGCACGTGCAATGCTACCGCGCGTAAATTAACGCTGGTATTAAAATCCGAGCGCATTTTTACAATCGTCCAAAAATAATGCGGGTCTTTTTTACACGCATTAACACTGCATGCAGAAATCGGTGGGCGGACTTTTTTTTTTTTTTTTTTTTTCACGCGATTCAGCCATTCAGAATTAAGAACCACAATTGTCTCCCGTTCAGTTTTTGCGCCTGTCAAAATCCGAGTATATATGTTGCAGCAATAATAAAAACACGCACAACCTCTCTATTTTATTGTTTGGGTATGTGTAGAATGTGTAACTATACTGTGCTGTATATTTTTTTTTTTTTTTTTTCGTGCTGGTGTATTTGGTTTCAGCCAGGACGTTCAGATTTGCCGTTACCACCAGCTTTTCAAAGACGTTAAAATTATGAGCGCAAACGTTATCTGTTAAAATTTGTGCATAGATTGTGCGCTGGTACGCGGATGGTATTACAAACGTATTTACGCTCACAATGTTAAGTATAGGATGCGCAACGTACATTACGCTCAGAAAGGGTTCGCACAGGTTCACCAGCGGTAGACATCAACGTGCATTTTTTTGCGCGGAAATTGTAGTACGACGTTCTGCGCAAAGGGTTTTTGCAGACGCGTTAACGTTTGCGCGAAGCCATTAATAGAGTCGGTACAAATAGCTTGAGGTAAGACTTCAGGTGCAAATTGAATGGAGGAAGATGATGGAGGTCTGTATGTCATGCAAAGAGAAAGGTCTTAGAAACTTTTTTTTTTTTTTTTTGTATCTGTGGATCCGGAGAGGGGGCATTTGGCCCATTAGCTGCAACCCCATTGTAGGTGGTACAGGGGTTCAAATGTCCCCTGTATCTCCGGTTCTGTACACTCTACATGGTTACATGAGGATTCATTGGAAAGGACCGTTGGTCTTTCCACAGATACCAAAAATTTGACTAAATATAATCAAATTTTTTTTTTTTTTTTTTTTGTCATTAATGGCCTCGCTAGAATGTCGTCTAAAGAGTCTGGGAATAGCCTAGTTTCTAGCCTGCCTCCAGATCTGTAATATTCCGATTGAATATTATCCACCTTGCCTCGTCGCTGGCGAAATGGCAGAGTATCGTGTTTATATCAGCTATTCCCAATAACTAGGTGACACAGGTTTTGAGGACCATCCAAACAGGTTCTATTTTGGTACAGAGATGCAGCTTCTCTTATACACATGTAAACAATCAGATAAACATAATGGAATTAACAAGAACAATGGAAGGAGCTGGACACTTTCACAGTGGGAAAAACCCACTCTTTGCACATACAGAAAGGGGTACATTAAATGGGGGAATTCAGGGGCGTCACAGGGCACAGTAAGATGGTTCAAGAGCAAGTAGTCCCAAAAAGCACCCCAATAGCACCAAAAGGGGCCGATTGCCACTTTGCGCCAGCTCAGGGTCCCAAACATGAGGTTCACTAGGGAGCTGCTTCTCAAGCTTCGAGGAGATAGTACCTGATAGTGTTCCGTAGGTTGTCCCCAAAGAGCATCCCATTCCCGTGAAGGGGAACGGAGCAGTTGGGCTTAGAAATTTGTGCCTCTGGGAACAGCAGGATAATCTTGGAGTCCCAATGGGGTAATGTTGCTGGTGGTGCTTGATTCTCTGACTGCAGAGCATGGGCCAGTTTGCAGGCTGCAGAGCATTGCTGTGAGGGGTCTGTCAGGTGTCCTCTGAGCATCTGGAGCAGCAAAGACTGTGATCCGGCGCCCTCTCTGCTTGTCACCGGGAGCTGAGCCCCAACTCTTGGCAAAAGTTGGTAGAGTGCCCCTCCTGAAGTTTGTGTCTGGATCTGCCCCTGATGTGGGTACAGAGGCTTTACAGGTGTTATTGCTGCCAGAATACATCAACGCTTACTGACCGGGTTCAATAACCAGCGGGAATGGAGCAAGTGGCAGATCTCCCCGAAAATGTCTAGTTTGTTAGTTCGTTATTTTTCTTATGTGACGGTAGTCACTTTGGACCTGGGGTACATGGACCTAGAGGTGCGGGTCCGATGTTTTGTGTTTCCCAGCCCTCTCCTGTGTTGGAGTCACCTTGTTCCTGCAGTTCTAGGTGTAGGGTGTTTGTGTTTTCTGTGCCTTATTCACTGATGTCTGTTTTTATTATTCACTTTATCTATTGTACAGTGTCGTTTGACACCCTGTGTGGTTTCCCTTATTTCCCCCAGGATTCCATCAAACCCCTTCCAACATTCAGGATCTTGCTTAAACTAGTTCTCCCTGCCCCTCCTTTGTTTCACCAGGGCATATGTGTGGGAGGGTGAGGCTATCAGGAGGCTTTGCAGTACGTTTTCTATTTTCTGTACATTTCCCCCCTGTCTATGTTCTGTAAATAAATTCATTCCCAGTTTAGTTTCCACCCTGCAAGGAGCTCCGGCTATTGAATCAGTGGGTTTTGGGCCAGAATTTATGCTCCTTTGGGATACTGAAGGTGAAGGGAGCCTTTCTGCACATGGGTTCGGGACCCCCACATTAAATTCTTCCTCTACGCTGACTGTCGGTCTGTTCTACTTCTCCCTTTTGGCCTTCTCTATCTAAACTCTCTGGGCCCTATTCCATTGTGGGCGCTAACATGGAAATGATAATAAACAGGAAAATCTGCATTTTTGCAGATTTCCTGATTGGTCACCCGGAGCCAAGCTGTAATTGCTCCAGATGTCATCAGCTTGAACAGTGCATGTAACGTGCATGTCCGATGGCTCGTGGATGCTGCCAGCCTACGCATGTGTATTGGATACATGGCTGTGTGCATGCACTCAAAATTGTATTCCCGCGCATGCTGACAGGGTTACCTTCACATATCAGGACAGATCCAACAATATAGAAGATCAGAACTGTCCAGGGGTCTCCTAAAGGTTCCCACCATGAAATGTTGACAAAAGAAACATGCTACATATATCGTGTATGGAAACACATGGTCTGGAGCCTCCCTTGCTTCCAAAGCACCAAAGAAACAAATGTGGGTATGAGTTCAATCCTCTACCTCTTTTTAAAACAGGGGTGCTGAACCCCTGTTCGGTGGGACGACTGGTGGCTCACTGGACTTGTCACTATGGCGCTCAAATGTGATGGCTTTTTATATAATCAAAATTTCAGCTTGCAGTGGAAATCTGGCCTTGAATTTGTGTCAGTAGCCGAGTGGAGGTATGGTGGAAGCATCAGAGTTTAGGGGCTTCAACATAAGGCGGAGCTTGACGAACCATTGGTGGCCATGAGGACCAATTGAGAGGGTGAAAGAATTGATCTGTTTTTATCCGATGCTCATTTTTATCTCCTGTTTAAGGAATTTGAAGATCGTATACAATACTCATATACGGTGCTCGAACAACTTGCATTTTGAATTCCCTCAGAATTCGGGAAAATATAATGTTTCAGAGGAAGGAGATCGCCGTGGGAGAGGCACAATCTTCTACCTGCTGCAGCTTCACGGCCTATACACACGTTGGGAATGCTTCTGTAGCCTTTCTCAGCTGACATGCTTCCTGGAACTAGGGTAACTCCCGGGCAGCATGTCAAACCCTGGGAATGTGCAATGGCTCCCAGAGTGTGCCGCATTCTGCAGCGTCAGACTGGAAGGTCACTGCTGCTAGGGAGCCAGAGTGCCCTTGGTTTATAACAAAAAAAAAAAAAAAAAAATTTACTTGAGTCCTCTGGATTTTGCCTGACTGCAAAACTGGGCCACCAAGGTCATGGTGCTTTTTAGACATGATATCTTAAATTGTGCATCTCTGGCTGGTCACATGATTCTGATTTTTACCTACTGTTGTGTTCTAATACATATGTATATTACTCTTTACTGCTAAATATTTTTGCTCTGTCTGTATTTACACAGTTGCTTTAGATCTAAATATAGTGCTTTTTTAGAAACCAGTATTGGCAATTTAATTTTCCAATTTCATGACACGCAATAGTTATTTTTAAGCGTCCCTGGCAATACACACTGTACCGCATTTTGTGTTTGTCTGTTTACCAATTTTGAAACTCCTTTGTGTGCCAGGCTGTATAATAGATGATTGTTGCTAAGTGGCAAAAAGAGAAAGGACAGGGAACAGCACTCTAAGTGTGGAGTGATCGATGGAAATACGATCTAGTAATATTTATTGTGTGCGTTTTTAAATGATCACTGGATTATCATACCGGGGAGAGAAAAAAACATATTTTGGGTAAAGAAATTATTGATGATGCAACAAGAATGTTTTTTTTTTTTTTTTTTTTTATAGCAATTTGGGCTAATTATCTGATTTATTTTTAATAAACCAAACGTAAGATACTTTCATTATTGAAAAGGGTGTTTTAGTTACTTCTAGGGTTATGATTTGTGTTGGTTACTTTACTTTTAGGGTTATAGTTGTGGTTTGTGTTACTTTTAGGATTGTGGTTTTGGGTTACATCTAGGGTTATAGTTGTGGGTTACTGTTAGGGTTATAGTTGTGGTTTGTGTGGGTTACGTCTAGGGTTATAGTTGTGGTTTGGGTGGGTTACATCTAGGGTTATAGTTGTGGGTTACGTCCTAGGGTTATAGTTGCGGGTTACGTCCTAGGGTTATAGTTGCGGGTTACGTCCTAGGGTTATAGTTGCGGGTTACGTCCTAGGGTTATAGTTGCGGGTTACGTCCTAGGTTATAGTTGCGGGTTACGTCCTAGGGTTATAGTTGCGGGTTACGTCCTAGGGTTATAGTTGCGGGTTACGTCCTAGGGTTATAGTTGCGGGTTACGTCCTAGGGTTTATAGTTGCGGGTTACGTCCTAGGGTTATAGTTGCGGGTTACGTCCTAGGGTTATAGTTGCGGGTTACGTCCTAGGTTATAGTTGCGGGTTACGTCCTAGGGTTATAGTTGCGGGTTACGTCCTAGGGTTATAGTTGCGGGTTATCGTCCTAGGGTTATAGTTGCGGGTTACGTCCTAGGGTTATAGTTGCGGGTTACGTCCTAGGGTTATAGTTGCGGGTTACGTCCTAGGGTTATAGTTGCGGGTTACGTCCTAGGGTTATAGTTGCGGGTTACGTCTAGGGTTATAGTTGTGGTTTGGGTGGGTTACATCTAGGGTTATAGTTGTGGGTTACGTCCTAGGGTTATAGTTGTGGGTTACGTCCTAGGGTTATAGTTGTGGGTTACGTCCTAGGGTTATAGTTGCGGGTTACGTCCTAGGGTTATAGTTGCGGGTTACGTCCTAGGGTTATAGTTGCGGGTTACGTCCTAGGGTTATAGTTGCGGGTTACGTCCTAGGGTTATAGTTGCGGGTTACGTCCTAGGGTTATAGTTGCGGGTTACGTCCTAGGGTTATAGTTGCGGGTTACGTCCTAGGGTTATAGTTGCGGGTTACGTCCTAGGGTTATAGTTGCGGGTTACGTCCTAGGGTTATAGTTGCGGGTTACGTCCTAGGGTTATAGTTGCGGGTTACGTCCTAGGGTTATAGTTGCGGGTTACGTCCTAGGGTTATAGTTGCGGGTTACGTCCTAGGGTTATAGTTGCGGGTTACGTCCTAGGGTTATAGTTGCGGGTTACGTCCTAGGGTTATAGTTGCGGGTTACGTCCTAGGGTTATAGTTGCGGGTTACGTCCTAGGGTTATAGTTGCGGGTTACGTCCTAGGGTTATAGTTGCGGGTTACGTCCTAGGGTTATAGTTGCGGGTTACGTCCTAGGGTTATAGTTGCGGGTTACGTCCTAGGGTTATAGTTGCGGGTTACGTCCTAGGGTTATAGTTGTGGTTTGTGTGGGTTACGTCCTAGGGTTATAGTTGTGGTTTGGGTTACATCTAGGGTTATAGTTGTGGTTTGGGTGGGTTACGTCCTAGGGTTATAGTTGTGGTTTGGGTGGGTTACGTCCTAGGGTTATAGTTGTGGTTTGGGTGGGTTACATCTAGGGTTATAGTTGTGGTTTGGGTGGGTTACGTCCTAGGGTTATAGTTGTGGTGGGTGGGTTACATCTAGGGTTATAGTTGTGGTTTGGGTGGGTTACATCTAGGGTTATAGTTGTGGTTTGGGTGGGTTACATCTAGGGTTATAGTTGTGGTTTGGGTGGGTTACATCTAGGGTTTAGTTGTGTTTGGGTGGGTTACATCTAGGGTTATAGTTGTGGTTTGGGTGGGTTACATCTAGGGTTATAGTTGTGGTTTGGGTGGGTTACATCTAGGGTTATAGTTGTGGTTTGGGTGGGTTACATCTAGGGTTATAGTTGTGGTTTGGGTGGGTTACATCTAGGGTTATAGTTGTGGTTTGGGTGGTTACGTCCTAGGGTTATAGTTGCGGGTTACGTCCTAGGGTTATAGTTGCGGGTTACGTCCTAGGGTTATAGTTGCGGGTTACGTCCTAGGGTTATAGTTGCGGGTTACGTCCTAGGGTTATAGTTGCGGGTTACGTCCTAGGGTTATAGTTGCGGGTTACGTCCTAGGGTTTATAGTTGCGGGTTACGTCCTAGGGTTATAGTTGCGGGTTACGTCCTAGGGTTATAGTTGCGGGTTACGTCCTAGGGTTATAGTTGCGGGTTACGTCCTAGGGTTATAGTTGCGGGTTACGTCCTAGGGTTATAGTTGCGGGTTACGTCCTAGGGTTATAGTTGCGGGTTACGTCCTAGGGTTATAGTTGCGGGTTACGTCCTAGGGTTATAGTTTCGGGTTACGTCCTAGGGTTATAGTTTCAGCAAAGCTTACTGATTCTGTTTCAGTTACGGTTTGTGTCCGGGTACTTTTCTAGAGTTAAGGTTAAGGCTACTGTTAGGGTCCTCCAGAGTGTTTTTTTTTTTTTTTTTTTTTTTTTTTTTTACTACTATGTCCACCTTTTGAAACTCATACAGAGGAGCGAAATAAAAGAAAAGTGAATACTTTTACTAGTTCACCTACTAGGGAATTGGTCCCACCCAATTTAGATCAATTATTTACCAATATGGAGAAACGGATTGTAAGAGACAAAAAATTGGTGGGAAATCTCCTTTAGAGCAATACACTCACTCCCAAATAATACCGAGAGGTCTTAGAGTGCATCATACATTAGCAAATGGTCATGATGACTAGCAATTGGTTTCAGAATGGCAGGCAGCCTTCAACGAGTGTTCTTTTAAAATGATTCAGTCATTGATTATCAGAAATGAACACTACATAAATTAGAAACCGAAATTGTAAAGGTGGAACAACTTATCCTTGAGACAAATGTCCCTAATGTGGCTCAAGAAAAATGTTATTTTAAAAGAAAATGTTAAGTTGATATTGTTTCAAAACGCAAAGTGGATAAGTTTAGAAGAAATCGACGGGACTATGTAGAATGTACTAATGGGTCCAAGAAAACATTTAAACTCTCAAAGTCAAAACTTTTTTCCTGGTAGAAAGAAGCAAACTTATTCAAAAACTATTTATAAACCAATTCATAATGCCCACAAAAGAGGGCAGTTTTTATAAACAATCTGTAGGGCGGAATAATTATCCCTACGATACTGAAGGTGCTAAACCCAAATATCGACCCAATTTCACCCAAAACTTAAATGACAAAACCACTTCTAAAAATCAAGATGGTTCAGGTGGTTGGGTTAGGGTTCAGAATAGGAGAAATAATGGGAAAGACAATCTGTTTTTAGAAGTAAACCAGAGAGGGGGGAACCACCACCCACACGAGTGGGTACATCAGAACCCATTCTCACTACTCGAACCAGCACGAAAGAGGATGTTAACAGACAGGTCAGAAACAGACCCAGAATAACTAGTACCAATGAGATAGGATCAAATAATAAAGCAGGTATTTTCAATATCTGCCAACTACCACTTAAGGAGATGGAAATTCGAATACTAGAAAGGGGATTAAAACTTGCTCCAACAAAAAAAAATCTAACAGTTTTTCCCTCTTTCTGGATTCCGAGATTCCTTAGACAATTAACCAAACAGGAGATAGAACATGATAACCTCATGGATAACAGTGAACTAGACTTTCAACATTCGGGTCTAAAAATTCATCTTTTTTTTTTTTTTCCTGTATGGGGGGGGGAAAAGGAAATAATGTGGATGTCTTCATGAACTGGGTACTTAATGATTTTGATAAATTATATAAACAACCTATAAAACAAAATCTAAATTATAAAGAACGACAAGCCCTTAAAGAACTTCAGACCAATAAAAATATCTTCATAAAAGAAGCTGATAAAGGGGGAGGTACCATTGTCATGTCTCGTGTTTATTTAAAGGAATCTTTTCGCATTTTGGGGGATTTCTTATCCGTGACCCTACTGAGGGTTTCCTCAAAGACCTAAAAGTATTAACTAAAGGTAAAGATGAAGGAATATTGCACGAGGAGGAATTTAACTATCTATGGAATGATAAATGTAAAACAGCAGTTTTTCTCCCCAAAGTCCACAAGGACAAAGAAAATCCCCCGGTTAGACCTATTATAAGTGGCATTGAATCACTAACCTGCAATCTTTCACAATATATTGATAAATTCTTACAGCGTTTGGTTCAAAAAAACAGATTATACCTTTTTAGATACTAGTCATATTCTGGAGGAGCTTTCTAAGATTAGTTGGGAGCCTGATTTCTTCATGGCCACCATAGATGTGGTATCTTTGTACACTGCTATACCTCACGAAAAAGGAGTGAAAGAAGTCACAAATTTTGTATAATTGAGCATGGCTCCTTATGTCCCTCTCAAATTTCTGTTTTTAGCTGAAGCAATGACCTTTGTACTGAAACACAACTTTTTCTGGTTCGAGAAACCATATTACCTTCAGATTTGCGGCACCGCCATGGGAACCAGGTTGCCCCCAGCTATGCTAATCTTTACATGCATAGTTGGGAATGCCAAAATATTTGGCCTGGGGGCAGCCTGGTCCTGTGGCAGCACTTTATTGATATTTTTCTTATATGGCGGGTAGATTCTGGATCCCTGCAAAATTTGATAAATTTGAAATTGTTGTGAATCTTTAATTCATTGAATCATATCTTGTATCCATAATCAGACTATTGACTTTAGATCTCACGATCTATGTAAAAAATGGCAGTTTAGGAACAAAAACCTTCAAGCCTACAGATACAAATACAGTGATTGATGTACAAAGTTCACATGCAACTGCTGGCTAAGAAATATTCCAAAGAGCCAACTGATTAGAGTTAAACGTAATTGTTCTGAACAGGCAGTCTTTGAAACACAGGCTAACAAAATAATGGACAGGTACAAACAAAAGGGTTACAAGGAACAGCAATTAAAGAAAGATCTTAAACAGAAAGAGATAGGACTCAATTATGCTTTTTTTACTCAATATAACCCCCAAGCAAATAAATTGCGTAAAATTTTAAAAAGACAATGGCATATTCTGCAGGTAGACCCTATTCTCAAAGATAACCTTCCACACTCTCCGGTGGTCATTTTCAAATGGGCACAGAATTTTAAGAACTTTCTGGCACTGAGCATCTTGCCAACATCAAAAAACACTCTTTGGCTTGGAGAAACCCAAGGAGTTTAACAAATGTGGAGGCTATAAGGCTTGCATGTACCAACCCAAAAAAACTCTTGGTTTTTAAAGCAATACTACAGGCACTAATTACACTATTAATCAATTTATACATTGCCATACCAAAAGAGTGATTTATTTACTTGAATGCCCATGTGGGGCCCAATATGTGGGTCGCACCACCAGGGAATTCAAAGTTAGAATAATGGAACATCTGGGCAATATAAGGAGAAAAAAACCTGGATCATACAGGGTAATTCAAAGAGGTTCGGTGACTTTTTGTTCTCTTCAATTCGGTTCGTTTTGCCGATCCCATTTCGGTGACCCTGTGGTGTATTCAGCAAGCACCACAGGGTCCCTGAATTGCAGGGAAAGCCTGCCTTAAACCTGATGAAAACTCACCGCAAAACCCAGCGAATGCATGACGAAAACTCGCAAAAACATCTGGATTAACCTGCCAAAAACCACCGAAAAACCCAAGCAGGAGCCGATCACGCGCAGCGAAGCCACCGGAAAAAGCCGATACCGCAGACGAGTGAAGTGAATAAATTGGGAAAACCGTTTGCTTGAATGTTTGAAAAGTGAAACACTGTTTGCAAAGAAACTATTGAGCGAAAATGTCTGAAATTTACATATGATCCAATGAATGATAATAAAAAGGGCTGTTACAGAAAAAATAAGTAAAGTTTAAAAAAAAAACGCAGAAAAATGCTTAAAATATCCTAAAAAATCTAAAAATTCTGCAGTAAAAAGTCTATTTAATCATGAACGGTTTATTAGATATTGAATTAAGACGGGAATATTTTTAACATTTAAAGCCTATGGGATTCACCTGAATAAACCTGCCGCATGAAACCACCAAATGGCAGGGCATTAGGGGAACCTTTCACTGCTGGTTTTTGTTCGCTGAATAGCCGAAGCAGTGCTTTATTATGGGGATTTCACTGCCCTCGAACAGGCACCGTATGTGCAGGCAATTCGCCAGGATTTGGCGAATTGCCTGCTCTCTGGATAACCGAATGGCCAGGAAAGGTAACCGAACGCTGATTTTCAGCGTTCGGTTACCTTTCTCAAGCAATTTGGATCTCTTTGAATTACAGTGCACTGGGACACTAGCAGGGTAACAACTGTCCTTTCAATTTTAAAGATTTTAGATGTATTGGCATAGATGTTATAGAACGAAACTAGAGGAGATGATCTGAGAACTTTAGCAAGGAAAGAAACCGAGTGGATTCATAGATTGGGTACTTAAATGTGGGGGGTTAAATGTTTCATTCCCTGATGAAGTCCTCATAGGACGAAACGCGTTGGAATGTGTGAATAAACCAACCTTTTACTGAACACGCTGATTTTTGGTGATCCTTCTGGAACTCTTTGGTCTTGGGATACCTGATTACCTGAATGGTTTGCTGGATATACACATGATGTGACTTATGTTCTCTACTATTCAGTGAGTGAGGTCCAAGGGGGCCTATTTTATACATGGTGGTTAATATACTGCACCATTACATTCTCATTGCTATTGCATATATATATATATATTTCCTTGTGACATCAATTGGGTGAGACCAGCGCTGCGTTCTTGTAAACCAGTATCACTCTACTTGTTTTTGCATACTGTTAGGTTTCTAGTTATGGTTCATGTTTGTGGTAGGGTTACTGTCAAGTAGTCACATTTCACTGGGTTGGCTACTGGTAATGTCAGGAACCCAGCTGCAGACGGGCTTGTACTACCTGCACCAGAAACCTCAGCAACACTTTTCCTGCAAGAACTCCAGCCCAGGGTTTTGAAGTGGCCAGGTTAACCAACTCCAGATCCCACATCCCACCCCGGCTTTGCCCTTTCTGACATGACCTCAAGGAGTGCACCTGTGGACAGTTGGAACACAAGAAAAGAAAACCACGCCTGAACCTAAATGCTTCTGCATTTTTCTTGCCAGCAAGCAAAGATAGCTGGTCCTTTTGATCCTGGGATACTCTACCAGCCTTGCCTTGATCCCCTGCCTCCGGTACTCTGGTCACCCGGTCTCCTGTATGCCACGTTTCCGGTCTCATGCATGCCATGTTTCCGGACTCCATCTCACTGTGACTTGTTCCTCCCTTCCTTTGCATCTCCATCCTTCCATAACCCTCTGGTCAGCACCATTCCTGGATTGCTCTTGGTAGGCAAATGGATATTGTAGAACATCTGCAGCATACCTGGACTTCAATACCAAAAGAGTGTGAAAATGTATCCCCAGGAGGTATAAAAACTGCAGTTCACAGCACTCTCCAACAACGTGCTAAGATATAAACATATAAGAAAGATAGAACATGCAGTACAATACAACCTTATAGATGGTCAGGTATTATTTGATGATACAGGATCTTCAAGGAAGTGCAGAGACTCTAAAATCAGAGCATACACAAAACATAGCATAATACTGCCAGATATTTAATAAAACATAAAAACCACAAAAAGAAGCCACTCACAAAATTAGTGGCACACAGTGAATAAAAGTGTGCAAAAGCGCATATTAAGCCGATTCGTTCGAATAGTCACCACAGCCGGAAAGACGTTGTCCTTAATACGTGGTATCCTGGCCAGGCTCTCCTGCAGAGACTACACTTTAAGGACAACGTCTTTCCGGCTGTGGTGACTATTCGAACGAATCAGCTTAATATGCGCTTTTGCACACTTTTATTCACTGTGTGCCACTAATTTTGTGAGTGGCTTCTTTTTGTGGTTTTTATGTTTTATTAAATATCTGGCAGTATTATGCTATGTTTTGTGTATGCTCTGATTTTAGAGTCTCTGCACTTCCTTGAAGATCCTGTATCCTCAAATAATACCTGACCATCTATAAGGTTGTATTGTACTGCATACCTGGACTTTACAATAAAGCCCTGTTTACCCGTATTGAGCCTCATGTGTATCACTGCATCTTGCGTTCTTCACTTGCCAGCTTGAATGGTCCTGACAGGTAAAATCCATTCCTTGAATTCCCAGATTGATGCAGCCGAGGGATAACCCCATCATTCTGTGAGTATTGACGCCTCTGCTCCCACTCGTGGAGGGGCACAGTATGACGTAAAACCTCTACTTGACAGTAAGACGTTTATGGAAAGCTCACGTCGCAGCATTTGTCTTCTATTCTATGAGACATTCTGATGCCAAATCGTGTGCGACATTCCGGTCACGCGTGTTCTAGTGCATGTGGACGAAGCCAACCAATGCACGATCATCTAACCGCGTCCTTCACCTGTGTCCACTGCGCTATCCTAGTTCTGTTCTAGAACCTTTAGCACACTGTATATATCTCTTTGCTCATTTGACTACCTTTTGTTGTCTGCGGCTACTAATCTAGGTTTTGTGAGTGACTAGTGTGGGGCTGTAATGTTTAGTGCAACAACCACAGTGGCCATTTTTTTTCCCAGCCAGCACGCCTACTGGTACTGGCCATTCACTTGTACGTTCCTGCAATGTTGTGCGTAGAGCGTATTGACTTCCTCCTCAAACCAGGGGCAACTAGCAACGTAGACATCTAGTTACATGGCGAATCTTAACCGCTGTTGTGGCGGCTTATGCCGTTTATCATATATTTATTAATACCTTGTGCCTAGGTCAGCTGGAGTGTGCAGCATTTGTTGTATATTTTAGCAACACCTTTTTATGTGTACTTTAGGGGTTATTCAGAGACAATTCTGTGCCCTCTCGTTCCCCGCAATTACCTGCACTTTGGGGAATCCAAGTTCCCCCACCCTGTGCTTAATTTAGCAAGTGCCCCTGGAGCACAGGGAAAACCCGCACCGGGAAGAAACATGCTGAACACATCGGAAAGAGCCGCTGAACATAGTGCAGACCAGCCTCCGGGAAAAAACCGACAAGCTGACGACCAGGGTTTAAAAAAACAAAAAAACAAAACAGTAAGCTTAAGTTTCAAAATTGAAACGCTGTTTGCAAAAGAACTACTGAATGAAAATGCCTGGAATTTACATATAAGATCCTATGAATGATAATGAAAAGTTTGTTTTTTAGTAAACGCCTAAAAGATCCAAAAAAAGACTGAAAACGCTTTTTGCTGCAGAATAAAATAATAAACTGTTTATTAGATATTGAGTTAAAACGGGAATATTTTTAACATTGAAGCCTATGGGATTCTCATACTGAATGAAACCACTGAACAGCAGGTCATTTCACTGTTGCTCGGTGTCTCTGAATAGATTAACCATTGCTTCTCTATGGGGGATTTCACTGCTGTCGAACAGGCACCGTACTGGCTTGCAGTTAGACAAAATTTGGGAAACTGCCTGCTCTCTGAATAGCCGAATGGCCCCGAAATGTCGTGGGGAAATTCCCTGTTTGACATTTCAGGGCCAGATAGTCTCTCTGAATAACCCCTTTTATCTCCAGCCCTCCTCGTTTGTGTACATCCCTGATGCTCGTGGTTTTTTTTTGTATTTTTTTTTAAGCTTCCTCCACTAATATTGACATCCAGGCTTCCTCACTTTTTTTTTTTTTTTTTTTTTGGCCCCATTTCATTTGTGGTTAAGATACTTTTACAGAAAGTGCTTTATTTCCTCCTACTCAAACGTACAAAGCCCTGATGGTACACACGTTAAGCTGACATCTGATTTTGCTCACATTTAGCATCCAAAAAGCCTGGGTGGCTGGACTTTTTTGGGCAATTCCTCCTTTAAATCCAATAAATATCTCTGCTTTGTAGCATGTGTTACTAAGTGAATGTGATGTTTTGTTGGAATTCCGTGACATAAATATTTGAACACGTTAATGCAAACCTTAGGCATTTAAACTATTCCAGGCGAATGCCGCCACACACATATATATATATTACTGGTTGAATGAGAGCAACACCTTAGTGGAATCTCTGCATTGGTTCAGAAAATAGGATTACAGTGGTCTGTGGTGATTTGCAATGGTCCTTTTTAACCCCTTCGCTAGACATGTGCATTCGTTTTAGTGCTAAAACGATTTAGTCCGAATTTTGGGATATTAGTTTTCGTATGACTCGAGATACGAAGCTGCTCCGTCCAAAAAACGAAAGAAACTAAAGGAAAATGCACTACATTTTAGTTTCAGTCCTTTTTGTAATATTACATTGAAAGAGACCAGCAGTGAGGAGGGCAACATCACCAGGCTACAGAAAAAGTTTGTGTAATCCTTCCCGACCCCCTACCTGAAATTCTGACAGTGAGAGCTCCAGAATACTCACTTGCAGAGCAGACAGCCAGCAGAGGAGAGGAAACCTTTACTTAACCCTTGCATGTCTATGAGACAGACGAGATAAAAGCAGCTGGAGAAGGAAAACCTTCAAATAAATCACACTGAAAGATAATGACAGAGGGCTGGATAGTAAAAACCCCTTTATAACAAGCAGCGCTGGGAGAAGAGAGGGACTTTATAAAACGTGTTTTATCTCCCATCCCGCTCTGCATAATAGGGGCTTAGGTCTGATACATTTTATATCATCCAGGATCACTCCTCTTTAATACACATTTTATATAAAGTCCCTCTCCTCTCCCAGTGCTGCTTGTTATAAAGGGGTTTTTACGTCTGATACATTTAGTATCCAGCTCTCACAGTTACTCTGACATTATGAGCCTTCAGTGTGATTTATTTGAATGTTTTCCCTGGATTTAAAGTGCTGTATTTTATAATAAAAAAATTTTGCGCCAGTCCTCTCTTCTGAGCTTTCAGAACGATTTACGGTAATCTTTTCCCGCTCCCCTGCTTTTATAATCCTGTCTGTCTCCCACACAGAGGTACAAAGTTTTTAAGTAGAAGTTCCCTCTCCTGTGCTGGATAAGCATTGCATTCCGAAGTTCTGCACCCTCGACATGCCAATGCAGTAGGATGTTCTACACAGAGGCATTAATTAATACAGGGGAATATTCTATGCATTATACAGAGAGGGGTATTCATTAATGCAGGAGGATGTTCTATACATTATACAGAGAGAAGTAATAATTACTATTTTGTATTTCTGTAACCACTCAATGTTCTTGAACCCAGGACATACTTGAAAATGAGAGAAATCGCAATGTATCCTTCCTGGTAAAATCCTTTTATAAATAAATAAATAATTAATGCAGGAGGATGTCTTATACATTATACAGAGAGGAGTATTTTTTTTCGAGCCCTTTAAATCCAGTGGCTGTGAGCACTGAGATCAGCTGCTTGTTACATTATCACTCAGTACAATTTATCAGGCTCATATTTATCAGGTTATAACCTCTTATATATAAAAATATTCTTTACTAGTTTTACTGAAACTGAGTGCTGTGGTGAATGTATTTCTATTTTTAATTTACACCGATCCTGGTCATCGTTAGTATCATTGGAAAGGTCATGTTGTGGCCTTTCCAATGATGCCAACATGACCCTCTAGCTGCCACTATCTTTTCATCACTTGCTCCTCACTGTGTGGTTTTGGCCATAGAATGGAGTGAATGGGTCCGTCACCGACTCACATTGTATTGTGTGGGATGTATTCAAAGGACATCACCAGGGGGTAGATTAGAAGTCTTCTTAAACTCCCCTGTCTTATCTCATTCAGCGGCTCTGATCTCAGCTTGGAAAACAGCAGACCTCCTGCAGCCTCGGCTAAACATTCCCTCCTCCAGCTCATTAAGTGTTAAATAATGTAGATAAAATAAACAAGGGCCGTAATTTACTGCAGCATTTATTACTCTAAAAGCTACTATCAGAATATCAATAAGCTAATTTATTTGTAATCTAAAGTGGAGCTGTGCTCTGTCATGCTCTGCTGCATCTGCAATGTAAATTCAAACATGCCACTGGAGATAAAATTCACTACCAAAATGGAGTATACTTGATCTTCAAAAGCACCTGCTGGTGCATCTATATCAGCCATACTCGATTTGGTCGCATTCTGGAGCCATGCATAAAACATAATTGCAAGCAAAGTTTGTTTTCAAAAGGTTCTAGCACCTCAGGCATGACAGCCGAATTACTTGGAATCTATGTATTTGGGGGTGGGGGTGGAGGAAACAAAACACAGCCAATGTATATTTCAGAGGTGCAGTAGCACTTTTTGGCCAGCAGATGGCGCCATCTACCTGTCAAATGGTGCATACAGTTTGAAATTGTGCTGAGATTTTCAGGCACATTTTCGTTGTATGGCTACTGCAGATCTGTTTTCCATAAAGCCACCAGGTCCTGCCAGCGGCTTTATTGAAAACAACATGGTAGTGAAGGGGGATAAGGAGAAGACATTTTTTTTTTTTTTTTCTCCTCCCACCTTAATTCTCACTTTTATGGATGGAATAGGACACATGCGATTCTATACGCTAAAATCACATGCAAAATAAATGAAACGCCACGAAATTCGCTTTTCTGACTGGATCAGTATTTGTCTTTTTCTGACTTCGTGCTTGAGTGATCGTATCTTTTGACGTCTAATGAGTCTCTGTTTTGCTCTTGGCCGAAGTGAGATCTGAGACAACAAACAAAAAAAGTGTTTTCATTGTCGGTGAGCTACAGCTAATTCCCGCTTTTCATTTTTCGTTACCTCCTGTGGTTTTCCTGGCGCTTATTCCCTAGACTGGAAACGGGTTTTGCAGGGTAACATCTGTCCAAGGACTGGATCGCATGTACATCCAGGTGTGGGCTTTTAAATACGCTCGTTAGCAAGGATTGCGGAATTGTTTAAAGATGTGAATATCAAGGAAAAACAAAACAAACGGGTAATTCATTACGGATATAATCCTTTTACCATAATCGATGACCTACAAAAAAACAAGACTTCTATTATTCCTGATTCTGAGTAACTGTACACAGTATACAATGTGTCTATTTTATTATTTTTAGTGCATATTATTAAACATGTCATTAATACGCAGGATTAAGTCTTTAAAGCCGTGTATTGTATTATGTTTTGTTTTTGTGGTTTTTTTATTAAACGATCCAATAGGCGAGCGTTACAGCAAAATGTGAAATAAAAGCGCCCGAAAGGTCATGCCTGGATGGTTGTTTAGCTTTCCTTCATGCCTCTACATACTTTCCAGGAATGGGGAGCCAGGAGTACAATGGGACAAGGTCTGGCATCCATGGCTCGGGAACAGAAATGTGGCACTCATGTGTTTTTTTTATTCACAGAACTGGGAACCGTAAAGAAACGAGGGAAACTGGAAAAACCCCGGCCAGAAAATCGTTAGAAAAATAGGCAAAATGGCTTAAAATGAACTTGTTTTTGTCCATTCTGCATTTTCTACATATAATGGTTGTTCAGAGATATCGACTTGCTGCTTCTGCCTTTTTCCACCAATCTGTCAAACCAGAGACGTAAATAGATTGTGAACATGGTTGCATAGTGATCGACATTGACGTTAATGAATAGGTTTCCAGACATTGACTGTCACCCATTTAGACTGGATGAAAGGGAATTCGGCCTAAAGCACAGGAAGGGTTATTTTACGGCAAGAACAATAAAGCTGTGGAATTCTTTGCCTGTTGAGGTGGTTGGGTCAGAGACTGTACAGACCTTTAAACAATGACTGGATGACTTCCTGCAGACACTGAATATTAAGGGATTTAATATGTGGGTTAGGCTTGTGCATTTTTTTTTTTTTTTTTCGATTTTTTTTTTTTTTTTTTTTTTTTCGGATTTTTCAACTTTTCGATTCTGCTCGTTTCGACCGATTTCTGTTTCGATTCGGTTCGGCTCGACTCGTTTTTCGTGTACATTTTTTTTTTCGGAATATCGACCATTTTTCGTGTCACTTAGCTCGTTTTTGTATCGACTTTTCGTATTTTCGGAATTTTCGTTTTTCGGAATTGTAAATGGTTTCGGAATATCGACCATTTTTCGTATCGACTTTTCGTTTTTTCGGAACGTCTGCTCTCCTCGTTTCAAAGCAATAAATTTCGATTTGACACATTTCAAGTACATTCGAAAATTCCGAAAATATTTCATTTCGGCTCAAAACTTTTCGGATCTGCCATTTTCGGATCTAAAAATTTTCGGAAAATCGGCCGCATCCGAAAACACGAATCGGGTGTGTGCTTTGTTATGGGAGGAAGGTGGGCAGAGAGCTTCTCTGTAGTCTGTATAGTGCTTTGTTGTGGGAGGAAGGTGGGCAGAGAGCTTCTCTGTAGTCTGTATAGTGCTTTGGTATGAGGAGGAAGGTGGGTAGAGAGGACTTCTGTGTAGCGCACTAGTAGGAGGAAGGTAAAACAATGCATTTGCCCAGTATAAACAGGATGCTGCTACTCGCAAGCCTCCATGAATAGAATGCAGGAAGTGAAGCTTTGCTGAAAAGGAAACTGGACCAAACAGACAGGAAGAATGGACTAAACCATTTTAAGTAAAAGCAGGGGGGGAACCAATAAGGAATCTGGTTCCATGATACATCCACAAAGAAATTTAGTTTTTAATAAAAATAATTCCTTTTAAATTGCTCAGAATTAAACCACATTGAGTTTACTCGATTAGGCACCAGCAGGTGCTATAAAAGACTTTGGTATACTCAATTTTGGTGAAGGGAATAAATTACAATGTGTTGATGGATGCCTTTTGACAGCCAGTCTTCCAAGATGCAACTGATGCCTCCCCATGTAGTGGGCATTATTTTTTTTTTCTTTTAATCTTTTATTCAGTATACAGTACTGTGCAAAAATCTTGGCAGTTGTGAATAAAGTAAGCTTTACTAGTTTAGTCTTATTTAACAAGATGGAAAGTAAATGAATAACTTCCTTTTCTTGTTGCTATGCTCAGTCTTGCCATGGTGTATGACCTGTGACATGGGACGGTCTTCCATAAGGGAGCCCATGCAGCATAGGTTAGAGGTGGCATTCGCTTCTGAGTCTTCCTGGTAAATGAGGATGACCCCATGGTGCACTTCCTCCACCCAGCCACGTACTAGTCCTTGGGTTTAGTACAGAAAACCCTCCCTTGAGGAATCCCCACCTTCAATGCCCCCACTACTTAAATATTCCTCATCCTCCTCCTGTCTGATCTGAGGAGGACCCGCTGGAATGCTGTCTGCGGAAAGACTGGGTCCTTGAGAGCTAGGGAAGGCCTCCTCTTCCTCCCGCTGCTCTGCCTCTAGAGCCACATCTATAATTCCCCGCAGAGTGTGCTCCAGCAGGAACACTAAAGGAATTGGGTCACTGATGCATGCACTGTCCCTGCTCACCATCCTCGTTGCCTCCTCAAATGGTGACAGTACAGTGCATGCATCCTTGATCATCAGCCACTGCGGGGGGGGGGGGAACAAGTTGACCTGAACCTGTCCTTGTGCCATACTCACACAGGTACTTGTTGATGGCCCTCTGCTGCTTGTGCAGACGCTGCAGCATTGCTAATGTCGAGTTCCACCTGGTGGGCATGTCACAGATCAGACTGTTTGTGGGAAGGTGGAATTCTCTTTGAATTTCTGCCAGGCGAACACTTGCTGGGAATGACCATCTGAAGTGGCTGCAGACTGGCCTGCCTGAGAAGCTCTGCCAGCCCTGGGTACCTGGTTAGGAAACGCTGTACCACCAGATTTAGGACGTGTGCTAGGCATGGTACATGTGTCAACTTACCCTGGCGTAGGCCGGAGAGAAGGTTGCTGCCATTATCACAGACGACCATTCCCAGCTGAGGCTGGCGTGGTGTTAACCATCTCTGCACCTGCCACTGCAGAGCTGACAATTTCTGGCCTGGTGTGGCTCGTGTGCCCTAAACAAACCAGCTCAAGCACAGTATGGCATCTTTTTGCTTGAGCAATTGCGTAGCCCCTGCCACGCGTCGGTTTAACTGCCACTTGGCAAGAGACAAAGAGGAGGAAGGAGAGGTGGTGGTGGTGGAGCAGACAGACCTCATACAAGCAGCTTTCTGGAGGCGTGGTGGATGAATAAGCTCCAGCACAGAGCCCCGTCTTTGACCCCTCCCAGCTGCAATCAGCGATACCCAGTGTGCCGTGAAGGAAATGTAATGGCCCTGTCCATGCTTGCTGGACCACGTGTCTAAAGTCACATGCACCTTGCTGCTGACTGCCTCTCCCAATGACTCCATAACATTGTCTTCCACGTGATGGTATAGTGCTGGAATGGCCTTCCATGAAAAGTAATGGCGTTTTGGAACATGCCACTGTGGTACAGCACATTCAGCAAATTCACGGAAGGGAGCAGAGTCCACCAGCTGGAAAGGCAGCAGCTGTAATGTGAGTAGTTTTGGTAAGCTGGCATTCAGACGCTGTGCTTGGGGATGGTTGGAACTATATTTTTTCTTACGCTGCAGCAGCTAGGGCAACGTAATCTGACTGCGTAAATCTTCAGCTGATCGGATGCTGTCACATTGTAAGGAAGGACCTGGTACATCCATTACTGTAGCATCATCCCTGTCAGCGGAGGTTGGAGTCAATGACATGGCAGGACATATAGTGGTGGTAGAGACAGGTGAGGAGGACCTACGCAAAGTTTTGCACCAACGGGATGCGTGGCAGGTGGTCATGTCGCCTCAAGCACGTGGTACCCAAGCGTCCGGTGACCCACGCTTGATCCTCATCTGACATAGATTACAAATAGTAACGGTGTGGTCTGCTGCACATTTCTTAAAGAACTCCCAGACAGCAGAGTTCCTGGATGTGTGCTTTGAGACAACAGCGCTCTGCACCTGAGCAGCTCTGACATCTGATGCCTTGGACTGGCTAGTGCTATGGTTGGTCATAGAGGACGTCGTGCCTCGTGTTTGTTGTGCCGCCGCCTCCTCCTCACTTCTGTTTGATCAGGCACCCAGGGGGTGATGACCATGATAAGGCCACGATCTCCTCGTCACTGGAGCCAACTTGGCAGTATGCTGCAGCTGCTGGGGCAACATGAGTGCCAGTTATTTGTGTGTCATCACTGGCACCCCCTTCCTCTAGGATGATTATACTCCCTTCCTCAACCTCAGAGATTGAATCAGAGCACTGTAGTTGCTGCACATCCTCAAGCAGCATGTCACGATCATTGTAGTCAAACAATTCAGCGGACTCCTCCGTGTGTGATAGTGAGGCTACGGCAGGAGTAGCTGTGGACATGGAGGCTGCATTAGATGCTTTGGCAGCTGAGACATACTGTAAAGCACTAGAAGCCTGGCTGGCAGAGGACTCGGAGGATGAGGATGGCCTGGTTAGCCAATCCACCAACTCCTCTGTATGTTGCTGCTGCTTAAGACGGCCAGCACCAGTTAGAAAGGACAAGCATGCCCCCTGCAGAGGATGCACCACATCCACGACGACCAGGGGCACAGTCTCCCGACACAGAGGCTGCTTGCCCTCTTATCTGTGTCTGGGAGCGTCTGCCTGTCCTTTTTGGTCTTTCTGACATGGTGAGTGATATACAGATTAAAGATATACAGAACTGATTCAACTCTGTTATAAATATTGGATATGTGCTGCAGAACTCCTGATTCAACTCTGGTATAAAGATTTCCAGAACTCTGGTATAACTCAGTGAGACACCCTGATAGCTGGCAGCCAGTGACAAGACACAGATTACAATTCACACAAATCTGCTAGAAGTATGTGGAACCCCCTGATAACTGGCAGTGAGAAGACAGATTACGATTCCCAGAAACCTATAAATCAGTGAGACCCCCTGATGGGTGGCAGTGAGAACACAAAGATTGCAATTCCCAGATATATTGTAGAAATCAGTCGTCATTTATGTGTGGTATTCTAATGTATCAACTCCTTGTACACTGATCTTGTAAAGTGCTTCAGAATATGTGGCGATACATACATGATGATAATTCATAGCGGAGTTTGGCTGTTCCTCATCCTGTTTTAAGCCTCCTACAAAACTGTTTCAGTTAATGACTGTTTCACCCTACATATGAAATTGATGATCATTAGCACCTGCTTGGTGTAATGGGTTAATCCCACACCTGTGTGCACTTGGAAAGAATTGTTGCTGGTTTGAAGCCAAAGGGACAGTCGCACCAAATATTGGATTTTTCATCATTCACTTTTCATCTCGTAAATTGATGCAGATAACTAAAATACATATTTTAGAAAGCCTTCTTAATTTACAGGATTTCTTCACGCCTGCATAAAACTTTTGCACCGCACTGCAGGTTTAAATCGGCTTTTAATCATAGGCTCGTAATGCGAAGGAAGTGCCCGCCGCGTGAAAACATGTTTGTGTAAACTGCTTTGCGGTATGTTTCCATACATGTATCAAAGTTGAATGTTTCCCAAACAATGTCGGAATCAAAAGAGCTGCGCATCGGCAGCAATCAATCTCTTCAGCTTCAAACAACTTTGACGAATCGCTCAGTGATTTCTTTTCTCCTGAGCTTTACAGTCAAGACGTGATGGAGCAGTTCTTTCCTTTAATTCTTCGCAAGGTTCATGCATGTTTCCTTTTCTGTTGCTGACGCGTTTATGTAAATAATGTGCGTATATGTCACGTTAATTAAATCGCCTTAAACTCTTTCTGAAACAGATGTTCTTTAAATTGGGCGATCGAAGGTGCCAAGAACAACTTCCTTAAACATGCGTTTGTTGGTAGGCAGAAATTACAATGTCACTTACCTTTCTCGCAAACTTAACTCTTTCCCCATGTTGCGCTTGACGTGTGCCAAGAATTCTACCACCGTGACCCTACATAATCTCAAGTAACCGTGTTTCTGGGAAAAATCTCGCTTTTCTTTGGAATTGCGCTCATATATTATATCCCGCGTTCATTATGCTGCAGTTTAAGGCGCTCCGAGCTGAGTGAAGCTAAATTATGCCTTTTTAATTGCCTTGCAAAAAAAACCTGAAAGATAAGAAAAAGATGGCAACGGCGATTTTAATATCAATACGATAAACCGATATCATTGCAAAGCTCTGCCAAATCTATTGGTCGCATATAAATAATGAAAACGGGTCTAAATAATCCTTTGTAATAATATTCATGTGTCCTCTTATGGCGAGTGCAGTGGTGGCGAGTCTTGGCATCCCAGATGTTTCCGAACTACCTATCCCATGATTGGCTCCACCAACTTTAAAGGTTAGTCAGAGAGCACCGACATTTCCGTGCGCTCTCGTTCGCCGCCCTTTGGCAAGTTAACCTCCCTGGCAGTTTTCCCTAGTGTGGCTCGGGGCTAATTTCACTGCTGAAAGCGGTAACCCCAAGCCACACTAGGCTGGATACATACCTGTCGCTGCGCTCTAGGGATGTGCGTTTCGGGTTTCGGAATTTCGGAATTTTCACGAAATTTCCCGATTTTCGTGTTTTCGGATGCGGCCGAATTTCCGAAAATTTTTAGATCCGAAAATGGCAGATCCGAAAAGGTTTCCGAGCCAAAACGAAATATTTTCAGAATTTTCGAATGTACTTGAAATGTGTCAAATCGAAATCTATTGCTGTGAAACGAGGAGAACAGACGTTCCGAAAAAATGAAAATTTACAAAAAGTCGATACAAAAACCGAGCTAAGTGACACGAAAATACAAAAAATGGTCGAAATTCTGAGAAAAAAAATATACACGAAAAACGAGTCGAGCCGAATCGAGAAGTTTAAAAATCCGAAAAATCGAATCGAACCGAAAAAAAAATCGGTGCACAAGCCTACTGCGCTCCCTCGCTGACCTCCACGATCACATTCTCCTCCCTTGCGATCGCAGCTTCCTGGTTCCCTTCTCGCAAGAAGGGAACCCGGAAGCATGACGTCGCGATCATCTGGAGTGTGACTCAGGGTTACCGCTTTAAGTCTTAATATACTTTGTATCCACCATCACCGATTTACGTACATGTTTAACTGCACTTTAAGTAATTAACCTCTTCCCTACCAAGATTGAGTGTTCTCTACCAAAAGCGACTGATAGTTCCCCAATATCGAGTGCTCTCGATGCGGTCTAGTTGTGGAGCTATGCAAAGGAATTTAGTTGATTGCAAACAAAATTGGTTTGCAAATGTGCTGCAGAGTGCGCCTTAAATGTTTTAGCGCCTCGCATATGACGGTTAAGGTGCTAAAACATTGTGATCACTAGGGATGTGCGTTTTTTCAGGTTTCGGAATTTTCACAAAATTTCCCGATTCGTGTTTTCGGATGCGGCCGATTTTCCGGATCGGATCGGATCCGAAAAGTTTTCCGAGCCGAAACTAAATATTTTCGGAATTTTCGAATGGACTTGAAATGTGTCAAATCGAAATTTATTTTCGCTCTATTCATGATTTCAGTGCCATTTCGGTAATTCTGGAAATCGTATATTTAACTATTATCGGTTTATATCGCTGATTCTGTAAATTTTGTATTTGTAAATACGTATCACTTGTTTTTTTTGTTTCCAATGATCTGATAATTCTGTCGATACGAAAATTCCTTCGTAGTCGGATCCGATTCGTCCGCGGGTCGCGCATGCCATGCGCGCGCGCGGATGTCGTAACTTTATTGAGCCAGTTTTTGACAACTTTTTTGACAGGCCAAAAAATATTGAATTTATTTATCATGGCTGAAAGAAGAGAGTCCCATTCGAACACCTCATCTGCTTCCACCCCAGAGACACCACCCAGGAAGAAGCGGGCCAGCAACGTGGCATTTGAGATGTTGGGGCTGGTCTGCATCTTTGATTACAAAGATTATGACTGCCGTAAGGGCCCTTACGGCAGGAAGAATAACACCTGCAAGGATCATATCCTTGACAAGCTCCGAACTACCATCCTGGAGCTGTTCGGGAAGGACCGGAAGAAGGACCAGCTCCAAAAACGCTGGTCCAACCTCAAGGCACGCGAGCAGGAGCAGCTGAGGCACATCCGTTGCGTCATAGCCAAACGTAAGTGTCATGTTATATTGTAAAGCGCTGCGCAAACTGTTGGCGCTATATAAATCCTGTATAATAATAATAATAATAATGTGCTTGCATGTGCTAATGTGCACAGAAATATGTTGATTGATCTAGTCCTTTTTTCATGCAATGTGATTGTGTATAGCTTTGCGTTTTCACGACTCGTCATACATGCATTTTTGCCACAGCTCTTCTTTTTTGTGATTTTACGTATTCGTGAAAATTGTGACATTTGATGTATGGAGATGAAATTACAATACTGGATTTCTTTTGGCACTGTATGTACTGTAGTGTGCTGGGGGGGAGGTTGCTGTGATTGAGTGATGCATACGAGAAGACCCGCAGCTTGCCCAATATTGGTTCCCACCTGCGCATCAACAAAAATCTCTGCGTCTCTGCTAAGTGGTAGGATGGGACATGTAGTTGTTCTGAAAGTGCATCCAAACAGAGCCGCGTTCAATACGTCCTCAGCAGCTGCTCAATTGTTGCAGCGCAGCAATTCAGTTTGCTGCAGCAGTGTCATTATTGAACGCTTTAGGCTAGGGTCAGACGAACGCATTTTTCGCGTCGTCTGTGAAAAAGTGCGGTCGAACGAATGGACGAATTTTTCACGGAATACGCGATAGCGGTCATACGATGCGCATTTTCGTCTGTGATTTTGTACGGATCATCAATAAAACACTTTTTGCGTCTGGACGTTATGTTGGCCGGACGTGTGCAGCGTCTGACGTCTCCCAATTACACAAACACGCCGCTATGCGGCCGCAGCGCACTCTGTACGTCAGTAGTAGCGGTTTGACATTCTCAAAAAAATGCGTTCGTTTGCCGCTTGCGTTGCACGGACGAACTTTTGTGCGGCCGTTCGTCGTATGTTCCCCGGCATTGGATGTCATTTGCTGCTAGCATGGCCGTGATTTTGTGCGGCTAAACGCATGTTAAAACTGCATTCGTCTGACCTTGGCCTTAGATGCAAATTTCAAAACAAAATGGCGGATTTCTGTTGTTTCTGCTATATCCGCAGTTTTATTAGCAGAAACTGAAAGTGCAACTGAGGCTGAGGCCATCTATAAAATAAATAAAAGCAGTTGGCACAATGCGTTTTGTATGCACACAACACAAATAATAGTTTTTATTGAATAAACGTAATGTTTACTAATGAAAAAAATATATAATTGAACGGTAATATATGTCTATGTGCAGGGGAAATAATAAATATTTTGTGACTTTAGAACAATGAGATGGGAGTAGTAGTGGGTCAAGCTGGTAGTGCTAGTGGGTAGTGGAGGGGTGTCGCAATACTTTCGGCAATCTATTGTATAGATATACCATTTTTTCCAGTCTGCATTATTTACGTGTTATTTTTTGAATTTGGCAGAAGACAGGAAGGCAAAGGCAGCATCTGCCCCGGCGGACACCAGTGCCCCAGTGGAGGTGGAGGAGGAGGGGGAGCCACGGGCGACAACCAGCGTTGGTATATACGGTTTTATTTTGCAACGACTTTTGGTCAAAAACAGAAACCTTTTTTGTTTACTGTATTTTCATTAAATTTTTTTATATATAGCACAAGAGGAGCAGGAGGAGCAGGAGGAGGGCGATGTTGGAGAGAGGGAGCCGGAGCCGCAGCAGGAGGCCGCGAGTCCAGGTTTTTTTTTTTTTTACTGTTGTATTTTGCATCGACTGTTGTTCAAAAATAAATCAGTTTTGTTGTTTACTGTATTTTTTATTTCTTTAATTTCTTAGATATAGCACCGGAAGAGATGCTGACGGTGGTGGTGGAGGAGGAGGAGGAGTCGGAGGAGGAGTCAGAGTCTCAGGAGGCCGCCAGCTCTGGTATATACTACTGTTAGATTTTTTTAAAGACTTTCAGTCAAAAATAGAAACCTGCTTTACTTACTGTATTTTCCTTCTTTCATTTATTGGATGTATAGAAGGAGAAGCCAGACCGGACACGTCCTGTGTCAGGATGAGTAATAGGATGGCGATCGGCGAGCTAAGCCTGGCTGTCACCAACATAGAAGCCATCCAGGAGTTGCTGCAGGAGTTAAGGCAGCATATCAACAATGCCGCTGACGTCTTGGAGCGGCAGTGAGACCAGCCTCCTCCTCCCCTCTGTTTGTGCCCCTGTAGGGCAGTTTGCCATCCGTGGCATGTTGTAAATAAATTTTATTTTTTTTCTATATTTTCCGGTTTGTGTGCGTTGCTTTTCCTTACTTAATGAGTTAATATGTATTGCTTGGTTTCCACACTGTTAAAATTATATGTACATAAATTTATTGACATTTCTATGGACCCTTTGTCATAAATTTGTCAACATATTTGTGGCCATGAATGTGACTGTGCACATTCTACACTGCCTCCCTGGCCAAAAAATGTCACACACTAACACAACCTTGTTGTACTGCCTTGAGATTTGATTACCGACGTGGCATGGTTTTGTTAAGCTTAGGTGATGTCACAACAACATGGAATTTTGTCCAGTCACATTCATTTTATAACCAAGAATTTATCAAAAAATATCGATGGCAGCACTCCGTGAAGTCTTCTCCGACACAACCCAAAGATCCTTAGTGCGGCTCAGGTCTAGTTTATTTGTCCGTTTTTGCAGCTTCATGTGACACCTCCTCCCAGCTATGAGCTCTCTCTCCCACCGCTGCCCGCTAAGACGCTGCCTGCCAACATGGTCATGTCTTTGCAGGAAGACAACAGTGTGGGGGAATGGCAGCTGCCGACAGTCCCAAGACCTCGTCACAATGACTTCAGTTCTGGAGTTAACCCCTAACTGCGACCAATGGTGGAGATAGGGGGTTCATTGGAACCCCCTATCTCCCGATCCGCGGCAGCTATCGCTTGGTTAATGTTTGGTATCTTTGGATCGACCAGAGCATGGCCTTTCCAACAATACCAAACATGGCAATGTTAAAAATTATAAAAAATTTAAATATAATAAAATATAAAAAAAATAAACTTTTTTTTTTTTTTTTGATTTGTTAATGCAGCAATATTGTTCCCATTTCAATTATAATGTGAACAATGATGCTGCACTAAGGATTTTTGAATGGGGTGCGTTTGTTAAAAATAGTGTAATTTTCACCCAAAAAAATATAACCAGTCCCCATTTCATTTTTTAACAAACGCAACTCATAAAATATAACCGCAAACACTCGCATGTTAAAATGTGAAAAAAAACACTTTACACCTTGTAAAACAAACATTGAAAATTCTAATTTTATTGCATTTTTTGTTATAATATACAGACAGGACATGATGCATACATATGATAATGATATATTATGAATCCTCTGCCGAGTCTGCCAGAAAGAACGATATATAACATGTCTGGGTCATATTATAAAATAAGGCTTCAAAAAAACGCGTTTAAACAAGAGGAGCGAAACTGTTAAAAATTTGCTCAGCAGCAGACCGCAGTGCCGCACACAGGCGTGAAGGGAAGCCGTGAAATGCCTCAGCAGCGAAAGGGTTAATTTTTTTTGTCTGTTTTAAATCCTTTTATTTGTTTTTTTTCGTTTCAGATCATTTTGATCAACTATTTTTTTCGTTTTTTAAAACCTTTTGTTTCGGTTTTTATTTTTAAAGTCAGACCATTCGGGTCAGTTTAGCGTTTTTTAAATCGTTTTGTTCATTTTTTTTTTTTGTTCCTTGGCTGTCATACCATTTTTTTTAATGTGATTAAAGTTGTGAAATGTATATTCATAAGAAAAAAAGGATCTTTATTTAATAAAAAAAAACACGATAGAATCGGCAGAATTATCGTATCGACAGAATGAATTATCGGATCTGAAAAACAAACCAAAAATTTATTATAAAAAATATATAAAGTATAAAAAAAGTAAACCATAGTAGTTTACATCAAAACGAATGGAGTTAGACACTTTGAAACGAGGAGAACAGACGTTCCGAAAAAAACTAATTTCCGAAATCACAAAGTCGATACAAAAAACGAGCAAAGTGACCCGAAAACACGAAAAATGGTCGATATTCCGAAAAAAAAATGTACACAAAAAACGAGCCAAATCGGTCGAAACGAGCCGAATCGAAAATTTTAAACATCCGAACAAATCGAACCGAAAAAAAAAATCGGTGCACAAGCCTAGTGATCACCTGGAGTTATGTCCACCCCCCCCCCCCAGGGGAAAAAAAAAAAGCTGAAGCTGTGTTATAAAGATGTATTAACTCTTTTTGGACAGCAGATGGCACAATCCTGCCTGCCAAATGGTGCATACAGTATGAAAATGTGCTTTTGCGATTTCCACGCACGTTTTCTCAGTATAGCAAGAAACCTAGACTGGAGCGATGCAATGTAGACGTATTGTTCTCCTATCTGTTTGTCCTTCAATTGATCTGATGCTTTGTTAATCCCATATATTGTGTACGTAATTAGGTTTCTGTGTCTTCTCTAGGAATTCAACTCCCCCCTCATGTATATAATGTATTTGGTTGGTTGTGTCATGTTACCTTCCCCTCTCTGTTGTCCACAAAACTGCTCTAATTTCCATTAAATATATTCATTTTCCCCTGCATTAAGCTGTGTCTGATGTTTGGGGAAACCTACAACACTCCCTCAAGTTCTATCTGAAGGTTGTGAGACAGAATGCTGCTGTGAATCCGCTTGGCTGAAGAGACTGACAGGTTTGGGTCTGGTCCACAATTGGGAGACCAGTAAACCCCAGTTGCCGTTTGTGTGTATATGTATATACACATATATATATTACTTTGCAAACATTTTAGGCAGGTGTGAAAAAATGCTGTAAACAAAGTATGCTTTCATAAATATAAATTGTTTATTTTTGTCAATTTGCGACATGGAAGGTGAGCAAACAAAATAAAAATCCAATATTTGGTGTTACTACCTTTTGCCATCAAACCAGCATCAGTTCTCATAGATACATTTGCACAAAGTCAGGGATTTTGTAGGATTATAGTTAGGCGTATGATCAACCAATTATACCAAGCAGGAGCTAATGATCATCAACGTCACACGTAGGTTGAAACCCAGTTATGAACAGAAACAGCTGTGTAGGAGGCTTAAAACTGGGTGAACTCTGCTACCAAGGTGAGGTTATGAAATACCATTTCATGTCATGCCAATATTGAGCACAGCAACAAAACACAAGGTAGTTATACTGCATCAACAAGGTCTCTCCCAAAGATTTCAAATCAGAATGGGGTTTCAAGATGTGCTGTTCAAGCTCTTTTGAAGAAGCACAAAGAAACGAGCAACGTTGAGGATCGTAGACACAGTGGTCGGCCAAGGAAACTTGGTGCAGCAGATGAAAGTCACATCAAGCTTATTGCCCTTTGAAATCGGAAGATGTCCAGCAGTGCCATCAGCTCAGAACTGGCAGAAACCAGTGGGACCCAGGTACACTCATCTACTGTCGCGAGAAGTCTGGCCAGAAGTGGTCTTCATGGAAGAGTTGCAGCCAAAAAGCCATACCTCCAACGTGGGACCAAGGCCAAAGGGTGATCACACCAAATTTTGATTTAGATTTCTCTATCGTTCACTCACTGCATTTCATTTATGAACATAAATGTGTAACCCTTCCATTTGTGAAAGCATTCTTTGTTTACAGTATTTTTCACACCTGCCTAAAACTTTTGCACTGTGTATTTCATTCGCTGTGCACCACAACTTAAATGAGTGCGGATTTGCCCTACGGGTTAAGCATCAAACTGCAACTGGTCATGCCTAGCTCTTGCTGAAGAGGGCACAATAAACCCGAAACAGCGCTGTCCAGGAGTGGCTTTGACCAGTTGCATAAACCTGATCTCTGCTATAAAAAAGCCGTCTAGTATGACATAGCATTGATTGAAGGGTCCTGTGTAAAAACAGACCCAGGATGCAAAAACAAATAGAAATAACAGACGCCATTTGCATATCTTACCCAGAGTTCTGTGCTGCATATGGGTAATGTATATAACACATGAGCTCTGGGATGTGTAAATGGCCTCTGCGATAATAAACTCTTATTTGCTATGTGGAGGCTTTTTATTCTCCGTTTTTGCCCTCCTCCATAACCTAAGTGAGTAATAATCTATATTTACTTTTAAATTCTTTTAGAATAAAAACTAGATGTTGCCAAATTTAATCGTCCAAGCTGTTCTTTTCCCATGACTGTTTTATCCACTCGGGACATTCGCACAATACTGCAGCTAAATGGTTGTTCATTCAAACTTTCTACTCCCAGATGACAAAGGGAAACCCCATACAATGTTTTTATACTTGGTGTTAATGGAATAGTTTAAAAATAGAATAGTCAATTTTTAAGGGGGGGGGGGAATTCCACAATGAATTGGCTATTTTGGGAAATGCAACTTTGGGCTCCATTGCCGCTTTGATACAAAAGCGTTCCGGGTAATCTTATCAAAGAGCTTCAGTTTGTCTTCTGACAATACGAGTGTATTTTTGGTCATTGCGAAGTTTTCAGTTAAGGGGCAACAGAAACTGCTGTATGACTTATTTGTTATGTTGGCTGAAAACTCCTATTTTTAGAATTTTAATCTCCTAAGTAATCGTTTAAGGCCGTCTAAAACCGAAGTTTATAATCCGTGTGTTGAACGCACTTGCCAGATTGAATAATTATGCACTTATAAATTGGTAGACCTTTCTTGATAGTTTTTTTATTAATTTTTAATTGGAAAAATCCATAAAGGTGTATTAAGTTATACTTTACTGAAGTCATAAACGGCAGTAATGATACATATACTTTAAGCATTAAATCAATCGGGCTAGGAAATGAATGATGGTAATACGTACCGTCTGTGTATATGTGTATGTATATATTTCGAATAAACTGTTACAAAAGAACTGAGGATTTTATTAAGTTTATGTCCTAGGGTACCCGGGTACTAAGTCCACTGGCCAGTGGATGGACGAATATCTTCGACTAGTCAATCAAATAAGTGTGCACTGTTATCCTCACAGTCATAGGCCTCTCACCCATCTGGCGAAACCGCTTGCCCTGGACCGATGAACTCTGCCAGAAACTCCTTCTCTGCTGCCCGGAGCCCGATGCTGTCGAAACCACGCTCCCGAACCGAATCTCCTCTGCCAGAAGACGAATGCCGCCAGCACTCCGCTCCGTCCGCGGCCTCCTTACACGAGGTCCTTCTCGAACACACTTGACACCGGAACAGCTCAGCGGGATACACTCCAGATCGATGTGCAGTTTCCCCGATCACTCCAGCAATGGATGCAGCCGATTCTCCTCGCTCCAACTTGCTCAGATCCCGGAAGGTGTCTCTCATGCGACTGTCTCTGTTCACTGCTTCTCTCGTTCTCCTCACGCTGCACACGAAGCTCTTCACTTCCTGGCGCCAGAGAGCTCGCTTCCTTCCTCTCTACCCAGGGGTTTCTGGGGGGGATGTAGTCCATAAATCCATTATAGTCTTTCCCATGCATTATGCTCTGGCTCCCTCTAGAGGCAATATGGTTTAAGTTCTCAGAGCGAAGTTAAACACAGTGCTACACTTTATTCTAAGGTAATGCTTGCAACGCACAGCACGCAATGTATCATAGATATAATAGGATACAGTGCAACCAAATAACTTTAATTTGTATAAAAGAACCCCAGAAACTACGGGAGAAACTAAAAGGGGGAAGGGGAACCAACCGTCAGCGATTGGGTGGAGCTACAAAGTTGCCACATCAAGGAACAGAAATATACTCGTCCCAAAGGGACCTTTTTCTTACGGATAGAGCACAAGGCGTCCCTGACCTTGGCAGTCAAATCCTCTATGGCCGCTGTCAGTAATCCTGTACTCCAGGACGGGAGAACACTCTGGCGCCATGATGCTGCTAGGGCGCCGCCTCGCAGCCAGGGCCATTTAGAATAAAAAGGACCTGCTCTGTGTGGGACAGAGCAGGTAAGGGGCGGAAAAGGAGGTATGCCCAGGGGTCAAGAGGTAGCTGGCGCTGAAAAATTTGCATAAACTTGGTCAAAAAATAGCTATTTGTAATTACATTAATACATATAGAATATATTATGTATCATTTTACTGTAGTTATTTATTGAAGCCATTGCCAACACCCAAAGGACTTGTTTGCTTTGTGTTTTTTATTGTATAGTCAAGTTTCAATTTTAAAGGGACCCCAAAACTTGGATAAGCTGTAACTAGATTACTTGTGCATTACAAACAGGCCACCTTTTTATAAAACACTTAAATACATTCCACTGTTATTTTTCTTTGTTTGAAATGATTGCATGTAAAAAGGAAAAATTAAGCTTTTGATTTCTTGTTCCCATTCTGTGTGTATTTTTTCCCATGATGCAACATTTACCAAAAGCTTTGCTTTGTGGCTTATGTTTTATTCAATCTACATTATTTAACAGTTAATGAGGTGGAGGAGAAAATGTTTAGATAAGGCAACGGAGTATTCTCTAGCATGAGATACGAGCTGGCAGCTGATTGAGAGATGACAGGGAGTTTAAAAGACTTCTAATCTATCCCTGGTGATGTCCTTTGAATACATCCCACTCAATTACAATGCTGTGAGTCGTGACTGACCCATTCACTCCGTTCTATGACCAAAGCCACACTGAGGAACAAGTGATGGAAAGATACTGGGGGGGGGGGCATTTCACAACACAAATTATCACACAATGGATGCGCCCAGTGACATAGAGGAAAATATTACACAATGGATGCACCCAGTGACACACAGAGGAAAATGTCCCACAATATCTCAATACAAATCCCCTTGCCTGGTGTTGCTCTAGGTTATCAATATTCCATGGAAACAAGCGGCTCTCTTGGGTCTTACCACTATTATTCAAACTTTATTAGGATCAACGTCACTCAGGGATTTTTAAAAAAAAATGTATATGTATTTCTTCTAATTAAAAAATGCCAGATCGACGTTTTGGTCCCTAAAGTCCTTTTTAATCAAGGTTTCGCGCCATAATAAAGGCCCTTAGGGGCTGAAATGTCGGGATGACTTTTTGCAGAAATTAAAGTCCGAGTGATGCCACCCCTCCAAAAAAAAAAAAAAAAAAAAAAAAGCATCCTCTTTATATTCTAATTGAGATATTATACGATGATAATTTAAATTTCTTTTAAATTTAGGTCGTTCCTGTATCCTCGCATTACACTCACTAAAGGGTCTGAGACTTCATTATCGGACTCAAAATTTTTTGCAAGGGGGGGGGGACAAACAGACTAGCTGGTGACTAATGAGATGAGATATAAAAGAACGTTTCACAATAACTTTTTTTTTTTTTAATCTCTGCCAAAGATTATGGGAATTTAAACTTTGGTTAATTTTTGGGAAATCGCGTTAGCTCATTTCTGCTATTCGTATTGTTCCGAGAGGTGATCGTACAATAACCCTGTCATGTTCGCAGCTGGGCACTTACGGGGGGGGGGGGCGCGGGTATGCTTCATGATGTAGATGAGGTCATTCGTGCTATTAAACAGAAGCCAACAGACCCCTTTTTTATGGCTCTGGCCACGTAATGTAGGTATAATGGAAGTTCAGATCTAAACGTCGATTATTCTGCAGCGGGACTTGATACTAATTGGCTCTTATCTCTCACCATTTAAATTAAATGTTAATGTGAAAGGGGGTTTTGTTCTTTTGTGTTTCGTCTTTTTTTTGTTTTGTTTTATGTGTCGTCTTCGTGCTAGACTACATCCTATTAATCAAATGTCTCTGTGCAATGCAACCTTAAGTCCAGCTCGTTACATGTTCCCTGGACTATTCCATGACCAGCTGTCCTGCCGCTTTATAAATATTAGGAGGGGATAGAATGTTTTTTTTTAATCTGGATGTTGATTTGAGATCTTGATATAAAGGCTTATTCAATAAGCAATGTACTTGCCACCGAATTGCACCAAACGGTGAATTTCAACCTATGGTGCAATTTTGTGGCGGTTCCGCTATTTAGAAAGCTGGCAATTCACCAAATACTGGCGAATCGGCAGGAAAATATGGTGCAGTTTGCCACTTTTCGGCAGTAATAATCTATTCACAGAACGCCAAAGTGGTGGCGAAATGCATGGATTATTCGATTCTGTTCAACAGGTTTAAACGGGGAAATTCCAAATGATTCAAGTTTAAAAATATATATTTTTATACTTTTTTTTTTTTATAAATCAACCATTTATTTAATTTTCAGCAAACTGTCTTTTTAATTTACAATTATTTTTTTTTAGTTGGAAAATTGATTTGTAGGCACACGTTACCACTTTAACAGGTTTATTATTCATTAATCCCCAACGTTTACAAATCTTGCAAACAATGAACATCACCCCTGGCAGGAGTCGGTCCCTGGGAAAAGAAAAATTATGGGAAGGTGGGGGCGTGGCTGGCCATGCGGGGAACCAGACGTGCCTCAGCAGAGCTCTGTCTGGAATCGCTGGCGGTGGCGGTTTTGGACCGGACTTTTTTGATTTATTTGCCCTAACGGGAGTCCCTGCTCGGTCGGCCACCGGGAGTGCTCTGGAGCCAGTTTGGTCCCCCCTCCAGTGCATAGCGGAGATTGCGGCCTTGTTCAGCTGCGGAAACGTCCGAGCGTCGGCCAACTTCAGGTCTATCACCAGTGTCAGCCTCGGCCCGTCTCAGGCTATCCGGACTCCCCTCGTGAGTCTACCTGGACGAGTGGTTGGCTTAAGTGGCTCGGAGGATGGAGGGCCCCGATCTTAACGCGGCAGTGATCGCTGCGCCTAGGCTGCTGGATGAACGAGTGAGCACGGCATGGAGGCAGCCGACGCTCCCTCCTCGTGTTGGAGACCTAGAGGCCGTGTTTGCGGACTTGGAGTGCCTGAAGATGTTGCCAGAAGATGAGGGGAGCCCAATCACTAAAGGCTCCTGGCGTGCACTGATGGCGGTACTGCGTGGAGACTGGGAGGAGACAGAGGACTTGACTGTACCTCCAGTGCCAGTACCTCCGGATGGATGGTGGTTCTCTCTGTGGCGGTTGCGGATTGTGCAAATCCCTGGGGACAAAGTGGAGAGGGAAGTGACCCTGGAGATGCTGCGTGAGTACCCACCGCTGCACGCTGGAGTAGAGGTGATGCCAGATGCGTCACTGGCCGATCTGGAGATGACCTTAATTATGCGATGGTGGTCCCCGGCCTGTGGAGGCCAGACACCCCCATGCAGACTGAGACGGAAGGGTTGCCATACTCGCGCGGGCGGAGGGTGCCACCTGGACCTCTTCTCCCCATGATGATTTTTATTTTCCCTCAATTATTGTCTGTTTCTTATGATATTCTTACGCAGAATGTTCTCGAATGACATGTGGCCCTGCGTGGCCACTTACCCCTGTTGATTTCTTGACGTCTCTGCAAAATTTCTAAAATAATTACAAAAAAAAATATGGGAACACTCCTAGGTTTCACCACACCCCCAATTACCACGTCTAATTGTCCCTAAACACATAAGATTTTTTAATACTTTTTATGTATGTGTAATGCTCACCCGGAGGAGCCGCTGAATAAGCCCAGGATAGTCTCACCGCACTAGGAATTACTATACACCAGCACACTGATGTGGATTTTCTAGATTTTGCACTGTACTGAAGCAATAAAGTGGCATTGAATACACATATACTTTGAGCATAAACCGACTAAGTGGGAATAAATGACGTAATACGCAAAGCGGGAAAAACATGTGGCGGAAAAAAACTGTCAAGTCCCGCTCAAAAAGGCTCATAAATTGGTGTCTTAGGGTACCCGGGTACTAGATTCAACTGGCCAGTGAATGAACAAGATATCTTCGACTGGTCAACGTTGTGGCCCTGTGAATTGAAGCAATCATCCAAGTGCGTGCTTTCTCAGAACCGCGGGCCTTGAGGCCCCTCACCCATCCGGCGAACATTGTGTCCAGAACCGGTGACTCGACCAAAGGATCTCTCTGCTGACTGGAACCCGGTGCCAACGAATCTGCTTGTCCGATGCTGAATCTCTGCACAGGAACCGATCCGCCGCCTGCACTCCCGTTCGATCGCTCGGCCTCCTTACACGAGGTCCTTCTGGAACCTGGTTGTCCTCCAAGCTGCTCAGAGAAACATTATAGGCGATGATGGACACTCCGTTCCCGATCTCCAGCACTGGATGCGCCTCGGTCCACGCTAGTCCAGCATAGCCCATAACGTCTCTAGGCTCTGTCTCCCTCTAGTGGTAGCAACAGTTCAACTCCTAGAGCCAAACTAATACAGCGCTACATATGCAAGTATTTTAGCAAAAATATGTGATAAATTTGATCATAACTTAAGCAGGAAACATATGACTGAATAAAAGTTGTATAATGTGCAGGACAAACAGGAACTCTGTTCCCTTTGCAAAAATAGTGGAGCAACTGCATTCCCACGCCCTCAACTTGACCCCTGGAGCAAAGATGATGAACATCAGCAGTTCTCAAAAGGGAGATTCAAACCACAGCAGCAGCTTCATTAACAAATCTCCTCCTGCCACTGTTTGAATTGAATTTCCCTTTTCGAAACTTGGCAGTTTAGGCTGGTGTCCGACGAGTGGTTTTAAGAGTGGAAGGAAAGTCCGTGAGTGGACGTTCCTTCCACTCAAAACCCGTATGACCGCCTCGCTGAGTGCAGTTAGTGCGCTCTGTGCTGCTAGACTCGATCCCTCTATGGAGGACCGCGCTTTGCAGCCCCGTCGACCGCACGTCGTAGCGCATCGAAAGGACATCTGCTGTAGCATGTGCAATTCGTGCATGCTACAGCATGTGCCCGGCCCCGTTGAAGCATCACAACACTGCGACAGATGTCGGGAGGCACATCCGTAGTGTTCTCCTCGTCTGACACAGCCCTTATCGTCGCTACTACAAGTCAAAAATATAGATTGAGTACAGAAAACAAAATACTAACTACAGTAGTTTTTCAGTCTGTATTCCCTTCCTTCCATGTTTACTTTTGCCGCTCTGCCCTCTTTTTTTATAGTCCTTACAAATCCTCATTATGTATGGGAACATAATGAAAAAGAAAAAAATGGAGTATAAACCCCTTTTTCATAACTTTTTTTGTTTTAAATGCAGGACTAGTGTTTATCCCCGGGGGCACTCAATTCTGAACTCTTAGGCTGGAGTCAGACGAACGCAGTGCAAACGTGCGTTTAGCCGCACTTTATTACGACCGTGGTAGCAGCAAATGACGTCCAACGCAGGCCCACACCCTAAGTATGGCCACACGAAAGTTAGGCTGCGCAACGCAAGCGGCAAACTAATGCATTTTTGCAAGAACGTCGAACCGCTAGTACTGATGTACCGAGTGCACTGCGTCCGCATAGCGGCGTGTGATTGATTAGGAGACGTCAGACGCTGCTCATGTCCGGCCAACATAATGTCCAGACACCCGAAGTTTCCTGGTTTGGATCCATAAAAAAAACACAGCCGAAATTGCGCATTGTATGACCGCTATCGCGTATTCTGTGAAAAAAATGCGTTCGGACGCATCAACGCACTTTTTGACGGTAGACGTGAAAAATGCGTTCGTCTGACCCTAGCTTTACACATATCATCCTGAATTACTGTAAACAAGCTACAAAGAGCTGCTCGAACCCACAAATAGCTCAACAAACTTCACTGGTGAATTACAGCAGCCCGTGATTTGTCAGAATACAGGGCAAGCTCTAATGTCACTCACATGTACAGGGATAAGATTCAGGGGTTATGAGCGTAAATCCCTGTACAGTATATATACAAGGTGTTGCTGTAATTTCCATACACAGGCATTATGCAGCACATACAGATACAAGGTGTTGCTGTAATTGCCATACACAGGCATTATGCAGCACATACAGATACAAGGTGTTGCTGTAATTGCCATACGCAGACATTATGCAGCACATACAGATACAAGGTGTTGCTGTAATTGCCATACGCAGACATTATGCAGCACATACAGATACAAGGTTTTGCTGTAATTGCCATACACAGGCATTATGCAGCGCATACAGATACAAGGTGTTGCTGTAATTGCCATACACAGGCATTATGCAGCACATACAGATACAAGGTGTTGCTGTAATTGCCATACACAGGCATTATGCAGCACCTACAGATACAAGGTGTTGCTGTAATTGCCATACACAGGCATTATGCAGCACATACAGATATTGCATTGCTAATAATCTCATGTTCACTACAAATCCCCATAAGCAGGAGATCTCACCGTTTTATTATCTGTCTGCAGCACATTTACTGTATCTGCTTGTATGCTGATAATGCAGACCCCATGTAAGCAGGAGATCTCACCATTTTATTATCTGTATGCTGATAATGCAGACTCACATTAAATTGTGATAAGAGACCCCAGCAAGAATTTAGAACCTTTCATCCCAGCAATAATTCCCTTAGGAGAAATGAAAACATAAAAAATTAAAACTGAACAAATCTGCATTATCCTAATTTTTTTTTTTTTTTAAATCCTCAATCAGGGTTATTCAAAGAGCACCGAAATTGTACTGTAATTTCGGTGCTCTTACGTTCCCTGCACTAAGGGGAATCAAATTCGCCGACCCTGCGGCAAATTCATCATTCACCACAGGGTCTCCAAAGTGCAGGGAAAAGCTGTCGAACACATCCGATATACCTCCGAAAAGCATCGGATCCAATAAGCCACCGCAAACCCGCCGAACGTGTCCGGAAAAAAGCCGATCTGCCGACTAGCCGCTGGAAAAAGCCGACATGCCGATCGGGTAAAATAAAAAAACTGGTGCAACCCTTAAATGCTGTTTGCAAAAAACGTCCGCCACGTCAATGTCTAGAATTAATATATAAGGTCTTATGAATAGCATTATTTAAAAGAAAAACGGGGAAAGAGATTTTGCCAAAAAATAGACTTGTTGCTGCAAATTAAAATAATAAACGGTTTAACAAATCTTTAATAACAGCTGGAATATTTTTAACATTAAAACCTATGGGATTTGCCGGATTTAAACCTGATATACTGTATAACAATCCAACGGGTGCCTGGTTTTCTTTTATTATCAAGTCTCCAGAGTGCGCTATTCATCCTCCATGAGGTATGTATGTATCTATCGTGGAGGATGAATAGCGCACTCTGGAGACTTGATAATAAAGAAAACCAGGCACCCGTTGTATTGATATATATATATATATATATATATATATTAGAAAGGCTTGTGCACCAATATTTTTTTTTTTTTTTCCTCCGATTTGGTTTGTTCGGATTTTCTAAATATTCGTTTCGGCCGATTTCAGTTTTGGTTCGTTTCGGTTAGTTTTTCGTATTGACTTTTCTTTCGTGATTTCGGAAATTTTCGTGTTTCTCGTAACGTCTGTTCTCCTCGTTTCAAAGGGTCTATTCGTTTTGACGTAAACTAATGGTTTTTCGGATTAGGATAATTATACGATACGATAATTCTGCCGATACGATAATTCTGCCATTGAGATTTCTCTGGTTTTACAAGAAGGATACATTGAGATTTCTCTGGTTTCCTGGAAGGATACTTTGAGATTTCTCTGGTTTCCTGGAAGGATACTTTGAGATTTCTCTGGTTTTACAAGAAGGATACATTGAGATTTCTCTGGTTTTCCAGGAAGGATACATTGAGATGGGAATGATACAAAATTTAATTAATCAGCGATATAAATACGATGTCCGAAATTACTGAAATGGAACCGAAATAAGGAATGGAGCCGAAATCACGAATGGAACGAAAATGAATTTCGATTTTACACATTTCTAGTCCATTCTAAAAGTTTTCGGCTCGAAAATTTGTTCGGAACTGCCGTTTTCGGATCCGAACATTTTCGGAAAATCGGCCGAATCCGAATGCACGAATCGGGAAATTTCGTGAAAATTCCGAAACCCGACACGCACATCCCTAATATAATGTGGTCTTGTCTTCATAGTCTTGTATTGCGATGCATAAATATGTAATATTGTTCAAAGTATATTATGTTTTAAGATAATATTGATTTCACGTTATGAGCCAAAGCACAGCCGTTCATTCTTTTGAATTCTATACATTTTAAAACAAATGTGTATTTTCTACATAGGCAATGTTTTAGCATAGTTGTCGGAGTAATAAACTGTTGTGAAATTAAGCCACGTCTATTATATTAGGACAACAGTAATTTAGTAATAAAAAAAAGTCCAATGCTCAAATTGAATGCAAAATAAATCTACACTCCATGTGGAAAACGCCAATCGTTTATAAATAAGCAAACTAACACACACATATATATATTTATGCTGAAAAAGAGGTTCAAGACTTCAACACAAGGGTGTGCTATGGTTTTCCTTTCTCGCTTTGCCATAGAAATGGTGTATACAGTGCATTAGTATATGACTGCGAAATCCTATTTTACAGTTTCTGAGAATTTTTTTAAAAATAAATGCAAAAAGCCGTGATCAAGGTTATATTGTCTTGTTGAAAGCCTCATATTTCATCTTCCTCCCTCTGTCGCTTCAGACGTGATTCACTGTAACTTCTCCGATTAGTTCTTAAAATGCTTTCTGGACGTTTTAATAATTTTGATCCATTGTGCTATAAATGTGATTGCCACTTGATATTAATATGCGCATTGAGTAATACTTCACTGACTCATGATATAATCATTCCCCTAATGGAAAATGATACAGGAAGGCAAACTAGGTAACCTATTACAGCAGAGTTCATGTTATTTAAGGACGAATGCGAACGTGAGTTTAAAGATACGATCCATTCAATTAAAAACGCTTAGTAAATCGGTTTCAAACTATTAACTTTATTAAAAAAAAAAAAGGTAGTTATGTTAACAGGGTAAGGAAGGATGATACATTTTGGGAATTCTATATAAAGGGAAAAAAATCTATATATTGAACAATTTAAAAAATGTATTTTTCTATTCAAGACAAAGAGTGATGAAATTGACGATTAACCCTTTCACTACCAATCAGATATCTCGGGCTTCAAAGGCACGGTCTGGTGGCCCGATATGGAGATCTCGATATGCTGAGCTGTAGCCCAAAAGCAAATTAATTCTGTTTGCTTTTGGGCTGCAGAAGGTGCCCCTAAAGTTTTTTTTTAGCCCAAAGAGCTAAAACCGTAAAATCAGCTGATGAATGCTCTGAAATATCGAGCTTTCAGCAGCCGATGCAGGGAGAAATGGAAGAAAATAGACCGGCAGCTCAAACCTCTAACTCCATTTGGCAGTAGAGGGTGCCATCTGCTGGCCCAAAATAGGTTATTTACAAAATAGGTATAAACTCAATTGTTGCTTTAAAATTAATTTTAAATTATTTTTTTTTTAAAAAAACAAAACACTTTCGGACCATAAATTTTCGGAAAATCACTTGGTAGTGAGGGGGTTAAAGAAAAATAACCAGTTTTGCTGTCTTATTAACCAGGAATACTTTATCTCCTTCAATCCCAAAGTCGAGATAACTTGGTCTTAAAAAGCACCTGCCCGATATCGGGTTACTCGATCTGCCGCTGAGCAGGACAAAAGCAAATTAAATCCATTTGTTTCAAACAAACGGTTTGCTTGTGTGCTCCAGAAGGTGCCCGTGAAGTTTTTGTCTTGTGGGCATAAAGTGTTTTAAAACAGATTTGGAATATCCTGATCTATCGGGCTTTCCCCAGCCAACGCACAGAGCCACGAGCTGCAGTTCTACCTGCAGTAACTGCATTTGGCCAGTAGATGGGAACATCTACCTATCAAATTGGTCATTACACTAAGGAATTCACTAAGACTATTCCCAAATATTTCTTACTGTATAATTTAAAAGAATTTTTTAAAAAAAAAACACTGATTCCTGATTTTTTTTTTTTTTTTTTTAAATCACTAGGAAGTGAAGGGGTTAAATTGACCAAATTTACAATTTTTGCCCAAACAGAACACAAATAATGAAGCAAATGCTCCAAACATCATATACAAACTGCAGCACGTGCTCCAAAAATGATGCACAAATTGGGGTATATGCTTCAAATAATGAGGCACAGGCATCAATAAAGCTCTGGAACATTCTGAAACGATACAAACAGATCAGATTATATTCACATCGGTTCAGATCCATTCGGGATGTTTTTATTTGGAGGCGGGTGATTCTGTTCGGATACTGGCAATTCAGAATTCTGCTCGATTCGAAAAATGATCCAAACCCAATGGTAGGTCTAGTAATGAGGAAACTATTTCTAAAAGTGCTTCCTTTTTTTTTTTTTTTTTTTCGGTTCGGATGTTTAAACTTTTCGATTCGGCTCGTTTCGACCGATTTCTGTTTCGATTTGGATCGGCTCGTTTTTCGTGTACATTTTTTTTTTCGGAATATCGACCATTTTTCATATTTTCGTGTCACTCTGCTCGTTTTTTGTATCGACTTTTCGGAAATTTTCGTTTTTTTCGGAACGTCTGTTCTCCTCGTTTCAAAGTGTCTACGATAATTCTGGCGATTCTATCTGTTTTTTTTTTATTAAATAAAGATCCTTTTTTTCTTTATGATTAATTGAATATACATTTCACAACTTTATTTAATCATATTAAAATGGTATGAAAGCCGAGGAACAAAAAAAATGAACAAAACGATTTAAAAAACGCTAAACTGACCCGAATGCCACAAGAAACAAGTGATACGCATTTACAAATACAAAATTTACAGAATCAGCGATATAACCGATAATAGTTAAATATACGATTTCCAGAATTACCGAAATGGAACCGAAATCACGAATGGAACCGAAATCATGAATAGAGCGAAAATAAATTTCGATTTGACACATTTCAAGTCCATTCGAAAACTCCGAAAATTTTTCGTTTCGGCTTGGAAAACTTTTCGGATCTGCCATTTTCGGATCTAAAAATTTTCGGAAAATCGGCCGCATCCGAAAACACGAATCGGGAAATTTCGTGGAAATTCCGAAACCCGCATCCCTACTTCCTTGTATTCAGTGTATCCGCGTGAGGCACAGCCGGCACTAATACCTCTTGTTCCTACCATTACAGTTATACTGTGTGACTCTACTTTTCAGTAGAGCGTCCCTTTTTTGCACTTGTATAATTGGGTAGAGGATGCTGAAAGCCTCTGCCCAATTACTCTTATTTTGCCCCATTTTTTGACCCTCGTTGCGCGCTGCTCCTCCTCTTCGGCTCAAGGACTCATGAATCCGGAAGTCCTGGAGTCTTTTCTACACTGTTTATGTAGCATAGGAAATGCAAATTGAGCACCGCAACAAGACTTTCGCGCTTTTCGTATGCAAGTCCCATAGCGCCTGCGCAGAACGATGATTGATGGCTAGCGTGATTGGAGAGATGATGTCGACACGCTCTGTGCGTTCTGATGTCACGAGTAACCAGCAGCCAGGAAATTCAAATTCCCCAGCTGCTGGTGACGCTTGGTGGGGTGAAGAAAACACCTACACCTTACCCAGTATTTTAGGAAAAAGGGGGGGCTGAGGGAGGGAGTAGGGGGCACTCATCAGATGCTGACCATTTAAGAAATCTAAAGTGGTCAGGATATGTAAAGTGCCCCTTTTTTAAGGTAATGTCCTCAGTACATGCAATGGTTGAATAAAAGGACTAGGGATGTGCATGGCTGAAATTTAGTTTAGTTTAGTTTAGTTTCGTTAAGTTTTTAAATCCTTTTGTTTTTGGAATTTCGGAACTAATTTCGTTTCGTTTTGGATCAATTTGAAATTTCTAATTTCATATCAATTCGATAGTTGTTATCAACTCGAATTTTGAATCCCTAAATAAAAAACCCCAATTGATCAAATTTTTCTGTTTTTAAAAGAAAAGCTAGGGTTAAATATTAAGCTGTGTCACAGATTTAGGATTTGAGTCAAATTAAACAGTGAAACAAAATGAATTTGTTTCATAAAGTCCTTTGCTGACTATTACTTGTATTGTAAGTTAAGATCAATTCCATAGTTGATATCAATTTGATAGTTCATTTCAAATTCGATAGTTAATATCAGTTATTCAAATTTTTCTTTGACACCGTGTAAAACAGAATAAATTCGTTATATACCGTTTCGTTTCACATTCGTATCGATTCGTTATTCGGAAGTATTTCCGAACTACAAATTATCAAATTTCGTTTATTATTTTTCATGCTTTTAATTTTGATTTATCGCCCTTGAGAAAGTCTTAGGACGAAACGCGTTGGGCAGTTTGTTATTATCCAAATAAATTTTATTATTTTTTAATCATTTCTATACCTTCCCGATTATTCATTTAAATAAGTCTTGGAGACGTCTGATTTACATCTTCCAACTGGGTTCATCCCACCCAGGCACAACAAGGATCCATAGCTTCTCAACCCTTTATCTGCTGCTTTATCTTGAGAGTGGGAATACCTCCATGAGGAGCGGATAAAACTTCAAAAGCTAAGTACCTTGTACCATACAACCTTTCATCCCCAAACAAGTGTGCACACGTGACATCACTGATGGTAACTCTGACAACCCATCACAAACATTAAAGGGGTTATTCAAAGAGCACTGAGTTGGCCGTGAAATTGCACTGAACAGTGAATTTCCCTGTACGGTGATATTTCGTGGCCATTCGGCTATTCTGAGAGAAGGCAGTTTGCCAAATTTTGGTGAATTGTCTGCAAGTACGGTGCCTGTTCAGCGGCAGTGAAATCCCCCATAGAGAAGCAATGGTTAATCTTTTCACAGACACCGGATAGCAGAGAAATGTCAGTGAAATGCCCTGATGTTCGGTGGTTTTATTCGGCAGGTTTATTCAGGCGAATCCCATAGGCTTAATGTGAAGCTGTGGAATTCTCTGCCTGTTGAGGTGGTTCGGTCAGAGACTGTACATACTTTTAAACATGGCTGGATGACTTCCTGCAAAAACATGATATTATGGGATATAATATGTAGGTAAAAGCTGACTGATCCAGCGAGAAATCTGACGCCACCTGGGGTCAAGAAGGAATCTTTTCCCATTACGTTGCATATTGGCGAGCGCTTCAGGCTGAGTTTTTTTGCAGTCTTTTTGGATCAACAGCAGTAGGTGATGTGTGAAAGGCTGAACACGATGGACGCATGTCTTTTTTCAGTTTATGTAACTATTTAAACATATTCCTGTTTGTATGCAATATTGAATAAACTGTTTTGTTTTCATTTGCAGCAAAAAGTCTCTTTATGGTGTTTTTTTTTCTTCTTCCCGCAACAGACATTTTTATTATTCATAGAACCTCCTATATTTATTTTCATGCAGTATTTTTTTTATCTCTTTCCCCCCCCCCAGCGGTTTGAGGATGCGTTCGGTTTTTCAACTCTTTTTTTTTTTGCCGGTTTGAGGATGCATTCGGGTCGATTCGCCACACTTCGGGGACCCTGTTGTGAATGATGAATCCACCGCAGGGTCGGCGAATTTAACTCGCCAAAGTGCTGCAACTGGGAGAGCACCGACCTGTCTGACATTTCAGTGCCCTCTGAACAACCCCTTTATTATTATAATCCTTAAAAACACAAACCATAATATTAAGATCAAAAAGCAGAGAGGGACAATTACTGGGTGAAGTATCTTCAACACCTGTTTTGTATATAACATTGTTTTCTTAGTAAACGAAATACATTACATTAATTGGAATAAAGACAATACAAAGCACTACCTTATTTTATTCACTTCTTAGTCCGCAATGTCAACGGCCTTCTCTTTCAGGTTCAGTCAGTGTAATGTCTCCTGTACGTTTACTTGTGACAAATATTACCCATAGGATCTCCAGTGCAGCCGCTTGAATAATGAATGACATCTCAGATTCTTGTTACACTTATGTTTTTCACTTACAACACACTCTCTATTTGATTTTCTATATTTAGAAAATATAATTGGAGTATAAATCCATAATGGGCGGGTCTAACGCAGGGGTTATTGGAGCTTACAGCTCCTGGACCAATTCTTCAAAATAAGCCCAGAGAAAGATTAACTCCTACAGCACCAGCTGTACCTGACCTAGAGAAGTATAGAATAAAGACGGAAGGTGATGGAATGGGAAAAATGCCTAAAGGGAAGTGATAGTGATGGGGTTTAGGCACAGTGGAGGTGCAAATAGGGACAAGGTGCCCCCCGATAAACCTCATCCACTCGAAGACCCTGAAGCCTTAAATCTGTTACGGAGTAATAATAGACTTGTGCGATTTGGTTCAGACCTATTCAGAAATGGTTCAAAATATTCGTATAGAACCTAATCGGGGGGGATCAAACGTGATTGTAATCGTAAACCTAACCCTAGCGCTAATCTGACACCTAGAGGTGTGCACAGCTGGAAAATTTGTTTCGAACTAAATTATTCCCAAACGAAACAGAATTTGTTTCGTAATTTTGATTTCATTCGGATCATAAAACCACAAATCAAATCCTGCTCAATTACTGTTGGATGAGGGTTAAAAGGCAAGCTAGGCTTATATATTGAGCTGTCTATCGGCCTGTGGTGCTGAATACAACAGCCAATTGATAGGGACGGGGTGCTTTGTGAAACGGTAAGACGAAACTGATTAGTTTTTGTAATTTCATTTGAAATTTGGGATATATTTTTGAAGTTTAAGATCACAAAAAAACCTAAATGCTGTTCACTTGCTTTTAGATTAGGGTTAAACATGAGGGTTAGAAGGCAAGCTATGGTTAAACTACCGTTTCGCTGCAGTGTGCATAGAAGAATCATTCAATCAATTTCTTTAGGTACTGTTTTTGTTTTCATTGTAATTCTGATGAAACTAATTTGTTCATATTTTGCATGTACTTCCAAAATAACAAATTTTAAGACGATCAAGATTCGTTATGAAACAAATGCACCCCTTTAATGACACCCAGAAACTGTAACTCTAGCTCTGAACCTATTAATGTTACTCAGAAACTGTTCCTCAAAGCCTAGACCAGTGTTTCCCAAACCTGTCCTCGGGACCATCAACCAGGCCGGATTTTTGCAGATCACCTTGGGGGAAATGCAGACTGAATCCTGCAATCGCTGAGCAGCAAATCATATCACCTGTGCTGTGCTTCAGATATCCTGCAAACCTGGCGTGGCGGAGGGTCCCCAGGACAGGTTTGGGAAACGCTGGCCTAGACCTAAGCCTAGTACTAATAATGGCCCGCAGAAACTATAATCCTAGCCCTAACCCTTGCACTAAACTTAACCCTAAGCCAGTGGCGTAACTAGAAACCTGAGGGCCCCGGTGCAAGAATCCACGAAGGGCCCCCCCAAAAAAGATCTATATTTTTACTTATTTTTCACTGCAAAATAAAACAAAGATAGTATTGCCCCCCATCTCTCATGGGTATATATTGGGCCCCCCAGCTCTCATGGGTATTTATTGGGCCCCCAGCTCTCATGGGTATATATTGGGCCCCCAGCTCTCATGGGTATATATCAGGCCCCCAGCTCTCATGGGTATATATAGGGCTCCCCAGCTCTCATGGTATATATTGGGCCCCCAGCTCTCATGGGTATATATTGGGCCCCCAGCTCTCATGGGTATATATTGGGCCCCCAGCTCTCATGGGCATATATTGGGCCCCCAGCTCTCATGGGTATATATTGGGCTCCCCAGCTCTCATGGGTATATATTGGCCCCCCAGCTCTCACCTCTGCTGGCCCAGGCAGGCTCGCCGGCGTTCCGTTCCTCCGAGGCGAGCAGCCGCAGGAAGCATGTGTCTTGGCTGCTCGCCAGAAACCACCTGATCAGAGCAGAGGTCTCGCGAGAGGATCTCGTGCGCTGGTCAGGTGGTTCCTATCCCACGTGAGCGGCCAAGCTGCATGTCAGTGGCTGCTCGCAGGGAGAGGGACGGCCAGCGCGCGGCTCCCAGATTCCGGCGCTGATTGACGGAATCTGGCGGGCGGCGCCGGGCCCCCCTCCAGTGGCGGAATGCCAGGGCCCGGTCGCAACTGCGACCGCTGTGACCCTGGTACTTCCGCCACTGCCTTAAGCATATGACACGCAGAAACTGTTGCTCTAATCCTATCTCTAATTCTTACCATTGCCCTGGCCCTGGCTCTAACCATTTCCCTGGCTCTAACCATTTCCCTGGCTCTAACCATTTCCCTGGCTCTAACCATTTCCCTGGCTCTAACCATTGCCTTGGCTCTAACCATTGCCCTGGCTCTGGCTCTGGCTCTAACCATTGCCCTGGCTCTGGCTCTAACCATTGCCCTGGCTCTGGCTCTGGCTCTAACCATTGCCCTGGCTCTGGCTCTAACCATTGCCCTGGCCCTGGCTCTAACCATTGCCCTGGCTCTGGCCCTGGCTCTACCATTGCCCTCGCCCTGGCCCTGCCTCTAACCCTGACACCCCTAACCAATGGGTTAAGTATTATATATAAAGGTTTGAAAAATTAAAGGCTGAATAATCCGATGTTTCTGATATTCTGAATTGGTCTAATACCGGCCGTTGATTCTGGTTATTTCCGATTCTGAAACCAGCCATAATTATCAGCGCTAATAATGTCTACTAAGGCTAGGGTCAGACTAACGCAGTATTAACGTGCGTTTAGACGCACGAAATCACGGCCGTGCTAGCAGCAAATGACGTCCAATTCCGGGGAACACACGAAGTACGGCCGCACGAAAGTTCGGCTGTGCAACGCAAGTGGCAAACAAACGCATTTTTTCTAGAACGTCAAACCTCTAGTACGGACGTACAGAATGCGCTGCGTCCGCTAGAGGCGTGTGTGCGTGATTGGGAGACGTCAGACGCTGCTAATGTCCGGCCAACATAACGTCCAGACGCAAAAAGTGTTTTATTGATGATCCGTACAAAATCACGGACGAAAATGCGCATCGTATGACCGCTATCGCGTATTCCGTGAAAAAATGCGTCCATTCGTTCGAACGCACTTTTTCACAGACAACGCGAAAATGGGTTCGTCTGACCCTAGCCTAAGACCTTTTGTATAGATAATAAACTTAATGAATTACATTAAATCCTACAACTAAATTAAAACGCGAACGGATTCCTAATAATTTTAAATATAGATTGCTTTAAAAAACGAAGAAAAACAGAAAATTTACATAAATAGTGCTTGCATAAGGTTGAGGTCAGCAACCTGAGGCCCTCCAGGTGTTTTGAAACTGCATTTTCCAGGATGTTCACTCAACCTAATGAGTACCTGAGTAACATGGGAGATATAGGGTCAAAACATCTGGAGGACCAAAGTTTAGTTAATTTGTATTCAATCACCGTGTTATTGAGCCGTGAAAATGCTTAAAGTGTTTACAGTTACGTTTCCTGTGTGCCGACTATATTAATTATACCTAGAAGAAACCATTGAAGTGTGACCACTGGATAAAACCACTGCACAACTTAACGCATCATTTTGAAATATGTGATCTTCATAATTTAGCTCGTCAGGAGCTTTGTTGGCTGAGCAGATTTTGTAGCCTTTTTTAAGGGTTCAGTGGTGAGAAAGTTTGCATTTTTAACCTTTTTTTTTTTTCAAAAGTCTGTATATTTAATTTTGGTGGCCAATGTGTCCCTTAACTCATGGCCTTAAACCCTATCCCCGACTTTAACCCTAATCCTGACTCTCAACCCCAAACCCTGACCTGTAATCTGATTTTTATCCCCAAACCCTAACCATAACCTTAATCCCGACCCTAAACCTAATCCCTAACCTTTTCTAAGATCTTGCGTCATGTTTAAGCAATAGATTCTCCTCATTTAATGTTTCTGTGTTTCAATTCTGACACCTCCTTTTATTTAAAAAAAATTGGAGCAAACGGCCCCGTTAAAGGCAATAAACACGGTCTGCTATGGTCCGGCTTAGACGGCCATGATTACCGCACCAAAGAGACACCAGCCGATTCGTGTGAGGTTGTGGGTGGGGAAGTGTTCACTGCACTGAACCCTACTATGATTTATCTCTGCATTGTATTTTGTTTCATGGTTCTTACAATACCTGTAGATGGCAGGGTTTTTTTCCAATTAGCCACTGGTAGGAAAGTTTTTTTTTTTTATACCTGCCGTACTCTACCCTCCTTGTCAAACTGATTTGAATAGGATAAAAATTGTATTGGGGGGGGGGAAATGGAGCAGAATCTGTTGCCTAAAATAAATGAAGGACAAGCGGTTTCCCAAAAAATATATATACCAGTTTTTTGCCCTTGAAAATGATGAAGAATCTATTGTCGGACCATAAAGGAGCAGAATCTGTTGGCCAAAAAAATGGAGGAGAACCTGAGCCAACCGATTGAATAACTGGAGCTGTATTTCTGATTCTGTAATTCTGCTAGCAGCTCGCTACTACTGTATACTGTATTAATGACTTCTGTACGATGTATAGTAGCTGCCATAATGGCTCAACACGCAAACAGTGAGCTATTCCATCGTAGCCTGCTGTTCTAAGCTTGCGCTTTTATTCTGCAACGAATACTGACTCAGAGACTGGTGATGCATAACTTTGCTTTTGCGAAATCACTTAACACTCCAAAATAAAAGCATAAAAAAGTCTTTGGAATAGTACCTGAGACAATTAAGCAAATGTTTGGAGCAATTACTTTAGTGGCACAGTTAGAATATGGCCCTAGGTCAGAATAAGGAACTCTTTTGCCAAAACAATGGAGCAGAATAAGTTGCCTTAAAAATGGAGCATAATCTTGCATAGAATAATAAAAGAAGCAAAATCTGTTTCATCTTGCGCCTAAATAATGGAGCTTAATAAATATGCCCCCAAAAAAGGAGCAGAATCTGTTGATCAAGAAGCATGTTTCACTGTATGCACCATTTAATGATGCGCAAAACAGATTCTGATTCACTTTACGACACGAACCACAGATTCTGTTACTTTTTTTAAAAAAAAAATTTTCTCCGAACCACAGATTCTGTTCCATTTTCTATGTGCTTCAATATTTAGTATAAACATGATACCAGGGGGAAGAGCTGGAATGAGGCAGGCTCAAGCAGCTCCAAAGAGGAGCTTTGGATGCAGGGAGATGAGCCTGGTGGCTGAAACAGCAGAAGGAGGCGGCATTGCTAGTGGGAGAGCACATGGGCTGTCACCCCCTGATGGCAACCCTGATCAGCTCAGCACCTTTGCTCTTCAGAATGGCCCTGTACATAGAAAGCTTTGCTCATTGATTTTTTTTTTTCTTCTTCAATCCAAATGGTATACTTACATTTGAGATGTAAATGTGGTAACACGCACTGTTTCCCCTATATTATCATTTTTAACACCCGAATTGCACTAGATGCTGAATTTCACCGATTGGTGCAGTTTCTGGCCAATTCGTCTATTGACTAAGCTGTCAATTCAACAAATATGGTGCATTTCACCGCAATTCGACAGTCGCGTCTTCTATTCAGATTGTCAATGCCCGGATTTATTTTATTTCTTCAGTGTTTCAGATTGACCGGTTTAAATCCCATCTGTTTCAATGTAAATTTTTTTTTTTTTTAAAAAAGTTTAATACATTTTCATTTTTGCAAAACCCCCTTTTTATTTTTATTTTTGAACACCTGGTTGTATTTCTTTTAAAAAAAATAAAAAAATTTTAACCTTACATTTTTTTAAGTCCATTTTTTTTATTAGACCCTTTATTAATATGATTAGGAGAATAGGAGTCTTACTTTTTTTTTTTCTTTCCTGCAGTTTGGCAGATTTCGGTCGTCCGTGCAGTTTGGCGGTTTTCGCCGACTACTTTGTCAACTAGTGAATTCACCGTATTTTCGGTGAAATGGAATCGCCGAACTGCAGCGAAATTAAACTGAAATTGTACGCAATTTTGGCGCTTTGAATAGATCCTATAGTTTTTTTTTTTTTTTTTTTTTTCATTCAAATAAAATCCTGCGTCGGATTCCGAGCTAGAAAACGCGGCATATGAACCGATCAACTGACTGCAAGCTCGCGGCTCAGGAACAGATCGGCATCTGGCGCGCTGCTGAACATTTCGGGCCCAGGTGTTTTTAATCTGTGTTCTATCGTGCGAGATTCTGTTAGAGGAAGCAAATGGTTATAAATCAAATGATGTAAAAAGGAGGGAAAGCTTCAGAATTATGCACAAATTTTGTGCAGAGTGAAAAAAAGAACAAAACAAAACAAAAAAAAAAGCACAGGAAATATCACATATTTTTGAATGAGACGCAGCCCTTTTTCTAGGGATTTGCAGATGGTGTTAACTGCTTAACAAGCAGTGTCGTCAGACAAGGATTCTTTTCACCACAAAAACCAGCGGTGAGCCCAGAAAAAAGGATCAGGATGTGCAGTACGTATCAAATCACCTTAGGTTGAGGCACACAATTTGTCAGATTTATGCGGAAACAGACCTCACTCGCAAGATCTATTTCAGATTCCGACACCTGTCAGTACTGATACACGTCCAGGAGCAGAACAGAGTCTCCTGTGGAAGCTGCAGCACCAGGGCCAAATTGAGAAGATTGATTGGCATACGACATTAAGGTTGTGGTGCAAATAGTCTGAAAAAGTGATCAATTTAAAGGGACGCTACCACCTACATAAACTGTAACTAGTTTACTCGTGCATTACAAACAAAACCACGTTATAATTTTAAACACCTGCTACAGTTTTTGTCTTTTGTTTACAGTAACTGAATGTAAAAAAAAAGTTTAGATTTTTATCTGTTTGCATTTTTATTATTATTATTCTTTATTTATAAAGCGCCAGCATATTCCGCAGCGCTGTACAATAGGCACAGTATAGACAGGGTTACAATACATTGAACAACATTTGACGAACAGTACAGGAGGAGATGAGGGCCCTATTCCCGTAGGAACTCACAATCTAGGAGGGTTGGGGTTGGAAACAGGAGGAGAGGACTGTAAGGTGAGAGTGATTGATGGTTGCGTCAGTGAGTTGGGTGGTAGGCTTCCCTAAATAGGAACGTTTTCAGGGAGCGTTTGAAGGAAGAGAAGTTAGGGGAAAGTCTGACAGTACCAGGGAGAGCGTTCCAGAGAGTGGGGGCTGCGCGTGAGAAATCCTGCAGTGTATCATGGGAAGAGGTGATGCGGGGAGAAGCTAGGCGCAGGTCACTGTTTGACCTTAGGGAGCGGGCTGGGGTGTATTTGGTGATTAGTGAGGACAGGTAGTGGGGAGCTGAGTTAGTGAGGGTTTTGTAGATAAGGATTTTCAACTTAATTCTGCAGTGGATGGGGAGGAGGGGAATCAGGAGCAGTCAACACGGGGGCTTCCACCAAGGCTCGCTTGAGCTGCTGGAAGGCTTCCTCACACAGAGCGGACCACAGTACCTGTCGGGGAAGGTTCTTGTGGGTCAGGTCAGTCAGGGGTTTGGCAATAGCGCTGTAGTTGGTACGGCAGGATACTACTGCCGCTTCGTCCCCTAGAAAGGCTAACACCTGGGTCTTGGAGTGGCCACTGGGCAACAGCTTCAACCTTGGCGGGTTCTGGGCTCTGCCTTCCGCAGCCCACCCGGTGGCCCAGGTACTGGACCTCGGACATGCCGATGTGGCACTTGTCTGGTTTTATGGTCAGACCGGCGGTGCCAAGGCGGTCCAGTACGGCCTGTAAATGCTGTAAGTGTTCCTCCCAGGTGTTGCTGAAGATGGCTATGTCATCTAGGTAGGCGCTGGTAAAGTCTTGCATCCCCTCTAGCAGCCGATCCACTATGCGTTGAAAAGTGGCCGGGGCATTCTTCATCCCAAATGGCATAACCCGAAATTGGTATAAGCCAAACGGAGTGATGAAGGCCGATTTCGGCACACCTTCCTCGGCAAGGGGAATCTGCCAGTACCCCTTACATAGGTCAATGGTGGTGAGAAAGTTTCCCTGGGCAATGCGGTCTAGGAGCTCGTCGACTCGGGGCATGGGGTATGCGTCAGTGACACTGTGGTCATTTAACTTTCTATAGTCCACACAGAACCTGGTAGTGCCATCCTTCTTGGGTACTAGAACCACTGGGGAGGCCCAGGGGCTCTCGGAGGGTTCTAGTACCCCGAGATCCAACATCTCACGGATCTCTTTCTGCATCCCATCTCTCACTGCATCGGGAATTCGGTACGCCGTCTGCCGCAAAGGGGCTTGACTCTGGGTATCGACCTGATGCAGGGCTACGGAGGTGTAGCTGGGACGGGATGAGAACAGGTCTCGGTGCTCCTGTAGCACCTGCTGAGCCTGTTCCTTGTGGCGGGGGGTGAGCCCCTCGCCCAGCTGGACATCGGCTACCCCCTGGGCACTTGGATCCCCGGGCAGTACCGGCAGGGGGAGATCCTCCAGATCCCCCGCGTCCGGCGCGCAGATGGCGGCTACTGCCTCTTCCCTTTCGAAAAACGGTTTCAGCATGTTCACATGAAAGGTTCTGTGAATCCTTTCATCTGAACATCTGGCTGTGGTGAAGGTGGTATCGCAGATCTTTTCTATGATTTTGTAGGGTCCTTCCCAGGCTGCCTGCAACTTATTTTGTTTGACCGGCCAGAGTGCTAACACTTTCTGCCCTATCTGGAAGGTGCGGTCCCTAGCCGACCAGTCATACCACCTCTTCTGCTTGGTTTGGGCCGCTTGGAGATTGTCCCGTACCAGGGCGGTCAATTTCTGCAGCCGGTCCCTAAACTCAAGCACATAATCTATGGCCGAGGTCCCCTCCTCGGCCAGAGCACCTCCCCAGTGCTCCCGGAGCAAGTCCAAGGGGCCTCAGACTCTCCGGCCGTACAGTAGCTCAAAGGGAGAGAAGCCTGTGGCTTCCTGGGGTACCTCCCGGTACGCGAACAGAAGGTGGGGCAGATTGCGTTCCCAGTCCTTATGGGACATGGTAAAGGTGCGGAAAAGCTGTTTGAGGGTCCCGTTGAACCACTTGCAGAGCTCGTTGGTCTGCGGGTGGTAAGCGGAGCTGTACAGGGGTTTAATCCCGCACAGTTTCCAGAGCTGCTGGGTCACCTCGGCCGTAAATTGTGTGCCCTGGTCAGACAGGATTTCCTGGAGAAATCCGACACTGGAGAATATCTGCAGGAGAGCTCCGGCAACGGTCTCTGAGTGGATATCCCGGAGGGCCATAGCTTCGGGGTACCTGGTGGCGTAGTCCACTACGGTCAAGATATACACTGTACTTCTTGCCCGTAGGGCTAGGCACTGCCAAGGGTCCTACCAGATCCACCGCCACCCGTCTAAAAGGTTCTCCCACTATGGGCAAGGGTCTGAGGGGAGCTTTCTTGGCTTCTCCCCGCCTACCTACTCACTGGCATACCCCGCACGTCCGACAGTAGTCCCTAACCTCCCCTGATAATCTGGGCCAGAAGTAGCTCTGGGTCAGGCGGTGCAATGTCCGCCGGTGCCGAGATGGCTCGCCAGGGGAATATCATGCGCGATCCTTAACAGATCGCGCTGATATTTCGCCGGCACTACCAGCTGCCTGTGGGGTACTCGGTCTATTCCCTGACTTGTCCCCCCGATGTCCTGTACAGCTTCCCTTGGTCCCAGGCAAATCTCACCTCCCCTAACCCTCCCGGGTCCCTCCCTGCTTGTCGGTATGGGGCAAGAGTAATATCGTCCCAGGTGGCTTAGGCAAAGTCCATCGGGGAATCCCAGGTCAGGGCAGGGGTGTTGTCAGGGCCAAGGGGGGTGTTGATCTGGTCTGGCTTACCGTGGTCCCCTCGGAGTTGGTGTGTGGAGCCTTCCGCGCTTGGTTGTGGGTGGTAATGAGGCATACCCCGCCAGGATGAGGGTCCTCAAAGGTGGAGGTCAGCAGTCCCAGGTCATTGCCAAGTAAGACCTCAGACGGTAGATTCTTCATGACCCCGACCTCCACGTCCCGGGCATTCACGCCCCAATCTAGATGGACGGGAGCCGTAGGGATTCGATACACATGGCCGCCAGCGACTGACGGCCACCGAATACCCGGTTGAAGCAGCCGAGTGGATAAGATGGGGCTGTGCCAGGGTAAGGGTTGCACCGGTGTCTCGCAGACCGCTGGCAAGTTGTCCATTCACCCGGACTTGTTGGCGATGGTGTTGACGGTTGTCCTGCGTGGCTGCTTGCACTGGGTCGGCCTCATGCAGGATGCCCCAGTCTTCCTCGAGGGCGGCTGTGGGTTCCTGTTCCTGATGGCAACAGTATGCCGCAGCTCGGCTTGGTGGGTGCGCTGCCCGGGACGGTGCCGGACGATGGGTGTTCAGGGGACAACGGTCCCGTATGTGTCCAATCTGGTTACACCCATAGCACCGGGGCCCTACCAGAGGAGCCGGGGTGGGGGGTGCCGGTGGCCTGGGTGCTCGTTCGAGGGGAGCAGTGCGTAACTGTGGCGCTGGATGGAAGCGGGGAGGTGGGACTCGGATGACCGGAGGGGCTACTCGTCTGGCGTCCTGGTACTCGTCGGCAAGGCGGGTGGCTTCAGACAGGGTGAGGGGGCGCCGGTCTCGTACCCAGTCCCGGACCTCTGGAGGAGAGTAGTTGTATAACTGCTCCAGTAATAGCAGCTGGACGATCTGGTCCGGTTGGGTAGCTTGGCACCCCTGTATCCAGCTACGGAGCGCCTGCTGCATCCTGAGTGCCCCTTCTTAAGGCTCGAAATCGGACTCGATACGCCTCCGGGGTGAGTGCATAGCGGGCCAGCAGATGTTCTTTGATCCGCTCGTACACCATACAGTCTTCATCCACCACCGCCCGATAGGCTTCAGCTGCCCTGCCGGTCAATTTGCTCGCCAGGATGGGTACCCAGTCTTGGACCGCCACCTCCTGCAGGGCACATTGCCTCTCAAAATCCTGCAGGAACCCGTCGATGTCTTCACTCCCCTCTGGGAAGAGTTTGAACGCCGCGAATGGTATTCATGTTTGGGGGGTCCGGTACTGCCTTGGGGACAGCGATCCCCCCCCGGACCTTTGCTGCATCTCTGCCTGGCGGAGCTTGTCTGTGGCGGCCAGGACCCTCCCGATGATGTCGGCGGAGGGGTCCGTTCCGTATAGGGCCAGTCGCCACTGCACCTCTCGCCTCCATTCCGAGGTCTTGGAGCCCTCAAAGGGAGCCACGCTGTTGCGGTCATCCTCCATCAGTTCTCCAATGATGACCGCTTTCGCCTTGCCTCTGGGTGCCTTGCCTCTGGCTTTTAACAGTTCTTTCAGGAAAGTGCGCTTCAGCCCTTCATAGCGCTGTGCCATATGGGGTCACCGCTGTTGCTGGTACTGTCCACCTCTTGAACCCAGGGGTGTCTGAGACCGGGGTCAAGCCAGCGGCTGTATCTCCCCCTGCTGGGCTGGTCTCAGATTCTCCGCCCGGATGATGTCTACTCCAGACACTCGGCGTGTCGCGGTGGCTGAGACCGGGGTCAAGCCAGCGGCTGTATCTCCCCCTGCTTGTCTGGTCTCAGCCGATCCCAGCGCTGCCAGCCAATGTAACGGATCACCGCTACCCTGCATGGGTAGATCCGCCGTCAGCGCCGAGCTTGTCTGGAGGTGTAGAGTCAGGGGTAGCGGGCTGTATGAATTCGGCAGTGATTAAGCGCTTTTGCACGATCCTTGAAGCGTCGCGGTTCCCCAAGCCCTGTCATCCCCAATTACTAGCCGAGGCAGGAGTAAAGGTTCAAACAGGTACCAGTTTATTTAACATGGGGGATACAGGGGTATTTATGGGGAATGAAACCATTGTTCTCCCCTGGCCCGCCCTCAGTCCTCCTGCGGTGATCTTTACCTTTGCCTCCAGCCATTGCCCAATCTGCCTTGGTTAACCTGGGGGACCCCTGCGGTGCGCAGCCCTTATCTCGGGTTTCGGCACCAGCTCGTCTGTTCCCCCCCCAGAACCTCTCCCTGTCCGGGCAGCGCCCGACCCCCCCCCCTGTGGTGTGAGCGCTCCTTTGTCCTGGCGGCTCCCTGTTGTCTTTCAGCCCGAGTTTGGGGATTTACCAGGGATTTCGGGGTGATCCCCTGGGAGCGGCGGCACGCTGGGGGTACAGCCTGGTAGCTCGGTTCCAGGGGCTGGTTCAGTCCAAAAAGCGCCCTGATCGGATCAACGGAGCCCGAGCTGTGGAGGGGGAAAGTCCGGCGGCTGTACCCGAGCAAGAGTCACTGTTTGTCGGCCGCGCTCCCGGCGAGGGATCCCTGGTCGGCGTTCGGTTTTCCCGGGGCGCTTCGTTCTGAAATTCGCACCCCCGTAAGAACCTATTTTTAGGAACATAGTGGCCAAGAAGCACTCTTCTGCGTGGTTTCCACGCTGCGGGGAAAGGCGGGCAAGTTTGGGCGGCTTGGCAGAGACAGTGGCGGCTCGAGGCATTCACAGACCGGGGGTTGTGGACAGGCGGGGGACAGGTCACCAATGGGGAGAATTACAAGGGGAACGTATAAAAATACAACCTAACGAATTCTTTAATACACCACACCAAATCAACATTTTAAAAATTTGTACCGCGCTACGGCATAGTGGCGGCTCTTCCGTTACAATACTCCTTTCCTCAACCTCAGAGATTCAATCAGAGCACTGGAGTTGCTGCACATGCTCAAGCAGCATGTCACTGTCATTGTAGTCAAACAATTCAGCTGACTCCTCCGTGTGTGATAGCGAGGCTACGGCAGGAGTAGCTGTGGGCATGGAGGCTGCATTAGATGCTTTGGCAGCTGAGGTGGACTGTAAAGCACTACAAGCCTGGCTGGCAGAGGACTCAGAGGATGAGGATGGCCTGGTTAGCCAATCCACCAAATCCTCTGTATGTTGCTGCTGCTTAAGACGGCCAGCACCAGTTAGAAAGGACAAGCGTGCCCCTGCAGAGGATGCACCACGTCCACGACGACCAGAGGCACAGCCTCCCGACACAGAGGTTGCTTGCCCTCTTATCTGTGTCTGGGAGAGACTGCCTGTCCTTTTTGGTCTTTCTGACATGGTGAGTGATTTATATAGATTAAAGATATGCAGAACTCTGATTCAACTGCGTTATCTAGATTAAAGATTTCCAGAACTCTGGTATAACTCAGTAAGAAGCCCTGATAGCTGGCAGCCAGTGACAAGACACAGATTAAAATTCCCAAAAACCACCTAGAAGTCAGTGAGACCCCCTGATGGGTGGCAGTGACAAGACAGATTACAATTCTCAGATATCGTGTAGAAGTGAGACCCCCCCCCATAGCTGCTGGCAGTGAGAACACACAGATTACAATTCCCAGATATCTTGTAGAAGTGAGACCTCCCCCCCCCCCCCAACAGAACAATCTCCTCTCAAAAAACACGTGCTGGGGCTGTGTGAAGCCTTATATAGTGTGCTGCGGGACTTAGCTCTGTGAGCCCATGATTGGGCAAAATTTGCCCATAGTCTTGCACCTGACCTGTGGTCAGGTGCAAGGCTGTAGCCAATTACAAGCTTCAGGCCAGTGGAAAAGTCCATTGTGGTGCATTGTGGGCAAACTCGAACCAAACACACAGAGATGTTCAGAGTTTGCCAACAGCCGAACGGCCGATGTTCGATGCGAATTCCGAATAGATCGAACCGATCAGCTCATCCCTACCGTTAATGAGGTGGAGGTAATGTTTAGATAAAGCTGTAGGAGGCTATTGTTCTCCAGGCTGAGAAAAGAGCTGGCAGCTGAATGAGATAAAACAGGGACGTTAATAGACCGGCTGGGTGGAGTAGAGGTAACATCACTGCTCTGCATGGAGAGAGCCTGTGGAGTCATGGGTTCGATCCCAGCAAGAAACCTCTCCAGTAAGTGTCCCTGGGCAAGACGCCTAACGGTACATACTCGCCACCCAGGACATACTTGAAAACGATAGAAATCTCAATGTATCCTTTCTGCTGGTAAAATCCTTTTTCAAAACAAAAAAAATCTACCCCCTGGTGATGTCCTTTGAATACATCCCACACACTACAATGATGTGAATCGGTGACTGACCCATTCACTCCATTCTATGACCAAAGCCACACAGTGAGGAGCAAGTGATGGAAAGATTACTGGGGGAGGGGCAGGTTACAACACAAAATATCACACAATGGATGCGCCCAGTGACGCATATAGAGGAAAATATTTTCTAAACTAAACCTACAAGAGAAAAACAAAGCACATGTAAGATAGCAGCAACATCAAATAAACACCATAAAGGCATTACATTTTTTTTTGGTAATGGCCCTTTAACAGGTGGGACAATCTTGCAGCAAGAACCAAAAAAAGGAAAATCGACACACGCCACATCCTAGACTTAGATGTGTGAACCTTGTGTTCACCCTTTGACGTCGCCAGGCATGCTATGGTCTCCCATCAAGAGGGGGGGGGACACTCTACTCATTCTGACCACTTTACAGTTTTAATTTCTGCAATCAGCTCTGCTTGCACAGGACTGTTAAATGAACATACAAAAACATGAATAGTATTCAACGTTTTAACAGCCTTTTAGTCATAACATGAGAAAAAAATTAAACTAACAATAATGAAAGTTCTTTGCCAACTTTTTGCGGAATCCAGGGATCTAACATTATGGAAAATGAAGATAGAAGATCTGGGGTAAGATGCTCGGTGACCGCAGTGTGTGGGGTCAGGTAAAGGCTTTTACAACTGGCAAATGAGCGTTTAGTGAAGTGGATTTGAGCACTAGGAAACTATTTGCCTCCCATTGGCTGGACACAGTGTTCTATTTTAGAATGTTGGAATGGAAAGAAAGTCAGCAGATGGAATTTTGAAATCCTTTAAGTAGCAAACAAGTTAGGAGGGGAATCGAGAAGACAATCCGGGGCCCTATTCTACTGAGCCACTAGTGTCGGCGTGTAGGGCTGGCACACCTAACTGCTCCTTCGTTGGTGGCTCAAATCGCTGATCCAATGAAGATGCAAACTTTGCGGCTCAGCTGCTGCTGCATGTTACTGTAAATTAAGGCTCCTTATAATTTGTATAGAAATGTTGGCTTGTGGTCACTGGTCACTGTCAGCAGGAGGATAACAGACTCAAAGGTCACTCACTATTCTTGTCAGAGACTGGTCTGATCTTTAATTTTTGTTTTTCTAAAATGGGTAGACCATGGGCTTTCTATGGATGTTCCTTAGTTTTGCAAAGTGTTGACGAGACCAGTCCCAAGATTAGTTTAGTTTAATCCCTCCACTACCAAGATGGGAGCATACTCAATCTCCTTAATTGACCTGCTGGTACCCCAAGTTTGAGGATGCTCAATCTGGTCTCATTCTTGAGCATTGCAGAGGAATTACCTGCTGTTTGGCATCAGTTTTACAGGTAGTTCTCGTTCTGATGCAACCTCTTCCGGACTCGCAGCTATCTCTGCTTTCTTTTTTTGCTGCTGGCTGCTTAACCATGTTAGTTTTTTTTCTTTTTCAGCCTCCAAATGATGCCATGTGTCGTTTTCGCATACTGCCATCTGCGGCATCATTGTAGCTGCGTCATTCTCGCATGTTTTGACGCTCCAATCTGGTGACAACCAATTAGCGCTTATTGCACGCTATATAACCTCGACGCAAACACTCCTCTGTGCTATGCCATGGTTTTTCTTATTCTAAAGTACGCCACTTATTGATATAAACTTTTCCCTTCTGGGTATCTCTGATTTGTTGCCCTGACTTATGGCTTACACGACTACCCCCTTCCCCCATTGTTTGACTTCTGGATTGTATTACTATAGTGTCTGACCCCTTGCTTGAACGATTACCCCCTCTGGTATCTGACCCCTGGCTTGAACGATTACCCTCTCTGGTATAGGACCCCTGGCTTGTACGACTAACCCTTCTGGTACCTGACCCCTGGCTTGTGTGGCTAGCCCCTCTGGTGGCTGTCCTCTGGCTTGTGTGGCAAGCCCCTCTGGTGGCTGACCTCTGGCTTGTTCGGCAAGCCCCTCTGGTGCCTGACCTCTGGCTTGGGCGGCTAGCCCCTCTGGTGCCTGACCTCTGGCTTGGGCGGCTAGCCCCTCTGGTGCCTGACCTCTGGCTTGGGTGGTTAGCCCCTCTGGTGCCTGACCTCTGGCTTGGGTGGTTAGCCCCTCTGGTGCCTGACCTCTGGCTTGGGCGGCTAGCCCCTCTGGTGCCTGACCTCTGGCTTGGGTGGTTAGCCCCTCTGGTGCCTGACCTCTGGCTTGGGTGGCTAGCCCCTCTGGTGCCTGACCTCTGGCTTGGGCGGCTAGCCCCTCTGGTGCCTGACCTCTGGCTTGGGCGGCTAGCCCCTCTGGTGCCTGACCTCTGGCTTGGGCGGCTAGCCCCTCTGGTGCCTGACCTCTGGCTTGGGCAGCTAGCCCCTCTGGTGCCTTTGTCTATTTTATTGTTCTCTGCATCTCCGTTTTTAATGGCCGTTCCAAGAACCTGCATTAAGGCTGTGTTCTATACTGTTTGTTAGAATCTGTATTGATACGATGGCGGCTAAATTGTTGGAATTATTTTAAAAGCTTGGAGATCAGTTTTTCCTGCATGAGACCATGTAGTCCAAGCTGTAATGTAGTAGCGCTTTTTGGGCAGGAGAGGGAGCCATCTGCAGATCACAAAGGTGCATTTATACAGTGCAAGCCTCTGTATTTACTGCGTGGCTAATGGAAAGTCATTTTTCCATAAAACCATTGGTTACATGAACAATCGGTTGTTGTAGAAGGGGTTTAAGTTACTATACTTAACATGGGGAGTGAAAACGTTAATTACCGCAACGCTTTGTTTACTAAACGATTAACCACAGCTTGAAGCTGGTGCTAACTGATATCGCTACTGCAGTATCATTTAGCACCAGCTGAAACCCCCCCCCCCAATCAAATACTCTCCTCTCATCCCACGGCGCGAACAGTGAACCGATCCACCACTTATTTTTAGTAGTCCAGAGAAAATAAGACCTGCCATTATTCAAATGGAGTTTCCTGCTATGCTTCATATGGAGATGATCTTTTGCCGTAGGGTGCATGTCTGTAATAAATGACATTATTCTGTTTTTAAGAAAACATGTTTCCCTTTTGCGACATGTCAGTATTTCTCTTCTTTTTGTAGTTTTGCTTTTCCAACCATTGGAATGTGCTCAACGGTGCATTTTTTGACCACACCAGGACACTTGGTTGCACTTTAAGCCAAACGTTGGCTTTGTGGGATACACCGCAAGTAAATCTATTGCTGCGGAGGTACTAGCAGAATTCGAATCCAGGCAAAAAAAGGTTTGGAAAACACATGTGTTAAACATGAGGGCAACACAATAAAAGTTATCTTTTTTTTAGTGGATGCCATGTTTTGTGTTTTCTGCTTTGCAAATATTAAATGGTATCACATTTTAGCGCAAAACTGGTATGGTGACACTGCTACACGTGTGCCACAAACATTCGACACAACTAAAAATGTGTTTGAAGAAAAAACAAAGATTATGTCTTTTGTAATGTACACGTTTCCGAATAATTCCGAACACATTATATGCCTTTCCTCTCCCGATCTTCTTCCTCCTGGGTTGGAACGTGTCACTGCCCGACTGCCAGCTGTCTTCGGCTGGATAACTTCCCGTTTCCTAAAGCTTAACCTCTCTAAAACTGAATTTTCCTCCCTCCAAAGCCTATATTCCTGCACCCATTTTTTTTTTCAGGTGAATGGTGCCACGAATACTTCTACATCTCGGGCTCGTTGCCTCGGGATCCTCTTAGACTCTGATCTCTCCTTCACTCCTCACATTCGTTCACTAACCAAATCCTGCTACTTCCACCAAAAAAAATCAGCGTCCGCCCCTTTCTTAATAAAGACTCTACTAAAACACTCATCCAAGCTCTTATTATCTCCCGCCTTGACTACTGTAACCTCCTTCGCTCTGGCCTTAAGAGATCCCAGATACTCCCTCTGCATTCTGTAATGAACGCCTTTGCCAGGCTCATCCACCTCACCTCCCGCACCTCTCACACCTCACCCCTCTGTCAATCTCTATAATGACTCCCTGTCTCCTTTAGAATCCACTTCAAAATATTGGCGCTCACGTACAAAGCTCCTTAAAATCGTGCCCTGCTTACATCTCCTCCCTTTTTATTAACGGGTACATCCCGTCCCGACCACATAACATCAGATCATTGGTCGAGCTATCATCTCCCCGTACTACCCGCAACCCCAATTTCCGCCTTCTGGACTTAATCCGAACTGCTCTCTTCTTGTGGAACTCCCTGCCCCTCAACATTAGACTCTCCCCATCTCTCCAGTTCTTCAAGAAAACACATTGGCTCACTCCATAATCCCACCTGTACATTTTTTGCCCCTCCTTGCACCCCACTACTTCACGTACTTTGTTCTCCAGGCTACTCAAGATAAGAGATGGCAGCTGAATGTGATAAAACAGGGAGCTTAAAAGACTTCTAATCTACCACCTGGTGATGTCCTTTGAATACATCCCACACAATACAACGATGTGAGTCGGTGGTTGACCCATTCACGCCATTCTATGGCCAAAGCCACGCAGTCGATTAATCGATTTGTTTTTTCAGCCCTAACTTATTCCCACAGACCTCAGATTATATCTATCTAGCCTCAGACCTCAGTCAGTGAGGCTGCTGGCAGAATGTATTAACAGCCTTTCGCTCTGGCTGGCCACATTCTACAGAATGGCTGCCAGATTTGTGAAGTCAGTCAGGCTGTCAGTCAGGCTGTCAGTCAGGCTGTCAGTCAGGCTGTCAGTCAGGCTGTCAGTCAGGCTGTCAGTCAGGCTGTCAGTCAGGCAGTCAGGCTGTCAGTCAGGCTGTCAGTGCATCCCTAGTTTTAAGACTTAAATAGTACAATCTGCCTTCTAGAGATTTTTAATTTTTTTTGGGGGGGGGGGCATTTGCTCATGCACAATTAATTTTTTTTTTAACATAGAAATATACCTGATTTGTAAGTTGGTTGATATCACCTTCATATAATTTCTGGCGTTTCTGGAACTCTCCTGTCTCATCCGTCCTTAAATCGCCTGCTCGAGTTACTGCTCGGGACGAGCGAAAATCTTAAATTCGCAAGAAGCAAAGTCAGTTAGATCTTTGGAACATGTAGCTTGCCAAGCTACCCCAAAAATACTGACGCCTCCGTGTCGGGCACAAACCAGGCAGAACCTTTCTATTTATGGATGGAACAGAAAATTGAATCTTTATTTGCAATAAAATCTATTTTCAGAGTCAAATGGATGTTCTAGAGAAGGCTTCAGCAGCCTCGGCCCTCCAGATGGTTTTGAACTACATTCCCTATGGGGCTCAGTCAACCTCATGACTGGAAGAGCATCATGGGAGATAGAGTTCTAAAACATCTGGAAGGCCAATGTTGCTAATTCAGAGGGTCGTTTAAAGGTGTGTTTTCTGTCCCTTACATGGGTTGTGAAAAACCTATTTGGGGTTAGATTTCAAAGGTTTCAACTGAGCTGGTGATGGGGAGTTGCTAATGGGATACTCGAGGCGTTAACCATTATTGGCTCCCCATTACCAGCCCTATGATGTGAAGTGAGCCGATATGCAAAGGGCTCGACTCCTAATGGGATCGCTACCGGATACCTACAGCAGCTGAATACCATGGAGTCTTCACAAAGCGCAAAACTTGCAATAAATTTTGATGCTTTGCATTTTGACCCTCTTCAGCGATTCCATTTAGTCAAACTCCGTGAATTCAGTTTACCGAATGGTCACCATATTCTGCTGAAAATGGAGTCACCGATTGGACGTCAGCGAAAAGCGCCAAATTGCACAGATAACAGCCGAATTGGCTTCAGCGATTTCCACTGAACTGGGGGAAAAAAGGATGCATCCTAATAATAAGCTTAAATCAATAAAAATGTAGTAAACATTTTTCAAAATAATAAAGCCATTTTAACCCCTTAGTATACCGTCCTAGCGGCGGGTTTTTTGAAGACGCAGGGCGTACAGGTACACCCCACTGCCTTCAATGGGCCTCCTTGGCCCCTCCCCGCAGCCTGTGCACACCCCACACTCAGGCCGCCCCCCAGCAGCCAATCACATGCGCCACGGGTCGGCTGCAGGGTGAGCCGCAATCTGTGTCTCACAATGGCACCTGTCGGCGAGGCGTACCGGTCAGCGAGGCGTACCTGTACACCTTGCCAGCGTTAAGCCAACACTAACGGATGATGCACGCTAATCTTTAAGGGGTTAAAAATAATCCAAAAAACTGTCACACAATAAAAAAGCAATAAAAATGAGAAATGAAGGATAAAATTAGACAAACCTAGCGTGATACTGCTATTAGTAAGGATTCAGGCCCCTGCTAGGACCTCACTTACAAAGTGCAGAAAATATTCAAGCCCATCAGGTATATACGCCAGCTTCTTATCCACACCAACCGGCAGCAGGCTTATTTCCTTCTCATCGGCGGGGCAACTGATTCGACATGTGATGACTATCACCATCCAGAAGTCTTGCGTGGTGGACCCAGCAACCCTGGGCGGAGTATACAGCGGCCTCAAGACTGCGGCAGCGTCAGGATAAATCAGGAGCTATAAAGCAATATTTAAAAAGTGAAAAGTAAATTTATTAAAATGAAACGCATCCAACGCGTTTCGTTAGCCTAAGCCAACTTCATCAGGGATATCAGGCATTGGAAGAATCCACAAGAACGGGATGGAATAAAAATAAAATTTATTGCTAGAATACCATAAAAATAAATGTAAAACCATAGTGGGTAAAACCGAAACGCGTTTCTCCTGATAGTCTAGTCTGCAGGCTTCCTCAGTTCGGACGCCTGCAGACGAGCAGGAGAAACGCGTTTCGGTTTTACCCACTATGGTTCTACATTTATTTTTATGGTATTCTAGAAATAAATTTTATTTTTATTCCATCCCGTTCTTGTGGATTCTTCCAATCCTGCATCTTTCAGGACCGGAGGCATCAGAGGAGACATCCTAGGGGTAGGCCCCCCAAGGCCAAAAAGAGGTCCAAGGCGACTGTAAAGAGCCACTCTCATTGGGAGGCTCTAAAGCATGTAAGTAAGATTTTGTCATTCTATTATTGCCTAGATCTCCATACAGAATTGCACTATATACAATTTTTTTTTTATACCGAGGTACATTGGTACAAGAGCAGAATATCTTTACGCTTGCGAACGACTGTATCGTGTCGGTGGGAGGGGCCCCCATAGAGGCCAGAATACGATACAAACGAGCCTACAGGCTTCTTCTTTGTGAGAGGAATCTTTGTCATACTACAAAACCAGTTGTATAGACTTACGATATTGCACAATGTGGTTCTGTTTATATTTTTTAGGCATCATTAAGCAAGGAACGTCTGGACCCAGCTTGGAAAAAAGACGAGACAGAGGAGATATGATAGAAACATTTAAATACGTAAAGGGAATCCACAAGGTAGAGGAAGGGAGTATATTTAAAAGGAAACAAAATAGCAAAACAAGAGGACATAGTCATAGATTAGAGGGCAAAGGTTTAAAAGTAACATCAGGAAGCATTATTTTACTGAGAGGTGTGGTGGATACATGGAACAGTCTTCCAGTAGAAGTGGTAGAGGCCAAAACAGTAATTGAATTTAAGCAAGCATGGGATAGGCATAAGGCTATCCTAAACAAAAGATAAATCCAGGTAAAGTATCCATGTAATTGGGCGACTAGATGGGCCGAAAGGTTCTTATCTGCCGACATTTTTCTATGTTTCTATAAACATCTGCTACGAAGAAGGAATATCCTCACCCATTGACTATTGTGTTATACGCTCCCAATTTACAGATTTTTATAATTATAATTTTTTTTTGGGTGAGGGACACATCTTGCGTTGAGCTGCATAAATAAAATAAGTTGCATATTAGTTGACCTTGTACGCATATAAAATTTTCAGCGCCAACACCTATACACCTAATAAGAGTACCAACTATCATTTCAATGTTTTAACCTTATCCAGACAGTCTGATGCTAAACTGTGTTTGCCAGATGCTCTGTTCTGGTTTTGGGCTATGCCTGGGGGCAGTGGCACCGGAATGGGCAATGGCTGGGGGCAGCAGAAATCTGACATTTCGGTGCTCTCTGAATAACCCCAATAGTGATACATTTCTCATCAGGAAAGAATTCTTGTTGTTTGTTTCCTGTGATTCTTTATTTTGTTTTCTGTGAATATCATCATCTCCTTGGAACGTGTTAAAACATGGCTGGCTTTTCTGCTGGGTTACATTACCAAGTATCGCGGCCCCTATGGTTTACTCCGTCAAATACCTGCGGGGATTGAAATCTTCGTGCTCCTTTATGCACACGAGGAATCTTTCCAAGAAACTGCATTTTATGATCGGATCAATGTAAGCTTTGTACTTTGCCATGTGATACATTAGTCTCTAAACCCCCCAGTCTACATCTTTCTCTCTTCTCAGCAAATGCTTTGGTTTCATGACATTTAGTGGCGTTAATACATTGGTGTAGGAACCCCAAAAAATGTGGGGGGGATAGCCTGCTCATTCTAAGGCAGAGCAATGTCATGATACATTCACATTACTGCATGTTAACGAGCTCGGTTTATTCCTTTACCACTTTATCCTTCATGACGTGTAAATCCAGGATATTCAGTATCTTTGGGGGAGGGGGGTAGATTAAGCATTAATGCAATCCATATGGCAAATCCTAAACCCCAAGGACACACTGAGCACAACACTAGAAGGACAAATGGGGGGGGGAATCTGTTCCTCCCCACCAACCATCCTTCCCAGTTCCTACAGCCATGTACAAATCAACTAGAAACTACTTGTGAATGTAACTTTGAGCAAAAAGTATTGGAGTGGACTTTCCTAAACCTTGCTTCATAATTTGTTCCAGGGACATTATCACTGCTGCGCATTCCTAGCTTGATCATAAATTACAAAGTTATAGGGCCAGTACCACCAACAAGCGAAATGTCCTTATTGTGTTTATGTGATGTTGCTGATATCTTACCTGTGCTTTGTTTTTCTCTTGTATGTTTAGTTAAGAAAATGTTTTCCTCCTATATGTGTCACTGGGTGCATCTATTGTGTGATCTTTTCCTCTGTGTGTCACTGGGAGCATCCATTGTGTGATATCTTCCTGTGTCACTGGGCCCATCCATTGTGGGATATCTTCCTGTGTCACTGGGCCCATCCATTGTGGGATATTTTCCTCTGTCACTTGGTGCATCCACTGTGTGATATCTTCCTCTATATGTGTCACTGGGTGCATCCATTGTGTGATATGTGTTGTGAACTGCCCCCTCCCCAACCGTATCTTTCCATCACTTGCTCCTCACTGTGTGGCTTTGGCCATAGAATGGAGTGAATGGGTCAGTCACTGACTCACATCCTTGTATTGCGTGGGATGTATTCAAAGGACATCACTGGGGATGGATTAGAAGTCTTTTTTAAGCTCCCTGCTCTTCTCTCATTCAGCTGCCATCTCTTAGGTAACCTGGAGAACCATAGCCTCCTGCAGCCTTATCTGAACATTCACTCCTCCACCCCGTTGAATCTTCACTGTTGTAGAAGCAATACCACAGCTTTTAAAGTGAGACTTTTGCACAGATTTTGTTAAATGTTGCATCATGGGAAAAATTCACAAAATGAAAACAGGAGATGAACAAAACTAACTTGATTTTTTCCTTTTTAAATGCAATTACTTAAAAGAAAAAAATGGCAGCGTGTGTTGTGTCCTTTAGTGTTTTGTAATGTACAAGTGATCTAGTTACGGCTTGTGTTACTTTTAGTGTCCCTGTAATTAAAAGGTGGGCGAATCCTGCGCGGCTATTGCAGAGTTGTTAAAACACACCTGTCATACTGTCTTGCAGGACCAGTCCCGGTCTCCTGGACTCAGGCCCTTTGAATATCACCTGGCAGGTAAGCACTGACTGCTCTGATTGAGCCTTACATGGCAGCACCCTGTGGGTAAATCTGGAAACTATGTTTAAAAATGTTTAAGTGCTATTTAAGTTACCGTTGGGGGGAAACTGCTGCGCACCTCATTTATTTTACTATCAAAGAGCAAAGTAAGTGATCCAGTGGAAAATCTGACTGTTACTCTATTCGGGTAACCATGTCAGAAACATGATTGCACGCAAAAAAAATCAGCGGATGGCATTTTGGCAGATCTATAATACAATTGGACTCGTGAAAGTGAATCTAAAACAAAATACTGTTTGTTTTTCCCCCAAAATAAATTCTGGTTGCATGGGAGTGATGTGACCCTAACAATCACGATGCGTGTACAAAAAACTCACACCCACATTTTAGATACTTAATGGGACAGTCAAGGCATTCAATGCAAATGGAATGATCCTAGTGACTTAAGTGTCCTCCCCTCCAAGCTGATTCAGCCCTCCAAGTGTGGGAATGGGAGGATGAGCCCTGGCCAGGAAGCTGAGTTCAGTCCGTGCTTATATAGATTCCTAGTAAGGTCAAGAATTAACTTTTCATTCCTGTCTATAGCCAATGATTCTTAAGCCCTTCGATCCCGAGATCGAGATAACTCGGGTCTTCAAAGACACCATCAGGTGCCTGACATCGAATTATCTCGATTTGCAGCTGAGCAAGAGAAAAGCAAATTCAATTATTTTTTTTGTGAACAACTTTTCTTTGCTTTTGGGCTCCAGAACATGCCCATAAAGTTTTAGCACTATGGGCATGATGTCCGAAGTGTCTAATAGAGCTTTCCCAGCTGATAGAACACAGAGCCACGAGATGCTGTTCTATCTGCAGTAACACCTTTTGGCCAGCAGATGGTGACATCTCCCCGACAAACAGGTTATATTTCTTAAGGATTTTCCAAAAACCAAACGCTTTTTCCTGGCAGTGTTTTTTTGGAAAAATCACTTGGTAGCAGTGGGACTAATGCACTTACATGGAGAGCCATTTAAATGTCTGCCTGCTCGATCGAGCATCCAGCCTCTCCTCTGATCCCGTGACAGCTGTAGCTGCAGCGGAAGCCGTAGCTTGTCGTATCACATTAGCAAGGTGTTTAAGTTACGATCTCCGTACATGCCACGCATGGGCCACCTGGAACATCTGGTCTACCAGCTGACCCCAGCCATTTGCCTGATGTGCCCAAGGTCAGTCCTACTCGATCAACACCTTTTTATTGCTGGAGCTATGTAAGCTTCAGCCAGGTTGAAATAAAAGGTTAAAAGAAACTTGCTTGACAAAATCTAGCAGTCATTGACTTTGACTATAGAACTTGACTAATACACTAGATTAATGCGAACAAAAAAAAGGAAAATATTAATAATAAAATGCTAAATTAATGTGCAGCTTAAAATCCGCTAGAATTTGTTGTAACGTCAAATGAAAGGCAAGCAGAACTGTTCAAATCACTGGCTCGGTGAAAGCGTGGAGACGTATTGAAAAATACAATTTGCTATCTGCTGCCTAAAATGTTGAGGTTATTTAAGGACAGGATCTGCAAAGCAAGTACAACGAAAAAGAAAAAGCTTCACATAACTCCACGACGAGATTTCCGACATGCCGGAGAATCGTTTTATTAAAATGTCAGCACTTTGAATGCAAACGCCGGACAACTAGCCCCTGTCCTTACCGCCAGCGATTAAAAATGTCACCGTGTTAAAGGCAGATAATGCAAATTGTATTTAGTCTGTATTTTCTGCAACAACCACGGCAGGTCCGAAAATATGGCCGTGGCAATAAAGGAATACATAATAAAATAATACTTCCAAAAACACTGACACATGGTATTAATTAAAGAGCATAATGGTTGAAATGAATAGCCTGGTGCCATAAAATCTGCAAAATAAGTTTCCTTTTGACGTTCGCGTTCAAAACATTACTATAAACACTTTGTCACTTTCCTCGGTACTGATCCAAACGTTGTGTCAACCGTTAAGCGTTTTATTCAACTGTAAATATTCTGATACCACTAGAAGCCCATGAATTTTTACGAAGCTCAATGTTCACTGGCTTAGCACCGACTCGTTCTCATGTGAATGTTTGCCTTGAAGGTGCTGCAGGAATATAGGTTAAGTGTATATATTTATTTAACAGCACCTAAAGGCAAAAAATTGAGAAGCTGTGGACTTAATTTGCATATCCTACCCAGAGTTCTGTGCTGCAAATGGGGAACGTAGCACATGAGCTCTGTGATGCAGTTCTCTGAATTGCTGGGATGTGTTAATGTCCTCTGCAGCTATAAACTTATTATTTGCAGTGTGAAGGCTTTTAATTTCACTTTCTACCCTCCACCACAATTGTAATGAATATATATATATATATAACAATTGTGGTGGAGGGCAAAAAAGCAAGATTAAAAGTCTCCACACTGCAAATAATAAAGTTCATAGCTGCAGAGGACATTTACACATCCCAGCAATTCAGAGAACTGCATCACAGAGCTCATGTGCTACATTCCCCATATGCAGCACAGAACTCTGGGTAAGACATGCAAATGACGTCCACAATTTTTTTATCTTTTATCCTGGGTCTATTTTCACACAGAACCCTCTAATCAATGCCACGCAATACTAGATGGCTTTTTTTGTTTGTTTTTGCAGAGATCAGGTTTATGCAACAGGTCACAGCAACTCCTGTACAGCTGTTTTCGGGCTTGATGTGCCCTCATCAGCAGGAGCTAGGCATGACCAGTTGCAATTTGATGCTTAACCTCTAGGGTATAGATCAGTCTGATTTCTACACAAAACTACAAATTAAACACCGTTTATTATTGAAATTGTCTATCTTAACCCCTTTACTATAAAGATCTGATACTTGATCTGCAATGCAGCTCCCGGTGCTCCGATATTGAGTGTAGTCAATATGGTGTTCCACGGTAGCAATGCAAAGGAATTTAGCTTATTGCAAACAAAATGTTTGTATTTGGGCTCCAGAACATGCCCCTAAAGTGTTAGCAGTAGCACCTAGGGCATAATGCCCTAGGACAAGGTGCGAACGCTTCTTCAAACCAGTTGTGGAATGTGTTTTACAAATGGCTTCCCAGCTGATCCTGCAGAGACCAGAACTGCAGTGACTCTTTTCGGTCACCAGGTGGCAGGGCCGGCCCAAGCCACTGTGCTGCCTGGAGTGATGGATGAATTGCTGCCCCCCCCCCAAAAAAAAAGCATGTACAGTGTATGAGCTTATTACAAAGATCCACAGCAATAAAACTCAGTCTGCGAGCGGCTGCAAAATAACAACATGCACAGTGAGTGTTATATAGAGATTTGACCTGTCAGTCTGGAAATTGATAGCTGTGTGTACAGGGGTCAGCTGTCTCAGTCTGGTAAATTACCCCTCCCCCCAGAACGTGTGAGCGTTACACACAGGTCTGACCTCCTTGCCTGGTATAGATAAAGGCAGTAATAGGTGCGACAGGGCCTCTCTCCCTGGAACCCGTCATCACTAGTGATGAGCCGAACACCCCCGTGTTCAGTTCGCATTCTAACTCTAGCAATTTCAAAAGTTCGAGTTCGAACACGAACCAAATTCAATGCAAGTCAATGGGACTCGAAAGTTTGATTTTTAGAGTGCCCTCCAAGAGGACATATATGCAAGATATTTGCCCATAAAGGGTAGTGCCCTGGGGGACAGGAAACAAGGACAAAACATTTTTTAAAGGAGTTTTCCGTGAAATAAATAACGGTTAAGAATAAAAACGAAAAATTCCTTCAAATATCAGGACTGATTCATTTTTATAAATGACAGCCAGTTTACAGAGACTTTCCCACGCTTGATCCTCATCTGACATAGATTACAAATAGCAACGGTGCGGTCTGATGCACATTTCTCAAAGAACTCCTAGACAGCAGAGTTCCTGGAGGTGTGCTTTGAGACAACAGCGCTCTGCACCTGAGCAGCTGTGACTTCTGATGCCTTGGACTGGCTACGGTTGCACATAGAGGATGTTCTGCCTCGTTTATGTTGTGCAACCTCCTCCTCCCTTGACTCTTCTGTTCGATCAGGCACCCAGGTGGAGTCAGTGACCTCATCGTCATCGCCCCCTATCTCCTCGTCACTGGAGCAAACTTGGCAGTATGCTGCAACTGCTGGGGCAACAAGAGTGCCAGTTATTTGTGTGTCACTGGCACCCCCTTCCTCTAGGATGATTATACTCCCTTCCTCAACCTCAGAGATTGAATCAGAGCACTGTAGTTGCTGCGCATCCTCAAGCAGCATGTCACTGTCATTGTAGTCAAACAATTCAGTTGACTCCTCCGTGTGTGATAGTGAGGCTATGGCAGGAGTAGCTGTGGACATGGAGGCTGCATTAGATGCTTTGGCAGCTGAGGCAGACTGTAAAGCACTACAAGCCTGGCTGGCAGAGGACTGGGAGGATGAGGATGGCCTGGTTAGCCAATCCACCAAGTCCTCTATATGTTGCTGCTGCTTAAGACGGCCAGCACCAGTTAGAAAGGACAAGCGTGCCCCTGCAGAGGATGCACCACGTCCACGACGACCAGAGGCACAGCCTCCCGACACAGAGGCTGCTTGCCCTCTTATCTGTGTCTGGGAACGTTTGTCTGTCCTTTTTGGTCTTTCTGACATGGTGAGTGATATATAGATTAAAAATATACAGAACTCTGATTCAACTGTGTTATCTAGATTAAAGATTTCCATAACTCTGGTATAACTCAGTGAGACAGCCTGATAGCTGGCAGTGGCAGCCAGTGACAAGACACAGATGACAATTCCCAGAAACCACCTATAAATCAGTGAGACCCCCTGATGGGTGGCAGTGACAAGACACAGATTACAATTCCCAGATGTCTTGTAGAAGTGAGATCCCCCCCAATAGCTGCTGGCAGTGAGAACACACAGATTACAATAATTCCCAGATATCTTGTAGAATTGAGACCCCCCAATAGCTGCTGGCAGTGAGAAGACACCCTAACAGAACAATCTCCTCTCAAAAAACACATGCTGAAGGCTGTATGAAGCCTTATATAGTGTGCTGCGGGACTTGGCTCTGTGAGCCCATGATTGGGCAAAATTTGCCCAATCAGGACTCTGAGCCGTGATTGGCATAGTCTTGCACCTGATCTGTGGTCAGGTGCAAGGCTGTAGCCAATTACAAGCTTCAGGCCAGTGGAAAAGTGCATTGTGGTCCATTGTGGGCGAACTCGAACCGAACACGCGGAAATGTTCTGAGTTCATGAACGGCCAATGTTCGATGCGAACTCCGAAGCAGATCGAACTGAACAGCTCATCCCTAGTCATCACTCCCCAGCTCATCTTCATCCACAGACTCAGCCATGGAGCACTGAGCCTGCAGCATCCCAGATCCTGGCCAGCACCGCATTCCCTGCAGTGACCAGACGTTAAGTCCCTCTCCCGAAAACAGGTCTAGCTCAAAACCTGTTCTCCCACAAACAACACATTAAGCAGAGCCCCCTGGATACACACGGACGGGCATTAATATTATCCAGGGGTCAGACAGTTCTGGAGCACCCCCATATCTCTAATCCAAGATCCGATGTATCACTCATTGGGCAGATGAAGCGACCAGTCTCTCCCTAATAAGGGGTGGGCGAGGCCTGCTGAAAGGGGTGGGCGCGACTGGCTTTCTCCATGAAACAGCCTGCTGGAGGGCCGTGCCTTGTTCGGGCCGAGCGCTCTCCTTGCCATGGCCTTTGCCAGGGTGGCAAAATGCTGCCCCTAACAAAGGGCTGCCTGGAGCGGCTGCTCCACCCTGCTCCATGGACGGGCCGGCCCTGCCAGGTGGCGAAATCCAAACCCAAAACGGCAACCTCTTCCTCCTAAATGAAGAATACATTAAGAATATTAACAAATATATTTCGTACTGTATATAATTAAAAATGAGTTTTCAAAAAACATTTCCTGACAGCGGTGTCCTGGAAAAACCCTTGGTAGTGAAAGAGTTACAGTATAAATCTATAGTACTTATTTTAATGATCAATAGTGAAGGCCCGAACACCCCCGTGTGCGGTTCACATTCGAACTCAAACACCTGAAAAAGTTTGACCTCGAACGTTCGAAAATTAAGGTCCCCTCCAAGAGGGCATATATGCAAGATATTGGCCATAAAAGGTGTGTATGGGGGCCTGGGTACTGCCCTGGGGGACAGGAAACAATTATTTTTTTTATTTTAAAGTTTTTAACCCTTTCACTGCTGATTGCTGAGCCATTTCACCGATGTGCGCTGAGCTAAATATTTACCGCTTCTGCTCATGTTTAAACACTATTTGAAGCCATGGGAAATGTTAGACCACCAACGAGTGGGAAATGTTTGACCAACACACAGGACAGGGTATACCTGAAATAGGCCAGACAGTATACAAGGACGCATTCGAACACAAGCCCAAATCAGTGTTAGAGTGGTCAGGGATAGCCAAAACGGTAGACAAGGGGTATCTATCATAGTAGCCAACAGTTAGTGGTCAAGGAATAGCCAAGGACTGGTACACAGGGGTGGTTTTCATACAAGCCAGGTAACAACAGAGACTGAAAAAAAAAGTAGTGAATAGCCAGGAGACACTCAACACTGAGGGAAGCAAACTCCACGACATTTCATATTGAAATGATATGCACTGGTCACATTCAAGTGCAGAAAAATTGTCTTAGTCGGTGGTGCACGACACCGAGAATCTAACAGGGTTATTCAAAGAGATCCGAATTGTGGCCGAAAGGTAACCGAACAGTGAAATTCAGCGTACCCTTACCTTTCCTGGCCATTCGGCTATTCAGAGAGCAGGCAGTTCGCCAAATGTTGGCGAATTGCCTGCACATACAGTGGCTGTTCGGTGCCTGTTCGAGGGCAGTGAATCCCCATAGAGAAGCAATGCTTCGTCTATTCAGAGAACAAAAACCAGCAGTGAAAAGTTGCCGAATTGCTCTGTCATTTGGTGGTTTAATTCGACATTTATTCAGGCGAATCCCATAGGCTTCAATGTTAAAAATATTCCCGTTTTTTAATCCAATAGCTAATAAACCATTTATTTATCGATTCGAACATCGGCTGTTCGAAAGTTTGCGAACTTCGAACTTTTCAGGACGTTCGTGGAAAGTGTGAGAAAAAAAAAAGTACGTTTTAATTTTTTTTCAAAAAAATGCTTAGAAGATCCTAAAAAATAAAAAAATAAATAAAGATACGGTATTCTGCAGTAAACCGTCTCTTTATTTTTTTTTTTATTTTTTAGGATCTTCTAAGCATTTTTTTGAAAAAAAATTAAAACGTACTTTTTTTTTCTCGCACTTTCCACGAACGTCCTGAAAAGTTCGAAGTTCGCAAACTTTCGAACAGCCGATGTTCGAATCGAACTTCGAACTGATTCGAACAGGCAGCCCATCCCTAACGATCAACACGGCGCCTCTGCTGCACTTTCATTCCAATATGAATAACCTATTTGACAGTATATATTTCTTGGTTAACAGTTCTGTTAATGTGTTAAGAGCTTTGGATCCCAAATGAGAAAAAAGAAAGAATTCTACAAAAAAGTAATCCTTCATTATTACGAAGGAAAACCAAAATGAATGATGAAGCATAATATGAACAGGGGAAAAGAAGGAATCCATTTGTGTTTATTTCTTGTCAGATGGATGTTAGGTAATCGCATTCTTTGATAAACACTAGAGTCTTTGGTTTACTTAAAAAAAAAAAAAAATCAATACCAGAAAGACGAGAATATAATATAGAATTATTTATTAATTATGTGTTACAGAGCATGTAATCAGTAAACCCGCAGAGAAAATGCTTTGTGTGCTGAAAACCTTATATTTGCCCTTCAATTTATCATTAATGTTAAAGATTAGGTAACATTAGGACAATTTTTTTTATTTTTTTTAACGCAGCTGTTTCACCATATGCTTTTAATATGCTCGACATCCTGAGAGAGTGCAAATTCAGCAACCTTTTAGTCTTTCCAGGAATTTTAAGATATAGGAAACGATAGTCTGTACATAAAAACAAGATATTTATATGCCTTGATAAATAAATTGAAGAAATTCTATGACATTTCCAAGGTGCTCTTCTTTTTGTTCTCACACTTTACTGTCCTTATTGGTGTTTTATTTATTTTCAGTCTGTCTGATTTATGGCACCATCAATTTTATTTACCTCCCCCTATGCTATGATGAATTAAAGTACCATCTTTATCCTGATGTTGCCGAGATGATCTTCTCATTCCCCCCCCCCCATCTGCCTTTCATGCTGATCATGGCGATTTCCTCCACGCATTCCACCGCTAAATCTTTCTCTTGGTATTCCAAGTGAAATGGTAACATAAAGGTGCAAGTACTCACGCGTTACTCTCACGACTTCACTTGCTGCCGAAAAAAGCCAACAAGCTGCCGGAGAGTTAAAAAAAAACAACACAAAATACGATTTGAAAGTGTCAGAATTGAAATGCTGTTTGCAAAACCGAGTGAAAATTACTGGAATTTACATATAAGATCCAATGAATGATAATAAAAAGGGCTGTTACAGAGAAAAAAAACTAATTTTTTAAAAAACAACCTTTTTTCCAAAAAAATAGGCTTTTTATTGCAGATTAAATAAACAAATGGTTTATTAGGTATTGAATAAAAACGGGAATATTTTTAACATTGAAACCTATGGGATTTGTCGGATTAAATCTGCCGAATGAAACCGCTGAACAGCAGGGCACTTCACTGACATTTCTCTGCTGTTCGGTGTCTGAATAGATTAACCATTGCTTCTCTAGGGATTTCACGGTCGTCGAACAGGCACTGTTCTTGATGGCAATTCGCCAAAATTTGACGGCGAACTGCCTGCTCTCTGAATAGCCGAATGGCCACGAAATGGCACCGCACAGGGAAATTCGGTTCTGTGAATAACCCTGCAGAAATCCGTGTTTTCGGACAGGGTCACATAACTTTGCAACCATGCAATTTGTTGCAATGTTACATTACCAAACATTTGTGGCTAGGTAGGTAGAGCCTGAATTTCCAGACCGGAACAACCAACAGCAATGTCCTTATGTCCCACGCTGAAGTGCCCATGCCCCCGGTGGCCAGCAGCACCTTCCTAACTGGACGCTGAGTGAAGTTAACAGAGGGTCACGGGTCACTGACGCAGGGGAGGCGTGGCGAGATGAAGCTGCACCTTCCGAGTTTAAAACCAGATGTCTGAGCCCTGGTTCCTTGCCCTGACGTGGTTCTCACTCCTCAGTGCTTGCTTTGTGATCTATAGGTCTTCTGCTCACTCGTGTATGACTCTGGCTTGCCTAACGACTCTCCTGGCTGACTACCCGATCTGGCTCACTACTCCTGGCACTTGGCTGACTCCCCGATCTGGCTTTCAACCCCTCGTATATCGGAGAACCTGACTGGTATTAACCAATGCTATCTGGCTCACGAGCAACGCCTATTATTTACCCCTGGTGTCTGTGTTCGGTTTGTGTATGGTAATAGGTCGATTTTTCCAGCCACTTAAAGGACCGGCAGTGTAGAATAGCTTGTCTGCAAACAGGGATCAGACATTATATATCTAGGAGGACCGTCCCCAGTTCATGCTGTGACTCTGCACTCTGAGGGCATTCTGATCGAGGCAGGCAGCTTCATATCGATATCAGGCACGATGTACCTATGCTTGGTGGATCCCGTCCTATGAGCTACTTGCAATAAGGTCCAGCAAATAGCAGTCGGTGCAGTGGCTCACTATTGGCTGCAGTTGTGTACAATGGATTCAGGATGCCTCCAACCCCAGACAAATCATGCTTGACAACTGAAATGTTGGTTAGGTTTCATTAAAGTTCTCATTGATGTTTGCAGAGACTTCCGGATTGTCATGTTGTTGCTTGATTCAGAGTGTTGGGGTACTCTCGTCCCTGTTATCACTGTTATACATGAGGTGAACGGTACCTGAGCAATCGAGTAGAATGGGACCAGTGGCCCATCCCACGGACACTGACAGCCCGTGTTGCCCAACTCTACAGTGGTACCTCTACTGTACACAATTTCTAATTAAGAAACCTATTCAGTTTCTTTCATCGATATCTTAATAAGAACTGCCCTAAATACTGGGGGATCACTGCTTTAAGTGCCTCCTAAAGGTGATAGTCCATTACAACCTGCCACATCCCATGCCGTTCAGTTTGGCCAGCCCCTGGCAGTGCATTGCTCACTGGCTGGGCACTGACTGATAAGGCAGGTGCAGCCTGATGATGTGACGCCCATCGGGATTAAAGCCTAGTGTCCCAGTCCGTCCAGTGCCCTGATGTGGCTAATCATATAACTTCAGTGGGCTCTAGTTGCAACCTGCTTTGTGTATTGATCTAAGCTGTTCCTGACAACCCACTCTGTATATTGACATCTGGTATTCCTGACAACCCGCTTTGTGTATTGACCCCCCGCTATTCCTGACAACTCTCTGTGTATCATACCTGGCAAGTCTAAGAACCCACCCTGTGTACCAATTCTGGCTTTTCTGAGAACCCTTCTGTATACTGACCTTGGCATATGGCTGACTACCTCTCCTGGTGTTAAGACCCCCACTATTCTGACTATATTATATTGTGTCTAACCATTTGAGGGTATGTATCTGCTCACTAGCTATAGTTAATTTTGCCGACCATCCAAGGATCGTAAGTGTAGTGTTCTGCGTATAGGTACCAGCACCATAGATCCTTGTAGGAACCATGACACAACTACTATTAAAAGAATTAAGGAATAACACATAAATTCTGATTAGATTTTTCGATGCATTGATTTTTATTTATAGCCCTTGAAGTTCAACATCTGGGCAAAACGTGTCGGGCATATTCATTTTAAAAATGTTCATAAATATCATTTTTTTATTTTTTATTTTATTTTTCTGGTGCCCTGGGTCCCAACCATTCTTCTGGTCCACTCTGGAGTTTCCTTGAAGCGGGTGAGGAGATACCCATAGTAAGTTCTGTCAGTTGTTTTCTATAGATCCTTTGAGTTCCATCCTATTCAGACGGAATTTGTATCACGGTTCTGCATCATATATTCATTATCTTTGGAGCTGTGGCAATTGAGTTTTATTGTGGATAAGTGCAAGATAATGCACAAACCCAAGGGCTGAATATAGAATATTTGATACAGTCCTAACCTCAACATCTGAGGGTTGGGATTTAGGGGTTATTATTTCAGAGGATCTAAGGGTAAGTAGTCAATGTAATAGAGCTGCAGGAAATGCTGGCAGAATGCTTGGAAATGCTGGCAGAATGCTTGGTTGTGTAGGGAGAGGTATTAGCAGTAGGAAAAGGGAAGTGCTCATGCCACTGTACAGAGCACTGGTGAGACCTCACTTGGAGTACTGTGTGCAGTACTGGAGACCGGATCTCCAGAAGGATATAGACATCTTAGAGAGAGTTCAGAGAAGGGCTACTAAAATGGTGTACGGCTTGAAGGAGAAAAGTTACCAGGAAAGGCTTAATGATCTTAACATGTACAGCTTGTAAGAAAGACGAGACAGAGGAGATATGATAGAAACATTTAAATACGTAAAGGGAATCCACAAGGTAGAGGAAGGGAGTATATTTAAAAGGAAACAAAATAGCAAAACAAGAGGACATAGTCTTAGATTAGAGGGGCAAAGGTTTAAAAGTAACATCAGGAAGCATTATTTTACTGAGAGGGTGGTGGATACATGGAACAGTCTTCCAGTAGAAGTGGTAGAGGCCAAAACAGTAATTGAATTTAAGCAAGCATGGGATAGGCATAATGCTATCCTAAACAAAAGATAAATCCAGGTAAAGTATCCATGTAATTGGGCGACTAGATGGGCCGAAAGGTTCTTATCTGCCGACATTTTCTATGTTTCTGTGTTTCTTGTCCGTTTCTACAGTTTCCGTTGTTTTGGTTTCACAAATGATATGGTACAGGTTATCATACTGAAAGGTTTGCCCGGTTGCTTCCGCACCTCTATTCCAAGTCAAGCTGCACTTGATTTATATGTATTTTCCACCAGGTTCCTGTACGTGTGCGCTCTTGATGATTTTCTGAAGAGCTGAGCACACTAGATCTTATCAAGGTGAAACTGGAAAAAGTCCAGGATCGACTTGCATGTTGTCTTAAAACGCACGATTTCAGTGATTAGACATTACACGCTATATCAAAAAATCTAGGAAGTATAACATTATATCACACTCATAGTTATTTTCAGTCAAAATACTAGACTTTATGAGCTAAAGCCCACGGTATTTCTGACGTGACAGAACAGTTTGAATCACATGTAACTTTTAGTAGGAGTGAGCTCTGATCATCATAAGTAAACATTCCATGTGCTACAGTGGTTGCTCACAGAGTGAAAAGTCCTTAATTGAAAACAGAATTTCTAAAAGTAAATCTCTAATTTCCAAGCTAAACGTATAAATTGGAATTTTATAATTTTTTTATTTTTTTTTACAATTTATTTAGCTATTGTGATTTTAAATATTACATTTTAACTTTCATAATCCGTTCGCCCAAGTAATCCCTGACACCAACATACATAGGCACAACAACTGTATTTTACAGTCAAATTCCTGAAAATGAAGTCGAGAGAAACGGCCGTCCCTTCCACTGAATCACGGTGAGTCAATCGGGGAAAACACACTCAATCTGCATTTCTCATCAAATAAGAAATAGTCAATGTTTTTCGGTCGCTCCGTTTCTTTGTTTTTCCAAGTGGTTTTCATTTAACGTTTTTATGACTAATGTGCGCTTGGTGTCTATTAGTTGTTGTAAAGTGGAAAATGGAGACCAATGAAACATACATTTTGCGCTCACTGTCTGTGTATGCAGCTCATGAGTGCCAATAGCGCAGAATTGTCCTGGAATGTTACAGTGATAAGGACAGGAAGTCCCGACTTTTTTCTGCTACTGACATAATTTCTAAGGTTCACCAACACAAAACGCTTAAAACAGGGATGAGATCATTTAGTATTTTATTTTAAAGTAAATAATACACAGTATTCTGGAAAGGTATCCTTTTTACTACCCATCATCGAATATGAACTAACTGTTAAACTATATAGCCAACCATATAGAACACTAATGGCATTAAACTAGTCAGATGGTTCATATTGTAACTGTATCCTCTGATCCCTTCGTGCAGACACCGCACGACCTTAACTCCCAATCTTTAGAATAGCCTTGAATCTAGCTACTGGACAGACACACAGAACGGACAGGGTTAAGAACAAGCCAGAGTCAGAAACCAGAGAGGGTGGTCAGACAGGTCAGGGTTTTGTAAACAGGGTTTAACAAATATATATTACAGCAAAGAGAATAGTCAGTAAACGGAGCCAAGCTCAATGCACGGTAAAAAAAAAGGTAATAGCAAGGGTTAATGTCAAGAAAGTGATCAGAACAGAGCCAGGATCAATACACAGAAACTAGAAAAGCAAGGATCAGTGGCCAGAGGAGCAGTCAAACCAGAGCCAGGGTTAATACGCAGGTATACAACACTAATACTGAACAAGAATGCGCTATCGGGTAGGAACCATGGGAACAATCATAGTTGTAACCAAAGCTCCCTCTATTTTTGTGCCCTCACCCACCTTGGCACCTTTGCCCACACTTTACATGGCCTCTATGCCTTTTGGAGAGGTGTGGATGCTGGCCTCCTGCCAAGAGTTCGTGGACCAATCTGGATAAGCCAGTTCTCAAGGACAATGGGCATAAGGGTCCCCTAACGGTTAAGGAGTTAGAAATACATTTATTTTGAAACTGTATTTTAGGAGTTAGTTTGTGTTAGTGGGACAATGCGTCTACATGGTGTCTCTATCTGTATGTTAGGTTAATCCGATGCTCGGTGTTTGTTAATCCCATCTATTGTGTAAGTAATTAGGTTTCAGTGTCTTCTATAGGAATTCAACTCCTCATGTAGATAATGTATTCTGTTGATTGTGTCATGTTACATCCCCCGTCTCTGCTGTCCATAAAACTGCTCTCCTTTTCAATAAAGATGATCATTTTCCACAGAACTAAGCTGTGTCTGGTGTTTTGGGGAGAGATACATATAAATATATTGCACTCCCTCAAGTTCTGGCTTAGAGTTTAGAGAAGAGACGCTGCTGCAGATCAGCTTGGCTGATAAGGATGGACATTATAGCAGCTTTGGGTCTGTTCCACAAGCTGCAGACCAGTATACCCCAGTTGCTGTTACAATACTAAACTTCTCTTAAAAAAAAATATTAAGCTTGGGTACCATCTGTGGTCAATAATTGGATGGGGTTCTTGCTTCATGGCCCAGAACAGCAATATCAATAAGAATTCCAATAGAACAAAATATTAAATCAAGCGGATTTATTCCATCACCAGCAGGAAGATGACAACGTTTCAACCACAAGGTTTTGACAAAGACCTTGTGGTAGAAAAGTTGTCACCTTCCTGTTGGTGATGGAATAAATCCACTTGATTTAATATTTTGGTCTATTGGAATTCTTATTGATGAATTTCCATACACAATACATTTTAAACTTTTATCCTAAATTGTAATAAATATATATAACTTGTGTTTCCCATCTTTCAGCTATCCATGTTTTATACCTGAATTAATTTCCTCCTAAAATGATGCTGCTCCCACCCAGGGCAGGTCCATAGTTTCAGGTCTCCTTTCCAGCTGTCTCCACTTCGTTCTCTAATTACTCTCACTAAGCTCAGGCTTCTGGTTCTTCCCATGCTGCCCTGCTAACCATCATCACATTCCTCCTGCTCCTATTTGTTTCACCTACCCCAGTCCCTTAGATTGTAAACTCACGGGATGTGTGACTGAGCACTTAAGTGCTCTACTACCTGGACTGTTATCCTTACGGCAGGGTCATCTTTTCAACATGTATCATGTACGTCTCCTGTTTGTGCTCCCCTATTGTAAAGCGCTGAAGGAATATGTTGGCGCTGTATAAATGCCTGTATAAATAAATGCTGCTGTTTAGTGATGTCGTCTTACATCATTCTAGCATCCTGAGTAATGGAAAGGCAGCTTTCTGAGAGAGATTTCATACAACCCAAAACTGTTGGCTTTTATTTTCAAAAAATAAAATTTAAAAAACACGAAGCCATAAGCAAGAGGGCAAAAGCTAAAACTTGAGTTTTATTGTCATGTGTTTAAACTTCGTTTACGGGGTCCAAAAAGCCAGACTAAATTCACGCAAAGGGGATTAAAATAGAAATTTCTGTAAAATCTTTGGAATCCCCAAGATTGGCCGAAATGATTTTCTGAAGCATTATAGAAAATAGAAAAATGACATCAGTGAGGATACCCTGTGTACTCACAAAATACTGACGAATGATTAAAGTAAATGTTTATTTTTTATTTATAATTGATGCAATAGATTTGCAGTTTCTATCAATTCCCCTTTAAATAGCTCTGGGCATATTTTTAACTTAAACTAAGGCCCAGTACCCCTACGTATAGTGTAACCCTTAAATTCCTCATAAAAATTGTGAACCTAAACATTAAGGTTCTCATGTTTAAGGTTTTGGCACTAGACGTTAAGAAAAAGTACAGTTTGCAGTCTCCCGAGTACCATATTTCCTGGAAAAAGCTCTAACTTCTAGGAATTTACCACGTCGTTTTTCTGAGAATGTTTGCTACAGAGTTTGTAGCTGTGACACTAAAACCATTGAATTTTACAGGCTACAAAGTACTTATGTTTTGCGACTTGGAAAATATTTTGGACGATAAACTTTGCCAAAGGATACTCCTGACTCACTGTAAATGTTTAGCATAGAGACGTATCCGAACAAAAAGAGCTAAATTACATTTCATGTTCACGCACATTTCCATTTGCAGTTTTATTTATGCGTAAAGTTATGAAATTCAAAATGTTCATTCAAATACCCTCAGAAAGTGGATGCCATAGGCCATGTGTGTCAGCAACCTTGCCCCCCCCTGATGTCATGGAACTACATCATCCATGATGCTCATCCACTCAAAATGCATAAATGCTTAGTAATTATATAGTAGGTTCAATCCTTAGGAGTGGTACCCATATAGAGGTGGGGTGATCATATGTGCCGGAGATTTGTTCATCCACTCAATATAGCAAGAAAAAAAGTTGTCATCTGCGCTCGTTTCTATACAATTCCATGTGCAACAAAACACAATTAGAGGTTTTTGTTTGCTTGAATGGCCGTTGAAGCGTAAGCTCACGTGCCACATCACGGCACCTCTTTGTAGAGTGAGTACCTATCCAAAGTAACCAAAAGAAGCTTCTCTGAGCAGCTGCACGCTCTCGCTGCTTTTTCCGCTAAGAGGCAAAAATGTTTTGTATTTATACACGCACCAATCACTGGATTATGAATTTGGAGTTGAAAACAAAAACATGGTAAAAGGAACAGCAGCAAAAATGACTTGACTGGTGTTACAAATTACAACAAAATATACATGATTACAGAAAAAAATGGTGTCGCACCCATACTCACAGGGCGGCTGCAACAACGAGTAACAACCCAGTTCATGTATAAAATATAGCAAGAAAAAAAGTTATCTGCACTCGTTTCTATACAATTTTGATCAACCTTTTGCTCAATAAAGTTGCTGATGGCACTCTTGTAATCCAGAATTTAGCCACAAATCTAATCTGGAATTGGCCACAAGAAGTATCCATTAAACATTATTCAGTATAAAAAATCTAAAAGTGAAAAAAGTGATTATCATTTGCTAAAGAAACCGAACACTAATTCTACCCATTTGATTCTGAGTATTCAGAACTTCAGTGTATGAAATCCTGTTACTGTTGCTATTTTCACATTAAGTCAAATGTGACTGTGCATTTTCTGTCATTCCGGGGTTAAGGCAGGCTCCTGGTGTGTATAGCAAATAAAATCTACTTTCAAGCCTCAGACAGGGCACAAGCTCCTTAATCCCTTAACCGACCTTTGGTTGGGTTTGTTTGAAGCCCATGTGCAAATAAAAAAACGAATGGGGTGCTGCCCCTATGGAAAAAACCTCCACTGCCCATCATTTTGTCAGGGGACTTTAACCCTCCGGGGATCGACCTGGCAGTCTGGCCTAGTGGATCGCGGTCCCCACTGGGTCTGACCTCCGCTAGTCTGAGGAGTTTCCACTATTCCCTCTGTGGCCTCTGTGCAGGTCTCTCCTGCTGCTGTCGTGCCCCCTAACGATCTCCAGGGTGCTGCGGTGGTCCCCAGCGCCTCGTGCTGGTCAAGATAGCTTCCGCCTGGATCACTTGCCCAGCAGCCAATCAGCTACCATAGCATGTCATGGCATGGCCTGTCACCATGCAACCCAGGTAACCTCCTTCCCCTATTTAAATCCCAGACTGCCCCAGAACCAGTGCTCCATTGTCCTGTGCTCCAATTTTTCCTTGTTTCCTGTCCTGTTCTGCCAGTTCGTGTGGTACATGGCTGTGCTTTGGATAACGACCATGTACTTGCCTGCCTCGTACCGCCCAGCTTTGGATAGAGACCATGTACTTGCCTGCTGCCTGCCACGACCCTGCTTTTGGATTATGACCAGGTATTTGCCAGCCTCCTACCACGACCCTGCTTAAGATAACGACCACGTACTTGCCAGCCGCTTGCCATGAACCGGTGACCTCTCATCGGCTATGACCCTGCAACGAAATACTCCACCCACCAGCAAAACCACACTCGAGGTACTGAACTTTGTATCCTAACCGTATGCCTACCCCCGCCGCCCTGTTAGCTGTAATGTTCTCGTGGTTTAAGGTGTCTCCATCTGGTCTCCACTGCATACCAAACTCCAGTGACATAACCATAAGACATATCCTAGATATAAAAATGCAATGACTCTCAGGGGGATTATCTTTATAAGTGACAGTGTTTGCCATATTTTCAAACAAATGTGAAAATTGTTGTCGCAACCATGTAAATAAAGGGTAATTCAATCAGTGGAAGGAGAATATCTTTGTGGAATGCCAAAATTTATCTTAGTTGCAACAACGGTGATTTTCGAAGTCGTTTGCAAAAACCACTAACACTGTCGCTTAAATTCCCCTAATGGGCTTATCCAGTAACAAAAGTAGTTCATTTATTTCTATTAACCTTTTTTTCTGGGTATGTGGCAGAAAAATGCGATTGTAGGAGAAGGGACGTAGATCTCATTTGGAAAACCTCTTAGGAAAGCCAAAAGTGAATATTTCCTGAATTCTCCGTCCCTTAGACAACTTCCAATTGAACTCTTTATTTCAGTAAATATTATTTCCAGTTTAGATATGAGAATAGGAAGGGCAATAAAATAAAGCGAAATTAACCTGGCAAAAGATTTGAGAAAGGAAGTTGAAATTTTACCAAAAAAAGATCAAGCCACGATATTCTGCAGACGCCTCTTTTTATCAGTCTGTCCCAGAATTTATTTTTCCCTGTTTTGATGCCGTTACAAAATGAACTATATCTGTTATGTTGACAGAAAAAAAAATTCCCATTTCAAGAAACCGGAGGTGGGCGAATACGAGAAACGGTCTTTGTTCGCCAAAACTCTGATGGTTTGGAATGGGGAGATGTTTTACCCGTAACGTCAAAGGAAAAAAAAAAAAAAAAAAGGAAAATATCTTTACGGTTCCTCCAAAACCTAGAATTTCCTGTTTCACACCAACAGTCTCCCCTGTTTCCCTGAAGACCTATGTCTTCCAAGAAATATTTGACACACCCTGGCATCTCTATAAGATAATTTGAGTAAATCTCTTTATTGGTAGTTTCCCAATTTTTTTCTTCGGAAAGGTGTACTCCTTAATGTTACTTGGTTGTAAATTCCCAAAATGTTTTCTTTAACTGTTCATATCCCACCATTTTTCAAGAGGAACAGAAGGTCTCTACTACATAAGCCCTACTTTTGATCTTTTTTTTTTTATTCAGATAATACTTTTCAGCTGTAAAAAGCTTCCACCTTGGATAACGCAAGTGGCTACAAGAATAGCTGCATCTAAATTTACGTTTTTGGAAGAGCCATAACTGCAACCGCACATGGACTTTTTTCAGCATACACTGGGTTCTCTCCAACAGGAAACATATCGTTGTGGTAGTCCTTACCTTGCTAGGATCTATTTGCTGTACTAATAACCATAAGGCAAGGGTCAGCAACCTTGGTTATTCAGATGCTTTGGAGCTACATCAGTCCCGATGCTCAGATACTCATTACGTTGGCTGATGCTCTTGGGAAATGTCGTTCCAAAATATCGGAGGGCAAATGTTGTGAACCCCTGCTTTATAGGTGTACTGCTATAGTGCCCACAGTTGAATACTTTAATTGCACCTTTGTGTATTCTATGTCTCCTACAGAGGCCAGTGAGGTGGGAGGTGTAACGGTAGTCATTTAGGACTCTGGGACCCTGTACATGAAATAACTTTTTGGAGGCATGTCCAAGCTGTGATTGTAATGTGTGCTATTCTTTCATCTTCTTCTTGGATGTGGGCTATGGTTGTACTTGGTCGCCAGAGGTGGAAAGCATTGGTGGCACCAAGGTGTCCTCTTCCATTGCTCTCCCAGTCCCTCCTAGAGATTCTCCTAGCTCTGTTTACAGGAGGTAATGTAGCTTTAACAGGGAACACTGGTTTATCCAGCACCCCTGAACAATAGTGCAAAGTCATCTGGTTTTGTTTACTAATTAATTGGATTCGGCAAACTAGAGGTGTGCACTGCTGAAAAATTTGTTTCGTTTTTGGAATTTTGTTTCGTATTTAGGAGCTTGTTTAATTTTAGATTGATTCGAAATTTGATATCGATTCGATAGTTGATATATCAATTCGATAAACTAAAGATCGATTCGATAGATCATTTTTCTTTTTCACAAGCACCTGTCCCTGTTAATTGGCCTCTGGTATTAAATCTGTGAGACGGCTTAATATCTAACCCTAGATTGCCTTTTAACAGCAAAATTTGATTAATTGGAGCTCTATTTAGTGATCCAAAATTCAAATTGATGGTTGATTTAGAAAACGAAATATATTAAATGCAAAATTTTTTTTTTTTTTCTTATTTCTAAGGTTGTTCTAACGCATTATGTGCGTTTTTTTTTTTTTTTTTTTACTATGGTTTTTTTTTTTTTTTCAGAGCGCACTGCCCTAACTCACCTTCTGATTTCCTACTCAAGGACCAAATGTGGAGGTGATGGCACAAAGTGTTACTACACATTGGTCCATCTAAAACACAAGCTGCTGCGTGGAGAGAGGGGGTACTTTAGACCCCTGTATTTCCGTTCGTTACACCCCACAAAGTCATGTTAGATGTCATTGGCCACGGTCAGAGTAGGTAGGTCAGAGTTTCTAATGATACCAAACCTAACCATAAAAAAAATCAAAAATAAACACACAAACAAAATGTTTTTTTTAATTATTTATATTTTGTGCGTGTTTACATAGTGGCTGGTCTGGACGAAGTCCAGGACTTTTTTTTTTTTTTTTTTGTCCCAGTCCAGCCCTGGATAATATGACAAAAAGTCTGTTCTAGCTTAAATATTCCCTGCCTTGAGAGAAGATTTTAGGGTTATTCAGAGAGCCCTGAAATGTCGCTGACATTTCGGTGCTCTCTCGTTCGCCGCACTTTCATGCACTTTGGGGAATCAAAGTTCTCCACCCTGCGGTGAATTCAGCATTGAAACGCTGTTTGCAAAAAAATCTGAGAAAATGTCTGGAATTTACGAATAGGATCCTTTTGAATGATAATAAAAAGGTCTGTTACAGAAAAAAGAAACAATTTAAAAAAACGGGAAAATTGCAGAAAAAATCCCGAACAATGCCTAAAAGATCCTAAAAAGTCTATAAATAGACTTTTTGCTGCAGATTAAAATAAACAGATTATTAGATATTGAATTAAAACGGGAATATTTTTAACATTGAAGCCTATGGGATTCGCCTGAATAAACCTGCCAAATGAAACCACTGAACGGCAGAGCACTTCGGCAACTTTTCACTACTGCTGCAAAACAAGAGGACATAGTCTTAGATTAGAGGGGCAAAGGTTTAATTAAAAGTAACATCAGGAAGCATTATTTTACTGAGAGGGTGGTGGATACATGGAACAGTCTTCCAGTTGAAGTGGTAGAGGCCAAAACAGTGATTGAATTTAAGCAAGCATGGGATAGGCATAAGGCTATCCTAAACAAAAGATAAATCCAGGTAAAGTATCCATGTAATTGGGCGATTAGATGGGCCGAAAGGTTCTTATCTGCCGACATTTTTCTATGTTTCTATGGTGCCTGTGAATAGATTAACCATTGCTTCTCTATGTGGGATTTCACTGCCATCGAACCGCACCATACATGCAGGCAATTCACCAAAATTTGGCAAACCGCCTGCTCTCTGAATAGCCAAATGGCCCCGAAATGTCACTGTACGCTGAATTTTAGTGTCCGGTTACATTTCGGCGACATTTCGTACCTCTGAATAACCCCTTTTAGTGTCCTGATTTAAAATGCATTTTGCTGCATTTAATGTTGAGCCCGATACTCTAATCCATTAATCTGTAACCTTCCATTCAATATCCCATAACTTAACCCCTTAACTCAAGTTATGCAAAGAAGAAACAAAAATAATGATCACAAACGTATTGCAACGTTTTCTTTAACAGGCTTCATACAAAATGACTAAAAACACTTGTTTGGCACAAAGAAAGGTGAAAATTTTTTCAACAGATGTTTTAGTGTCACCAGAAAGCGTATCTCCCACGTTAATGCGGTTTTGCTTGGCCCCATCCGTTTGTCTGTAGGAGAGGCTGACACCACATGAATTCGTGATGTTGATTCCCACTTGTCAGGTTTGTTCTCTTCTCACGCTCCTGTGGCAAATTTTCCCTAAACAAGCTCACTTTTATTTTCATTCTTTTAGTTCCCCCGTGGTCTGCAAAACATCTATTGTTGCTACTCCCTTTGAGTTCTGTTTTGATGCAAACGTAATGAAGACACCAGATTTATTTAATGGGCCTGAACATTGTTGTACTCGTAGCAAATATTACACATTCTTGACCATTTCAAAAAACAATTGAAGGCATTTGACACATTGTCACATTTCTACATGGACATATTTTGATCTGTTTCGGTGGCTCTTCCCTTCTGCTGCACATTTTTAATTTAAGGCACAGCAGGCACGCAGCATAATGATTAGTTCTCTGCCTCTCTGAATTAAGCTACGCTAGCGTGGTAAAGTTGCTTATCATGGAACCAGGTTCCTCATTTGTTTCCCCCCTATGCTTTACTTAATGGATTAGTCCGCACTCCCGAACTCATTTTAGCCACGCCCCATTTCCAGTTTAACCATAGAGGCATGTGAGTAAGCACCCTGTATATACTGGGCTATTGTATCCTGTTTTACCTTCCTCCCATAACTAGGCACACCAGGGAGGTCCACTCGATCCACAAGACACCTTTTTATTTGCTGCTACTTTCAGTTCTGTCTCAAAGATGTCGGCATGCAATTAGGTGTTGGATGTACCTGAGTGTTGTCCAGTAACTTACACACAGGCCTGATGTTACGATTAACCAGGGAAGGTTTATTACTCAAGCTCTGAATTAAGCTAAGCTAGCGTGGTAAAGTTGCTTATCATGGAACCAGGTTCCACATGTGTTCCCCCTCCTATGCTTAAGACTGGATTAGTCTGCTCTCCCGAACTCATTTTTGTCACGCCCGATTTCCAGTTTAACCATAGAGGCATGTGAGTAAACACCCTGTACATACTGGGCTTTGCATCCTGTTTTTAGGCATCCATGCAATTAGGTGTTTGATGTATCTCTGAGTATTGTCCAGTAACTTACACGCAGGCCAGATGTCACAATTAACCAGGGAAGGTTTATTACTCACTCAGATAAGACCGTTCTCAGAAGGGTTCTATTCAATATCAGAATATTGTATGTGCTATAATAACAGGACAGGTTTCCAGCATATACTCTATGCCTAAACGCTATCCCGCATGGCTGCTCTCTGCTACAGATCAGAAGGCTGTGTTCTTCCTGGTGACTGGTACAGCTTCCTCCTCCAGCATGAACCGCAGGAAGTCTGTCTAAATATCACACTTTCCCAATGGGTGCCAGTCAAACTCCCTACAAACCAGGTTCCCTAATACCAACATCTCGATGGCCAACCTCCAGACAGAACAAGTGCCAGACATGCCAAGTTCCCTACACAGACAACTCCCTGAAGGGCAACTTCCAGACATCCAAAATCCCAGCGGTTAACCCTAATCCTAACGCTTAGGGAGTTATGGTTGGGCTTAGGGAGTTATGGTTGGGCTTAGGGAGTTATGGTTGGGTTTAGGGAGTTATGGTTGGGTTTAGGGAGTTATGGTTGGGGTTAGGTTTAAGGCGTTGGGGTTAGGCTTAGGGAGTTGGGGTTAGGCTTAGAGGGTTAGCCGCTGGGATTTTACATGTCTGGAAGTTGGCTGTCAGGGAGTTGTCTGTAGGGAACCTGGTATGTCCCGCACTTGTTCTATCTGGATGTTGGCATTAGGATGTTGCAGGGATTTCGACCCAAACCCTTTCCCAATAATGTGAAGAAAATATAAAGGACTTCGTGAGCTTTCAAAAGGGGATGAGTTAAGCTATCGAACTTCAATCATATCCTGCATGTTACATCACTTCTTGCATAGAACCCTGGAGTTCCAGAATAGAATCAATTTAACGGAACAAGATTAGACCAAATCAATTAATTTCCTTAACTAACTGTATCCGTTAACCTATTTTCTGGGCGTGCACATCTCTAAGCAATATTGTAAGGGACTCAGGCCAGAAATAGGCCGCCATGATGTTCCAGTTGCCCATCTTACTCAGGACTTTGGTTCACGTAAATGTACATAGCAGATATTTGCTCAATTAGGACTAGCTTGCATAGATTCTTTGGAATTTCCTAAACTAACAGGCAAGGCAATTAAATTAACAAGATCCGGGCAGACGCTGGAAAGTGACAGGATGGAAATTGGTTACATCAAGGTCAGAGAGCTAGGGCTATAACAATAATGGATGTGAAACCAGCTGGGGCCTTATCTGAAATATACAATAAACACGTTCCAGAGAGATAGGCACAGGCAGGATCTGGGAGAGTGGTAAATTATCCGATTGTCAAAATACTGTGAAAGCTGCCAATTTGTGGAATGTCTTTGTATTCTGAAAGGGTAAGGTACAGACCCACGTGGGGTGGGATAGTGTCACCATGGGGTGGGATAATTGGGATGTACCGGATTATCTATTCAGGGTATAAAATGTTATGTTTGAATGTAAACGTTACTCAGTCTTTGCGATTCAATCCTGGCTGAGTGGTGACATCACAATAAAGTTTGCCTTTCCTGAAGAGACTCGTGTCCAGTCAGTCTTTGTCCGCACCGGCCAGGTCTTCTCCTGAAAGAGCCAGGTGGATTCCGGTAACAATATGGATGTGGTCCCGGATGTGTGTGGCATTTCAGTCATGTTACGTACTTCAGCCAGCCAACACTCAGCACGAGCAGTTACTTTCTGCATCATTTACATTGCAAATGGGATGTATTAAACATGCACAATGTAGATTGATATGATCTGCATCCTTACATGTGAAACAGGTATTTGTTTTCCAGACGGCATCTTTAAATGCTCTCCCAGTTTGTGTTTACTATAGGTTGATATTAGTGGAAGCATAAAATAAGGCACAGCTCAAATTCAATGCCTCAGAAAGTTAATTTTCGGAATTTATGTTTGTTCTTTTTAATGTTGTTGTTCATTCCTTCTTGGGTTGCACTACAGCAGGAGATCATTTCACTGAAACAAACATTGTGAGATTGTATATATACTAGTTCCCAGCTGAATTGTTGGGCTTCTAAAACTGCCAAAAATATGAGCCTTCAACCCAAGTGTATAATTTGCAAAAAAAATAAAAAAATCCTTAGTCTATTGTCATTTGTTTCATTGCTTTCCTTCAGATCCCACTCACTGGATAGCTTTTTGGAAGATATATCTAGTACAAAAAGTACAAGAACATTCCTGTGTTCTGGAATTCACCCTAATGTAACTGAGGCAAGGCACACGCACAAGAAAACGTGTAATGATGTTATTTCAACCATAACGGACCTTGGTTTTTAATTCAAAACTCTAGAATACATTTCTTTACTTTTATAAGCCTAATTTTTGTTTTTGAATAATATAAAAATACACATTATTTACTACAGAAAAGAACCAAAAAATACACCATTAAAGCCTCCGTTGTGTTCAGTTACAGTTGTAATTTTTTTACTCCTAAACTTACGGTATTCTTTTAAGCGTTTTCTTTACGTTCTTAATTCGTTATTTTGGACTATAATCGTATGTTTAAGAACACGTCTTACTACGTTTTAATTTTGTTTGTCCAATCCGCAGTGATGTCAAATTTCTCTTATTTAACTGCATTAAATAGTACACATTTCTTAATGTTCTCCGATAAAATATTTAAAAAACATAACCAAAGTTAAGTGATGAGTAGGGATGAGCCGAACACCCCGTGTTCGGTTTGAATTCGAACTCAAACAATTTCAAAAGTTTGAGTTCGAACACGAACCGAACTTAATGCAAGTCAATGGGACTCGCAAGTTCGATTTATTTAGAGTGTCCTCCAAGAGGGCATATATGCAAGATATTTGCCATAAAGGTGTATGGGGTCCGGGTAGTGTCCTGGGGGACAGGAAACCAGGAAACCAGGACAAAAAGATTTAAAAAAAAGTTTTTAAAGGAACCGTGAGTTTTCCATGAAATAAAGGTTAAGAATAAAAACGAAAAATTCCTTCAAATATCATGCCTAGGAGGTCCCCATAACCTGCCTGTGAAGTGGCGGATTTGTAGGATGTATAGAAACATTTAAAAACAAAAAAATGACATTTCAAATTACGGTAAATGTTTTTTCTTTAATCTATTCATAAACAACTGCTTGGGGTGGCAGCCTGTATGAAAAGGAGACATTTTGGGACACGCAGAACAATTTTAGTGATTAGTTTTGGCTAAATTATGGTAATTTATGCAGCCTTTGGATGAAAGTAACAATATGTGCTTTAAAATTGGGCCTTTAGTGTCGGCAACAGTGCCGTCACACAGTAACCCCTCTGTGGTATTGTGGAAGAGTGCACGGTTGGACCCTGCAGTCCAATATTAAAATGATATGAATCTGGTACAGGCGTCAGTGCACCCAAATATTGTGCCTTTGGTGGCAGCAAGTGCCTTCACACCGTACGTAACCCCTCTGTGGTATTGTGGAAGAGTGCAGTGGTGGAGGTTTTGGGAATGCAGAACAGATCCCCGATCTATTCAGTTACGTCAGCATCAGGGGATTGATAGCTGCTGATCCAGGACTGATTCATTTTTATTAATGTCAGTCGGTCTACAGAGTCGGTGGACAGACGCACTCTTTTGTCTGTGACAAAACCTCCAGCGGCACTGAACGTCCTTTCAGAAAGCACGCTGGATGAAGGGCAACCTAGTAGCTGCATAGCATATTGGCTACGTTCTGGCCTGTGATCCAATCTCAACACCCAGTAAGCCAGTGGATCATCTGCTGGAAAGGTATCCAGGTCTGCCCTTGCCCCTAGGTAGTCCTGCACCATATGGTGAAGACGTTGGCAATGGGTGCCTACATTTGACGTCCCTGGGTGTAGTGCACTAAAAAAATTGAGTCAGCGGCCCCGGCCCCGGCCTTCACCGCTCTTCCTCTGATCATCCGCAGACTCAGAAGCACCTGTGTCATCACTTGGTAACCTACCAGTGCTTGGAAAGGTGTTACACAAGTGTCGCTTTAGAGCGTCCTCAAGTTGTTTCATCCTGTGCTCCCTCTGTGCGGGCAGGATGAGCTCTGCAACTTTACCCTTGTATTGTGGATCAAGAAGGCTTGCCAATCAGTAATGATCCCTCTCCTTGATAGCGCGAATCCTGGGGTCCTTTACCAGGCTTTGCAGGATAAGGGAGCCCATGCAGCATAGGTTGGAGGTGGCATTAGCTTCTTAGTCTTCCTGGTCAATGAGGAAGACCCCCATCGTGCACTTCCTCCTCCCAGCCACGTACTAGTCCTTGGGTTTCTGGGCTCACAAAACCCTCCCTTGAGGAATCCCCACTTTCAATGCCCCCACTACTTAAATATTCCTCATCCTGTCTGATCTGAGGACCTGCAGGAATGCTGTCTGCGTAAAGACTGGAGCCTTGAGAGCTAGGGAAGTCCTCCTCTTCCTCCCGCTGCTCTGCCTCTAGTGCCAGATCTATAATTTCCCACAGAGTGCGCTCCAGCAGGAACACTAAAGGAATTGTTTCACTGATGCATGCTCTGTCTCTGCTCACCATCCTCGTTGCCTCCTCAAATGGTGACAGCACAGTGCATGCATCCTTGATCATCAGCCACTGCGGGGGGGGGGGAACAAGTTGACCTGAACCTGTCCTTGTGCCATACTCACACAGATACTCATTGATGGCCCTCTGCTGCTTGTGCAGGCGCTGTAGCATTGCTAATGTTGAGTTCCACCTGGTGGGCATGTCACAGATCAGACTTTTTGTGGGAAGGTAGAATTCTCTTTGAATTTCTGCCAGGCGAACACTTGCTGGGAATGACCGTCTGAAGTGGCTGCAGACTTTTCTGGCCTGGCTGAGAAGCTCTGCCAGCCCTGGGTACCTGGTTAGGAAATGCCGTACCACCAGATTTAGGATGTGTGCTAGGCATGGTACATGCGTCAACTTACCCTGGCGTTGGGTGGAGAGAAGGTTGCTGCCATTATCACAGCTGAACATTCCCAGCTGAAGCTGGCATGGTGTTAACCATCTCTGCACCTGCCCCTGCAGAGCTGACAATTTCTGGCCCAGTGTGGCTCCTGTCCCCTAAAAAAAACAGCTCAAGCACAGTATGGCATCTTTTTGCTTGAGCCATTGTGTAGCCCCTGTCACGTGTCGGTTTAACTGCCACTTCGCCAGAGACAGAGGAAGAGGTGGTGGTGGAGCAGACAGACCTCATACAAGCAGCTTTCTGGAGGCGTGGTGGATGAACAAGCTCCAGCACAGAGCCCCGTCTTGGATCCCTCCCAAAATGTAACGGCCCTGTCCATGCTTGCTGGACCACGTGTCTAAAGTCATGTGTACCTTGCTGCTGACTGCCTTTCCCAATGACTCCATAACATTGTGTTCCACGTGCTGGTATAGTGCTGGAATGGCCTTCCGTGAAAAGAAATGGCATTTTGGAACCTGCCACTGTGGTACAGCACATTCAGCAAATTCACAGAAGGAAGCAGAGTCCACCAGCTGGAAAGGCAGCAGCTGTAATGTGAGTAATGTTGCCAAGCTGGCATTTAGACGCTGTGCTTGGGGATGGTTGGGACTATTTTTCTTATGCTGCAGCAGCTGGGACAACGTAATCTGACTGCGTAAATCTTCAGCTGATGGGATGCTGTCACATTGTGAGGAAGGAGCTGGTACATCCATTACTGTAGCATCATCCCTGTCAGTGGAGGTTGTAGGCAATGTCATGGCAGGACATACAGTGGGGGTAGAGACAGATGAGGAGGACGACCTACGCAAAGTTTTGCGCCAATAGGGTGTGTGGCGGCAGGTGGTCATGTCACCTCAAGCACGTGGTACCCAAGCGTCCGGTGTCTTTCCCACGCTTGAGCCTCATCTGACATAGATTACAAATAGCAACGGTGGGGTCTGCTGCACATTTCTTAAAGAACTCCCAGACAGCAGAGTTCCTGGATGTGTGCTTTGAGTCAACAGCGCTCTGCAAAGGAGCAGCTCTGACATCTGATGCCTTGGACTGGCTAGTGCTACGGTTCGTCATAGAGGATGTTGTTCCTCGTGTTTCTTGTGCCTCCTCACTTGACTCTTGTTCGATCAGACACCCAGGTGGAGTCAGTGACCTCATCATCATTGTCATCATCACCCCCTATCTCCTCGTCACTGGAGCCAACTTGGCAGTATGCTGCAGCTGCTCGGGCAACATGAGTGCCAGTTATTTGTGTGTCATCACTGGCACCCCCTTCCTCTAGGTTGATTATACTCCCTTCCTCAACCTCAGAGATTGAATCAGAGCACTGTACTTGCTGTGCATCCTCAAGCAGCATGTCACTGTCATTATAGTCAAACAATTCAGCTGACTCCTCCGTGTGTGATAGTGAGGCTACGGCAGAAGTAGCTGTGGACATGGAGGCTGCATTAGATGCTTTGGCAGCTGAGGTTGACTGTAAACCACTACAAGCCTGGATGGCAGAGGACTCGGAGGATGAGGATGGCCTGGTTAGCAAATCCACCAAATCCTCTGTATGTTGCTGCTGCTTAAGATGGCCAGCACCAGTTAGAAAGGACAAGCGTGTCCCTGCAGAGGATGCACCACGTCCACCACGACCAGAGGCACAGCCTCCCGACACAGAGGCTGCTTGCCCTCTTATCTGTGACTGGGAGCGTCTGCCTGTCCTTTTTGGTCTTTCTGACATGGTGAGTGATTATATAGAAACATAGAAAAATATCGGCAGATAAGAACCCTTCGGCCCATCTAGTCTGCCCAATTACATGGATACTTAACCTGGATTTATCTTTTGTTTAGGATAGCCTTATGCCTATCCCATGCTTGCTTAAATTCAATTACTGTTTTGGCCTCAACCACTTCAACTGGAAGGCTGTTCCATGTATCCACCACCCTCTCAGTAAAATCATGCTTCCTGATGTTACTTTTAAACCTTTACCCCTCTAATCTAAGACTATGTCCTCTTGTTTTGCTACTTTGTTTCCTTTTAAATATACTTGCTTCCTCTACCTTGTGGATTCCCTTTACGTATTTAAATGTTTCTATCATATCTCCTCTGTCTCGTCTTTTTTCCAAGCTGTACATGTTAAGATCATTAAGCCTTTCCTGGTAACTTTTCTCCTTCAAGCCGTACACCATTTTAGTAGCCCTTCTCTGAACTCTCTCTAAGAGGTCTATATCCTTTTGGGAATACGGTTTCCAGTACTGCACACAGTACTCCAAGTTAGGTCTCACCAGTGCTCTGTACAGTGGCATGAGCACTTCCCTTTTCCTACTGCTAATACCTCTCCCTACACAACCAAGCATTCTGCCAGCATTTCCTGCTGCTCTATTACATTGACTACTTACCCTTAGATCCTCTGAAATAATAACCCCTAAATCCCTTTCCTCAGATGTTGAGGTTAGGACTGTATCAAATATTCTATATTCAGCCCTTGGGTTTTTACGTCCCAGGTGCATTATCTTGCACTTATCCACATTAAAACTCAATTGCCACAGCTCTGACCATTTTTTTAGTTTACCTAAATCATTTGTCATTTGGCTGATCCCTCCAGGAACGTCAACCCTGTTGCAAATCTTTGTGTCATCAGCAAAAAGACATACTTTCCCATTAATACCTTCTGCAATATCACTAATAAAAATATTAAATAGAATGGGTCCAAGTACTGACCCCTGAGGTACCCCACTGGTAACAAGACCTTGCGCTGAATAAACTCCATTTACCACAACCCTCTGTTGCCTGTCACTCAGCCACTGACTAATCCATTAAACAATATTGGAATCCAAGCTCAAAGATTGCAATTTATTGATAAGCCTTCTATGCGGAACAGTATCAAAAGCCTTACTGAAATCTAAATAAGCAATGTCTACTGCACCACCTGTGTCTTATTTTTGTTACCCAATCAAAAAAATCAATAAGATTAGTTTGGCATGATCTCCCTGAGGTAAACCCATGTTGTTTCTGATCCTGTAATCTATGTGTTTTTTAGATGTTCAACAATCCTTTCCTTTAACATGGTTTCCATTAATTTCCCCACTACTGACGTAAAACTAACTGGCCTATAGTTCCCCGATTCCTCCCTACTACCCTTCTTGTATATAGATTAAATATCTACATAACTCTGATTCAACTCTGGTATAAAGATTTCCAAAACTCTTGTATAACTCAGTGAGACACCCTGATAGCTGGCAGCCAGTGACAAGACACAGATTACAATTCCCAGAAACCTCCTATAAATCAGTGAGACACCCTGATGGGCGGCAGTGACAAGACACAAATTACAATTCGCAGAAATCTGCTACAAGTCAGTGAGACCCCCTGATAGGACCCCCTTATAGCTGGCAACAGTGACAAGACACAGATTACAATTCCAACAGATGAGGAGGAGGACCTACGCAAAGTTTTGCGCAAACGGGATGCGTGGCAGGTGGTCATAATGTCGCCTCAAGCACGTGGTACCCAAGCGTCCGGTGTCTTTCCCACGCTTGAGCCTCATCTGACATAGATTACAAATAGCAACGGTGGGGTCTGCTGCACATTTCTTAAAGAACTCCCAGACAGCAGAGTTCCTGGATGTGTGCTTTGAGACAACAGCGCTCTGCACCTGAGCAGCTCCGACATCTGATGCCTTGGACTGGCTATGGTTGGTCATAGAGGACGTTGTGCCTCGTGTTTGTTGTGCCGCCTCCTCCTCCCTTGACACCTCTGTTCAATCAGGCACCCAGGTGGAGTCAGTGACCTCCTCATCGTCGTCACCCCCTATCTCCTCATCACTGGAGCCAACCTCGCAATATACTGCAGCTGCTGGAGGAACATGAGTGCCAGTTATTTGCGTGTCATCACTGGCACCCCCTTCCTCTAGGTTGATTATAATCCCTTCCTCAACCTCAGAGATTGAATCAGAGCACTGTACTTGCTGCACATCCTCAAGCAGCATGTCACTGTCATTGTAGTCAAACAATTCAGCTGACTCCTCTGTGTATGTTGGTGAGGCTACGCCAGGATTAGCTGTGGACATGGAGGCTGAATTAGATGTTTTGGCAGCTGAGGTGGACTGTAAAGCACTACAAGCCTGGCTGGCAGAGGACTCGGAGGATGAGGATGGCCTGGTTAGCCAATCCACCAAATCCTCTATGTTGCTGCTGCTTAAAACGGCCAGCACCAGTTAGAAAGGACAAGCGTGCCCCTGCAGAGGATGCACTATGTCCACCACGTCCACCAAGACCAGAGGTACAGACTCCTGACACAGAGGCTGCTTGCCATCTTATCTGTGTCTGGGAGCGTCTGCCTGTCCTTTTTGTTTTTTTTGACATGGTGAGTGATATATAGATTAAATATATACAGAACTGATTCAACTGTGTTATCTAGATTAAAGATTTCCAGAACTCAGTGTGTCTCACTGAGTTATACCAGATAGCTGGCAGCCAGTGACAAGACACAGATTAAAATTCCCAGAAACCCCTATAAATCAGTGAGCCCCCCCTGTTAGGACCCCCTGATAGCTGGCAACAGTGACAAGACACAGGTTATAATTCCCAGATATCTGCTACAAGTCAGTGAGACCCCCTGATGGGTGGCAGTGATGACACAGGTTATAATTCCCAGATATCTGCTACAAATCAGTGAGACCCCCCAATAGCTGCAGGCACTGAGAAGACCCTAACAGAATCTCCTCACAAAACACGTGCTGAATGCTGTATGAAGCCTTATATAGTGTGCTGCGGGACTTAGCTCTGTGAGCCCATGATTGGGCAAAATTTGCCCAATCAGGAATCTAAGCCGTGATTGACCTAGTCTTGCACCTGTCTTGCAACTAAACTGTGGTCAGGTGCAGGCTGTAGCCAATTACAAGCTTCAGGCCAGTGGAAAAGTGCATTGTGGTCCATTGTGGGCGGACACGCGGCGAACACGCGGAAATGTTCGGCGTTCGAACGGGCGATGTTCGAATCGAACTCCGAATAATATCGAACTGAACATCTCATCCCTAGTGATGAGGTCTTCATGAGTTTTCACCATATTTTAAAGGGACAATACCACTTGCATAAACTGTAACCAGATTACTTGTGCATTACAAACACAACCACATTATAAACCACAAACTAATTGCAAGTAAAAAGGAAAGATAAAATTGGGTTTTGATGTTTTCGTTTTATGCATTTTTATCATGATGCAACATTTACCTAATTCTAATGGTGAGGTTTACTTTGACTGTCCTATATCTCCTACAGTAGTTAACAGTGAATGAGGTAAAGGAGGGAATGATTAGAAAGACAGGGGGGTGTATTGTGTTCTTGAGGCTACTCCAGATAAGAGCTGGCAGCTGAATGAGATAAGGCTAGGGTCAGACTAGCGCAGTTTTAACGTGCGTTTAGCCGCACGAAATCACGGCCGTACTAGCAGCAAATGACGTCCAATGCCGGGGAACATACGACGAACGGCCGCACGAAAGTTCGTCCGCGCAACGCAAGTGGCCAACGAACGCATTTTTTCGAGAACGTCAAACCGCTACTACTGACGTACAGAGTGCGCTGCGGCCGCATAGCGGCGTGTGTGCGTGATTAGGAGACGTCAGACGCTGCTAATGTCCGGCCAACATAACGTCCAGACTCAAAAAGTGTTTTATTGATGATCCGTACAAAATCACGGACGAAAAGGCGCATCGTATGACCGCTATCGCGTATTCCGGGGGAAAATACGTACGTTCGTTCGACCGAACTTTTTCACGGACGACGTGAAAAATGCGTTCGTCTGACCCTAGCCTTAGAAAGGGAGCTTAAAAGACTTCTAATCTACCACCTGGTGATGTCCTTTGAATACATCCCACACAGTACAATTATGTGAGTCTGTGGTCGACCCATTCACTCCATTCTAATTTATTTTGTATTCAAAACTTGGTCAAATGTACAAATTATAATAACCAGTTTTGAAGTGCTTTGTGGGCTGCAAATGTACCACTTAAAGGGTCACTACCACATACATAAACTGAGCTAGATTCCTTGTGCATTACAAACAAAATCACTTTCTAAAACACACAAAATGCATTATAAAACAGTTTGTTTAATGTAATGTAAAAAAAAATCAAAATAAAGTTAGGTTTTTCTATCGTTTCCATTTTGTGTATTTTTCCCATGATGCAACACTTACCAAAATCTTATGGTGAGTTTTACTTTGACTGTGCTTTATTTCACACATTATTTAAAAGTTAATGAGGCGGAGGAGGAAATGTTTTTAAATAAGGCTGTGGGAGGCAATTGTTCTCCAGGCTACTAAAGATGAGAACTAGCAGCTGAATGAGAAGACAGCGGTGAGGTCAGTGGCTGGTATCAGAGCCAGATATACACAGGTTACGTAGGTGCAGGTTCAGTGCTCCCCAGGTTCTGGCTGCTCTCAGGGCTCCCCAGGTTTTGGCTGCTCGCGGGGCTCCCCAGGTTCTGGCTGCTCATGGGGATCCCCAGGTTCTGGCTGCTCGTGGGGATCCCCAGGATCTGCTGCTTGTGGGGATCCCCAGGATCTGGCTGCTTGTGGGGATCCCCAGGATCTGCTGCTCGTGGGGATCCCCAGGATCTGGCTGCTTGTGGGGATCCCCAGGATCTGGCTGCTCGTGGGGATCCCCAGGATCTGGCTGCTCGTGGGGATCCCCAGGATCTGGCTGCTCGTGGGGATCCCCAGGATCTGGCTGATCTCGGGGCTCCCCAGGATGTGCCTCCAGGTTCAGTGCTCCCCAGGTTCTGGCTGCTCTCAGGGCTCCCCAGGTTTTGGCTGCTCGCGGGGCTCCCCAGGTTCTGGCTGCTCATGGGGATCCCCAGGTTCTGGCTGCTCGTGGGGATCCCCAGGATCTGGCTGCTTGTGGGGATCCCCAGGATCTGGCTGCTTGTGGGGATCCCCAGGATCTGGCTACTTGTGGGGATCCCCAGGATCTGGCTGCTTGTGGGGATCCCCAGGATCTGGCTGCTCGTGGGGATCCCCAGGATCTGGCTGCTCGTGGGGATCCCCAGGATCTGGCTGCTCGTGGGGATCCCCAGGATCTGGCTGATCTCGGGGCTCCCCAGGATGTGCCTCCAGGTTCAGTGCTCCCCAGGTTCTGGCTGCTCTCAGGGCTCCCCAGGTTTTGGCTGCTCGCGGGGCTCCCCAGGTTCTGGCTGCTCATGGGGATCCCCAGGTTCTGCTGCTCGTGGGGATCCCCAGGATCTGGCTGCTTGTGGGGATCCCCAGGATCTGGCTGCTTGTGGGGATCCCCAGGATCTGGCTACTTGTGGGGATCCCCAGGATCTGGCTGCTTGTGGGGATCCCCAGGATCTGGCTGCTCGTGGGGATCCCCAGGATCTGGCTGCTCGTGGGGATCCCCAGGATCTGGCTGCTCGTGGGGATCCCCAGGATCTGGCTGATCTCGGGGCTCCCCAGGATGTGCCTCCAGGTTCAGTGCTCCCCAGGTTCTGGCTGCTCTCAGGGCTCCCCAGGTTTTGGCTGCTCGCGGGGCTCCCCAGGTTCTGGCTGCTCATGGGGATCCCCAGGTTCTGGCTGCTCGTGGGGATCCCCAGGATCTGGCTGCTTGTGGGGATCCCCAGGATCTGGCTGCTTGTGGGGATCCCCAGGATCTGGCTACTTGTGGGGATCCCCAGGATCTGGCTGCTTGTGGGGATCCCCAGGATCTGGCTGCTCGTGGTGATCCCCAGGATCTGGCTGCTCGTGGGGATCCCCGGGATCTGGCTGCTCGTGGGGATCCCCAGGATCTGGCTGATCTCGGGGCTCCCCAGGATGTGCCTCCAGGCACTCAACCCCGCGGCATGCCCCCATGACTGATGAGGAGAGTCGCATGACTGTCCTGTGTCAATCAAAGCATGGGAGGCGTTTTTTGAATGGCTTGACCAATGGTGCTTTCCCATTGGTCCAAGCAATTCCATTTCTCTCGGTGCCTCTGAGGCACTGAAGAATGTAGATTCAGGAAGTAGGCAGTGCAGGACACGCGCTGCAGACTTCTGAATCTACTAGCCAGCGTCAACTTACGCGATTAGCGTAGTATTCAGCTATGCAAATTGCGTAGGCTCAGTGCAGAAAAAAAAGGGGAGCAGAGACAGACGGCAGGGGGAGCACGGAACAGTTGAGTTCTCAACTTTTTTTATGAGCAGTTTTTAATTTATATTAATAGCACTGGCAGGTGAGCTCAGCTGAGCCCACTTTATGGCAGATGAGCCGCCCCTGACGGCACGAATTTATATCTAGAATACTACAATTTAAATTGATCGGACACCACATTGTAAATAACTTGGAAGAATACAGTGTGTTTTTCCATTTATGGATCAGAATTCTATTGTTCCGGGAAATTAACCCCGAGACAAGAGAATCTACTGTAAGTGACAAGTTAACACAATGCCTTTTACATTTTTGTTTTCTTTCCATGAGTCCATTTAAAGTTTATTGACTGCCAAATCAAAAACTCGGAAGAAAAATCCCAGTAAAGCGTGTCGTCTTCCTTTCCAGATTCCCGCTGTTTTATTACCTAACAATGTCTATATTAAACTATTATTCTTCTAGGGTTTAAGTTACATATTTTATTTAAAAATACACATTGGGATAGAATGTTGTTTTGTTTTTTTTAAAAAAATATTTTTATTGAATTTCGTGCAGAAAAAATAAGGGGTACGGAAATAGAGAAGGGGGAAGGGAACATGAAAAACATTTGAGTGTGCTCCCAGGGTATACATTACTTCAGGTGTACAAAACATACAAGAGCCTATAAGGGGTTATTCAAAAAGAGCTGAACTTGCCACCGAATTGTACCAAACTGTGAATTTCCCCGTATGTTGCAATTTTGTGGCAATTTGTTTGTTTAAAAAGCTAGCGATTCCCCAAAAACTGGCGAATTTCCACGAAATATGGTGCAAGTCGGCGGCCGTGAAATACCCCATAAAGATGTAATGGTTAATCTATTCAGAGAGCGCCGAACAGCAGAGAAATGTCAGTGACATGCCCTGATATTCGGTGGTTTTTGACCGGTTTAAACAGGCAAATCCCAAAGGTTTCAATGTTAAAAATACTCCTTTTTATTAAAAAAAAATGTATTCAAGTTTATTTCATTTGCACCAAAAACTCTTTAGAAAACCTTCAGGCATTTTTTTTATTTTTAAAATGGTGTTTTTCTAAAATTCTGTAACAGACCTTTTTATTGTTAGTAGAAAAAAAATATATTTTCATGAAATATATATAATTTACCCCTGTTCGGCAATTCGTTGGCTGCGTTTGGGTTTGTGGCTGCGTTCGGTGGTTTATTAGATCGATTAGTCGGTTCAATGGATCAATTCGGTGGATTTTTGGCATGTATCGAATGTGTTTGGATCGATTCGCCACACTTCGAGGACCCACCTTGCAGTGAATGCTGAGTTAAATTCACCGAACGAGAGAGCACCAAAATATTGTGACCTTTTTTTTATTAAAGTGTCCACTTTTACCGAAAGTTACCCCAGCACTGAGTCCTATCACGTAACCAGATTCCTTATTTGTTTCACCCCTATGCTTTTGCTTAAATTGGATTAGTCCATTCTCCCTGTCTCGCATAGTTAGTTTGTTCCAGCCCCATTTCCTGCAAAAAAAAATTCATTTTTTCGTATGGACATGAAATTTGTAAAATCGCAAGTCATTTTCGTTCTATTTGCGATTTCGGTTCCGTTTCAGTTAATTTCGGACAAAGTATTTTCGTATCGTTTCGAGTCCATTTCGGTTCCGTTGCTGATTTCGTAATTCCGTATAGTCACTTTTTTCACTTGTTCCAGTGCAAAATTCCCGTTTTTATTAAATATATCTTAAAGCATTTATTTTTTTCACTTCCAGCACGAAGTGTCTGCATTTATTTGTTGGGATTATTTTTTAGGATTCAGATCAGAAACCTGGACCGTCGCCGATGGTGAAACACATATCTACAGTATTTCTTCATATCAGCACAATGGATAACGACAGGCTTGTTACTATCCATGGTACTAATACTGACAAAATGTATTGTATCAAAATTCATTGCTGAACAGAACACATCACATACGGACTGTGAGAAGATAATCTAGCTGTATGTGTTCTGCAAAGAAAAAAAACAGACCTCGTTATACAGTACATTTAAAATAAGTTAGGAAGAACCCTAAATATTAACCCAAAATTCCTGAAAAATGCAAAAATAATCCTAACAAATAAATAAATGCAGTCACGTCTTGCTGTAAGTGAAAAAAATAAATACTTTAAGATATATTTAATAAAAACGGGAATTTTTTTAATATTGAAACTTATGATGGATAAAGGCTAGTTTCTTTAACCACTTCGATGCTGAGGACGCGCTCAGCGCGTCCTCAGCATTCCCGCTGGTATGCGGAGGACGCGCTGAGCGCGTCCTCCCATTGGGGTCAGCGTTCGGCCGGGTTCTGGCCGATCGCTGGCCCCTCCGGTGCGGGCTGACATCCTGGATGTCAGCCCGGCATCCGGAACAGCAGCCGCCGGAATTTGGTGTCATCGCGGCAGCGCGATGACACCAAATTCAGGCGCCCCCCCCCCCGCATGTGCGGAGGAGGCGCCTGAAAGGGAGGGGGTTAGGTCCTTCGGACCTCTCTCCCTCCCGATCGGCGGCTCTGCGGGGGTTAACCCAGGCATCATTTGGAAGGGCACAGCCTGCCCTTCCAAATGATGCCTGGCATTAACCCCTGGGGAGCTGGATCGCGAATCGGCGCTGAAAAGCGCCGGTTTGCGATCCTTTCCCGGAGCTGGCCGACATCTTGGATGTCGGCCAAGCCTCCGGGAACTCCCCCTGAGGACTGGCGTCATCGTGCGTAGCACGATGACGCCAGTCCTGGACTTAACCCTTAACTGCCACCAACTGTGGAGATAGGGAGTTCATTGGAACTCCCTATCTCCCGATCCGTGGCAGCTAGGGGTTAAATTTTGGTATGGTTGGATCGGCCAGAGCATGGCCGTTCCAACGATACCAAACATGAAAGTGAAAAATTTTGTAAAAAAAAAAAATAAAAAATAAACACTTTTTTTTTTTTTTTTTTTTGGTTTGTTAATGCAGCAATATTGTTCCCATTTCAATTATAATGTGAACAATGATGCTGCACTAACGATTTTTGTATGCGGTGCGTTTGTTAAAAATAGTGTAATTTTCCCCCAAAAAAAAGTAACGAGACCCCATCTCTAATTTTTTTAACAAGCGCACCCCATACAAAATATAACCGCAATTGCTCGCATGTTAAAATGTGAAAAAAAAACACTTTACACATTGTAAATTATTGAAAATACATATTTTATTGCATTTTTTGTTATAATATACAGACATGACATAACGTATACATATAATAATGACATATTATGAATCTACCGAGTCTGACGGAAAGAACGATATATAATATGTCTGGGTCATATACTAAAATAAGCCTTCAAAACACGTTTAAACATGATGAGCAAAACCGGTAAAAATGACCTCAGCACAGGGGCGGGAAAAGCCTCAGCAGCGAAAGGGTTAAAATTACTTGGGAAACCTAAAGATTAACCCAAAATTCCCGAAAAATGCAAAAATAATCCTAAAAAATAAAAAATAAATGTCTGTTTGCTGCAATTGAAAATAATAAACGGTTTTAGAAATATTTAATAAACACTTAAAAAAGGGGATTTGTTTTAACATTGAAAGTTATGGTGGAAAAAACAAAGCCTAGCATCTAGTGGTGTATTTAGGTTTTGTGCTGCCCTAGGCCTGACTAAACTCATGCACCCCCTAAATCAAGTTGGACACACTCCTTCCTTTCAAGGCCGCACTTCCTGTTTAAACAGCCAGACACTTTCTGGTTTTAAAGATGGCTGTTGCTATAATGCAGTGGCCATCATCCACTTAGTGCAGTACAGGCTGCATGGAGAGGCCTGCCAACTAGTTTAGGAAACTTTTGGGTCCCCTCCAAATTTACAGATGACTTCTGTATTATACATAATAATACACAGAGAGGACACAATACAAGGAGTCTGGGATTTACCAATATGTCTGCATTACACATTATACACAAGGAGGACACAATACAGGGAGTCTGGGATTTATCTTTTTTTTTTTTTGAGAAAGTATTTTACCAGGAAGGATACATTGAGATTTCTCTCATTTTCAAGTATGTCCTGTGTGGTGAGTATGTACCATTAGGTGTCTTGCCCAAGGACACTTACTGCATTACACACATTATACACACAGAGGACACAATACAAGGAGTCTGGCATTTACTTATGTCTGTGTTACGCATTGTATTGTCTGCCTTTTATTTCTCTTGCCGCTATCTCGAATACAGAATTAATGATTTTGCGCAATTTGTGTGTTGTAGCTATTAGTTCCTGCCTGGGAGACCATCCATCACCATGGATGCCCAGACAGGTGGAGACACTGCCGAAGTTATGTATCCCTACTCCCATATAGCGGAGGCTCAGGATCACCTTGTTAAGCAAATTGATGTAACAGAGCATGAGGGCCTTTAGGGGAGGGGACCCCGAAACAAACACCCGTTACATAATGAAAATGTACCCCCAAAAAAACAAGAGGAACTAGAGTGACAGATGAATATAGATGTGCTCAGAGCTGCTTGTCATTCCATTTATGAATTACTGGGGGCCTCGAAGATTCCATAGTGTGTGTTGAATTAACCAAGATACAATTGTGATGCGCCGCTCTGTCTACACATCATATATTATTAGAATCAGCGTTTGCAGTTAGCTACACGTCCGCTCACTGGGATCAAAAGCGGCAGGATAGGTATGGAAAAAGCGGTGGTGATAAATACATTCATAAGGAAACATATGTGTGTATTTATACATAAGATCAATAGAAAGTTTGGCTCACGCAACAGTTACTGCCACAGAAAACCACACTCGTAATAACAGTAGTGTCAGCATTAATCAGCAGTCCTACAGAAAGTCTCGAAGGCACATATGTTTCCTCTGTCTTTCACTGGTGATCATGCCTTATATTTTCAGATGCTTCTACACGTAAGCACTTTTTAATGTATGCCTTTTTTTCCTCGCAATAAATGTTTGCAGTAAATATTTCCAGAAAGGTTTTTATCCTCATCCAATATAATTCTTTGTGATGATTTTCTAGCAATCATTACAGCTTTCCATCAGTATTCTAGCAGGAACTATGAACAAAGCTCTAGACAAGATACAAGAAACGTTCTCTATCAATTGAAAACGCACCATGCTTGCTTTGCGGATGCATACTTGTATTTTTTTTTTCTTTTGCCATGCTAATCATATGTGTCTTATTTTGGGTATTTTCTATGGCAGTATCAGAGTTTAGCTCCACCTGTATCTAGAAGGACCTGAATGTAATTAATTGAAAACTTAAAACCAGAAGCTCTCGCTCTCTGTTACAGTATGCCCTTGGGCTAGCTGGTGTCTTATGTACGAATAATATTATTGTCAATCTGCCTGTTTTCGTCCATGTGTATCTGTTGCTATCTGCTGATAGGGATGCCGGGTAGCTTATCTTGGCCTTTTCCAGCATTCCCTCTCAGAAACATGTTAATTGTGTATGTTTGAGTGATCTTTGTTAATTTACCCCATTATCTGATGTTTTAGTCTGTAATCTTCTCCAGAAAGTGTCTTTGGGCAAGACCCCTAACGGACATACTTGCCTACCACACTATCAACTGTGGAGTAGAGTGGTAATGTCTCTACCCTTCAACCATGGAGAAGCAAGTCAAATTCCATTCACCACATCATCCAATCAAACTATGGAGAAGCAAGTCTCGACTTTACGAGAAGCGGGTTCAACCTAACCACCAGGTCGCTGCTCTACAATCATGGAAAGACTACTCAATCCCACTCGGAATACGCCACTAGCGAGTGTCCTTGGGCAAGACACCTAACGATATGGAGGCGCCTACCTCACAAAATACTTGTACATCTCATAGTTTATAAGTTCTCTTTTAACAGGGTACTGCTGAATCAGGCCGTATCATCGATGTGTGGTATTCCAATGTATCAACCCCTTTTACACTGAAATTGTAAAGTGCGCCGGAATTTGTGGCGCTGTATAAAGGATAATAATAATCCGGTTTACCATCAACAACTGTCTTTGTTCTGTCCTGTCCAGAAATGTTGACGCAATGTTTCTCACTGTCGGTACCAGGTCTGATTAGGTCTTACACTCCGAGAAGCACTGAAGAAACTTCACAAACTCAGAATTTCACAACATTTTCTAAGTGGAGGAATTATGATGATGTAGTGCTGTAAAATTCCAGGATGTTGTTTTCGATTTGCTGCCACGCTCCACCTCGGACTGTGTTTATACAGTATATTCAACCCAATAAAGATGTTAAATAAGCTCCCCTGATCTACAGCGTCGAGATTATTTAAGTCTTCTTTCTGGGGGATACTAGCAGGCTCTTTACGTGTCCCAGTCCTTAAGCTTTGTCTAAGGACTAGAGAAAGGCACTAGAGTCTGCTGGGGAAAACACTGGGGCCTGGCAAGGAAGTGGAATTAACTGATGTGACCCGGTCGGGGTACTGAGATCAAATGGTTCCTAGTCTCCCTCTGCGATAACTCTGCTGGTCGCCCAGAGCTCTTGTCCCAGAAGTGCAAAGCTCTATGGAGTCTTGTGGACTCCATAAGTTTATACTCGAGGCAGTGCTGCTGCAAGTACTGACATAGTACTGTAACGGAAAGCCTGGTACCCCAATTGGGTGCCTCCATCAGAGTATAGCTTCCTCTCCACCTGAACGTGAATTCCAGAGTCCTGATCCCAAACCTGCTTCGTTATTGGACAGAACCAATATATTGGGATAGACACACAAACTCTCAAAGCTTTACCCTAAATCACTAGGCAAGACCAGTGTTCAGAGTAACAGCAGAGAAACTAACTTTTTTCTGAGAAATAGACCTTCAGATATGTACAGTTAAGGGACAATCCCCTTCATGAATAAAACCCAGATAAGGTCAGCAGATAACAATAACAGGACAAGGGATAGGACATTCAAACTGAGAAGTTAAACAATAGATAGTTTACACAGTCATGAAGCAACTCTTATCTTAGTCTGGCTGCCAGAGAAATCCCCCACCCTGCTTTCTCAGTTTACATGCTGGGGAAAGGTCCACAATAAATTGATGTGCCCGCCCTCCAGGACACTGTTTTCCACATAAATCCCAGATTCCCTGGGCAATCTAGTTGTCAAACCCCAGGTAGCACCTTGGCCCCCAGGCTCCTCCAACTGCCCCAGTGATGGAGTACGTCAAAAGCGCCTTCCCCTGAGTCCCTCCATAAAACTCTATGGACGAATGTGCTTCAGGTCCGCTCTCTCATGGGTGGCATGCGTTAAACACTCTTATGCTAGCGGTAACGCTTTTGTAACGTGGCACTGACCTTAGCACCAACTAGAATAGAGTTGTGTATCTTTCCACTACGTGTTCCTCACTGTGTGGCTTTGGGATTGAATGGAGCGAATGGGTCAGTCACCGACTCACATCACTGTATTTGTGTGGGATGTATTCGAAGGACATCACCAGGGGGTAGATTAGAAGACTTTTAAGCTCCCTGCCTTATCTCATTCAGCTGCCAGCTCTTCTTGAGTAGCATACACCGAACAATGACCTTTACGTAAACATTCCCTCCTCCACCTTATTAACTGTTAAATACTGTATGATAAAGCAGTCACAAAGGAAAACTCCCTAATGTACAAAATGGAAATGGGAGATAAAATACCTTCTAGTTCATTTTTCCTTTTTCTGAGATTTAGTAGCTATATCACAAATTGTCCCAGCTCAGTGTTTAAGAGGATTATTAGCTCCTGGTTCCTAAGCCGAAAAGACAACATATTAATTTACACATTAACCTTTCTGTACCATTACACCCCATTCTTTTCAATTCAAAACAGCATGTGAGTTAGCGTGACTAGTAACTTCTTGTTTTTAGAAATCAGCAGATCTAGAATGTTAAAATAGTGTTTCAGTTTGACGGGTTTAAACCGGCCAATCCCATTAATTTCAAATGTTAAAAAGACTTTCTTTTTATTATTTGCTAAAACCCTTTTTAAGACCGATTTGTATTTGTTAGATGAGAACCTTTTTTTTATTTTATATATTTTTTTATTTTTAAAAACTCTTTTTTTCAACGGACCTTTTTATTAAAGGACCTTTTTTATGATTTAGACACTTTTAAAAAAAATTTGACTTAAACTCCTTATAGGAGAATAAGAGTCTTCATTTTTTTTTTTTTTCCTTTTGGTAAATTTTCGCATGTAATTTGCCAGTTTTCACCGACTTCCGAGAACTTCAACTCTAATTTTTCCAAAATAAGGTGAACATTCGCTAAATAGTTAATTCACCACATTTTCCGGAATACAATTTCCGAAAAGCAGCCAAAACCGACTGGGTGGAGTAGAGGTAAAATCCCTGCTCTGTAACCGTGGAGACACAGGTTTGAATCCCTGCCAGAGCACCTCTCCAGTAGGTGTCTTGCCCAAGGACACTTAATGGTACATACTCGCCACCCAGGACATACTTGAAAACGAGAGAAATCTCGATGTATCCTTCTTGGTAAAATAGTTTCTCAAAAAGAAAAGTAAAGCACCGAAAATGCACGTAATATCTGTGCTTTGTGAATAGACCCTTTAGTTGCTGAAGGAATGTTGTGTTCTGATTATTATACGGAGATTCTTAAAACCGAGCTTGACATCTGTGAGTGTAGCTACAAATCTTTAGAAAACCACAAGACACCCATAAGGGGCAATAGGGTTAATTCAAAGATGAGGAATGAGTATAACACATACTCGGCGCAGGGTTTAACCCACAACATAAACCACAATAACTCCGCCTACAGCAGGTTATATCAGAGTAACCTTAGAACTTCACACACACATATATATATATATATATCATTAAAAGCCTTAGTAACCAAAAAAGTAAATACTGTGCACACAAGTAATTTTTTAATGAGATCTATATGTTATGGTTAAAGCACAAAGTGCGGTTAATCCTTGGATTACCCGGGTAATCCTGACATTACCCAGGAGTCATTAGCAAAAGTCTGAAGCGAAATGAAATTTCGGATTTTACCTGGGTAATCTGCAAAGTATCCAGAGGCCTCTGGGTACTCAGGTTTTTTGCTCTGTTTTATCCTGGTAATTCGCACATTATCCTAGTGTTGCTGGATAAAGTGTGATGTGCAAAGTATTCAAACGCCTCTGGGTTCTCCTCTTTTCTTGGGTTTTCAGCAGGTTACAGTTGAGTGAATTCTGAGGATTACCCGGGTAAAGCTGCAAATTTATCTGACTGATAAAAAAATTGTTTTTTTTATTTTTAACAAAATTGTATCTACCGTCACAAACCACACTAAATAACTGTTATGTAACTCTGTGCATTATTTGTCTGAAAATTTATTTATGAAGATAACGATATTATATAAAGAGTAACCTGATGGTTATTATGTGCTTATATATCATTTATAAAACATATAAAGATCATGTAACTCTTTCACATTCATATAAGAAACATATCCTGTCACTCTGTATATTCATTATATCCGCAATACATTTTAATGTTTGTCTTTTGCCATTTTCATTGATAATATCCATAGATAATAGCAAAATTCACTTTTACCAAAGCGGGGTTGGATGCTCTGCAGATTACCCAGGCGGAGCCGAGGATAGTCCTCAAATTACCCAGGCGGAGCCGCGGATAGTCCTCAGATTACCCAGGTGAAGCTGTGGATAGTCCTCAGATTACCCAGGTGAAGCTGTGGATAGTCCTCAGATTACCCAGGTGGAGCCGCGGATAGTCCTCAGATTACCCGGGTGAAGCTGTGGATAGTCCTCAGATTACCCGGGTGAAGCTGTGGATAGTCCTCAGATTACCCAGGCGGAGCCGCGGATAGTCCTCAAATTACCCAGGCGGAGCCGCGGATAGTCCTCAGATTACCCGGGTGAAGCTGTGGATAGTCCTCAGATTACCCGGGTGAAGCTGTGGATAGTCCTCAGATTACCCGGGTGAAGCTGTGGATAGTCCTCAGATTACCCAGGTGGAGCCGCGGATAGTCCTCAGATTACCCGGGTGAAGCTTCAGACTTGCACATTATCCGGGTAAAGTGCGGATTTTTCAGCTCTTCCAGACTGTTACCCAAGGGCAGTTGGTTAGTTTTAAGATTACCCGGGGAAAGTCTGAAATTTTCATATTTTTTTGCCGCTTTACCCAGCGGTTTTGCGGTAATGTCAGGATTACCTGGGTGATCCTAGGATTAACCGCACTTCGGGCTTTACCCGTAACATATATACTGTATATTATTCAGAGAGCGGTGACGTTTCGGTGCTCTCCTGTTTGCCACACTTCGGCGAGTTAAGTTTGCCGACCCTGCGGTGAATTCGGGGTCCCCAAAGTGCGGCGAATCGACCTGCTGAGCAAACCAAAAAAACATCAAACGCATCCTCAAAACGTCGCAGAACTGTCGTATCGATCACCTAACGCGCCGAAAAATAGGCGAATGCATCAAACGATCCGCTGAACAGACCTCTGAATCGAGCTGAAAAAATGCCGATCAGCCGCCAAACAGGGGTAGAACCTCCCCCAAAAACACAGCAACCTTTAACCCCATAAAACTGACGTACATAGTATGTCCTGGGGAAAATTCCCCTTAAGGACCAAGGATGTACTTATGTACGTCATGGTCCTTTTAACTAGGGATGTGCATGGTTGAAAAGTTTGGTTTGGTTTCGTTACATTTTGAAATCCTTTTGTTTTTGGAACTAATTTTGTTTCGTGTTTAGTTTTGGATCGATTTTGAAATTTCTAATGTAGTTGAATTTCATATATCAATTCGATAGTTTATCAATTCGAATTTTGGATTATTAGATAAAACCCCAATTAATCAAATTTTGCTGTTTTTTAAAAGAAAAGCTAGGGTTAAATTTTAAGCTGAACCCGGGACATACTTGAAAACGAGAGAAATCTCAATGTATCCTTCCTGATAAAATCTTTTTATAAATAAATAAATTAATTAATTTTAGGATTTGAGTCAAATTAAACAGTGAAACAAAATGAATTTGTTTCATAAAGTCCTTTGCTGACTATTACTAGTATTGTAAGTTAAGATCAATTCCATAGTTGATATCAGTTATTCAAATTTTTCTTTTATGATGACACGGTGTAAAACGAAATAAATTGGTTATATACCGTTTTTTGTTTCGAATTCTTATCGTATCGATTCGTTATTCGGAAGTACTTCCGAACTACAAATTTATCAAATTTAGTTCCAAATTCCGAATTTTTCCAAAAGGAATGCACATCTCTACTTTTAAACCCCCCTCCTTCCCTATACTCGCCTCTCACCTGCCGAATGAAAACACCGAACAGCAGGGCACTTCAGCAACTTTTCACTGCTGTTTGGTATTTGTGAATAGATTAACCATTGCTTCTCTATGGGGGATTTCACTGCTGTCACTGTATGTGCAGGCAGTTCGCCAAAATTTGTCACTGTATGTGCAGGCAGTTCGTGAAAATTTGGCGAACTGCCTGCACTCTGGCCCCGAAATTTCACCATACGGGGAAATTCCCTGTTCGGTGACATTACAGGGGCCAGATCGGCTCTCTCTAAATAACCCCTACTGTATATCTACAAGCCTTTACTCTATTTTGCAATAATAACTTCGACTCGGAACACAATTCGTGTTTTATATCTTTTATTTTCCACTGCCATTCATCAAGAGCTGATACATCCGCCACTTCACTTCCAGCGCGAGCCCGTGCTTTAAGGTGAAGAATATTATTTGTAGTATTTTCCACTTTATTAAGAGAAAAAAATGAAGACAGCAATTCCGTGTCCTGGTTTACCCTGTGTGAGGCGAGACATTCTCTGGTGCTTTTGAAATGATGTTTTGTATTTTTTTCTCTCGTTTTTTTTTGTTTTCTTTAAAGCTGTGTTTGGCACATGCGCACAGGAAAACAAACCAGCGCATCTCAAGCCGTCTAACTCCGAATATTGTACTTTATTTAACATTTGTACCGACATTTAGAGTATTACCCAATAGCGCTCCGTATCTGTTTGTTTTATGTTAGCAAATGACTCGTACAGCATGTTCTGCCGGTTTAATTCCACATCACCAGCTTCCAAATTTTTCAATTTTGTATTTGGACTGGAAATCGGAACTTAGCGAGCAGAATTCTGCTCTGATTGGTTGGAAGTCTGTCATTGGGACATAGCGGAGTATGTTTACTGCCGAGTCTTCTCACGTAGGAAGAAAATATGTAATGGGTTTTGGGCTCCAAAATGTAACACAAACTTTAAGGAATGTGTTATGAGCTAGAAAAGTAATAACCCTTTCTAATTGATATTTTTTTACATATTTTTTAATGCATGATTTTGGTATCTATCATTAATTTAAAATGGGGATTCCGGATGCGCACGGCTCCAGTGATTTAGGATTTCTTCCTACACACGTAAAGCAAGAATATGGAGATATTTTAGGGACACTCAGGCCAGGGCTGCCAAACACCAGCCCCAGATGTTTCTGAACTACAACTTTCTGGCCGTCTGTTGCATTGAAAGTAATCGGACAAATGTAGGCATCAAGAAATAGAAGGGTTCGGTAGAGGCGCTCGTATCTAGATGGATTGGTTTAGGTCAGTGCTGCCAACTAGGGGGTAGCACAGGCTCTCGAGGGAATGTGCAAATACAGTCGAGATAAAGGGTACGGGGTTCCTAGTGGCGCAATAAATTGTAGATATACTCCTACTGTGATTAGTCCCAGAAAGTATCAATAGCTAGTTGCATGTACCATACATGTTACAATGTTTGGTGCAAATGCAAATCACGAAGGGTGTAAAGTGCTAGTGCAACGATTTAAAACGTGCAATAGAAAAAAGTGTGAATGCATCGACCAGGTGCGACTAGTGCGGATAAATCGGTATTGAAATCAAGATATAGAGTTCAGGCTATAACATCCATTAAAGTCCGAGAAAGGGACTATGCGCCAATGTTCAGTGTGTATTTAGGAGTCTGGTATCTTTGTCATTCGTTTCTCCAGTTCCTAAGTGGATGGGTTGTGCAACAAGAGTGCTCAAAAGTATTGTCAGTATTACCCTTTTCCACAAATATATCGGACTTATTCGGACGTATCGGTTCCTCTTATGGTCTCGATGGAAAATTCCAGAGCCTTTTGAATCCAGGCTCTGGAGTGGAACGCCTCGTGCCAAAATATAGGGTGGTCACTACCCTTCTTCACAGCGTCTTCTTTTTCACCTCAAACGTGGGACACGAGCAGAAAGACAGCGCTCTCATAGCGTGATACCAGCCATTTAATCATATGTTGAAAGTAAAAGAATGGTCCCACTCACCGATTCAGGAGCCTTAATGGTCCAGGCTCAACTGTTGGGCATGCGGCGCTCCTTAGCGGTGAGCCCCTGAACCTCTTTAACTGCTCACGTCGCGTCCAGGTCGTGATTCACTGAATATCTGTAGTGCAGCCATTTCTCTTACCAGAATTTTAGGCTGCAGCCTGGATCCCTCGATTTTGAGCTCTCTGTGCCCGGGAAGATCTATGATTAAATGGCTGGTATCACGCTATGAGGGCGCTGCCTTTCTGCTCGTGTCCCACGTTTGAGGTGAAAAAGAAGACGCTGTAAAGAAGGGTAGTGACCACCCTATATTTTGGCACGAGGCGTTCCACTCCAGAGCCTGGATTCAAAAGGCTCTGGAATTTTCCTTTGAGACCATAAGAGGAACCGATACGTCCGAATAAGTCCGATATATTTGTGGAAAAGGGTAATACTGACAATACTTTTGAGCACTCTTGTTGCACAACCCATCCACTTAGGAACTGGAGAAACGAATGACAAAGATACCAGACTCCTAAATACACACTGAACATTGGCGCATAGTCCCTTTCTCGGACTTAAATGGATGTTATAGCCTGAACTATATATTTTGATTTCAATACCGATTTATCCGCACTATTCGCACCTTGTCGATGCATTTGCACTTTTTTCTATTGCACGTTTTAAATCGTTGCACTAGCACTTTATACCCTTCGTGATTTGCATTTGCAATTTGTACCAAATACTGTAACGTGTATGGTACATGCAAATAGCTATTGATACTTTCTGGGACTTATCACAGTAGGAGTATATCTACAATTTATTGCGCCACTAGGAACCCCGTACTCTTTTTCTCAAATGTAGGCATCCGCATCTGGGGGGCCGTGAGTTTGACTGCCCTGTTCTAGACACTGACCACTGCATGTTAACAGAGTACCCGCACTCCGCTCCCCGTTCCCAGGGACTAGGTCTCCGAGGGCTGATTCAGCCCAACGAGTACAAGGGCTTATGTCTCATTCTGAAGCTTTGATCAGCAAGCGCCTACCTAGGCTTTGATACATACCGGGAAGCAGAACTCATTTTTGGAACTCTGCTACCAGCAATGGCTCTAAATATGCTCACATTATGAGCCGTTGGATAGGCTGGACACTTGCTCGAGTGCCGACCTGCCAGTGTCCACACGACCAGGGCAGCTATCAAAAGGTAACAGCCCGTGATGTGTTCAGGGTGCCGTGGCCAAACCTTGTGCAGCTTAAGTGCCACAGATTTAAGTGTCCCTTCATGCCACCCAGGACTGGCCTAGCAAGATACCAAAAAGTTTCCCGTTGGGTGGTTAAACTAATACAAGTAACTGTAGGAACTGTAACACAGAAATCCGTTTAAAACAAATCTATTCAGCAGGTCAATGATCTATGAACAGTCTATGCCATAATCACCCATAGTCTGTGAGCACGAGGCTGGCATCCGCTCTACCCTAAATGGCATAAAGTCTGCCTTTGCCAGTCAGTTTTGGACATTTGGCATTAAAGTCTTATAATGCATAACCCCATAGAAAGAAGTGGAGGTAATATCTGGTGAACGAGGTGGCCAGGGAATTGGACCACCCCTTCCAATTCACCGCTCTGGAAATGTTTCATTTAGGAACCCACGAACATGCCGTCCACAATGTGGTGGTGCAGCATCTTGATGGAAAATGATGGTTGGTTGAAGGTCATGTAGTTGTGGTGCCGCGTATTCAGTCAAAAGGTCAAGGTAAACATTTGCAGTAATTGATGTCTCACCAAAGAAAAACAATTCCTTTCTATGGGGTTATGTTAAAGATATGGTGTATGGAGCAAAGGTACAAAGGGACATCACTAATCTAAAGCAGAGGATCACTGATGCCATCGCCACCATTGATAAGGGGATGCTACAGCCAACATGGCAAGAAATCCAGTACCGTCTTGATGTGCTTCATGCAACTAATGGTGCCATATAGAGGTGTATTAAATGAGGCAAAAAAAAACTTAAATATATACGTCTCATTTTGTAATAATTTTCACTTATCTTTTTATTTCGTTTGGAATAAATATTTGAAATTGTAAAGAGACTTTATGGACACCCTGTATGTTAAACTCAGTTCTTTTAGGACAGACCCTGGTAAGGGCCCAGAGGTTTCTTTATAGCATACTCAGGTCAGTCTCTCAACCATAATGTTACAAACCTTGCTTTGGAAGATGTCTAATCGAGAAACTATTTCCGTAAAACCGAAGATTACAGCTATGTAGACATTATTAACATCTTGAAAAGAGGACTAGGGTTTCAATGAACGGTAAGGTACACTGAATCGTACATCATTTTGAAACAATACAAAATTACCGAAGAGTTGAATATTTGTTTTACTCTTTAAGCTTAAATTTTGCCAATTGACTGTTAACTCATAACTCCGTGTTTAGAGGTTGAACCCAGTTGCCAGGTCAGTTGGAACTGTGGTCATTACACGGATAGATGCAGCTGAAAAAAAGTGAAATAATTTATTTCCAAATGAAAAACTATGAACTATTTGTTTTAGCACAAAACGCCAAATTGGATATAGGGATGTTCTGATGAAGGGATGCCAAGCAAGAAATGAAAGATAAAAAGATTCTGTTGACAATAATAAACTCTAATAGTTCCGAGCTCTCCCAAAGCTACATTTTATTAACACAAGCATTAATTATACTGGAAAAACCCAAGATATTACTGACCTTGGCAATATTACAGGTAATTTTCACACAAGAACAAACAGTTCTTGAAAAACAATTCCATGGCTCTATGAGAGACACAAACAGATTTGCAGGAACGCATGACTGACTATTCTATTACAGTTATTTCGCTTAGGTTCTTGACGAGACTAACTGGACAATAGTAACATTTAGACAAAATATAGCTACGCTCGCCTATACATATCATATTTTAGTACCATAACACATTCCATATAAGCTTTGGACGCTTTGTGAAATTGTGTTTTGGATTGTAATTGTCTTGGAAAAAGAACTGTAAATGCCCAAATCGAAGATTTAGTTGAATAATGTACGGATGTCCCGAATCGACCTCTAGGATTGGGATCGGGACCTGATCGTGTGATTTTTTTACAGGGATCGGTGTTATCACGTCAATCTTGCCTCCAATTCCTACCATGTTGACCCACCAGTGCCATAGTCTCCCAGATCTCCTAAATGACCCACCTGGGGCAAGAGGAACCAAGGAAGCCCACCATAAGTCAAGAAGGACGGAAGAAAACAAGAATGGCAGAGGCTCAAGGGTTGGCATTTGCTAAGATGCTGCTGATCCAGATGGAGGGGAAAAGGGGAAATGCCATCAGGTAGTGTTAATTTAGTCGACTAACAATTTTCATCAGAGACTCTGTAGACTACATTTTTTTTTCACTGACAAAAACTTGACTAGAAGTTATGACGATTAAAACTATGATAACCATCTGTTATTTTCATTGACTGATGAAAATGTTAAGGAAGGACTAGAAACATAGAAACATAGAAAATATCGGCAGATAAGAAACCTTTCGGCCCATCTAGTCTGCCCAATTACATGGATACTTAACCTGGATTTATCTTTTGTTTAGGATAGCCTTATGCCTATCCCATGCCTGCTTAAATTCAATCACTGGTTTGGCCTCTACCACTTCTAATGGAAGACTGTTCCATGTATCCACCACCCTCTCAGTAAAATAATGCTTCCTGATGTTACTTTTAAACCTTTGCCCCTCTAATCTAAGACCATGTCCTCTTGTTTTGCTACTTTGTTTCCTTTTAAATATACTCCCTTCCTCTAAATTTTAATTTAGTTTTAGTCTTTTGACTAAAATCCAATGTAGCTTTAGTCATATTTTAGTCAACTAAATGAACACTAGTCAGGTGCAATATCGGACCAGGACTCTATATTGGCCCGTCCTGAACACCAAACGGCTTGGTTTGGGGGCAAAAAAATCCCAGGGCTCTATTCCATAATTGGTCCTAATGAAGCGTCTTGATATGTAAAGCGTTGGCGATAGGAGTTTAATGACTGGCATCGATATTCTAATCTTGACGCTACAGTTGAGTGAAAAAGTTTTGCGCCTCGCAGTTTACGCAAGCTTACTGTAATTCGCAGTCCTGGTAAGTATAGGAGACGCAATCTGTTTCTAAGTCTCAACAAATGAGGTATTCTAAAGTGCTGACGCAATTTACCATTGGGACGGGCAAGCCAAAATTTTACCACCTCCTAAAAGCTGGTGTTAAATGATTTTGCATTTGCAGAATCATTTAACACACTCTAAACCCCTACATTAAATCCCATACTCTCCTCTCATCCCACGACAAAAAGGGCAGCGTGAGCCGCCACTTCTTCTCCCCAGGAGCAGAGTGTGACTGGGATCAAATAGTTTCTAGTCTCCATCAGTGGTCACTCTGCGGCACCACGCGACCTCACAAGAGTGAGGTTGCACAGAGCTCACGTCCCAGAAGTGCAAGGCTCTATTGAGTCCTGTGGAGCTCACATCCTGGAAGTGCAAGGCTCTATGGAGGAGTCCTGTGGAGCTCACATCCCGGAAGTGCAAGGCTTTATGGAGTCCTGTGGAGCTCACATCCCGGACGTGCAAGGCTCTATGGAGTCCTGTGGAGCTCACGTCCTGGAAGTGCAAGGCTCTATGGATTTCTGTGGACTCCATGAGTTTATACTTGAGGTGGCGCTGCTGCAAGTATTAAGTTGGTTAGCGCTGTGTTCTGGGGCGATGTGCTGACATAGCACTGTGACGGAACGCCTGGTACCCCAAATGGGTGCCTCATCAGAGTATAGCTTCCGGAACTTGAATTCCAGAGTCCTCAGCCCAAACCTGCCTAATTATTGGTCAGAACCAATATATTGGGACAGACCCACAAACTCCCAAAATAATAAAGCTTTAGCCTAAATCACTAGGCAAGACCAGTGTTGAGAGAAACTAACATTTTTCTGAGAAATAGACCTTCAGATATGTAGTTAAGGGACAATCCCCTTCGTGAATAAAACCCAGATAAGATCAGATAGCAATCAAAGGACTAGGGATTAGGACATTCAAACTGGGAAATCAAATAATGGACTGTTTAGACAGTCAGGAGGCAACCCTTATCTTAGTCTGACTTCCAGATAAATCCACCACCCTGATGGACTCCGGGAGCTGATACTCACGGAAGCGCTACTGGCGGGTATCAGGGAGGTTAGCAATGCAGTGATGATATAGCACCTTCCCGGAATACGACATTACCATGGAGACGATGAGGGAAAATCTGCAAGCGCACATTATCCTGCTTACTGCCTCCACGTTGGCGTCTACTATGGAATCAGGCTTTCAATTGGGATATTCCTAGAAAAGTGTAATGTCTTCAACAGAATCCTATATGAGGAAGCAATAACTTACGGACATTTAAACACCTTACTGACTGATGCTTCGAGGAAATGAAGCAAGTACACCGCGCAACTTGAGTTTCTTGACGAAAGCCTGACATAAATTATAAGCAGGAAAGCGTGGCTGTTGAGTTTCCTTCATGATCACCATTGTAAATTTTAATGTATGGCATTCGGGAGCTCAGCTCTGGTTTAATCATTGTGTGAGGGGCTTTTTTTTTTTGTTTTCATCAGGGATCAGCTAAATTGTAGCAACCCTGAAATCCAACTGATTGCAAAGTCAATTTATTTGATGTATATCTGCCACAGACTTTAAAAGTTACCATATGTAGCCCGTTGAAACCCAACGTATGATCTCGGTAACAGCTGGACGTTACTGACGTGCTTTATATGTACCGGAAAAGTATTTCCAAAGCTTCGGAGCCCAAGGCACCAAACAAGGAGTGTTTTCAGGATATCCCTGGATAAGATTAGATTAATAAAAATGACTGATCGTCCCATACGTTGCAATCTGCTTTGAAGATCTGAGATTGGGAAACGCATTACAAGCGGACTCTCGGAGAACTTTTCCTCCGGTTAATCTTTTAAACAAATGAACTCCTATGTATGTAGTTATTTTGATGTTTTCGCTTTGTCTCCATGTTTTCCTGGCGTTTCCTTCTGTTATCTTCGTTTTGACTCGTTTCTGTTCTGGATATGAGAGATTTCTTCCTGATTCCACGTACTAACGATTACTGCATGTAAAAATCAAAAACTGACAACAAAAAAACCCCACCTGCCTCCTTCCATCCACCGACTGTACCTCCTGTACTTTGTATATCACATTTCAGTTTATGACATTAAAGGGGTCATTGGAAGGGTCGACCTTTACAACGAAGGGCAAGAAGCAGTGAATTTCACTGTATGGAGCAATTTTGGGGCGTTTTATCTATTCAGAACACTGTTATTTCGCCAAATATAATTTTAACCCCTTAAGGATCAATGACGTAATGTTTGTCATAAATGCATTGACTTTAAAGACCCTTGGTCCTTAAGTGGTTAATTATCTTTTTAACAAAACAGTTTTTCTTAAAAGATCTTACTGTATTTTATAAAAGACATTGTTTTATATATATATATATATTACATACATACAAAAGCAAAGGTGGGAGCACTCGCGGTCTTTGCTTAAAAAAATAACAAAATTTATTGGTTACACATTAAAAAACTCCAACGTTTCGGCTCACTCACGAGCCTTGATCATGGACAAGAACAATATTGGAAAGCACATACTTTTATAATAAATGTAAATGAACTACTCGCCAACAGTGTATCGCGCTGCCTCCAATCACGTCAACCCGTCAGCCGGAAGTGACGTATCGTTGCTTGGCGTTGCGTGTTCATGGTGACATGGTTGCTTCCTGCTCGCATTGCGCGAGTTCAGTAGTCATAGCAACCTAACGCATAAACAGAGCCTGTAACGCAGTGCTACATGAAGGAGTTAAGACATCGGGTAATTTGCCCCTGCTAATAATCAATAAGCATATGTCTATAGTGCTAATAAAAACAAAAACAGAGATGGTAAATGCTAATGCCCACCTCAACAGTGCATATGAAATCCGTAATAACAATGTATTTAACGGTGAAAATGTGATGACATGATACAAGGAAAAAAAATTATGTAAGACAAGATAATCTTGATGTGACACTAAATGACAATATGTGAAGGAAAAGTGGTGTCAAAAAAATGAAAATGAAGAAAATGAATGAAAAAATACATGAATAAAAGAAATATAAATATGAAAATATAAAAATGTTTGAAAAAAAATAAAATATATATAGAGATATAGAATATATATATATCATCTGGCTGACATCCAGAGCCTCAGAAATTAAAGGCTCTTATGCCACAGATTTCCATAATAAGTCTATAATCCTTTGCACAACATGCAGTGATGCTTGGCGGCCACATACAGGCTTCGATACTCTTAGAAATCATTTTCCCTTGATACAGGATTCCTGTGTTTGTTGGTGTTCGGACGTCACCTTTTTACCCTGTACCTAAATGCTTGTCTTTTCTATCTTATTAGTCCGTAAACGGGTGTAGCGGAATAACTGGGTCAGTGACACATTACATTGGGTAAAGCTATATAAAAAAGTATAGAGTCCCACTCTCTGCTCTGATCTGGCTCACATGAGCGCTAAAGTAACGGATTACCGAGACCCACTGGCTGTAAACATAGAATAAATCTATTGTGCGGAGTAACAGAGGACAAGTGGCTTACCTGTTTTTCATAGGTCCGTTTCCTATTGCATGACACAACGATAATTCAAACTGTAACCATATTGTATCTGCAGCTACATTGATGTTGTGGATTTATAAGCATCAATAAAGGTCCCGAGCTCTAAAACGATGTAGAACAAGAGTAACCTCTCACTGCGGTGAAGCTATTGACATAATAAATGGTGTAACGTACATTCATTAAAGCTGAATTGGCAGAAAAGTACAGGGCTTCTCTAAAAAGGAGTGTGGGTAAGTTATGGATTTATATATATATATATGTATGTATGTATGTATGTATACAGTATGTATATATTTATAACGTATGTTTTTTATTATTGCAGAATCCATTTACACATCCCAGCAATTCAAAGAACTGCATCACAGCGCTCATGTGTTACATTCCCCAAATGCAGCACAGAACTCTGGGTAAGACATGCAAATGACATCTGCCATTTTCAATTTTTTTGCATCCTGGGTCTGTTTTTACACAGAACCCTCCAATCAATGCCATGTCCTACTAGACGGCTTATTTAGCAGAGATCAGGTTTATGCAAACTGTTCAAAGCCACTCCTAGGACAGCGCTGTTTTGGGTTTATTGAACCCTCATCAGCAGGAGCTAGGCATGACCAGTTGCAGTTTGATGCTTGACCTGTAGGGCAAATCAGTACTTATTTAGGTTGTGGTGGAGAATAAAAAGTGAGATTAAAAGCCTCCACGCTGCAAATAACAAAGTTTATTATGGCAGCGGACCTTTGCACATCACAGCAATTAAAAGAGCAGCATTACAGAGCTCATGCGTTACATTCCCCAAATGCAGCACAGAACTCTGGGTAAGACATGCAAATGACATCTGCCATTTTCAATTTTTTTGCATCCTGGGTCTGTTTTTACACAGAACCCTCCAATCAATGCCATGTCCTACTAGACGGCTTATTTAGCAGAGATCAGGTTTATGCAAACTGGTCAAAGCCACTCCTAGGACAGCGCTGTTTTGGGTTTATTGAACCCTCATCAGCAGGAGCTAGGCATGACCAGTTGCAGTTTGATGCTTGACCTGTAGGGCAAATCAGTACTTATTTAGGTTGTGGTGGAGAATAAAAAGTGCGATTAAAAGCCTCCACGCTGCAAATAACAAAGTTTATTATGGCAGCGGACCTTTGCACATCACAGCAATTCAACGAGCAGCATTACAGAGCTCATGCGTTACATTCCCCATATGCAGCACAGAACTCTGGGTAAGACATGCAAATGAGATATTTTCATCCAAACTCCTGCACTCGCGGAGTTACAAAAATTCAACGGCCCGATGCTCGGCTCAACGGAAAATCTAGGTGTTGGAAAGCCAGCACTCCTGGGTTTTAAGTAATAAATAAATAAAAAAATCAGATTTTAATCACATAAAAGAATAGTGAACGTGAACTATATTATTTCAGCCCACGCATGGAGTTTTCATCAGGACATACATGCGCTGAAACGTTTATTTTTTGTTACAAAGCCAATGGCATTGTCCGTTTGTCACGTATAATGAGCAATACCACTGCCATTACTCACCTTCTCATTCCCCACGCCGTGAGCAAGTTCAGTGTTTTCTACATGGTCATTTTATACATAAAACACGATTTGCCAAAATAAAACCCAAAAAGTTGAAGTTTTTCAGTTTCGGCTGAAATTGTGTAACAGGTTCCCATTTCTATTAGCAAGAGTAACCCATAGAATATATAACCACAAAGGTTTGGATAATAATGTGTAAAAATAAATGTGTACGCTGTTAATAATGATAATCTGAATGGAAATTTATGGGTTTATTTAACATATTTTTATTTCTATCATTCTGACGCAACATGGCATATACACATAATAACAATGTTTTCAATCAGCCGAGTCTGACGAAAAGGATATATAATTTGTCTGGGTCCTATAATAAAACCTAACTTCCTGGACATATATTATTTCAGAGACGGCGAGCACAGGAAACGTACTGCCCTGCAGGATGTATAATTCATATGCTGTAAGAAGGAATTCCGTTATCTAATCGGGGATGGTCACCTGCGATTCCAATTTGACATCTTCATTAGTTCTTCATACTGCGGGCTTCACTTTTCATGCACTGCCCATTAGCGTGAAGAAATTTTGCATCCAAGTTTTTTCATGTGTGTTGAAAGCAGGCAAGTGATGTCATATTTTATGCCCAACCAATCACGGCATAACCCTCTGTTGTCAAGTAGTGACAGACATGCATACAATTAAACATACACCACCTGGCTGAAAAAAAATTAAGTTCCACGCTGTGATATTCGGTTGTGTCATGTCTTTTGCTGTAGTTGCGTCATGCATTCGCCGCGGCATCGTGAAGATAAGCTCATGCAATGTCAGTGTTTATTCGCATCAGAGTGGCATTAATTTGTGATCAAGATGTTGTACTGATGATGGGAGAGTCGCGGCGTTGCGTAAAGTCTTCTCCAGCACGTTATCCCAAAGATTCTCAATGGGGTTAAGGTCTGGACTGTGCGGTGGCCAATCCATGTGTGAAAATGATGTCTCATGCTCCCTGAACCACTCTTGCACAATTTGAGACCGATGAATCCTGGCATTGCCATCTTGGAATATGCCTGCTGTGCCATCAAGGGAAGAAAAACCCCATTGATGGAATAACCTGCTCATTCAGGGAATCACAATATTATCCTTTATTTGTATAGTGCCACATATTCTGCAGCGCTTTACAAGATCAGTGTACAAGGGGTTGATACATTAGAATACCACACATGGATGATGACCTGATTCAGGAGGTCCCTGTTCCCAAGGGAATTTACAATCTATGAGATGTAAAAGTATTTTGTGAGGTTGGCGCTTCCATAGGTTAGGTGTCTTGCCCAAGGACACTCGGTGGTGGCGTCTAATGAGTGGGATCGAGTCGGCTTTCCATGATTGTAGATCAGTGACCTGGTGGTTGGGTTGAACCCACTTCTCGTAAAGTCAAGACTTGCTTCTCCACAGTTGTATTGGAGGGATGTGCTGAACGGGATTTGACTTGCTTCTCCACGGTCAAAGGGTAGAGACGTTACCACTGGACTCCACAGCCGATATTGTGTGGTAGCCAAGTATGTACCGTTAGGTGTCTTGCCCAAGGACACTCACTGGTGGCGTTGTCTGAGTAGGATCAGGTTGTTTTTCCGTGCTTTGTAGATCAGGGACCTGGTGGTTAGGTTGAACTCTCTTCTCGTAAAGTCGAGACTTGCTTCTCCACGGTTCTATTGGAGGGATGTGCTGAACGGGCTTTGACTTGCTTCTTCACTGTCGAAGGGTAGAGACGATGGTCACTGGACGCCACAGCCGATATTGTGTGGTCGGCAAGTATGTATCGTTGGGTGTCTTGCCCAAGGACACTTACTGGAGAGGTGCTCTGGCCGGGATTCGAACCTGGGTCTCCACGGTTATAGAGCAGTGATGTTGCCTCTACTCCATTCGGTACTTGACCTCATTTTATAGGTTGCTGAACCAAGACCTGACTGAATAAAGCCCAGATCGTAACAGGCTTGTCGCGTAGGTGGCGGCTTTATATTTTTTTTTTATTTTTTTTTTTTGGCCAGGCTGTGAATAATTTGTAGCAAAACTTAATGTATACACACAGCAGTATGTTTAACTGTCAAGGAAGCAAATTATAGCAGAATTTAAAAAAAAAACCAACAAAAAACAGAATATGGTGTTTACAAATTCCGCATGTGAACAAACAAGATGAAGCAAATTCCCTGGTAGAATGTTTAGAGAATATTCGGAACGTGACAGAAATATTATTGCTCTCTGAGGCTCGAGAGGAAAAAAGGAACATGATGTACTTATTGTCAGCACATTTTAAAATATGAAATCGTCATCAATATTGTTAGTCATCGGCCGCCTGCTGGAAATAAAACTGGACAAATTATGGCTGTATTGAAGGGCATTGGCAGAAAAAAATACACATAAGGGGCTGTTCAGAAAGACTTTTCAATGCTTTCTTGTTAAGTGCACTTCGGCGATTCCAGTTCACCGATCCTGCAGTGAATTCACTATTCAATGAGTGCGTAGAATGTGGAGCCACTTAAGACCGACGCCAAACTGACTGCAGAACGCTGCCGAACAGAAAATTAAAAAGGATCTCTGCTATTCTTCTAATGGGCGTTTAAAGCAATAAAAATGCATTAAAATGTGTGAAAATAAATAATTAAAAAGGCCATATAGCAATAATAAAAGTCTGATACAGTATAAAATAAGCTTTTTAGATTAAAAAAATATTAATTTGGGAATGAGAAATTTCAAAAACAAATACAAAAAAAACTACTTCAAAATGTACCCAAAAATAGATGGTTTGCTGCAAATTAAAAGAATAGTTGAATAAAAAAAAATTACAACCAATACTATTTTTTTTCATGTAAATCCTATGGGATTTACCTGTTTAAACCCGTCACATTGAATCACTGAAAGAGTATTTCTGACATTTTGGCGCAGTTCGGTGTTCTGTTAACAGATTAATCATTACTTCTCTATGGGACATTTTCGCTGACACTGAACGCCGAATTGCAATGATCTGCACAGTATTTTGCTGTAAATTTGCCTGTATTTGATTCCTTTGGAGAAAAAAAAATGGATATCCGTTTGAATCAATTTAACCTCCCTGGTGGTCCGATTTGACATATATTTATTTTGGCTCCCTAGTGTCGTGGAAATTTTATTATGTGGACATTATATTCTAGGATGTGCGTGTTTTCTAAGTTGTCATCTGTCTCCCTGTGTTGGATTTGAATGTGGTTTTAAATCCAAACCAGCGGCAAAACCGTCAGTATGAAAACCTTCTTTTGGGTTTAGAGACATACCTGCTTTTCAGACATTTAAGCCTTGTCTCAACACTGGTACCGTGTTGAGATAATAACTATTTGTCCCCGCAGATATGTCAATAACCCGTAGGAACAAGTAGATTGATCTTCACTCGGATACTGATCACTCTGAGCAGTATCTGAATGGGGTCCGTATTGACGAGTGACGGGGGAGGGGGACAAACATGGTTGACGGGGATCATGGAGATGGCTCAGGGATGAGTCATCTCCAGGAGGCTGGTCGGTCATTCTGGTCCACGCCCCTGTCCTTTTGATATGTAAATGTGATTACTGGGCAACCTGGCTTTCTGTTGTACAGCCAGGGGGGCTACTGGGCGTGTGCGATTGTCTAATAAATTAAACAATCCAGGAGCCACAGCTCACTTGGCCACAGGATTTTCCATCTTGAAGCAGCGTGTTTGTCTGATTACATCTGGGATAGAGAAGTACTTCGTTCTTATACAGAAAGAGCTAGATATAGCGTGTATTTTTATAGTGACGGATTTGTTTGTACTGGGCGCACTTTAATACTGAAGTGTACCTTTTTAGTGCACCAGGACTTTATGCGCAAACACCAAACTTTCCATAACACTAGTTGTATATGTGTGGCTCGGGGGTTAACTTTCAATGCTGAAAGCGGTATCCCCGAGCCACACTTGGGCCGATACTTACATGTCCTGCGCTCCCTCGCTGTCCACGCAGTCGCACTGCAGCCGATCGCGATGTCACACTTCCTGGTTCACTCCTCGCGAGAAGAGAACCAGGCAGTGTGACTGGGGGCGGGGGGTGCGGCCCGCACCAGGTGACACCTGCCTTTAGGGTGACACCGTCACCCTAAGGGCGGGTGTCTCACCCTCTGCCGTGTATTCGCTCCCTGCGAGCGTCCGACGCATGCAGCTTCGGCGCTCGCCTGGAGGAAACACGTCACCAGCCAATCGCGGCTGGTCACGTGGCTCCCCCAGGCGAGCGCCCAAGCTGCGAGCCGCCGGACGCTCAGAAGGAGCGAACACGCGGTGGAGGTGAGCTGGGGCCGCTATCCATGAGGTGCTGGGGCCGCTATCCATGAGGTGCTGGGGCCGCTATCCATGAGGTGCTGGGGCCGCTATCCATGAGGTGCTGGGGCCGCTATCCATGAGGTGCTGGAGCCGCTATCCATGAGGTGCTGGGGCTGCTATCCATGAGGTGCTGGGGCATTATCCATGAGGTGCTGGGGCAAATACATGAGCTGCTGGGGCAAATCCATGAGGTGCTGGGGCATATCCATGAGGTGCTGGGGCAAATCCATGAGGTGCTGGGGCATATACACGAGCTGCTGGGGCATATACACGAGCTGCTGGGGCATATCCACGAGGTGCTGGGGCATATCCACGAGGTGCTGGGGCATATCCACGAGGTGCTGGGGCTATCCACGAGGTGCTGGGGCATATCCACGAGGTTGCTGGGCCATATCCACGAGGTGCTGGGGCATATCCACGAGGTGCTGGGGCATATCCACGAGGAGCTGGGGCATATCCACGAGGAGCTGGGGCATATCCACGAGGAGCTGGGGCATATCCACGAGGTGCTGGGGCATATCCACGAGGTGCTGGGGCATATCCACGAGGTGCTGGGGCATATCCACGAGCTGCTGGGGCATATACACGAGCTGCTGGGGAAATCACGAGGTGCTGGGGCATTATCCACGAGGTGCTGGGGCATTATCCACGAGGTGCTGGGGCATGTCCATGAGGTGCTGGGGCATGTCCATGAGGAGCTGGGGCATGTCCACGAGGAGCTGGGGCATGTCCACGAGAGCTGGGGCATGTCCCGAGGAGCTGGGGCATATCCGAGGTTGCTGGGGCATTATCCACGAGGTGCTGGGGCATATCCACGAGGTGCTGGGGCATATCCATGAGGTGCTGGGGCATTCCATGTGCTGGGGCAGTATCCTTGAGCTGGGGCAATATATCCATGAGAGGAGCTGGGGCAATATATCCATGAGAGGAGCTGGGGCAGTATATCCATGAGAGGAGCTGGGGCAGTATATCCATGAGAGGAGCTGGGGCAGTATATCCATGAGAGGAGCTGGGGCAGTATATCCATGAGAGGAGCTGGGGCAGTATATCCATGAGAGGAGCTGGGGCAGTATATCCATGAGCTGCTGGTGCAGTATATCCATGAGCTGGGGCAGTATAGCCATGAGAGGAGCTGGGGCAGTATATCCATGAGAGGAGCTGGGGCAGTATATCCATGAGAGGAGCTGGGGCAGTATATCCATGAGCTGCTGGTGCAGTATATCCATGAGCTGGGGCAGTATAGCCATGAGAGGAGCTGGGGCAGTATATCCATGAGCTGCTGGTGCAGTATATCCATGAGCTGGGGCAGTATAGCCATGAGAGGAGCTGGGGCAATATCCATGTGTGCTGGGGGCAGTATCCATGAGAGCTGGGGCAATATATCCATGTGTGAGCTGAGGCGCAATATATCCATGTGTGAGCTGAGGCGCAATATATCCATGTGTGAGCTGAGGCGCAATATATCCATATGTGAGCTGGGGCAATATATATCCAGAGCTGCTAGGGGCAATATATATCCATGTGTACTTTCACTGCCTTCGAACAGGCAACGTACTTGCTGGCAGTTGGCAAAAAGTTGTGTGAGCATATGAGAGAGCTCCACAGCAATAAACCTCTCAGTAATGTGCGCTGTGTGTATGAGCATCAGTGTTATATGGGAGTACTGATTTAGGAGTAAGAGTAGTTAAAAAAAATCTGTAAAACTCGGGGGGGTGACACCATAAGTTACCGCACCAGGTGACCCAACTGAGTGTGACTTTGCGAGCGGCTGGAGGAGACGGCGAGATCAGTGAGGGAGTGCAGGACATGTAAGTATACAGCCAGAGTGTGGCTTCGGGATACCGCTTTCGGTACGAAAAGTTAACCCCGAGCCACACTCGGGAATACCGTCAGGGAGGTTAACCCCATAGTGACCGGGCAATTTTACTATGGTGTGTCCGAAAGTACCCACTGCAGTTTTTACATTTCTGCGCTGTTTGTGTTTAGCTCTAATTTTCCTCTTGCTCGTTTACGGAACCCACGCATATTCTATACCATTTTTCCTGCCATTAAATTGACTTTCTAAAAATGCCATTATTTTCATATCGTATAACTTACTATAAAAAAAAATGAAATATGAAGTTAAAGCCCAATTTTTTTTAAATTTGATCCCCAAAATCTACAACCAAAAAAGACCCCGGTTGAGGCTAGGGTCAGATGAATGCATTCTGTGCGGACTGTGCATCCGTGCACAATGGACGTACTTTGACTGACGACAAGGTAGTGGCCACACAGTCCGTTTTTGTGACTGACGTTTTTTTTGACTGATGTAGAAGGGAAAATAAATATGAAAAACATTTTGTCCGTCAAAATGCTGGATGTATTAATGCAGTCCATCTGACTTCGTTCCATCACTCACACACAAAGCTACAGTATGTGGACGTTGTGGACACAGCACACTCTGTGCGTCCGTTCTAGCCGTTTTACATTCTTGCCTAACTTGCGTCCATTTTCAGCGTCCGTTGTGCGTCCGTACTTCTGTGCCGACGTACTTCGTGTGTGGGTCTCTATTGATCATAACTGTATGCTACCCAGTGGTATATTTAGGTTTTGTGCTGCCCTAGGCCTGATTAAACTCGTGCACCCCCAAATTTAGATTTGACACACCCCTTCCTGTCAAGGTCACACCTCTTCCTGGTTAAACAACACCCTTCCTCTTTAGGCTCCACCTTTTCCTCTTTGTGCCCCACCTCTTCCTCTCTGTATATTAAAAGTGGATACCATGTTTCTACTTGTATATTTTGTATACCATTTCAAATGTTGTATCTATGGAGATAATCAAATAAAGTTATGAAATGTTTTAATTCAACCATTTTTACAAAGATCAGACATGCATTTCAAGTATACTGGATCACAGTCGCTCTAATTGGTTGAACAATAAAACCCACAGAAATGTGCACCATTTCTGGGCATATCACAGAGCTCCACAGCAATAAAACCCACAGAAATGTGCACTGTGTATGAGCGTATCCCAGAGCTGCACAGCAATAAAACCCACAGAAATGTGCACTGTGTATTAACGTATCACAGAGCTGCACAGCAATAAAACTTTCATTTCACCCCATACCCACTCTTTTAACTTTATTAAAGCCCCCTCATCATTTCATTAAAGCCCCCACTCTTCATCTCATTAACCCCCCCCCACTCTTCATTTCATTAAAGCCGAGCGGCGGTGGGCCGCCCCCTGGAAAGTGCCGCCCTAGGCCTAGGCCAAAATATACCACTGATGCTACCACGGACGTTAAAATGTGCATCAACACGGACGTGAACACTGCGCTCGTCTGACCCAATCCTGATTAGTTTCAAAATTTTATCCTGAGTTTAGAAATACCCAATTTTTACATGGTTTTGCTTATTTAACTCTTTCGCTGCTGAGGCTTTTCCCACCTCTGTGCTGAGCTCATTTTTACCGATTTTGCTCATCATGTTTAAACGTATTTTGAAGGCTTATTTTAGTATATGACCCAGACATATTATATATCGTTCTTTCCGTCAGACTCGGCAGATTCATAATATGTCATTATTATATGTATACATCATGACCTGTCTGTATATTATAACAAAAAATGCAATAAAATATGAATTTTCAATAATTTACAACGTGTAAAGTGTTTTTTTTTTACATTTTAACATGCGAGCAATTGCGGTTATATTTTGTATGGGGTGCGCTTGTTAAAAAAATTAGAGATGGGGTCTCGTTACATTTTTTTTTGGGGAAAATTACGTGATTTTTAATGCACCACATACAAAAATCGTTAGTATCATTGTTCACATTATAATTGAAATGGGAACAATATTGCTGCATTAACGAACCAAAAAAAGAAATATTTTTTTAAAAAACTTTTTTCATACACATGTTTGGTATTGTTGGAACGGCCATGCTCTGGCCAATCCAACAATATCAAACATTAACCCCTAACTGCCACGGATCGGGAGATAGGGGGGTTCATTGGAACCCCCTATCTCTACCATTGGTGGCAGTTAGGGGTTAACTCCAAGACTGGCGTCATCGTGCTATGTACGATGACGCCAGTCCTCAGGGGGCATTCCCGGAAGCTTGGCCGACATCCAAGATGTCGGCCAGCTCCGGGAAAGGATCACGAACCGGCGGTTTTCGGCGCCGATTTGTGATCCAGCCCCCATGGGGTTAATTCCAGGTACCGTTAGGAAGGGCAGGCTGTGCCCTTCCAAACGGTGCCTGGATTAACCCCTGCAACGCCGACGATCGGGAGGGACCCCCCTCCCTTTCAGGCGCCTCCTCACATGCGGGGGGCGCCTGAATTAGGTGTCATCGCGCCACCGCGATGACACCTGATTAGGCCGGCAGCATTTCCGGGTGCTGGGCTGACATTGAGGATGTCAGCCCGCACCGGGGGTCCAGCGATCGGCCGAACGCTGGCCCCAAAGGGAGGACGCGCTCAGCGCGTCCACCGCAAAGGTTACCTGCGGGTGGACGCGCCGAGCGCGTCCTCCGCAGCGAAGGGGTTAAGGGCCGCCCCACGTAAATTACGTCATTTTCGGGCGTGATGCTGCACTTATGATTTTTTTCTATGAGGTGTGTTTGCTAAAAATCACGTAATTCCCCCCAAAAAATGTAACAAGTCCCAATTTTTAATTTTTGTACAAGCTCACCCCATAGAAAATATAACTGCAAATGCTCATGTGCTAAAATGTGAAAAAAACACTTTACACGCTGTAGATGATTAAAAATTCTAATTTTATTGCATTTTTTTGTTAGAATATACAGGTAGGACATGACGTATACATATAATAATAAGTTATGAATCTGCCGGAAAGAATGATAAATAATATGTCTGGGTCATATAATAAAATGTGGCTTCAAATCGCGTTTAAACAAGATGAGCGAAAGCGCTACAAATTAGCTCAGCACATGGGTGAAATGCCTCAGCAGTGAAGGGGTTAAGCAGGGGCATCGCTGTGGGGGGGTGCGGCCCGCACCAGGTGACACCCACCTTTTAGGGTGACACCGTCACCCTAAGGGCAGGTGTCTCACCCTCCGCCGCGTGTTCGCTCCCTGCGAGCGTCCAAAGCTATGCAGCTTCAGCGCTCGCCTGGGGGAAACACGTCACCAGCCGATCGCGGCTGGTAACGTGGCTCCCCCAGGCGAGCGCCCAAGCTGAACGCCGCCAGACGCTCAGAGGCAGCGAACACGCGGCGCAGGAGGTGAGCTGCCCGGTGCCATTATCCATGAGTTGGGGGCATATCCATGAGCTGCTAGGGCCTGGGGTATATCCATGAGCTGCTAGGGCCTGGGGCATATCCATGAGCTGCTAGGGCCTGGGGCATATCCATGAGCTGCTAGGGCCTGGGGCATATCCATGAGTTGGGGGCATATCCATGAGCTGCTAGGGCCTGGGGCATATCCATGAGCTGCTGGGGCAGTATATCCATGAGCTGCTGGGGCAGTATATCCATGAGCTGCTGGGGCAGTATATCCACGAGAGCAGCTGGGGCAAAATCCACGAGAGCAGCTGGGGCAAAATCCACGAGAGCAGCTGGGGCAAAATCCACGAGAGCAGCTGGGGCAGTATATCCACGAGAGGAGCTGGGGCAGTATATCCACGAGAGGAGCTGGGGCAGTATATCCACGAGAGGAGCTGGGGCAGTATATCCACGAGAGGAGCTGGGGCAGTATATCCACGAGAGGAGCTGGGGCAGTATATCCACGAGAGGAGCTGGGGCAGTATATCCACGAGAGGAGCTGGGGCAGTATATCCATGTGTGCTGGGGGCATATCCATGAGAGCTGGGGCAATATATCCATGTGTGAGCTGGTCTGGGGCAATATATCCATGTGTGAGCTGGTCTGGGGCAATATATCCATATGTGAGCTGAGGCGCAATATATCCATGGGTGAGCTGGTCTGGGGCAATATATATCCATATGTGAGCTGGGGCAATATATATCCATATGTGAGCTGAGGCGCAATATATCCATATGTGAGCTGAGGCGCAATATATCCATATGTGAGCTGGGGCAATATATATCCATATGTGAGCTGGGGCAATATATATCCATATGTGAGCTGAGGCGCAATATATCCATATGTGAGCTGAGGCGCAATATATCCATATGTGAGCTGAGGCGCAATATATCCATATGTGAGCTGAGGCGCAATATATCCATATGTGAGCTGAGGCGCAATATATCCATATGTGAGCTGAGGCGCAATATATCCATGGGTGAGCTGAGGCGCAATATATCCATGGGTGAGCTGCTGGGGGCAATATATATCCATGGGTGAGCTGCTGGGGGCAATATATATCCATGTGTGCTTTCACGGCCTTCGAACAGGCACCGTACTTGCTGGCAGTTCGCAAAAATTTGTGTGAACATATGAGAGAGCTCCACAGCAATAAACCTCACAGTAATGTGCGCTGTGTGTATGAGCATTCAGTGTTATATGGGAGTACTGATTTAGGAGTAAGAGTAGTTAAAAAAAATAATCCGTAAAACTCGAGGGGGGGGAACACCATAAGTTACCGCACCGGGTGACACCAACCCTAGTGACGCCACTGGGGTTAAGGTTCAGTGTGAGATTTAATTCAACCAGGTGATTTCTTTTTTTACCTACCTGGGACGACACCTTTTCATTGCTTGCAGAGAGCAATGTACCTGGCAAAACGGGAATGGACTGGAAGTCAGTGCACTCAAATACAAGATGCGAACCCTCAGCAACGAAGGCTAACAGATTGCAATCTACTGGTGAAATAACCCAGTGACTTTGGCATTATTTTCTGTCTAAACTTCTATTTTTATGACGTTTTTTATGTCTCGTCTCCTAATAAAATGACTTATGTGACCTTTTTTATATTTGGCCCATTAGGTGGCAGTTTTTAAAGGACACTCTACTCATCCTGACCACTTAAGTGTTTTTAGCAGTGGTGGCTCATCCATAGGGTCAGATGGGGCAGCGCCCTGCCATTTTTTAATTATTTTTTTTTGCAAAAAAATAAGCGTAGACTATAATTTTTCTGTTTTAATTTGTGTCATTTAACATGTGCGTGATTTGTAAAATGTTTTATGTCCCTTTTTTAAGCGGTGTCATGCTCTTCTCAACTGTTGCATGGCAGAAATTGTTTTAAAAAAAAGAATTGTAACGTAATTATTTTTCTTTGACATGCATCCAGAAATCTGATAAGGGCTCTATGGGAAGTCTTGGTAATCACTAATGGCAGCTGGTTTTAAAGTGGTAAGGGTGTGACAAGTGCCCCCCCCACCCGGTTACTCTGATCATGCAGAATCACTGGTTGAAGGGAAGGAACGCCACCCAGCATCTCCAGCAGACGGAATTTTTAATTTTCCGGCTGCCAGTCATCAGATCAGTCAGTCACTAGTGATATCCGCATGCAGACTCCCGTATCTGCCGATCAGTTGCTGCCAAAGGGTCATGTTTGGTATCATTGGAAAGGCCAGAGCATGACCTTTCCAATGCAATGATTCCCAACATAACAATGTTTAGTGTAACAAAAATAAGTAAAATAATTTCAAAAGTGGTCTTTTTTTTGTCTGGGTTGCATAATAAAATAAAACTATAATCACATTTAAACAAGAGCATAAAATGGTCAAAATGAGCTCAACAGAGAGGTGAAATGGTTCAGCCATGAAGGGGTTAAAAAGCAAAAACATGTAAAAATTGTGTATTTCTAAACTCAGGACAAAATTTGGAAAGTAGCTGGGCTCTTTTGTGGCAGTTGTAGATTTTGGGGGTCAAATTTCGAAAAATTGTGCTTTCCCATATTTCAGAGATTTTTTATTTTTATTGTTTTTTTAACAGTAAATTATAAGATATGATGAAAATAATGGTATTTTTAGAAAGTCCATTTAATGGCGAGAAAAACTGTATATAATATGTGTGGGTTCCATAAATGAGTAAGAGGAAAATTAGAGCTAAACACAAAGCGCAGAGATTTAAAACAGCAGCGGGCACTTTCGGACAGACCATGTAAGATTGCCTGGTCGCTATGGGGTTAAATTGATTCAAACTGATAAAAATTAGTTTTCTCTAAGGGAATCCTAAGTAATTGACATTCACTGCCTATGTGGAGAATTAATGCTTTTATCCTCTGCTCAAAGTAAACACTGAGAAAATGTAGCAAACAAAAGATACGGAAGAACTGAAGAATTCAGCCCGTTAACAGGACCTAATATTTAATTGCAAGAAAACCACTTCCCTTCATTTCCTCCTTCTTGCCATGAACTTAATTATAGACATCTCCAAAAGTGACCACTTGCTGTGTCCTAAATTTATTGGAAGACCACATTGGGAACAAGTCTGTAGAAATACCAAAGTCCGCGTTACCTAAGCCTTAGAATATTCCTTTCCTCTGCTTGTTAAGTTCTTTGGTTTTATCCACTTTTCTTCTATTTGAAAGTTATACAAATTAACAATTTATTCGGACACTAAATACTATTCTCATGCTGTTTTTCAGAGGCAAAAATAGTTGAGTGGAGGACTAAGCACACACACTGTTTAATGCCAAAAGACTTTATTTTCAGGTGGTTACATCATTTGCTTATCGAGAAGTCTATGTGATGAATACAAGTTGTTCTATGCCCCATTACGAAGTTAATCTGTCTTCGTCCCAGCCTCCTTCATTTGTCAATGGAAGAAGGATTGTTCGGCGGGTGGGAATCTTTTCTTTCTTGTTGCCCGATGGACATTGCTTGTTATGTCTAATTTATTAAGGCGTAAACAGCTTTGGTTTCCCACTAAACAAATTAGACTCTGGAGAAAAATACAAGCTTCACAAATGGCATATTTCATATAATTGGATGAAGGTCGTGAAGACTAGTCTTTGAGGATAAAGTCTCTATTTCTGAAAGCAACGCAGGGACATCACCAGTCTAATCTAATTTAGGTGATTGCCGGTGGTTGTCTAGAAGAGTATCCTTAACGCCAATTGTCGGAGTCCACCAAAAGGCCATATTTTTTGTGGCTTAAGCTCAACAAAGCTCTCTAGAGAGAAGAGGAACATTTTGTCTTTTTGTGGAGCATTTAGGCCTCATAATGGTGAAAATCTCATGCTTCTCGAACAATACAAGTTGTTTGTTTTTGTTTTTTTGAGGTTTGAGAGATTCTTGAGTCCTCTTGCCCCAATTATTGAGGATAGCAATATGCAAATATCCGAATGGGCTAAATTGTTTTAAAAATCTGTTCAATGTGGAGCCTATTATTATCCACTTCACTACCAACTTATTTTTGTCGAAATATTATTGTATCGGAAGCATGGGATGCAGAGCGAACACTTAAATGTAAGATAAATTGGCGATGTTGCGGGATGTTTCTTATACGGTTGCTGTTAAGATTTAAGAGTCACGATTCCCTGGATGGCGCTACCGTTGGAGCATCGATATGTAAGTGGTACTGCCGGGATAACCCTTTATATTGACTAATTTTTTGCATGTGATAAAGTGCTCATGTAGGCGCACATCTAATGATGGCTTCCAAGCACAAACCAATGCACTTGTCAGTTGACCAACTTCAAGTTGTACATCCTGGCTTCCGGGCTGGAGTGCAAGCTCAAACCAGAAATGATGGAAGACCTTAAGAACAGCTGTCGCGCATGTTGCGTAACCGAGATGGATTGCATACCAGTACTTTAAGTACATCATAAGCAAACGATATCAACATCTGTGAAATGCACCATAGGGACGTGTGTACTCCTAAAGAGAAGATGGCTTGGAGGGAGGTCGAAGCCAACCTGGAAAACCTGATCAGCTGTTTTGAAGGTTTACATTTTTATGACCGTATTAAGCAGATAGGGATTCTTGAATACTCTCTGTAGATCTAAAGTGCAGGCGCGTGGTAGGGATGTGCGTTTCAGGTTTCGGAATTTCGGAATTGTCCCGAAATTTCCCAATTCGTGTTTTCGGATTCGGCCGAATTTCCGAATCGGGTCGGACCCGAAAACCGATAGATCCGAAAAGTTTTCCGAGCCGAAATGAAAAATTTTCGGATTTTTCGAATGGACTTGAAATGTGTCAAATCGAAATTAATTTTTGCTCTATTCATGATTTCGGTTCCATTCGTGATTTTGGTTCCATTTCGGTAATTCTGGACATCGTATATTTAACTATTATCGGTTATATCACTGATTCTGTAAATTTTGTATTTGTAAATGCGTATCACTTGTTTCTTGTGGCATTCGGGTCAGTTTAGCGTTTTTTAAATCGTTTTGTTCATTTGTTTTGTTCCTTGGCTTTCATACCATTTTAATATGATTTAAATAAAGTTGTGAAATGTATATTCAATTATTCATAAGAAAAAAAGGATCTTTATTTAATAAAAAAAACACGATAGAATCGCCAGAATTATCGTAGACACTTTGAAACGAGGAGAACAGACGTTCCGAAAAAACGACAATTTCCGAAAAGTCGATACAAAAAACGAGCAAAGTGACCCGAAAACACGAAAAATGGTCGATATTCGGAAAAAAAAATGTACACGAAAAACGAGCCGAACCGAATCAAAACAGAAATCGGTCGAAACGAGCCGAATCGAAAATTTTAAACATCCGAACAAATCGAACCAAAAAAAAAATCGGTGCACAAGCCTAGCGAGTGGTGGTAAAAATGTGAAGGTAAAACCTTTTTAAAATCTACAAAACCTTAAACTGCAATGTAAACGCAGCCTTCATGGACCACTGTAACACACAAAAAAACAAAGGGGGGATGGCCTTTACAGAGGCACCCGCACTATAAATGGAGCCATTTAAGGGCTCGGGAACATGTGAGTGCAATAACCCCCCTATCCTATGTGATAATAAAATTGTGAAGATTCTTTTTTGATCTACAGACTATCTGCACTATATGTTCCTTTTCTCTTGGTGAAAAATTTATGGTGGAATTAATAAAGACTTGAAGCAAATTTGCATACAAAAAAAAGACGGAATTGTTTAAGCGCTGCTGGGTTCACGTATGTTTTTTATTTAACCCCTAAACTGCTGAGCCATTTCACCTGTGTGCTGAGCTCATTTTTACCGCTTTTGCTCGTCATGTTTAAATGCGATTTAAAGTCACGTTTTATTATACGACCCAGACATATTATATATCCTTTTTTTCGGCAGACTCAGCAGTTTCATAATATACCATTTATTATATGTATTTGTCATGCCCTGCCTGAATATTGTAACTGAAAATTCAAATTTTATTGCATTTTTTTATCTACAGCGTGTAAAGTGATATATAGAATATATAATTATTTTTTCACATTTTATCACTCGAGCCTTTGTGGTTATATATTCATATATTCTATGGGGTATATTTGTTGAAGAAATAAGAAAAGGGCACTCGTAACATTTTTTCGAGGAAATTACATGATTTTTAGCTAAAATCCAAAAAATAAAACTTGTTAGTGCAGCAGCATTGTTCACATTATAATTGACATGAGAACAATATTGCTGCATTAATAAAACAAAATCGCACACAAAAAATACATTTTTGTTTATTTTTATTATGTTTTTTCCATTTACTTTGAACATGGTCATGTTTATCATTTGAAAGGCCATGCTCCATAGACATGTGCACAGCACAAAATTTCGTTTTGAACTAATGGATTAGTCCTAAAATGCAATTTATTTAGTTGCTAAAGAAATTCGTTTTCAGTTCTTTAGTATGAAAACTAATTTCATTCATCCGAAAACCAGTGGATACAATTACTATTGTAGTGGTCCCTCTCTGTATAGAACATCCTCCTCAATTTATACCTTTTCTCTGTATAATGTATACAACATCCTCCTGCATTAATACCCCTCTCTGTATAATGTATACAACATCCTCCTGCATTGATTAATGCCCCTCTCTGTATAGAACATCCTACTGCATTGGCATGTGGAGGGTGCAGAATGCAATGCTTATCCAGCACAGAAGAGGGAACTTTTACTTAAACTTTGTATCTCTGTGGGGGAGACACAGGAATATAAAAGCAGGGGAGAGTGAAAATATTAACGTAAATCGGTCTGAAAGCTCAGAGAAGAGATGACTGGTGCAAATTTATTTTTATAATAAAATAAAGCACTTTAAATCCAGGGAAAACATTCAAATAAATCACACTGAAGGCTCATAATGACAGAGTAACTGTGAGAGCTGGATACTAAATGTATCAGACGTAAAAAAAACCTTTATAACAAGCAGCACTGGGAGAGGAGAGGGACTTTATATAAACCGTGTATTATAGATGAGGAAAGTGGGATAGTGCTCCTGGATAATATAAAATGTATCAGACCTAAGCCCCTATTATGCAGAGCGGGAGGGGAGATAACACACGTTTTATAAAGTTCCTCTCTTCTCCCAGCGCTGCTTGTTATAAAGGGGTTTTTACTATCCAGCCTTCCTCTGTCATTAGCTTTCAGTGTGATTTTATTTTAATGTTTTCCTTCTCCAGCTGCTTTTATCATCTTGTCTGCCTCATAGACATGCAAGGGTTAAGTAAAGGTTTCCTCTCCTGTGCTGGCTGTCTGCGCTGCGATTGAGTATTCTGGAGCTCTATCACTGTCAGATTTTCGGGTAGGGGTCGGGAATGATTACGCATACAAATCTTTTCTGTAGCTTTGCGATGTTGTGCTCTTCATTGCTGGTCTCCTTCATTCATCAATGTAATATCACATAAAGGACTGAAACTAAAATGTAGTGCATTTTATTTTAGTTTCTTTTGTTTTTTGTACTGAGCAGTTTCGTATCTCTTGAGTCATACGAAAACTAAATTATCCCAAAATTCGGACTAAATCGTTTTAGTACTAAAACGAATGCACATGTCTAATGCTCCACCTAGCTGCCACCGATCGGGAAATCCCCTGGCAGATAAGGGGTTTCCCAGCTAGCTGATGGCATTGTGCCATGCGCGATGACGTCAGGTGATGAGGGGGGACCCAGAGGTGGAGCTGCCATCAAACATGGCGGCCCTCATTGAAACTAGGCTGCGATCCGGCGCTGGATCGTGGACTGGCACCTCAGGGGTTAAAGTCAGACATCGCTTGAAAGGGGGGACTCTCCTCTTTTTCAGTAGTGTCTGGCTTTACCCGCTACCTCCTCCCAATTAGGAGGGAGAGGGATCCGAATGGACCCCACCTCTTTTCCAGCGATCTCCCGGTTTTGCCGGGTGGCCACCTGAAAATGGCATTGCATCCGACACCGGTCCCAAAAGCAGCGTCTGACTTCCAGGAAGTCAGAATGCCGCGGGACCACGAAGGAGAGGGGTGAGTATTTGCGGAGCTCCAGGGTAGCGGAAGACGTGTGGGTAATGTCCTCGGCATATAGCGGGAGACTCCCATGACTTTCCCCACATGTCTTTTGCCGCAAAGGGGTTGAAGAGATATAATTGTTAACCCTTTCCCACCGGGGTCTAACATGCCTTGTGGCTTTCCAGAGCCACCTACAAAGCCGACGCACGGCACACGTAATTGGCTGCTGGGGGCCAGGCTAGTAGGCCTCTATTGAAAGCCTGCAGGGTGTGCTATGCTTTCCCATGGCTTTCAGGTCCACCTGCCAAGAGGGCATTATAGAACGTCCTGTGGCGGGAAGAGGTTAAATAGGTAATGATGCCTTTTATGGTGAGAATCGGCTTCTACTTTTAAAATCACTGCACTCTTAGAGACAAGAATATACAGAAGTGTTGGTGAGTTCCCACTTAATTTTTTAGGACTTGACCCCTGGTCCTGTTACTCATCAATTTACCTATCTGCTGGTGACATCCTTTCGTATCCACTTTGTTCAGACTCTTTGTGTTGTATTATTTTGTTATAGGGATGTGCATGGCTGAAAAATTAGTGTCGTTCTGTTTTTAAATTTTGTTCTCGGAATTTCATAACTAATTTAGTTTCGTATTTCGTTTCGGAACGATTTGAAATTTTGGATCGATTCGAATTTCTTATCAATTCGATAGTTGATCAATTCGAATTTTGGATCACTAGATAAAACCCCAATTAATCAAATTCTGCTGTTAAAATTTAACCCTAGCCTTTTCTTTTAAGCTGTGTCACAGATTTAGGATTTGAATCAAATTAAACAGTGAAACAAAATTCATTTATTTCATAAAGTCCTTTGCTTACTATTACTTGTATTGTAAGTTAAGATCAATTCGATAGTTAATATCAACTTGATCATTTCAAATTCGATAGTTTATCAATTTGATCATTTCAAATTGGATAGTTGGTATCAATTTGATAGTTCATTTCAGATTCGATAGTTTATCAATTTAATAGTTCATTTCAAATTCAATAGTTTATCAGTTATTAAAATTTTTCTTTTATGATGACTGTGTAAAACAAAATAAATTCGTTATATACCATTTCAAATTCGTATCATATCGATTCGTTATTCGGAAGTACTTCCGAATACGAATTATCAAATTTCGTTCCAAATTCCGAATTTTTCCGAAACGAATGCACATCTCTATTTTGATATAAAAAGCTGCGAGAGCTCCACAGGCCAGTATTTATTTTGTAAGTTACGTATGAGTTGTACAGAAAAGTTCACCACGCGGTTTGATGCACAAATTGTGGTCATTGAGCTCTTTATACGGCAAATTCATGTTGTCCGTTTCATTCATAAACGCCACCTACCACGGCTTAATAGACAGCTCGATGATGATAATAGAGTTTAATGTTAATTCCGCAGCGGATTTTCTTTTGCCAGGAGATGAATTATCGCTTCTTCTATTCTCCTCACCACGAATACTGTCAGTTACAATTGCATAAATTTGCTTCAGACTTTATAATGTTCTTGGCAGGGAACTGTATCACTGCTTTATTTGTACACAATGAGAAATTCCCAAGACGTCCACTTTATAGATATGAATTCTAAATGGCTATTCTATTGTGTTTAAATGCAAATAGATACACTGTCACACAATGCTCCGACAGACCCTGAACCCTGGGGACAAGCCCAACTAAAATTAACGTGGGAACCCGCCAAGATTTCTTCCAGCCCCCACTAACACAAAGTATTAATTTCTATTTTTCTCTTGGGCCACAATGAAACTTGATACCAACGTAACGCAGCATTGCTATAGTTTCACGAAATCAATATACCAATTGCCAAAAATATCATTTATTGTGACCTAAAAAGATGGCTATAGTCTTTAAAAAACTGAAATGTTTCACTGTATGAACTCCCATCAAGTCTACGTTACCCTACTTTCCAGGTCGACTTTACCGCTCTCTGTTGGTGCCCTCTCTAGGATGCACCAGGTGGCAGAGCTTGGAGGTTGCACGCATGACTCAAACAGCCCAAGGCAATTCAGACGTTTAGGTTGGCGCTGCCCACTAAAGCCTCATGCCAGTTGTAACAGGTGGTACAGCAGATGAGAGCTGTTCACATTTAAGTGCTACTCTGCAACTTGACTGCAGCTCAACCAATGTCAGACAAGTAGGGGACGCAGCGCATGCACGTCCTTGTGTTAGACTGTAGAAGGTGCCGAACGAGAATCAGAGCTGCGCATGAAGTGGGACACGTCCGAAGAACCAGTAATGCAATGGGGCATATGGACATAATTAATGAAGTGAGGGACATGAGAATTGGAAGCTTTCTTTTGAGATTGGTTTCTGGATTCGAACGCACCTACCTAAATCTGTTTTTTTCTGGCCAACCTTTCTTCGGGCCGAGTACTAACCAACTGAAATATATATATATATATATATAATTTCGTCTGCAAGCAGCTGATATTTTTTATCGAAGAATCGGACGATGGAATTTAATGGACCCTGTATTTGCAAACATTTTAGAAATGCTGCAGATGTGTACATAAAGTATTGAGCTTCTGCAAACCTTCAAATTGCAGGGAAATCGATCAATTTCCTTAGTTGACCCCACAGACAGAGGATATGCCAGGAACAATAAGACTTTTGGTAAAATCCATAGTTCCCTATTCCCTACCTAATGCTGAAATGGGGACGGTAATAGGGATAATCTGCGCCTGCGGATTTTCTCGTAGCATCCCCATTTCACTTTAGATTCCAGGACAGGCGCTACCTCTGCACCTTGACCCGGAACCAAGCGCTACCCTCAATGATACTCATGGTAGCGCCGCCCGCCTCCACGAGTTCCATCTCCTGGAGTCACTCAATCACCGACTCACATCATTGTGTTGTGTGGGATGTACAGTTACAAATATTTATAAAGCGCCAACAAGTTCCGTAGCGCTGTGCATTGGGAGAGACAGAATAACACACACACACACACACACCAGGAGGGAGGACCCTGCTTGAGAGCTAGCAATTGAATGTATTCAAAGGACATCACCAGGGGTAGATTAGGCTTTTAAGCTCCATGTCTTGCCTCATTCAGCTGCCAGCTCTTATCTCAGGTAGCCTGGAGAACAATAGCCTTATCTAAACATTCCATCCTCCACTTCATTAACTGTTAAATACTGTATAGGGTAAAGCACAGTCACAAGGTAAAACTCGCAGTTAGATTTTTGTAAATATTGCACGATGGGAAAAATGCATAAAATGGTAACGAGATAAGAAAAAATATTTTATTTTTCCTTGTTTACATGCAATTGCTTCAAAGAAAGAGAAAAGCGACAGCATGTGTTATAATTTGTTTTATAATGTCCTTTATGTGTTTTATACGGTTTTGTTTTATAATGTGTTAAACTGTGTTTTAATGTGTTTGTGTTTTTATAATGTGCTTTGTGATTTATAATGTGTTGTATAATGTGTATAATGTGTAAAATGTGCTTAATGGGTTTCATGTGTTGTATAATGTGCTTTGTGGTTTAAGCACATTTTACAACACATTATAAACCACAAAGCACATTATACAACACATGAAACACATTAAGCACATATTACACATACAACACATTATAAAAGCACATTATAGAGCACATTATACAACACATGAAACAGTTTACACATTATACAATACATAAAGCACATTATAAAACACATTATACAACACATGTAACACATTAAGCACATTTTACAACACATTATAATGTGTTACATGTGTTGTATAATGTTTTTATAATGTGCTTTGTGATTTATGTATTGTATAATGTGTAAAATGTGTTTCATGTGTTGTATAAAGTGCTCTATAATGTGCTTTGTGGTTTTATAATGTGTTGTATGTGTAATATGTGCTTAATGTGTTTCATGAGTTGTATAATGTGCTTTATAATGTGCTTTGTGGTTTTATAATGTGTTGTATAATGTGGTATTATTTGTAATGCACAAGTGATCTAGTTACATCTTGTGTAAGTGGCCTTTAAATTCTATCTAGTTTCCTTTAGAGTTGTGTTGCTCAATGTAAAATCTTTGAGACAAAGTACACTGCACACATTTACATTAGTACGTCACAGCACTAACATCCATCAGTCTCTGGTGTATCATAAAGCCATTGTTTATCACAGCAGAGATTTATCTACCAGCTGGAACAGGACTTGGACAGAGAAATGGTTTAAGACGTAAGAAAAAAAATGTCCTGATGTTGGGGAAGCTACTGTACACATGTGTTCTCACTCAGAATGTCTAGGGAAAAAAATGTGGAAAATCATTAATTATGGAAAACAATACCAAGATAATGGATGGCTGAGCATCTTTCACCGTGATAATTTTCAATCTGAACATTAGGAAATGTCCTTGAATTATTACAATCGACAGAGAAGGAAAACCTATTACAGTAAAACGTACCAATAAATAAACTGCAAGGGAAATAAAGGCTCCCCGACCAGATTTCAACAGGTCAAGGATCGTCCCTTTCTCTAATTGCCGACATCGCTCATTTTTCCAGATCCTGGAAAATCATCCAATGTGAACTTAGACTCTCCGATTCTTCTAAACTGAAAGATAGAAACATACGGGGACTAAAAAGTGATCATTTATCAGAAGTCCGTATTATGCGATGATCAGGAGTCTAACCAAGTAAATTGCAATACTACTAGAAAGATCCAGGCTCCACATGGCACTACTAACTGAAGAAGTGGATCTATCCGCGAAACGCGTTTTAGTGTATTGGCCCATATTGATTTTACTGCATCTTATCGAGTTTAATGTTTTATATAATTTTTTAAAAGCATAAAAACATTTATATAACACTCTGTTGACGTTTTTTCCCCCTTGCAATCTATTACTGTTGAGGCTGTTTTTCCCCAAGGAGCTAACATCCACCACAGGGACCCGACCGACCCATCCCCTCCATGAAGGACAGGAACATCGAGACCCTCGTTGGACTAACAAACTCCTGGCTGGATACCCTCCTGTGCACTACTAGGGAAATCTGGCATTCCCATGAAAGCTGCCAGCTGCCTGCTCATCTGGTGTCTGATACAAGACACCCCCCCCCCATGTGAGTGTACCTTTATAAGAACATTGTTATTGATTTTAAGACCCTACTGCTCTATGCCCTGTTGTATTTCTTGTTTTTGAGGCACAAAGAACGGTTTACCAGTAGTCCACGTAGGCTTCAATTCTCTCTAGAGGAATCATCAGAAAGAAGAGCTAAATTCCACCCATCCCTTAATCCACATGGCTCCATCTCCTTCTCCCACACCAAACAAAATGTACAAACTGGACAAATATACACAGAGTGGCCAGATTATTATGACCACCTGACGTTTTTAGGTAAGTTATATATAATTTGGCGCTGAAGTTGCTAGAGGGCCAGACCATTATAAATAGGGAAGCAGGTTGTTTACCACAACAGTAGAAGTGGCAGAACGGAGAGTGGTGAGACTGGTACAAGACAACAGAAGGGCAACAGTGCATCAGATTACTGCAGATCTTAATCAGGGATCCTCTCAAATGATCTATGAACGCACTGTTCGCCATATACTGCATCGTATGGGATATGGAAGCCGAAGGCCTGTTCCAACACCTTTTGCTGTCTGCAGTTAACAAGATAAAATGTCTCCAATTCGCACAGGAACACAAGGATTGGACAGTCGAGCACTGGAAAAAAGTCATGTGGTCCGATGAATCACGTTTCCAGTTCCATCATGCAGATGGCAGAGTGAGAATTTGGCGGAAACCACATGAAAGCAGCACCCCACATGCATGAGTACAACCCTTCAAGCTGATGGGGGCAGTGTTATGGTTTGGGGCCCTTTTAATTTGTGTGGAACAATGTCTGAATAGCACAACATACCAAAGCATCATTGCTGATCAGGTTCATCCTATCATGTTGATGGCGTATCCCAATGGAGATGGCTTCTTCCAACAAGACAATGCGCCCTCATGCCACAGTGCTCGTATTGTGCAGGAGTGGTTTCAAGAACCTGAGGGAGAAGTTGCCTTGCTTAGGTGGCCCCCACAATCACCAGATCTCAATCCAATTGAGCATCTGTGGGACGAAGATGAAAGAGCCATCAGACAGCTGGTTTCACAACCATCAAATCTCACAGAACTGGACAGTGCTATTTATCAGGCATGGTGTCAGATTCCTCGCATCACCTTTCAACATCTCCTGGAGTCCATGCCAAGAAGAATCGCCCCAGTATTGAAGGCAAAAGCTGGCCCAACGTAGTACTGATGGGGTGGTCATAATAATCTGGCACTCAGTGTATTCTGTAACAGATCTCAGTGCCCCGACTGGGACACATCTGCCAAAGCCACTTCCTTGCTGGACCCCCGTGTTCTCATGACTCTCGTGCCTTTCTCCCAGTCCTTAGCCGCAGCTTAAAGAGGGGTAACCGTGGCTATAGATCTGGGTCTTTGAGCTGGAACAGCGAATAGAATATAGCTGATACCCAAACCATGAGTCGTGACTGCATGTAGGGTCAGGATAGAACTGGTTTTAATCAGGGACACTCACACATACATTTATACGGTCACACATTGGTCATTTACATAAGCAACACCCCCCCCCCCTCCTAGAAACTGCTGGAAGACCCAACCAGACTGATACAGATAATTAGACAAACATTTTCTTCTTGGAAGGTGAAAGCATATAACTAGATTAGGGACGGACAATTAAATCACATTGCGTAACATTTCTAAGGAGGCAGGACAATGGGAATTAGGATAACAGATTACAATCAGAAGATTTACAACCTACTCAAATAGAATTAAGCACATTCTTAAATAGGTGTAAACAGGGATGTTAATCCTTTCAACAGATAACGGATACACAAGGACCAGACAATAGACAGATACAAAAGAGCATTCTTGCATTATCACAATTATATATACAAAAAACGAAAAAGCACTGAATCACTTAACTTTAGTGAAGGTAGGATCTCCCCTCCTGCGGGCTCCCGGTAAGCCCGTGAATAGTGTACAATAGAAGGGAAAAATAGAGGGTGATCCTAGAACAAAGCTAAAATTACTTAGAAGTGTATGTTTAGTGAACGAATAGTAATTGAAATCAATTCACGCACATTAAGAATTAAAATCTTTTTCACCGTTCCATGGGTGCCTGGGACCTGGGATACAATCTCCTCCACCTCCGGTGCACTTTAGGATCAGTCAACCAAGACCAGAGATTTCACCATAAATTTTTTTGTTTTAAAAAAGACCGCTTACACTCGACGCGTTTCGTCCAAAAGACTTCCTCATGGACAGTCACAAGTACTTAATAAAAAAATAAAAGTGTATAAACCTCAATCTTAAACCTCACCGTTTTATAACCACATTAATTAACATACAGAATCAAGCCCCAGGCAACCCACCCCCTTCTGTCTCGTTCGTGGCCATTTCACTCCCGCGATATTTCCCACTCCACCAAAAACATGGCGCTTTGGTTCCTCCTTCTTCCAAAGCGTCCACCCTCAGATCTTCTCAGTGACTCACTTCCTCTGTGATGCCCTCCGTCGTTCCAGATGACAACACTTCCGGATCGCCGCTCTCATTCTCCGGATAACTGCATGTCCATGTTGAAGTTCTTCACACTTCTTTTGCCTTTGCGTGGGTGTCCACATTTTCATGCCCAAACCCAAAGAGTAGGCGATTTATCTTATGTCCCATATTTTTTAAACAATAAAAAATTTTATGCTGAAATCTCTGGTCTTGGCTGACTGATCCTAAAGTGCGCCGGATGTGGAGGAGATTGTATCCCAGGTCCCAGGCACCCATGGAACTTTGAAAAAGATGTTAATTCTTAATGTGCGTGAAATGAATTGATTTCAATTACTATTCGTTCACTAAACCTGCACTTCTAAGTAATTTTAGCTTTGTTCTAGGATCACCCTCTATTTTTCTCTTATATAATCACAATTATACCAACATTCTGCACAAGAGGGCAATGGGCCAATATTGCACCCTAAAAATATGCCTCCATGCCCATGCACCCAAGTCCAAAATGTCTTAAGTCACATATACAAAAAGGGTTATTCCATAAACTCTGAATTGAACTTTTAGGTGCAATTTCGGGTCAATTCATAAATTCACTAAGCTGTCAGTTTGCCAAATTCAGGCTAATTGACAACGAAATAAGTGCGTTTCGCCGCAAATCGGCAGCACCGAAATTGTTCCATAGTGTCTTCTATTCACAGAACGAAAATTGCTCAAATTGCATTGACGTGCCCTGATTATCGGTGTTTCAGGTCAACAGGTTTAAACAGGCGAATACTATTGGTTTTAATGTAAAAACAAAATCTCTTTTTTTTTTTTTTTTAATATGCTTTTCTTTTACAGAAGCACCTTTTTATTTTTTAATAACTTTTTTGTATGTTTTTGGACAACTTTTTTTTGCTTATTTTTTTAAAGGAACAATTTGGTTATTTAGACACAATCTTACTGCATCTTATTGAGTTAACCTCCTATTGGGTGAATAGACTTTCTTTTTTTTTTTTTCTTCAGTTCGGTGGAATTCGCTGAGGCTAACTCGGCGGTTATCGGTGCAATTTGGCATATGGATACATACTCGGTAGTGTTTCATAAGTGATTTAAATTAAGATTTTTATTTTGTTGTGCTGTCCTGATGTCATAATATTTCTGGATATTTCCTTAGGGGTGGTGGAGGAATTCCTTTTATTCCCTTTATTTTTGGGTGTGCATTAGGTCACGGTGTGTGTGATACTCACTGGTCATACAGTTCCAAGTTTGACAAAAATACAAATTTCCCATTGCTTTAATAACTTTGACCTAAAACCGGTTCCTCTTGTATTCCAAGTGCCAGTGTATGCGAGATGCTAAAATCCAGACATAAGGGTTTTTTCAGAGAGCACCGAAATGTCGCCGACATTTAGTTGCTCTCTCCTTCCCTGCACTTTATGGAATCTACGATGAATTCAGCATTCACTGCAGGGTCCTCGAAGTGCAGGGAAAAGCTGCCGAAATGATCAGATCTGATAATTTCGGTGAGTCTATGCCAGGTTTTTAAACAAAATCCACAGAAATTATCGGATCCGATAAACCGCCGCCGGACAGCCCCCCAAACGCGGCCGTCAAGCCACCGGACACAGCACCGACCAGCTGCAGAAAAAAGGACGGGTAAAAAAAACCCCAAGAAAGCAATAATATGATTTGAAAGTGTCAAAATTGAAACACTGTTTGCAAGAAAACTACTAAACGAAAATGCCTGGAATTTACACATAATATCCTATGAATGATCATAAAAAGGTCTGTAACCGAAAAAAGAAAAAACCCGATTAAAAAAAATCCGAAAAAAATAGTTTTTGCTGAAGATTAAAAGAATTAACGGTTTAATAAATATTTAATAAAAATTAGATTATTTTTATTTATTTTTTTACGTTGAAACTTATGGGATTCGCTTGATTTAAACCTGCCGTATGAAACCACCGAACATCAGGGCATTTCACTGACATTTCTCTGCTGTTCGATGTCTCTGAATAGATTAACCAGTGCTTCTCTATGGGGGATTTCACTGCCGCCGAACAGAACTGTATTTTGCTGGCATTTCTCCAAAATTTGGAAAACTGTCTGCTCTCTGAATAGCCGAATGGCCATGCAATTGCACCATACAGGGAAATTCACTGTTCGTTGCCATTTCGGAGCCAGATTGTCTACCTCTGAATAACTCTGAAAGTGTATGGAACACCACAAGTGGACTTTGGGCAGTGACACTTTCAGAAAGGCTTGTCCTGTATCACTTTTACCAGGCCTGTTCCTGGTGATCCGCAGAGTTCTGCACCGAGTGCCAGACTGATGCCATACCTGCTTGTAGTCCATTCTCTTGGCCTGTTTGACGCAGAACGATCCTCATGCATCACTGTTTATAATGGACATTCCGCCCAACTCCATAGTGACGCGACTAGCCGTCGGACATAACGACGCCGACTGTGCATCATTCCATGTGCGTGCTTTCTGGTGCACTCGGATGACGCCATCCAATGGGACGTCTTTGTTTCTTTTATAAGCCTTCAGTCTTCTATGCTACCTTGCCCAATCGTGGTTCTTCCTATAGACTCATTCGTGTGCTCCTTATCTCCTTGGATCTCTCGATTTGGCTTGGTGACCAATGCTTGCATATTGATTACTCCTGATCTCTTGTGCTCTTTGACCTCAGCTTGGTTCTTGACTATTCTTGATTAGGGATGAGCTGTTCGGTTCGGAGTTTGACCCGAACTTAGCCTGTTCGATTAGATCGCGAACACCGAACATTTCCGGGTGTTCGCCGCTTGTTCGACCACAATGGATCACAATGCATTTTCCCACTGGCCTGAAGCTCGTAATTGGTTGGCTACAGCCTTGCACCTGACCACAGGTCTGGTGCAAGACAGGTTCAACAGTATGCCAATCACGGCTCAGAGTCCTGATTGGGCAAATTTTGCCCAATCATGGGCTCACAGAGCGAAGTCCCGCAGCACACTATATAACGTTTCCACGCGCCGATTCTGCACGCATTTCAGAGGAAATTTCAGAGGAGATAGTTGTGTGTTGTTACTGCCGGTCTGCCACGCTACTGGGGGGTCTCATTTCTACCGAATATCAGAGAATTTAGGTGATGTGTGTCTTGTCACTGTGCCAGCAAGTTTTTTTGGGGTTTACAAATTTCTTTAAAACATTTGTGAAATGAGGTGATCTTCTGTGTCATGTCACACAGCCAGCAAGTCTTTTTGGGGGTTACAAATTTCTTTAAAACATTTGCGAATTGAGGTGATCTGTGTCTTGTCACACAACCAGTACCACGCAGTATTTTGGGGCTCACTAATTTCTTTAAAACATTTGGGAATTGTTATAATCAGCGTGTTCTCACTGGCTGCCACCCATCAAGGGGTCTCACTGATTTATAGGAGGTGTCTGAGACTTGTAATCTGTGTCTTGTCACTGGCTGCCAGCTATCAGGGTGTCTCACTGAGTTATACCAGAGTTCTTTAAATCTTTATACCAGAGTTCTGTATATATTAATCTATATATCACTCACCATGTCTGATAGGACAGGCAGACGCTCCCAGCCACAGATAAGAGGGAAGGCAGCCCCTGTGTCGGGAGGCTGTGCCTCTGGTCGTGGTGGACGTGGTGCATCCTCTGCAGGGGCACGCTTGTCCTTTCTAACTGGTGCTGGCCATCTTAAGCAGCAGCAACATACAGAAGTCTTGGTGGATTGGCTAACCAGGCCATCCTCATCCTCCGAGTCCTCTGCCAGCCAGGCTTCTAGTGCTTTACAGTCCACCTCAGCTGCCAAAGCATCTAATGCAGCCTCCATGTCCACAGCTACTCCTGCCGTAGCCTCGCTTTCACACACGGAGGAGTCAGCTGAATTGTTTGACTACAATGAGAGTGACATGCTGCTTGAGGATGCGCAGTAAGTACAGTGCTCTGATTCAATCTCTGAGGTTGAGGAAGGGAGTATAATCAACCTAGAGGAAGGGGGTGCCAGTGATGACACACAAATAACTGGCACTCATGTTGCCCCAGCAGCTGCAGCATACTGCCAAGTTGGCTCCAGTGACGAGGAGATAGGGGGTGATGATGACAATGATGATGAGGTCACTGACTCCACCTGGGTGCCTGATCGAACAGAGGATTTAAGTGGGGAGGAGGAGGCACAGCAAACACGAGGCACAACATCCTCTGTGACCAACCGTAGCACTAGCCAGTCCAAGGCATCACATGTCAGAGCTGCTCCGGTGCAGAGCGCTGTTGTCTTGAACACATGCAGGAACTCTGTTGTCTGGGAGTTCTTTAAGAAATGTGCAGTAGAGCGCAGCATTGCTATTTGTAATCTATGTCAGATGAGGCTTAAGCGTGGGAAAGATACGGACACTTGTTTACCACGTGCTTGAGGCGACATATGAACAACTGCCACACATCTCGTTGGCGCAAAACTTTGCATAGGTCGTCGTCCTCCTCCTCCTCCTCCTCCTCCTCATCTGTTTCTACCCCCACTGTATGTTCTGCCATGTCATTGCCTACAACCTCCACCGACAGGGATGATGCTACAGTAATGGATGTACCAGGTCCTTCCTCACAATGTGACATCATCCCAGTAGCTGAAGATTTACGCAGTCAGATAACGTTGCTGCAGCTGCTGCAGCGAAAGAAAAAATATAGTCCCAACCATCCCCAAGCACAGTGTCTAAATGCAAGCTTAGCAAAATTACTCACATTGCATCTGCTGCCTTTCCAGCTGGTGGACTCTGCTCCCTTCCATGAATTTGCTGAATGTGCTGTACCACAGTGGCAGGTTCCAAAACGCCATTACTTTTCACGCAAGGTCATTCCAGCACTATACCAGCACGTGGAAGACAATGTTATCGAGTCATTGGCAAAGGCAGTCAGCAGCAAGGTGCATGTGACTTTAGACACGTGGTCCAGCAAGCATGGACAGGGCCGTTACATTTCCTTCACGGCACACTGGGTAACTCTGATTGCAGCTGGGAGGGATCCAAGACGGGCTCTGTGCTGGAGCTTGTTCATCCACCACGCCTCCAGAAAGCTGCTTGTATGAGGTCTTTCTGCTCCACCACCACCACCACCTCTCCCTCTTCCTCCTCCTTCTCTGTCTCTGGCGAAGTGGCAGTTAAACCGACGCCTGACAGGGTCTACGCAATGGCTCAAGCAAAAAGATGCCATACTGTGCTTGAGCTGGTTTGTTTAGGGGACAGGAGCCACACCGGGCCAGAAATTCTGTCAGCTCTGCAGGGGCAGGTGCAGAGATGGTTAACACCACGCCAGCTTCAGCTGGGAATGATCGTCTGCGATAATGGCAGCAACCTTCTCTCCGCCCTACGCAAGGGTAAATTGACGCATATACCATGCCTAGCACACGTCCTAAATCTGGTGTTACAGCGTTTCCTAACCAAGTACCCAGGGCTGCCAGAGCTTCTCATCCAGGCCAGAAAAGTCTGCAGCCACTTCAGACGGTCATTCCCAGCAAGCGTTCGCCTGGCAGAAATTCAAAGAGAATTCCACCTTCCCACAAACCGTCTGATCTGTGACATGCCCACCAGGTGGAACTCGACATTAGCAATGCTGCAGCGTCTGCACAAGCAGCAGAGGGCCATCAACGAGTACCTGTGTGAGTATGGTACAAGGACAGGTTCAGGTCAACTTGGTTTTTTTCCCCCCCGCAGTGGCTGATGATCAAGGATGCATGCACTGTACTGTCACCATTTGAGGAGGCAATGAGGATGGTGAGCAGGGACAGTGCATGCATCAGTGACACAATTCCTTTAGTGTTCCTGCTGGAGCAGACTCTGCGGGGAATTATAGATGTGGCTGTAGAGGCAGAGCAGCGGGAGGAAGAGGAGGCCTTCCCTAGCTCTCAAGGCCCCAGTCTTTCCGCAGACAGCATTCCAGCGGGTCCTACTCAGATCAGAGAGGAGGAGGCAGAATAATTAAGTAGTGGGGGCATTGAAGGTGGGGATTCCTCAAGGGAGGGTTTTGTGTGCCCAGAAACACAAGGGCTAGTGCGTGGCTGGGAGGAGGAAGTGCACAATACAGTCATCCTCATTGACCAGGAAGACTCGGAAGCTAATGCCACCTCCAACCTATGCTGCATGGGCTCCCTAATGATGCAAAGCCTGCTAAAGGACCCCAGGATTTGTGCTATCAAGGAGAGGGATCGTTACTGGTTGGCAACCCTTCTTGATCCACGATACAAGGGTAAAGTTGCAGAGCTCATCCTGCCCGCACAGAGGGAGCACAGGATGAAAAAACTTGAGGACGCTCTAAAGCGACACTTGTGTAACACCTTTCCAGGCACTGGTAGATTACCAAGTGCTGACACACGTGCTTCTGAGGCTGCGGATGATCAGAGGAATAGTGGTGAAGGCCAGGGCCGCTTGACTGATGCATTTTTAAATTTTTTTTAGTCCTCGACCCCCAGGGACGTCAAATGTAGGCACCCATTGCCAGCGTCTTCACCATATGGTGCAGGACTACCTTGGGGCAAGGGCAGACCTGGATACCTTTCCAGCAGATGATCCACTGGCTTACTGGGTGTTGAGATTGGATCACTGGCCAGAACTTAGCCAATATGCTATGCAGCTACTAGGTTGCCCTTCATCCAGCGTGCTTTCCGAAAGGACGTTCAGTGCCGCTGGAGGTTTTGTCACAGACAAAAGAGTGCGTCTTTCCACCGACTCTGTAGACCGGCTGACATTTATAAAAATGAATCAGTCCTGGATCAGCAGCTATCAATCCCCTGATGCTGAAGTAATGGAATAGATCGGGGATGTCCTCTTCTGCATTCACAAAACCTCCAGCACTGAACTCTTCCACAATATCACAAAAGGGTTACGGTGTGAAGGCACTTGCTGCCATGAAAGGCACAATATCTGGGTGCACTGACGCCTTAACCAGAATCATTTCTTTTCAATATAGGACCACATGGTCCACCCCTGCACTCTTCCACAATACCACAGAGGGGTTACTGTATGATGATACTTGCTGGCCTGGCAGTCTTGCACCAAAGGCAGAATATCTGGGTGCACTGACGCCTTAACCAGATGCACATCTTTTTAATATAGGACCGCAAGGTTCACCCCTGCATTCTTCCACAATACCACGGAGGGGTTACTGTATGATAGTACTTGCAGGCCTGGCACTAAAAGCACAATATTTGGGTGCACTGCCACTGACGCCTGTATCAGATTCATATCCTCAGAGGGGTTACGGTGTGACGGCACTGTTGGACGCTAAAGGACCAATTTTGAAGCACCTATTGTTACTTTCATCCAAAGCCTGCATAAGTTTCACAATAATTTAGCCAAAAAAAATCAGTAAAGTTTTTCTGCGTGTGCGAAAATATCTCCTCTTTTCATACAGACTGCAGCCCCAAGCAGTTGTTTATGGATAGATTAAAGGAAAAGCATTTACCGTCATATGAAACGTCATTTTTTTGTTTTTAAGTGTTTCTATACATCCTAGAAATCCGCCACTTCACGGGCAGGTTATGGGGACCTCCTAGGCACGATATTTGAAGGAATTTTTGGTTTTTATTTCTAACCCTTAGTTCATGGAAAACTCACTGTCCCTTTTTAAAAAGTTTTTTTTAAAACTTTTTGTCCTTGTTTCCTGTCCCCCAGGGCACTACCCGGACCCCCATACACATTTTATGGCAAATATCTAGCATATATGCCCTCTTGGAGGGCACTCTAAAAAAACTAATTTTCAGCCCCATTGACTTGCATGGAGTTCGGGTTCGGACCCGAACATATGGGAAGTTCGGGTTCGGGCCAGAAACCGAAATCGGGGGGTGTTCGGCTCATCCCTATTCTTGATCTCTGGTTCCCTGTGGCCCGGCCTGGTTTCTCTTGTGTGTTTGTCTTTGGTCCTTGAAATGGCCGGGATGATTAAAACAATGTCTTTAGTGTTCTAGTGTTTCTTTGTTTTCTGGCTTTGCCTTACCCTCAGCTTTTTTTTTTTTTTTTTATCTAGCCAATACAAGGACCGGACTTGGGCTGTTCCATTATCTGCATGTTGGGTCACCCCTCCCATCCGGGACATTCTGTTGGAGCCACTCGTTTTTGACGTGGAAGTACGCACGCATCATTCCGCCCATGCAGCTTGGTCCTTCTGATGCAAGATGCTGCTTCATCCGAAAGCTTGTTAACTTGTGCTTCCATCATTCCAGCAACAAACAAAACCAAGATCCATAAACTGCACCGTGGGGATTTCACTTACAATGTAGTATTTTGTCTGATATAGGTATCAAAGAAAATATGACCCTTAAATATCCAAAAGATGCATAGAATGTTGTTGGAGAATATTTGCATAATCTATCCAAAAGCTTTATTATCTTGTATGTCCGGACTCCAAATCACACATCATCAACTTGGTAGTATTACCCTTAAACCATTATAAAATAATGTCCACACTTATTCGGTACAATGTGTCCATATTATACTATACAGTTGTGTTCAAAATTATTCAACCCCCACTGAAATTGAGTGTTTTGGCCAGTTTGACATTGATTTTGATCATTCAGTCATCTTGCTTACAATTAAATCAAAGAGGCACGTGTAGGTCAGACAAATATAACATAACATTTATAATGAAATAACCACAAATGTCTTTTCTGTGCTCACATCATTATCAGTTTTATTCAACCCCCAAGTGACATTCAATCTTAGTACTTAGTACAACATCCTTTTACAGTTATAACAGCTTTTAAACGTGAAGCATAGCTTGACACAAGTGTCTTGCAGCGATCTACGGGTATGTTCGCCCATTCGTCATGGGCAAAAGCCTCCAGGTCAGTCACATTCTTAGGCTTGCTCACTGCAACTGCTTTCTTTAAGTCTCACCAGAGGTTCTCAATCGGATTTAAGTCAGGTGACTGCGATGGCCACTCCAAAATGTTCCAGCCTTTAATCTGCAACCATGCTCTAGTGGACTTGGAGGTATGCTTGGGATCATTGTCCTGTTGAAAGGTCCAACGTCTCCCAAGCCTCAGGTTTGTGACGGACTGCATCACATTGTCATCCAATATCTCCTGGTACTGAAGAGAATTCATGGTACCTTGCACACGCTGAAGCTTCCCTGTACCTGCAGAAGCAAAACAGCCCCAAAGCATGATTGACCCCCCGCCATGCTTCACAGTAGGCAAGGTGTTCTTTTCTTCATAGGCCTTGTTCTTCCTCCTCCAAACATAGCGTTGATCCATGGGCCCAAACAGTTCTAATTTTGTTTCATCAGTCCACAGAACACTATCCCAAAACTTCTGTGGTTTGTCCACATGACTTTTGGCATACTGCAGTCGACTCTTCTTATTCTTTGGAGAGAGCAAGGGGGTGCACCTGGGAGTTCTGGCATGGAGGCCTTCATTACGCAGTGTGCGCAGTATTGTCTGAGCTGAAACTTCAGTACCCACATCTGACAAATCTTTTCTCAGTTCCTCAGCAGTCACATGGGGACTTTTCTCCACTCTACGCTTCAGGTAGCGCACAGCAGTCGAAGTCAGCATCTTCTTTCTGCCACGACCAGGTAGCGTTTCAACAGTGCCCTTTGCCTTGAATTTGCGAATGATGCTTCCTATGGTCTCTCTTGGTATGTTTAACATCTTTGCAATCTTCTTATAGCCATTGCCCTTCCTGTGAAGAGTAATCACCTCTTCTCTTGTCTTCCTGGACCATTCTCTTGACTTCACCATGTTTGTAACCCCACCAGTAAATGTCTAGAAGGAGCTGAGTATCACAGTCATTTTAAAGCTGCCTAATTGGTGCTTATTATGCTTTATTGCTGCTCCGTGACATCCACAGGTGTTTTCAATACCTGATTGAAAACACTTGAATGAACCTCTGTTCTTCAGAGTGGTAGTCTTTAAGGGTTGAATAATTGTGTCAATGAAGAATTCACAAAAGAAATATTTACTACTGTATTACAAAACCAATTGATGTCATTTTAGTTGCATATGGTTCTTTAAAAAGTCCTTGTAGGATTTCATTCTGAATACAATTACAAATGTACACTAAATTCCCTAAAACCCTTTACAGCATTGGGGGTTGAATAATTTTGAACACAACTGTACATACATGGTAACCCAGAAGAATAGAGGGAAGCTCCCTCTGCTGGAGACTCATTGGTGCCTTGGCATTAGCCACATGTTTCACGTGTATTTCCGAAGTCCTTCAACAAAAACAGAATAATACAACCATGTAGTGTAGTATATTCCAATTCAAAAGGAAACACAACCAAAAACTAACAAATTGGAGTCTCGCACAATATTTACTTGCAAAGTATTTTACCAGGATGGATACATTGAGATTTCTCTCATTTTCAAGCCCCTAAATCTGGCTCTGTTTTGCACGCAGAATGTCCGCTTATGGGGCGGCGCAGCCCTCCCTGATCCTCCTCTTCTGTTGATCTCAAAAGTAAACACAACAGATGAGCCTCATGGTGAAGAAAATCCAGTGCTATAGGAGGAGAAAGAAATTCATTCACCCCTTCCTGAGCCGTAAAAGGATCTGGCGCTGGTATTCACATTTCTGGCACTCTTTCGGCGGTGCCCATCCTCTCTCTCCTTGGTTTGTAACAATCTATGGTTGTCACCGGGTGTGAGGTATCGAACTTTTAGGTGATAGATCCTGATAACATGGCACTCCAGTATTAGGGCCTGAAATGGTCCATGAAAGGTGCTACAGCATGGTCACTGGCACGGATCTACCTGCAGCACCGACATGTTCCATGGCAGCCGAATGAAATCTGATAGTCAACTTATAACACTTCGGTTTACTGTCTGGTGATGTCCTGAGAATACAACCCACACAATGCAATGACTTTTTTTTGAGTCCTGACCGTAAAATTCCATTTTATTCCCAATGACACACATTAAGGTGTGAAGTAAAGATACTGGGGGGGGGGGGGGCAATTTACATCACAAAATATCACACAATGGATGCACCCAGTGACACACATATAGGAAAATATCACACAATGGATGCACCCAGTGACACATATGTAGGAGAATATCACACAATGGATGCATCCAGTGACACATAGAGAGGAAAATATCATACTGGATGCACCCAGTGACACATATAAATGTCCACCAAAGGTAATAATCACCAGGTCTTTCAAGAAATTTAATCTTGAATCCTTCCTAAATGATCTCAAACAGCTCCCATGGTACAGACTAAACCTAATCCCAGACCTGGACTGTGCAATTGAATACTTTCAAGCCGAGCTCCTGAAAGTCTGGAACACCCATACCCCACTGCGCAAAGTGCGAGTAAAAGGGGCCCATCTCCCCTGGGTTACAGCTGACCTCACGCATATGTACCAGTTTAGAGACTCCCTGTGGTCAAGGTTCAAGAGTACTGGATCCATGAACGATCACTGTGAATACCGAAAATGCCGGAATGATTGCACAAAACAAACAAAAATGGCTAAAGCCCAATACTTCAATGAAAATTTAAACCATAACATCTCAAACCCCAGAATTTTTTGGACAATCATAAGTAACATACAAGCACCCCCTGTCCACTCCCAACCAGCTGCTTTAAAAGTAATCAACCAAACTGTACAACACCCCCTAGATGTAGCAAATGCTTTTAATAATTATTTTGTTGGATGCGCCACCACCCTGATTGCTAAGCTAGGAAATGACACGCAATCAGAAAGGCCGCACGCAGGTCAGGACCCACCAACAGTGCTAAGACCCCGTAACCCAGAGAAATTCAATTTTAGACCAGTGCCTGTCAGTGCCATCGCCAAACTTCTCCATAGCCAAAAAATGAAATACCAGTCTGAACCTGATCAAATCCCAGCAATGCTGCTGAAAATCAGTGCACCAGCAATTGCAAAACCTGTTGCAACCCTGATTAATGAATCACTGGCGACTGGATACATACCCAAACTCTGGAAGACTGCAAGGGTGGTACCTATCCATAAAAGTGGAGACAATACTTTGGTATCCAACTACCGCCCAATATCACTGCTCCCTGTAATGTCAAAAATTCTGGAAAAATGTGTCTACACTCAATTACGTGAATATTATCAGTATTATAACTATTTAACCCCAGATCAATCAGGCTTTCGTCCAAACCATTCAACTACAACTGCCCTTTTAAATGTTTGTAATGATATCCAGGCTGGCATGGAACAAGGAAATCTAACTGGAGCCATCTTCCTTGATTTTGCCAAGGCTTTTGACACAGTAGACCATGGCATCCTGTTACAAAAACTTAAAAACTCTGGTATTGGTGATAGTACGTTAACCTGGTTCCAATCATATGTGTCTGATAGGTCTCAATTTGTGTCCATTTCTGACAGCACTTCCCTTCCCCTCTCAGTCACGGTGTACCCCAAGGCTCAATACTTGGCCCCCTGCTATTCACAATATTCATAAACGATCGGCCCAATGTCTGCAAAGCTTCAACTGTACACATGTACGCAGACGACACTGTAATCTATACCAGCAAACCAAATCTCCCACAGCTGGAGGCAGTGCTGCAAGAACAATTCACAGGGGTAGAAAAGTGGATCGCAAATAACAAACTTTTTCTAAATACTGATGTAGCGCTGTGTTAAATCTTGCTGCTGGCAGTACATATTTTTGGCCACAAGATGGAGACAATCGCGATTAGAGACACGAGACATTGGGACTACATTTCCCGGCGTGCTTTGCAAAAGGACAGGAAGTGGGTGGGACACAGGATGCTTACTTCCCGAACCTCGTGGAGAACGCGCCAGAGCGCGCGAGGGAACGAGAGAGAGCAGACGCAGTGCAAGACATCGCAGGAGGGCCTAGGCCAGAGCACGAGTGAGACCTGTCAGTTCCTTATCGGGTCATTCAGCCTAAAGAGAAGGAGACCTCCAAGATTCCTGAGATTGCTGCAGATTAAAGAAGCCAAAGACCTGGAGTGAGGAGTTGCCGCGAGCTGATCGGATACGGAAAGCAGGCGGTGAGCGGGACAAGTCGTGGACAAGCAACAGAGAGTCAGACAACGGATCCGGCCGCTAGTATCCCCAGTCAAAATCGAGCGGAGAGACGTCCTGGGTCAGCGGAGCCTAAAGCAACCGGTGGATGGGTGAGAGGCCTCCAAGGCCGTATGTAATTAAGGAACACACTGCTGTTTTCTCTTTAAAGTCCACAGGGCCCCAACTTGACTAGTCGAAGACATTCCTTAAGTAAATTCACTGGCCAGTTGAACAGTACCCGGGTACCACACACACATACACACCTTTTACATTCCGGGACTTAAACCTGTGCAGGACTCATCTTTGTTACGGATCAGAACGGGAGTTAAAGTTACGTTCTGAATACATATTTTTCTCTTTTCCGCTGCGCGTTTATCGTAATACGAAGAGATTGTATTTTGGGGTTCGTTACGTGTCTCTGTTTTTTTTTCCGAACTATTGGGCAATTGCATATATTTTTCTGTTCGGTTGCGAATATTTTATTCTTCCGAAATACGAAGCCTCGTGTTTCGTTTCTTTTCCGCTACGCGTTTTACCGCAATACGAAAGTACTGTAATAATATCTGTAATACCGTGTCTCAACATCTGCTTATTATTTTAGTAAACTATTTAAATGATAAAAACTCACAGCGGTGTTGGAGTATATTTATTCCCTAGTGCGGGGAGACTGACCCGTGGTTCATTTTCAGCGGCTCCTCCGGGAGTGAGCGCTACACTGACAAAACTGTTACAATGCTCTTTGGAACCGCACTTAAACTACACAAATTGCAAACACCCATCTATGTGTTGGGACAAAATCAAATGGCCCGCTGACCACAGTCACTTCTCTCAAATATCTAGGTATGTGATTAGACCCAAATCTATCCTTTGGCCCCCACATCGAAAAACTCTCATCTAAACTCTACCCCAAACTAGGTGCCCTGTACAGAAACAAATCCTGCCTGAGCCCCGCGGTAAGAAAGCAGATTGTACAACAAATGCTTATGCCAGCCATTGAATACGGAGATGTAGTGTATGCAGCCGCCCCGCAAACACACCTCCAGAAACTTACTACATTGTATAACTCATTCTGTCGCTTTGTGCTACAATGTAACTACATGACACACCATTGTGACATGTTAAAAGAACTAAACTGGCCATCACTGGACTCTAGACGCACCCTTCACCTTTCCAACCTGGTGTTTAAGAGCTTTTCTGGGAAGCTACCACCCTACCTGAATATGCTGCTTCCCCCAGCAGTTCCCTCATCCTATAACCTCAGATCCAGGACCTGCACCTTACTTGCAATACCGCAATACAAAGAGAAAATGGCTCGATCCTCATTTTCCTACAGAGTACCGCAAATATGGAATAACCTCCCAGACACCATCAAATCTTCCCCCAGTCTAATGTCCCTTAAGAGTTCCCTATTAACATACCTCAATACGAAATGCACCTGTAAACATGTAACATAATGACTTTATTTCCTACATATTTATTTTTCTGTTAATCTGTATATTTGGTCTTGTGTTAATATCTTGCATTTTACTATTTTGTATTTCTGTAACCACTCAATGTTCTGGAACCCAGGACATACTTGAAAACGAGAGAAATCTCAATGTATCCTTCCTGGTAAAATCCTTTATGAATAAATAAATAAATATGGTGGAAAATATAACACAATGGATGCATCCAGTGACACATACAGAGGAAAATATCACACAATGGATGCGCCCAGTGACACATATAGAGGAAAATATTACACAATGGATGCACCCAGTGACACGTATAGAGGAAAATATCACACAATGGATGCGACCAGTGACACAAATAGAGGAAAATATCACACAATGGATGCACCCTGTGACACATATAGAGGAAAATATCACACAATGGATGCACTCAGTGACACATATAGAGGAAAATATCACACAATGGATGCACCCAGTGTCACATATAGAGGAAAATATCACACAATGGATGCGCCCAGTGACACATATAGAGGAAAATATTTTCTTATCTAAACATACAAGAGAAAAACAAAGCACATGTACGATGTCAGCAACATGAAATAAACACAATAAGGACATTGCATTTTTTTGGGTGGTAGTGGGTCTGGGTCTTTAAATTCGAAAAAATTTCGTTCTAGAGAAAATTCTACTCATCCAGCCGGCAATTGGGGTGACCTTTCCCCTCTTAAGGTAAAATTTTTCCTATATTGAAATTAACAGAAATTACATAGCTCAATATTGCAAACAATGGCTGGCAGATGAAAGAAATCGATCCTATTGTTTGTATTTCTCCTCCGCCAGAACGTTATCGTCGAAAACAAGGTGGTGCTGCATCATTGGTATGCTGAGGGCCCAGACTGAAATCTCCATAGCCATGGAAAACCAGCATTCCCCATCGATTCAGCTGACACAACAATGCACTGATGACCCTCTATCAGAAGTGCGTGCATGAATAATGCGGTCGAAACCATGACACAAAGCAACAGTAACCATGGAAGAAAAACGTGAGGAAAGACGTCAGCCCTGTAGAAGAGGACCATAAGACTGTGCAGGTGCCAGCAGGGTATGGGTCATGACACCAACAGCATAGACAGTTCCTTAATTTTTTCATTCCCTTATACCATGTAAATGTCATAGCCCTGTATAGCTAAAGAGATACTCCATTAAAAATATTTTTTGCAATATTTGCCGTATTATGTTTAATTTTTTTTTTAAATTTTAGGTGATTTTACTCACATTTTCTCCATCGTTGCACACAGCTCCTCCACTTCAGCTCAGGGATTTCTGAACCTGGTTAACCCTGAAGCTTTTCTCTGCAATTTGCGGTCCTACACAACTTGCGTAGCGTAGGAAACGCAAATTGCGCACAGCTACGGACTAGAGCACTTTACGGGTTCAGGTGCCGTTGCTCCTGCTCAGTGCAATGCATCGGAGCTGCACGCGCATGCACATATCTGATCCATCGGCCGCCTCTGAGACCACACGCTACAACGGGTGGTCTCGGAAGAAAGGGCACACTCTCGTGTGCTGACGTCAATAGTGTCTGATCTGATGACTGTTGGCTGCTGACGCTGGGTGGGGCGAAGGAAACTCCTCCACTTCACCCAGAATTTTAGCAAGATGGGGGCTGCAGAGAGGGGGTGGAAGTAGAGGTTAGACATATCCTGGACACTTTAAAACAAAGTGGTCAGGATGAGTAGTGTGTTCGTTTAGGGTTCATCAAGTAGAGCATTAATGTTACTCCTTCCTCATGTCGATTATTTATTTATTAAAACATTTCACATATGCCTTTAAAATCCCGAGGGATTAATATTCTACCGTCTGCAATTATTCTGATATTTACGTCATATTGGCAGCTTAAAAAAATGTTCCAATAACTCAGGGGTTTTATTTCCACACGTTTTGTCTTGTGCTCATCCCTGTTTGTAAATTCATAATTTAGAAGTAACACACTGTACTTTTGTGTGACGGGCGGATTTGTTCCCCTCTTTTATCCATTGTATTCCATCTTTCCTGCAATTACTCAACGATTCAAAAATATTTGACCAATTACTATTGTGTAACTCGCCAGGGAAATACTTTATTTTTTTTTCTCTTGCACCCACACAATATTGCTGAGAAATTTCTGAATCATCCACTACATTTCCCGGCATTTTATTTGCTTATACTCTCTACAGGCATCTTCTAAAAAAGCCGGGGGTCATGCAAGGCCACCATGCTTTGGCGAAGTGTTGCAGACGATACAGCGTTGCTGCTGGCAGTAATACCTCAGATAACTCTGTCATTTCAGATTTTAAAAAGTAACAGAAACGTGTATCGAGCTCGCTGCAAAGATACTTTGTGTGGTTTGAGTTTGCTTATTTAGGAAACTGATCGACAATAATCTTTATCACAACATTGATTTAGCTTCGTGTTTATTTAAAAGAATTTATAAACAACCGTCAATCATTTCAGATTAACCATTTAGTCCCACAGGGGCTAAAACTTTGAGGGCACCTTCTGGAGCCCAAAATGAATAGAAATTTGTTTGCAACAAACGTTCTTTACGATCCTACAGAACAGCCACAGATCGTGTTAACACGATCTCGAGCTGTTGTGTCTGCTGCCACCGATCATTTATACCCGATCATGGTCTTGAAGGGGTTGAATGAACCCTTAGAATTGCAACTCGCACGCACGCGCATGCACACATGCGCACACACACACTCTAAATCCGCTGTAATTATCATTACAATGCATTTACAGTCTGTATGCATTATTTGTGGAATATCTATAGTGGTCAATCCAACATTCTAGCCGAGTCTGAGAGTCTCTGAAGGAGACATGGAAGTCCAAGTAGTTCTGTTGCTGTACATTGACTGTCATGTTATGCCTGATGTACCGTCACTTGTGTGTGTGTTTGAGTACGCGTGTGTGGTATTATATACATTTTCTTGGTAGCTGTTATAGTGATGAGCCGAACACCCCCGTGTTCGGTTCGCATTCGAACTCGAACAATTTCAAAAGTTCAAGTTCGAACACGAACCGAACTCAATACAAGTCAATGGGACTCAAAAGTTCGATTTTTAGAGGGCCCTCCAAGAGGGCATATATGCAAGATATTTGCCATAAAAGGTGTATGGGGGTCCCGGTAGTGCCCTGGGGGACAGGAAACCAGGACAAAAGTAAAAAAAAAACTTTTTTAAAGGAACAGTGAGTTTTCCATGAAATAAAGGTTAAGAATAAAAACGAAACATTCCTTCAAATATCGTACCTAGGAGGTCCCCATAACCTGCCCGTGAAGTGGCGGATTTGTAGGATGTATAGAAACATTTAAAAACAAAAAATGACATTTCGAATGACGGTAAATGCTTTTCCTTTAATCTATTCATAAACAACTGCTTGGGGCAGCAGTCTGTATGAAAAGAGGAAACGTTTTAGGACACGCAGAACAAGTTTAGTGATTTTTTTTGGGCTAAATTATGGTGAAACGTATGCAGGCTTTGGATGAAAGGAACAATAGGTGCTTTAAAATTGGGCCTTTAGTGTCAGCAACAGTGCCGTCACACCGTAACCTCTCTGTGGTATTGTGGAAGAGTGCAGGGTTGGACTCTGCGGTCAAATATTAAAATTATATGAATCTGGTATAGGTGTCAGTGGCAGTGCACCCAAATATTGTGCCTTTGGTGGCAGCAAGTGCCTTCACACTGTAAGTAACCCCTCTGTGGTATTGTGGAAGAGTGCAGTGTGGAGGTTTTGGTAATGCAGAAGAGATCCCCGATCTATTCAGTTACATCAGCAGCTATGACAAAACTGGGTCAGCAATGATTAGGCACTTGTACTGCGCTACTCTATATGGTGAGAATCGGCGCACACCAGCAGCAACAGGAAGCAAACAGAACAGGCAGGGAATACACAGAGAGAATAGTAAAATGGCAGGCAAAGTCGGCAACAGATCGGGTCCTCAGAACAAGCAGGGTCAGTAACAAGTAAACAAACTGATTCGGTAAGCTAGCGATGCGGGAATAAAGGCTGAGACACACTGAGCGTGTAGCGACGCACAGCGTAGCGAAGAGAAGCAAACGTTTTGCAGGCTTGACTTCACTCCGCTCCGCCTCGCTGCATGTCTACACTACATTACGTTTGCTTCTCACCGCACTGGACAGGAATCCACTAACTAAATCAAAATGTACACACAAAACCGTTTTCTTTTCACAAAGCACATGTTATATAGGCAAAAAAGTTTCTACTGAATAAAATACATCAAAAATTACTGTTAATTTGATAGGAATAGTATAAAAATCTAAAAAAAGGTAACCCCTGATCATATATATTATAGGGACATGGAGCGCCGTGTATAGCGTAGGGATGCATTGATACCACACAGACATATACGTTTGTATAGGTCTGCGTGTTAATATATTACGTATATGTCAACACGCAGATATATATATACACCCACCCACAAACCTAAGACCATATATACACATACGTACATTGGGGGGGGGGGTGGCATGTGGACAATCTCAGCTAAATGCGCCCCCCCCCAATTTGGCTGATCCCTCCAGAAGAAATGTTGAATCCGACAGAGCAGAGAATTATTTATTTCTTCTGGAGGGATCCGTCAAATGGGGGGGGGGGGCAATTAGTTGCCAAAATGTGTGTGTAATACAAGTCTGGATATATATATTTATAAGAATATAGATCTATATCTTATATATATATACAGTTGTGTTCAAAATTATTCAACCCCCAATGCTGTGAAGGGTTTTAGGGAATTTAGTGTACATTTGTAATTGTATTCAGAATGAAATCCTACAAGGACTTTTTAAAGAACCATATGCAACTAAAATGACATCAATTGGTTTTGTAATACAGTAGTAAATGTTTCTTTTGTGAATTCTTCATTGACACAATTATTCAACCCCTTAAAGACTACCACTCTGAAGAACAGAGGTTCATTCAAGTGTTTTCAATCAGGTATTGAAAACACCCGTGGATGTCACAGAGCAGCAATAAAGCATAATAAGCACCAATTAGGCAGCTTTAAAATGACTGTGATACTCAGCTCCTTCTAGACATTTACTGGTGTGGTTACAAACATGGTGAAGTCAAGAGAATGGTCCAGGAAGACAAGAGAAGAGGTGATTACTCTTCACAGGAAGGGCAATGGCTATAAGAAGATTGCAAAGATGTTAAACATACCAAGAGAGACCATAGGAAGCATCATTCGCAAATTCAAGGCAAAGGGTACCGTTGAAACGCTACCTGGTCATGGCAGAAAGAAGATGCTGACTTCGACTGCTGTGCGCTACCTGAAGCGTAGAGTGGAGAAAAGTCCCCGTGTGACTGCTGAGGAACTGAGAAAAGATTTGTCAGATGTGGGTACTGAAGTTTCAGCTCAGACAATACGGCGCACACTGCGTAATGAAGGCCTCCATGCCATAACTCCCAGGCGCACCCCCTTGCTGTCTCCAAAGAATAAGAAGAGTCGTCTGCAGTATGCCAAAAGTCATGTGGACAAACCACAGAAGTTTTGGGATAGTGTTCTGTGGACTGATGAAACAAAATTAGAACTGTTTGGGCCCATGGATCAACGCTATGTTTGGAGGAGGAAGAACAAGGCCTATGAAGAAAAGAACACCTTGCCTACTGTGAAGCATGGCGGGGGGTCAATCATGCTTTGGGGCTGTTTTGCTTCTGCAGGTACAGGGAAGCTTCAGCGTGTGCAAGGTACCATGAATTCTCTTCAGTACCAGGAGATATTGGATGACAATGTGATGCAGTCCGTCACAAACCTGAGGCTTGGGAGACGTTGGACCTTTCAACAGGACAATGATCCCAAGCATACCTCCAAGTCCACTAGAGCATGGTTGCAGATTATAGGCTGGAACATTTTGGAGTGGCCATCGCAGTCACCTGACTTAAATCCGATTGAGAACCTCTGGTGGGACTTAAAGAAAGCAGTTGCAGTGCGCAAGCCTAAGAATGTGACTGAACTGGAGGCTTTTGCCCATGACGAATGGGCGAAGATACCCGTAGATGGCTGCAAGACACTTGTGTCAAGCTATGCTTCACGTTAAAAAGCTGTTATAACTGTAAAAGGATGTTGTACTAAGTACTAAGATTGAATGTCACTTGGGGTTGAATAAAACTGATAATGATGTGAGCACAGAAAAGACATTTGTGGTTATTTCATTATAAATGTTATGTTAATTTGTCTGACCTACACGTGCCTCTTTGATTTAATTGTAAGCAAGATGACTGAATGATCAAAATCAATGTCAAACTGGCCAAAACACTCAATTTCAGTGGGGGTTGAATAATTTTGAACACAACTGTATATATATATCCTACCTGCCCTTACCTTCCCCTATAAATTTGCTAAAGATGTACACACAAAAAAAACAAACCACTGCCTGAGACCCCGCGCAGCCCACATGCCACACCCCTCTACCTGGCTGAATGTATCTAATATATAATTAAATACATTCAGCCAGGTAGAGAAAGAAAAAAAAAGTTTTATTTTATGTTTCCTGGGGACATTTAAAAATGTCCTCGGATTTTATTTTTTTTAGAAATGTGTTGCCTTACCTTAGCCTGGTGGTCAGTGGGGGCTCCCTGGATCCTGGTTGTGGGGGGGGGGTCTGCCATGGCCGCAGGTGCAGTGGCTCCCTCCCTGCGCTGCCTGTCTCTGCCACATGCACCCGGGCGGCTAGCCCTCACAGTCGCAGCTCTGTCATCCGGCGGCTGCATGTTCCTCAATGCTCCTCAAGGGGATCCTTGGGAGGCCCCTGCAGGCTGCCCTCTACAGTGCCTGATTAGAGTGCCATGTCTGCCTGATGTGTTAGTAACAAGAATGTTTTATCCCATAGGCTTCAATGTTAAAAATATTCCCGTTTTAATTCAATATCTAATAAACCGTTGCTTATAATATTCTGCAGTAAAAACTCTCTTCATTTATAAAAATTTTTTAACCCACTTGGCTGATATGGACGCGCTCAGCGCGTCCAGCCAAGTGGTTCTCCTGTGCTATGGACACGCTGAGCGCGTCCATGCACAGGAGGCAGCAATCCGTCGGATTCCGGCGGATTGCTGCGCCCCCCAGTGCGGGCTGACATCTTGGATGTTAGCCCAGCACTCGGGACCCCGGCAGGGACATTAGATGTCATCGAGGCGACGCGAGGACATCTAATTCAGGCGCCCCCCCCCGCATGTGTGGAGGAGGCGCCTGAAAGGGAGGGGGGGAGGTCCTTCGGACCTCTCTCCCTCCCGATCGCCGGGGAGCAGGGAGTTAATACAGGCACCTCTTGGAAGGGCACAGCCTGCCCTTCCAAACGGTGGCGTCATTAACCCCTGGGGAGCCGGATCACGAATCGGCGCTTAAAAGCATAGCACGATGACGCCAGTCCTGGAGTTAACCCCTAGCTGCCACCAATGGTGGAGATAGGGGGTTCCAATGAACCCCCTATCTCGCGATCCGTGGCAGCTAGGGGTTAAAGTTTGGTACTGTTGGATCGGCCAGAGCATGGCCGTTCCAACGATACCAAACATGACTATGAAAAAGTTTTAAAATAAAAATTATAAATAAAAATAAAAAAAATTATAAAAAAAAGTTTTTTTTTTCTTTTTTGGTTTGTTAATGCAGCAATATTGTTCCCATTTCAATTATAATGTGAACAATGATGCTGCACTAACGATTTTTGTATGCGGTGCATTTGTTAAAAATCGCGTAATTTTCCACAAAAAAAAATGTAACGAGACCCCATTTCTAATTTTTTTTAACAAGCGCACCCCATACAAAATATAACCGCAATTGCTCGCATGTTAAAATGTGAAAAAAAACACTTTACACGTTGTAAATTATTGAAAATTCATATTTTATTGCATTTTTTGTTAAAATATACAGACAGGTCATGACGTATACATATAATAATGACATATTATGAATCTGCCGAGTCTGACGGAAAGAACGATATATAATATGTCTGGGTCATATACTAAAATAAGCCTTCAAATAGACATGTGCACAGCACAAAATTTCGTTTTGAACTAATGGATTAGTCCTAAAATGCAATTTATTTAGTTGCTAAAGAAATTCGTTTTCAGTTCTTTAGTATAAAAACTAATTTCGTTCATCCGAAAACCAGTGGATACAATTACTATTGTAGTGGCTCCTCAGAGGGCTGAGATCGCTGCTTGTTACAGTATCTCTCACTCTCAGCACAATGTGGGCCATATTACATAGCTGGTACTCACTTAACCAGAGCTGTTGTAAACTTCCCAGAGCCATTATAGCCTATGGAGGTTTTCAGTTTACAACAGCTCTGGTTAAGTTAGCACCAACATTGTAATACTGCCCCGTGTCAGGCAAAGCTGTTACAGTAACTGACTGCTGCTCATCACAGCGCTCAGAGTTTCTGTAAAACTAGTAAATAATATTTTTATATATAAGAGGTTAGAACAATATTATTTCCTTGTTTTACTGAAACTCTGAGCGCTGTTACAGTCAGTTACTGTAACAGCTGAGCCTGATACATTGTACTGAGAGATAATGTAACAAGCAGCCGATCTCAGCGCTCACAGCCACTGTATTTAAAGGGCTAAAAAAATAGGCTCTTCTCTGTATAATGTTTAGAACATCCTCCTGCATTAATTAATACCCCTCTCTGTATAGAACATCCTACTGCATTGGCATGTGGAGGGTGCAGAACTTCGAATGTTGCGATGTTGCGCTCTTCATTGCTGGTCTCCTTCACTCATCAACGTAATATCACAAAAAGGACTGAAACTAAAATGTAGTGCATTATATTTTAGTTTCTTTCGTTTTTTGTACTGAGCAGTTTCGTTTCTCTTGAGTCATACGAAAACTAAATTATCCCAAAATTCGGACTAAATCGTTTTAGTACTAAAACGAATGCACATGTCTACCTTCAAAACACGTTTAAACAAGATGAGCGAAACAGGTAAAAATGAGCTCAGCACAGGGGCGGGAAAAGCCTCAGCAGCGAAAGGTTTAAGCATTTTTTATACTATTTTTAAAAAAAACCATTTTTTAGAACTTTTGGCGAAGTCCCAAAAATGTTCGTTCGCGAACTGTCTAACGGCCAATGTTCAATGCGAACTCCGAACAGCTCGAACCGAACAGCTCATCCCTAGTAGGTAACTCTTGGTATAGCTTCTGTAACAACTTCAAAGAGGTTCCATGATGGTCATAAAAGAACAAAAGTTCCTTTTTTCCTCTGGCCGCCAGTAAGATTCCAGCTAAACAGAATAAAAAGTAAACGGTCTAATATTTCCTGAAAATCTAATGTTTATCCGCCGTTCTTTCTAAACAAATTCCTTCATTCCATGACCTCGTGTAGACGATTAGGAAAACACAGATTATTCAGTCGCTAGAGTTGAGGAATTAAGGACGAATACGTGCAAACATAGAAAGCGTTTTTCTTCTCTTTTAATCATGTTGTTATTATTAAAGAAAAAGAAATTTAAAAAAAATGATCAGGAAATTAAACAAGGGGAAATGTTTCTATTTCTATCAGAAAATACTTTGAATTGATCGTGTGTGTGATTATTTATATACTGTATAATCCTATTGTATTTACAATTCTACAACAGCACTAGCCCCTGGGATACTCGCGGTAGCACTTCCACGCCGCTGCGAGTAACACCTCCTGGACCCCATGGAGGGTTGCGCTTTCACGCAGCAACCCCTGCGCATTTTCACGCTCTATCTGGCGAGATCACGCTGCACCACAGACTGATCACAGAGGCAGACTGGGAGCTATTTGTTCCGAATCTCACTCTGCTCCTGGGCCAGAAGAGGCAGCAGATCGGGCCACCCTTCTCGTCGTGGTTTGAGAGGTGAGTATTGGATTTAATGGAGAGGGGGGTACAGGAGGTGCTAGATGATTCTGCAATTGCAAAATCTTTTACCATCAGTGTAATGCCCCGAGACGCCAGCGCCGCAGGAAACCTAAAAGCAAGCCAGTTTCCTGTAAGGAGACTGGTAATTCCTCTACAACCAGGCTGATCCAGCAACCAGGTGCTGGCTAATGCACCCTTATTCCCTTCTACAAAAAGGAACCACTCCCAAGGTCCAATGCTTCTGCATTACCTTGGTAAACACCAAGCTGACAGGGAGCTACCGCCTGTTCCTGCCTAAGAACATTAATCTATTTTGTTTCCTCCAGCATTTCTTGCCCGCTGTGCCAACATTCCACAGATTCCTCGGAGCCTGCTGCCCTGCACCTCGCAGAATCTTCAGCCTGCTGCCGAATCCTCCACTGCTGCCCTGCACCTCGCAGAACCCTCATTCCGTTGCTCTCTGTTCCTGCATTCCTCGGAGCCTGCTGCCCTGCACCTCGCAGAATCTTCAGCCGCTGCCGAATCCTCAACCGCTGCCCTGCACCTCGCAGAACCCTCATTCTGTTGCCCTCTGTTCCTGCATTCCTCGAGCCTGCTGCCCTGCACCTTGCAGAATCTTCAGCCGCTGCCGAATCCTCAACCGCTGCCCTGCACCTCGCAGAACCCTCATTCCGTTGCCTCTGTTCCTGCATTCCTCGGAGCCTACTGCCCTGCACCTCGCAGAATCTTCAGTCCGCTGCCGAATCCTCAACCGCTGCCCTGCACCTCGCAGAACCCTCATTCCGTTGCTCTCTGTTCCTGCATTCCTCGGAGCCTGCTGCCCTGCACCTCGCAGAATCTTCAGCCGCTGCCGAACCCTCAACCGCTGCCCTGCACCTCGCAGAACCCTCATTCCGTTGCCCTCTGTTCCTGCATTCCTCGGAGCCTGCTGCCCTGCACCTCGCAGAATCTTCAGCCGCTGCCGTATCCTCGACCTGCTGCCCTGCACCTCGTAGAATCCTCTTCCCGTTGTCCTCTGTACCTGCATTCCTCGGAGTCTGCTGCCCTGCATCTCGCAGAACACTCAGCCCGTTACCTTGCATTCCCAGGAACACCTACAGACCCAAGACCCTTTGCCTACCAAGACTCTTCTGCCTTTTGTTTTCTATTTTTCTCTAACGATCTCCTTAGCCTTCATTCTCATATTGTCTCCTTTCTATAGTTTAGAGTAGCTTAGTACTATCCTTCTGTTTACTCTTTTCTCATCTTGCTTTCAGTTAATTACACATATATATATTCAGTGTCTTCCCTTCCTCTTATCCAGCTCCTTCATATATATTTGTTTATTGCCTTTATGTTACTCCAAATAAACCCTCTCTTGTATATGTTTATCTGAATCTTTGTTTCCCTTATTGCATATTGGGCTCAATCCTACCACCCCAGAACCAGCACCTGACAATCAGCTTTTAGGAGGTGCTAACTTTTGGCTGTCCGCGTCCCCACAGTAATTTGCGTCTACACCAGTGGTTCCCAACCATGGCCCTCAAGTCCCCACAACAATTGCTGAGGAGCAAATCTTATCACCTGTGCTGTGCTTCAGATATACCTGGCCTGTTGGAGATACTTGGGAACCACTGGTCTACACGTTGTAACATCTCACTTATCGAAATGCTAATAAATGATTTCACTCCGCATGTTAGGTATAGCATGAGCAAAGTACTGTAAGCTCACGCAAGCTGCGAAGGCGCTAACTGATATCACCCCAGTGTAGCGTCAGGAATGTATTTTGAATGCAATGCGTTAAACTCACTTATCCTAGTGCTGACACTTTCAGGCTAGGGTCAGACGAACGCATTTTTCGCGTTGTCCGTGAAAAAGTGCGTTCGAACGAATGGATGTATTTTTTCACGGAATACGCGATAGCAGTCATACCATGCGCATTTTCGTCCGTGATTTTGTACGGATCATCAATAAAACCCTTTTTGCGTCTGGACGTTATGTTGGCCGGACATTAGCAGCGTCTGACGTCTCCTAATCACGCAAACACGCCGCTATGCGGACGCAGCGCACTCTGTACGTCAGTACTAGCGGTTTGACGTTCTCGAAAAAATGCGTTCGTTTGCCACTTGCGTTGCGCGGCCGCATTTTGTGCGGCCGTTCTTCATATGCAGCCCGGCATTGGACGTCATTTGCTGCTAGCGCGGCCGTGATTTAGTGCGGTTAAACGCACGTTAAAACTGCTTTCGTCTGACCTTAGCCTTACATATTGAGTTGCTACATTAACCAACTATGGAATAGAGCCCAAAATGTCCTTATTGTGTTTATTTGATGTTGCCGATATCTTACATGTGCTTTGATTTTTCTCTTGTATGTTTAGTTAAGAAAATCTTTTCCTCTATATGTGTCACTGGGCGCATCCATTGTGTGATATTTTCCTGTGTGTCACTGGGCGCATCCATTGTGTGATATTTTCCTCTAGATGTGCCACTGGGTGCATCCATTGTGTTGTATCTTTCCATCACTTGCTCCTCACTGTCTGGCTTTGCCCATAGAATGATGTCAATGGGTCAGTCACCGACCCACATCATTGTCATCATTGTATTCTATGGGATGTATTCAAAGGACATCACCAGGGGGTAGATTGGAAGCCTTTTAAGCTTCCTGTCTTACCTCATTCTGCTGACAGCTCAGATCTCAGGTTAGCCTGGAGAACAATAGACTCCCTGCCTCCTTATCTAAGCATTCCCTCATCCACCTCATTAACTGTTAAATAATGTAGATGAAAGATTTTTTTTCCTCAGGTTTTGGTAAATGTTGCATCATGGGAAAAAAACCACAAAATGGAAATAAAGAAATTAACTTTATTTTTCTTTTTTACTTGCAATTACTTCAATGTTATTTTGTGTGTTTTGTAATATGGTTTTGTTGGTGGTGCACAGGTAATCTAGTTACAGCTTATGTCCCTTTTAATAGGTTTGAGAGGGGATTTCAAACTTTGCCCGTGCCCCACACATGTTCTAAACTACAATTCCCATGATTTTCTGGTCATTTATTGCATTTAAGGAACTCTGGGAATTGTAGGCACTAAACATCTGGGGTGAGCCAGAGTCTGACATCCCAGGACATACTTGAAAATGAGAGAAAGCTCAATGTATCCTTCCTGGTAAAATACTTTCTAAATAATGTGATAAACGCACTGAATGCAGGGATCAGTACGTCCTCTTTCTGTTATTGTGCAGCCAGGAAGTTAGCAGGATACAGCGACCCTCAAAAAGCAAACAAAATATGAAACTACCGCCTACTCCTTCATGCGGAGTCTAACTGAACATAGAGGGTGCCCTGACTGAATATTGGGCATCTAGGCCGCTTGCCAATAAATGGAGCAAAAATGAAAAGTACTTTCCTATTGACCTCAGGGTTATTCTCCCTTCCTTGCTGTAGCCAGCAAACAGACTGCACACTGAGGGGAACCCCACACCCCTCCTTTTAAAGGGCAATCCTAATTGGCCCTCAGCTGTTTAGTTAACCCTACAGCAGTGACGTGCGGTGAGGTCAGTGGCTGGTGAGGCACTGGCTAGTATCAGAGCCAGATCTACACATGGTTACGCAGTCGCAATTTACGCATTTGATCATCGTTATATAGGAGAATAGAGTTTTACTATTTATAAAGTTCGCTTTTTTTTTTTACAGTTCTAAGAGCATGCACTTACAATACTGACTAAGGCTAGGGTCAGACTGAGGCAGTGCGAACGCGCGTGCAGCCGCACATAATCACGGCCGTAGTAGCAGCAGATGCCGGGCAATGATGGCCAATATACGAAGTACGGTCGCACAAAAGTGCGGCCGCGCAACGCAAGCGGCAAACAAACGCATTTTTTCGAGAACGTGAAACCACTAGTACTGACGTACAGAGTGCGCTGCGTCCGCTAGCGGCGTGTGTGCGTGATTAGGAGACGTCAGACGCTGCTAATGTCCGGCCAACATAACGTCCAGACCCAAAAAGTGTTTTATTGATGATCCGTACAAAATCACGGATGAAACTGCGCATCGTATGACCGCTATCGCGTATTCCGTGAAAAAATACGTCCATTCGTTCGAACGCACTTTTTCACGGACAACAACTGAAAAATGCGTTAGTCTGACCCTAGCCTAATAGAGGGCGATATTACAACTCTTACTTTAAAATAAAGTTTGCATATAGGTTTTTAGTTCTAAGAGCATGCACTTACAATACTGACTAATAGAGGGTGTGCTATTACACACATGCTGACTGCTGAGCTCTGCCTGCCCCCCCCCACGACTGACTAGGACAGTCACAAGACTGTCCTGCATCAATCAATCCATGGGGAGCGTTTTTGTTTTTTTAAAGAATTGCTTGAGACCAATGGAGCTTTCCCATTGGCTCAAGCTTTCAATTGCTCTCAGTGCCTCTGGAGGCACTGAAAAGCATAGAACCAGGAAGTCAGCTTGAGCAACGCAATTAGTGTAGCGTTCAGCTGCGCAAATTGCTTTGGCGATGCTGGCTCAGTGCTGCCCCTGCTGTCTGTGTAGAGACACTCTATGGGGGGGGAAGTGGAGGACAGAAGTGTGGAGAGGTGAGTATGAAAACTTTTTTCAATGAATAACATTTTATTTACAAATTAAATCTACATACATGAGCACATTAATTTACTGGAATGGCAGGGGAGGCCCTGACTGCACGTCCCTGCCCTACAGGGACAAGGGGAGTCCTCCATCCGCTGGCTGATGTTTATGGTTTACTACGCTGCCCCTGATCACACAATAAATAATCCCTGAAGTTGAGCGAGGTGTCCTATCGTGAAATACCACCCAGTAAATATAAACGAGTGAATTTAATGAAACGAGTTAGAATTGATTGTGCTACATGTGAATAATTAGCATTCTAAAATCTTAACAATAAATCATGCTGCGCATTCTGTGTGTGTGGTTAAACCCATTTGATTCGTTGCTAGATTGAGTGTAACAATTTGTGCGACATGACACACTCAATATGGGAGATAAATGTTGTGTTAATATAAAAATCTGGGTTTCCCTGAGTCACATTTTACAGATTTTTTTTTTTTTTTTTTACTTTTTCTGAACAGCCCCAATGAGTTCTGGAAATATTCTGCGTAGGAAGCGTTTCATATGACGCATGAATCTGAATAATGCAAACTATTATTCGGGTTTGTAAGATTTCGGGAGATTAGTGAACTCTACAGGTTAAACCAGCCATCAATCGAGGTATTGTTTTATATAAACCAGAGACTCTGTCTGCCCTTTCTTGAAAGCACCATGTAATCTAAGTTTGTCTGAACTGTAAAGCATTGTATCAGCCAGTTTAGCCTCGTAAATCCTCAAAAGCTTGTTTGTGTAAATTAAGAAGGGATTGGAATAAACCATCACTTTTCCTTTTTTTTTTTTTTTCTTCTTCTCTTGTTTGGTTTTATCAATCTAAACCCAAATAGAACACTGGCTTCTAACCGCCTGTAAATTTCCTTTATGTAAATGTATGAAAACTGGCTGTGAAATCCACAAGAGGGCAGGAGTCTCTGCGGCGCAGCTTGGCTTGCAAAACACTTGTGCCTACATAAGTGAAAACGCTGAAATGTTTCCAGAATGCGTACATATCGCAATAAAAACGTCACGTCTTTAAAGAACACATTTGCAAACCATAAAACACAGCAGTTGTTAAAGTGGAGCCAAATAATTCAGATGTGTCCAATACGTCTCTTCTGCTGCTCCCTCCGCGTGGAATTCCCTGACTCGATACGTCGTTCAACTCTTCTCCAATTTTTGCGCCATCTGCTGCTTGAGGTGACCTATTCCCTTCGGCTCGGTCAGATCCAGTTCCTGTTTTCCAGAAAAATATTCGTTTGGCCAGGGGTGCACGTATCATCAATCCCTCCTGACAGTCACTTATACAGCGCCAACAGATTGCGCAGCGCTGTACAATGGGGGAGCACAAACATGAGACATTAGGGGTACTCAATAAGCACTGAATTTGCCACCGAATTGCACCGAACGGTGGATTTTCCCCGAACGGTGCAATTTCTCGGCAGTTTGGCCTTTCAGAAAGCTGTCAGTCTGTCAAATACTGGCGCTATGATGGCGAATGACGCTGCAGTTCGGCGCAGATCGCTGCAATTTTGCGACCTTTGGCAGCAGCAAAATTGTTCCATAGAGAAGTAATGGTTAATCTATTCAGAGAACGCCAAACTGCACCGAAATGGCCTTATTTCCGGTCATTCAGTTTGAAAGGTTTTAACAGGCGAATCCCATAGGATTCAATGCAAAACAAAATATATATTTTTTTTGATTCCGCCAGCTTATTCTTTTCATTGCAGCAAAAAGCCTTTTTATTATCTCTTTTGGGGTATTATGTATTTTAAGCAAAATTTTTGATTCCCAATATTTATTTATTTTAATTCTGTAACCGCCCATTTTATAAAATATATATTTTATTTATTTTTTAGGACTTTTTTTTCATTTCCACACATTTTAATGCATTTTCATTGTTTTAAATTTCTTCGCTTTCTGAATAACCATCATAATAAATAATTATACATTCGGAACAGGCAGCCCTGCTCAAAATATTGGTGCTCACATACAAAGCTCTCCATAACCGCGCCCCTGCCTACATCTCCTCCTTTATTAGCAGGTACATACCTTCCCAACCACTTCACTCAGCCAATGATCTGATGTTATAGTCTCCTCATACTCGCACCCCAACTCTCGCCTTCAGGACTTCTCCCAAGCTGCCCCCTTTCTATGGGACTCCTTCTCCCCCTGCACCATCAGACTCTCCCATCTTTCTGGTCCTTCAAGAAGTCTCTGAAAACACATTACTTTAGAGAAGCCTACCGGCAACCGCACATTCTCCTGCTGTTTCTCTGCCAAGAGACCGTATGGTGGCTTTATTTTATACCCTCACCAGAAACCTTACCACTTTGGGAAGTCACAGGGGTAAGCTCAAATGACAATCCTTTTTTTCCTATGTTTTGTACATGAATTGGGCTGGTAGCTTTGGTTTACGCAGCTGCCTTGGTAGGGAACAGTGTGCAAAACCGCTTTTTGTGCAAATTTGTATATTTTGTTGTATCCCCGGCCAGGTAATTTTTTTACTGCTGTCCCGTTCCATGTTTTCTTTTTCAATCCCAAAGTGAAAATGTTTGTGGTGAGGGTATAAAATAAACCCACCAGGCTGTCTCTTGGCTGAGAAGCAGTGGGAGGATGTGCGGTTACCGGTAGGCAATTTTTGGTTTCATGAGGTTAGGACCAGGGATGGACTGCCGGTTCGAAGTTTGATTCGAGCATCGGCTGTTCGAAAGTTCGCGACCTTCGAACTTTCGGGACGTTCGCGGAAAGTTCGAAGGGGGAGGGGAGGAATTTTAAAAAAAAATCAAAAAAATGCTTAAAAGATCCTAAAAAATCTATAAATAGACTCTTTACTGCAGAATACAATAATAAACGGTTTATTCGATATTGAATTAAAATGGGAATATTTTTAACATTGAAGCCTATGGGATTCATAAACATTGCCCACTCCTTGTTGGTCAAACCTTTCCCACTCCTTGTTGGTCAAACCTTTCCTACTCCTTGTTGGTCAAACCTCTCCCACTCCTTGTTGGTCAAACATTTCCCACTCCTTGTTGGACAATCCTCTCCCACTCCTTGTTGGTCAAACCTTTCCCACTCCTTGTTGGTCAAACCTTTCCCACTCCTTGTTGGTCAAACATTTCCCACTCCTTGTTGGTCAAACCTCTCCCACTCCTTGTTGGTCAAACCTTTCCCACTCCTTGTTGGTCAAACCTTTCCCACTCCTTGTTGGTCAAACCTTTCCCACTCCTTGTTGGTCAAACCTTTCCCACTCCTTGTTGGTCAAACCTTTCCCACTCCTTGTTGGTCAAACCTTTCCCACTCTTTGTTGGTCAAACCTTTCCCACTCCTTGTTGGTCAAACCTTTCCCACTCCTTGTTGGTCAAACCTTTCCCACTCCTTGTTGGTCAAACCTCTCCCACTCCTTGTTGGTCAAACCTTTCCCACTCCTTTTTGGTCAAACCTTTCCTACTCCTTGTTGGTCAAACCTTTCCTACTCCTTGTTGGTCAAACCTTTCCCACTCCTTGTTGGTCAAACCTTTCCCACTCCTTGTTGGTCAAACATTTCCCACTCCTTGTTGGTCAAACATTTCCCATGGCTTCAAATCGCATTTAAACATGAACAAAAGCAGTAAAAATTAGCTCAGCGCATAGCAGTGAAATGACTCAGCAGTTACATAGTTACATAGTTACATAGTTATATAGGCTGAAAAAAGACATGCGTCCATCGGGTTCAGCCTCTCCCACATAACCTACTGCTGTTGATCCAAAAGAAGGCAAAAGGCAGTGAAAGGGTTAAAACCATTTAAAAAAATCAAAAAAAAAAATCATTCTTTCCTTTCCTCCAGGGCAGTACCCAGACCCCCGTACACCTTTTATGGCAAATATCTTGCATATATGCCCTCTTGGAGGGGACCTTAATTTTTGAACATTCGAGCCCCATTGACTTGTATAGTGTTCGCATTGTGTTCAAGCTCGCAGTCGAACTTTTTCAGGTGTTCGAGTTCGAATGCAAACTGTTCAACCCATCACTAGTTAGTACCCACCTTTAAAAGGTTGGGGTGACGTGGCAGGTGGGCTTAACACTTTAATGGCCATTACAGTAAACTAAATCCTTTGCTTTGCATGGAGACATAGCGGTAATTGCAAATGACAACCCTTTTAAGTTTTATTGTTGTTGCAAGGTGGGCTACGACAACAAAAAATACTAGTGAGCGACAGACGAGTAAATGGAGACAAAGTCACCAGCCAGTGTTCACATTGCAGCAAAGTGTGGGTAACAAACATTTGCTTTCAAAAGAATGTTGTTTCGTCCAAATCTCATAACGGACTGAACTAATAGTGTATTTTTCAGCCAAAATAAGCAGCATCAGAATGTTTTAAAGACGTCTCGTGACACGACAAATTGTGAATAAATCGGGAACTCATCCCTTTACAACCTCCATTGTGAATGCCGGGGGGAGCGATAAAACTAAATATTGAATAATGTTGGTTACATGTTCTGGATATTTTCCTTTAATCATAAACCCAGTATAAGACTGTTTGCTGTCTAATTGTTAGATGTATGAACGCACATTGATACAGTTATTTCATGAGAGAGTGAATCGCTAAATTACACTTCCTTTGTATTCTCATGATTGCCATGTTGATTGGTTGCCTTTGAACTCGATTTGGTGGCTGACCAGCATTAAAAAGCATCTGGTTAAGACTTCGATACAAATTTGTTTGATTATTGCTTTGGAAGCGTTGTGTGTTTTTACATCTGGTTTTATAAACACAACATACACAGTACCTCCTGAAATTGGAGACCAATGTCCCCTATATTTTAGTATCCGTCCCTCCTATTAATTAAAATGTTCAACCTCTTTCTCTCCTCTTGCCGCAAACTCCTCCTTTTAACTACTGCCACATTTCTTGCTCCCCTTTGCTGTCAAACTTAAAGAACGGTGGTCCCCAAAGTTCTCAGGACGCAATAAGACACAGTGCCCAGATCACAACCTGGCCGACAAGCACAACACTTGACCCATACAGCAGATCGGTTCAAGGGCTGTGCTTACTGTTTACCCATCCTATACTATACTAAGGTGTTATTCAGAGAAAGCCGTTCTAGCCCCGAAATTGCGTCGAACAGTGACTTTCCTCGTATGGTGACATTTCGAGGCCATTTGGCTATTCAGAAAGAAGGCAGTTCTCCAAATTTTGGCGACTTGTTTGCTGTTCGGCGGCAGTGAAATTCCCCCATAGAGAAGCAATGGTTAATCTATTCAGAGACACCGAACAGCAGAGAAATGTCAGTGAAATGCCCTGCTCTTCGGTGGTTTCATTCATCAGGTTTATTCAGACGAATCCCATAGGGTTTAATGTTAAAAATATTCCCGTTTTTATTCAGTATCTATTAAACTGTTTGTTCCTTTAGTCGCTTTTTAATTTTTTTGGGATTTTTTCTCCTTTTTTTTTTTTTTTTAACTTTTTTAACTTTTTTTTTGCGATGGACCTTTATATTTTTATTCATAGGACCTTGTACGTTAGTCCCAGACAAACAGCGTTTAAATTTTGACACTTTAAATGTTTGTTTTTGATTTTTTTTTCATGATACTGTTCATTGGCTTGTCGGGTCGGCTTTTTCCGGCGGCTGGTCGATGCTGTGTTCGGCGGCTCGTCTGCTTTTTTCGGACGTGTTCGGCAGGTTTGCAACGGATTGTCGGGTGCGTTTGGGATTTCTGCGGAGGTTATCGGATCGATCCAAAATTTCAGATCGTATCAGCGGCCGTTTCTGCAGATATCTCACTGGCCAGGGTGTGTGACCACCACCTGTGTGACCACCTCTCCTGTTCATAAATGTTCACCTGTCCATTCAAACATTGCCACAGTATCGCTCACATCTTATGTGTAGTATCTACAGCATTCTTACTGGTTTCTACCATTTATTGTACAAGTCTGATTGTCCGCTGCCTGCCCGACCCGACTTTCCATTCAACGACGCACCTGGATCACCCTGTATTGGTATCTCATACTCGGCTTCCCCGGCTGCAAAGTGGTTTCTACTCTTCCCCTTCCTCGAACCTGACACCTGGCCAGCATTAAGTTATTCAGCAATTTGAGCTTCAGTAGCTCCTCTGTGTGATCGGACCATCCGTGCTAGCCTACATTCCTCACGGGCTTCAAAAAGACTTGGGCGCCATCTTGACCCGGACACTGACTTGCACCACTTTTGGTAGGTACTAACCACTGCCTACTGGGAACACCCTACAAGACTCGCCATTCTAGAAATGCCCTGTCCCAGTCGTTCAGCAAAATCTTTTTTGTCTGCCCCTTTTTCCTGCTTCCAACACCCGAATTTTGAGAACGGACTGTACACTTGCCGCCTAATATATCTCACTGCAAGACCAGTGCCATTTGTAATAGGGTTTCGGACTTTCGGAATTTTCACGAAATTTCCCGATTCGTGTCTTCGGATTCGGCCGAATTTCCGAATCGGGTCGGACCCGAAAACCGATAGATCCGAAAAGTTTTCCGAGCCGAAACGAAAAAATTTCGGATTTTTCGAATGGACTTGAAATGTGTCAAATCTAAATTTATTTTTGCTCTATTCATGATTTCGGTTCCATTCGTGATTTCGGTTCCATTTCGGTAATTCTGGAAATCATGTATTTAACTATTATCGGTTATATCGCTGATTCTGTAAATTTTGTATTTGTAAATGCGTATCACTTGTTTCTTGTGGCATTCGGGTCAGTTTAGCATTTTTTAAATCGTTTTGTTCATTTTTTTTGTTACTCGGCTTTCATACCATTTTAATATGATTAAATAAAGTTGTGAAATGTATATTCAATTATTCATAAGAAAAAAGGATCTTTACTTAATAAAAAAAACACGATAGAATCGCCAGAATTATCGTAGACACTTTGAAACGAGGAGAACAGACGTTCCGAAAAAACGAAAATTTCCGAAATTTCCGAAAAGTCGATACAAAAAACAAGCAAAGTGACCCGAAAACACGAAAAATGGTCGATATTCCGAAAAAAAAATGTACACGAAAAACGAGCCGAATCGAAACAGAAATCGGTCGAAACGAAAATTTTAAACATCCGAACAAATCGAACCGAAAAAAAATCGGTGCACAAGCCTAATTTGTAACCATAGAATCAATGTTACTCACTTCACCGGTCAGTGGGTTTAATGATGCGGCTGATCTTTAATTTGGGTCATTCTGTGAGATCCTGTGATGTTTTAACCAAGTCTAGAGTTGATCCTCAGCTTTACCCCTACGTCCGCGGCAGAAATGATGTCCAAAACCTGTTGGTTAAAAAAAAATAAGTAATCCGAGGTGTCTCGTGGTAAAACCTCCAAGTATTTGCTTCAGAATAGTCAGGTTTTTAACCATCGGGGTTATTCAAAGAGATCCGAAATGCTGGAGAAAGGTAACCCAACGCTGAAATTCAGCGTTGGGTTACCTTTCTTGGCCATTCGGCTATCCAGAGAGCAGGCAATATGCCAAATCCTGGCGAATTGCCTGCACATACGGTGCCTGTTCGGTGCCTGTTCGAGGGCAGTGAAAACCCCATAGAGAAGCAATGCTTCGGCTATTCAGAGAACACAAACCAGCAGTGAAAAGTTGCCGAATTGCCCTGCCATTCGGTAGGTTTATTCAGGCAAATCCCATAGGCTTCAATGTTAAAAATATTCCCGTTTTAATCCAGTATCTAATAAACCGTTTATTATAATATTCTGCAGTAAAAAGCCTCTTTACTTTTAGAAATGTTTTTAGGCATTTTTAGGGATTTTTTTGCAAACTCTTTTGTTCAGTTTTTTTTTTTAATCGTGTTTTCTTTTTCCTGTAACAGCCCTTTTTATTATCATTCATGGGACCTTATATGTGAATTTAAGATATTTTCGCTCAGTAGTTTTTTTGTTTGCAAGCAGCGTTTCACTTTTCAAACATTCAAGCGTACTGTGTTTTGTTTTTTTTCTTCACCTCTTTCATCTGCGGTGTTGGGTTTTTCCGGCGGCTGCTCTGCGCTCTGATCAGCTCCTGCTCGGGTTTCTCCTGCATCTTAGTTAATCGAGATGGTTTTGCGGGTTTCGGTGTGCGTTCGCCCTCGTTTTGCGGTGATTGTTCGGCAGGTTTTCGGCGACTTTTCCCTGCATTACGGCGGCCCTGTGGTGTTTGCTGAATACACCACAGGGTCACCGAAATGGGATCACCAAATCACACCGAATTGAAGAGTACGGAAAGTCACCGAACGTGCGGTGGCTTTTCGATTCTCTTTGAATAACCCTGCATATATTTTGAAATCCAATTGTCAAGGTGGAACCTGGCATGGATCATGGTGGGACCCAAGTACAAGGGGTCTGACCCCAGTGTGCAGAGGATACACGGGTGGTACCTTTTGGGTAGTGGGAGATCCAAGGCATAGGTACAAGATGGGTGGTCAAGGGGTGATCCGTGGTCAAGGGCTGGTGGAGTATGGTAGTCGGTGGGCAAGCAGAGGGTCTGGTACATGATTATATGGATATCAGAATAGGTCTAGGCACTAGCAAGGGTTGACTCTAAATGCAAAGTCAGATTGGAGAGGGGGGAGTGGACCTTTATTTCCAGACAGGTCACATGACCTCAGGTGTGTGAGTGGTGTGATTAACTTATTCATTGCTGGTTAGAAATGAGGAGAGCACTTGACAGGTATTTGACCATATGCAGCCACGGATCCTGACGCAATTTTGATGCAACACTTTCCAATGAAGAATATGGAACCTACCTATGCAAATTTTAAAGACGTCCTTTGGCATCGGGTCGGTTTTATTTGAAACCATCGCTTCTTGCGTTTCCATTAATCCATCTTTTTATTTTTTGTTCTACGATCACGTATTAACTTTTAGGAAGATAATGTTCTCTTCTCTCCACACTGTAACTGGGGGAAAAAAACCAATAAAACATTACACTCCAAACTGTTTGATGTCCTATAGGGTAATCTGACCTCTCGAGAGAAGATAAACATTCTTTCCGTTCCTGGCTGAAGTCCGAAATTTTGTTCCACCAAATGTATTCACTGAAGCAAGCGAAGCTTAATTCTAATAGGTGATATCAATCCATATGTTACTTATTCCCACAACAATATCGAAATGTTCCACATACTTGGCACGAATACATAGTATTTTAAATGCATTCGTTTAACTTCCCAAAGCAAGGTCGCACGGTCAATTAAGAATGACCTCTATGCAGATGTCCACTGATAACATTAAAAAGTAATTATTTGTTAAAGAAAAAAAAGACCTATTTTAATAATGTCCTCAGTAATCCTGTCCAAATCCATTTGTGAAAAAAGGTCTTTTTTTTCTTGTTGCACAGCCACCATTTTTTAATAAGAACCATCGTCAAGACTCCATCGATACTTGGATAACTCAACCTCAATGGTTTGTTCTTAGCTTTGGATCCAAGAAAATAACCATTCGTTCCTTACATTGTTATCTCCAAAACATAAATACTATAATAGGGTTATTCAGAGCGAACCGAAATGTCGGCGACATTTCGGTGCCAACTCGTTCCCCTCGCTTCCCTCCATTTCGGGGAATCAACGTTCCCCACCCTATAGTGTATTCAGCATTCACTGCAGGGTCCCCGGAGTGCAGGGAAAACCTGCCACTCACTGAAACCGCCGCAAAAACTACGCCGAAAAAGCCAAGCCGCCGATCAGAGCAGCCGCCGGAAAAAGCCGACAAGCAGACGAACGGGGTAAAAAAACAAAACGTTTTTTTGAATGTTTGAAAATTGAAACGCGTTTTGCAAAAAATACTGAGCGAAAATGTTTGGAATTTACATATAAGATCCAATGTATGATAATAAAAAGGGCTGTTACAGAAAAATGAGAAAAACGATTTAGAAAAAAACAGGCATATTTTCTGCAAAAAAATTCTAAGACACTAAAAATCTAGAGACTTTTTACTGCATAATAAAATAATAAACAGTTTATTAGATATTGGATTAAAACGGGAGTATTTTTAACATTGAAGCCTATGGGATTCTCCTGAATAAACCTGTCGAATGAAACCACCGAACAACAGGGCACTTCGGCAACTTTTCACTGCTGTTCGGTGTCTGACTAGATGAACCATTGCTTCTCGATGGGGGATTTCACTGCCATCGAACAGACACCATACTTGCAGGCAATTTGCCAAAACTTGGCGAACCGCCTGCTCTCTGAATAGCCGAATGGCCCCGAAATGTCACCGTATGCTGAATTTCAGTGTCTGGTCTGGTTACATTTCGGCGACATTTCGGACCTCTCTGAATAACCAAACGGTTTAATCCCTTTTTTATGAGGATTCTTGGGTCACTTTTTTCTTTTTTCTGTTTGGTTGTGTTGAGGGGATTATCTCCAAAACATACAGGGTTATTCAGAGAAAGGTGAAAACAAGGAGAACTGGCAGGAGAAGAGAACAATCTAGACTAAAGTGAGATAAATGGGAGAATTTTTCTGGTTTGGCTATTTTGACCTAGAATTTTCACTTCTCCAGTCATTCTCCTGTGTTTCACCTTTCTTTGAATAGACCTGATAGTTTAAAATTGTAGTACAAATAAACAACGGCGCATATCCGTGCATAGATTCCATATACCAATATATCAATGGATTCCCAGATACAGGTGGGTCCCCAATGTTCGGTATTCCACCTTCTCTCCAATCTGGAAGGAAAAGTACAGAACTACATAGTGTAAAGGGATGAGCCGAACGCCCCCGTGTTCGATTCGACTTTGAACTCGAACAATTTCAAAAGTTCGAGTTCGAACTCTAACACGATCCGAACTCAATGGAAGTCAATGGGACCCGAACGTTCGATTTTGAGGACAAGAGGGCATATATGCAAGATATTTGCCATAAAAGGTGTATGGGGGTCCGGATAGTGCCCTGGGGGACAGGAAAAAAGGACAAAGTTTTAAAAAAAAACGTTTTTAAAGGGACAGTGCGTTTTCCATGAAATAAAGATTAAGAATAAAAATGAAAAATTTCTTCAAATATCGTGCCTAGGAGGTCCCCATAACCTGCCCGTGAAGTGGCGGATTTGTAGGATGTATAGAAACATTTAAAAACAAAAAAAATGACATTTCAAATGACGGTAAATGGTTTTCCTTTAATCTATTCATAAACAACTGCTTGGGGCGGCAGCCTGTATGAAAAGAGGAGACATTTTAGGACACGCAGAACAAGTTGAGTGATTTTTTTTGGGCTGAATTATGGTGAAACTTATGCAGGCTTTGGATGAAAGGAACAATAGGTGCTTTAAAATTGGGCCTTTAGTGTCGGCAACAGTGCCGTCACACCGTAACCTGTCTGTGGTATTGTGGAAGAATGCAGTGGTGGACCCTACAGTCCAAAAATTCAAATATGAATCTGGTAATCTAGACGTCAGTGCACCCAAATATTGTGCCTTTGGTGGCAGCAAGTGCCTTCACACCGTAACCCCTCTGAGGTATTGTGGAAGAGTGCAGTGGTGGAGGTTTTGGTAATGCAGAAGAGATCCCCGATCTATTCAGTTACATCAGCAGCTATAACAAAACCGGGTCAGCAATGTTTAGGCACTTGTACTGCGCTACTGTATATGGTGAGAATCGGCGCACACCAGTAGCAACAGGAAGCAAACAGAACAGGCAGGGAATACTCAGAGAGAATAGTCAAATGGCAGGCAGTCAGCAACAGATCGGGTCCTCAGAACAAGCAGGGTCAGTAACAAGTATACAAACTGATTCGGCAAGCTAGCGATGTGGGAATAAAGGCTGAGACACACTGAGCGGGTAGCGACGCACAGCGTAGCGAAGAGGAGCAAACATTTTGCAGGCTTGACTTCACTCCTCTCTGCCTCGCAGCGTGTCTACACTACATTACGTTTGCTTCTCACCGCACTGGACAGGAATCCACTAACTAAATTAAAATGTACACACAAAACCGTTTTATTTTCACAAAGCACATGTTATATAGGCAATAAAATAAATACTGAATAAAATACATCAAAAATTACTGTTAATTTAATAGGAATAGTATAAAAATATTAAAGGTAACCTTATCATATATATTATAGGGACACGGAGCGCTGTGTATAGAGTAGGGATGCATTGATACCACACACAGACATATACGTACAGTGGCAAGAAAAAGTATGTGAACCCTTTGGGATTACGTGGAGTTTCGCATGAAATGGTCATAAAATGTGCTCTGATCTTCATCTAAGTCACAACAATATGAAAAACACAGTCTGCTTAATCTAATACAACACAAACATTATATGTTTTCATGTGTTTATTGAACATAACATGTAAACATTCACCGTGCAGGGTGGAAAAAGTATGTGAACCCCTAGCCTAATGACTTCTCCAAGAGCTAATTGGAGCCAGGAGTGAGCCAACCTTGAGTCCAATCAGTGTGATATTATTGGATGTGTTGCTGAAAGCTGTCCTTCCCTTTAACCCTTTCGCTGCTGAGGCGTTTCACGCCTCTGTGCTGAGGTCATATTTACCGGTTTTGCTCATCATGTTTAAATGTGTTTTGAAGGCTTATTTTAGTATATGACCCAGACATATTATATATCGTTCTTTCCGTCAGACTCGGCAGATTCATAATATGTCATTATTATATGTATACGCCATGACCTGTCTGTATATTATAACAAAAAAATGCAATAAAATATGAATTTTCAATAATTTACAACGTGTAAAGTGTATTTTTTTCACATTTTAACATGCGAGCAATTGCGGTTATATTTTGTATGGGGTGCGCTTGTTAAAAAAATTAGAGATGGGGTCTCGTTACATTTTTTTTTGGGGGAAATTACGCGATTTTTAACAAACGCACCGCATACAAAAATCGTTAGTGCAGCATCATTGTTCACATTATAATTGAAATGGGAACAATATTGCTGCATTTTATAATTTTTTTTAAAAATACTTTATTTTTAATTTTTATTTTTTTTTAAAAACTTTTTTCAGTCGTGTTTGGTATCGTTGGAACGGCCATGCTCTGGCCGATCCAACAGTACCAAACTTTAACCCCTAGCTGCCACGGATCGGGAGATAGGGGGTTCATTGGAACCCCCTATCTCCACCGTTGGTGGCAGCTAGGGGTTAACTCCAGGACTGGCGTCATCGTGCTATGCACGATGACGCCAGTCCTCAGGGGGAGTTCCCGGAGGCTTGGTCGACATCCAAGATGTCGGCCAGCTCCGGGAAAGGATCACGAACCGGCGCTTTTCAGCGCCGATTCGTGATCCGGCTCCCCAGGGGTTAATGAGAGCCACCGTTTGGAAGGGCAGGCTGCGCCCTTCCAAGCGGTGCCTGTCTTGACCCCCTGCTCTCCGGCGATCGGGAGGGAGAGAGGTCCGAAGGACCTCCCCCCTCTCCCTTTCAGGCGCCTCCTCCGCACATGCGCGGGGGGGGGCGCCTGAATTAGATGTCTGATGTCTGATATCTAATGTCCCCGCCGGGCTCCCGAGTGCTGGGCTGACATCCAAGATGTCAGCCCGCACCGGGGGGCGCAGCAATCCGCCGGAATCCGGCAGATTGCTGCCTCCTGTGCTCGGACGCGCTGAGCGCGTCCGTAGCACAGGAGAACCACTTGGCTGGACGCGCTGAGCGCGTCCATAGCAGCCAAGTGGTTAAGAAAACACATACCAGTTTTGGATTTACTGGTTTCAAGAAGCACTGCCTGATGTGAACCATGCCTCGCAGAAAAGAGCTCTCAGAAGACCTACGATCAAGAACTGTTGACTTGCATGAAGCTGGAAAGTGTTACAAAGTATCTCCAAAAGCCTTGATGTTCATGTGTCCATGGTAAAACAGACGGTCTACAAATGGAGAAAGTTCTGCACTGTTGCTACTCTCCCTAGGCGTGGTCATCATTATTATTATTATTATTATTTATTTATAAAGCGCCAGAATATTCCGCAGCGCTGTACAATAAGCACAGTATAGACAGGGTTACAATACATTGAACAACATTTGACAAACAGTACAGGAGGAGATGAGGGCCCTATTTCCGTAGGAACTCACAATCTAGGAGATGTAAAGATGACTGCAAGAGCACAGCGCAGAATGCTTAATGAGGTAAAGAAGAATCCTAGAGTGTCAGCTAAAGACTTACAGAAATCTCTGGCACATGCTAACATTTTTGTTGACACATCTACAATAAGGAAAACATTAAACAAGAATTGAGTACATGGGAGGACACCACGGAGGAAGCCATTGCTGTCCAAAAAGAATATTGCAGCACGTTTGAAGTTTGCAAAAGAGCACCTGGATGTTCCACAGCACTACTGGCAAAATATTCTGTGGACAGATGAAACCAAAATTGAGTTGTTTGAAAAAAACACACAACACTATGTGTGGCGAAAAAAAGGCACAGCACACAAACATCAAAACCTCATCCCACTGTAAAACATGGCGGAGGGAGCATCATGGTTAGGGGATGCTTTGCTGCCTCAGGGCCTGGACGGACTGTTATCAAGACATTTTGCAGGAAAACAAAAGACCATCTGTCCGCCAACTGAAGCTCCGCAGAGGATGGGTGTTGCAACAGGACAATAACCCAAAGCATAAGAGTAATTCAACAAAAGAATGGCTTCAACAAAACAAAATACGCCTTCTGGAGTGGCCCAGTCAGAGTCCTGACCTCAACCCGATTGAAATGCTGTGGCATGACCTTAAGAGAGCGATTCACACCAGACATATCAAGAATATTGCTACACTGAAACAGTTTTGTGAAGAGTGGTCGTCCAAAATTACTCCAGATCGTTGTGCAGGTCTGATCTGCAACTACAGGAAACGTTTGGTTGAGGTTATTGCTGCCAAAGGAGGGTCAACCAGTTAAGTCCAAAGGTTCACATACTTTTTCCACCCTGCACTGTGAATGTTTGCATGTTCTGTTCAATAAAAACATGAAAACATATAATGTTTGTGTTGTATTATTTTAAGCAGACTGTGTTTTTCAAATTGTTGTGAGATGAAGATCAGAGCACATTTTATGACCAATTCATGCAAAACTCCACGTAATCCCAAAGGGTTCACATACTTTTTCTTGCCACTGTATATATCAACACGCAGATACATATATACACCCACCCACAGACCTCAGACCATATATACACATACGCACATGGGGGGGTGGCATGTGGACAATCTCAACTAATTTCCCCCCCATTTGGCTGATCCCTCCAGAAGAAATGTTGAACCCGACAGAGCAGAGAATATATATATATGCTTATAATATTCTGCAGTAAAGAGTGTCTTTATTTCTAGATTTTTTTGTATTTTTTTATGCATTTTTTTTCTACTTCTTTCCAAAAAAATTTTTTTAGAACTTTTGGCGAACGTTCCAAAAAAGTTCGTAGTTCTCGAACTTTCGAACAGCCAATGTTCGATTCAAACTCCGAACAGATCCGAACCGAACAGCTCATCCCTTATAGTGTAGTATTTTAATTGATACAAAATTCCTTAAACTGACAAAAAACAAACTCAAAATTTTCAAAGCGCATTAAACATGTGCTGCAATGGCTTAGACCTCCCACAATCTATCATCCAGAACTGTCCATGATCCGCCAACTGGTGGTCGCAAATTGCCTGGAATAATCCAACTTGGGGGTCACCCAGCAGCACACTGCTCAATTTTCTAAAAGATACCCCTCAATGTGTTTCGTGAGAACGCTGGTCTCCCTTCATCTGGAGTTAACTTCAGAATGTCCCCGGCCATTGACAAACGCAGTTAAAATTGGAGTACTTAAAGTGTAGGGATGAGCCGAACACTCCCCGAGTTCGGTTCGAGCCCGAACCCGAAATTCCCATTTGTTTGGGACCGAACCCGAACCCCCATGCAAGTCAATGGGGCTGAAAATTCAGTTTTTTGGAGTGCCCTCCAAGAGGGCATATATGCTACATATTTGCCATAAAAGGTGTATGGGGGTCCGGGTAGTGCCCTGGGGGACAGGAAACAAGGACAAAAAGTTTTTAAAAAAACGTTTTTAAAGGGACAGTGAGTTTTCCATGAAATAAGGGTTAAATATAAAAAAAATAATTCCTTCAAATATCGTGCCTAGGAGGTCCCCATAACCTGCCCGTGAAGTGGCGGATTTCTAGGATGTATAGAAATATGTAAAAACCAAAAAATGACATTTCAAATGACGTTAAATGCTTTTCCTTTAATCTATCCATAAACAACTGCTTGGGGCGGCAGTCTGTATGAAAAGAGGAGACATTTTCGGACACGCAGAAAAAGTTTACTGATTTTTTGGCGGTGAAGAGGCAGGAGAATGGAAACTTCTAGACCAAAAAGCCGATTTGGAAAGTGAGATAAATGGGAGAATTTTTCTGGTTCGGCTATTTTGACCTAGAATTTTCCATTCTCCAGTCATTCTCCTGAGTTTCACCTTTCTCTGAATAACCCTGTCAGGGATATTCAGAGAGCGGTGAAGAGCAGGAGAATGACTGGAGAATGGAAAATTCTAGGTCAAAATAGTCAAACCAGAAAAATTCTCCCATTTAGGCTAGGGTCAGACGTCTAGCCTGCACCAGGTGTTTTTAGTCTGGTAATCAATTTGATACATTGTACAATATAGTGAGGGTGGGGTAGTGTCTGCTTCTGATTGAGATTTGAGAATTAATTTCCCTAAAACATCCTAATATGCTGCATTTAACTGGTGTTTGAAAAAAATCTAAAGCAATGTTATTTTTCACCTCGGGATTAAACATTCACAGGGTTATTCAGAGAGCGGTGAAACTCAGGAGAATGACTGGAGAAGTGAAAATTCTAGGTCAAAATAGCCAAACCAGAAAAATTCTCCCATTTAACTCACTTTCCAAATCGGCTATTTGGTCTAGATTGTTCTCTTCTCTTGCCAGTTCTCCTGGCTTTCACCTCTCTCTCAGGGTTGTTCAGAGAAAGGTGAAAACCAGGAGAATGGCAGGAAAAGAGAACAATCTGGACCAAATAGCCGATTAGGAAAGTGAGATAAGGCTAGGGTCAGACTAACGCATTTTTCGCAGCGACCGTCAAAAAGTGCGTCCGAACGCATTGCCGTATTTTTTCACGGATTGCGCAAAAACGGTCATACGATGCGCATTTTTGTGTGTGATTTTTTTTCACGGATCCAAACCAGGAAACTTTGGGTTTCTGGACGTTATGTTGGCTGTACAGGAGCAGGGTCTGATGTCTCCAAATCACGCACACACGCCGCTAGTGGACGCAGCGCACTCTGTACGTCCGTACTAGCGGTTCTGCGTTCTCATAAAAATGCGTTCATTTTCCACTTGCGTTGCACAGCCGGACTTTCGTGCGACCGTACTTCGTATATTGGCTGTCATTGCCCGTCATTTGCTGCTAGTGCGGCCGTGATTCTGTGGTTTAATTCGGCAGGTTTATTCAGGAGAATCCCATAGGCTTCAATGTTAAAAATATTCCCGTTTTAATGCAATATCTAATAAACCGTTCATTATAAAATTCTGCAGTAAAGAGTCTCTTTATTTATAGATTTTTTTTAGGATATTTTAAGCATTTTTCAGAATTTTTTTAAAGTTATTTTTTCTGTATCAGCCCTTTGTACTATCATTCCCTGGACCTCATATGTAAATTTCAGACATTTTCGCTCAGTAGTTTCTTTACAAACAGCATTTCACTTTCACACATTCATACAAACTGTTTTCCTAATTTATTCACTGCCTCTTCTGCGGTGTCGGCTTTTTCCGGAGGCTGTGATTGGCTCCTGTTCGGGTTTTTCTGTGGTTTTCGGCAGGTTAATCCAGATGTTTTTGAGGGTTTTCGGCGTGCATTCGCTGGGTTTTGCGGTTAGTTTTTGGCGGGTTTGCGGCAGCTTTTCCCTGCAATTCGGGGACCCTGTGGTACTTGCTGAATACACCGCAGGGTCACCGAAATGGGATCGGCAAAACAAACCGAATTGAAGAGAACGAAAAGTCACCGAACGTGCTGTGACTTTTCGGATCTCTTTGAATAACCCTGTGTGTTTACTTTGATTCACGTGAGACTTTCTTAAAGACTTAAACTGAAGAAAGCAGAGTTGGTACCAGGACACGGAAGACATTTAAGGAGAGAGAAGTTCCTGTGATACATAAATAGGTGTTGAATGCAAACGAACAGGAAAAAATGGAATGTATTTTCCAAATATGTGCAAAAAAAATGAGTTTCTGTTCCAGATCTTTACATAAAGATATACATTTTCTATCCAGAACAGGTCCCACAAGAGAAAGAAAAAGCCAAAATGAAATACATCCAGCAGGTTTTATCGCGGTGATTTATTCGCAGCTCTTTGTAATCCTATATTTCAGTAAAATTTGCTTTGTTTCACACAATAATAAACCTTTTGAATATTGCTCAAGTCCTGGCAAATGTGTCTGGGAAATGAATAGAGACAAATATTTATTAAACGAATCGAAGATTCCCTTCTATCAGAGCTGTCATTAAATGCTGACATTTTCCTGGATGCGAGCTTCTTGTGTCGTCTTGTGTCCATGTTGGAAGATGAAAAGGACAATTGAGAGAAAAACATACATTCGAGCAAGTTTCAGTATAATGTTATAGAAAGCAAAGTCTTTTATTATTATAGGATTTAAATCCTTTATTTCACTGCCGTCTCCCCAGTATGAATTAGACTTGTTCACCGATTTTTTTTTTTCGGTTCGATTCGTTCAGATGTTTAAAATTTTCGATTCGGCTCGTTTCGACCGATTTCTGTTTCGATTCGGTTCGGCTCGTTTTTCGTGTACATTTTTTTTTCGGAATATCGACCATTTTTCGTGTTTTCGGGTCACTTTGCTTGTTTTTTGTATCGACTTTTCGTGATTTCGGAAATTTTCGTTTTTTTCGGAACGTCTGTTCTCCTCGTTTCAAAGTGTCTAACTCTATTCGTTTTGACGTAAACTACTATGGTTTACTTTTTTTATACTTTATATTTTTTTTATAATAAATTTTTGGTTTGTTTTTCGGATCTGATAATTCATTCTGTCGATACGATAATTCTGGCGATTCTATCGTGTTTTTTTTATTAAATAAAGATCCTTTTTTTCTTATGAATATACATTTCACAACTTTATTTAATCATATTAAAATGGTATGAAAGCCAAGGAACAAAAAAAATGAACAAAACGATTTAAAAAACGCTAAACTGACACGAATGGTCTGACTTTAAAAATAAAAACCAGAACAAAAGGTTTTAAAACCGAAAAATAGTTGATCAAAAATACGCATTTACAAATACAAAATTTACAGAATCAGCGATATAACCGATAATAGTTAAATATACGATGTCCAGAATTACCGAAATGGAACCGAAATCACGAATGGAACCGAAATCCATGAATAGAGCGAAAATAAATTTCGATTTGACACATTTCAAGTCCATTCGAAAACTCCGAAAAATTTTCGTTTCGGCTCGGAAAACTTTTCGGATCGGTCGGTTTTCGGGTCCGATCCGATTCGGAAAATCGGCCGAATCCGAAGACACGAATCGGGAAATTTCGTGAAAATTCCGAAACCCGAAACGTACATCCCTAGTATGAATCACCCAGCATGAAGTCACCAAGCAATGCTAAGGACAGGTGAACATCATCATCCAATCACATTTGGTTTTTAACCTACCTGGTGGTTTTCCCGAGTGGGGCTCGGGGTTAAATTAATCCCTGAAAGCGTTAACCCCACGCCACACTTGGGCTAGATACATACCTTTTTACCTGCGCTCCCTCTCTGACCTCCGTGATCGCATTTTCCTTCCGGCGATTGCGGCGTCCTGCTTCCTGGTTCCCTTCTTGTAACGATCACGATCATCGGGAGGTGACAGCGGAGGTCAGCAAGGGAGGACAGGGATGTATCTAGCTCGAGTGTGGTTTGGGGTTGCCACTTTTGGCAATGAAATTAACCCCGTGCCACACTTTGTATACCGCTAGGGGGGTAAAAAAATTGTACCGATTCTGACATATAAAATATTGCCAGGGAGGTTAAGGGGGGTTATTCACTAACCTCCGAATTCTCCCCAATTTGCACCCAACAGTGAATTTCACCGTTCTGAGTAATTTCGGGTAAATTCGTCGCTTCACTAAGCTGTCAGTTCTCCGACAGGTGAATTAACAGAGAAATACGGTGCAATTTGCCGTATAGACTATTATGTTTTCTATTCACAGAACACCAAACTGCACCAACATTCTGGCAAAATACGCTGATGGTTTCTGTTTGGGTTTAACCCCTTCAAAAACTTATCATTTATAGAAACGATGATTATTAGACTGTGGTTTAAACCTACATATAATAAACAAGTATCGCCAAAAAGTGCACTTTTCCAGCAAATGTATACTTGGCAATTTTCACACAATATTGCTCCAACCCTATTGATTTCAATCTCTTGGAAAATATCTAAAGAAATAATATTGTTGCGCAATGTTTCACAACCCTGATCCATGGGACCCTCTAACAAGGCAGGTTTTAAGGATCACCTTGGGGGAAATGGACAAAATCCTGCAATCACTGAGCAGCAAATCCTCACCTGTGCTGAGCATCACATATCTGGCAAACCTGGCCTATTGGTGGGACCTGAGGACCAAGGCTGGGAACCACTGGTGTAGAGCATCCATGGTACTTTCCACTCAACAAAACAAGGTCCCCGGCGAAGATCATTTCCCAGAAATAATAATCGTGGATTCCCATTCAAAACACCAGCTCACACTGGAATAAAAAAATGGTGGCTTTATTTTCTGTCCTCCTAAAAGCATTGGACAACCTCAGAGTTGGGCTCAAAGTAAAGTTGGCGGGGGGGGATAACAATAAAAATGCAACAAAAAAGTCTATTAGAAATTCATCAGGCAGTGGACCTGCTGCCCCAAAGCATCCACAGTCCAATAACTACTGGTTCCAGTCGACATATTTCCAATTGGTCCAAAAAGCGTCAAGTGAAGAACACAGAATATTTGGAGTCTTGGAGCTCCCAGGTCTGGTAACTAATGTCCCAGTGATCATAGGATGGCCGGTCTCCTCACATGGCTTACTGCTATGCTTGCTTTTTGAAGTGGTCATAAGAAAAATCTTTGCCCAGTAGTGTCGCAGTCTGTGTGCAAAGGGTGTTGGGCAATCTTGTGAAGTCCATGGCTCTCCGAGCACATGCCATGCGTTTCTCCCAGACCTCTAAGCATGGAAGCTCACGCTTCGCTTTATTTATCACTGGTGACGGGACTGAAGTTTGGGCCGCTTTTGGGTCGAGCATGATGTCACTTGATGGGTGACCTTGAAGTTACTACCTACACTTTCTAGCGTGTCTCCTCCGTCTTAAAATGTGTAATTACCAACTTTAACCGCCAACTAAACATGTAGCCCTATTAACATTGATGGGCATGAGGTCAGGACGGTTTAAGGGGCTATCGGAAGCATGGCAATGATGCAACCTCTTGTGAAAATATCACACGTTATACCCTGAACACCAAACTATCAAAAACGAGTGCACATCTAGTCAGGTCTCCGTCTGCCACCCTCACAGTATTCAAAGAACACTAAATGGCACAACGGAAAAAAAAATCTATCACAATAATAAATATATACAATGACCTAAATATATATATTGCATTGCGGTAAATGGTATCTATCTCATAATTGTCAAAGTACACATTAAAGTCCTAAGTAGAAAAATGCCAATAAGGACAAACCAGAAACCACCACCAAATGACTTCTGCTACAGCACATGGGAGGCAGGTTTCTGAGCGGGGGCACCCTATGCTGGAAACCCTAAAATACAGGTGACTCTAAAAATGACAGTTTTCTGAATCTTCTGTATCTTTAGAATTTGGGGTAACAGGGACCCACTGGCTTTGCCTCCTCTCCAGGCCTCTGGATGACATCATGATACCAGCCAACAGACTTCTGCCCAATATGTTCCTAGCGGCCAATAGGGCTGTGCATGGTTGAAAATTTGTTTCGTTTAGTTTCGTTTCGTTACGTTTTTAAATAATTTTGCAACTAATTTAGTTTCGTATTTCGTTTTGTTTTTCGTATCGATTGGAATTTCATCTATCATTTCAATAGTTGATATCGATTCGAATTTTGGATCACAAGATAAAACCCCAATTAAGCAAATTTTGCTGTTAAAAGAAAAGCTAGGGTTAAATTTTAAGCTGTGTCACAGATTTAGTATTTGAGTCAAATTAAACGGTGAAACAAAATTAATTTGTTTCATAAAGTCCTTTACTGACTATTACTTGTATTGTAAGTTAAGATCAATTCCATAGTTCATTTAAAATTCAATAGTTGATATCAAATTTTTCTTTTTACGATAATAGTGTAAAACGAAATAAATTCGTTATATTTCGTTTCGAATTCGTATCGTATCGATTCGTTATTCGGAACTACTTCCGAATACGAATTATCAAATTTAGTTCCAAATTCTGAATTTTTCCGAAACTAATGGGCATCTCTAATGCGCATCTTCGGCCAAGGTCGTGTTGGCGCGGCAACACTGGCGTTCCTCAGCCGGCCCTCCCATACACATGATCTTGACTAAGGTTCGGGAAATCTGGACCAAGGACGAAATGACGGCAACAGTGCAGGACTCTTATTAGTCCTATTTGAAGATCTGGTCGCCGTGGTTTTTAGATGTCTAGGGTGCTCGGTCGGCTGGACCGGGTCCGCGGGATGGGCTTCTCTTCTACTTTCTTCCTCTTCCCTTTTCCCTTCTGTCTTTTCCCCTTAGGTTCTTGCTTTACTGTTTCCAACCCGTTCCTCCGGACGGGTATTATTTTTGAAAAGGAGTGTCTCGGGGCGATGATCGGTTACTCTGGCATTGTCTGCTTGCTAGATATATATTCAATATAGTCTGGGCCACCATATTGCCCATGTGTATGCTGTCTTTATTTGTGCTATACTCCGCCAATAAAAAAACGTTATATATACCCCGAATTCATTTTTTTTAAAATCTGTGTATATAAATATATCATATGTGTTTACATGTGGGTATGGAGAACGTGCTCCATCAATGGCTCACTAAGGGTGCTTGGATTTCTAGTGGCACCCGATGACGAGGACGTTGCAGTCTCAGCAGTGAATCTTGGGTAATCGGATGAATAATAATGCGGTTATAGAACTCGCTGAGATTATTGGTAAATCAGGATTTTGTCAGCACTGTTGGTTAAGAGCTCTTTAATTCTATGGGAATCCATATTCTAGAACTTCGTAGCAGATTTAAGGCTTTGGACCAGCTTTGTTTACAAAACAAAAGGTGTCTCGATCTGCATTAATGCCCGATTGTCTCGTCTTCAAAGCGGGAACGCTCTTAAATCAATAAATGTTTTTTAGACTTTAACATTGGAAAGACTTGCAACAATCCGATTTAATATAAAAACAATAAAGTCTTTTAATCTAGCGCGCATCAGCAAATTCCTATTTCTCTATTTTCAAACAAAAATAACAACAGTGCATTAATAAGATCCTATTTCTGCTTTAGAATGAATCAAATCTTTGTTCCTCTCAGTAAAGGATTAAGACGGCTGCTATTTTGGTAATAAGATGAGTTTGATGTACTTACAACGCAGCAGCGGTCCAAGTTGGATGCTTGAAGAGGGAAGGAACACTGTTACCTCAGATGAACCTGTTCTAACGAGCATCTCGCAGAGCAGTAAGTCCGATACAAAGCTTTAATTACAGAATGTGACAATGCGCTTATAATTACTGTTTGATAGAACTCTTAATAGGACTTGGAACTATGCTTTCTTCTGTGTCAAAAATCCATGCAGACCTCATGACGTGTAACAAAGGGTTCTTAGGGGTTTATGTAAAACTCGATACAAAGTGTCCCACTGCTCTGCAGAGGGAGGTATTCAGAGCATTGAATAAAGCCTTGGATACGATCCTGCAACAAATTATGATAATACCCAACTCCCGTACACAATTGGGAACCAAATATGCTAAAACTACAGTATGGACTCTGAGACTTGGCTGTGAAATACACTTTCCTATGTTAGAACTATTTTCTTGGCAATATATTAAGACTATTATGTAAGAAACATAAATATTGGAAGAGAAATCACCAGTAACAACTAGGGATGTGCGCTTCGTACCGATTCGGTGCTTCAGATTCGTCCAATGTACTCGACTGAAATATTGAAATATTTCCAGATACAAAACGAAAACATTTCATATGGACATGAAATTTGTAAAATCATAAGTCCTTTTCGTTCTATTCGCGATTTCGGTTCCGTTTCGGTTAATTTCGGACAACGTATTTTCATATCGTTTCGAGCTCGTTTCGGTTCCGTTGCTGATTTCGTAATTTCGTATCGTCAGTCACCTTTTTCACTTGTTCCAGTGCTTTCTTTCTGCATCAATAAATTAATTAGCTTTTCCCTAAATCCCCAGTCGAAATAAAGTTGTGCAATGCATATTCATAAGAAAAAAAGGAGCTTTCCTAAACGATACATCCGAAGAAACGAATCGGAAGGATCACCGTATCGACCAAAATATCGGAGCATCCGAAATACCATACGTCTAAAGTCAAAACGAAATGGACCCTTGGAAACAAAGAGAACAGACGATCCGAAAGACTGAAATTCCCCGAATTCACGAAACAAAAATCGATACGAAACGAGCCAAAACGAAAATGCGCCGAAACGATCCGAAATGAAACTTTGAAATAACCGAACGAGACGAAACAAAAAAAAGAATGCGTGCACATCTCTAGTAACAACACAAATGTTAGACTAGTCTCTACCTGTAAGTTGCAACCAATGGATGCATGTGTGTGTGTGTATAATATATATTTATATACATGTATGTAACGTTTATAATTGTAGAAGACCTTTGCACATCACCTATAAAAAAAAAAAAAACATTTAAGTTGTGGTGGAGGGCAAAAAGTGAGATTAACAGCCTCCACATAGCAAATAATAAAGTTTATAATCGTAGAAGACATTTATACATCACAGGAATTCAGGGAACTGCTTTACCCGCAGAGCTCATGTGCTACATTCCTCATATGCAGCAAGGAACTCTGGGTAGGACATGTAAATGAGGTCTCCAATTTCTCCCTTTTTTGCTTCATGGGTCTGTTTTAACACAGAATCTACCTTGCCAGTGCAATACCATATTATAGATGGCTCTTTAGCTAATGTCAGGTTATGCAAAAAAAGTGAGCTATTGGAGACTTAATTTGGTGTCTTACCCAGAGTTCCTTGCTGCATATGGGGAATCTAGCACATGAGGTCTGTAAGCGGTTCCCTGAATTGCTGGAATCTGTAGATGACTTCTACAATTTCTAAAGTTTATTATTTGCTATTATTTGCGGCATCCTGCTTCTGGTTTCCCTTCTCTGCGCGTACCACGAAGCAGGGGGGCGGGACCTGGCGGGGGATGCAAAAAAAAATGTAATTGATTTTTAAATAGGATTTTTTTTTTTTTTTTTTATCGTTTTGACATTATTTTTTAGGCTCGTGCCAGACTAGCGCAGCTAGTGCAGCCGTGCGCCCGCACTTACCGGCGGCCGTCGCAGCCGCGTGATGCAGCGACGGGTGCCGGTCACACGCTTGTGCGCCCACGATCTGCGTGCGCAGCAAGCGGCCGTTTAGGGAATGAATCTGTTGATGCGCTAGAAAGCGCATCAACGGAGCTGCAAAGCGCGATCTTCCATAGGAGGATCGCGATTTGCATAGCTGGGGGCACTCAGCGGCAGCGCAGAGTAGAAGGAACATCCACTCTCATGGACGTTCCTTCCGCTCTGCAGTGCGCTCATCTGGCATGAGCCTAAATGTCACAGTCAGACCGCCAGGGAGGATAAACATAGTCTGTCAATACATTGATAGCGATTTAGACAAAGGAATATGAAAGAAAGTTTTTGGAACTTTGCATCTTATTTTTTTTTTCTCTCTATCTGCTACATGTTTGTGGAAAAACAAACAAATAATTGTTCTTTAGAGGATTGCTCTATATTTTTATTTATCTTTTAATTTACGCAAAATAAAAGTTTTCTACGCAACGTGCGTGCGTTTACGTGTTTTATATCCGTGGCTCTGCTTGGTGCTTTGTTTCTCTATTCTGCCTGTTTCCTATAACACGGCATCGCTGATCGAATGTCCCGGTGAAACGTCCGATCATACTTTTTTGGCTTATGAAAATTTAATAAAGGATGCGCACAAAGAATACAAAAAAGGTTTGTGACCAGTTCTGTATCTGCTTCAGTCTGCTGTCCTTGCCTCACCTCCTCCTCCTCCTCCTCCTCTTCCCCTCCGCCTCTGGATCAGAACACCTAGTTTAGACATTGCTTAGGAGCAAAATAAATGCAAAATTAAGCTCGGCGCATGTTTGCCATCCTCAAGGCTGCTGATTGTACACGGACAGGCAGCTTTACTGACAGCTTCCATGGCAACAGTTTCCAACTCAAATATTCTTTTCAAATGATGCAAACGGATACTGAATAAGGTACCGTCAAAACCTTTTAATTATAGCGCAGATAAATAAATGAAGGACTTCGACTTTGCTACCAAATCTATAATTACCCCTTCTCAAGCCAGATATTGTGGACTGTTTCCTTTAATGTTCAGCCAGAAATGATTAACCCTTTCACTCCAATGACAACTTTTGCGCAATAATGAAATAACTAGCTGCAGGGCTCAAAATCTCCACTTGCCCACTTACTTAGGACGAGCTGAATTTTTAACGGGGCGAGTGGAAATTTGTCCATTCCTCCAAGGTGATCCTCAAAACCTGGCCTGTTAAGGGTACTTGAGGACCACGGTTTGGAACCACTGCTCTAGAGCCAAAGATGGGACTGGGTTACAATGTTTTAATGGCAAAAATAAAACTTTACACGGCGCCAAGATCACATAAACAAGACATACAAAATATAACAAAATGCACAGATCAGTTCTTGAAATAAAATGGGACTTAAACAAAACACAGAAGCCAAACTTACAAAGGTAGCTCTTCCATGAGTATTTCGGCTTTTTAAGTCCACGGAATGTTCCATGTTCCTTCAACAAAAGTCCTTAAGAAATACAGGATTCTACTTGTGGGTACTGGCCTTTTGTCTGTTCAACACCCACCCCACCTCCACTCATCTCTCGTTAAGGGATGGGTCCTCTGATCAAGGATCCATCCAGCCCTCCATCCAAGAGAGCAGATTATCAGAAGAGGGGTCGTAAATACCAAAGGTGCCTGGCAATAGTGAAACATCTGGCCTTCTCCAGTGGGATATTAATATTTTTTACACCCGCCAGCCAGCTTTAACTGTCCTAGTTACTATGATATCATTATTCAAAAGGACAAACGGTACCATTTGAGTCCAAACATGACTCGGCTACCATATATTTCTGGGCCAAGTTAATACAGAATACGGTTTTCCTTTTCTCAAATACAATACTCTGGAAGAGGGGGGGGTTTGGAGGGAACAGAAGATGCAGAACCCCCCCCCCCACACACATTCTGCATTTAAATCTGGCACAAAACACAGAAGCCAAACTTGCAAAGGTAGCTCTTCCATGGGTATTTTGGCTTTTTAAGTCCACGGAATGTTCGATGTTCCTTCAACAAAAGTCCTTAAGAAATACAGGATTCTACTCGTGGGTACTGGCCTTTTGTCTGTCCAACACCCACGCAATAACAAGGCCTGTGCGTGACAATGGGTGGGATCAGAGGTGGGAAGTAACTCTTTGCCCTGGCTAGTGGCGTCTGAAGTGACATTTTGACTCCTGGCTAACAGCAATAATCAGAAGAAGCTCTGCCCTCGTCTGCTCCCTCTAGTTATGAAGTTGAGTAGAGGAGTCAGTGCCGGGTCTAAAAATTCCAAAGTAATAGAGCTATTCGGCTATATCATTGCAGGTGCAGGAGGCCAGTGAGAGCTGCTGTGTCACGCATAGGATCTCTTCGCGCCGCTGCAGGTTCTTTTTCTGGCCAACAGAAAATCTAAACAGGAAACGTGAGATTAATGCTAGTTCTCATTGTCCAAGCCAGAAACATACCATGTATTTAGTCTCAAGGTAAACTGCCAAGTTTTATTCTAGATGGGGGGGGGGGTAACATTAGTTATGCGTAATTTTTTGTGGCTGCTGTTTTGATGACGCCTGGCTATGTAAACTTACATAAGGCTTACATTCAAGGATTATGTAAATGCTGGAGTTTAGGTTTTGGCTCCGATTTAAAGACCTTAAAGTCTTTGTTTACATGACGGAAGTGGAGACTCGTTTTACATTACACACGGGCCATAGGCATTTTTTTTTAAATCGTCTTTAAAGGAACACCCCAGGCACCAATACTTTGATAAAACTACCAAAATCTAAACATTCCACACCAAAATACGTCTAAATAACTTTATTATTAACAATTAAGTGGTTAAAATCTTACCTGTTAGACCAAGCTCATAAGACGTCTAAGTGCCTAAAATAGAATATGCTTCTCAATCGTATAACGCTATGGGGGTTATTCAGAGAGCACCAAAATTTCGGTGTACTCTTTTGGTGCACTTAGGGGCGCTTCGGTGATTTCAATTTGCCGACAATGCGGTTAATTCATCGTCCACCGCAGTGTCCCGAAAGTGAGCCTAACGGGACCCGCTGAACGCCAGCGATCAACCCGCCGACAATCCTCCAAGCCGGTTGGCGAAAATACCCGATAAGCCACCGAACTGGAAAAAAAAAACAGAAAAAAAAAACTCTATTAAAGTGTTTAAAACGATAAAAATGCATGGAAATAGTAAAAAAAAAATCCTATAAAAAAATAATAAAATGGTCTGTTACAGAATAAAAAAAAATGGATATAAAATATTCTGCCTAAAATAGACTTTTTGCTGCAAATGAAAATATTAAACCGCTGAATAAAAAAATAATAAAAACGTGAATATTTTTTAACCATGGCGTGAATCCTATGGGATTTGCCTTTCTAAACCTGTTGCACTGAAGCACCAAAAAATCTGGGCATTTTGACAACATTTCGGTGCAGTTCGGCGTTCCCTGAATAGATTTACCATTACTTCTCTATTGGATAATTTCACTGTCGCCGAATTGCGTCGATCTGATGCGCACTGCACCGTTTTTTGCTGGCAATTCAGCACCGGTATTTGGCAAGTTGCCAGCTTTCTGAATAGCCCAATTGGCGTGAAATTAACCGTACGGTGCAATTTGGTGGCACGTTCGGCTCTTATTGAATAACCCGTTACGCTGAAAAATGCATAGTAGATTAATAAATGGTCATAGCTTAGTTCAGTAGTATATAAGGAATTTACAGCTGAAAAATACACAAAAATGGAAACAGGAGATAAAAAAAACTAACTTTATTTCTTTTTACCTGGCATTGTTACAGGAAAAAAAGGAAAAAAGTAGAATGTTCTTTATAATGTGTTTAATAATGTGGTTGTGTTTGTAATGCACAAGTAATCTAGCTACAGTTTATGTAAGTGGTCCTGTCCCTTTAAATCCCTGCTCAATAAATTTTTGTAATTTCCTAAGGATAAAGTCAACAAACACAAAGGTTTCCAAACACGCAACCTATTGTTTTCTTTTCAGTCTTCGTTTTCATAAACATATTTAAGCATTTATTACTAAGCCGTTACCTGATAAATAAGCGCAGCAGCAGGTGATAATTAATTAAAAACTGGATTTTGCATTAATGTTTCTGTTCAATATTTCGAGCGGCAAAACCGAGCAGTTTTGGTGCAACAATAGAGACATTCCGTGGCTTTTGAATTATTCCAATCCTCCTGGGACCGTAGTGTTTGCCAAGGAGAGCAATAGTCCCTTGGTACATTCCATTCTCAAAAACAATGCTTTGGTTCCAATGTTGCAGATTTGACAGATGTCTGTACCAACCAAAGCTTAACCCCATCCATGCTGATGCATTCCACCAAACCTTTCAAAGGGTCATAGAGGGACACATTTGTTATTGACCATGTTTATTGTGCTACGATAGAATTGCTGAGAGTTTTGGTTCTTCTGCCATATCTTTATCCTGTTAGTTTGTATCTCGGTTGTTTTTTAAGCAAAACAAACACATATTTTAAAAGATCAAAGTAAACTGAATAATCTTATTGCTTTGTAACAGTGTTACACGTCCAACAAACCACACATTGGATTGAAAAGCTACATAATGCAATCGCTGGTTACGAACACTAGGGCTGCTATCACAGATCTGGAAGCCCATTACTGGACCGCTGGTCGGGCCCACTTTCCCTCAGCTACCCATATCAGAAAAATAATTAAAAATAAGACCTTTTGTGTCTCTTGGGCTTAATTTACAGGGTTATTCAAAGCGATCCGAATTGCTTGAGAAATGTAACCGAACGCTGAAATTTCCGCGTTCGGTTACCTTTCCTGGCCATTCGACTATTCAGAGAGCAGGCAATTCGCCAAATCTTGGCGAATTGCCTGCACATATGGTGCCTGTTCGGTGCCTGTTCGAGGGCAGTGAAATCCCCATAGAGAAGCAATGCTTCGTCTATTCAGAGAACACAAACCAGCAGTGAAAGGTTCTCGAAATGCCCTGCCATTCGGTGGTTTAATTCGGCAGGTTTATTCAGGCGAATCCCATAGGCTTCAATGCTAAAAATATTTTAATTCAATATCTAATAAACTGTTGATTATAATATTCTGCAGTAAAGAGAGTCTCTTTATTTATAAAAAATTTTTAGGGTATTTTAAGCAATTTTCGGGGGGGGAGTTTTTTGAAAAAAAATTCAGCTTTATTTTTTATTTATTTTTTAAGTTTACTTCTTTTTTCTGTAACAGCCCTTTTTATTATCATTCATTGGATCTTATATGTAAATTTCAGACATTTTCGCTCAGTAGTTTAATTGCAAACAGCGTTTCACTTTTCAAACATTCAAGCAAACTGTTTTCTTAATTTATTCACTCCATTCGTCTGCGGTGTCTGCTTTTTCTGGCGGCTGCGCTGCGTGTGATCAGCGGCTGCTAGGGTTTTTCCGGTGTTTTCGGAGTGGTTAATCCAGATGTTTTTGCGGGTTTCCAGTGCACCTTCACCAGGTTTTGCGGTGAGTTGTTGGCGGCTTTGCGGTGACTTTTCCCTGCAATTCGGGGACCTTGTGGTGTTTGCTGAATACACCGCAGGGTTGCCGAAATGGGATCGCCAAATTGAACCGAATTGAAGAGAATGAAAAGTCACCGAACGTGCGGTGACTTTTCGATTCTCTTTGAATAACCCTGATATATTATAGCATGTGGGCTAAATAGCTGGTGGTCCAAGAAAAGGAGAGGTAGTGTTGAGCCGATGGTCCTTGGGATGCCCATCCACTATGCATTCCATTGCTTGATCTGTTACACACTCTTCTTGCCGTTCTTTCTTGGAAACACGTTCGTCTGGGTATGTTCTATGTTTACTATTTTGAAATAAAAATTCCCTCGTGAGCGTGCATTCCGTCTGCACCTCTGTCTTGGGCAGTCCATACTACTCGCTGTCTCGGTGATAAATCGGGGTCCTCATTCTGGCCCCAAATGCCGTGACCCACTGGGAAACTTGTTGGTGCCTTGGAGGGCCAGTTCTGGGTGGCATGGAAGGTACCCTTACACCTGTGGCACTTGGATGCACTGGGTTTGGTAAGGACCCCCTGGAGCCACTGGGCCCCTGAACATGTCATGGGTTTTGTCAGCCCCTCCCTGATGTTAGCACTGCGACTTGCGCTGTTGTAAAAGAAAAAAAGTGTGTTTTTGTTTTAATCATGTAGACCACTGTATCTCTGGAGCTCTAAGTGCTAGAGAGACATGAGGTCTCATTGGAAAGGCTGGATTATGACCTTTCCAGTGATACCACATATAATCAGTTTAGATTTATATAATAATAAACTAACAAATAGAAATATAAGAGAAATATTTTAACACCGCACTGTTAGTTTACAATTATAAAGTGCACAGTGATGCTGCGCTAACTCGCCTTCTCATTTCCCACACTGCCAGCAAGTGTGGAGCTGATGATGTAACGCATTGTTTCATCGACAACCTAGACCGTGGTACTGCAGTGAGGAGAGACTGGGGGACTTTGGAACCTGTATCTCTGAATTGTACAGCGCACGAGGTTAAGTGAGGTGTCATTGGAAAGATCAGAGTCTGGTCTTTACAATGATACCAAACATGAGCATGTAATGTGTAAAAATAAAAAGCTGGAAAAAGTAAATGTAAAATGTATTTTTTTTCCTCTGTTCTACGGCAGAGGCAATATACGCTGCACTAGCTCAACTAAGGCAACTGATTTTGCTGCTTCTTTTGATTTGACGCAGAGAAACTTTTTTCAGTTTTTCTTAAATGATTTTTTTTTTTTTTTTTTAGTTTGCCACAAAATGAAAATTTAAAATGTAATTTTGGATTATTATTATTATTGTTGGGGGGTGGGTGGTAGGGACACTCCACATTTCTGACCCTAAGGCTCCTGAGATGCAAATCCAGCCCCGTTTATGCCCATTTATTTAAAGGGGGGAAAGATATTCTATTTTTCAGCAGTGTGTTCCTTTAAAACACCCCACCCGATAAAACCGATAGGAAATCTAGATTATACAGAATCACCTGTTTTGGCATATTTTGGGGTTGATCAGGAGCTTTTGGTTTTTCCAGGAGTTGGGCGTTAACATTCTTTGCAAACCTAAACGAAAATGTGGTCAACTGTGCCTTGACCAAAACCATACTGGTTACTTATCAGCGAAGATGTAGAAGCTGGTGTCAGATGAGCGCACTATGTGCCCCATACTGACTTGCCTCCCGGCGTCAATTGCAGCGACGGGGCAGGCCACACGCTGTTGTGCACCCGACAGCAGCCGTGCAGCAAGCCTCCCCGTCAAAGTGCTATGACTCGTGTTGGACGGGGCTCCAAAGCGCGATCTTCCATAGGATGATCGAACCTTGTAACCCTGAGCGCACTAACTGCGCCCAGCCAGGTGGCCATACGGGCATCGAGTGGAAGGAACGTCCACTCTCACGGACGTTCCTCCTGCTCCGCAAAACCCTCGTCTGACACCAGAACAGACATAAAGTCAGCTTGAATTTCCAAAAGTGAGGACATTCTTTTAATCATAATCCCATTCGATCTCTGCAAAGACATTGACATTGCTACAATCCACAATGCAACAGGAGATAACCCGAACAATGCAATCATCGACCAAACGTCGGCGGCGGTAATCAGAAACGTATCTATCAATGACAAATTCAGAGGTTTTTTCAGTCCCCGGCTCTGAAGAAAATAATGTAAGGTATAAAAAAAGTTATGTTTTGTAAAGAATTAATAGAATAAAAGTTTTTTTCTAGAGCGATACATTCTAGAGCTGAGCATAAGAATCGCTAACCGCATCCGAGGGACGATCAGTCATTTCAGTACGGTTATATAAAGCTAATGCATTGAGATCAGACCAGGACAATTAGGCAGCCTATGCTTCTTTTTTAAAAGCAGAAAATATTTAAAACCCTCCAAACGCTGCTTTTATTGAATTCTTAAATGGATATTCCTATTAAAAATTGTTCCCATTTTTTTGCCCTTAACCCCTTTGCTGCCGAGTCAATTCACCCCCGTGTGCTGAGCTCATTTTCGCCGTTTTGTGCTCATCGTGCTTAAACGCGATTTGAAGTCATGTTTTATTGTGGGACCCAGGCAAGTTATATATCATTTTTTTCTTCAGTCTCGGCAGATTCTAAATATATCATTATTATGTGTATTTATCGTGTCTTGACAGAATTTTATAACAAAAAATGTCAAAGTGTAGATTTATATACAACTTTCAACTATTTACAGCGTATACAATTATTTCCTCACATTTTATCATCCAAAACTTTGTGGTTATGTGTTCTAAAAAGTAATTTTTATGAATTATATTAGTATGTTAAAACATTGACCTTGATCCCAGCGTGGGAAATGAGGTAAGTAATGTGGTATTGCTCATTTTGTACTTAAAAAAAATGGACAATGCTGATTTCTTTAGAACAAAGTACAAAAAAAAGAAAGAAAAAAAGGTTTTAATGTTTATTTTATTTTTTAATTTTTAAAAGGTCATGTGTACTATCGTAAGAAAAGCCAGACTCTGGTCTTTCTAATGACACCTCAGCGGTATCCGGTCTCTCCTTGCAGTAGTGAGGCAGCTGAGGTTTTAGATGAACCAATGCGTAACAACGCTTGGCGTCATTACCTCCACGCTTGTTCCCAGCGTGGGAAATGCGAAGAGGAGTTAGTGCAGTGGCATTGCTTACTTTCTAAGCAAAAGTACATAACGCCACTGCCTTAGCACAGAGGAAAAGAGGAAAAAAAGGAAAATTTGCATGTAAAATTTTTGTAAAACTCACTATTAGATTTTGGTAAATGTTGCATTATGGGAAAAAATCCACAAAATGGAAACCCGGTATAAAAAAAACTAATTTTATTATTCCTTTTTACTTCAAAGAAAAAAACTGCAGCATGTGTTTTATAATGTGTTTTATGTGTTTGTGTTTTTATAATGCACAAGTAATTAGTTACAGCTTATGTTAGTAGTTGTGTCCCTTAAAATGTTAATGCACATTTATGTTGCATTTCGGCTCAGCACATACTGAAGACTGAATACACATATTCTGACATTAAATTAAAAAAAAAATAGGACGCTATTCCGAGGGAGCATTAACCATTGTGTGTCACCGGCAAACGTTAACGTTCCACTTGTTATTCTAAGGCTAGGGTCAGACTAACGCATTTTTCGCGTTGTCTGTGAAAAAGTGCGTTCGAACGAATGGACGCATTTTTTCACAGAATACGCGATAGCGGTCATATGATGTGCATTTCCATCCGTGATTTTGTACGGATCATCAATAAAACACTTTTTGTGTCTGGACGTTATGTTGGCCGGACATTAGCAGCGTCTGACGTCTCCCAATCACGCACACACGCCGCTAGTGGACGCAGCGCACTCTGTACGTCCGTACTAGAGGTTTGACGTTCTAGAAAAAATGCGTTAGTTTGCCACTTGCGTTGCGCGGACGAACTTTCGTGCGGCCGTACTTCGTGTGTTCCCCAGCATTGGACGTCATTTGCTGCTAGCACGGCCGTGATTTCGTGCGTCTAAACGCACGTTAAAACTGCTTTCGTCTGGCCCTAGCCTTAGTCGAGCAGGAACGAGCATCACTGTTTCCTGCGGTTCATTTTTGTGGCCTCTGCTTTTTGCGTCGGCTCCTTTTTTGCGTTGGCTCCTTTTTTGCTTCCTCTGCTTTTTCTGTCCTTTCAGGGTCCTCTCCTTTTTTGCGTCCTCTGTGTCCTCTCCTTTTTGTTGGTCATTAGGCTGGGGTCAGACGAACGCAGTGCGAACGCGCATGCAGCCGTACTTTATCACGGCTGTAGTAGCAGCAAATGACGGGCAATATACGAAGTACGGCCGCACGAAAGTGCGGCCGTGCAACGCAAGCGGCAAACAAACAAATTTTTTTGAGAACGTGATACCGCTAGTACGGACGTACAGAGTGCGCTGCGTCCGCTAGCGGCGTGTTTGTGTGATTGGGAGACGTCAGACGCTCCTAATGTCCGGCCTACATAACGTCCAGACACAAAAAGGGTTTTATTGATGATCCGTACAAAATCACGGACGGAAATGCGCATCGTATGACCGCTATCGCGTATTCCGTGAAAAAATACGTCCATTCGTTCGAACGCACTTTTTCACGGACGACGCGAAAAATGTGTTCGTCTGACCCTAGCCTTATTCAGTCGTCCGCAAGAGACCAATAATAAAAAAAATCCAACTACCCTAACTTGTATGACCAGCTATTTTGCGAAGATGTATTTGTGTTGTTGACTTTTAATGATGTCGCAGAGACGGGGGGGGGGGGTGTTTTCAGGCTGGCGGTGGAACATATGGGCCTTGAAAGTGAATTTTAATCAGTACCATGGACAGGGGCTTCGACATACAGTGCCTGTAGGAATCCTCCGCATGCAGCTGCTCTCCCTCACATTCCTACCTGTTACAGTTGTCAGGACTCCAAAGCAGAAATCCTGATCATGCGGGAAGTAGAATTATGGATATATATATATTTATTATTGTATTTTTTAATCCTGTTGAAACTGCAGCAGGTGTAATGCTCTTATATTTTCTACGCAGGTTCTCCGCCGTTTCCCTTGTTGACTGATTTGCTTATATATCATCGACTGTGTAGGGTATTCTCACACATACATTTACAGTTATTCACATGGCACCAACATATACTGCAGTGCGGTACAATAGGTAAAATGAAAATAAAACCTGTTTACCTGCAGAAACAAGCGGTGAAGAGAAACCTGTTCAGACAAGCTTACAGCCCAAGATATGGGGGGGGGCGGCGTAAATACAGGGTTACTTGGTGGTGGGGGGGGTTAGAATATTAGAAATTGAAGGAACACACTATTAAAAAATAGTTACCCTTTTTATTGGCAACAAATGATAGGGCAGATGCAGCTGACCACTTCTGCCTGATTTTTTTCAAAATCTGGGTGTGGTGGAGGAAACTCCTCTGCTTCACCCAGTGATTCTGCCAGAATGGGGCAAGAGGGCAGGGGGGGGGGAGAAACGGAGACTCTACACATACTGACTACTTTAAAACAGTAAAGTGGTCTGGATTACTAGAGTGTTACTTTAAGGGATGTGTGCAATGCGGGAAGGGTTTGCTGAGCCAGGAGTATAGTTAGGCTTGGTGCCGCCTTAGGCTGTCCAAATTCTACTTCCCTTTCCCCCAAAATATCTTTATTTTTTATTTTTCGTTCTTGAAATTATAAAAATGTCACTAGGTCAAAAGCGAAGTATCTAATTTACATAAAGTTATTTCTAACAATATTCATTGCAATTTGAAGACTAGTTGTTGGGAGCACAGGCAAATCTACAGGTTGGCAAGGGGGGGGCAACTGCCCCCCTAGTTATTCCTTACCCCCCCCCCACCCGTGCACCAATGCCACCTCTTCCCACACTTCTTCTGACCGCTGTATCTTCATCCCTTCGACCTTTCCAATGATACCCAGCATGACCTTTTTCAGTGTAAAAAAAACCCAGCAAAAAAAGTAATTATACCTTTTTTCTTTTTTCCCACAGAGTTGGAATGGCTCAGAAGTGAAGGGGTTAATGGAAAGACTATAGATCACATTGTGTATTACTTTAGCTTTTCCCTTGGTTTAGTTGAATATTAAGGGTTAATGGGAAAGCTTCATCCTGCAAAGTATAGATTTTCTTCCTTGATTAATGGCATTTTAGGGGTTAATAGGTAGGCTACATGCCTCACAATGTATTCATTTCATGGTTTCCCTTGATTAATGGCATTTTAGGGGTTAATGGGCAGGCTACATGCCTCCTTGTATTCATATCATGGTTTCCCTTGATTAATGGCATTTTATTAATTTTTATTTTGAGAAAATGTCAGCAGTACAGCAGACAAATAATAAAAAAAAAGAAAACAGTGAAGCGCCCTCAGGAATAGGGATGAGCCGTACACTCCCCGAGTTCGGTTCGAGCCCGAACCTGAACTTCCCATTTGTTAGGGACCGAACCCGAACCCCATGCAAGTCAATGGGGCTGAAAATTCGTTTTTTTTAGAGTGCCCTCCAAGAGGGCATATATGCTACATATTTGCCATAAAAGGTGTATGGGGGTCTGGGTAGTGCCCTGGGGGACAGGAAACAAGGACAAAAAGTAAAAAAAAAAAAAAACGTTTTTAAAGGGACAGTGAGTTTTCCATGAACTAAGGGTTAAAAATAAAAACCAAAAATTCCTTCAAATATCGTGCCTAGGAGGTCCCCATAACCTGCCCGTGAAGTGGCGGATTTCTAGGATGTATAGAAACATTTAAAAACAAAAAAATGACGTTTCATATGACGGTAAATGCTTTTCCTTTAATCTATCCATAAACAACTGCTTGGGGCGGCAGCCTGTATGAAAAGACATTTTAGGACGCGCAGAAAAAGTTTAGTGATTTTTTTTTTGCCTAAATTATTGTGAAACTTATGCAGGCTTTGGATGAAAGTAACAATAGGTGCTTTAAAATTGGGCTTTTAGCGTCGGCAACAGTGCCGTCACACTGTAACCCCTCTGAGGATATGAATCTGATACAGGCATCAGTGGCAGTGCACCCAGATATTGTGCCTTTAGTGCCAGGCCAGCAAGTGCCATCATACAGTAACCCCTCTGTGGTATTGTGGAAGAATGCAGGGGTGGACCATGCGGTCCTATATTAAAAAGATATGAATCTGGGAATGGGTGTCAGTGCACCCAGATATTCTGCCTTTGGTGCAAGACTGCCAGGCCAGCAGTGGCGTAGCGTGGGTTGTCAGCGCCCGGGGCCAACCAAGAATTGTGCGCCCCCCCCAACCTGTGGACACATTATCGATATTGCCCCAGCTCTCACATGAATATTGCCCCAGCTCACACATGGATTTGCCCCAGCTCACACATGAATTTGCCCCAGCTCACACATGGATTTGCCCTAGCTCATGGATTTGCCCCAGCACATGGATTTGCCCCAGCTCATAGATTTGCCCCAGCACATGGATATGCCCCAGCTCATGGATTTGCCCCAGCACATGGATTTGCCCCAGCACATGGATTTGCCCCAGCACATGGATTTGCCCCAGCACATGGATTTGCCCCAGCTCATGGATTTGCCCCAGCTCATGGATTTGCCCCAGCACATGGATTTGCCCCAGCACATGGATTTGCCCCAGCACATGGATTTGCCCCCCAGCACATGGATTTGCCCCCCAGCACATGGATTTGCCCCAGCTCATGGATATGCCCCAGCTCTCACCTGGATATTGCCCCAGCTCCGGCAGCGGGAGTGCCTGCCCGCCCCGGTCCTGAACAGCGTGCGACTCGAGTCCGTCCTGTTGAAGGAGAGTCGGCTGCGTGCGTGCGCAGGTCACGCGGTCCGGCCAGTCAGGTGGTACAGAGACTCAGTACCACCTGATTTAGACGGACCACGTGACCTGCGCCTGCACGCAGCCGCCTCCCCTTCAATCAACAGGACGGACTCACTGTTCAGGACCGGGCAGCCGGCAGGCACTCCCGCTGCCCGGCATCTGGGTCTCCTCAACCCGCGGGCCCTTGGGCGGCGCCCGAGGGCCTGGCGGGTCAGTCGGGCCACAAGTTTTAGGGGCGCATAATTTCACAAGAAATTATGCGCCCCTAACAAAACTGCACCCGGGGCCACATCCCCCCCTGCCCCCCCCCCCCACGCTACGCCACGCCACTGCAGGCCAGCAAGTATCATCATACAGTAACCCCTCTGTGGTATTGTGGAAGAATGCAGGGGTGAACCTTGCGGTCCTATATTAAAAAGATATGCATCTGGTTAAGGCGTCAGTGCACCCAGATATTCTGCCTTTGTGGCAAGACTGCCAGGCCAGCAAATAACATCATACAGTAAGGCTGGGGACAGACGAACGCAGTGTTAACGTCCGTGTTGCCTGCACATAAGTACGTCCGTGATAGCATACAATTGTGTTAAATGGAGCCCCACACACGAAGTACATCCGCACAGAAGTGCGGGGGCTGACGGACGCTGCAAACGGACGCAGGTTAGGCAAGAACGTAATACTGCTAGAACGGACGTGCAGAGTGCGCCACGTCCGCAACGTCCGCATAGCTTTGTGTGTGAGTGATGCAACAAGGTCAGACGGACTGCATTTTAAAAAAAGAATAAAAAAATTCTGTCTTGACTCTGGATGGTGATTGGTGGTTCCTGCGGCGGCAAGGATTTCCAGGCTGAACATTCTATGAGCGACAGATGTGGTGTGAAATCTCCTATGAGACGATAAGTTTTAAAGATTCTAGATCTTGTGAGTGCTATCCTAGCAGGGGCACCTCTTGCAATACTCTTTGTATATACCTGTATGCGCTATGAGTCGCTGTTTTTTACCTCTACAGATTCCCGTTTTTCCATATTTATCCTTTTCGGACTGCATTTTTTACGTCCAGCATTTTTGACGGACAGAATGTTCTTTCATTGTAATTTATTTTCCCTGCTACATCAGTCAAAAAACCCAGATATTCTGCCTTTGGTGCAAGACTGCCAGGGCAGCAAGTATCATCATACAGTAACCCCTCTGTGGTATGGTGGAAGAGTGCAGGGGTGGACCATGTGGTCCTAATAAAGAAAAGTGTTTTTTTTTATCTGTTAATGAGCGTCAGTGCACCCAGATATTGTGCCTTTAATGCCAGGCCAGCAGGTATCATCATACAGTAACCCTTCTGTGGTATTGTGGAAGAGTGCAGGGTTGGACCCTGCGGTTCAAAAAAATAAAATGATCTAAATCTGGCACAGGCGTCAGTGCAGCCCAAATATTGTGCCTTTCATGGCAGCAAGTGCCTTCACACCGTAACCCCTTTTTGGTATTGTGGAAGAGTTCAGTGCTGGAGGTTTTGTGAATGCAGAAGAGGACATCCCCGATCTATTCCATTACTTCAGCATCAGGGGATTGATAGCTGCTGATCCAGGACTGATTCATTTTTATAAATGTCAGCCGGTCTACAGAGTCGGTGGAAAGACGCACTCTTTTGTCTGTGACAAAACCTCCAGCGGCACTGAACGTCCTTTCGGAAAGCACGCTGGATGAAGGGCAACCTAGTAGTTGCATAGCATATTGGCTAAGTTCTGGCCAGTGATCCAATCTCAACACCCAGTAAGCCAGTGGATCATCTGCTGGAAAGGTATCCAGGTCTGCCCTTGCCCCTAGGTAGTCCTGCACCATATGGTGAAGACGCTGGCAATGGGTGCCTACATTTGACGTCCTTGGGCGTCGTGGACTAAAAAAATTTAAAAAAGCATCAGTCAAGCGTCCCTGGCCTTCACCACTATTCCTCTGATCACCCGCAGCCTCAGAAGCACGTGTGTCAGCACTTGGTAATCTACCAGTGCCTGGAAAGGTGTTACACAAGTGTCGCTTTAGAGTGTCCTCAAGTTTTTTCATCCTGTGCTCCCTCTGTGAGGGCAGGATGAGCTCTGCAACTTTACCCTTGTATCGTGGATCAAGAAGGGTTGCCAACCAGTAATGATCCCTCTCCTTGATAGCACGAATCCTGGGGTCCTTTAGCAGGCTTTGCATCATTAGGGAGCCCATGCAGCGTAGGATGGAGGTGGCATTAGCTGCCGAGTCTTCCTGGTCAATGAGGATGACTGTATCGTGCACTTCCTCCTCCCAGCCACGCACAAGCCCTTCTGTTTCTGGGCACACAAAACCCTCCCTTGAGGAATCCCCACCTTCAATTCCCCCACTACTTAAATAGTCCTCCTCCTCAGGGGTCAAGTCCTGGGAAAAAAAGTGAGGGAACTCACCCACGAATTCCACAACCCCCTATTACCTGAAGAAAATATATATATATATATATATATATATATCACGAGTATAGCAGCGCGTGCCGGTGATACCATTTTAATTGGGTTAACTTTACATTTAAAAGACAAGCTTTCAAGAGTGTAAACTGGAAACTATACTGATCAGTGAAAGGTATCACTACGTACAGGTATACTCGTTATTGTGGCAACTGGACTAACGCATTTTATATATAATATATATATATATCTCCAGGCACAGACCCCCAGAATAATATACACAGTGCTGAACCCCCAGAATAATATACCCAGCACTGAGCCCCCAGAATAATATACCCAGCACTGAGCCCCCAGAATAACATACACAGCACTGAGCCCCCAGAATAATATACCCAGCACTGAGCCCCCAGAATAATATACACAGCACTGAGCCCCCAGAATAATATACACAGCACTGAGCCCCCAGAATAATATACACAACACTGAGCCCCCAGAATAATATACACAGCGCTGAGCCCCCAGAATAACATACACAACACTGAGCCCCCAGAATAATATACACAGCACTGAGCCCCCAGAATAATATACACAGCGCTGAGCCCCCAGAATAATATACACAGCACTGAACCCCCAGAATAACATACACAGCACTGAGCCCCCAGAATAATATACACAGTGCTGAGCCCCCAGAATAATATACACAGCGCTGAGCCCCCAGAATAATATACACAGCACTGAGCCCCCAGAATAATATACACAGCACTGAGCCCCAGAATAACATACACAGCACTGAGCCCCCAGAATAACATACACAGCACTGAGCCCCAGAATAACTACACACAACACTGAACCCCAAGAATAATATACACAGCACTGAGCCTCCAGGATAATATACACAGCACTGAGCCCCCAGAATAACATACACAGCACTGAGCCCCCAGAATAACATACACAGCACTGAACCCCAAGAATAATATGCACAGCACTGGTTATATGGATATATTTTCCCCAGTTCACATGGATATAATTGCCCCAGCTCATATGGATAATGCCCCCAGGTCTCATAGATAATGCACCCCCAGCTCTCATGGATAATGCCCCCAGGTCTCATGGATAATGCCCCAGCTCTCATGGATAATGCCCCAGGTCTCATGGATAATGCCCCAGGTCTCATGGATATTGCCCCCTGGTCTCATGGATAATGCCCCAGCTCTCATGGATAATGCCCCCAGGTCTCATGGATAATGCCCCAGGTCTCATGGATATTGCCCCCTGGTCTCATGGATAATGCCCCAGCTCTCATGGATAATGCCCCAGCTCTCATGGATATTGCCCCCCTGGTCTCATGGATATTGCCCCAGGTCTCATGGATATTGCCCCTGGTCTCATGGATATGCCCCAGCTCTCATGGATAATGCCCCAGCTCTCATGGATAATGCCCCAGCTCTCATGGATTTTGCCCCAGCTCTCATGGATATTGCCCCAGCTCTCATGGATAATGCCCCAGCTCTCATGGATAATGCCCCAGCTCTCATGGATAATGCCCCAGCTCTCATGGATAATGCCCCAGGTCTCATGGATATTGCCCCAGGTCTCATGGATAATGCCCCCAGCTCTCATGGATATTGCCCCAGCTCTCATGGATATTGCCCCAGCTCTCATTGATATTGCCCCCCTGGTCTCATGGATATTGCCCCCCTGGTCTCATGGATATTGCCCCCCCAGCTCTCATGGATATTGCCCCCTGGTCTCATGGATATGCCCCAGCTCTCATGGATAATGCCCCAGCTCTCATGGATATTGCCCCCAGCTCTCATGGATATGCCCCAGCTCTCATGGATAATGCCCCAGCTCTCATGGATATTGCCCCCAGCTCTCATGGATAATGCCCCAGCTCTCATGGATAATGCCCCAGCTCTCATGGATAATGCCCCCAGCTCTCATGGATAATGCCCCCAGCTCTCATGGATAATGCCCCAGCTCTCATGGATATTGCCCCAGGTCTCATGGATAATGCCCCAGCTCTCATGGATATTGCCCCAGCTCTCATGGATATTGCCCCAGCTCTCATGGATATTGCCCCAGCTCTCATGGATAATGCCCCAGCTCTCATGGATATTGCCCCAGCTCTCATGGATAATGCCCCAGGTCTCATGGATAATGCCCCCTGGTCTCATGGATAATGCCCCAGGTCTCATGGATATTGCCCCAGCTCTCATGGATATTGCCCCAGCTCTCATGGATATTGCCCCCCTGGTCTCATGGATATTGCCCCCCCCCAGCTCTCATGGATATTGCCCCCTGGTCTCATGGATATGCCCCAGCTCTCATGGATAATGCCCCAGCTCTCATGGATATTGCCCCCTGGTCTCATGGATATGCCCCAGCTCTCATGGATAATGCCCCAGCTCTCATGGATATTGCCCCAGCTCTCATGGATATGCCCCAGCTCTCATGGATAATGCCCCAGCTCTCATGGATAATGCCCCAGGTCTCATGGATAATGCCCCAGCTCTCATGGATAATGCCCCCCTGGTCTCATGGATAATGCCCCAGGTCTCATGGATAATGCCCCAGCTCTCATGGATATTGCCCCCCTGGTCTCATGGATATTGCCCCTGGTCTCATGGATATTGCCCCTGGTCTCATGGATATTGCCCCCCTGGTCTCATGGATATTGCCCCCCTGGTCTCATGGATATTGCCCCCCTGGTCTCATGGATATTCCCCCCCCCCCCAGGTCTCAGGGATACTGCCCCCAGCCCAGCTCACCTTTGCTGCTGCTTCTCCACATTGCCAGCGGCCCGTGCTTCCTGCTTCAGTGGCCGCTGACAGGAAGTGCAGCCGCTCGCCTGGAAACTATGAAACAGCCAGGCGAGCGGCTCCACCTCCTGTCAGCTGGCCCTTGTAACAGGAAGCATGCCGGCCGCCGGCAATGTGCGGCGGCGGCGTTCGGGCTCGGGCCACAGCGGGAACGCTGCGTTCCCGCAGCGTTCCCGCTGTGGGAAAAGTGCGGGAACGCCGTTCCTGCGCGTTCCCGCTCGACTCAAGCCCTGCTCCTCCTCCTCATCCTCCTCCTGTCTGATCTGAGTAGGACCCGCTGGAATGCTGTCTGCGGAAAGACTGGGGCCTTGAGAGCTAGGGAAGGCCTCCTCTTCCTCCCGCTGCTCTGCCTCTAGAGCCACATCTATAATTCCCCACAGAGTGTGCTCCAGCAGGAACACTAAAGGAAATGTGTCACTGATGCATGCACTGTCCCTGCTCACCATCCTCATTGCCTCCTCAAATGGTGACAGTACAGTGCATGCATCCTTGATCATCAGCCACTGCGGGGGGGGGAAACCAAGTTGACCTGAACCTGTCCTTGTGCCATACTCACACAGGTACTCGTTGATGGCCCTCTGCTGCTGGTGCAGACGCTGCAGCATTGCTAATGTCGAGTTCCACCTGGTGGGCATGTCACAGATCAGACGGTTTGTGGGAAGGTGGAATTCTCTTTGAATTTCTGCCAGACGAACGCTTGCTGGGAATGACTGTCTGAAGTGGCTGCAGACTTTTCTGGCCTGGATGAGAAGCTCTGGCAGCCCTGGGTACTTGGTTAGGAAACGCTGTACCACCAGATTTAGGACGTGTGCTAGGCATGGTACATGCGTCAATTTACCCTTGCATAGGGCAGAGAGAAGGTTGCTGCCATTATCGCAGACGATCATTCCCAGCTCAAGCTGGCGTGGTGTTAACTATCTCTGCACCTGCCCCTGCAGAGCTGACAAAATTTCTGACCCGGTGTGGCTCCTGTCCCCTAAACAAACCAGCTCAAGCACAGTATGGCATCTTTTTGCTTGAGCCATTGCGTAGACCCTGTCAGGTGTCGGTTTAACTGCCACTTTGCCAGAGACAGAGAAGGAGGAGGAGGAGGAATAGGTGATGGTGGTGGAGCAGACAGACCTCATACAAGCAGCTTTTTGGAGGCGTGGTGGATGAACAAGCTCCAGCACAGAGCCCCGTCTTAGATCCCTCCCAGCTGCAATCAGAGTTACCCAGTGTGCCGTGAAGGAAATGTAATGACCCTGTCCATGCTTGCTGGACCACGTGTCTAAAGTCACATGCACCTTGCTGCTGACTGCCTTTCCCAATGACTGGATAACCTTGTCTTCCACGTGCTGGTATAGTGCTGGAATAGCCTTGCGTGAAAAGTAATGGCGTTTTGGAACCTGCCACTGTGGTACAGCACATTCAGCAAATTCACGGAAGGGAGCAGAGTCCACCAGCTGGAAAGGCAGCAGCTGCAATGTGAGTAATTTTGCTAAGCTGGCATTTAGACGCTGTGCTTGGGGATGGTTGGGACTATATTTTTTCTTTCGCTGCAGCAGCTGCGGCAACGTAATCTGACTGCGTAAATCTTCAGCTACTGGGATGTCACATTGTGAGGAAGGACCTGTTGGTACATCCATTACTGTAGCATCATCCCTGTCGGTGGAGGTTGTAGGCAATGACATGGCAGGACATACAGTGTGGGTAGAGACAGATGAGGAGGAGGAGGACCTACGCAAAGTTTTGCACCAACGGGATGTGTGGCACTTGTTCATATGTCACCTCAAGCACGTGGTACCCAAGTGTCCGGTGTTTATCCCACGCTTCAGCCTCATCTGACATAGATTACAAATAGCAACGGTGGGGTCTGCTGCACATTTCTTAAAGAACTCCCAGACAGCAGCGTTCCTGCATGTGTTCTTTGAGACAACAGCGCTCTGCACCGGAGCAGCTCTGACATGTGATGCCTTGGACTGGCTAGTGCTACGGTTGGTCACAGAGGATGTTGTGCCTCGTGTTTGCTGTGCCTCCCCCCCCCCTCCTCCTCACTTGATTCCTCAGTTCGATCTGGCACCCAGGTGGAGTCAGTGACCTCATCATCAATGTCATCGTCACCCCCTATCTCCTTGTCACTGGAGCCAACTTGACAGTATGCTGCAGCTGCTGGGGCAACATGAGTGCCAGTTATTTGTGTGTCATCACTGGCACCCCCTTCCTCTAGGTTGAGTATACTCCCTTGCTCAACCTCAGAGATTGAATCAGAGCACTGTACTTTCTGCGCATCCTCAAGCAGCATGTCACTCTCATTGTAGTCAAACAATTCAGCTGACTCCTCCGTGTGTGATAGCGAGGCTACGGCAGGAGTAGCTGTGGACATGGAGGCTGCATTAGATGCTTTGGCAGCTGAGGTGGACTGTAAAGCACTAGAAGCCTAGCTGGCAGAGGACTCAGAGGATGAGGATGGCCTGGTTAGCCAATCCACCAAGTCCTCTGTATGTTGCTGCTGCTTAAGACGGCCAGCACCAGTTAGAAAGGACAAGCGTGCCCCTGCAGAAGATGCACCACGTCCACCACGACCAGTGACACAGCCTCCCGACACAGGGACTGCTTGCCCTCTTATCTGTGTCTGGGAGCGTCTGCCTGTCCTTTTTGTTCTTTCAGACATGTTGAGTGATTTATAGATTAATATATACAGAACTCTGATTCAACTCTGGTATAAAGATTTAAAGAACTCTGGTATAACTCAGTGAGACACACTGATAGCTGGCAGCCAGTGACGAGACACAGATCACCTCAATTCACAAATGTTTTTTTTTATTTAAAATTTGTTTTTATTTTGCGAAAAGGTCACAATTCGACCACCAAGGTTGGCCACGCAGGACCAGGCAGCCTGTACTCAAACATGTAAAACGGAAAGGGAGGGGGAATCTCTAAAGAAGCTCAGGAAAAATGTCATAAAACTGGTGAGGGGGGGACACAAAAAAATAAAGTCAGCAGGTACAGTTCAGAGATAATAAAAGTTCAGCATGAACTCAGCATAAATCAGTATCAAATCAGTAGTTTTTTTTTTTATCCCCAGCTGGGGATAGTCAGCGGGAAAAGGAAAATAAAATGGTGTCCAAAGCGTCTCTAAGCGAAGGGGGGGCAGCATTGGGAGCACAGAAATTTGCCTTTAAACAGGTAAAGGGGGAGAAAATGCAGACCTGATGTCAGCCAGTGTCCCGAAACGGCTGAATTCGTGGTGCAGGCAGGGTGAGGCAGAGCAGGCGAGGCCTATCGGCAAAATAGAAAGCTGGCATATCAAGTAGGCCCTCGCCCGCACCGCCACCAGGGTTTCCGGCCATCCAAGGCAAAGCCGCAGGGAGCTCCAAGGCAGGGGACCGCAGGATGAAACCAGGCAGAATCTCTTTTTCAAAGGTGGGTAGACAGTCGATCCCCATGTCCCGATTGATGCTGGCAGGTGCCTCCAGCACACCCACCAGTTGCCGCCGGCCATACGAATCTCGACATGCGGGCACCGCAGAGGCACGCGTCGTGGTCAGAGCTCCCTCTGGAGGAACGAACAGCAGAATCGGGGAATCCGGCTCTCCCTCCTGCAGCTCCTCAGTCTCCACTTTCTCATACAGCACACCATCATGTGGCACCCCCACGAGCGTCTCGCTCTCGGGAATGCCGCTGGCTGAATCTTCGGGTCTCCGGCCGGAGCGCAGCATCTCCAATATGCGGCGCATATCGCCCCATGTCACAGGGCTCTCGTCGTCCGCGTCCCCAAGTAACTGCAGCACGGCGTCCAGCACATCCGGGAGACGTGGGCCCTCCGTCCCCCCGGAAGCCGACATGGACCCCAGCTCAGAACCGGGAGTCAGGAAAATCTGGAAAGTAGGCCGCAAAATGGCTGCCAGCGGCGACCTCCAGCCAGAGATGGCGTCTAACAGGCGAGTCTCTGGACCGGAGGGGGGGAAACGGGCTCCGGTCAGCACAATCCCATTGGCCAGCCGCCCAGGGTCCCCAGGGAAGGTACTCAGCGGTTTAAGTTCACAAAAAATGCCTGGGGAGAAGCGAATGCTGCGGAGCTTCAACAACATGCGACCTTTATCCTCGGCAGCCGGCCACGCCCCCAATTCACAAATGTTTTAAATAAATTGGTGAGCCCCAAAATACTGCGTGGTACTGGATGTGTGACGAGACACAGATCACCTTAATTCACAAATGTTTTAAAGAAAGTTGTAAACCCCAAAAAAACTTGCTGGCACAGTGACAAGACACACATCACATAAATTCCCTGATATTTGGTAGAAATGAGACCCAAAAAGACTTGCTGGCACAGTGACAAGACCCAAAAGATCACCTTAATTCACAAATGTTTTAAAGTTGTAAAACCCAAAACAACTTGCTGGCACAGTGACAAGACACACATCACCTAAATTCCCTGATATTTGGTAGAAATGAGACCCCCCCCAGACCCCCCCAGTAGCGTGGCAGACCGGCAGTAACAAGACACAACTATCTCCTTTGAAATCTCCTCTGAAATGCGTGCAGAATCGGCGCGTGGAAATGTTATATAGTGTGCTGCGGGACTTAGCTCTGTGAGCCCATGATTGGGCAAAATTTGCCCAATCAGGACTCTGAGCGGTGATTGGCATAGTGTTGAACCAGTCTTGCACCAGACCTGTGGTCAGGTGCAAGGCTGTAGCCAATTATGAGCTTCAGGCCAGTGGGAAAATGCATTGTGGTCCATTGTGGTCGAACATGCGGCGAACACCCGGAAATGTTCGGTGTTCGCGATCTACTCGAACAGGCTAAGTTCGGGTCGAACCCCGAACCGTCCGAACCCGAACAGCTCATCCCTACTCAGGAATAATGGCTAATCATATACGCTACACGTCGTACATGGAGGTTCCTCTAAAAACCTGAGAGTATACAAAACAAGCAATCAACGGAGCGCCAGTTAAAAACTGGTATATATGATTAAGCACTAAACATGTCCATCTGTGTTTCTTCTAAATCCTCCCAGAATCCACTCTTTTCAGTATACAAACGTCTCTACAAAAGAAGAAAAAAACACAAATAGCGCAATATGTAGATTCAAATGTGAAGAGGGAATAGGAAACAGTTGTCCAACTCACATATTTCTGAGCCTGACCTAGGCTCTAGGTTGAATTGCGTGTATGGGTCTTCAGTTGTATTCAGGTTCCCATAAACCACTGATATACTCATAGTCTTCAATCGAATTTCCCTTGCAGTGTATAACAAATGATACCAAAGCACTCCCCTAGTGCAACACCGTTAAAGTGTACTGGAAGTAGATATGTGTAGGTGTCACACTCACATGTTATTGAGCCGCACTTGGTTCCAAGATGGCGCATAAGAATTGTAAGGCAATTGCAAAAAACCTTCTTTAAATATTAGGAAGCAGCAGTAATATAAAAATAAATTTAATACATAATTAAAATATTACCAGAACGCATTTCGCTCCTCAGAGCTTCTTCAGCTGGTATCACTAGTCTTGTGTCTGCTGCTCCCTTATATAATATTTAAAATGTCCCAACAAATCATTCATGAATTAATTAACATCAGGTTAAAATCATTAAAACAATTTAAAACAATTGTAACCACATGTAAAACCAATAATTACTCTGTCATCTCAACGTATACGCATCAACCTTGTTTTCTACCGTGATGCGTCATTTCCTAACATAATATGTAGAGATATTATCCTAGGCATCCGCCGTTTATAACGCATGTGCATCGACGCGGTTTAAACCGTGATATGCTATTTCCTACTGTGATATGCGGAAATATCCATATTACTATAAAGGGTCTGTACTCAGTCCACCATCTTGGCGCACAATCTCCCATAATGCGTATGCTTGTAGTGAGTTAGGGGCTATGCATGCGCATATAGGCATTATGTATTAAATTTATTTTTATATTACTGCTGCTTCCTGATATTTAAAGAAGGTTTTTCGGAATTGCCTTACAATTCTTATGCGCCATCTTGGAGCCGGGTGCGGCTCATTAATATGTGAGTGTGACACCTACACATATCTACTTCCAGTACACGTTAACGGTGTTGCACTAGGGGAGTGCTTTGGTATCATTTGTTATACACTGCAGGGGAAATTCGATTGAAGACTACGAGTATATCGGAGGTTTATGGGAACCTGAATACAACTGAAGACCCATACACGTGATTCATCCTAGAGCCTAGGTCAGGCTCAGAAATATGTGAGTTGGACAACTGTTTCCTATTCCCTCTTCACATTTGAATCTACATATTGCGCTATTTGTGTTTTTTTTCCTCTTTTGTAGAGACGTTTGTATACTGAAAAGAGTGGATTCTGGGAGGATTCAGAAGAAACACAGATGGACATGTTTAGTGCTTAATGATATATACCAGTTTTTAACTGGCGCTCCGTTAATTGCTTGTTTTAAATAATAAGAAATAAATGAAAAAAGGGCCGCGCAGGGTCATCTGATAACTGTCACAAAGACACAGCAGATAGGAGTAAGCACAATCAATGCGAGAAAAACAGAATAAATCCTAAACAAACCTCACGAACGCGGAGAAGGTCTCAATTAGAGAAAGCAAGGGGTTCCAGGGAGGGGAGGGGGAACCCAGCATCAGGGAAGGGGGGAGAGAAAAAAGCAAGGAACTGCCATCAATGAAGTGACATTCCCGGCTCACTCCGAGGCCCGATCGGAAGATTGGAGGCCATAGAAGGGGTCACTTGCCTGGGTGATCCAGGGCCAATAGGAGTGGACAGAGTCACGGTATCCCCTCTATCGGCACACCTGGGTCACCTTTTGATTAATGGCATTTTAGGGGTTAATGGGTAGGCTACATGCCTCACTGTGTATTATTTTTATCGGACGTTGGCGAAAACCACCAAACTGCGGCGAATAAAATACTGACTTTACGTATCATCGCATCACATTACTCTTGGGATTATGGAATCTTATTTATATATACTTGATTTTTGCCACTAAATCACTGAAAAAAACGATTGGCGCCCCCAGTTTTGACTGTTTTATCTTGCGTGCCCCCCCCCACCCCCTATATATTATTCCTAGAGTCTCCACTGGCTGGGGGAGCATTATGTCTTTCCAGCTCTGCTTTCCAGCTGCACACCCCGAATATATATTAGAGGTATGCATTTGTTTCATAATGATTCACAATTCGTTTGTAAATTCGTTAATTTGTATTTCGGAAAGAGGCTTTTTCTTTTTAATCCTAAATATAAACCCACCAGTCTCTCTAGTGGCTGAGAAGCGGCATGAGGACATGTAGTTGCTTAGAGAGTAGCTCTTGGTTACATTAGGTAGGACCCACCTTAACCAGAGGTGCCGTGACGCGGCAGGTGGGCTTACACTTCAATGGCCATTCAAGTAAACCAAAACCTCTGCGTTTTGCTTCACATTGAGCTACAGTGGTGAGCGCGAAGAACCACCTTTTTTCTTGCTATGCTTTATACAATCGCAAACAATGTTCAGGCGTTGCAAGAAGGCCATAGGACTCTATGGAGGGTTCCGCTGCCGGGCCAGCGAGATTGCGCAGCACACCGGAGGGAAACTGGGAATTATTTGTTACAGCTGCCGGAAAAAGCCGACAAGCTGTCGAACGAGGGTAAAAAAAAAACCAAAAAACTGTACGCTTGAAAGTTTCAAAATTGAAACGCTGTTAGCAAAAAACTACTGAACAAAAATGTCTGGAATTTACATATAAAGAATAAGATCCAATGAATGATAATAAAAAGGTCTGTTACAGAAAAAGAGAAACGATTTAAAAAAGAAAAACAAATTTATCCGTAAAATGACTAAAAGATCCTAAAAAATCTATAAAGAGACCTTTTTGCTGCAGAATAAAATACTGTAATAAACTGTTTATTAGATATTGGATTAAAACGGGAATATTTTTAACATTGAAACCTATGGGGTTCGTCTGAATAAACCTGCCGAATGAAACCACCGAACAGCAGGGAATTTTGGCAACTTTAAACTGCTGTTCGGTGTCTCTGAATAGATTAACCATTGCTTCTCTATGGGAGATTTCACTGCCATCGCATAGGCACCGTACGGGGAGGCAAGTCGCCAAAATTTGGCGAACTGCCTGTTCTCTGAATAGCCGAATTTCCCTGAAATGTCACCGTACACTGGATCTCTCTGAATAACCCCTAAAATCTGAATTCGCTGTCAACATTAACACTGGTTGTCGTTCACTAGGGAATGGGAATAGAGCACAAGGTGTGTCTGTTCCCGTGTATTTACTTGCGATTGTCTAGTTAGTAACATTTTTAGCCTTGGACTTATTGCAGGATTAACAAATGAAATCAAAATGTTTATTTCCGATTTTTGTACTTTTTTATAATGTGTCTTCTCGTTTCTTGCCTTCAAAAATACATAACGATGTTTCTGCCTTCAGTTCGAGAAAGCCGCGCGGGTTTGGTAGTAAAGGCGAAAAATAATGTTTCCAGTTCGGCTTCCAGTGCCGCGTCGCGCACGTCGCATCAGAAAGTACCTGTTGAGCCAAATGTATCTGTTAATCTTTAACAAGACAGAAAAGAAAAATAAAATATAGCCAGAGGAAAAAACATTAGCGATGAATTCTGAATAACATCACGGAACCATCTGCACAGTGTCTGGCACGAGCTCAAAGGGAGAAAGGAAAACATTTATTTTCATGGGCTATTGAAATGCTCCTTCCTTTCCCAAAATGATTTTAATTAAGAATATCTTGATGAGTGTCTTCTATCCGAATGCAGCTTTCATTTTTTTTTTGGGGGGGGGGGGGTTGGGTTTAGGAAATTGGGGGTCGGTGGGAAGTAAGCATGAGTAGGTTTCGAGTCCAATGGACTTTGGCAGAGAATGTATATTCCATTAATTGCCTTAAGGAAGCTTTGTGATCGTAATGCGCGGTCAGGAAGAACACCTGGCAGGCCTCGCGAAAAAGAGGAACGGGAAGCGATTAGGAATCGGAGCACCTCATTTAAAGGTTTTCGGTGCTATAATCCAGATTAATAACCCTTAACATGGAAAATCCCCAAAAAACAACAACCTATAAAAGCAATCAAATATCAAAATCAAACCACTCTAAACAATAACGATTGTAATGTTTAATCAAGCGCAATGTATCGTTTGTTCTATAAAGGTAATGTCGATCGGAAGTGCTTTTACGTTGAAGGTTGGTAAGTCTTAAACACACACAGGGTTATTCGGAGAGCACTTAGTTTTTATTCAACCGTTTATTGTAATTTTCAGCAAACAGTCTTATTTATTTTTTGTTTTTAACCTTTTGATGTATATTTTGTGTTTTTGCTACATTTTTGATTCCCAGTTTTTTTTTCTCTCAAGGCTTTTATGTTCTGTAACAAAACGTTTTATTTTTTTTTTATAGGACCTTTCGTATTATTTCCTCACATTTATATGCATTTTTATTGGTTTAAAAGCCTTTTAACCCCTTCACTACCGATTATAGGGCCCTATTACATACCTCGCGCATTGTTTGCGCACGCAAAGGCGCATTTGCGCGAGGGTCAAAACCATTTGCGCTGAACGTCGTATTGCAACGTTCGCGCAAACGACGAGCGTTATCGTTTAACGCGGATGGACCTGCGCAAGTGTGATGAACTGTGCGCGTCCTATACTTAACATTGTGAGAGTAAATGCGTTTGTGCGCTGGTATGCGGATGGTATTATAATCTCCGCGCAACTCTTTACGAACGACGTTTGCGCGCATAATTTTAACGTCTTTGAAAAGCTGGTGGTAACTGCAAATCTCAACATTCTGGCCGAAATCAAATACACCAGCATGAAAAAAACAATACAGCACAGTATAGTTACACATTCTACACATACCCAAACCATGAAATTGGGAATTTGTTCGTGTTTTTATTATTGCTGCAGCATATGTACTCAGATTGACTTTGACAGGCGCAAACACTGAACGGAAGACAATTGTGGTTCTTAATTCTGATTGGCTGAATCGCATTAAAAAACAGTCTGCACACCGATTCGTGCACGCAGCGTTCATTTGCGCTCGTTTTTGCGCGTCTTTTTTATGCGCAATATTTTTTGCCGGCCGATTTAAAATGCGCTCGGATCGTAAAACCAGCGTTAATTTACGCGCGTTAACGTTTAACGCTGCACGCAAAAAAAATTGCGCTGCGCGGGCGAATTTGCGCAAAGAATGTAATAGGGCCCATAGAGTTATCTCGGGCTTCAAAGGCACCTTCTGGTGCCCCGATATCGAGATATCTGGGGCTTCAAAAGCACCTTCTGTTGCCCCGATATCAAGATATCTCGGGCTTCAAAGGCACCTTCTGGTGCCCCGATATCGAGATATCTCGGGCTTCAAAAGTACCTTCTGGTGCCCCGATATCGAGATATCTCGGGCTTCAAAGGCACCTTCTGGTGCCCCGATATCGAGATATCTCGGGCTTCAAAAGTACCTTCTGGTGCCCCGATATCGAGATATCTCGGGCTTCAAAGGCACCTTCTGGTGCCCCGATATCGAGATATCTCGGGCTTCAAAGGCACCTTCTGGTGCCTCGATATCGAGATATCTCGGGCTTCAAAGGCACCTTCTGGTGCCCCGATATTGAGATATCTCGGGATTCAAAGGCACCTTCTGGTGCCCCGATATCGAGATATCTCGGGCTTCAAAGGCACCTTCTGGTGCCCCGATATCGAGATATCTCGGGATTCAAAGGCACCTTCTGGTGCCCCGATATCGAGATATCTCGGGATTCAAAGGCACCTTCTGGTGCCCCGATATCGAGATATCTCGGGATTCAAAGGCACCTTCTGGTGCCCCGATATCGAGATATCTCGGGATTCAAAGGCACCTTCTGGTGCCCCGATATCGAGATATCTCGGGATTCAAAGGCACCTTCTGGTGCCCCGATATCGAGATATCTCGGGCTTCAAAGGCACCTTCTGGTGCCCCGATATCGAGATATCTCGGGATTCAAAGGCACCTTCTGGTGCCCCGATATCGAGATATCTCGGGATTCAAAGGCACCTTCTGGTGCCCCGATATCGAGATATCTCGGGATTCAAAGGCACCTTCTGGTGCCCAGATATCGAGATATCTCGGGATTCAAAGGCACCTTCTGGTGCCCCGATATCGAGATATCTTGATCTGCTGATCTGCAGCCCAAAAGCAAATGAAATTTGTTTGCTGCAAATGAAATTCGTTTGGCGGCAATTTCTGCAGCCCAAAAGCAAAGTTTTGGCTCCCAAAGAGCTAAAACTGTAAAATCAGCTGAAGAATGCTCAGAAATGTCGAGCTGTCAGCAGCCGATGCAGGGGAAAAAAATAGACCTGCGGCTCAAACCTCTGTAAATGTAAATCAATTTGACGGGAGATGGGGCCATCTACTTTACAAATAGGTTATTTACAGTAATAACTATTGCTGCATAATTAATTAATGATTTTACAAAAAACCCTGGTTTCTCAATGTTTTTTTGGAAAATCACTGTGTTGAAGGGGTTAAGGAATAAATTGTGCTGTTTTAATGAATAAATTCCTTCTTTTAAGTCTTTTTCCCATGGTATCATAATTTAGAAAATTAGCATTTTTCTTTACACAGACTTTTTAGTTCTCCGTACGGTACAGCTGGTTATTTTCTCCATTAGGTAAATTATTGCAGCTGAGACATGAGATCCTTGGTACAATAAATTTGGGCGACATTCAAAGCACATACGACGCAGCACGAGAATGAGATGTCCTTGGAGTTTCTTTGAAATCCACAACCTCTGGGGTATTCTTTGAAGAAAAAAAAAATCAGTAAGCCAGAGCTAAGCCTCTCCTCGAGTCAGGTGGCCGTTTGTGTGTCGCCTTAGGACGCAAAGTCTTATTCTTGTGTTCCGTGGTAAATCTCGAACTTGGAAATGGGTTGATTTCACTCTAAATCAACAAGACTACAAGCAAATCTCATAAACGTTAAGAGGAGTCGATTCTTTAAACCGTAAGGTGTAGTGACAGGAATATTATTACCATAATTTTGGGGAAAAAAGCTGCAAAAATGTATTTTAATTCCCTCTTTAATAAATCCGTGACACAATCTGTAAATAACTACAACATTCTGCTAGATTTAAAAATATATATTTTTCTAGAAAATAGGAGACCATTCCGCTAACCTAGACATTTGGAAAGATACTTGGAGACCTGTTCATAATTTGTAACCAGATCTCTATCATTGTTCCCTTGTCTGATTTTAAGGCTGGCATCAGACGAGCGCACTATGTGCGCCCGTTCTGACATGCCTTCTGGCGTCCGTCGCAGCATTGAGACGCTGCGATGGGGCCAGCCACACCCTGTTGGCAACAGCGGCTGTGCTGCATCCGTGCAGCAAGCCTCTCCGTCAAAGCGCTAGGACGCGTGTCAACGGAGCTGCAAAGCCAATCCTCCATAGGAGGATCAAGCCTTGCAGCGCGCTGAGCCAGATGGGCATCGAGTGGAAGGGATGTCCACTCTCACGGAAGTTGCTTCCATTCTTTAATGAGACTCGTCTGACCCCGGCCTAAATATCTGCCCCTTAACGGCGTTGCTCGTCCCGGCAGCAGGTGGTTGTGACGGAACCTACCGTCACTGGGGCATCTGGATGGGGTCGTGGGCTAGCCTCCTGCCCAGAGACTATTGCCCATGAAAGAGACTATTGGGGAACTGGTGGACCTTTAAATATATTTGGTTTTTCACTGGTTTAAACATTCCCCAGCAACCTAAAGATTGCTGATGCCTGTATGTTATTCCCTTGTGTATTTATTGTAGAGTCTCCTGGTGTGTATATGGTGTACATTCTCTCTATTTTGTATCCTATATCTGTATTAGTACCTGCTCTCTATGGTGTACATTCTCTCTAAGAAATTCCTTTTGTTTTACCTGCTTTCTCCCTCCCCCCTTCTCCTCCCAGGAAATCCCATTATTTGAAGGTCCTGTGCAGTTATTTGATTTGTGATGTTAACTGTTGGTTGTATGCAAAGGGGTTGATCCTTGACTGTATCTGTGTATCTGTGTATCTGTGTGTCTGTGTGAATAAACCTGCATTCTGCTGTTTGATTTCCAACAGTGAGCCTCCTTCTTTAAACTGCGGTTAAAGTTTGGGGGAGCTGTTGGGTAAGATTTCTCCGGGGACTGTTACATGGAAGAGAGTTTGCGGACGGAGGTACTAAGTGTACAGTCGCTCCGTCACAGTGGGCTTAAACTCCATGGGGTGGTATAGCTTGGTTCAGGCAGTCCCCCTGCAGCCAAAGTTGGCTATTGGGAAGAGAGGCGGGCTAGAAGTCTAGAAATCCAGAGGGCATGCTATGACACCCATAGCGTTTAAGCCCACCTGCTGTCAGAATGGCACAGGATGCCGTGCAGTACTAAGGGGTTAATATATTATTAAAGTGTAGTTCTCTTGCTGTGGTATGTTATTTTATTAACCCTAATCTTATAATTTCATCCGGGAAAACCCCTAATTAATCTCTTTTCGACTAACAATAAAATAAAATGACAAGTTTTGTGTAGTCTACACTTGTCTTAAAGGGACACCACCACGTACATAAGCTGTAACTAGATTACGTGTGCATTACAAACGAAAACCTATTATAGAACCTATTATAGAACATAATATAAAACAAATTATATAACACATGCTGCTGTTTTATATGAAGTGATTGCATGTAAAAGGGTATAATTAAAATTAGTTTTTTTTTTATATATAGTTTCCATTTTGTGGATTTTTCCCATGATGCCACATTTTACCAAAATGCAAAAGTTTTACTTTACTGCTGTGGTTTATTAGTTAATGAGGTGGAGGAGGAAATGTTTAGATAAGGTGGCAGTGGGTCTATTGTGTTGTAAATGCTACTCGAGCTGGCAACTGAATGAGCTAAAACAGGGAGCTTAAAAGCCTTCTAATCTTCCCCTGGTGATGTCCTTTGAATACATCCCACACAATACAATGATGTGAGTCGGTGACTGACCCATTCACTCCATTCTATGGCCAAAGACACACAGTGAGGAGCAAGTGATGGAAAGATTCTGGGATGGCAGTTTACAACACAAAATATCACGCAATGGATGCACCCAGTGACAGAGGAAAATATCACACAATGGATGCACCCAGTGACACATATAGAGGAAAATATTTTCTTACCTAAACATACAAGAGAAAAACAAAGCACATGTAAGATATCAGCAATATCAAGTAAACACAACTACCACATTTTTTTGTGGTAGTGGCCCATGATTGTATTTTGTGGTATGTATTCAAAGGATATCACGCGGGGGGGGGGGTGTTAGAAGATTTTTAACAAAATAAGTTGTAATTTGTGCTCACTCCTTTATCTCCATGCAAAACAAAAGAGGTTTTGGTTTACTTGAATGGCCATTAAAGTGTAAGCTCACCTCCCACGTCACGGCACCTCTGGTCAAGCGAGCCCTACCTAATGAAACCAAGAGCTGCTTTCTAAGCAACCTCATATGCTTATGCTGCTTTTCAGTAATGAGGCTGGTGGGTTTACTTTTTGACCTTCACTAGGACAATTCCACATTGGGATAAAAGGAAAACACGGAAAGAGGCAGCAGCAAAAAATGACCTGGCTGGGGATGCAACAAATAATACATGTACAGAAAAAAACTATTTTGCGCCTATTCCCTAACAGGGTGGCTGCGTGGACCAGAAGTATCCAGCCTGATCCATATATAGAGCATTAGAAGAAAAAAAGTTGTCACCCCTGTAGCTCCATGCGAAACAAAACGCAGAGTCCCTGCATTTGGATGGCTGAATCAGCCCTCTGAGCCCATGTCAGAGAAAGAAGCGTGGGGGGGGGGGTCGTCACAGCAGTATGACCACTCGGATATGGCTGAGTGCTCACACTGTGTAGAGCGGGGCAAACAAACCCACAGTCCCCACCCCAAATGTTGATGCCTACAATCCCCAGAATTCCTTCAATGCAATAGATGGCCAGGAAATCATGGGAGTTGTAGTTCAGAAATAGCTGAGGGGCCGGATTCTTTCCGCCCTGATGTAGAGTATCCTTTTAATTAAAAAAAATAAAATATCCTGAGGTGTTTAGAAAAAGACTATTTTTTTCGTGGTTGTGAATTGTTTCCTGATAATATTTTGCACAATCGTTAAGTGCGACATGATCACCAGGACAATGTCACTGCGCCATGTTTAACCCTAGCTGAATATTATTCCTCTTCCAGTCCTTTGTCCGCCTGGGATCTTAATTCCTTGAAAAGCTTTCACATTTTCAAAACTCGCCGGCATAGAACGTGTTCTTTATCCTAATTAATGTTGTATTCCTTTTTAATTAGTTTGTTACTGGAATGAAACAATGAACTTATTGAAATCCTCGACACGGAACTTTAATTCTCATTCCAAAAATACCTGCAGCTTTATCCTATCTCAAAACCCATTTGTAACCAAAACGTAGGAATTTTGTTTAGTCTGTGTGACTGGGAGAAAGTCACTGGAGCTCGTTATGGTTTTGCTCGGTATTGGGTCAGCTAACGAATACGATGAGATATTCTGCATGCGGAAATTGATAACAAACTGAGCCGGAATTTGGAACTCTATTAGAACGCGATAAAACCACATGCAGCTGACAATTATTGATGGTGTGATCATTCTCTAATGTATCTAAAAGTACTGTTTGTAAATATAAACAGACTGAATTAGAACTGCCAAGGTGTGATCTGCGAGGGCAAAACTTAACTTTTAAGCGGTGGCGTATCTACGGGAATCATATCGATTTGAATCTGTGATCGGGCCCATCCATCAAGGGGGCCCACTCAAGCCAAACCTGTAGTACAGTGGCTCCCAAAACCCTGTCTTCAAGTCCCCTTAACAGGTCAGGCTTTAACCCATTAACGCCGTGGGCAGCGTGGGAGGCAGACTATTTTAAAGCGAGCAGCCAATCGCGGTGATTGACCGCCAGCAAGGAAGGCGGACAGAGTAGCTGGAGAGCCAGGGGCGTGCTATTAGGGATGTGCATGGCTGAAAATTTTATTTTGTTTAGTTTTGTTTGTTTTTTAAAAAATTTGTTTTCGGAATTTCGTAACGAATTTCATTTCGTGTTTCGTTTCGAATTGATTTGAAATTTCGAATCGATTCGATAGTTGTTGATATCCATTTGATCATTTCCAAATTCGATAGTTTATCAATTATTCAAATTCATCTTTTATGATGATGACAGTGTAAAAGGAAATAAATTTGTTATGTACCGTTTCGTTTTGAATTAGTATCGTATCTATTCGTTATTCGGAATTTTGTGAATTGCTACAATTGTGTCATGTATTACATCAAATGAAAGCCCTATTCATAAGCTTTAAAATGACACATGTCCCATGACTGTAGCTATCACGGGTATCTCGTAAATGACATTTGAATTTATGGTGGCTAGTGAATTTGGCATTTTTTAGGCAATATTGAAAGTTCAATATCTCAAACAGGTGGACAAATAATTTGGGAAAAATATATATTTTTTTAAACCTCTCATGGTAAGATACAAAGGTACCAAAAATGAACCAAATCCATGACCTTAAGTTCCAAAATGAATTTTTCATTGCTTTGACATTGACCCATCTCTCATTTCCATTTCGTGTAATTTTCTCATGATGCAACATTTACCAAAAGCTTTGCCTTGTGACTTTTGTTAATATAATCTACAGTATCTAAACGTTAATGAGGTGGAGGAGGGAATGTGTAGATAAGGTAACTGTTTTTCAATAGACAAGCCCTTTAATTCCAACAAAAAACATAACAAAGCCAAATCATGTAAACTGAACATACATAAAATGTCTAAAACACATGATTCTTCACTATAGGTGCACAACCTTTTTATCTCCAACTTGTTCAGCCTTTTAGTTATTACAGAAACCCGGCTATCTCCCTCTGACACTGCTTCCATTGCTGCTCTCACACAAAGTGGTCTACACTTCAGCCATACCCCTAGACCGGGTGAGAAAGATGGTGGTGATGGAATTTTGCCCTCTCCCTCCTGTACCTACCAACACCTCCCTCCACCTCCCATCTCTCTCCTTATCCTCCTCCTTTGAAGTACACTGCATGCGCCTGTTCTCTCCCCTGATTCTCAGGGTGGCAGTCATCTATGACCCACCAGGACCAACCTCCCAGTTCCGGACAACTTTGATACCTGGCCTCCTATCTATGGACCTTCCAAGCCTAATATTTGGACTTGAACATGCTCAACGATGACCCAACTGCTCCTGCTGCCTCCAAACGTCTTTCGCTCACATCCTCCTTTGGTCTTACACAATCCACCCTTCTTCTTACTCAACGCGAAAGTCACTCTATTAACCTTGTATTCGCCTACATCTGCTCAACTTCTGAGTTCGCCTGTCACCCTTTTCTCCATCTTTGACCACCACTTCCTCTCCTTCAACCTATCTGGATTAACTAAACTCACTGTTCCCCCATCCCGCACTCGCAGAAATCTACATGCCGTGGATCCCCATCAATTCTCCAATCTCCTTCAACATCTCCCGCACACATCAACCATTACCTGCCCTAACGGTGCCACTGACCACTATGACGCTACTCTTATCTCTGCATTAGACATGCTTGCTGCTCCTCAACTCTGTAAGGCCCCACACCGCCAGCATCAGCCCTGGCACACACTCCAGATGCGCTACCTACAAAAAGGCTCCTGTACTGCAGAGCGTGCCTGGAGGAAATTCCATTCTGAAGCTGATTTTATTAACTTCAAGTTTATTCCTCGCTCATACAACTCTGCCCTTCATTTGGCCAAACAAACCACCTTCTCATTAGGGATGAGCTGTTCGGGTTCGGACGGTTCGGAGTTCGACCCGAACTTTGGCAGTTCGAAAGTTTGCGAACTTCGAACTTTTTGGGTGTGTTCGGTTCGAGTTCGAAAAAAAAAAGAAATTTTGAAAAAAGTATAGAGAATGCTTAAAAAAATACTAAAAAATCTAGAAATAAAGAGACTCTTTACTGCAGAATATTATAAGCAACGGTTTATTAGATATTGAATTATCAACTCTAAATGACCTCTGTTCACAAACGGGCATAACACCAGGTGTTTTTAGTCTGGTAATCAATTTGATACATTGTACACTATACTGAGGGGGTGGGGTGGTGTCTGCTTCTGATTGAGATTTGAGAATTAATTTCCCTCTTAAAACATCCTAATATGCTTTATTTAACCCTTTCGCTGCTGAGGCTTTTCACACCTCTGTGCTGAGGTAATTTTTACCGCTTTCGCTCATCATATTTAACCGCGTTTTGTAGCCATATTTTGATATATGACCCAGACATATTATATATCGTTCTTTCCGGCAGACTTGGCAGATTCATAATATATCATTATTATATGTATACGTTATGTCATGTCTGTATATTATAACAAAAAATGCAATAAAATTAGAATCTTCAATAATTTATTATGTGTAAAGTGTTTTTTTCACATTTTAACATGCGATCATTTGCGGTTATATTTTGTATGGGGTGCGCTTGTTAAAAAAATTAGAAATGGGGTCTCGTTACATTTTTTTTTTTTTTTTTGGGGAAAATTTCGCTTTTTTTAACAAACGCACCGCATACAAAAATCGTTAGTGCAGAATTATTGTTCACATTATAATTGAAATGGGAACAATATTGCTGCATTAACCAAACAAAAACAAACTTGATTTTTTTTAGATTTTTGTTTTAAATATTTTTTTAAAAAAAAAAAAAAAAAAAATTTCATGCTCATGTTTGGTATCCTTGGAAAGGCCATGCTCTGGCTGATCCAACGATATCAAACATTAACCCCTAGCTGCCACAGATCGGGAGATAGGGGGTTCCAATGAACCCCCTATCTCCACCATTGGTGGCAGCTAGGGGTTAACTCCAGGACTGTCGTCACCGTGCTATGCACGATGACGCCAGTCCTCAGGGGGAGTTCCTGGAGACTTGGCCGACATCCAAGATGTCGGCCAGCTCCAGGAGAGGATCACGAACCGGCTCCCCAGGGGTTAATCACAGCCACCGTTTGGAAGGGCAGGCTGTGCCCTTCCAAACGGTGCCTGGATTAACCCTCTGCCCCCGGCGATTGGGAGGGAGAGAGGTCCGAAGGACCTCCCCCCCCCTCCCTCTCAGGCGCTTCCTCCGCACATGCGGGGGGCGCCTGAATTAGATGTCATCGCGCCACCGCGATGACATCTAATTGCTCCGCCGTGGTCCCGTAGTGCTGGGCTGACATCCAAGATGTCAGCCCGCTCAGCGTGTCCATAGCACAGGAGAACCACTTGGCTGGACGCGTTGAGCGCGTCCATAGCAGCCAAGTGGTTAACTGGTGTTTGAAAAAAATTCAAAATAACATCTAAAGCAATGTTATTTTTCACCTCGGGATTAAACATTCACAGGGTTATTCAGAGAGCGGTGAAAAGCAGGAGAATAACTGGAGAAGTGAAAATTCTAGGTCAAAATAGCCAAACCAGAAAAATTCTCCCATTTAACTCACTTTCCAAATTGGCTATTTGGTCTAGATTGTTCTCTTCTCTTGCCAGTTCTCCTGGCTTTCACCTCTCTCTCAGGGTTGTTCAGAGAAAGGTGAAAACCAGGAGAATGGCAGGAAAAGAGAACAATCTGGACCAAATAGCCGATTTGGAAAGTGAGAGAAGGCTAGGGTCAGACTAACGCATTTTTCACAGCGACCGAAAGTGCGTCCGAACGCATTGCCGTATTTTTTCACGGAATGCACGAAAACGGTAATACGATGCGCATTTTTGTGCGTGATTTTTTACGGATCCAAACCAGGAAACTTTGGGTGTCTGGACGTTATGTTGACCGGACATGAGCAGGGTCTGACGTCTCCAAATTACGCACACACGGCGCTAGTGGACGCAGCGCACTCTGTACGTCCGTACTAGCGGTTCTGCGTTCTCAAAAAAATGCGTTCATTTTCCATTTGCGTTGCGCAGCCGGACTTTCGTGCGACCGTACTTCGTATATTGGCCGTCATTTGCTGCTAGTGCGGCCGTGATTAAGTGCACCTAAGCGCACGTTAAAAATTCGCTAGTCTGACCCTAGCCTAAATGGGAGAATTTTTCTGGTTTGGCTATTTTGACCTAGAATTTTCCATTCTCAAGTCATTCTCCTGCTCTTCACCACTCTCTGAATAACCCTGACAGGGTTATTCAGAGAAAGGTGAAACTCAAGAGAATGACTGAAGAGAAAATTCTAGGTCAAAATAGCCAAACCAGAAATATTCTCCCATTTTTCTCACTTTCCAAATCGGCTATTTGGTCTAGAATTTTCCATTCTCCAGTTATTCTCCTGCTTTTCACCGCCAAAAATTCAGTAAACTTTTTCTGCGTGTCCGAAAATGTCTCCTCTTTTCATACAGACTGCCGCCCCAAGCAGTTGTTTATGGATAGATTAAAGGAAAAGCATTTACCGTCATTTGAAATGTAATTTTTTGGTTTTTACATATTTCTATACATCCTAGAAATCCGCCACTTCACGGGCAGGTTATGGGGACCTCCTAGGCATGATATTTGAAGGAATTTTTCATTTTTATTTTTAACCCTTATTTCATGGAAAACTCACTGTCCCTTTTAAAAATTTTTTTTTTTTTTTACTTTTTGTCATTGTTTACTGTCCCCAGGGCACTACCCGGACTCCCATACACTTTTTATGGCAAATATCTAGCATATATGGTGGCCACACACACTCACATCACCCTCTGCCGCCACGCGTGCTCCTGGACTCTGCTGTCCCACCCTCCCTCCCCATCCACCCACCCACTCACCCACTCACCCAGTGCTGGTCAGAAATTTGTAGCTTACTTTCCAGCTGCTTCCACTTTGCAAATCACCCTAATTAACCCAAGGTTCTAGCCCTTCCCATGATATGTTAATCTGTATATTTGTGTTTTGTTTTTAATAGTTTGCATTTTATTACTTTGTATTTCTGTAACAACTGTAACCACTCAATGTTCTTGAACCCAGGACATACTTGAAAACGAGAGAAATCTCAATGTATCCTTCCTGGTAAAATCCTTTTCAAATAAATAAATAAATATATGCCCTCTTGGAGGGCACTCTAAAAACCGAATTTTCAGCCCCATTGACTTGTATTGAGTTCGGGTTCGGATCCGAACATTTGGAAAGTTCGGGTTCGGCTTCGAACTGAACTCGGGGAGTGTTCGGCTCATCCCTACTTCTCATCTCTAATATCAACTCTCTCCTCTACCCACCTTCACCTCCTCCCTCATCTGACTTTAGCGCCAAGGATCAGGCAGATTACTTCTTAAACAAAAAGCTCACTATCGGAACCAAAATCCTTACACAAACCAGTAATCCACCACCTCCACTCCCAGGAATTCCCTCTGCTACCCTCTGCCGCTACCTTCCAGCCACTGAAGAGGAAGTCCATTGCTTACAGGGGAATTCAAAGAGATCCGAGTTGCTTGAGAAAGGTAACCGAACGCTGAAAATCCGCGTTCGGTTACCTTTCCTGGCCATTCGGCTATCCAGAGAGCAGGCAATATGCCAAATCTTGGCGAATTGCCTGCACATACGGTGCCTGTTCGGTGTCTGTTCGAGGGCAGTAAAATCCCCATGAAAAAGCACTGCTTCAGCTATTCAGAGAACACAAACCAGCAGTGAAAGGTTCCCCAAATGCCCTGCCATTCGGTGGCTTCAGGCGAATCCCATAGGCTTCAATGTTAAAAATATTCTCGTTTTAATTCAATATCTAATAAACCGTTCATTATAAAATTCTGCAGTAAAGAGTCTCTTTAGCTATAGATTTTTTTAGGGTATTTTAAGCATTTTTCATGATTTATTTTAAAAAAAATTAAGTTTACTTCTTTTTTCTGTAACCGCCCTTTTTATTATCATTCATTGGATCTCATATGTAAATTTCAGACATTTTCACTCAGTAGTTACTTTGCAAACAGCGTTTCACTTTTCAAACATTCAAGCAAACTGGTTTTCCTAATTTATTCACTGCATTCGTCTGCGGTGTCGGGTTTTTCCGGAGGCTGCGCTGCGTGTGATCGGCTCCTGCTCGGGTTTTTCCGTAGTTTTCGGTGGGTTAATCCAGATGTTTTTGCGGGTTTTCGGCGTGCATTCGTCAGGTTTTGCGGTTCGTTTTCGTCGTGTTTGCGGCGGCCTTTCCCTGCAATTCGGGGACCCTGTGGTGCTAGCTGAATACACCGCAGGGTCACCGAATTGAAGAGAACGAAAAGTCACCGAACGTGCGGTGACTTTTCGATTCTCTTTGAATTACCCTGTTACTGTTCTCCTCACGTCTCACTACGTACCCGCTCGACCCCATTCCCTCACATATAATACCTCCACTCTCCTCCATCGCCCCTGCTCTCACACGCGTCTTCAACTTAACAAGTGGCACATCTGCAAACTGCTGTAAGTCCTACACGTTCACCTGAGTTGGATGTACATACCCTCAAATTAAAGCTGACAGTCTGCAGTTAAAGCACATTGTGTTTGTTTCATTCTAACTCCATTGTGGTGGTGTATAGAGCCAAAGATGTTACAATTGTGTCGCTGTCCCAATATTTCTGGACCTGACTGTGTATATTTGTATGTATGTGTGTGTATATATATATATATATATATATGTATTGCAGAGGCCACTTGCACATCACAGCAATTCGATGAATTGCATCCCAGAGCTCCTGTGCCACATCCTACCCAGAATTCCTTGCTGCATATGGGGAATGTGGCACAGGAGCTCTGGGATGCAATTCATCGAATTGCTGTGATGTGCAAGTGGCTTCTGCAATAATGAACACATAAATATATAACGCATACAAACCAGGGAGAGTGAGCACTACAGTCAGAACACTCAAAAACCAACAACAGCTTCTAACGTGAGCATTGTACCAGATTTTAACACATGTTGCAAAGTTCTTAAATCTAAGCTTTGTTGAAAAAAATGGTGGTAGTTTAGTTAGCAAAGAATTGCTTAAGCCTGCCAACAACATCCATTGAGGCTAGGGTCAGACGAGCGTGATTTCTACGGACTGTACGTCCGTGCACACGGATGTACGTCAGTACGGAAGACACAGTAGTGGCCACACAGTCCGTTTTTTTCACTGACGTATATTTTGACGGATGTAGGAGGGAAAATAAATTAAAAAGCAAAACCATTTTGTCCGTGAAAAATGCTGGACGTATAAATGCAGTCCGTCTGACCACGTTCCATCACTCACACACAAAGCTATGCAGACGTTGCGGACGCAGCGCACTTTGTGCGGCCGTTCTAGGGGTTGTACGTTCTTGCCTGCCTTGCGTCCGTGGGCCGCGGCCGTTGTGCGTCCGCAGTTCAGTGCGGACGTACTTCATGTGTCGGGCTCCAATGGACTTTCTTTCATGCTATCACGGACGTACTTTTAGGCGCAATCACGGACGTGAACACTACGCTCGTCTGACACCAGCCTTAAACCACCGAATGAAAGGTCCTACTTTGAATGCTTAGTTTAGGTGGAGGTCTAACCCCCCCCCATGTGTTTTGCATTTATATTTATATAGAACACTTGAACAAAACAGGCAAAAAATTCAATAAGTGAACGAGTATCTATGAAAACACACACTATGTTCCTATTAATTGTTCCACTTACAAAAACACTCATTACATTCATTCACAATACGTTCAGAATGGAATAGTTTGAAGATTGACTAGCAGGCATTCTCACAGTTGGCAATGACTACTAATGCACCTGGGCAGTGTATATTTCCTACCTAGATCAGCATGCTCCTTCCTTAACCAGTTTCATGGGGTTTAACCGTTTAAGTTCACAGATATGTGGGTTGTGCTACATTTTAAAATTTTTCAATTGGCCTCTTGTTTACACGCGTCCCCTGCTGGTCTGACTCCCTGTTGTTCGGAGTCTGTCTCTAGCTGAATAATGGCTTATTAAGGAAGCCAACGGAGAGCATTGCTTTTGAGACCACAGCTGTAGCAAGACAAAGCCAAAGTATTCACAATAACAACGAATCCTCCAGACTGTCTAACCGGTGGTTCCAAATTTCTGAACAGAGGACACAGGCAGTTATACCCATTTCCCTGATCACTACGGAACACACATTGTATCCACATATCCAGCTGTTCTATAGGCGTTCTTTTTCACAACAAGGTATTCCAACTAATACAGCTACTGACCGGAGATTATATGTAGACGTTACTGGTAAAGCCTGAAATCCAGGTAATGTCAGCGCTACCCAGCAGGGTTGGGTGAAGGCCAAAGTGAAATGCAACTTTGTACTTTATCCTTTGCTCAGAACGCTCTCACCGGGTGTAACCAAAGCTCCCCTCTACCTTTGTGCCCTCACCCTCTATGGCACCCTTCCCCAAACTATACATGGACTCTCTGCCTGTTGAAGTGTGGTTGCTCGCCTCCTGCCAAGAGATCGTGGACCAATGTGGCAAATCCAGTTCTCAAGGACAATGGGCATAAGTGGGCACCTAAGGGTCAATGAGTTAAATGTATTTCCATTTTAGGAATTTGTTTGTGTTAGAGATACAATATAGACGTATTGTTCTTGCTATCTGTTTGTCCTTGTTGTTTGCTAATCTCGTCTAGTGTGTATGAATTAGATTTCTGCGTCTCCTGGAGGAATTCAACCCCCCCCCTCATGTAGACAATGTATGCTGTTGATTATGTCATGTTACTGTTGGTTATGTATGAAAGAGGCGCTGGAATCTTGTGAACTTGCAGCAGAGCTTTACTTAGTGCATAAAAACAATAAACAACTATAACAGACTAGTGTCTGATAACTGCAGCAGGCATTACACAGGGAGAAATCAAGGAAGAGAGAGAAAAAAAAGACTTCCTGTGAATATACCAACAAGTGCAGAACCCATAGTACCATTTAACAACAGCACCACCTGCAGGTTAAATGTTATAGTACGTGCTTTGTATTTCCAACAGTTACATCCCCATCTCTGTTTCTCAAATAACTGGACCCATTTCCAACAAAGCATATTCATTCCCCTACATTAAGATGTGTCTGGTGTTTGGGAAGAGATACATAGAAATATACAGCACTTCTTCCCTGCAGATTAAGTTTACCGCCTTTGTCTGGAATAATCGCCGGCCACGGCTCGGATTTGAGTTGCTGACCGCATCCAAATCTGCGGGTGGACTGGCACTGCCCCATGCCCGCCGATACTACCAGGCTGCACACTTACTGTGCATACTTGAGTGGACATCGGGAGCGGAACATAAGTTGTGGATCCCCCTGGAACGGACATTAGCGGAAGGCCCACTGGCCTCTCTTCCCTGGTTAATTGGTACAAACGCTCCCTACCACGTCACCCACCACCCCACTATCTCAGCTACACTCCACACCTGGATTTCACAAAATAATGGAAGTGCACTGAAAATATGAGGCCTGGTCCAACCACCTTGGGTCACACATTTTTGTTTTGGGCATTGTCGGCATTACCCGGGTAATCCTGGAATTACCTGATTTCAGACTTTACCCGTAACATAGACACTTTATAGTTGTTATAATAAAAAATGCACCCAGAGCCAGAGACCATAGAAGGTTTTCCTCTAGAATAACTGATGCTCTGCTGAATAAACAGACGTAGGTTTCCACACTCTCCCATTCATATACACCATTTCTTCCTCCTCCCTCTTCTACAGTTTTCCAAGCTTGTTTCCCACCTCTTCATACTGGCAGATGGTTTCACTTAAATCACAGGTGCTCATCCTTGACCCTTTTAGATGTTTTGGAACTACATTTCCCACAAAGTTTTAATGAGTGGCTGAGGATTGTAGGAAGTGAAGTCCAAAAACATCTGGTGGACCAAGGTTGAGCACCCCTGACATAAATGATGCTGGTGACAGCAGAATGTCATGTTTCTTCTATCTTTTTGACGCCACATCGAGCCATTGGCCTTTGGAATTCCATGGTGTTCCTTTGCAAGCCGTTCTTTTAATCAGATCTTGTCTCTTTTTCAAGGCCACAATTGTCAGTCCTATCTATTGCCTGTTTGTTTTCGGATCTGAGCCACCAACCCTGACCGGTCACCTGTTATTCACCGCAGGGGGCCCCGTGTTCCTTGACCTGACCTTGGTTTGTTTATCCACTCTTTCGTCTCGGTCCCTGTGCTGTTATACTTTAACATAACACAAAGAAAAATTGTCCCTTTGGCCATTGAATATCCAGCTATACAACCTGAAGGAACAAGTGTGTGTTCGTCTAAAAATGAGCAAATCTATGAAACCGTTTACCATAAATCTGCTGGAAAATAAATATTTGTTAGAATGTTTTTGTACGTGGGGTCCCATCCACATGCAGAAGCTTCAACAGCGGAGTACTGATTCTGGCCCAAATCCACCCAGTCAATAGCTGGAGCTCCTTGCAGGGTGAAAACAAACCTGGGAATGACTTTATTCAGGGTTTTCAATTGGGGGGAAAAGACACACACTGTACGGAATACAATGTCTAAACACTCCCAGGGTTTCCATACTGAATAGCCTCCAAGTGGCTTCCCCCTCCCTCACAGATGCCCTGGTGAAACAAAGCCTGAGGAAGGGGCAGAGAGATTTGGTTTAAGCCAGATCCGGGGGGAAGGATTGGATGGAAGCGTGGAGAAAGCAAGGAATCATTTACTTACAGATGGAGAAAACAGCACAGTATATACCACATGACTCTCTACAATACATAAGAGAATAATAATAAAACACATTCATCAGGGAATAGGGCACAGAAAACACAAACACCCTGCACCTAGAACTGCAGGCACAGGGTGACTCCAACATAGGAGAGGGCTAGCAAACAATATAACACAACAGGCAGCACCTCTCAAATGCATCTTTAGGTTCATGTACCCCGAGTCTAAAGTGACTACAGTCAGTGTTTTAGTGAATTGTTCCAAATCTGCGTGCAATTAAACTGTTACATTTATCTGAATGTGATTTGAAGTGAAAATACAATTGGAGTTAAGGTGTCGCTCTCTCTCTGTCCTTCAGCACTATTAAAAAAAAAACGGGATTTTAATTAATTTGGTAAACACACATAGGATGGAATAATGTTTGATAACATGTACGGGTACACAGGTTTGATCTTTTTTTCTGCAGCGTTGTGGCTTTATTCCTCCCGTGGCTGGAAGCCATATGTTTGACTTCCCTTATTTGTGCTTCTAATGTCCTGTTACGAGCGCCTCATGCCGGCATAATCTGCCAACACATTTCCTTTTCAAATGGAAATTCCCTATTTGTTCACACGATATCACACAGTATTGCAAATAAAATATACTTTGTCATAGTCCTCCTGCCAAGAGACTGCACATCTTTCTTTAATTGTAGTTAATTCAAAGGCTATCGCTGCTTCTTTCTCTGCTGGACATTTTGAAAGCCTTAGCCTAGAAGATTTCAATAGAGTTACCCATATATCATGTTAACACCACATCTTCCTGCTATGAATAAGTAATTTTACGAAATTCCGATTAAATTTTTTTATGCTACAGTCAGGTGAAAGTTTTGCGCCTCGCAGCTTGTGGTTATGAACCACGCTGGGCTCCCTGTATCCCAGTGGCAGGCAGCACCATGCTCACTGGCTGGCCACCGAGTAAAGTAGCTGTGGCCATGGGTTAATGACGCGGGAAGGCGCAACATGATGACGCGGCACCAGGCAGGTGAATCTGATTCATTGCCCTGCTGTGGTTCATTCCTCTTCAGTGCGTTCCTAGAAATTCATCTGTATTGCTCTACTGTTTATGACTCTGGCTTGTTTGATAACCTGTTCTGGCAATTAACCCTTGGTGCTATCTGACTATTCGATTTGGCATTAACCCCTGGCATTGGCTGACTATCCAATTTGGCACTGACCCCTGGCATTGGCTGACTATCTAATTTGGCACTGACCCCTGGCTTTGGCTGACTATCAGATTTGGCACTGAACCCTGGCATTGGCTGACTATTTGATTTGGCACTGACCCCTGGCATTGGCTGACTATCCGATTTGACATTGACCCCTGGCATTGGCTGACTATCCGATTTGGCACTGACCCCTGGCATTGGCTGACTATCTGATTTGGCACTGACCTCTGGCATTGGCTGACTATCCGATTTGATATTAACTCTTGGCTCTGTCTGATTTCTCGTTCTGGTGTTCTCTTCTGGCTCCTGCTTACCATTTGTTCTGGTTTTCCCTTTATCACTCTATTCTGTGTTTAGAAATCTGGCTACCTAAAGACTGGCAGTGTAGGTAGATTGTCTGCGTGCAGAGATTAAACATTTATACATGTTCTTGACACTTGCTCAAGCGTACTGTACTCTGCATCTCCTATACTTAACATGGGGAGCACAATCTATTTTTAGCATCTCGACAAGTGCTAGCACAAATTACCATCAGGACGCACAAGCCAAAAATTTTAATTACTATTAGACGACCAGATTCAGGATAGAGAAAAACCCAAGAAGAGTCTACAATGTCTTGCTCCTGTATTTCCCTCCCCCTACTGTGTTGTTTTCCTCTGTAGAGCCCATGCAGATGGGACACACTAGGTTATCTGAGGAGCAAAGGCAACAGAGACTGCAGTAAATTCTGTGTCTATATTGTGGTGTTAAAGGACCTTTTCGCTTACAGTGTCCATAACACCCTACCAGAAAGCTGCCACTGCTCTGGCAAATTAGGAGACAAGCCTTGGGTGTAACATACTTGTCTCCTAAAAATACTTATGATTCCCATCTATTGGTTCCTGTCTCCCTAGCATAGGATTCCGCATTAGTTCGTGCTATGGCTTTTCTTGATTCAGGAGCTGTGGGCAATTTTATTGATTCTTGTTTTGCCTTGACCCATTCTCTTCCTCTGGTGAAGGGAGACCGTCTTAGCCGATGAGGCCATTGTTGGTAGGCCCTTGTCGGGCTCAAAAATAACTCCCTGCACTTGTCACACCCTCGGTGCCTGGGGAGTCCCGGGAGGGGGTCAGGCATCCGGCAGCATCGCTGGCTGGCCGGGTGCCAAGTGTCCATGCTGATCCTTGAATTCATGCGCCTAATGAGGTGGGCGGGGCATGGCGTGATAACGTAGAGCCGCCGGCCTTAAATTCAGGACGTGCAGTTTGAATCATTTGCATTGATGTGTAGTCTGTTCCCGCATCAATTGGTGTATTCGTTCTCGAGTCACTGATTCATTTGATTCAGTTGCTCTATTACTGACCTGTTCTATCTAATCTGTGTGTTCTCGAGGGGTCTCACTGATTTATAGGAGGTTTGTATGAGGACCCTGTTTGTTGCTGACTCGGACTGCCTTCTTAACCATTCTCTCTCTGACCAAGCCTGTATGTATGTTATGCCCAGAGCAGACTAAGAGTGTATGCGGTTTCTACCCCACGCTGACTCAGAGTGTATATCGACCCTGCATAACGCTGACTCAGAGAGCATATACTGATCCTTCTTGTTGCCAAACCAGAGTGTATGAGAACCCTGCCTGTTGCCAAACCAGCCTGTATGAGAACCCTGTCTGTTGCCAATCTGGATTTTTTTTGACCACGCTTATTCTGACCCCTGGTGTCCTGCACAAGCCTTAATCAGGCTGCTCCCCAGCTGTTGTTGAAATTAACACTTTCTGCCCCAGTACGCACTCTGTCTTAAACCTGCTGTTACTAGCGTTTACTCTTTATTGCTGGTGTGTCTGTTCTCCCTGGCTGGGAGGGATAGGGTTAGCGGTCCCGACCACTCAAGGATTGGAGGGCTTAGAAGTCCATCCAAAAGGATCCCCACAATGGTTGTCAAGGGTGGGCGGGACAGCGAACATGACAACACTGTACCAGTCCTCCATACTACATAGTGTAACACAAAGAAACAATCACTTTCCAGGTTATTGATTCACCCTCTTGTCCTTGGTTTTCCACGGTTGTCAGAATACAATCCTGTTTTGGACTGGTTTCATGGTGAGGTGCAAACCTGGAGTCCATATTGTATAATTCATTGTCTCATGCCAGTGTCTATAGAAACATAGAAACATAGAAAGATGTCGGCAGATAAGAACCTTTCGGCCCATCTAGTCTGCCCAATTACATGGATACTTTACCTGGATTTATCTTTTGTTTAGGATAGCCTTATGCCTATCCCATGCTTGCTTAAATTCAATTACTGTTTTGGCCTCTACCACTTCTACTGGAAGACTGTTCCATGTATCCACCACCCTCTCAGTAAAATAATGCTTCCTGATGTTACCTTTAAACCTTTGCCCCTCTAATCTAAGACTATGTCCTCTTGTTTTGCTACTTTGTTTCCTTTTAAATATACTCCCTTCCTCTACCTTGTGGATTCCCTTTACGGATTTAAATGTTTCTATCATATCTCCTCTGTCTCGTCTTTTTTCCAAGCTGTACATGTTAAGATCATTAAGCCTTTCCTGGTAACTTTTCTCCTTCAAGCCGTACACCATTTTAGTAGCCCTTCTCTGAACTCTCTCTAAGAGGTCTATATCCTTCTGGAGATACGGTCTCCAGTACTGCACACAGTACTCCAAGTGAGGTCTCACCAGTGCTCTGTACAGTGGCATGAGCACTTCCCTTTTCCTACTGCTAATACCTCTCCCTACACAACCAAGCATTCTGCTAGCATTTCCTGCTGCTCTATTACATTGACTACTTACCTTTAGATCCTCTGAAATAATAACCCCTAAATCCCTTTCCTCAGATAGAAACATAGAAAAATGTCGGCAGATAAGAACCTTTCGGCCCATCTAGTCTGCCCAATTACATGGATACTTTACCTGGATTTATCTTTTGTTTAGGATAGCCTTATGCCTTTCCCATGCTTGCTTAAATTCAATTACTGTTTTGGCCTCTACCACTTCAACTGGAAGACTGTTCCATGTATCCACCACCCTCTCAGTAAAATAATGCTTCCTGATGTTACTTTTAAACCTTTGCCCCTCTAATCTAAGACTATGTCCTCTTGTTTTGCTCTGAATGTACCCACAGCACCTGATTTGTCTACAGGGTACCAGAATGGTACATAGACCTTTATGGAGGTTTTTCTGAATAAGAATTCAGAAAAACTATTTCCTCATAGGCCATATGATTGTACCATCGATCTCCTTCCAGGTTCCGTGTCTCCTAAAGTGAGAGTGTACCCCTATCTCAGAAGGAGAATCAGATTATGGAAGAGTATAACTGGAGAAATTTATCTTGGTTTTATACAGCATTCTTCCTCGTCTACAGGGGCTGGTTTCTTTTTTGTGTCCATAAAAGAGCGTGTTTTATGCTTTTTATTGGTTATACGATTTAACCATCTATGATCATCAGGGCGCATATAACCTAATATGCCTCAAGGGTGGGCATGAATGGAAAAGACCCTTCAATACGAGGAGTGGACATTACGAATACCTTGTTGTGCCTTTCGGGTTATGTAATGCTCCATCTGTCTTCCAGAATTTTTTTAATGGCGTACTGAGGGATTACTTATAGTCATTTGTCATAGTAGATCTGGATGATATTCTGATTTATTCTCCAGATGTGGAGACCCTCCACAAACATGTCAGAATAGTGCTGCGGCGTCTTCAAGACAGTGGTTTATACGACAAACTAGAGAAATGCTTATTTTGCCATGGATCCTTCTAAGTAGGGATGAGCTGTTCGGTTCGATGTGTTCGAAGTTTGATTCGAACATCGCCCGTTCGCATGTTCGCGAACTACGAACATTTCCGCATGTTCGCCCACAATGCACCACAATGGACCACAATGCACTTTTCCAGTGGCCTGAAGCTTGTAATTGGCTACAGCCTGCACCTGACCACAGTTTAGGTGCAAGACTATGCCAATCACGGCTCAGAGTCCTTATTGCGAAAATTTTGCCCAATCATGGGCTCACAGAGCTAAGTCCCGCAGCACACTAAGGCGTCCCTTGCAGCCCCAGCACGTGTTTTTTGAGAGGAGATTGTTAGTGTGTGTTCTCACTGCCAGTCTACCAGCAGCTATTGGGGGGGGGATCTCATGTCTACAAAATATCTGGGAATTGTTCTAATCTTTGTGTTCTCACTGCCAGCAGCAATTGTGGGGGTCTCACTTCTAGACCATATCTGGGAATTGTGGTAATCTTTGTGTTCTCCCTGCCAGCAACTATTTTGGGGGTGTCATTTCTACAAAATATCTGGGAATTGTTCTAATCTGTGTGTTCTCAAGGGGTCTCACTGATTTATAGGAGGTTTCTGGGAATTGTAATCTGGGTCTTGTCACTGGCTGCCAACTATCAGGGTGTCTCACTGAGTTATACCATTATACCAGAGTTCTGGAAATCTTTAATCTTTATACCAGAGTTGAATCAGAGTTCTGCAGCATATCTCCAATTTTTATAACAGAGTTGAATCTGAGTTCTGTATATCTTTTAATCTATATATCACTCACCATGTCAGAAAGACCAAAAAGGCCAGGCAGACGCTCCCAGACACAGATAAGAGGGCAAGCAGCCTCTGAGTCGGGAGGCTGTGGCTCTGGTAGTAGTGGACGTGGTGCATCCTCTGCAGGGGCACGCTAGTCCTTTCTAACTGGTGCTGGCCGTCTTAAGCAGCAGCAACATACAGAGGATTTGGTGGATTGGCTAACCAGGCCGTCCTGATCCTCCGAGTCCTCTGCCAGCCAGGCTTGTAGTGGTTTACAGTCCCCCTCAGCTGCCAAAGCATCTAATGCAGCCTCCATGTCCACAGCTACTCCTGCCGTAGCCTCACTATCACACACGGAGGAGTCAGCTGAATTGTTTGACTACAATGACAGTAGGGCTGTGCAATTAATCGCAATCGCAAAAAAAATTGCGATTTAAGCACATGCGATTTCTAAACCTCATTAGGCTGCGATTTTATCTATTCATTTTAGGGCTGCGGAAATGAACGTGTTCGGCTCCCTGTAAGCTTCCAGCGGCATGGAGCTTTGGGTGCTCGCAGGGGGAACCACGTGTACAGCCGTGTTCTCGCGGCTCATCACGTGGTTCTCCCAGGCGAGCGCCCAAGCTCCATGCAGCGGGAAGCTCACAGGGAGCCGAACACGTGGCGCAAAGAGGTGAGCTGTGGCAGTATCCATGTGCTGGGGCAGTATCCATGAGCTGAATACTGAATACATTTAGAATGTATGTAGCATGTTTGAAAAAGCAAAAATAATTGCCTAAATCGCAAATAAAATCGCAATCGCAATATTCATTCAAAAAATCGCAATATGATTATTTTGTCCATATTGCACAGCCCTAAATGACAGTGACATGCTGCTTGAGGATGCGGAGCAACTACAGTGCTCTGATTCAATATCTGAGGTTGAGGAAGGGAGTATAATCAACCTAGAAGAAGGGGGTGACACACATATAACTGGCACTCATGTTGCCCCAGCAGCTGCAGCATACTGCCAAGTTGGCTCCACTGACAAGGAGATAGGGGGTGATGACAATGATGATGAGGTCACTGACTCCACCTGGGTGCCTGATCGAAAGTCAAGTGAGAAGGAGGAAGCACAGCAAACACGAGGCACAACGTCCTCTATGACCAACTGAAGCACTAGTCAGTCCAAGGCATCAGATGTCCGAGCTGCTCAGGTGCAGAGCGCTGTTGTCTCAAAGCACACATCCAGGAACTCTGCTGTCTGGGAGTTCTTTAAGAAATGTGCAGCAGTTGCGATTTGTAATCTATGTCAGATGAGGCTCAAGCGTGGGAAAGACACCGGACGCTTGGGTACCACGTGTTTGAGGTGACATATGACCACCTGCCACGCATCCCATTGGCACAAAACTTTGCGTAGGTCCTCCTCACTTGTCTCTACCCCCACTATATGTCCTGCCATGTCATTGACTCCAACCTCCACTGACAGGGATGATGCTACAGTAATGGATGTACCAGGTTCTTCCTCACAATGTGACAGCATCCCATCAGTTGAAGATTTACGCAGTCAGATTACGTTGCCCCAGCTGCTGCAGCGTAAGAAAAAATATAATCCCAAGCACAGCGTCTAAATACCAGTTTAGCAAAATTACTCACATTGCAGCTGCTGCATTTCCAGCTGGTGGACTCTGCTTCCTTCTGTGAATTTGCTGAATGTGCTGTATCACAGTGGCAGGTTCCAAAATGCCATTACTTTTCATGGAAGGCCATTCCAGCACTATACCAGCACGTGGAAGACAATGTTATGGAGTCATTGGGAAAGGCAGTCAGCAACAAGGTGCATATGACTTTAGACACGTGGTCCAGCAAGCATGGGCAGGGCTGTTACATTTCCTTCACGGCACACTGGGTAACTCTGATTGTAGCTGGGAGGGATCCAAGACGGGGCTCTGTGCTGGAACTTGTTCATCCACCATGCCTCCAGAAAGTTGCTTGTATGAGGTCTGTCTGCTCCTCCACCACCTCTCCCTCTTCCTCCTCCTCCTTCTGTGTCTCTTGCGAAGGGGCAGTTAAAGCGACACCTGACAGGGGCTACGCAATGGCTCAAGCAAAAAGATGCCATACTGTGCTTGATCTGGTTTGTTTAGGGGACAGGAGCCACACCAGGCCAGAAATTCTGTCAGCTCTGCAGGGGCAGGGGCAGAGATGGTTAAGACCACGCCGAGTTCAGCTGGGAATGGTCGTCTGTGATAATGGCAGCAACCTTCTCTCTGCCCTATGCCAGGGTAAGTTGACGCATGTACCATGCCTAGCACACGTCCTAAATCTGGTGGTACAGCGATCTGAGGAAGAGGAGGCCTTCCCTAGATCTCATGGCCCCAGTCTTTTCACAGACAGCATTCCAGCTGGTCCTCCTCAGATCAGACAGGAGGAGGATGAGGAGAAGGAGGAATATTTAAGTAGTGGGGCATTGAAGGTGGGGATTCCTCAAGGGAGGGTTTTGTATGCCCAGAAACCCAAAGACTAGTACGTGGCTGGGAGGAGGAAGTGCACGATGGGGTCATCCTCAGTGACCAGGAAGACTCGGAAGCGAAATGCCACCTCCAACCTACGCTGCATGGGCTCCCTTATCCTGCAAAGCCTGGTATAGGACCCCATGATTCGTGCTATCAAGGAGAGGGATCGTTACTGGTTGGCAAGCCTTCTTGATCCACGATACAAGGGTAAAGTTGCAGAGCTCATCCTGCCCGCACAGAGGGAGCACAGGATGAAAAAACTTGGACGCTCTAAAGCGACACTTGTGTAACACCTTTCCAGGCACTGGTAGGTTACCAAGTGATGACACAGGTGTTTCTGAGGCTCCAGATGATCAGAGGAAAAGCGGTGAAGGCCGGGGCCGCTTGACTGATGCCTTTTTAATTTTTTTTAGTCCACGATGCCCAGGGACGTCAAATGTAGGCACCCATTGCCAGCGTCTTTACCATATGGTGCAGGACTACCTAGGGGCAAGGGCAGACCTGGATACCTTTCCAGCAGATGATTCACTGGCTTACTGGGTGTTGAGATTGGATCACTGGCCAGAACGTAGCCAATATGCTATGCAGCTACTAGGTTGCCCTTCATCCAGCGTGCTTTCCCGAAAGGACGTTCAGTGCCGCTGTGGGTTTTGTCACAGACAAAAGAGTGCATCTGTCCACCGACTCTGTAGACTGGCTGACATTTATAAAAATGAATCAGTCCTGGATCCGCAGCTATCAATCCCCTGATGCTGACATAACGGAATAGATCAGGGATCTCTTCTGCATTCACAAAACCTCCACCTCTGCACTCTTCCACAATACCACAAAAGGGTTACGGTGTGAAGGCACTTGCTGCCACCAAAGGCACAATATTTGGCTACACAGACGCCTATATTACCAGATTCATATCATTTTAATTTTTTGGACCGCAGTGTCCAACCCTGCACTCTTCCACAATACCACAGAGGGGTTACGGTGTGACGGCACTGTTGCTGACACTAAAGGCCCAATTTTAAAGCACCTATTGTTACTTTCATCCAAAGCCTGCATAAGTGTCACCACAATTTAGCCAAAAAAATCACTAAACTTGTTCTGCGTGTCCAAAAATGGCTCCTTTTTTAATACAGACTGAATAGATTAAAGGAAAACCATTTACCATCATTTGAAACGTCATTTTTTTGGTTTTTAAATGTTTCTATACATCCTACAAATCCGCCACTTCACGGGCAGGTTATGGGGACCTCCTAGGCATGATATTTGAAGGAATTTTTCGTTTTTATTTTTAACCCTTATTTCATGGAAAACTCACTGTTCCTTTTAAAAATGTTTTTTTTTTTAAAAAATTGTCCCTGTTTCCTTGTCCTAGGGCACTACCCGGACCCCCATACACCTTTTATGGCAAATATCTTGCATATATGCCCTCTTGCAGGGCACTCTAAAAATCGAACTTTTGAGTCCCATTGACTTGCATGGAGTTAAGTTCGCGTTCGAACTCGAACTTTTGAAATTGTTCGAGTTCGAATGCGAACCAGACACGGGGGTTTCGGCTCATCCCTACTTCTAAGCTCTCAGCGATCTCGAAGTGGCCTCTACCACAAGGTCTAAAATCAGTACAACGATGTCTAGGTTTTGCGAACTACTACAGGAGAATCCTAAAGATCTTCTCGACTATTGTAGCACCCATTACTGCTATGATTGATAAGGGGTCCCAGAATTAGAAATGGACCCCTATGGCTATACAGGCCTTCAAGGACCTGAAACGTGCTTTCACTACAACACCTGTCTTACAGCATTCTGAGTTCTGACCATAGACATCTTTTATCCTAAAAGGTGGATATATCTGAGATTGGTATAGGAACAGCTATATTACAAAAGGAGTAACCTGAGAAACCGTTACATCCATGTGGGTTTGAAAACGGTCTGTCGTAGATTAACTATGACATTGGAAGCAGAACTACTGTTGATAGTATCTGCCCTGTCCGAATGGAGACATCTCCTGGAGGGGTCTCGTGATCCAGTAATGATAATTACTGCCCATAAAAACCTGACATATATAGTCGACACAAAGAGACTGAATGTCAAACAAGCCAAGTGGTCTTTAATGCTCTCCAGATTCTATAATCTCCTAACATATCGACCAGGTACTCGTAAAACTAAGGCAGACCCTTTATCCAGACCATATGAAATATGTGAACAGCACATACAGGATCAAAACCCTATAGTTCCTCCAGATTGTACCATTGGTTCCACTGTTCGGTTTCTTCTTCTATGTGGGAGCATCTCTAAGGCTAGGGTCAGACTGAGGCAGTGCGAACGCGCGTGCAGGCGCACTTAATCACGGCCGCACTAGCAGCAGATGACGGGCAATGACGGCCAATATACGAAGTACGGTCGCACAAAAGTCCGGCTGCGCAACGCAAGTGGAAAATGAACGCATTTTTTCGAGAACGTTAAACCACTAGTACTGACGTACAGAGTGCGCTGCGTCCGCTAGCGGCGTGTGTGCGTGAATTGGAGACATCAGACACTGCTAATGTCCGGCCAACATAACGTCCAGATGCAAGAAGTGTTTTATTGATGATCCGTACAAAATCACGGATGAAACTGCGCATAGTATGACCGCTATTGCGTATTCCGTGAAAAAATACGTCCATTCTTCGAACGCACATTTTCACGGACAACGTGAAAAATGCGTTAGTCTGACCCTAGCCTAAGCTGCACAAGCCACTGCTCCTCCTGGAGAAACCTACAGGAAAGCTGTTCATACCTGATAACGAAAGCGAACAATTACCAATGCTACGTCATGACACCAAACCTTCTGGTCACGGGGGTATAGCAAAAACCCTGTCCAATCTAGCATGTCAGTTCTGGTGGCCTTCTTTGCATGCTGGTGTAAGAGTATGTCTTTGCATGTGAGACATGTGTTAGAAAATCCTAAAACCTTACCCATTGGGTTGTTGCAACTACTTCCCATTCCCGATAGGCCTTGGTCCCACTTGGCCATGTTTTTCATTGTGGAATTACCAAAGTCTAAGGGGAACACCATCATCCTCATGATTGTTGACCAATTCTCTAGAATGGGTCACTTCATTCCTCTTCCGAAACTTCCCACAGCCACAGAATTGGCTCAATTTTTCATTAAAGAAGTGGTTCGACTCTGGTACTCTACAAGAAATCGTCTCTGAAAGATGATCTCTGTTCATCTCAAGGTTCTGGTGGGGGTTTTATGCAAAGATGGGGTTGATGGGGTTCTCTTCTGCCTACCACCCTCAGACTCATGGGGCAGCTGAGTGAGCAAGTCAATGTCTTGAACAGTACTTGCGTTGTTTCGCCTCCCAACAGCAGGACAATTGGTCTGAGCCGTTTCCTTGGTCTGAATACGCTCATAATAATGCCAACAATTAAACCACAGGTCACTCCCCGTTTCATACGATGTATGGGTTTGATCCTCCTGCAGTCCTAGCTCAGTTTCCCATGTCCAGTCTGACCGCCTTGAACGATCACTTCCAGTCTTTACAGGAGAACTGGAAGAAAATGAAATCTGCCATTGTAAATAATATTGAGGTGGCCCCCCCAATAAATTGGCCTGTACAGAATCCTGCGTCACATAAACTCTGGATCCTATGCTCTCTCCTTTCCACCCCACCTGCGCATATCAAATGTCTTGCATTTAAGCCTGTTGAAACTTTTATTGTCTAACAGGTACACTAGAAAAGAAAAAATACTTCCAGGCGCACCTTACTAAAATTTCCACTTTTTTTAAAACCAAAAATGGCCAATGTGCAAACATCTAATGAATTAATATTTAAACAAAACAGTGGTTATATTATAATGATAAATGTGTATAACTTAAGGAATACTTCTAGTTCAGTGGTGTTTCTTTTTTTTCCCTCTCTCAGCATGGGGTCCTGCGATGTAGCTGTTCGGTATCCCAAGAAAAAAGGAGGGGGGAGGGTATTTCTCCACTTGATGTAAAAAAAAAAGGCAGCAGAGCGGCAGATAATTCAATTAAAATGCATTTATTAATCATAATTATCTGCCGCTCTGCTGCCTTTATTTTTACATCAAGTGGAGAAATACCCTCCCCCCTCCTTTTTTCTTGGGATACCGAACAGCTACATCGCAGGACCCCATGCTGAGAGAGGGAAAAAAAAAGAAACACCACTGAACTAGAAGTATTCCTTAAGTTATACACATTTATCATTATAATATAACCACTGTTTTGTTTAAATATTAATTTATTAGATAGTGCAGGAGGGGTGGGGTCGCACCTTTTCCCCGAAGGGTTGGCTGCAACCACCAAATGCCTCCAGCCCAACAACATGTGTAGAACATAACAAAGAAAAAAAATGTCATCTGCGCTTACTCTAATTATACCGTGTGAAACTAAACACAATTAGAGGTTTGGTTTCTTATTAATGGCCATTATAAGACTAGCTCGCCCGCCAACGTCACGGCACCTCTATAAGGGCGAGTCCTAACCAAAATGAAACCACAGGCTGCTACATAGCAAACCATACCTGCTCATGCTGCTTGTCAAACATGAGGTAGACTGGTGGGCCTTTATTTATGCTCCCCCAGAAACAAAATCCACTTTGGGATCAAAACAAAGACACCACATTTAAAATCCAAGCAGTGAATTATGCTCTCTGCCCTGTCGTGGTTCATTACCGTTCAGTGCGATTGTTGTTATTTTTGTTTCGGATCTCTGTGTATTGACCCCTGACTCTTTATTGCATTGTATGACTACCCGTTCCGGTACTGACCCCTGACTTTGCATGATTATCTGCTCTGGTTCCCAACTCTGGTTTATTTTGACTTTGTCTATTCTGGTGTCTGCCCTGAGTTTAGCTATTCGGCTATTCTACAGACCACCAGTGAAGGTCGGCAGTGTCTGCATGTTGGGATTAAAGGAATATCTGACAGATGTAATTGCATGTAAGAAGGAAAAATAGTGAGTATTTTTCCCATGATGCAACATTTACCAAAATTTTATGGTGAGTTTTACTTTGTGGCTGTGCTTTATCTTGTACAGTATTTAACAGTTAATGAGATGCAGGAGGGAATGTTTAGATAAGGCAGCAGGAGATATATTGTTCTCCAGGCTACCCTAAAAGCTGGCAGCTGAATGAGATAAAACAGGGAGCTTAAAAGACTAATACCCCCGGTGATGTTGTGTGGGTACATGTGGTGTGAGTCAGGGATTGACCCATTGACTCCATTCTATGGCCAAAGCCACACAGTGAGGAGCAAGTGATGGAAAGATACTGTGGGGGGCAGTTTACACATAAAATATCACACAATGGATGCACCCAGTGACACATATAGAGGAAAATATCACACAATGGATGCACCCAGTGACACATATAGAGGAAAATATTTTCTTAACTAAACATACAAGAGAAAAACAAAGCACATGTAAGATATCAGCAACCTCAAATAAACAAAGGACATGTCGTTTTTTGGTGGTAGTGGCTCTTTACAATATGAGCAGAGGGTGAAATGGAAGCACCTTTCAACTCCATGGCTCAAAAGCCAGGGGCTCAGCAACAACAGCCCTTCAGATGTTTTGGAACTAAATCTCCCATGATGATCAGCCACTCCTTAGCAAGAATGAGCCTTATTGGAAGTGTATTTCCAAACATCTGGGGGGGGGGGTTTGAGGCTGCTGACCCCTGCCATAAGGTAGTCATAGCTCACTTGACTGTCAAAGAGTTACTGTACAGCGTATTTTGTATAGGTGTAGACCCTTCCTGAGCGATGGCACGTGAAGCGTATTGAGCAAACCCTCAGGCGTTCGGGGACTATTAAAAGAACAAATGCGCAGAAACAATAAATGTGTAATATTTTGTATGATTTGTAATCTTCCATGTACAGTTCATAACGTAAAAGAAATAAATACACACCAGAAGCAAAGTCTCCTTGGCGTGCAATAAGAAGGCACGTTGTACAGGCAGAATTACCCTTAAAAAAGGTCACCTCGAGTGTATTAGTAATGGAAATTAGAGTCTTTGATCACTGAATGCAGGTGTGAGATTCAGGGAAAGTTAAAGAAAATCCCGAAGCAGAATAATACAACATTATTATTTTCCATTCCGTTTCAACCACAAATATTTATTGCCTCCTACTACTGTACATGGCCCCTATCTTGTTTAGCTTTACAGAGTCACGCAACTGTATTCCCCTGCTCCGTGAAAGTCATTTATCATCAGGGTAACGCAATGATTGCAGAAGCAGATGTCGGCCAGATCTGTGGAATTTTAAAATAAGCAAAGCCCAGGATAGAATTTATTAACAGAACACTTCTCGCATTGTTCACGGGTTTTCTTCCAGGACGAGTCTTACCCTCAAACGTTCGGTTTCTTATCTACTTTAATGCGCGTTGCGGCTTTTCCGTTTATTTGCTAATTACCTTCCATTACCAAAAAAAGAATAAAATTTGTAGACGGGGGGCGACAAGGTTTCGGCCATAAATTTCCCATTTCTAAACATATATTTTAAACACATTCTTAACGATAGTTAAGAAAATATATATTTTTTCCACCGCTGATGTATTCAGACAAAATCTTTAGGACGAGGACACGGCAAACGGATATTTCGCGTTTTTAGGTTCATGGTGGGTGAGCCGGAGCTAGAAACTTTTGATTAAATTCACAGTTAAGTGGAGAGAACAACTCCGTGTGATGTAAAATATTTTAAACGTGCGTTCACAAAGGTGAAGAAATATTTACAGACGTTTATTTAGTCACGGGGTCCGGAGGATGGAATGGAGGTGCTAGGCAGAGTAGGATCCAAAGCTAGGGTGAGGCAAAAGAGTAGACGATATAACCGTCCAGGTAGGGGCAGGCGGCAAGGAGCGGTAGTCAGAGACAGGCTGCCAGGCGGGTACCAGGAGAAACACAATTAAGGATCATGTGTACATACACTATATTGCCAAAAATATTCGCTCACCTGCCTTGATTCGCATATGAATTTAAGTGACATCCCATTCCTAATCCATAGGGTTCAATATGACGTCGGTCCACCCTTTGTAGCTATAACCGCTTCAACTCTTCTGGGAAGGCTGTCCACAAGGTTTAGGAGTGTTTATGGGAATTTTTGACCGTTCTTCCAGAAGCGCATTTGTGAGTTCACACACCGATGTTGGACGAGAAGGCCTGGCTCTGTCTTTGCTCTAATTCATCCCAAAGGTGTTCTATCGGGTTGAGGTCAGGACTCTGTGCAGGCCAGTCAAGTTCATCCACACCAGACTCTGTCATCCATGTCTTTATGGACCTTGCTTTGTGCACTGGTGCACAGTCATGTTGGAAGAGGAAGGGGCCAGCTCCAAACTGTTCCCACAAAGTTGGGAGCATGGAATTGTCCAAAATGTCTTGGTATGCTGAAGCATTCAGAGTTCCTTTCACTGGAACTAAGGGGCCAAGCCCAGCTCCTGAAAAACAACCCCACACCATAATCCCCCCTCCACCAAAATTTACACTTGGCACAATACAGCCAGACAAGTACTGTTCTCCTGGCAACCGCCAAACCCAGACTCGTCCATCAGATTTCCAGATGGAGAAGAGCGATTCGTCACTCAAGAGAATGCGTCTCCACTGCTCTAGAGTCCAGTGGCGGCGTGCTTTACACCACTGCATCCGATGCTTTGTATTGCACTTGGTGATGTATGGCTTGGATGCAGCTGCTCGGCCATGGAAACCCATTCCATGAAGCTCTCTGCGCACTGTTCTTGAGCTAATCTGAATGCCGCATGAAGTTTGGAGGTCTGTAGTGATTGACTGCATAAAGTTGGCGACCTCTTTGCCCTATGCGCCTTAGCATCCACTGACCCCGCTCCCTCAGTTTACGTGGCCTACCACTTCGTGGCTGAGTTGCTGTCATTCCCAAACACTTCCACGTTCTTATAATACAGCTGACAGTTGACTGTGGAATATTTAGGAGTGAGGAAATTTCACGACTGGATTTGTTGCACAGGTGGCATCCTATCACAGTTCCACGCTGGAATTCACTGAGCTCCTGAGAGCGACCCATTCTTTCACAAATGTTTGTAAAAACAGTCTGCATGCCTAGGTGCTTGATTTTATACACCTGTGGCCATGGAAGTGATTGGAACACCTGATTCTGATTATTTGGATGGGTGAATGAATACTTTTGGCAATATAGTGTATCTGGTTAGCGTGATATGACTCGCTCAGGACTCAGATGACTCCCATAGATATCTCGTCCGCATGGATATATAAAAAGGAAGCAAATTACATATATTAATATATATATAACCTGATATGGCACAATTATGCTGTTAGAGGTCCTTGGTCTCACGAATACATGGAAAATATGATACAGGGTAATGGTGCAGTACAATATGACATGTGCACATTAGATGGAATTCAAACAGTATCTCACTCACAAATATAGAGTCCAAACACTGGCTCAGAGTGGATCCACGCATGCAGGTTGGTTGCTTTCGAGTTTCTCAGATGACCCCCACCTTATTTGTTATTCCTCAGCAACAGTATGTAATAGAAAACAGAAAAAGAAACCTCCTTGCGCGGATCAAACTTGGCTCCCAAGTATTAGAGATTTTGTACTTACATTTGAAGGAGCCACATGGATCTAGAGAAAACACCCATGGGTTTATTGGGACTGTAAAACCCAAATGAAAACCACTAAGGATCCAAGAATGCAAGATATGGACAGGATGCAGGAAAAATAATAAAAAATTTATTAAAACCTAATTTAAAATATTCCAGAACGTGTTTCGCCACGCAGAAAAGCGGCTTCATCAGCTGGTAACATATATATTGGTGCAGTAATCACAATAAATATATAGATTCTATGTAACCTATAGTTATTCCACTCACACATATAGAGCCCTATCACTGGCTCTGAGTGGGTCAGCGCATCTGGGTGTTTTTCAGGATCTATCCAAGGGAACCCACACCTTATCTGAACGATCTCTGCCCACAATGATGAATATGGAAGGTAAAAAGAAAAAGATCTTTGTGCAGATCTGATATGTATATTGCATCAACAATCTTAACGACGATTTTCAACTCACACTTGATGGAGCTTATCGACGCTCTAGGTATCAAGCCTATGGGTTTGTTTGAGCAGGTCAAACCCAAGAAAACCTCCACGATAGTCGACTTCTTCTTGAAAAAAATCTTTTATTTAAAAGAAATTTAAATTAAAAAGCTGTATCAACATCCAGCCAAAATATACAAATAACCAGGACGCGTTTCGCTGCGCAAAAGCTGCTTCATCAGCTGGCTTACATGTCTATACTCCTATCTGTATATTTATAGTCACTTTGACAGAGGAATGTCCCCACATGCTGTTAATTGGTAACTAGCGTGCGTTGCACGCCTCCATTTAAAATCTCTGCATGTTACTCTGGGCGCTGGCATCTTGCGCATGCGTGTTCCAATCGCTGGCGTTCCACGGAGCATGTCTTGACGCACTTCTGGTCTTTGCTGCTTCTCGCACTTCCGGTTTTGCGTGTGTACCATTGCCGCAGCGAACTAATGTTAATGTACTGCTGCAGTTCTATATACAGTATATTTACTGCAAGAAAAATTTACTCTAGAATAAGGTCCTTGTATGGCCTTCTGTCTAGGGAAAGGGAACCTCACCAGAAATAACACAGAAACAAGAGAACAGGAAGAAGGAGGGTTAAATAGGATACAGCAAGACAATATACTTACACCCAGCAGCAACACAGGAAAACCCTAAACTGGGATGAGGTCCTTGCAGTGGCCTCTAATACTAACTGAATATAATGCTGCTTGGTGATGCACAAAACAGGAATACACAATAGAATTGTCAGAACCAGAGGCAAAGGATCAAGAGTCGGAGAATGTCAGACAAGCCAAGATCAGATACCAGAGAAGGACGTCAGAACAGTCAGGAATCGGTACACGGAATATCAATACACAGAGTACAGGGATTACACACAAGGAACGTCAGAACCAGACCAAGATCATACACAGGATAACCAAGACAAGATATAGTACCAGGAAGCACTGGCTCTCAGGAACAGGAGACCCTTCAGGAACAGGAGACCCTTCAGGAACAGGAGACCCTTCAGGAAACAGAAAACCTCAGGAACTAGACCCATACAAGAGCAAGCAGCCTCTATGCTACTTGCATATTTATAGGGTCCGTTCAAACAGTGTGTAGCCGGAAGTCCCTGAAGCTTTTCTGCACAATTTGCAACTTGTGTAATGTAGGAACTGCATATTGCACAACGCAACGGGACTTGCACAGTTTACGCATGTTCCACAGCACCTGCACAGATCGATGGATCACAGCTGTGTGTGCATGCGCAGATACGATCCAGCAGCTGCCTCTCTGAGACCGCACTCTACAGTGATTGGTCTCAGAGGGTGACATCAGCATGCTCTCTGTGTGTGACATCACAAGTGACCAATCTGGTGACTGGCAGCCGGGAAACTCCAGCAGCCGGCTGCTGGAGTCACTTAGTGGGATGGATGAAAGTCATCCACTTAACCCCAGCGTTTTCACCGGATCGGTGGAGCTGGGAGTGGGCTACTCCTCACACCCTGACCACTTGTCGCGTTCGCTATCCCGCTCACCCTTGACAACCGTGGTGAGGATCCCTTTGGACAGACCTCTAACCCTCCGATCCTTAGAATGGTTGTGACCACTAACCTTAACACTCCTAGCCAGGGAGAACAGGCACACCAGCAACAAAGAGTATAACCCAGTAACAGCAGGTTTCACAATAGAGTACGTACTAGAGCTCAAAGGGTTAAAATTGTCCACAACTGGAGAGCAGCCTGAGTAGAGCATAAGTATATTCATACAGCAGGGGTCAGAATAAGAGTTTTCACATACACAGTTCGGTTTAACAATATGCAGGGTTCTCATACACTCTGGTTTGTCAACAGGGAAGATTGATGGATTTTCAGAGTCAGCGCTGTGGCAGACTAGATCTATATTTCTATCTCTATATAAAGGTCTGCCTGTATATATGTGTTTATCTCCTCCATATAGAGTTATGTTCATATTTGTGTCTGACCATTTGGTAAGTTTATTCCTGGGTTCACAGCTGACATGTCATCAAAAGGTTTAGCTTTCTCCCTTGGGGGGAGGATGTAACACGTAGCTGTAAAAAGGGAATTTCTTTTGGACACTGCCATAGCAAATCACACCTTAACAGACAGATCGGCACCCAGAGCCTGGACCCAATCTTCAAAGACAGGAAACAAAATCCTTGATCTCGAAGGGGGTCTGGAGGCAGAGGGACACCTTTTAGGCAATTAAAGATTAATTGACAAGCTTACTGAGCGTGACAGAGAATTGCACGCTGGGAAATGAAGTCCAGGACACTGGGCCACTTATGGGTGGGCTGGAAAGATCAGGACGTTTATAAATTCGGAACACTGGCCATGTGCTTTGGCTGATCACTTGGGGTTCCTTCTAAAGAGGACTGATCTGTCCATGCTCTATCTCTAGACTCCAGGAGGCCATAGAGGAATAGTTCTTAGTAAGTAACGCTCTATGGTTAAACCTTTTTCTTTATATTCTGCTGTGTATTGTATAAGTAATTGATTTATTCTAGTTATGATTTTTTATGTAGCTAAGCACTGATTTTTCTATCCTAAATAAACAAAAAGTATTTAAGTTTTGACTCTGGCTGATGGAATCCACGCTAACTAAGAGATTGGGAGAATTGCTATTTGCTTTAAGCTCGGTTATATATAAGAAATTGCGTGTTGCGGTCGTCAGGAAACGGCAGGGAATTGTGGGAACTGTTTGTCACTGTCCGAGTCTAGGATAGTGCGGCTGCTAAGCCCTGCGTCTCCTGTTGCGACGCGCATTGTGTCCGTGAGGACTGGTGGCAGCGTTACTAATAGAATAAGAAAGTGAGTTCCAGGAGTGTGGGAGACGTAGTTATTTTGCGCTTCAGGAGAAGACTGGCGCTGTGTTGCAATCCTGGGATCAGTATATCTCGCTCTACGTGCCTGTTGTGAGAGGCAGTGTGGCCGGGACGGGAAGAGAAGTGCGCGTAATTATCTGGGTCTAGTATAGACAGATAGTGCGCGGCTTAACCCGGCGTCTCTGCGCAGCAGCGCGCGTAGTTGGGTCGTGACAAGCGCTATGCAGGATAAACATATATTGTGAGACAGCATGGTACTAGGGATGGGCCGAACACCCCCATGTTCGGTTCGCATTCGAACTCGAATAATTTAAAAAGTTCGAATTCGAACTGTAAAGTGGTCAGGAAGGATGAGTAGAGTGTCTCTTTAATATTCGATTTTGAAGCTGACTGTTATTATGATAGAGGACACAAGCCGAAGAACCCATCCAGCGAAACGCGTTCTGTTCAAGGAGGTTTGGAATTACCTTAAAATTCCATGAGCGTGTTAGAAGAGCCACATGGGGCTCTAAAGAGCGAAGGCGGTGTGTGAAAATTTCGGTGTGATGCAAGAGGTTGATGGGCACCTGAAAAACGTTGAGACCCATAAGTTAGTTCCACCGAGAGCCGGATGTGGGCTCAGTACATTGAGTTTTACTCATACAAATGTTATTGGACCTTACAGGTTACAGACGTACTGCGCCATTTTTTGTTTTCCTCTATCTCCACAGCCCTTAGTGATACACCAACGGTATAGGGTGGACCATAGAAGAAGAAAATATCAAACCTTCATGATGGACATGCATTGTATATAATTTACCACTTACTAGTAAGCTGAGGCTAACTGGCTCTACGCTGTGATCCATATGACAGCTACAGATGTTTAGCTCATCAGATGAAGCTAAAGAGCCATCCATCGTAAGTGCCCCTCGGAAACATTCATACAAAAGAATAAAAATGTCACACGAGGACAGTTTTCTGAGATTTTTCCTCGATTTGATGTAGCGAGCTTTTGATACATGTTGACATATTAAATGGAGATAGTAAAAATGTAGTTCTCCACTAGCAATCAGTTTAGATGGAATTCTGGAACTGCAAGGACAGCACTACTCATACCGTGAAAACGGAATGGTGGGACAATAGTAAATATCATGAGTTTGTCTGCATTTTTGCTAATCTGTACCACATAGCTTGGGTTAAACATTCCGTCTTGGTGATTTACAATTTTCTAAGAAAAATGTCATCGCGGCCGTCCTATTTTATTTATCCAAGGTTCAAACGTTTGAGTATTTTTTAACAATTGTTTATTTTAAATTGCCTTCATCTGATGATTCCCGCTAATGTAAAATGTATGGGTTATGGTAGTACACAAATAAATTACCCAGCAGGTGACTTAAGGCTACTTTTCGATGCTATCCTGACTTCCCCTCCTGCTTGTCATGTATGCTTGACCCCTGGTGTTCTTGGAATACAGACGTCTGTTGCTCATCTCGACTACAAAATAAACTTTAATTGCAGTTAAATACCAGTTCATTTTTTATTTTCTTTGTATTTTTTCTTTCTGGAAGTATCTTTTATCTTGAGACATAAAACATTCCGTGCAAAATGTACATAAAATGGAATAATAAGCAAATAACCGTACAGTGAATTCACAGGCTTTAATGAGATGCTTGGGGATTATCCTGTATACAGTGCCCACTGAGAATTGGAAAGGGACATTTGCAGACTGTTTAAGCGAACAGGAATTTGGCAACATACTTTTTTTTTTTTTTTTTTTTTGCATTTAGATAAATATTTGAGACGTTAGATAGAGCTGGAATAGAAACCAAACAAATGGCTGTCAAAACAGTAGATATTTCAATGGTGTGTTAATCATTAGCGCATTTCAAGGAGAGGCTAACAGGGTTATTCAAAGAGATCTGAATTGGGGCCGAAAGGTAACCGAACGCTGAAATTCAGCATACGGTTACCTTTCCTGGCCATTCGGCTATTCAGAGAGCAGGCAATTCACCAAATGTTGGCGAATTGCCTGCACATACGGTGCCTGTTCGAGGGCAGTGAAATCCCCATAGAGAAGCAATGCTTCGTCTATTCGGAGAACAAAAACCAGCAGTGAAAAGTTGCTGAAATGCCCTGCCATTCGGTGGCTTCATGCAACCGATTTATTCAGGCGAATCCCATAGGCTTCAGTGTTAAAAATATTCCCGTTTTAATTCAGTATCTAATAAACCGTTTATTATAATATTCTGCAGTGAAGAGTCTCTTTATTCATAGATTTTTTTAGGATCTTTAAGGCATTTTTTTGGGACTTTTTTGCAAACATTTATTTTTTTTAATCGTTTTTTCTTTTTTCTGTAACAGCCTTTTTTATTTTCATTCATTGGATTTTATATGTAAATTTCAGACATTTTCGCGCAGTAGTTTCTTTGCAAACAGCGTTTCACTTTTCAAACAATCAAGCGTACGTTTTTTTTCTTCTCACTCCATTCGTCTGCAGTGTTGGGGTTTTCCGGCGGCTGCTCTGAGCTGTGATCGGCTCTTGCTCGGCTTTCTCCGGCGTGTTCGGCGGGGTTAATCCAGATGTTTTTGCCAGTTTCGGTGTGCATTCGCCTGGGTTTTGCGGTGAGTGTTCGGCGGCTTTTCGGCGGCTTTTCCCTGCACTACTTCGGCCCTGTGGTGCTTGCTGAATACACCGCAGGGTTGCCGAAATGAGATCGCCAAATCGCACCGAATTGAAGAGAATGCAAAGTCACCGAACATGTGAATCAAATGGGATTTCACGTAAAAAGGAAAAATAAAATTTGTGTTTTTTTTTTCTCTTTTTGTGAAAGGATTTTACCAGGAAGGATACATTGAGATTTCTCTCGTTTTCAAGTATGTCCTGGGTGGCGAGTATGTACCGCTAGGTGTCTTGCCAAGGACACTTACTGGAGAGGTTGCTCGCTGGGATCGAACCCATGACTCCACAGGCTCTCTCCATGCAGAGCAGTGACATTACCTCTACTCCACCCAGCCGGTACATTCCATTCCATTGATTCCATTTTGTTTTTTTCCCCCACAAGGCAACGTTTTCCAAAGGTTTCAGTTTACTGATGTGGTTTAACAGTTAATGAGGTGGAGGAGGGAATGTATAGATAAGCCTGCAGGGGGCTATTGTGATCCAGGGAACTTAAAAGACTTCTAATCTACCCCCTGGTGATGTCCTTTGAATACATCCCACACAATACAATGATGTGAGTCGGTGACTGACCCATTCACTCCATTCTATGGCCAAAGCCACACAGTGAGGAGCAAGTGATGGAAAGATACTGTGGGGGGCAGTTTACAACACAAAATATCACACGATGGATGCACCCAGTGACTCATAGAGGAAAATATCACACAATGGATGCACCCAGTGACACACAGGAAAATATCACACAATGGATGCACCCAGTGACACATACAGAGGAAAATATCACACAATGGATGCACCCAGTGACACACAGGAAAATATCACACAATGGATGCACCCAGTTACACATATAGAGGGAAATATCACACAGCGACACATATAGAGGAAAATATCACACAATGGGTGCACCCAGTTACACCATATAGAGGGAAATATCACACAATGGATGCACCCAGTGACACATACAGAGGAAAATATCACACAATGGATGCACCCAGTTACACCATATAGAGGGAAATATCACACAATGGATGCACCCAGTGACATATATAGAGGAAAATATCACACAATGGATGCACCCAGTGACACATATAGAGGAAAATATCACACAATGGATGCGCCCAGTGACGGATATAGAGGAAAATATCACACAATGGAATAACAAAACACATGTAATATATCGGCCACATCAATAAACACAATAAGGACATTTCATTTCACGTTGGTAGTTGTCCTATAAAACAGATTAGGTGGTCATGGTGGCTAGAGCGCCCTTTAAAGAAATTGTATCGCAATTTCCCTCTTTAGTTTGTACATAGTAAATTAAGCTCATAGTGTTTATGCCATTAATACTTTTTTTTATTTATTTTTTGCACCTAGCACTAGCGTTCACATATGAGCAGGACCCTGTACACCTCTTGTTTCCATCCTATGTCCGTTTATCGGTATCTCGTTCCCTTTGGCGCTTGAAAAACGCTACAGAAACTGTTGGCGCTACGTAAATGATGACGATAATGTGTTAGCACTAGGTTAATTTGAGGTGTTGGCGCTCCACCTGTATCACCTCCCAGTTGCTAATGGGTTAGACAACCACTTAGCGAATCGGTATTAGCGCTTTTTAATGCATGCCTACTGTACTTTGTGCTCCCCATGTTAAGTATAGGGAGTGCAAAGTGTAACCAGAGCGTTAGGATCACAAAGTCCTAACGCTAGTAACGGACCACTGTCGCCAACTAAAGTTTGCCACAGCTTAGAGCTTCTGGAGAATCAGCTGCAGCTGGAATCCCCCCTCCCCAATGAAATCAAATACTCATCTCTTATCCCGCGGCGAGAACGGCGGCCTGATCTGACGCTTTTGGCTGCCAGGAGTAGAGTGAGACTGGAGAAAAAGTCCCCAGTCTCCCTCCACCGACCCGCAAGATCTCGCGAGAGTTGTGATCCTGCCAGTCATGTGACCCGGCAACAAAACCCTCCATGGAGTCCTACATGATCGGCAGGATCTCTCCTCGGCCGGCGGAGTGATAGCGGAGGGAGACTGGGGACTTTTTTCTCCAGTCTCACTCTGCTCCTGGCAGCCAGAAGCAGAGATCCTATGGACTCCATTGAGGGAATGCTCACGACAGTGCTTTAGCGCTGCCCCGAGCATCTAGCGACTAGGGATGTGTGTTTCGGGTTTCGGAATTTCAGAATTTCCACGAAATTTCCCGATTCGTGTTATCGGATGCGGCCGATTTTCCGAAAATTTTTAGATCCGAAAATGGCAGATCCGAAAAGTTTTCCGAGCCGAAACGAAATATTTTCGGAATTTTCGAATGTACTTGAAATGTGTCAAATCGAAATTTATTGCTTTGAAATGAGGAGAACAGACGTTCCGAAAAAACGAAAATTTCCGAAAATACGAAAAGTCGATACAAAAAACGAGCTAAGTGACACGAAAATACGAAAAATGGTCGATATTCCGAAACCATTTACAATTCCGAAAAACGAAAATTTCCGAAAATACGAAAAGTCGATACAAAAAACGAGCTAAGCGACACGAAAATACGAAAAATGGTCGAAATTCCGAGAAGAAAATGTACACGAAAAACGAGTCGAGCCGAACCGAATCGAAACAGAAATCGGTCGAAACGAGCCGAATCGAAAAATTTAAAAATCCGTAAAAATCGAATCGAACCGAAAAAAAAATCGGTGCACAAGCCTACTAGCGACTGCTGCGGGGAGGCTGCTCGAGTCAGCGTCTGCCCCGTAATTTACTGGTAAAACAGGGACGCTAAGGGGAGATTTGGGAGCGCAAGTTTTTCCCTTTTGGGGTCCCTGTTTTAGTTCAGGGCAGCTGATAGTCGGCAGCATTTATACTGCGATTCCTATTTGTTTGTTATTGTGTTATTACCAGTAAAAGCAGTTTCAATCCATTTACTTTTGACTTGGTTCAGTTGCCATAAATCAGGGACTAATTGCTTTCTGCTGGATTGGAAACACAAGCACATTACAAGGGAGTCTTTTGTTGGAGTTTATTTAAATCAGTAATGCTGCAGAGGAGGTTTATTTTTTATGTTCTAATTACCTCAAATAAATCCAATATAATACTTTAACCTTTACTATCTGCGCACGGAGGCTTTGCCATATCCCGTAAATCAAAAATGAAAAGAAATAGGTTTTTATTACTTTGTATCGCATCATTTTATTTATAATATTCCTCGGAGTGACTGCGCGCCGTGGCGATGTTAATTTTCACGATTAATCGTGGAACCAGTGCCGAGTTGTGGATTACCACAAAGTAATTTAAAAAACCACCGTAACGTCCCTTTTAAAATGAAAGCTGCAATCTTTACACTAAGGCTAGGGTCAAACGAAAGCATTTTTACACGCGAACGTAAAAAAGTGCGTCCGAACGAATTGACGTATTTTTTCACGGAATTCGCGAAAACGGTCAGACGAGGCGCATTTTTCGTGCGTGATTTCTTTCGGATCGTCAATAAAACTCTTTTTGCGTCTGGACGTTATGTAGGCTGGACATTAGCAGTGTCTGACATCTCCTAATCACGCACACACGCCGCTATGCCGCAGCTGCGCACTCTGTACATCCGTACTAGCGGTTCGGCGTTCTCGAAAAAATGCGTTCGTTTTCCACTTGCGTTGCACTGCCGGACTTTCATGCGACCGTACTTCGTATATTGGCCGTCATTGCCCGTCATTTGCTGCTAGTGCGGCCGTGATTAAGTGCGCCAGAACGCACGTTAAAAGTGCGCTGGTCTGACCCCAGCCTAAATGAACGCACAGGTATGTGTGAGGTTTATTGTGAGGAAACCAGACAGCCGCCGCAGCGCCGAAAGTAAAAAATGCAAAGTTTGACTGAACTGAAACAAATGTTGACAAAAAGAAGAAAAAAAGCAAATACAAATTTTGACGAGAAAAAAGGTTGTCCTTTGCGCTCGGCCCTGTAGCTCCATGCGAAACAAATCAGAGGTTTTGGTTTACTTGAATGGCCATTAAAGTTTTAAACTCACCTGCCACGTCCTTTAGTGGGTCCTAACCTAATGAAACCAAGAGCTGCTTTCTAAGCAACCACATATCTTCATGCTGCGTCTCAAGAGCGAGACTGGTGGGTTTATATTTTATACCCTCACCAGGAACATTTCCACTTTGGGATTAAAAAGAAAAACACGGAAAGAGGCAGCAGCAAAAATGACCTGGCTGAGGATACAACAAAATATACATATATGCAGGAAAAAATTTGCGTCTATTCCCTACCTGGGCAGCTGCAGAGACCAGAAGTATCCGCAGCTGCGCTGCCCCAGAGAACGCTGAACAGCAGTGAAATGCCTCTTTTTCGGTGGTTCGTTTTAACAGCTTAGGCTAATGTCAGACGAGCGCATTCTGTGTGGACTGTGTGTCCGTGCACTAGGCTTGTGCACTGATTTTTTTTTTCGGTTCGGTTCGATTCGGTTCGATTTGTTCGGAAGTTTAAACTTTTCGATTCGGCTCGTTTCGACCGATTTCTGTTTAGATTCGGTTCGGATCGTTTTTCGTGTACATATTTTTTCAGAATATCGACCATTTTTCCTATTTTCGTGTCACTTTGCTCATTTTTTGTATCGACTTTTCGGAAATTTCGGAAATTTTCGTTTTTTCGGAACGTCTGTTCTCCTCGTTTCAAAGTGTCTTTGATAATTCTGGCGATTCTATCGTGTTTTTTTTTTTTATTAAAGATCCTTTTTTTCTTATACATTTCACAACTTTATTTAATCATATTAAAATGATAAATTTCGATTTGACACATTTCAAGTCCATTCGAAAATTCCGAAAATTTTTCGTTTTGGCTCGGAAAACTTTTCGGATCTTCCATTTTCGGATCTAAAAATTTTCGGAAAATCGGCCGCATCCGAAAACACGAATCGGGAAATTTTGTGAAAATTCCGAAATTCCGAAGCACAACGGATGTACTTTCTGACTGACGACAAGGTAGTGGCCACACAGTCCGTTTTTGTGACTGATGTTTATTTTTGACGGATGTAGGAGGGAAAATAAATTAATATGAAAAACATTTTGTCCGTCAAAATGCTGGACGTAGAAATGCAGTCCGTCTGACATCGTTCCATCACTCACACACAAAGCTGTGCGGACGTTGCGGACGCAGCGCACTCTGTGCGTCTGTTCTAGCAGATTTAAGTTCTTGCCTAACCTGCGTTCATTTGCCGCGTCCGTTGTGCGTCTGCACTTCTGTGCGGATGTACTTCGTGTGTGGGTCTCTATTGATCATCATTGTATGCTACCACGGACGTTAGAATGTGTGGCAACGTGAACACTGCGCTCATCTGACACGGGCCTAAAACGGGCGAATCTCTTAGGTTTCACTGTAAAAAAAAATATTCCCCATTTTAATTAAATATTCAACGCTTTATTCTTTTCACTTGCAGCAAAAAGTTAATTTTTTTAGGAATTTTTTAGGTGTTTTTTGGGATTTCTTTGGAGGAGTTTCTGGATTCCTAATTCATTTTAAAACCAAGCTTTATTTTCTTTGCCGAACACGGCAGTTTTTTTTTTCTCAGTCTGGCTGCATACAGTGGGGGCTGTCTATGGTGCTGAAACCTACTCAGCAGTGGCACCATGAATAGCAGCTCTGAAGGACTCTGGAGCCCCGCAGAGCTGTTATCCATGGTGCTGAATAGGTTTCAGCACAAAGAATAGCTGCTGCCCTTGGTTACAGAATAGATTTCAGCACCAAAGACGGGGGGATTAGTTATCTTTTTTTATTTATATATATATACCCAAATCTAAGTAATTAACTCATCACATTCCGAAATAATAAAAACAAAATACGAATTGATCTGAAAAACAATTTACCAATAAAAACGAAATAACGAATTACCAATAAACGCAAAATTACAAATAAATACGAATTACCAATAAACGCGAAATAACAAATCCATATGAATTACCAATAAACGCAAAATAACTAATTAATACGAATTACCAACAAACACAAAATAATTAATCAATCCGAAATACTAATTACCAATAAACACAAAATAACGAATCAATATGAATTACCAACAAACACAAAATAATTAATCAATCCAAAATACGAATTACCAATAAACACAAAATAACGAATCAATCCGAAATATGAATCACGGTAACACAACAAATTGAAAACCAGGACGAATCTATATGAAACTAATTTTTCATTGTGCACATGTCTAATAATCAGATAATAATAATTACAAATCATGTATTTTAAAAAAATCTAAATGAAAAGGTTTCATGATGTTGTTTGCTGGTAAAACTAAATTATCTTTTCACCAAATGATGCATATCTGAAAAGTGTGTCCCCAACACCGAAAGTTTGGAAAGCTCTGCCTCCCTCCATGATCACTCCTCGGCTCTTTGAAGCCCGGACGTACAAAGCTCCACGGAGTCCTATGGACTCCAGGAGCTGATACTCATGGAGGTGCCGAAAGCACTACTGTGGGTATCAGAGAAGTTAGAAAAAGATACTAATCTGGGTCCTGGAAGGGCTCAGAAATTAGTAATATAGGGAACTGTAGTGAAGGGATTAAACCCTAGCACATACTGACAGAAGGAGGTTATACAGGTCCTAACAATATAACATTTTATTGAAAACTCTCGATAAAGCCATTGTCACGGCGAAATGTGTCGAGTCATAACGGCATGCTATTTTAACAGAATGCTGTCTCATATCATTCTTGTTGGGTATGAGCATTCAGTTCCTCTTTTTGGCAATTTTCCTGGTGTGTTTTGGTGAGTGGATTATGTTACAGACTATCAGTGGGTATAGTAGGTAGCATGAACTGCCGAGGTATTAGCTTGAGTATAGTACTTTTCGTGCCATTCAGTATCTTGTATGTACCTTTCCTTTGGCTATATGAGATGGCTGCCAATACCACCTTAAGAGAACCTTAAGAGCAATTTTGGCTACTGATCAATTGGTTGTTACCACTCCACTTCGCTAGTCCAGGTTTCTACACACCCTCCCTAAGTGCCAGTTACTACCTCACTGCCCTATAATACCCTTTGTTCCTTACGCAATAAGGGCGATATTACATAGTTGGTGCTAACTTAACCAGAGCTGTTGTAAACTTACCAGAGCCATTATAGCCTATGGAGGTTTTCAGTTTACAACAGCTCTGGTTAAATTAGCACCAAGTATGTAATATGGCTCTAAGTTTGTGTTTTTTTATGTATATATGTGGTTTTCAATAGGGATGTGCATGGCTGAAAAATTTGTTTTGTTATGTTTTTAAATTTCGTTTCGGATTGATTTGAAATTTCGAATCGATTTGAAATTCGATAGTTTATCCATTTGATATTCAATTATTCAAATTTTTCTTTTATGATGATGACAGTGTAAAACTAAATAAATTTGTTACATACTGTTTCGTTTCGAATTTGTATCGTATCGATTCGTTATTTGGAAGTACTTCCGAAATACGAATTATCAAATTTTATTCCAAATTCTGAAGGTTTCCGAAACGAATGGACATCTCTAGTTTTCAATAAAATGTTATATTGTTAGGATCTGTATACCCTTCTTCTGTTATCAGGGAGGTTAGCGCTACGTTTAGGACGTTAACATGGAGACGGAAAGGGAAAATCTGCAAGTGCACATTATGGAATATACATGGAATATAGTGTAACGTTGGGAGCTTCCAGCCCTACCTGTGTGCTTGAGGGCAGCATGTCTGATGCTGCTCGCTGACCAATGCCCGGTTTAAATGGAGACAGGCAGGGAGGTGGCTGCATGAGGCGCGGCTTGAGTGGGGGGCGTGGCCTGGTGAAGGTCTTTAAAAACCCTCAGTGTATTCTCAGCAGTTGCCAGATCGTGGTTATCCATACCTGAGCTCCTTGTACCTGACTGCTATATTGAATTAACCCGTTATTGACCTCTGCTTGTTTCTGACTATTCTGCCTTCTGTTGCCCTAGACCATTTTCTTGTACTACGCCACTGCTCTGATATCGACCCGGCTATTCCATTTGACCATTCTGAACTCTGTATTCCTGATTCTGGCTCGGCTGACTACTCCCTGTGTTGTTAACCCTTTCTGTCTAGCTAGTTTACCTGGCCAATTCTAAGGACCAGACAGTTAGAGATCTTTCACGGCTACTCTGTTGGTAGCTTCTGGGCTCTGTGGAGTGTGGGGTGTTAAGTACTGCGTGGTGGGATCTGGGAACCGTGACATTACGATCTGGCCACTATGGATCCCGCAGACTTAACACAGCACTTGGCTAACTTTGTATCCAGACAGGATGAGCAGGATCATAGGATGGATCAGTTTGCTATTGCCTTACAAACTATCCTGACTCGTACGGCTCACCTGGAACCAGCTGGGGTTGCACCCCCGCTTGATATTCCTGTGTCCCCTGTCGTTCAGACATCCCAGGTACACATGACCGCTCCTATGAGGTTTGACGGTACTCCCTCAGAGTGCCGGGGATTTTTGGTCCATGTGGATATTCATTTTAAATTAAATCCACAGATGTTTTTCTCTGACATTGCCAAAGTGGGGTTCATTATTAATCATCTGTCTGGCAGAGCATTGACATGGGCGACTCCGTTATGGGAGGCAGAGAGGCCTATCATACGGGATTATAAAGAATTCATAGCTGAGTTACAACGTACGTTTAATCCTACCAGAAAGGCCATGGTAGCTGGCAAATCCTTGTTCCGCATACATCAAGGGAACAGGACTGTTTCTGATTATGCCATAGAATTTAAAACCTTGATCTCTGATGTGAACTGGACAAATGAGACACTGGTTCTGGCTTTTATGGAGGGGTTATCAGAGTCATTGATGCATGAATTGGCTCCACGTAAACTACCTGAGGTATTGTGTGAACTCATTGTTTATTGTATAGATCTGTATAATCAGATAAGGGACAGAAGGACTCCAAGAGAGAAGCCCAAGAGACCGTTACCTAGGTTGGCCCCTGTCTTTCAGGCACCACCAAGAGAGTTATCTCCTCCCTCTGAGCCTATGCAACTAGGCCGTACTAGGCTTACAGAGGAAGAGAGAACAAGGCGTTTTTGTGAGGGATTGTGCCTGTATTGTGGTTTGGGGGGTCATGTACGATTTCAATGTCCTACTCGTCCTAAAATGCATGATAAGCCGGAGAAACTACCGCACCTAAGGCAGCTGAGGAGACAGGCCTTGGGTGTGATGTGCATGTCTCCTGTCAAAGACACTAAACTTATGTTACCAGTATACTTGGCTTGGGAGACCAAGACCACACATACTACCGCTTTTTTGGATTCTGGGGCTGCTGGCAACTTTATCGATGTTAACTACGCTTCTTCCATTTCTCTACCTCTGGTTGTAAGAGAGACACCCTTAGCCGTCGAAGCCATAGACGGCAGACCGTTATCCTGCCCTAGGATTACTCACGATACGGTTACAGTGGTTCTTACCACTGGTCTCTTGCATAAAGAAGAAATCATATTTCAAGTTATCCATTCACCTTCCAATCCTGTTGTACTTGGTTTCCCTTGGTTGGAGGAACATAATCCTGTTATTGATTGGGCTAAGGGAGAGATACTGTCTTGGAGTCCTGCTTGTTTTGGACTTGTTTAATACCCATTCAGCATGTCGGTGCCCTGAACACACCCACAGCTCCTCCATTGTCTACAGAGGTTCCTGACCAATACGCCGACCTCAGGGCTGTATTTGATAAAAGAGAGGCAGAGAAACTGCCTCCACATAGACCATATGATTGTGCCATTGATATTCATCCTGGTACCATGCCTCCTCGAGGCAAAGTATATCCTCTTTCCATAAAGGAGAACCAAATTATGGAAGAGTACATAAAGGAGAATTTGGAGAGAGGTTTTATCCGACGTTCCTCTTCTCCAGCAGGGGCTGGGTTCTTTTTTGTGTCTAAAAAAGAGGGAGATTTACGCCCGTGTATCGATTATAGGGGGCTTAACAAGATCACCATTAAGAACGTGTACCCTATCCCTCTCATATCAGAACTGTTCGACAGGTTAAGGGGGTCAGCAGTATACACAAAACTTGATTTAAGAGGAGCTTACAACCTGATACGTATAAAAGAGGGGCATGAGTGGAAAACAGCATTTAACACCAGGAGTGGGCATTATGAATACTTGGTCATGCCTTTCGGTCTTTGTAATGCTCCAGCGGTATTCCAGGATTTTATTAATGATGTGCTCAGAGATTTCTTACAAACCTTTGTTATAGTATACCTAGACGATATATTGATTTACTCTCCCAATCTGAAAACCCACCATGCACATGTCAGACAGGTATTAGCAAAATTACTGGACAATGGTCTTTATTGCAAACTAGAGAAGTGTTTATTCGACATTACTACTGTGAAATTCCTTGGGTATGTTATCACTCCAGAAGGTTTTGAGATGGATCCTTCTAAACTCACGGCCATCTCAGAATGGCCTCTCCCTCAAGGTCTCAAGGCCATACAGAGGTTTCTGGGGTTTTCCAACTATTATAGGAGATTTATCAAGAATTATTCCGCTGTAGCCTCCCCTATCATTAATATGACACGTAAAGGTCTGAAGAACCAGATCTGGTCTTCTCAATCCAAACAAGCATTCGAAGCCCTCAAACAAGCTTTCACTTCCGCTCCCGTGTTACGGCATCCTGATCCCAGGATTCCGTTTGTTCTTGAGGTTGATGCTTCCGAGATAGGCATTGGGGCTGTCCTGTCTCAAAGAGAGTCTCCAGGAAAACCTCTACATCCTTGTGGGTTCTTTTCAAGAAAATTATCACCAGCAGAATGCAATTATGATATCGGTAACAGAATTGCTTGCTATTGTGTCTGCCCTATCAGAGTGGAGACATTTGTTGGAAGGTACTCTTGACCCTTTATTGATAATTACTGATCATAAGAACCTTACGTACATCGGGGATGCTAAACGTTTGAACGCGAGACAGGCCAGGTGGTCATTGCTACTGTCTCGGTTTAATTTTGTATGGACTTACAGACCAGGTGACCGCAATGTAAATCTAATACACAAGACCACAATCCTATAGTTCCTCCTGAACGTATTGTGGCTTCCACAGTCTTGTCTGTCTCCTCGCCTTTCCTGGAACGCCTCCAGGCAGTTCAAGTAGGGGCTCCACCTGACAAGCCTCCAGATATGCTGTTTGTACCTGAAAAGGAAAGACAAGAATTACTCATAATGTTTTATGATTCTAAATCAGCAGGTCATCCTGGTATTACTAAGACTCTTACCAGTATCTCCAGACAGTTCTGGTGGCCCACCATGCGACAGGACGTACGTCTGTTTGTTTTGGCTTGTCAAGTCTGTGCCAGAAGCAAAACCAGTAAATCCTTGCCTGTCGGTCTATTGCAGCCTTTACCCATGCCTAAGAGGCCTTGGTCTCATCTATCTATGGATTTTATTGTGGACTTGCCGAAGTCCAAGGGTCATACTGTGGTTCTGACAGTTGTAGACCGCTTCTCCAAAATGGCTCATTTTGTCCCTCTACCTAAGCTTCCTACAGCCAAAGAACTGGCGGTTGTATTTGCTAGAGAGATCGTACGAATACATGGGGTTCCATCTGAAATAGTCTCTGACAGAGGAGCCCAGTTCGTCTCTCGTTTCTGGGGGGTTTTCTGTGCAGAGATGGGGGTGCGATTGGCCTTCTCTTCAGCATATCATCCACAAACCAATGGGGCAGCAGAAAGGGCAAATCAGGGTCTCGAGCAGTACATACGTTGCTTTACCACACAACAACAAGACAATTGGTCGGAGTTGTTGCCCTGGGCTGAGTATGCACGTAATAACGCTGTTAACGAGACCACTGGCCACTCTCCTTTTTCTGCCATCTATGTTTTTTTCCCTCCGGCTCTACCGCTTCAGTTTACTGAACAGGCCATCCCGGCTCTCGATGACCATCTCACTCAACTGCAAGAGATTTGGAGACAGATTCGAGAAAATATGGAGCGCAATGTTGCTGTCCAGAAACGCAAGGCTGACAGGCATAGGTTACAAGCTCCCTCCTATAACGTGGGGGATAGAGTTTGGTTGTCCACTAGGAACGTGAAGTTGCGGGTGCCTTCTATGAAAATGGCACCTCGGTTTATAGGTCCATATAAGATCATTCGCCGCATTAATCCTGTGGCTTATGCTCTTGCCCTTCCTAAACATCTTCGCATGCACAACGTCTTCCACACCTCCCTACTGAAGCCATTGTTGTGTAACAGGTACACGCGGGTCGTTCCTCCTCCTCCACCTATTCAGGTTGATGGTGAATCTGAGTATGAGGTTAGAAGGGTTTTGGATTCTAGGCTGTGCAGGGGCGCTCTGCAGTACTTGGTCGATTGGGTGGGTTATGGTCCAGAAGACCGGTCCTGGATTCCAGATTCCGACATGTCTGCCTCTAGGTTGGTCAGGGCGTTCCATGCCTCACACCCCGATCGCCCTGGTGGTCGTCCTGCCGCTCGTCCTGTTGGTCGTCCCGTGGCCTCCCGTGGAGAGGGGGGTACTGTAACGTTGGGAGCTTCCAGCCCTACCTGTGTGCTTGAGGGCAGCATATCTGATGCTGCTCGCTGACCAATGCCCGGTTTAAATGGAGACAGGCAGGGAGGTGGCTGCATGAGGCGCGGCTTGAGTGGGGGGCGTGGCCTGGTGAAGGTCTTTAAAAACCCTCAGTGTATTCTCAGCAGTTGCCAGATCGTGGTTATCCATACCTGAGCTCCTTGTACCTGACTGCTATATTGAATTAACCCGTTATTGACCTCTGCTTGTTTCTGACTATTCTGCCTTCTGTTGCCCTAGACCATTTTCTTGTACTACGCCACTGCTCTGATATCGACCCGGCTATTCCATTTGACCATTCTGAACTCTGTATTCCTGATTCTGGCTCGGCTGACTACTCCCTGTGTTGTTAACCCTTTCTGTCTAGCTAGTTTACCTGGCCAATTCTAAGGACCAGACAGTTAGAGATCTTTCACGGCTACTCTGTTGGTAGCTTCTGGGCTCTGTGGAGTGTGGGGTGTTAAGTACTGCGTGGTGGGATCTGGGAACCGTGACATATAGCCCCTAGATTAATCTTTGTCATTAGTCAATGCTGTAAAGGAGCGCATAAAAATTAAACAATACCACAAATAAAGGACAATAACAATTCTTTTTCTTTCAACACAGTCCCAGATCTGTCTGTTTTAGACCATCAATCTCTGGAAAAAAAAAGAAAAAGTCTCATTGCGTAGTATTTGATTACACCAAAAAATGATGAAAGGTAAAAGATAGAGGTTCCACTAACAAACAAGGAGTCTACAAGACTCTAGATGTATGCCTTTAAGCCTCTTCAGGGGGGCTCCTCCCATCAACGAAAAAAGACCTTGATTGCTTCAAGCCTGGATATATACTTCAGACCGGAGGGTGTATTATGATCTCAAAACAGAGAAGAGCATAGTATAATTCTGTGGTTTATTCACAAATAAAGGTAAAAAAATACACTCACGTGTTTAAGAGCCTCCAATTATGGTGGCTCTGTACAGGCGCCTAGGACCTCTTATATGAGGGGGTCCCACCTCGTCTTTTCACTGAACACTGGATTCCATCTTCGTTTTGAAGAATGTAAGCCAAATATACTGAAGTGACATAAAAATGAATTTATTATAAAAGGTACAAACAAGCACCAGTAATATATAAAAAAGTGGTACAAGAACCGAGACGCGTTTCGCCTACTGCTGTAGGCTTTATCAATCGGATTTTCCCCCTAAGGAACATCTTTCACTTTATATAGTCTCTCTTCATTTGATTAGAAACCGCATGTATCCGGCGTGCGGTTCATCTGCGTTCCACGCACGGTTGGTTGGTCCCAGTATGACGCGCTTCCGTTTCCGGAAGTCCGTACACAGACGGATCTCCCCAACCGGATGTTTACAGTTCCACTTTCGTTTTTGACATAAAGCCGCTCAAACCTCGGACCCAGCGTCATAACAACGTGCGCTTGAAAAATCATCAGAGAGACATTAGATAAACACACAGCAGAATCGTCTCTTAAAACCCACATATTTCGGAGTACGGCTTAACTATATTCTACACATAATTGATTGATCCTTATACAGCGATCTTCCGTTTCCGGAAGTATGCACGTAGATCTCGCTTACCGGACATTTACAATTCTGCTTTCATTTTCAGCATGGACCTATTCAAATCTCCGACCTTAACATCGTAATTATATATATTAAAAGGAGCACACAGCGAAATTGTTCTAGCTTGGGTAAATCACATTACAGAGACGATCCCCCAACCAGAGAAGGGTAAAAGGTCAATAATTTGACAGATCTTCTAATATCATTGCCTGGATCTCTTTCATGGTTTTCCCTCAAATTCATTGTATAAAGGAAGCAGATACAGTTGTGTTCAAAATTATTCAACCCCCACTGAAATTGAGTGTTTTGGCCAGTTTGACATTGATTTTGATCATTCAGTCATCTTGCTTACAATTAAATCAAAGAGGCACGTGTAGGTCAGACAAATATAACATAACATTTATAATGAAATAACCACAAATGTCTTTTCTGTGCTCACATCATTATCAGTTTTATTCAACCCCCAAGTGACATTCAATCTTAGTACTTAGTACAACATCCTTTTACAGTTATAACAGCTTTTAAACGTGAAGCATAGCTTGACACAAGTGTCTTGTAGCGATCTACGGGGATCTTCGCTCATTCGTCATGGGCAAAAGCCTCCAGTTCAGTCACATTCTTAGGCTTGCGCAATGCAACTGCTTTCTTTAAGTCCCACCAGAGGTTCTCAATCGGATTTAAGTCAGGTGACAGCGATGGCCACTCCAAAATGTTCCAGCCTTTAATCTGCAACCATGCTCTAGTGGACTTTAAGGTATGCTTGGGATCATTGTCCTGTTGAAAGGTCCAACGTCTCCCAAGCCTCAGGTTTGTGACGGACTGCATCACATTGTCATCCAATATCTCCTGGTACTGAAGAGAATTCATGGTACCTTGCACACGCTGAAGCTTCCCTGTACCTGCAGAAGCAAAACAGCCCCAAAGCATGATTGACCCCCCGCCATGCTTCGCAGTAGGCAAGGTGTTCTTTTCTTCATAGGCCTTGTTCTTCCTCCTCCAAACATAGCGTTGATCCATGGGCCCAAACAGTTCTAATTTTGTTTCATCAGTCCACAGAACACTATCCCAAAACTTCTGTGGTTTGTCCACATGACTTTTGGCATACTGCAGTCGACTCTTCTTATTCTTTGGAGACAGCAAGGGGGTGCGCCTGGGAGTTCTGGCATGGAGGCCTTCAGTACGCAGTGTGCGCCGTAATGTCTGAGCTGAAACTTCAGTACCCACATCTGACAAATCTTTTCTCAGTTCCTCAGCAGTCACACGGGGACTTTTCTCCACTCTACGCTTCAGGTAGTGCACAGCAGTCGAAGTCAGCATCTTCTTTCTGCCACGACCAGGTAGTGTTTCAACAGTGCCCTTTGCCTTGAATTTGCGAATGATGCTTCCTATGGTCTCTCTTGGTATGTTTAACATCTTTGCAATCTTCTTATAGCCATTGCCCTTCCTGTGAAGAGTAATCACCTCTTCTCTTGTCTTCCTGGACCATTCTCTTGACTTCACCATGTTTGTAACCACACCAGTAAATGTCTAGAAGGAGCTGAGTATCACAGTCATTTTAAAGCTGCCTAATTGGTGCTTATTATGCTTTATTGCTGCTCTGTGACATCCACAGGTGTTTTCAATACCTGATTGAAAACACTTGAATGAACCTCTGTTCTTCAGAGTGGTAGTCTTTAAGGGGTTGAATAATTGTGTCAATGAAGAATTCACAAAAGAAACATTTACTACTGTATTACAAAACCAATTGATGTCATTTTAGTTGCATATGGTTCTTTAAAAAGTCCTTGTAGGATTTCATTCTGAATACAATTACAAATGTACGCTAAATTCCCTAAAACCCTTTACAGCATTGGGGGTTGAATAATTTTGAACACAACTGTATATATACACTCTATTTCTCACATGTTAAAATTAATACAACTAAAACATCTCTAAAACCCTAAGTCATAAAAAGTGCCAAACTTCAAAGTCTACATTCATTCCTCTAGGGGTCATAGTGTCCAGTACGAAAATCCACCTCATCTCTGTTTTAATTAATTTCTCAATCAAATTATCTCCTCGCCAGTTCCTTTTAATTTTCTCTATCGCCCAAAATTTAATCCCTCTTGGGTTGCATTGATGGGTGTCCCTAAAATGTACAGACACACTATGTTTTGCATATCCTCTAATCCTATAATTTTTTATTACTCTCTTACTATTACCAGTTTTTCTACCTGAAATACAATGTCCACAACCATAAAAGCCTGGGGACAGACCGAACATATTTTTATCTTGGGCCATTTTATCATGTCTCTGGTTTTGGAATAACTCCATTTTAATGGGTTTACTTACTTTCCCTATAAATAATTTGAGGTTTCTCCGGTAAGATTTTACTAAGGGTAGGGTCTCTTTTTAGAATAGGCCAGTGATTCTCTATTTATTTCTTAATTCCCCTATTATTAGTGTTATAATCTAAAATAACCTCTTCCTTTCAAACTCCTTCAACCTCCTAGCTTTAACTGAAACCTGGATAACTCCCTCTGACACGGCCTCCGTTGCTGCTCTCTCACATGGCGGTCTACACTTGAGCCATACCCCCAGACCGGGTGAGAGAAATGGTGGCGGGGTCGGAATCCTGCTCTCTCCCACCTGCACCTACCAGCATCTCCCTCCACCCCCATCCCTCTCCTTCTCCTCCTTCGAGACACACTGCATCCGCCTGTTCTCTCCTCTGGCCCTCAGGGTGGCAGTCATCTACCGCCCACCGGGACCAACCTCCCAGTTCTTTGACCACTTTGCTACCTGGCTCTCTCACTTTCTGTCTTCTAATCTTCCATGCCTAGTTCTCGGGGACTTCAACATTCCCATTGACGATCCTTCCGCCCCTGCTGCCTCCAAACTTCTTTCACTCACGTCCTCCCTTGGACTCACACAATCCTCCCTCCTCCCTACCCACCGCGATGGTCACGCTATTGACCTTGTCTTTTCCAACCTCTGCTCCATTTCTGAGTTCAACTGTCGCCCTTTCCCCATCTCTGACCACCACCTTCTCTCTTTCAACCTATCTGGACTTCCTAAACACCCTGCTCCCCCACCCCGCACACACACTCGCAGAAATCTACAGGCTGTGGACCCCCATCAATTCTCCAACCTACTTCACCACCTCCCTCATACCTCATCCTTCACCTGCCCTGATGCTGCCACTAATCACTACAACACTACGCTTATCTCTGCTCTAGACACTCTTGCTCCTCTTCGACTCTGTAAGGCCCCACGCCGCCAGCTTCAGCCCTGGCACACCCTCCAGACTCGCTACCTGCAAAGATGCTCCCGCACCGCAGAGCGTGCCTGGAGGAAATCCCGCTCTGAAGCTGATTTTGTTCACTTCAAGTTTATTCTCCGGTCATACACCTCTGCCCTCCACTTGGCCAAACAATCCTTCTTCTCATCTCTTATATCTACGCTGTCCTCCAACCCTAAACGGCTCTGGTCCACCTTCAACACCCTCCTCTACCCACCTGCACCTCCCCCCTCAGCTGCCTTCAGCGCTCAAGACCTGGCAGACTACTTCCTCAGTAAAACTTTAACTATCAGAAGCAACATCCCAACACAAGATAGTTATCTGCCACCTCCACTCCCACAGGTCCCATCTGCCACCCTCTGCCGCTTCCTCCCAACCACTGAGGAGGAAGTCAATTCCTTATTGTCCTCCTCACATCTCACCACGTGCCCGCTCGACCCCATTCCCTCACATCTAATTCCTCCCCTCTCCTCCTCCCTCACCCCTGCTCTCACACACATCTTCAACCTATCTCTCTCCACTGGCTCCTTTCCATCCGCCTTCAAACACGCGCTAGTTACCCCTTTACTAAAGAAACCATCCCTAGATCCCAACTCTCCATCCAACTACCGTCCTGTATCCCTGCTTCCCTTTACCTCTAAGCTCTTAGAAAAACTAGTCTTCAACCGCCTCTCCATCTTCCTGTCCTCCAATTCCCTACTTGACCCCCTGCAATCTGGCTTCCGTCCCCTACACTCAACTGAAACTGCCCTCACCAAAGTCACCAACGACCTCCTAACTGCTAAAAAACACGGCCACTATTCTATTCTCATCCTGCTTGACCTCTCGGCTGCTTTTGACACTGTTGACCACCCCCTCCTTCTACTGACCCTCAACTCTCTGGGTCTCGGTGACACTGCACTTGCTTGGATTGACTCCTATTTATCCAACAGGTCCTTCTGTGTGTCCTTTGCTGGTAACTCCTCCTCCTCATTGCCTCTATCTGTTGGTGTACCTCAAGGCTCTGTCCTTGGTCCTCTGCTCTTTTCCATCTACACCTCCTCCCTGGGCAAAATCATCAACAGCTTTGGCTTTAATTACCACCTCTACGCTGATGACACTCAGATCTACCTCTCTACCCCTGATCTCTCTCCCCCTGTCCTTTCCAAAGTCAGTGACTGTTTATCTGGCATCTCCTCCTGGATGGCCTCCCACCACCTAAAGATCAACATGTCAAAGACTGAGCTCCTACTTATTCCTCCCTCTAATGCCGCCCCACCTCCTGACTTCTCGATCACGGTGGAGGGTATCACCATCTCCCCATCAAACCAAGTTCGCTGTCTTGGAGTTACACTTGACTCTGCTCTTTCCTTCATCCCCCACATCAAGTCTCTTTCCTCCTCCTGCCGATACCAACTGCGTAATATTTACAGAATTCGGCCATTTCTTACCGCTGTCGCCACAAAACAACTCATACACGCCCTGGTAATCTCCCGACTCGACTATTGCAATAATCTCTTATCTGGCCTCCCTCTGTCCCACCTCTCCCCCCTACAATCCATCCTGAACGCCTCCGCCAGGCTAATTCACCTCACCCGCCGCTCTGTCTCTGCCGCTCCCCTCTGCGAGTCCCTTCACTGGCTTCCCATCCACTGCAGAACTAAGTTCAAAATCCTTATCCTTACCTACAAAAGCCTCACTAACTCAGCTCCCCACTACCTGTCCTCACTAATCACCAAATACACCCCAGCCCGCTCCCTAAGGTCAAACAGTGACCTGCGCCTAGCTTCTCCCCGCATCACCTCTTCCCATGATAGACTGCAGGATTTCTCACGCGCAGCCCCCACTCTCTGGAACGCTCTCCCTCGTACTGTCAGACTTTCCCCTAACTTCTCTTCCTTCAAACGCTCCCTTAAAACATTCCTATTTAGGGAAGCCGACCCCCCAACTCACTGACGCAATCATCAATCACTCTCACCTTACAGTCCTCTCCTCCTGTATCCAACCCCAACCCTCCCAGATTGTGAGTTCCTACGGGAATAGGGCCCTCATCTCCTTCTGTACTGTTTGTCAAATGTTGTTCAATGTATTGTAACCCTGTCTATACTGTGCTTATTGTACAGCGCTGCGGAATATGCTGGCGCTTTATAAATAAAGAATAATAATAATAATAATAAAAATAAAGGGGACATTTTCTCCTAAATTGTTCTCTCGTTTTTTATATGTCAGAAGGTTTGATCTGTCTATCTTGTGGATTTCTTCCTGAGTATTTTTCAAAATATCTTCTCTATAACCCCTTTCTTTAAAATCTTCAATTAATTTCTGCGATTGAATGAGAAATTGTTTGGCATCAGTACAGTTTCTCATAACTCGTACCATCTGTCCTTTTGGTATCGCCTTTAACCAAGGTGAATAATGGTTACTCTCAATGGGTATATAACTATTTATATTTACTTCTTTAAAATTAAATAAAATTTAATTTAAAAATTAAATAGCCATAAATATATAGACCCCAAACCCAAGAATCTTACTAAATCAGAATCTGAAGGGCTAAAACAATTAAAGAGGGATGATACACTAATAATTAAGCCTGCAGATAAGGGGGGGGAGTTGTGGTCCTCAATCAAGAATAGTATCATAATGAAACCATGAGGCTCCTAAATGACCCCCATACCTTTCGTAAATTGGAGACTGACCCTACAAACAAAATCAAAGAAATCTTTTCCGAATATATTTCAGAAGGGTAAAGACAGTGGCATGTTAAATGAGCAAGAGTATAGATATTTAAAGATTAAATGTCCACGTATCCCTGTTTTCTATTACTTGCCGAAAGTCCATAAGGACAGAAAAAATCCCCCCGGACGCCCTATAGTGTCAGGAATTAATTCTATTTCCTGCAGAACATCTGAATATATAGATAATTTGTTACAGCCTTTAGTGACACAAACTATGGCACATTTAAAAGATACCATTTCAGTGCTTCAGCTGCTACAGGAAATTAAGTGGCAAGAGGATTACCTTCTTGCAACATGTGATGTGAACTCATTATACACTATCATTCCTCACAAAGAAGGATGTGAAGCAGTGGAATTATTTTTACGGAATTCAGGGAATTTTTCAGTGGAACAACTGGAGTTTGTGATAGAGGGTATCCAACTAATTTTGACAAATAATTACTTTTGGTATGGTGGCGACTACTTTTTACAGTTGAATGGTACGACCATGGGGACGAGGTTTGCCCCCAGTTATGCCAATCTGTTCATGGCCCACTGGGAATCCAGTGTGGTTTGGATGGGGCATGACTGGGGGCAAAACCTCGTCCTCTATAGGCGCTATATAGATGATATTCTGATCATTTGGAAGGGAGATAGAGAACATCTTTTACAGTTTATTGCCCATCTAAACCAGAATTAATTGGGATTAAATTAGATTCAGTTATTAGTGAACAACAAGTTAACTTTTTGGACCTCAACATCTATGTAGATTGTGGGAATATTAAGACCAAGACCTATTTTAAAGAAGTAAATATAAATAGTTATATACCCATTGAGAGTAACCATTATTCACCTTGGTTAAAGGCGATACCAAAAGGACAGATGGTACGAGTTATGAGAAACTGTACTGATGCCGAACAATTTCTCATTCAATCGCAGAAATTAATTGAAGATTTTAAAGAAAGGGGTTATAGAGAAGATATTTTGAAAAATACTCAAGAAGAAATCCACAAGATAGACCGATCAAACCTTCTGACATATAAAAAATGAAAGAACAATTTAGGAGAAGATGTCCCCTTTATTTTAGATTATAACACTAATAATAGGGGAGTTAAGAAATCAATAGAGAAACACTGGCCTATTCTAAAAAGAGACCCTACCCTTAGTAAAATCTTACCGGAGAAACCTTGAATTATTTATAGGGGAAGTAAACCCATTAAAATGGAGTTCTTCCAAAACCATCAGAGACATGATAAAATGGCCCAAGATAAAAATATGTTTCGGTCTGTCCCCAGGCTTTTATGGTTGTGGACATTGTATTTCATGTAGAAAAACTGGTAATAGTCAGAGTAATAAAAAATTTTGAGTCTTCCGCCGAAAAAATACAATATAAATTTAAAGAACTTATTACTTGTTTGTCCACTCGTGGTGTATGTACTGGAATGCCCACGTGGGCTACAGTACGTAGGACAGACCTCGAGGGCCCTTTATATTAGGATTAACCCCTTAGTGACAGGGCGGTTTTACACAAATCCGTCCGTTCGTGACCGCAGCTGTTTTTATGTTTCTGCGCTCTTAGTGTTTACGTCAAATTTTCCTCTTACTCGTTTATGTAACCCACACATATTTTACACTGTTTTTCTCGTCACTAAATGGACTTTATAAAGATACCATTTTTTTCATCATTTCATATAATTTACTATAAAAAATATTGTGAAATATGACACAAAAATTGAAAAAACACCACTTTTTCGAACTTTGACCCCCAAAATTTCTTATGTATCAACAACCGTCAAAAATTTTTTATTCCTTAGTAGTTTCTAAATTTAGTACTGAGTTTAGCAATACCCAATGTTTACATATTCCTCGCTTTTTTCCTTATTTTATGCAACAATAAGTGCAAGTAGCACTTTGCCATTTCCAAAGAGTTTATTTTCAAAACTAGTGATAGTGACATTGTAACACTGATATCTGTCACTAATTCCTGAATAACCCTCCACATATACATATTTTTTTAAAGTACACAAATCAAGGTATTAAACTTGGGGTATTTTGACTCTTTCCATGCAAACCATTTTACCACAAATCTATGCCAAAGTTTGAGAAAAAAAAAAATTTTGGTGATTTTTTTTTTTTGAACGCAATTTAAGAATACATGTACTGTGAACTTTAAGGTTTACTGCCAAAAAGCACCCCAAAATATGTTCAGCAACATCTTCTGAGTAAATTGATACCACCCATGTATAGGTATGTCGGGTCATTTGGGGGCTAAAAGGCCTTATTTGGGGGGTGCGCATTTCAGTTTTCCAACTTGGAATTTTCACATTTCGTCATCATGCACCCATGTCCTATTTGGGACATTTTTGAAGCCGGCCAAAGTAATTTACCCCTATCAAACCATATATTTTTAGAAAGGGCACACCCTAGGGTGCTTCAAAGAGTTGTATTTTAACACTTTCCATGCACTAGCTCTTTGTCAATCTTTCAGGTAGTCACTTTTTGTGTTATTTTTTCACACACATTGTACTTTAGGCATGAATTGTCAAATCCAGTTATGGGTTACTGCCAAAAAACACCCCAAACTATGTTCAGCAACATCTTCTGAGTAAATTGATACCACCCATGTATAGGTATGTCGGGTCATTTGGGGGCTAAAAGGCCTTATTTGGGGGGTGCGCATTTCAGTTTTCCAACTTGGAATTTTCACATTTCGTCATCATGCACCCATGTCCTATTTGGGACATTTTTGAAGCCGGCCAAAGTAATTTACCCCCATCAAACCATATATTTTTAGAAAGGGCACACCCTAGGGTGCTTCAAAGAGTTGTATTTTAACACTTTCCATGCACTAGCTCTTTGTCAATCTTTCAGGTAGTCACTTTTTGTGTTATTTTTTCACACACATTGTACTTTAGGCATGAATTGTCAAATCCAGTTATGGGTTACTGCCAAAAAACACCCCAAAATATGTTCAGCAACATCTTCTGAGTAAATTGATATCACCCATGTATAGGTATGTCGGGTCATTTGGGGCTAAAAGGCCTTATTTGGGGGGTGCGCATTTCAGTTTTCCAACTTGGAATTTTCACATTTCGTCATCATGCACCCATGTCCTATTTGGGACATTTTTGAAGCCGGCCAAAGTAATTTACCCCCATCAAACCATATATTTTTAGAAAGGGCACACCCTAGGGTGCTTCAAAGAGTTGTATTTTAACACTTTCCATGCACTAGCTCTTTGTCAATCTTTCAGGTAGTCACTTTTTGTGTTATTTTTTCACACACATTGTACTTTAGGCATGAATTGTCAAATCCAGTTATGGGTTACTGCCAAAAAACACCCCAAAATATGTTCAGCAACATCTTCTGAGTAAATTGATACCACCCATATATAGATTTGTTCTGTTGTTTTTGGGGTGCTACGCCAATCTTTGACATGTGCTTGTCAATTTTCTAATTTGACATACAGTATCTTCTTTGCTTATCTTCTTTTTAGGGGCCTTTTTACATACCCCAGTTTTATGAACGTGCATATATTTGGTAAGCTAACACCCCAAAGTATTGTAAATGGAGTGTTTTTATGCTATGGATGCATCCGTTTGCTCCAAACAAATTAGATACTGTTTGGTGGTCATTTTTCATTTTCACACCCACATCAGTTTTGGACTGTGATTTAGGAGACACTGTTGTTTTTTACTGCATGAAAACTCTCCAGGTTGTTTTCTGCAAGGTCTCCTGAGTACACCCATGCCCCCCATGCATAGGTTTGCCAGGATTTTGGGAAGGTTCAAATACAATTTTTATGACTTTGTCATTGGAGTTGAAATTGAGATTATTTCTTCAGCTAGGCCTAGCTTTGGTTTTGGGTCTACCGCATACCCCAGTTTGAATTATTGCCAGAAAATTGTTTATATTTGTTATGTTGACACCCCAAGGTATTGCATATGGAGTGCTTTGATGCCATGGATGCAACGGTTTTAGCCCAAAACATTTGGCAACAAGGTGTGTGGCGGTAATTTTTCAAATTTCAGATTTTTACGCCCACAGTAGTTTTGGACTGTGATTTAGGCTAGGGTCAGACGAGCGTAGTGTTCACGTCCGTGATCGCGCCTAAAAGTACGTCCGTGATAGCATGACATAAAGTCCAATGGAGCCCGACACACGAAGTACGTCCGCACTGAACTGCGGACGCACAACGGCCGCGGCCCACGGACGCAAGGCAGGCAAGAACGTAGAACCGCTAGAACGGCCGCACAAAGTGCGCTGCGTCCGCAACGTCTGCATAGCTTTGTGTGTGAGTGATGGAACGTGGTCAGACGGACTGCATTTATACGTCCTGCATTTTTCACGGACAAAATGGTTTTGCAATTGAATTTATTGTCCCTCCTACATCTGTCAAAAAATAAATGTCAGTGAAAAAACGGACTGTGTGACCACTACTGCGTCTTCCGTACTGACGATGTCCGTACTGCACGGACGTACAGTCCGTAGAAATCACGCTCGTCTGACCCTAGCCTTAGCAGACACTGTTGTTTGTTACTGCATGAAAACTCTCCAGGTTGTTTTCTGCAAGATCTCCTGAGTACACCCATGCCCCCCATGCATAGGTGTGCAAAGATTTTGGCAAAATACAGCACCAATTGTAGAACATAAAAATGTACGAATAAAATGTAAAAGTCTGGTGCCTGTCAAACTGGGGATGCTCTCTAGGGGAGCACAGGCTGTTGTCACTGAAGTGCATGAAACGCAAAATGTTTTCATACCTTCTACGTGACATTGATTGGAGGTAAATGGGGGTAGAGCAGATGGGGCTACTGCTCCAGCAGGAGCGAATTGAGGGCTTCTTTATGATGCCCTCAGCATAGTAAGTGCCCAGAATTTCAGAAATTCTGGCACATCTAGCGGGGTCCATTGCTGCCTTGCCAAGTAGGAGTCTGGCTTCGCAGCACAATGCTGATGGGCATACAGATTTGATTGGGCCACGACGTGGCCCAACAAATCATCCCCCATAAACACCTGCAAAAACTGTGTGGCGGTAAATCCTGCAACATCAATATTGATGCCAGGATTTGCCGTGAAAGGAGGGATATCTGGCCTCTGGCGATGAGGCACTACCCACTCCTCAGCTGGAGCTGTGCGTCTCCTGCTGGCAGGTGGTGACCCAGGATCTGCATCAGAAACATCACTAGATACATCAGCCAGCATAGATAATGTATCTAGCGACGCCTCTGAGCAGTTAGCGGGGTCGAAATGAGGGTCTGAGTCTGACGCAGATGCCTCAGATTCTGACGCCAGGATGGCATATGCCTCCTCGGCGCTGTACACCCTCTCAGACATTATATATAATAGATTATAACATTTTATAATTATTATATATATATAAGCGGATTGTTGGTTCTTAGAAGAACCGTTGGGTTTCACAAGAAAATACAAATAAACACCTAAATCTCTCTAAATCCCTCTAAACCTGCCTCAATTCTTCTAAATCTCCCTAAAATCTCTCTAAATCTGCCTCAATTTTTCTAATCTCACTAAATCTCACTAAAATCTCTAACCTGTCAAATCTGATCTCTCTCTCTCGCTCACCAAAACACAAGTGAGGAGAGGGAGGGAGAATCACAGAGGTCAGAGCCAATATTTACAAAATATTGGCCTGACCTGACAAATTAGAAATTTTATTTTGATTTTTTCTAACTTCTGATTGGATGTTGCTAGCCTGCCTCTCTGATGAGGCAGGCTAGGAACATCCCACTCAGCCCCAAGATGACCCTGCCCTTAGAACCCTAACCCTACCCCTGACCCTGCCCTTAGAACCCTAACCCTAACCCTAACCCTACCCTAACCCTAACCCTACCCCTAACCCTACCCTAACCCTACCTCTACCCCCTACCCCTAACCCTACCCCTACCCCTACCCCTAACCCTACCCCTAACCCTAACCCTACCCCTAACCCTACCCCTACCCCTACCCCTAACCCTACCCCTAACCCTACCTACCCTAACCCTAACCCTAACCCTAACCCTAACCCTACCTAACCTACCCCTAACCCTAACCCTAACCCTACCCTAACCCTAACCCTAACCCTACCCCTAACCCTAACCCTACCCCCTACCCCTAACCCTACCCCTAACCCTACCCCTACCCCTAACCCTACCCCAACCCTACCCTAACCCTACCCCTAACCCTACCCTAACCCTACCCCAACCCTACCCCTAACCCTACCCCTAACCCTACCCCAACCCTACCCCTAACCCTAACCCTAACCCTAACCCTACCCCTAACCCTAACCCTAACCCTAACCCTACCCCTAACCCTAACCCTAACCCTAACCCTACCCCTAACTGTCAGTTTATTTTATTTATTTTTCTTTTTTTACACTTTTTTTACACTTTTTTTACACACTTTTTTTTTACTTTTTTTTTACACTTTTTTTTTCTCTGCTGGGTGCCTTGATCCCTCGAGGCACCCAGCAGAGCACCTGATCACTGAAGTGATCGATTTTGTACTGAGTGCCACGATACCTCGTGGCACTCAGTACTTCCTGCCGCTACCGGAAGTGATCGCTCGGGGGGAGCGATCACGGACGGACCGGCGGCAGGTAAGTATATTACAAGGATGCCTCGATGTCGAGGCATCCTTGTAATATGCTCAGAGCAGCTGGAAGCGATCCGATCGCTTCCAGCGCTCTGTAGAAGTGCCGGGCACCTCTCCGGTGCAACCGGATGTAGATCGCTCCCGAGGAGCGATCACATGGTGCCCCGGCACTTCTAACGGCCATTGCACGGATGCCTGGACTCCCAGGCATCCTGCAATGGCGTTTGAGCTGCTGGAAGCGATCCGATCGCTTCCAGCAGCTCAAAAACGGCAGGACGTACCATGTACGTCAGCGGGTCTAAGAGAGACCCGCTGCAATGACGTACATGGTACGTCCCGGGTCCTTAAGGGGTTAATGAACACTTATGCAATATTGTGAGAGGATATGAAAAACATAGTGTGTCTGTACATTTTAGGGACACCCATCAATGCAACCCAAGAGGGATTAAATTTTGGGCGATTAGAGAAAATTAAAAGGAACTGGCGAGGAGATAATTTGAGAAATAAATTAAAACAGAGATGAGGTGGATTTTCGTACTGGACACTATGACCCCTAGAGGAATGAATGTAGACTTTGAAGTTTGCCACTTTTTATGACTTAAGGTTTTAGAGATGTTTTAGTTGTATTAATTTTAACATGTGAGAAATAGAGTGTGTATATATATATATATATATATATATATATATATACTTCCTTTTTATACAATGAATTTGAGGGAAAACCATGAAAGAGATCCAGGCAATGATATTAGAAGATCTGTCAAATTATTGACCTTTTACCCTTCTCTGGTTGGGGGATCGTCTCTGTAATGTGATTTACCCAAGCTAGAACAATTTCGCTGTGTGCTCCTTTTAATATATATAATTACGATGTTAAGGTCGGAGATTTGAATAGGTCCGTGCTGAAAATGAAAGCAGAATTGTAAATGTCCGGTAAGCGAGATCTACGTGCATACTTCCGGAAACGGAAGATCGCTGTATAAGGATCAATCAATTATGTGTAGAATATAGTTAAGCCGTACTCCGAAATATGTGGGTTTTAAGAGACGATTCTGCTGTGTGTTTATCTAATGTCCCTCTGATGATTTTTCGAGCGCACATTGTTATGACGCTGGGTCCGAGGTTTGAGCGACTTTAGGTCAAAAACGAAAGTGGAACTGTAAACATCCGGTTGAGGAGATCCGTCTGTGTACGGACTTCCGGAAACTGAAGCGTGTCATACTGGGACCAACCAACCGTGCGTGGAACGCAGATGAACCGCACACCGGATACATGCGGTTTCTAATCAAATGAAGAGAGACTATATAAGGTGAAAGATGTTCCTTAGGGGGCAAATCCGATTGATAAAGCCTACAGCAGTAGGCGAAATGCGTCTCGGTTCTTGTACCACTTTTTTTATATATTACTGGTGCTTGTTTGTACCTTTTTTATAATAAATTCATTTTTATGTCACTTCGGTATATTTGGTTTACATTCTTCAAAACGAAGACTGAATCCAGTGTTCAGTGAAAAGACGAGGTGGGACCCCCTCATATAAGAGGTCCTAGGCGCCTGTGCAGAGCCACCATAATTGGAGGCTCTTAAACACGTGAGTGTATTTTTTTACCTTTTATTTGTGAATAATCCACAGAATTATACTATGCTCTTCTCTGTTTTGAGATCATAATACACCCTCCGGTCTGAAGTATATATCCAGGCTTGAAGCAATCAACGTCTTTTTTCGTTGACGGGAGGAGCCCCCCTGAAGAGGCTTAAAGGCATACATCTAGAGTCTTGTAGACTCCTTGTTTGTGAGTGGAACCTCTATCTTTTACCTTTCATCATTTTTTGGTGTAATCAAATACTACGCAATGAGACCTTTTTTCTGTTTTTTCCAGAGATTGATAGTCTAAAACAGACAGATCTGGGACTGTATTGAAAGAAAAAGAATTGTTATTGTCCTTTATTTGTGCTATTGTTTAATTTGTATGCGCTCCTTTACACAGTAAGGTGTTTTTCCCTTAAATTCTATCTTTGAAGTGAAGGATACACTTAACTAGTGAGCTGCTTTAAGGTATACTACCTTTGTACTCATTTTTGTAGCGCCTTTCACACTAAACCCATTTGGGGTTCTATTTCATTAGTCAATGCTGGTCAACACATCTCATGATTTAAGCTGGCAGCGGAAAAGCGCAGTATTAAATCAAAGTTGGTTTATTCCTCCTCCAAAAAGTGTTCCTGCAGTTTGACTTGGACTTATGTAATGTTTGTTCCAAACTTCTCTGTTTAACCTGTCACTGAAATTCTACTTTAGATGTATACCTGTTCCGTGTATACCTGTGCCGGCCTTCGAAAGAGGTCGTCCTTGGCATTTAGGTTAATATATTACTTAAACATATTATGATAAACAACTGAAACGAGATAATGTCTTTCATCGCAGAAAGTGTAAATATATTGTTCAACATCCTTGGAGATTATCCTCCCCCCAACTGCTTTTCATTGGCAAACTAAAAAAAAATAGAATATAACAAAGTATATAGGATATATGCATCGCAAATTTCCTCGTTAACGGTCGAAACGTTTCAAGAAGCTGATAATGAATGTTATTGAGATCTGCCTACCGAGTGCGCACCTATGTCTGTCACTGCTGGCACAGATGGGGTGCTCTGTGTTTATCCCCTTTTTAATCCTAAGGGGGTTATTCAAAGAGCACCGAATTAGCCACGGAATTGCACCGAATGTTGAGTTTCCCCGTTCACTGCAATTTTGTAGCCATTCGGCTGTTCAAAAAGCTGGCAATTCGCCAATGCCAAATATTGGCGAATTGCCAGCGAAATACGGTGACCTTCGGCAGCAGTGAAATCCCACATAGAGAAGCAATGGTTAATCTATTCAGAGACACCGAACAGCAGAGAAATGTCAGTGAAATGCCCTGAGTTTCATTCGACAGGTTTAATCAGGCGAATCCCATTGGTTTCAATGAAGAAAAAAACAAAAATCCCCCTTTTTATTATTTATTTATGCAACCGTTTAGAGACTTTTTGCTGCAAATGAAAATAATATTTTTTAGAATTTGTAGGCATTTTTCGGCAAAATTTTGATTTTAGATTTGTATGGTGGTTTTTTTCAGTTTTTTTAATTCTGTAACAGAAATTTTGTTTTATTATTATTCAAGGACCTTATATATTATTTCCACGCATCTTCAACAAATCCTTTTAAAAGTTGCAGAATTTTTGTTGCATTGTAATGCATTGAAAGGCACTCATTAGCAGATCAAAAGACCATTTTCACACCACATTTGAAGCAAGATCAGTGTTTCCCATGTGGAGATAAAATCCTTTATTTTAGGTCTCTCAAAGTACCCTGCAGACAGAGACATAAAACCAGCTGCACATAGCAGCCCTAATCCTCTCTGTAACAAAGAGTTCAAATAGATTACTGCTACATTCCAGCTGCCCCAGGGATTTGGCAAAATACAGAGAGAGCTGTGGGGTCAGTCACTGATGTACAGGGATAAGATTCAGGGGGTTATAATGAGTGTAAATCCCTGTACAGTACAGATACAAGGTGTTGCTGTAATTGCCATACACAGGCATTATGCAGCACATACCGATACAAGGTGTTGCTGTAATTGCCATACGCAGGCATTATGCAGCACACACAGATAAAAGGTGTTGCTGTAATTGCCATACACAGGCATTATGCAGCACATACAGATAAAAGGTGTCGCTGTAATTGCCATAGACAGGCATTATGCAGCACATACAGATACAAGGTGTCGCTGTAATTGCCATACACAGGCATTATGCAGCACATACAGATACAAGGTGTTGCTGTAATTGCCATACGCAGGCATTATGCAGCACATACCGATACAAGGTGTTGCTGTAATTGCCATACGCAGGCATTATGCAGCACATACAGATAAAAGGTGTTGCTGTAATTGCCATACACAGGCATTATGCAGCACATACAGATAAAAGGTGTCGCTGTAATTGCCATACACAGGCATTATGCAGCACATACAGATACAAGGTGTCGCTGTAATTGCCATACACAGGCATTATGCAGCACATACAGATACAAGGTGTTGCTGTAATTGCCATACACAGGCATTATGCAGCACATACAGATACAAGGTGTTGCTGTAATTGCCATACACAGGCATTATGCAACACATACAGATACAAGGTGTTGCTGTAATTGCCATACACAGGCATTATGCAGCACATACTGATACAAGGTGTTGCTGTAATTGCCATACACAGGCATTATGCAGCACATACAGATACAAGGTGTTGCTGTCATACAGGCATTATGCAGCACATACAGATAAAAGGTGTCGCTGTAATTGCCATACACAGGCATTATGCAGCACATACAGATACAAGGTGTCGCTGTAATTGCCATACACAGGCATTATGCAGCACATACAGATACAAGGTGTTGCTGTAATTGCCATACACAGGCATTATGCAGCACATACAGATACAAGGTGTTGCTGTAATTGCCATACACAGGCATTATGCAACACATACAGATAAAAGGTGTCGCTGTAATTGCCATACACAGGCATTATGCAGCACATACAGATACAAGGTGTCGCTGTAATTGCCATACACAGGCATTATGCAGCACATACAGATACAAGGTGTTGCTGTAATTGCCATACACAGGCATTATGCAGCACATACAGATACAAGGTGTTGCTGTAATTGCCATACACAGGCATTATGCAACACATACAGATACAAGGTGTCGCTGTAATTGCCATACACAGGCATTATGCAGCACATACAGATACAAGGTGTCGCTGTAATTGCCATACACAGGCATTATGCAACACATACAGATACAAGGTGTTGCTGTAATTGCCATACACAGGCATTATGCAACACATACAGATAAAAGGTGTTGCTGTAATTGCCATACACAGGCATTATGCAGCACATACAGATAAAAGGTGTCGCTGTAATTGCCATACACAGGCATTATGCAGCACATACAGATACAAGGTGCGCTGTAATTGCCATACACAGGCATTATGCAGCACATACAGATACAAGGTGTTGCTGTAATTGCCATACGCAGGCATTATGCAGCACATACCGATACAAGGTGTTGCTGTAATTGCCATACGCAGGCATTATGCAGCACATACAGATAAAAGGTGTTGCTGTAATTGCCATACACAGGCATTATGCAGCACATACAGATAAAAGGTGTCGCTGTAATTGCCATACACAGGCATTATGCAGCACATACAGATACAAGGTGTCGCTGTAATTGCCATACGCAGGCATTATGCAGCACATACCGATACAAGGTGTTGCTGTAATTGCCACACACAGGCATTATGCAGCACATACAGATACAAAGTGTTGCTGTAATTGCCATACACAGGCATTATGCAGCACATACAGATACAAAGTGTTGCTGTAATTGCCATACACAGGCATTATGCAGCACATACAGATACAAGGTGTTACTGTAATTGCCATACACAGGCATCATGCAGCACATACAGATACAAGGTGTTGCTGTAATTGCCATACACAGACATTATGCGGCACATACAGATACAAGGTGTTGCTGTAATTGCCATATGCAGGCATTATGCAGCACATACAGATAAAATGTGTTGCTGTATTTGCTATACGCAGGCATTATGCAGCGCATACACATACAAGGTGTCGCTGTAATTGCCACACACAGGCATTATGTAGCACATACAGATACAAGGTGTTGCTGTTATTGCCACACACAGGCATTATGCAGCACATACATTGCATTATTTTTATATTCTATTGTTTTGTGGAAGCTGCGTTCCTAATAATCTCATTCTGATCACTCCAAATCCCCATAAGCAGGAGAGCTCTCCATCAAGCACAAAGGTCTTTTCTGCCTGTATGATAACAATGCAGACCTCGTTTGACATTGTGTAAATCGATAAGAGACATCTAGAGCTCAGAAGCTTACATTTGAGCAATATTTCTGTAACGGATAAACGAATACATGAAAAATTAAAAATGGGCAAATTAACATTATTTAACTTTTTTAATTATCTCAGAATAACAATTTCTGTGCGACACGTCTATTTTACCTCATTTGTTAACCTCACATACCATGTTTCCAATAAATGTGAAAAAATATTTTTATTAAAATCGCTTGGCTTTTGTTTTGGGTTTTTTCCTTCGGTGGCTCCGTTAGCGCCTTGCAGCCAGATACTAATTTAACAAATCCGCATTTTAGCCAGCTAATGAAATTGAACTGATGTAAGTGCTGAGGTGGCAACTATTGATGGTATGACAACGTCTTCACTGGTGAAAGCTGCTCTTTGCTGGCTAAATGATTGCACAGGTGTGCACATACTAATATGAATTGATTCTTGCCTGTTGTTTGATTAATGACTATAACTCTTTTTCTTTCTCCTAAATTTCTGCTGTTGAACTTTCTGGTCAAAACTAGTTAAATCTGGCATGTTAGGCCAGTCTGACAGTTTTTTGTGCCTAATATGGTACGCAATGAAGTTGCCCTGCAATGCCATATGGCATGTCGGTGTTGATTGACTTGTACAGCAAATGAATGAATGTTCTGAATAAACATAGATTAATATAAGCAAACAGTTTTTGTCTTAGTTCTTAATCTATTGCAGCACAAAGTAAAAGGTACTTTGGAACCTTTAAAAATACCAAAATCGAAAAAATAAAAAAACAATGGCGCAAAATCGTGCATATATCCGTTAAATACCAATCTGTTGGATCACCAGACACAGTTGGATCACCAAATCTGTACTCCGTCTTTACTTTTGATCTAGGGGAAAAAAATCAAAAAGGAGAGTACATTGCGTAGATTAAAGGAACACTCCAGTCTGAAAATCACTCCCCCCCCCTTTTTACATTATATTAAAGCTATTGCCCTAACTAATCATTCAGTATATATACATATATATTTTTAATGTAATACTTACCCTAAAAACGACACTTTTCCAACGGGGTTTTTTTTTTTTTTTTTTACTCACCTCCCTCCTCTTCCGCTCCCGTCATGGAAACTTGGAACTTGGCTACAGGTTTACGTGCAAAGCGCGCATGCGCACCTATCACGTAAACCAGCCAATCAGCAGGCTTCCTCCCGGAATCCTGCTCATTCAACCGCGCATGCGCGGAGCAGCGCACGTTCACGAGCGGCGAGGTGAGCTGAAGTTCACCCCGCCTGCTCGTCTAAAAACTCTTTGGCGGAGGAGAAGGAGGAGGAGGCAGCGGCTCCTTCTCCTGCGTGTTCCCGCGACTCTGCCGGAGTGGTGGGACGTCATCGCGCTTCTAGCGCGATGACGTCCCAGCTTTGCCGAGAGTTCCAAAACGCGGGGACCTTGAAACCCGATCGGCTGATTGACAGCTGGGAGGGCGGAATAAAGTCCACCGCTTCTCTCAGCAATATCAGCCGATCGGGAAAAGATAGAAGGCTGGGGAAAAAAATGGGATACTTCAGGCAATATGACCACCTTAAAAAGCTGAGGTGGTCATATTGCCTGGAGTATCCCTTTAATATAAATAAGATCAGTGAATGTGTCGGCTAATGATACATACAGGGTTATGCACAGAATTGTGGCCGAAAGGTAACCGAACAGTGAAATTCAGCGTACGGTTACCTTTCTTGGCCATTCGACTATTCAGAGAGCAGGCAGTTAGCCAAATGTTGGCGAATTGCCTGCACATACGGTGCCTGTTCGAGGGCAGTGAAATCCCCATAGAGAAGCAATGCTTCATCTATTCAGAGAACACAAACCAGCAGTGAAAAGTTGCCGAATTACCCTGCCATTCGGTGGTTTAATTCAGCAGGTTTATTCAGGAGAATCCCATAGGCTTCAATGTTAAAAATATTCAGTTTTAATCCAATATCTAATAAACTGTTGATTATAATATTCTGCAGTAAAGAGGCTCTTTATTTGTAGATTATTATTTTTGGCTCTTTTAGGCATTTTTTGGGATTTTATTGTGAATTTTTTTTGTGTTTTTTTAATCGTTTTTTCTTTTTCCTGTAACAGACCTTTTTATTGTCATTCATAGGATCTTATATGTAAATTCCAGACATTTTCGTTCAGTAGTTTTTTTGCAAACCGCGTTTCACTTTTAAAGCATTCAAGCGTACTGTTTTTTCCTTTTTTTCCGCTCCATTCGTCTGCCGTGTTGGCTTTTACCAGCGGCTGCTCTGCTCTGTGATCAGCTCCTGCTCGGGTTTCTCCGGCGTGTTCGGCGTGGTTAATCCAGATGTTTTCACTAGTTTCGGTGTGCGTTCGCCGGTTTTGCGGCGGCTTTCACCTTTCTCTGAATAAGCCTGAAAGTGTTTTATACAGTGTTTTAGGCTAGGGTCAGACGACCGCATTTTTCACGTCTACTGTCAAATAGGGATGTGCCAAATAGGGTTTCGGAATTTCGGAATTTTCACGAAATTTCCCGATTCGTGTTTTCGGATGCGGCCGAATTTCCGAAAATTTTTAGATCCGAAAAGTTTTCCGAGCCGAAACGAAATATTTTCGGAATTTTCGAATGGACTTGAAATGTGTCAAATCGAAATTTATTGCTTTGAAACGAGGAGAACAGACGTTCCGAAGAAACGAAAATTTCCGAACTTACGAAAAGTCGATACAAAAAACGAGCTAAGTGACACGAAAATCCGAAAAATGGTCGAAATTCCGAAAACATGTACAATTCCGAAAAACGAAAATTTCCGAAATCACGAAAAGTTGATACAAAAAACGAGCTAAGTGACACGAAAATACGAAAAATGGTCGATATTCCGAAAAAAAAGGACACGAAAAACGAATGGAGTCGAGCCGAACCGAATCGAAACAGAAATCGGTCGAAACGAGCCGAATCGAAAAGTTTAAAAATCCGAAAAATCGAACCGAATCGAACCGAAAAAAAATCAGTGCACAAGCCTACTGTCAAAAAGTCCGTCGATGCGTCCGAATGCATTTTTTCACAGAACACGCGATAGCGGACATATGATGCGCAATTTCGGCCGTATTTTTTACGGCTCCAAACCAGGAAACTTTGTGCATCTGGACGTGATGTTGGCCGTACATGAGCAGCGTCTGACGTCTCCTAATCACGCACACACGCCGCTATGCGGACGCAGCGCACTCTGTACGTCAGTACTAGCAGTTCGACGTTCTTGTGAAAATACGTTCATTTGCCGCTTTCGTTGCGCGGCCGAACTTTCGTGCGGCCGTACTTCGTGTGTGGGCCTGCGTTGGACGTCATTTACTGCTACCACGGCCGTAATAAAGGGCGGCTAAAGGCACGTTCGCACTGCGTTCGTCTGATTTTGTTTGTAACGCACAAGTAATCTAGTTACAGTTTATGTAAGTGATAGTTTCCCTTTAATGGTACCAAATGATTCTACTTTTTTATTCATGGTTAAAATTAAGTATTTTATGGTTATTGTTTAACATTCACAGCTTGTATCCGCAAATTAAAAATCAATGTTCTCTTTATTTGGCAAAGGGGGCAGAAGTTTCACATTTAAGCCCTAAGGAGTTGGTAACCAATTCCATGGAACATATTTCAACCGAAACAAACAAAAGCAAGCCTTAGAAAAAAAATGAAAAGGACGCTCGAATTTTATTTCCCCGTCCATTGAGAGCAAGAAAAAGGTTCCTGGCACTTTAACGGAATTCTTTATTTTCTCACTTTTTATTATTTTAAGTTATCCATGTTGTTTCTTTCTTTTTTTTTTTTTATTTTTGCCCGTTTCCTTATTAGCAAGTTGGAGCTCACTGAAGAGAACATGTTTATTCGAATTCCCTGGCTTTCAGCGACCACGCACACAAAGTTCTATTGAGTATTTACTGGCTTAAAAATGATTTTTTTAACAAACTAATGAGCTCAGGGGGAGCGAGCGCTCGTAGTATTATTGAAATGTTGTATGGTTTGTAGAGTACAAACGGGTATATGAATGAAAAAGCTTCTCAGCGACGCAACGTACATATTAAATAAAAATGATATAAAAAAGCAGGAATGTAAACAGAAAGACTTTAAAAGGGCCACTAACAAAAAAAAATGAAACAAAATCATTACATCACTATGGTTTATATGGTTTATACGTTTTTCTCCTGATTTCTCGGTATCTAAATTACTGCAAATCGGTTCTGAGAATTCTGATTGTTTATGAACACACCTTAAAGGGACATGACCACTCGCGTAAGCTGTAACTAGGTTACTTGAGCATTACAAACAAAAGCACATTATAAAACACATACTGCTGTTTTTTTTTTTCTTTGGAGTAATTACATGTAAAAATAAAGTTATTTTTTTTTCCCATGAAGCAACATTTACTAAGATCTGTGCAAAGGTTTTTCATTACTTCTGTGGCTTATCTAATCTACAGTGTTTAACAGTTAATGGGGTGGAGGAGAGACTGTTAGAGCTGCAGGAGGTCTATTGTTCTCTAAACAGTGTTTAACTCTGGCACTCAAGTCCCCCTAACAGGCCAGATATTGAGGATCACCTTGGGGAAATGCAGACTGAATCCTGCAATCACTGAGCAGCAAATCCTATCACCTGTGCTGGGCTTCACATATCCTGCAAACCTGGCCTGTTAGGGGGACCTGGGTACCAGAGTCCTGGCAGCTGAATGAGATAAGACAGGGAGCTTAAAATACTTCCACTCTACCCCCTGGTGATGTCCTTTGAATACATCCCACACAATACAATTCTGTAAATCGGCGACTGACCCATTCACTCCATTCTATGGCCAAAGCCACACAGTGAGGAGCAAGTGATGGAAAGATACTGGGGGGGGGCAGTTTAAAACGCACACTATCACACAATGGATGCACCCAGTGACACATAGAGGAAAATATCACACAATGGATGCACTCAGTGACACATATAGAGGAAATATCACACAATGGATGCACCCAGTGACACATAGAGGAAAATATCACACAATGGATGCACACAGTGGCACATATAGAGGAAAATATCACACAATGGATGCACCCATTGACACATATAGAGGAAATAACACACAATGGATGCACCCGGTGACACATATAGAGGAAAATATCACACAATGGATGCACCCAGTGACACAGAGGAAAATATCACACAATGGATGCACACAGTGACACAGAGGAAAATATCACACAATGGATGCACACAGTGGCACATAGAGGAAAATATCACACAATGGATGCACCCAGTGACACATGTAGAGGAAAATATTCTCTTAACTAAACATAAAAGAGTAAAACAAGCACATGTAAGATATCAGCAATATCAAATAAACACAAGAAGGACATTGCATTTTTTGTGGTTGTACTGTCCCTTTAAAGCACTATTCTCAATCAACATAGCCAAGAAAAATGTACTAAACGCTAGTTAAGTTCTCCTCATCTCAGTAGCACAATATTCAGTGCTCGAGCAAGGAAAGCCCTAGCGCTGTGAAGCGGTGAATATTGAATATACATTAATTTCATTGAGTAGCTGTATGTTATGGCGCAGTACCCAATAAAGACACTAGATGGCACCTTATTATGCTGGACCACAACGCTGCAATGCTTTGGAAAAGTCAAGCAAGGGCACTGACAGGTTACATCAATCAATGCAGAGTAGTGATTACAATGGACAACACACACCGTTTAACAATAAAAGGGAAAAAAAGCTCAGAGCTACTGTTTGAGAACAGCGGCAGAGAGAAAGTATTCTGGTGTCGCAGCAGAAATGCAAGATATATATTTAGATGATGTGTTTTGGTTTTTATTGTCTGAAGATTAATCCGAGAGTTTTAACACAGCGACTCTTAATAACCTTATTCTTAAACAAAGACATTAATTCACTGCGAGGGGGGGCTTTCTTTGAAAAATTAGGAAATCGAGGCTAAACGCACTAAACGAGGCTTAACCGTTTCAGCCCTGTTGCTTTATCCTGCGCTATGATACGAAATGTAATCCCTATCCTGGGAAATGCAATGACCTCCCGTTACGTCCCCACCAAAACACACACACACATTAAATATCCGCGCGGAAGTAATATATCAAAATAAATGTTTTATTATTTGTGGTCCATTGATCCTTTGACCACAGCATGAACGCTTGGAACAAACTGCAAGAGTTGGAGACCTCTACCAAAAGATGAGGGTTTGCAGGAGGCTTGGGCTCCTCGCTATGAATTCTAGTTCCATCCAGCAACACCTTGGCCGTCCACTGGGTCCATATTTGTGCAATTGTCCGTCACCGTCCGACCAATCCTACAACATGGAGGAGATTCAGCCCTCGTCCACTGCCTCCGACTTCCATCGGACAACCTCAGACGAGACAATGACAGACTAGCGATCTTTCCCATTTGAATGGGATTTGTTGGACGAAATCGACACGATCTGGTACAATTTACATGAAAAAAAGATGAATTGTATAGTTAAACTGCTAATCGGCGGCAGGGAAATTGTGCCGTAGAGGAGTGATTCAGTTCGACAGGCGAAGCCCGTAGGATTCAATGTAAAGTGATATTTTCGATTTTTATATTCAACCAGTGATTTTTTTTTCATTTGCAGCAAAAATGTAAGTAAACTATTTATGGGAGGATGTCCTCGAATTCAGAAGATACTGCTGAATTGGGAAGTATGTGATCACAAACCTCAGGAAAGCGAGTAATAAGGAAACGCAGAAAAATCCCAAGCGCACCTTAACTACTTTACACACGGTGTGTCTTCAATGAAAAACTGCAGCGCAGGCTAATAAGCTTACAGTATATAGCATCTTAATGCATAATGTCTTAGGCTAGGGTCAGACAAACGCATTTTTCACGTTGTCCGTGAAAAAGTGCGTTCGAACGAATGGACGTATTTTTCCCCGGAATACGCGATAGCGGTCATACGATGCGCCTTTTCGTCCGTGATTTTGTACGGATCATCAATAAACAGTTTTTGCGTCTGGACGTTATGTTGGCCGGACATTAGCAGCGTCTGACGTCTCCTAATCACACACACACGCCGCTATGCGGCCGCAGCGCACTCTGTACATCAGTACTAGCGGTTTGACGTTCTCGAAAAAATGCGTTTGTTTGCCACTTGCGTTGCACGGACGAACTTTCGTGCGGCCGTTCGTCGTATGTTCCCCGGCATTGGACGTCATTTGCTGCTAGTACGGCCGTGATTTCGTGCGGCTAAACGCACGTGAAAAATGCGTTCGTCTGACCCTAGCCTTACCCTTATGGGTTTCAAATACAGTGCGATGGTATATTGTTATGTACTGGGATGGAACGCTGAGAAATACACTGGTACCTCGGTTCACGAACGCCCCAGTTCACGAACAATTCGGTTCACAACCAGGAAGTTCGTCAGCATTTTACCTCCGTTCACGATCTCCGCCTCGGGTTAAGAACACGGATCGCGGTCGCAGACAGGGCTACTGTGAAGCTTTTTAGTGTGCTTTGTAGCGCAGTACTGTTCAGTATTACTGTATTAAATCCAGCATAACTCCTAAGAAAGTGCAGAACGAGCATGGTGGGAAAAAGAAAGCGCAGAGAGGTAACAACGTGCAGAGCGTTATTGAAGGTGAGAAGAATGTGCAGAGCATTAATGAAGGTGATGAGAATGTGCAGAGCGTTATTGAAGGTGACGAGGATGTGCAGAGCGTTAATGAAGGTGACGAGGATGTGCAGAGCATTAATGAAGGTGACGAGGATGTGCAGAGCATTAATGAAGGTGACGAGGATGTGCAGAGCGTTATTGAAGGTGACGAGGATGTGCAGAGCTTTATTGAAAGTGACGAGGATGCGCAGAGCAAGAATGGTGGTAAAAAGAAAGTGCAGGGTAACAAGAAAGTGCAGAGCAAGAATAGTAACAAGAAGGTTTCAAAGCATATTTTTGTGGTTACATTTTTTTTCCCCATATGGTTCAGAACGGATTAACCTGATGTATATTGAACCCTATGGGAAAATGTGATTCGGTTCACGACCAATTAGGTTCGCGACCAGAGTTATGGAACCAATTAAGTTCGTGAGCCGAGGTACCACTGTATATATAATAATTTTATTGTGGCGATATTGTTTCCTCCTCCCGTGATGATGGTCCTGCGGTGTGTTCTCCTAGAGGGATCACTGCGTCTCCAAGTGATCTCCCTATAGCCAAGATATTTTCACCAGAAAAAGAAAAAGCGTAACAGAGCAGCAGGTGGTATTGATATAAAATTATATATACAGGGTTATTCAGAGAGTGGTGAAAAGCAGGAGAATGACTGGAGAAGTGAAAATTCTAGATCAATATAGTCGATTTGGAAAGTGAGACGAATAGGAGAATTTTTCTGGTTTGGATATTTTGACTTAGAATTTTTACTTCTCCAGTCATTCTCCTGCTTTTCTCCTCTCTTTGAATAACCCTGATATTTATTTGTTAGGACACAAGGCAAAATATTAAACTTTATTTTACAGTGAGAACAATAAAGCTGTGGAATTCTCTGCCTGTTGAGGTGGTTGGGTCAGAGTCTGTACAGACTTTTAAAAAGCGACTGGATGACTTCCTGCAGACACAGAATACTAAGGGTTATAATGTTTAATATGTGGGTAAAAGCTTCTTGATCCAAGGAGAAATCTGACGCCATCTGGGGTCAAGAAGGAATTTTTTCCCAGTATGTTGCATATTGGCGAGCACTTCAGACTGGGTTTTTTTGCTTCTTTTGGATCAACAGCAGTAGGTGATGTGGGAGAGGCTGAACCCGATGGACACGTCTTTTTTTAGGGATGTGCATGGCTGAAAAATTAATTTAGTTTAGTTTCGTTTCGTTACGTTTTTAAATCCTTTCGTTTTTGGATTTTCGTAACTAATTTAATTTTGTGTTTCAGATCGATTTGAAATTTCGGATCGATTCGAATTTCATAGATCAATTCGATAGTTGATATCAATTTGAATTTTGGATCACTAGATAAAACCCCAATTAATAAAATTTTTCTGTTTAATATTTAACCCTAGCTTTTCTTTTAAGCCGTGTCACAGATTTAGTATTTGAGTCAAATTAAACAGTGAAACAAAATTAATTTGTTTCATAAAGTCCTTTGCTGACTATTACTTGTATTGTGAGTTAAGATCAATTCGATAGTTGATATCAGTTATTCAAATATTTATTTTATGATGACGACACAGTGTAAGATGAAATAAATCTGTTATATACCGTTTCGTTTCGAATTCGTATCGTATCGATTCGTTATTCAGAAGTACTTCCGTATACGAATTATCAAATTTGGTTCCAAATTTTTCCGAAACGAATGCACATCTCGAAGACTCTTTTTTTTTCAGCCTATGTATCTGTTATGTAACTATGTATATTAAAAAGGATCACATAGAATGCATTTCATGAAAAGGCTTCCTCTAAGTGTCCTTATACTAGTACCAATCTGTGCAATAAAAGAATAATCAAAGTACCGCCTCTCTTTTGGGTCAGTCTTTTACATGCTTTTTGAATCCTGCTGCTCGATTGTTGCCGGTGATGGCGTCCGTGTTACTTCCGGGATTCCCGGCGTGTGTTCTGTCTTGGACTGCATGATTATGTCATAGCGGATTGCTCATGTGCGTCCAGCGGCTTATAGCGGAGGCAGGATATTCATTCTCCTGGAGCAGGGGTCAGCAAACTTGGCTCCCTGAAGTTTTGGGAACTACATTTCCCAAGTGGCTCAGTCAGCCTAATGGGTGACTGAGCATCATGGGAGATGTAGTTCTCAAAACATCAGGGAGCCAAGTTTGCTGACCCCTGCTGCCCCTGGAGTGTTACGTTTCGTTTTCGTTGTCTCCTGACCCGTGGAGAGGGTTTATGATGGTCAGAAAAAAAAGTACCTAAATGGGTTCTAGAACTTTGTATGGTCCAAAGATCTAGATGTGGACATAGTTAATATCTGGATGTGCGCTCGATTTCATCATTTCGTTAAGAACTCGTGCCACGTACTCTCCTCTCACTGTCCTCTTTCTATTTAGAAAGGATACAGATGTTCTATAAAAACGTTGGATTCCTCCTATGTTTATATGTTGAAAATTAAAAAAATAAGAGGATATATAAAAGCGAATTATTTATTACTTTGAAAAATGATGTGCTTATGGGCTCCAATTAAATCAGAATTGTTCCCTATGCAAGTACTTGATGTGTATTTCAAAGATAGTATTTTATTACTGGGTCATCAATCATACAACGGAATTTTGTGTGAAAGTTCTGTTTCTTCATTCTTTATCGGTATTTGTGGAATTTGTTCTTTTTTTGAAAAAACACCTTTTATGCTTAATGGTAATATTAATTTTATTATGGAAAAAGGTGTTAATATATACTTTAAGTACATGCATATGATTGGTTCTTTAAACCTAATGTATGGGGGTTATTCAGAGTCGCCAGCATGTCGGTGCTCTCTCGCTCCCTGCACTTCGGGGAATCAAATTTCCCACTCTGCGGTCTATTTAGCATTCTCCACGGGGTCCCCAGAGTGCAGGGAAAATCCGCCGGAACCGCCACATAAAACAGACCGGAAAAAAAGCCGAGTCGTTGAGCGCAGCGCCGACCAGCCGCCGGAAAAAAACGATAAGCTAACGAACTGGGTAAAAAAAAAAATTGAAACCCTGTTTGCAAAATAACTACTGAATGAAAATGCCTGGAATTTATATATAAGATCCTACGAATGATAATAAAAAGCGCTGTTACAGAAAATAAGAGAAAATGCTTTAAAAAAAACAAAATTTGCCGAAAAAATCCCAAATGCCTAAACGATCCTAAAAAAAACTTTTTGCCGCCGATTTAAATAATAAACTGTGTTTATTCGATATTGAATTTAAGGCTAGACGAACGCATTTTCACATCTACCGTCAAAACGTGCGTTGATGCATCCGAACGCATTTTTTCACGGAAGACGCGATAGCGGTCAAACGATGTGCAATTTCGGCCGTGATTCTACGGATCCAAATCAGGAAACTTTTGGTGACTGGACGTTATGTTGGCCGGACATGAGCAGCGTCTGGCGTCTCCTAATCACGCACACACGCCGCTATGCGGATGCAGCGCACTCTGTACGTCAGTACTAGCGGTTCGACATTCTTGCAAAAAATGCATTCGTTTTGACGCTTGAGTTGCGCGGCCGAACTTTCGTGCGGCCGTACTTCGTGTGTGGGTCTGCGTTGGACGTCATTTGCTGCTACTACGGCCGTACTAAAGTGCAGCTAAACGCACGTTCGCACTGCGTTCATCTGACTCCAGCCTAAACGGGAATATTTTTTTTTCTTATTAGAAATTTTCAAGGTAATATACAAACATAAAACATATACAATTAAAGACTATGCAAATTACACATTATTACCTAATTTCTCCCCTATTATCACTTTCTAAAGCGTCAAATACATAAAACAGAAACCTATAAACACACCTTACACACTAACTATGGTACGTGAAACTGTCATCTCTTCCTGGTATTCCTAGACTTTAAACGGGAATATTTTTAACATTGAAGCCTATGGGATTCTCCTGAATAAATCTGTCGAATGAAACCACCGAACAGCAGGGCACTTCGGCAACTTTTCTCTGCTGTTCGGTGTCTGACTAGATTAACCATTGCTTCTCTATGGGGGATTTCACTGCCATCGAACAGCACCACAGGCTGGCCTTTCCAATAATACCTCATATGTCCCTCTAGCCTCTAGGGCTCCAGAGATACAGGGGTCTAAATGATTGTACATTTTTTGCTTCTACAGAGCAAGGCGTCCCCTTGTGGCAGGCACCCCTAGGCACATGCCTACTCTGCCTAGTTACAAATCCGGCGCTGGGGCTGTCCAACTCTAGCCACCTAGATGTTTCTGAACTACAACTCCCATGACTCCATGGCCATCTAGTGCATTCAAAGAATTCTGGGAACTGTAGGGATCAACGGCTGGTGGGGGAGAGTTTGCTCAAGCATTCCAGATAAAGGGCGCTCAACGTATACGTCCCGTTCCCTATCACTTCAACGTTCTGTTCTGTCATGCTTTTACTCCCGGCCACTACAGCCAGGGCTGCCATCAGAAATCTTGGGCCCCCATACTGAATTACTTGTTGGGGGTCCCACTTCCTTCTGCTGCCCATTTCATTTTATTTTTTAGGGCGTGGGATAAATCCCTGGTTGCACAAAAAGGGGGATAAAGACGTCTTCCAGGATGGTCCGGGGGGGCGAGCATTCAGTCTGCACCTCTAAATGGTGCAGATCCTTCAATGATAAGTCGGGGTGTTCTTACCGGCACCAGATGCAGTGGCCCACTGGGAAATTTCTTGGTATCCCGGTGGGGTAGTCCTGGGTGGCATGGATGGGCCATTCAAGACGTTTTACAAGGGTTTTTGACCCTAAGCTTTGTTGGAAGTGGTGGAAACTTGGTTCAAACCCTTGTTAAACGTCTTGAATGGGTTAAGATCTGTTGTAATCCTTAAGGGGTAAGAATTGTAGGAATCTTTGAAGGGTTAAAATCTGAAAATGTTTACATTTATAAAGCTGCTGCTGTAGTCCTTTGAGTGTGTTGAGTGGAGTGCGCTCTTCCTGGTTTGTTTTATATAGATCTTCTTCCTCGTCTGGTCTTCTCCTGCCATGGTCTTCTTGCTGTTGAGGATGGCATACTCGCCTCGTATGCTTCGAACCAGCCTCACATAGTCCTTCACTGTGACGACTTCACGGCGTAGCACCAAGCGGTTCCGGGCGAGCCACAAGGCGTCCTTGACACAACACATCAGGCGCCTAGCACGGGCAATAGCCCCGTGTGCGTGCCATGGAAAAGTCCGTAAAGCGACGCATGGAAAGTCAAAGTCTGCAATGGGACGGAGTCTCAGAAGTTCAGGTTCCAGGGCGGTCAGCAGCGCCTGAGCGAAGCGGCAGTGCCAGAAAGTGTGTAACGTCATCTCCTCGTGCGCCACACAGCGCAATGGGCAATGTCTGTATCTGCACGGGCTCCAGTCGTGCAGAAACATCCTGAGGAGCAACCCTCCCTGGATGGTCATCCAAGCCAGGTCTTTGTGTCGCTTGGTTATCCTGTCAATGTTCTTTTTGATTGGGAAAAAAAAACCTTATGTTCATTGTTGTATTACATTCAGGGTTATTCAAAGAGATCCGAATTGCTTGAGAAATGTAACCGAACAGTGAAAATCAGCGTATGGTTACCTTTCTTGGCCATTCGGCTATTCAGAGAGCAGGCAATTCGCCAAATGTTGGCGAATTGCCTGAACATACGGTGCCTGTTCAAGGGCAGTGAATCCCCATGAAAAAGCACTGCTTCGTCTATTCAGAGAACACAAACCAGCAGTGAAAAGTTGCCCGAAATGCCCTGCCATTCGGTGGTTTCATTCGACAGGTTTATTCAGGCGAATCCCATAGGCTTCAATGTTAAAAATATTCCCGTTTTAGTTCAATATCTAATAAACCGTTGATTATGATATTCTGCAGCAAAAAGTCTCTATTTATAAATTTTTTGGGATTATTTTTTGCAAAACAAATTTTTCCGATTTATCATTCATTGGTTCTTATATGTAAATTCCAGACATTTTCACTCAGTAATTTCTTTGTTTGCAAACAGCGTTTCACTTTTCAAACATTCTTCATACTGTTTTTTTTTTGGTTTTTCACTCCATTCGTCTGCGGTGTCAGGTTTTTCCGGCGGCTGCTCTGCGCTCTGATCAGCTGCTGCTCAGGTTTCTCCGGTGTCTTCAGCGGGGTTAATCCAGATGTTTTTGCGGGTTTCGGTGTCCATTCGCCTGGGTTTTGCGGTGAGTGTTCGGCGGGTTTTCAGCTGCTTTTCCCTGCACTACGACGGCTCTGTGGTGCTTGCTGAATACACCGCAGGATCGCCGAATCAAGCCGAATTGAAGAGAACAAAAAGTCACCGAACGTGAAGGTTGAGTGCTACCCTCCCTGTGTAATATATACTTATTTAAGTTGTGGTGGAGGGCAAAAGATGAGATTAAAAGCCTCCACAATGCAAATAATAAAGTTTATTATCGCAGAGGTCATTTACACATCACAGCAATTCAAAGAGCTGCATCACAGAGATCCTGTGCTAGGCTTGTGCACCGATTTTTTTTTTTTTTTTTTTTTTCGGTTCGATTCGGTTCGATTTTTCGGATTTTTAAACTTTTCGATTCGGCTCGTTTCGACCAATTTCTGTTTCTATTCGGTTCGGCTCGACTCGTTTTTCGTGTACATATTTTTTCGGAATATCGACCATTTTTCGTATTTTCGTGTCACTTTGCTGTTTTTTTGTATCGACGTTTCGTAACTTCGGAAATTTTCGTTTTTTCGGAAGTCTGTTCTCGTTTCAAAGCAATAACTTTCGATTTGACACATTTCAAGTCCATTCGAAAATTCCGAAAATATTTCGTTTCGGCTCGGAAAACTTTTCGGATCTGCCATTTTCGGATCTAAAAATTTTCGGAAACTCGGCCGCATCCGAAAACACGAATCGGGAAATTAAGTGAAAATTCCGAAACGCACATCCCTATCCTGTGCTACATTCCCCATATGCAGCAAGGAACTCTGGGTAAGATATACAAATGACATCTGACTAGCTTTTTTGCATCCTGGGTCTGCAAAAAAGTGAGACAGATATAATTTGTATGTCTTACCCAGAGTTCTGTGCTTCATATGGGGAATGTAGCGCATGAGCTCTGTGATGCAGTTCCTTGAATTGCTGTGACGCGGAACTGACGAATGTAATAATAAACATATATATATATATATATATATCTCCGGTATACTCGGGAATATCTGAATTACTTTCAGCTGAGAGGGAATCTAACATATATAAACATAATAATGGGAAGGATAATATTTCTGGAGGCTCAGTATGTCCCCATTTCATATCACACAGATATTTACATACTCTTACAAAAAAAATACTTTATTTTTTATGTTCCGTCTACTCTTTACCTTTAAAGGAGATACTGTATTCTCGTAAGTGTTGCATGTCATGTGATCCACGAGCGTATACTTACGCAAGTGAATTTGATAAACACATTATAACTAGAATAAATATCATGCAAATTCAAATATTGAAGTTACTAAATATGTGTTTCAGTATCTCTCGCCGGTAAAATGTGCTTTTGGCAAACATTGCTCAGCTGCTGTTGTTTTCACAGAGTAACTGGAAGGACCTAGTTAGATAATGAGCTGGCAGACGCTTTTGAAATGTTTACTGTGTTCTTTAAAGTGAAAAGACATTTCTGTGCTTTTAAACAGCTTTTTATTTATTTATTTTTTTTGTCCCTGTAAACAACAGAACTCAGAAATGATAAAAGTATGCACATGCGATGAGTCGATTGTTAGCAGTATGCACCGACACAACCTCGGAGGCGTTAGAAAGGATTTTATTCCGAGGACAACAAGAAGGCAGCACTCCCTTTTGTGACATAAGTCTCACAATCCTTGGTCATACAATCTTTGGGACTCAGCTTAGAGCCCCAGGCTTCCCCAACGGGTCTACGTTACGGTGACCACCAGAAAGGGTTCACAGGACTCGTTCTCAGTCAAAAAATGGGAAGAAACATAGACCCATCTTCTCTTGATGCAGGTTGATATAGAGCAGGAATCTCAAACTCTGTCCCCTCCCCCCCCCCACGATATTTCGGAACTACAACTCCCATGATTCTCCATCTATTGCATCCTATCGGCATGTGGGAGGTGGGTGTTTGAGATCCCTGATAAAGAGACACACCCAGTTAAAAGTATTTATAAAGCACTAATAAATTCCGTGTACGATGGGTAAGACAGAATAACAAATATGCATACATGTTAAAAACACAGAATAGTAGGAGAGAGGACCCTGCTCAAGAGCTTACAATCGAAGAGGAGAGGGTGACACACTAGGTGAGGGTAAAGAGCTGGGCATGTGAAGTAGCGGGTGCATAGGGAGAGGAGTAGGAAGATGGCCCAAGAAATGTCCAGTAGGGAAATCATGGAGTGAGACGATAAGCTTCTCTAAAGTAATGTGTTTTCAGAGACTTCTTGAAGGACTGAAGAGACAGGGAGAGTCTAATGTTGTGGGTGAGGGAGTTCCATCGAAAGGGGGCAGCTCGGGAGAAGTCCTGAAGGCGAGAGTTGGGCGTGCAGGTACATGGAGCTGATACATCAGATCATTGGCCGAACAAAGTGGCCGGGACGGGATGTACCTGCTAATAAAGGAGGAGATGTAGGCAGGGGCGCAGTTATGGAGAGACAGGGAGAGTGATGTTGTGGGGGAGGGAGTTCCATAGAAAGGGGGCAGCTCGGGAGATGTTCTGAAGGCGAGAGTTGGAGGTGTGAGTACGAGGAGACATAACATCAGAACATTGGCAGAGCAAAGTGGTCGTGATGGGTTGTACCTGCCGAAAAGGGAGGAGATGTAGGTTAGGGGCGCGGTTATGGAGAGCTTTGTATGTGAGCACCAATATTTTAACTTGGATTCTAAAGGACACAGGGAGCCAGTGAAGAGATTGACAAAGGGGTGAGGTGGAGAGGTGCGTGATGTGAGGTGAATGAGCCTGGCACAGGCGTTCATTACAGACTGCAGAGCAAGAATCTGGGATCTCTCAAGGCCAGAGAGAAGGAGGTTACAGAAGTCAAGGTGGGAGATAATAAGAGCTTGGATGAGCATTTTAGTAGAGTCCTGATTAAGAAAGGGACGGATGTGCGCAATGTTTTTTAGGTGGAAGTAATATATTTAATATTTGGTTAACGACCGAATGAAGAGTGAAGGAGAGATTAGAGTCTGAGGACCCCGAAGCAATGAGCCTGAGAGGTAGAAGTAATGGTGGCACCATTCACCTGAAGAGAAATGGACACAAGAATGAAGGTTGTAGAGGGGGAAAGAGGAGAAACCATTCAGTTTTAGAGAGGTTGAGCTTTAGGAAAAGGGAAGTCATCCAGTCAGAGACAGCTGAAAGGCAGGTTGTAACACAGTCCAACACGTGAGGTGAGAGATCGGGACTTGAGGGGTGACTGGCGCAGGTCCCAAGTGGCATGGTAAGCCCGTGGACGGGCACAACGCTAATGATCGTATATGGCTATGAACCAAAGTTAATTGTCATTAAAATTAATAATTGTTTAAAAGGATAATATTCTATACATCATCAAAAGTAAACTCAGATCTGGATGAAAAAATAAAGTGTAGAATTTAGATTTTCCGCAATAAATCACAATTTCACAAACTCTGGAGCGAGCTGGTTCGGCTTTGCCAATTTATATACAAATCGGAGGCTTCGGGGTGAAGTCGCATCATATTGGTAAACACATGACTGCGAGAACACAAACCTGTGAAGTTCCTGTGGCTGTGAGTGAAGTTAGTGCACAGAAAAGAAGTTTAATCGTTTCCCCGGAATGAAAATAAATGGTTTACACTGCATAGACCAATTGTTCTCCTTCGCTGAGATGTAATTATGACATCCACTGCTAGAAACTATGAATTGATGAACGAGAGCCAAGTCAAAGTTGTGCAGAAGGAAATTCTTCTATAACATAAAATAAACTCCAAAATACTTGACCGAGGACCATGTAATGAATCAACCCAGCCTTCGAAGAATTACTCAATGAAACTGTTCCCTGCCGCGTACTATAGGAAACATTATGTCACGGTTTATTTTTCGTTGGACGGAGCCAACCTCGATCTTCAATGCTTTTCAAGTTCTCAAACTTAATCAAAATTAGCTTCAGTGCTTGGTGTGAGAGAGGTCTCCTACAGATCGGTGCTCGGCAGGTTAATCTCGCCTGCCATGCCACTAAACCATTCAGGAGATATGGAACTGATTTTCTATGGACTTTTGCAGGTACCCAGCAGACTTGGGGCTAACCCATTCACTCACAAAAATCGAGTTCTCTCAATCTTGCTTTATAATGCATTCATATGCTAAAGCACTCATTAGCATATGAAAACCCCAATTCTCACAGCTTTTTAAAGCAAGAGAAGTGTGCGCACGTATCTCTCTCCAAGCACCCTATAGAGAGATAAAACAAGCTGCAAAACAAATGGCAGCCCCAAGCCTCACTATATCGAAAAGTTCAAGCACATTATTGCTGCTGTCATTGAAATGCCCTCATTAGCATATGAAAAAACAATTCTCACACCTTTTTAAAGCAAGACCGTTGTGAGCCCGTATCTCTCTCCAAGCACCCTCCAGAGAGAGAAAACAAGCTGCAAATAGCAGCCCCAAGCCTCACTGTAACAAAAAGTTCAAACACATTATTGCTGCTATCATTGAAAAGCACTCTTTGGCATACGAAAAAAAGTTAATAATCCACACACGCTATACAGAGCCTATGTAGTGACTCTGACTTCAATCGTCTTTTGGGTAATTATATTACGCCTCCCCCACTGGGCCTCTTCAGTTTCCATAATTCTTCTTTAGCAGACCTCATAATATAAAGAAATCCTCGTAGTGTAAATCCATATGGACAAAGGAGTAATATTAAGAGCAAATTGGCACACTCCCGTGTCTCTGAGCTCACTCGGGTCTCCTGAAGAAGCTTGGGGTTTGGTGTCGGCACAACTCGTGAAAAAGCCTCACGTTTTTCCTCACTCTAAAAGGGAAATCTCCGAAAATATATAAAAATAGCCACAAATTAAACATAGACAATAGTATAAAAATCTATTTTTTCACCTGGGCATCCAACCCCTTCGGCTTCCTCAGTTGTACTAAATCCTCTGGCTGTCTGGCCTGCCTTTATTCAGTCTTTATTAATCAGTGTCATGCCCAGATACCAGGGTGGCACCGGGATGTGGGGGATATGAACCCAGTATGCAGTTTCCTGCACAGATGACCAGGATGAAGGGGATGAAAGATGGAAACTGACCGGATGAATTCTGCAGGATGGTGGAAATAAACGTAGGAACCAGGAAAACAAAATAATCACGTGTGTTTTGTGATTAACTGTTTAAATGCTGGATGTGCTGGTTGTTGGATGCAGGTAACAGGGCAGGAACAACACAGGGAATGCACCACCAGGGGGGTGTCAGGATGGTTGCAGCCATGGGCATGACCGTACCCCCTTCCCAACGGTCGCACTCCGTGCGAGCAAAGACTGGCAGCAGCTGGGCATCAGCGTACAGGCTGCAGTGTCCACTCTCCTGATACAGGGTCCTGGACAGGTATGACAGAAGTTTCCTGAACTGTATAATAGCCTGGTACTTCGGGTGGCGGATCTGGATGAGCAAGAATGCCACAGCCCCGTAGACTCTTCGATACGGAGTGGCACAGGTAAGGGTCCACCGTGCCACATAGGAGGATGGCATCGGGGCAGGAGTTGTGTGAAGACCATCCTGGGCCTCTCCAATCTTGGGTCTATTGACATTGGTTTGGCGACGGCTTCTCCGCTGTTGTCTCCTGGTCCTCGACTTGGACTTCTTGCTGCGGTTGGCATCCAAGGAATTGTTAATAACAGGGTCAGCGGTAAGGATGGGCACCTTCTCTTCTCCCCCAGGTTTGCTTTCATCACTAAAGGAGGAAAGAGATTAAGACGGATGTATGGTCATCTTCTTTATCATCTTCTTTGTCGCAATCTCCCTCTAATACTGAGTCCTCGCTGTAAGAGGAACAGAAGCCTCACCATGCCTTCATAGGGGTGTCAGAACACTGAGACCCCGCATGATGACTTGGGGGTGTTTTGGAGACCACGGTGTCCTCTGGATCTGATTCCTCAGAGTATACAGCCAACATAGAAACATAGAAACATAGAAAAAATGTCATCAGATAAGAACCTTTCGGCCCATCTAGTCTGCCCAATTACATGGATACTTTACCTGGATTTATCTTTTGTTTAGGATAGCCTTATGCCTATCCCATGCCTGCTTAAATTCAATTACTGTTTTGGCCTCTACCACTTCAACTGGAAGACTGTTCCATGTATCCACCACCCTCTCAGTAAAATAATGCTTCCTGATGTTACTTTTAAACCTTTGCCCCTCTAATCTAAGACTATGTCCTCTTGTTTTGCTACTTTGTTTCCTTTTAAATATACTCCCTTCCTCTACCTTGTGGATTCCTTTACGTATTTAAATGTTTCTATCATATCTCCTCTGTCTCGTCTTTTTTCCAAGCTGTACATGTTAAGATCATTAAGCCTTTCCTGGTAACTTTTCTCCTTCAAGCCGTACACCATTTTAGTAGCCCTTCTCTGAACTCTCTCTAAGATGTCTATATCCTTCTGGAGATACGGTCTCCAGTACTGCACACAGTACTCCAAGTGAGGTCTCACCAGTGCTCTGTACAGTGGCATGAACACTTCCCTTTTCCTACTGCTAATACCTCTCCCTACACAACCAAGCATTCTGCCAGCATTTCCTGCTGCTCTATTACATTGACTACTTACCTTTAGATCCTCTGAAATAATAACCCCTAAATCCCTTTCCTCAGATGTTGAGGTTAGGACTGTATCAAATATTCTATATTCAGCCCTTGGGTTTTTACGTCCCAGGTGCATTATCTTGCACTTATCCACGTTAAAACTCAATTGCCAGTTGCCAAATGGGAGAAAGTCATACAGAGGGTCATAACCAGCTTCTCCCAACTCACTGATGGTCGAATCTTGCTGGCTGTGAGTGATGGGAGTCGTCACGTCTGGAACCTGTGCACAGAATCTCCATCGGGTCTGGTTCCACAGACACAGCTTCCACGTCCATAGGGTGGTCAGGCTCGGGCTCCCTGGGCAAGGGCATGGAGTCCTCCATATCCATGGAGCTGTCAGACTCCTCTTCAGAGCTGGACTTTGGCGACGCCTTGGTTTTTAGCTTTCCTAGGAGTGGGTGTCTGGGTACAGGAGGTTTTCGGGGTGCGGGTTTAGGTGGGGGTGCAGGTTTTGGAGGCCTCTTGGGCACAGGAGGTTTTCTGGGTGCACCCTCTCGTGCAGCAGACCCCATGGGGGCCGGTTTGGGCAAGGGTACTGGCTTAGGTGCTGCAGGTCTGTTTGAAGCTGACTTCACATCAGGGACTTGCTTGGAGACAGCAGTAGGCCTGGGAGCTCGGGGTTGCTGCAGAGTTCTAAGCACTGGAGCCTGCTTGGTGGTAGTAGCAGGCTTAGAAACAGCAGTAGGTTTCTGGGGTCTTAGTGGGCAGTCCCCGAGTCAATGGGAGGGGTCCCCACAATAGAGGCACAAGTTGGCAGTCTGTCTCTTGGCCCATTCCTTGGGAGACGGGGGGTCTCTGTCTGCTGGTCGTAGGTGCACATTCCTTGGGTGCGGTTTTCTGCAGATTGTGCAGCAAACTCCCCACCAAAGTAGCAAAGATTTTCAGCATCCCCTGGAGAGATAGCAAGGTGGAGTGCAGGGCTGCGGGTTCATTTAAATTTGGCTGGATCATTCTGCCATGCCCAGGTACCAGGGTGGCACCGGGATGTGGGAGGATATGAACCCAGTATGCAGTTTCCTGCACAGATGACCAGGTGGGTAAGGTTTGGAAGGGGATGAAAGATGGAAACTGACCGGATGAGTTTTGCAGGATGGTGGGAAGCTTGGTGGAAATAAATGCAGGAACCATGAAAACAAAATGAACAATTAGGTTTTTTGCAGAACAACAGGTAAACAGAACTTCACTCTAAGCATATGTAGCGCTGCTTTAAAATTGTATTCTGATGCATTGAACTATTGCTGCCACCAGAGGGAAACATTGTGGACTATGCTGGACAAAACTGACTCTATCTCCCATCACCCTTTGCGTGAGGACAGGAAGTGGGTGGTACCAAGAGGAGGAAGGACATCAGCAGACTGAGCAGAGCCACGAGAGACGTAGGACGCACCCTGGGGCTGTTAGGGTTTGAAACCAGGCCGGAGTGTGGAAGTTGTTACAGTTGTGTTAAAGATCATGCTGTTCCCTGAGCGTTGAGAGTACAGAGCGAGCAGTGAGAGAGAGAACAGTCGCAGGTGACACTTCTGGGATCCTGGCAGAGTTGGAGCGCAGAGAGACGGCGGCATCCATTGTTGCAGTGATCAGAGAGAGAGTGTGCATCGGCCGGCTGTGTAATTGCTGAACTGTTCTTGAAAAAGTGCAGTTTGGGACAAGAGGGACATCGTGTGAGGAGAGGCTGCAAACTGGAGAGGAGTGCTGGCGGCCTATGTGTTCGTGTTCTGGCGGAGGAGAACCAGATCGGGAGAGCAGGCGTTAACAGCATCGAGTTCCAAGTGGCGGCGAGGACAGATCCTCTCTCTCTCGAGATCCCTTTCTCCAGCGTTTATCGGTCCAGGACAAGCGGTTACACCGGATGGGTGAGAAGGCTTCGGCCTGGTGAAAACGCAGAACATTGCGCACTTGTTTGTTACTTTAAGGGCCCCAACGGTGACTAGTCGAAGATTGTTTTTGTTTCATTCACTGGCCAGTTGAACACCGTACCCGGGTACCCTAGACAACACACACATATATATGTTTGAGCTGTTTTTCACAGGACTTACACTCCAGAACTGAGGGGGTTAACCGGTTTCTTTTACCGCCGCGTGTTTTTCCCGCATTACGAATTCTTGTTACTCAAATACCGTATATGCGTATTATATGCTGCTTTATTGGGATCAGTAAAGAATATAATATAGAAAAATCCAACAGTGCTGGTGTATAGTTATTTCATAGTGCGGTGAGACTATCCCGAGGTTTATTCAGCGGCTCCTCCGGGGATGAGCGTTACACATACAAGAGCTGTAATGATCCAGCAATGTTCTGGCTGGGGCGTGGTGCCTTTTATTTTGTGAGTCACGTGTGTTTTGTGATTAACTGTTTAACTGCTGGATGTGCTGGTTGTTGGATGCAGGTGACCGGGCAGGAACAACACAGGGAATGCACCACCAGAGGGGGTGTCAGGATAGTTGCAGCCATGGGCATGACATCAGTAATTCATTCCATTGGGATTGGAGTTGTCAATGGAATGGAAGACAGAATGATCTTAAATTCATCAGACGCAGGGCTCGCGGCCCGTAAGCGCAACCCTCGATGGAGTCCTATGTACTCCAAGAGGGGAAACTCGCGGCGGCACGGAAGTGCTACTTTGAGTATTCCAGCGGTAATTACTGCGTTCCGGGGCGAGGTGTTCCGCTAGCTGCTGTCCTGGAATATCACGTGAAAATGGGGATGCTACGGGAAAACCTGCAGGCGCAGATTGTCCCTATTACCGTCCCCATTTTACCGTGCACTATGGAATAGGGCTCTTAATGTTTCTTGCTCCATATTGACCCTGGTGCTCTAAAAAGAGGAATTTACTTGCAATCCACTGATATCCTGTTAATTAACTTTCTTCTCTAAGGGTGAATGAGCCTAGGAATGCAGACCTCTTGCCACATTTAACAAACAACTCTTCCAGAATAAGACGCACATCTTCTGCCATGAAGAATCTTTCCGGGGCTGCTTGTGATATGAAAACTAACTTTGACAAAGTTTCTTTTTTTCATACGCTGTCACTTGGAAATATAAGAACATGCTGCTTGGTTATTTTTAGTAGCTCAAAATCCTCACATTTTTACGAAGGGAACATTTTGCCAATTTTTTTTTAACTAAGTAGAAGAGAATGTAGGAAAAACAAAACCTGTTCTATAATTAATACGGAGCGTAGGATATGAGAGCAAACTAATGACCTACAAGGGGCACTGTAACTCCCACTGATACATTACCACGGAGGTTTCAACAATATCGAGTGTCTCCTTTGATTCAAAAGTATATTTTGGGTTTTTTTTATTGGTCAAAAGTTGCAAAAAATGCATTCTGATAACAGGGAGGAAAAAAACAGGGGATCTGTGATAACGAATAACAGCCAATGTATATATTTATCTCGTTTATTTTCATTAAAACGTTCAGTTCCTGTCTGTCTGTTCTAAACCCCAAGATCTGAGTGCTGCCTCATTTTTGGGGAATGCTATCACCGCTCTTAAACTTCAGCTAAGGGCTGGAGAAAGGCACTTAAGACTGCTGGCAGGTGAACGAGGGTACAGCAAAGGAGCAGCATTAATAGATGTGACGCAGTTGGGGCGCTGAGATCTGCTACAGTTTTTAAGACCCATTAAATAACCAGCTAACGTTTCTTTTTCTTGCAGCATTACAGAATATCTGACCTTCTATAACAAATAATTTAAAGCGAATAAGCTTTTGTACTGATAACCAGGGGCATATATGGTATTGGTGCTGCCCCAGGCACACCCTGTTCTTTTGCTCTCACCCCACCAGATTGAAATAAAAGTTCTGAACCTAAAAGTAGCCCGTTCAATACCAAGGCAGGACCCAGTGGTTTTATGGAAAATTACTTTATTACCCCCAGAGTAAATACAGTCAGAGGTGACCCCCCCCCATACATGTTCAAAGTATGTAGGCCCTATGTGACGGGCAGAGGGCCCCCTCTGCTGTCCAAAAAGCACTAATACTTTTACATTAGTGCTTGAAGTCCGGGTTTTTTTGAAGGAAAAACTGACTTAAACTTTTCAAATAATTTCAACACCTCTGCTGTCATATCTGATGTTCTGATATTTAGGGACCTGTTCTGGGGCTCATTTGCAAATAAATTTGGTTTTGCAATAAAGAAAATTCCATTATTTGCTCCAGAATTAAACCACATTCAGTGGGTGCTTAGGAAGATCGAGTATACTTGATCTTGGTAGTGACAGGGTTAACCCAAACGGTCATAATCTGTAAGGGCTAAGAGCAGAGTATTTCATTCATACCAAAACAAAGGATGGAACTGAGGCCTACGCATGCACGCCAGCCTGCTTACTCCATGGAGAGTAGACCTTTTGCTCACTCTGCAAGTGTGAAAAAAACTACTGACCCTTCCAATCTGGTGCCCCAGTTTAACCCCTTCACTTCAAAGGCACCATCTGATGCCTCGATATCGAGATATCTCAATTTGTTGATCTGCAGCCCAAAAGCTAATGAGATTCATTTATCGCAAACAAATTCCATTTGCTTTTGGGCTGCAGAAGCTGCCCCCAAAGTTTTAACCCTGTGCGCATAATGCCGAAAGAGCTAAAACTGTAAAATCAGCTGCTGAAAGCTCTGAAATATCGGACTTTCAGCAGCCGATGCAGGAAGAAAAAAAATTAGACCTGTTGCTCAAACCTTTCTAACCCAATTTGGCAGGAGATGGTGCCATCTAGTGGCCAAATAGGTTATTTACAGCAATAGCTATTTATTACTGTAAAATTAATTAAAAATTATTTTACAAAAAAACACTGGTTTCTCACAAATTTAAAAAAAAAATCCTTTGGTTGTGAAGGGGATAACCAATAGCGTTGGTACAGCTCAGAGGTTTTAACAGTTCCATATAGGGAGAATCAATGTATTGATCAGAGGAATACACCATCCAATGGCTATTACTAACAGCTGTAACAAAGTAGTTGATGAAAATACAAGGTTAGGGGTTGAATATGTGACCAAGAGCAGCTCGGCGTGAGCATTAATGCATAGCTGGGAAAGATTGCTGGAACATAACATTTTCGCCATCCTCTGCCTCACTACTTATAAGCGTAATGAACTGGAGGCTACAGACAAATCCAGGGGAGCTTGAAGGGGATCTTCAGGTTTTTGGGGGCCACCGCTTTACCTCCAAGCACTTAGGAAGTTGTTTATGGAGTAAATAGGACAGTTGTTTATAAATTCTCAGTTTACTTTTTTGGTTCTTCTGTAATTAAAATCCCCTAACAATCAGAAACTAACGTTTAATCAACAATTTCTACAATATTGGGAGATCGAACCTTTTTTTTTTTTTTTATTTCCCATTGCAAACATTAATTATTATTTTACCTCCTATGAATTGGCACGGACGACGAGCGCAACATCAGTGCATCGCTATGTTATGCTTATTTGTAGCATTTCTGAGCTGGGAGTTTTTTTTTTCTTCTGTTTTCAGAGCACCATGGAAATTTTTAGCTGTACGGATAAATTAAATGTGTCAAGGTTCTTACACCCAATAAATATGCACGCCCACAGGACAATTCTCGCAATGTGAGAAAAAAAAACCTACGAGGTTAAGGACTTTCTGTTTTGTGATTTTAATCTGTTCCATTTTGCTGCATTGTTAGATCTATCTTCAGTTATATAATTGTTCCCTTTACACAGTCTCTGTGTACAAAATTTCAAGGTGCAGTTGAGGTCACAGTCTCTTTTTGGCGAGCTCTTCAGCTATTGTTTTGTTTGTTTTTAATTTCATTCCTATTTTTTTTTTCTTCCCACTTTCTCCAAAGCAACGAGGCTTTCTTCCAGCTTCTAGTTATCTTTTTGGAATGTGATGAAACCTGACGGAAAAGATAACGGCGTATCGCTCTCAATTCTACATTTTGGATACATTGTATTGTAAAGCGAACGTTCGATATTCTATCCAGGTTAACTGTGTTCTATGTATTTATCCGACTCTTTTGTATCAAGAATTATTGTTTAATGTTTTGGAGACAGACAATTATTTTTTCTCTCCGATCTCCTGCTGCGGTCTACATATTTTGTTGTTCTTGTTTCGTATTTCATAACTTCACACAGGAGAGGTCAGCTTTGTTCTGGAGAGTATTTTTATTTTTTTTCAGAACTAAACACAAAAGAGATTTGCGAAGTGGCAAAACATACAGGGTGTCCATAAAGTCTCTATACAATTTCAAACATTTATTACAAAGTCAAATGAAAAGACAGATAAGTGAAAATTATTACAAAATGATACGTATATATTTAAGGGTTTTTTGCCTCATTTAATACACCTCTATATGGGCACCATTAGTTGCACGAAGCACATCAAGACGGTACTGGATTTCTTGCCATGTTGGCTGTAGCATCCCCTTATCAGTGGTGGCATCAGTGATCCTCTGCTTTAGATTAGTGATGTCCCTTTGTACCTTTGTTCCATACACCATATCTTTAACATAACCCCATAGAAAGAAGTCGTTTTTCTTCGGCGAGACGTCAATTACTGCTAATGTTCACCTTGACCTTTTGACTGAATACGCGGCACCACAACTACATGACCTTCAACCAACCATCATTTTCCAGCAAGATGCTGCACCACCACATTGGGGACTGCATGTTGGTGGGTTCCTAAATGAAACATTTCCAGAGCGGTGGATTGGAAGGGGCGGCCCAATTCCCCGGCCACCTCGTTCACCAGATATCACTCCCCTCTACTTCTTTCTATGGGGTTATGCTAAAGATATGGTGTATGGAACAAAGGGACATCACTAACCTAAAGCAGAGGATCACTGATGCCACCATTGATGAGGGGAAGCTACAGCCAACATGGCAAGAAATCCAGTACCATCTTGATGTGCTTTAGACCTCTCTCTCTCCCGACCTATGGTCATCTCCCAATCCGGGGCAGCTAGGGGTTAATGTTTGGTATCGTTGGAACGGCCAGAGCATGGCCTTTCCAAACATGACCATGTTAAGTGTAAAATTAATACGATAAAAACATAATTAAAAATTAAAGAAAAATACAGTTTTTTTGTTTTGTTAATGCAGCAATATTGTTCCCAATTCAATTATATTGTGAACAATGATGCTGCACTAACGATTTTTTCTATGGGGGCGTTTGCCAAAAAGCATGTAATTTCCCCCCCCCTCAAAAAAATTTAACGAGTCCCCCATTTTTAATTTTTTTAACAAGCGCACCCCATAGAAAATATAATCGCAAATGCTCACATTTTAAAAAGAGAAAAAAAAAACACTTTAAACGCTGTAAATTATTGAAAATTCAAATTTTGTTGCATTTTTTGTTATAATATTCAGGCAGGACATGACGTATACGTATAATAATGATATATTATGAATCTGCCGGAATGAACGATATATAATGTGTCTGGGTCATGTAATAAAACGTCACTTCAACACATTTAGGCTAGGGTCAGACTAACGCATTTTTCACGTTGTCCGTGAAAAAGTGCGTTCGAACGAATGGACGTATTTTTTCACGGAATACGCAATAGCGGTCATACAATGCGCAGTTTCATCCGTGATTTTGTACGGATCATCAATAAAACACTTTTTGGGTCTGGACGTTATGTTGGCCGGACATTAGCAGCGTCTGACGTCTCCTAATCACGCACACACGCCGCTAGTGGACGCAGCGCACTCTGTACGTCAGTACTAGTGGTTTCACGTTCTCGAAAAAATGCGTTTGTTTGCCGCTTGCGTTGCGCAGCCGCACTTTTGTGCGACCGTACTTCGTATATTGGCCGTCATTGCCCGGCATCTGCTGCTAGCACGGCCGTGATTATGTGCGGCTGCACGCGCGTTCGCACTGCCTCAGTCTGACCCTAGCCTTAAACATGATGAGCAAAAGCGGTAAAAATGACCTCAGCAGCGAAAGGGTTAAATATGTACGTCTCCTTTTGTAATCCTTTTCACTTATCTGTCTTTTTCATTTGCCTTTTGGAATAAATGTTTGAAATTGTAAAGAGACTTTATGGACACTTTATATATTCGTCGTTTTACAGCTTTTATATTTCCTCCTTACTGTGAGCTGAGTTTATCAAATTATTATTATTTTTTTTTTTTTACTAATTACGAAGCGTTCATTAAAATACTGAAGGGATACGGTTTAGAAACAAAAATCTGGACACTGGGAGGAAATTTAGTGTATGACTCATCACTGTTCTCGGCTATTTAGAGGAAGAAAACCTTAATTGTCCTTTGATAACCTTTCCAGATAATTGCTCCAAAATTATGTGTGGCCTGGATAAAGCCGTGAAATTCGCAGACGTGACTAATGGCGTTTTCTAATGACATATGCCACTGGGAAACCTATTTTAATATGTATTCGTTCTGCTTTTTAATTTATGTATTCTTCTTTTTCTAATGTGACGGAGTAAAAGTGACCTCTGTATAATTAACTCTCCTTTTAGCAATGATACCCGTAAAAGACAGAAATGCCACATAATGTAATCGATGGGAAATTGGACAGTGACAGAAAACCACACACCGTTAGGTGTCTTGCCCAAGGACACTTACTGGAGAGGTGCTCTTGCTGGGCTTCTAACCTGTGTCTCCAGTCTCTCTACGCAGAGCAGCGACGTTACCTCTACTCCACCCAGCTGGTACAGGTGAAAAGTAGAAAAAGTCACCGTCTTGCCCAGTGGTGCTTCAGAAGGTTGCAAGTCGCTCATCACTCCAGTGGCCAGTGAAGCTACCATTTTGGTGGAGTATCACCAAATGTGCATCATTCTGGCTACAATGTATATGTGCAGCTTTTCTTTGTTTTCTGGTACGGACAGGTCACGAAGGTTCCACTCCTCCCATCTAAAGACCATATGGTTTTTTAGTCTGCTCCTCTTGTCTCCAGGGCTGGATTTATAACTAGGCAGAGTAGGCATGTGTCTTCAGGTGCATGCTACAAGGGGGCGCCTTGCTCTGTAATTTTTCTTTTTAATTTTCAATCCTTTAGACCACTGTATCTCTGGATCCCTAGAGGCTAGAGGGACATATGAGGTATCATTGGAAAGGTCAGATTACAGCCTTTCCAGTGATTCCAAATAAATCCAGGTTGGATTTATTTAAAAATAAAATATCAAATAAAATAATATTCTTTTTTTTTCTAACGCTGCACTAGGATTCAGTTTAGAATTATAAAATGTACGGTGATGCTGCGCTATCTCACCTTCTCATTTCCCACACTGCCAGCAAGTGTGGAGCTGATGATGCAACGCATTGTTTCATTGACAACATAGACCGCGGCGCTGCAGTGAGGAGAGATATGGGGACTTTGGAACCTGCATCTCTAAATTGCACAAGGATAAGTGAGGTGTCATTGGAAAGGTCAGAGTCTGGTCGTTGCAAGGATACCAAACATGAGCATGTAATGTGTAAAAATAGAAAAAATTTTATTTTTCCCGTTCTACGGCAGAGGCAATATATGCTTTTTACATATGAAACAAACAACGCCGCTGCACTAACTCAACTGAGACAGCAGATTCTGCCTGTTAACACCAACTTAGAGCATCTGTGGAAACGTTAGCTGCAGCTGAAAACCCCCCAAAAAAAACTCTCCTCTCATCCCACGGCGAGAACAGTGGCAAGATCTGCTGCTTCTGGCTGCCGGGAGCAGAGTGAGACTGGGGGAAGAAAGTCCCCAGTCTGCCTCCGCGTTCACTCCGCCAACCTGCAGGATCTTGCAGGAGGTGAGATCCTGCCGGTCAATGTGACCCAGCAGCACAAGTCTCCATGGCGTCCTATCGACTCCATAGAGAAGAAGCTCGAGACGGCACTTTAACGCTGAGCATCCAGGACCCTAGTGGCCGCTAGAAAGCAGTCTGCTGGACTCACTGCCTGCCCCGTAATACACTGGTGAAACCGGAACATAAAGGGGAAATTGGCGAATGCAAATTTTTCCCCTTGGCATCCCGGTTTTAGTAAGGGCCAACTGATTCTGCCCTGAAGGGCTGAGGATGCCAACCCTTGCGTTAGTCCAGAGATACCTTTCCCGCAATATCTGGCCTGGCAATTGGTGGGATCAAAGACATGTGGCTCATTTCTAAAATCCGAATAGATTATCTTCTCTATGTGAAGGTATTTTTGATTAGTTGTTGCAGTGAAACAATCGGAAAATTACAAAATAAAAAAATTGCAAGACTTTAAAGTTCCCGACCCGTAGCTGAGCAGGCGCGTATGTGGTTTTCCAACCAATCCCCCCCCCCATAAATTCATGATTATCTTAATATCCAGAAATGTCACTAGATACAAACTTATCTCTTGTATATTTTACAATGCTTTTTAATCTCAGCTGGAAAAGCGGAACATATAAACAGCCTCTAAGGGAACGTCTTGTTGATGGAGTTGAAAAGTTTAGTTCAAGTATTTCCATGATAATAATCAAAGGGTAACGTTTTCAGCCTGTGGTTAAAGGGAAATGCGATGAATTAAATATGTAAACATGGGATATATTTAAACTGCATGTAACGGGTCAAAACATTGTCATCCCTTAAAGCAGAAATATTCCATGAGTCAACAAAATTACTTAACCCCGTCTAGGAAAGATTTGCTACACCTTGCAAAGTTATCCCATGGCACATAAACAGTTAAAGGGCCAGTACCACCAAAAACTGCAATGTCCTGTGTTTATTTGATGTTGCCGATATCTTACATGTGTTTTGTTTTTCTCTTGTATGTTTAGTTAAGAAAATATTTTCCTCTACATGTGTCACTGGGTGCATCCATTGTGTGATATTTTCCTCTGTATGTGTCACTGGGTGCATCCATTGTGTGATATTTCCTCTGTGTCACTGGGCGCATCCATTGTGTGATATTTTCCTCTATGTATGTCACTGGGCGCATCCATTGTGTGATATTTTCCTCTGTGTCACTGGGCGCATCCATTGTGTGATATTTTCCTCTATGTCACTGGGCGCATCCATTGTGTGATATTTTCCTCTATATGCGTCACTGGGTGCATCCATTGTGTGATATTTTCCTCTATATGCGTCACTGGGCGCATCCATTGTGTGATATTTTCCTCTATGTATGTCACTGGGTGCATCCATTGTGTGATATTTTCCTCTGTACGTGTCACTGGGTGCCAGTGGTGTAGCGTGGGGGGGCTGGGGAGGCGGTGGCCCCGGGCGCAGTTTTTTTGGGGGCGCCAGGGGCGCCATAGTGGGCCCCCACCACCGGTTTCACTGCCCTGTGACGGTCAGTGCACACAGGCAGCCAGCGGCAGCGGCGCACTCTGGAAACGCCGCGGTGGCGCCTGCACCGCCCCCTCACGTGACGGGCGGCGCCAGTGCAACGTGCTTAGACTGGGCTGCAGGCGCCACCGCGGCATTTACAAAGTGCGCCGCTGGCTGCCCAAGAGCACGATGACCATCACAGGGAAACCAGCGGGGGCCGCTATGATGCCCCAAACCAGCCCCCCCTACCGACCCGCGGGCCCTCAGAGCCGGTGAGCGGGGCGGGAGAGGGGGCAAATATATTCATGTGTGACCTACTGGGGGCAAATATATTCATGTGTGAGCTACTGGGGGCAAATATATTCGTGTTTGAGGTACTTTGGCAAATAAATTCATGTGTGAGCTACTGGGGGCAAATATATTCATGTTTGAGGTACTGGGGGCAAATATATTCATGTTTGAGGTACTGGGGGCAAATATATTCATGTTTGAGGTACTGGGGGCAAATATATTCATGTTTGAGGTACTGGGGGAAAATATATTCATGTTTGAGGTACTGGGGGAAAATATATTCATGTTTGAGCTACTGGGGGCAAATATATTCATGTTTGAGCTACTGGGGGAAAATATATTCATGTTTGAGCTACTGGGGAAAATATATTCATGTGTAAGCTACTGGGGGCAAATATATTCATGTGTAAGCTACTGGGGGCAAATATATTCATGTGTAAGCTACTGGGGGCAAATATATTCATGTTTGAGGTACTGGGGGCATTGGGGCAAATATATTCATGTTTGAGCTGCTGGGGGCAATATATATATCCATGTGTGAGCTACACATTACTGTGGGTTTTATTGCTGTGGAGCACTGTGATACGCTCATACACTCTGCACATTACATTGTATCACAGTTAAGGGGTTCAATGCCCTAATGGTGGAAGGGAATTGGGGCATGCTAACGTGTCCACAGGTTGGGGGGGAGGGCGCACAATTCTTGGCTGGCCCCGGGCGCTGACAACCCACGCTACGCCACTGCTGGGTGCATCCATTGTGTGATATTTTTCTCTATATGCATCACTGGGTGCATCCATTGTGTGATACTTTGTGTTGTAAACAGCCCCCCCCCTAGTATCTTTCCATCACTTGCTCCTCACTGTGTGGTTTTGGTCATAGAATGGAGTGAATGGGTCAATCACAGACTTGCATCCATTGTATTGTGTGGGATGTATTCAAAGGACATCACCAGGGGGTAGATTAGATGGCTTTTAAGATCCCTGTTTTATCTCATTCAGCTGCCAGCTCTTATCTCAGCCTCAAACAATAGCCCCCTGCCGCCTTGTGAAAAGAATAAACAGTTGAGTAAACATTTAATGAAAAAGGGGATTTTTTTTTTGGATTTTTTTTTTTTACATGGAAACCTAAGGGATTCGCCTTTTCAAACCTGTCGAACAAAACCACTGCAAGTCAGGGCAGTTCGCCAACTTTTCGGTGCTGTTCGATGTCTCTGACTAGATTAACCATTTCTTCTCTGAGGGATTTCACTGCCGCCGAATTGCACTGTATTTCCCTGGCAATTTGGTAATATTGGGCGAACTGCCAGCTTTTTGAATAGCCGTATGGCCATGAAATTGCACCGTACGGGGAAATTCAACGTTCGGTGCAATTCTGTGGCTAATTCGTCTCTCTTTGATTAACCCTTAATGTGTTGCTACAATGTCAGTAAAATTTATTTTAAAGTGAGCATTGTTACGATCGTCTGGTAACCTGGTCCAGAATAGATTTCAAGTGTACGCCGTGCGGATTATTGTGCGTTTATCAGAAAGAATGTTCATACAGGAATCCCAATTGAAACACCAAATCAAAAAACACTTCTATTTATTTATTTTTAATTTTTTTATTTTTTCATTTTTAAAAAAAAAAATTTTTAACTTATTTTTTTTCCTGGCCACCACCGCAAAAAAAAAAAATTCTATGTCAGTGTGTGATTAATAAACTATAATGGGTCCTAATTCTAACGGTCGTAAGTGGTTGTACTTGCTAAAATGGTTAATATGTTACGACTGGTCCCACTGATGGAGATTTTGCAAACTCCTGTTAAATGAAGCTGAAAATAGAAATATTTTGCTGTAAAACAGAATATATGGGATGAATCGGAAATAAACCTATTCACTGTCCCAATTCTGTCTTATTAATGTTTGGCGCAGGCAACCTATAAGGCTAGAGTTCCGTTTCCATGGCAATTTAATAGGTCCATTCATTTATTTGTCTTGCCGCTGAGACTTCCACCTAGGGTTCCAATTAGTGCCGTTTAATGATGGTTTAATTAGTATGTTGACACTTTTCACATTGCGCTGCATCTAGACCACTTTCTCACAAGGCACAGCTACCGAATGATATGAGGACACGCGAGCCGCAATATCGGCCTCTGTGCAGTTTAATTTGTTCGTCGTTTCTGCAGGTTTTGACAAAACGAGAAAAGCACGATCAGCTTTTTTATTTAAAGGGGGTTATTATTCAAAGACAGCGGAATCGGCCACCGAATTGCGCCGAACGCTGAATTTCCCCATACGGCGCAATATTGTGGCTATTCAAAAAGCTGAATATTGGCGAATTGCCAGGCGAAATACGAAGACCTTTGGCTGCAGTGAAATCCCCCATAGAGAAGCAATGACGCCGAACAGAGAAAAGTCAAGGAAATTCCCTGATGTTCAGTGGTTTCATTCGACAGGTTTAAAAAGGCGAATCCCATAGGTTTCAATGTAACAAAACAAAAAAAAATGACCCGTTTTTATTATTTATTCAGCCGTTTATTCTTCTCATTTGCAGCAAAAATCTATTTTATTTATGTAATTTTTAGAATTTAAGCATTTTTTGGGATTATTTTCAGGGAATTTTTTTTTTTTTTTCATTGCTTTACTTTTTTTCTGCAACAGACTTTTTTTATTCATAGGACCTTATATATTATTTTCACACGCTAGTTTTTTCTTTTAACATCTTTTAAAAGTTGCGGGTTTTTGTTGTTTTTTGTTATTACATACATATATATAAATTTTTTTATTTTTTATTTTTTTTTACCCATTAGGTTTTTTTCAGACCAGTTCGTCAGATGCATTCAGCGTTCTTTTTTTGTTTTTTCGGCCTCCTTCAACTGCGTCTGTTGCATCGATTCGGTGCACTCAGCCTAGGGCCAGACGAACGAATTTTTCACGTCTACCATCAAAAAGTGTGTTGATGCGTCCATACACGTTTTTTCACGGAAGACGCGATAGCCGTCATACGATGCGCACTTTCGGCCATGATTTTTTTACGGATCCAGACCAGGAAACTTTGGGTGTCTGGACGTTATGTTGGCCGGACACGAGCAGCGTCTGACGTCTCCTAATCACGCACACACGCCGCTATGCGGACTCATCAAACGCAGCGCACTCTGTGCATCAGTCCTAGCGGTTCTACGTTCTGGAAAAAAATGCATTCGTTTGCCGCTTGGGTTGCGCGGCCGAACTTTCGTGCGGTCGTACTTAGTATATTGACTGTCATTGGACGTAATTTGCTGCTACTACAGCTGTAATAAAGTGCGGCTGCACGTGCGTTCGCACTGCATTCGTCTGACCCCAGCCTAAGGGGACACTGCAGTGAATGCTGAATTCGCCGTGGGGTCGGCGAACTAAAGGTGCCGAGGGAGAGGGCACCAAAATTTCGCTGCTCTCTGAATAACCCCTTAACCCTTTCGCTGCTGAGGCTTTTCCCGCCCCTGTGCTGAGGTCATTTTTTACCTGTTTTGCGCATCATGTTTAAACGTGTTTTTAAGGCTTATTTTAGTATATGACACCGACATATTATATATCGTTCTTTCCGTCAGACTCGGTAGATTCATATGTCATTATTATATGTATACGTTATGTCATGTCTGTATATTATAACAAAAAATGCAATAAAATATGTATTTTCAATAATTTACAATGTGTAAAGTGTTTTTTTCCACATTTTAACATGCGAGCAATTGCGGTTATATTTTGTATGGGGTGCGCTTGTTAAAAAAATTAGAGATGGGGTCTCATTACATTTTTTTTTGGAGAAAATGACACTATTTTTAACAAACGCACCGCATACAAAAATCGTTAGTGCAGCATCATTGTTCACATTATAATTGAAATGGGAACAATATTGCTACACTAACAAACCAAAAAAAATAAAAAAAAAGTGTTTATTTTTTTTTTTTAAATTTTTTTTTTTAATTTTTTTTTTTTTTATTTTTCTTTTTTTACAAAATTTTTAACTTTCATGTTTGGTATCGTTGGAACGGCCATGCTCTGGCCGATCCAACCATATCAAAATTTAACCCCTAACTGCCACGGATCGGGAGATAGGGAGTTCATTGGAACTCCCTATCTCCACACTTGGTGGCAGTTAGGGGTAATGCTAGGACTGGCGTCATCGTGCTACGCACGATGACGCCAGTCCTCTGGGGGAGTTCCCGGAAGCTTGGCCGACATCCAAGATGTCGGCCAGCTCCGGGAAGGATCGCGAATCGGCGCTTTTCAGCGCCGATTCGCGATCCAGCTCCCCAGGGGTTAATGCCAGGCATCATTTGGAAGGGCAGGCTGTGCCCTTCCAAATGATGCCTGGGTTAAGCCCCTGTGCGCCGCCGATCGGAGGGAGAGAGGTCCGAAGGACCTCCCCCCCTCCCTTTCAGGCGCCTCCTCCGCACATGCGGGGGGGCGCCTGAATTAGGTGTCATCGCGCCCCCGCGATGACACCTAATAATGGCGGCTGCTGGTCCGGATGCCGGGCTGACATCCAGGATGTCAGCCCGCACCGGAGGGGCCAGCGATCGGCCGGAACCCGCCGAACGCTGACCCCGATGCGAGGACGCGCTCAGCGCGTCCTCCGCATACCAGCGGGAATGCTGAGGACGCGCTGAGCGCGTCCTTAGCATTCAAGTGGTTAAATGTTAAATATTTGCTCCTAACATAATTTTGCTCACATCAAATCGCATCCTCCTGATTAACATAACCATTACGCATTACCCAAGACGGTGACTGTCAGTCTGGGTGTTTCAAAACGTTCTTGGATATTAAATCCTTTTATATTTTTTTTATAATTTAATCATATTACGTTGTTAAAGAGATTAGTGTTTATATATATATTTATTAACAAAATAATGATAGGAATGCATTTCTGGCGACTTGTGCCCCCTTCTCATCTTCACCCATGCGTAGTTGGCATGAGATTAATATTTAATAGAATATACAGTATAGGCCATTTCTGCCTGTATGCTGATAATGCAGACCTTGTGTGACATTGTGCAAGATAAAGGACAACATGTAGTTTCTGCAGCAATATTTCTGTACAGGAAAAGCAAATGAATGGTGGGGGGGTGCAAATTTAGATTTAGGGGTCTATTAACAAATGTTGGCACTGAACACCGTTTCGGTGATTTTCATTTCGGCTCGCTTCGGCGATTCATTTATCTAAGGCTAGGGTCAGACGAACGCATTTTCGCGTTGTCTGTGAAAAAGTGCGTTCGAACAAATGGACGCATTTTTTCACGGAGTACGCGAGAGCGGTCATACGATGTGCATTTGCGTCCGTGATTTTGTACGGATCATCAATAAAACCCTTTTTGCGTCTGGACGTTATGTTGGCCGGACATTAGCAGCGTCTGACGTCTCCCAATCACGCACACACGCCGCTAGCGGACGCAGCGCACTCTGTACGTCAGTACTAGCAGTTTAACGTTCTCGAAAAAATGCGTTCGTTTGCCACTTGCGTTGCGCAGCCGGACTTTTGTGCGACCGTACTTCGTATATTGGCCGTCATTGCCTGGCACTTGCTGCTACTACGGCCGTGATTAAGTGCGCCAGAACGCACGTTCGCACTGCGCTCGTCTGACCCTAGCCAAATAGTCACCGTATTTTGTTGAAAATGGAGTCGCCGAAACCATTATCGGACGTCGGCAACAAGCGCCAAGATTACCTTGTCGAATTCCGCAGCAGCGGAAAAAAAAAGTCTCCTGTTCTCCTAATAGGAGCTTAAATTTAATTTATTTGCAAAGTATTTTATCAGGAAGGATACATTGAGCTTTCTCTCGTTTTCAAGTACAATAAAATGTGCCTAAATAATAAAAAAAAAAGTCCTGTATAAAATAATGAGAAGGTCTGTTAAAGGATAATTAACAAGTCCTTTAAATTTATTTTGAAAAATACAAAAAAAAGACTTTAAAAAAAAATAATAAATAAAAAAATAATAAGATTTAAAAAATCGGTTTTTAAAAAAAATAAAAACATGGTTATTACACTTTATTATATTAAAACCTATTTCATTTCCCTGTTTAAACCTGTTGAAGTGAAATCACCGAAATCCGGTCATTTCGGTGCAGTTCGGCGTTCTGTGAATAGACCAATAGTTTTCTATGCGACAATTTCAGTGCCGACGAAATGCTGTCAATTCGTCTCGGTTTGGTGAATTGACAGCTTTATGAATAGATTGCACCTACGGTCACGTTGAAATTCACCTTTCGTTTGCAAGTTCGAAGGTCAGTGAATAACACGCTAAATCTTAGAACTGCAAAATTATTATTTTTTATTTTTTTTGGTATCCTACGTTTTAAGGGTTAACCACGTCCAATGTTTCAAATAAAAGTGGCAATGCATAATAAGTGCAAAGATATATATATATATCGCTACAACTGATGAACTGAATGAAATAAAACCTCCGTTTTGTAACGATGAAGTTCCAGTTAGTGGAAACCCAAGAGCTGCAGATCATCTGAACAAAAGAAAGGAAAATGGGACGAAAAACAGTGGAAAATTAGTTATCCAGCTTTTAAGTACTACATATACTTCTTGAGAATAAACTTACTGGTTGTAATATTGCATCCAAAGGGTAAAACAAACAAAATTAACCCCGACTCGTGCTGTGAACAGCTACACTTCCTTTCACGGTAAGAAGCTGATAAAGACGATTAATTGACATTTTTTATTAGGAGATATTGGATATTACCTCATCTAATTATTTATACATTCCCTGTTTTGTCTTGGGACTATCAGGGTTATTCAGAGCGCACTGAAATGTCCCCGTTCCCCCGACTTGGGCAAGTTCGATTCGCCAACCCTGCTGTGAATTCAGCATTCGCCGCAGGGTCCCCGAAGTGCAGCAAATCTCCCCACTGAACGAATTGAAAATCTGCCGCAATTCTGCAGAAGCGATCTGAAAATCCGACGCAGAAGCGATCTGAAAATCCGACGCAGAAGCGATCTGAAAATCCGACGCAGAAGCGATCTGAAAATCCGACGCAGAAGCGATCTGAAAATCCGACGCAGAAGCGATCTGAAAATCCGACGCAGAAGCGATCTGAAAATCCGACGCAGAAGCGATCTGAAAATCCGACGCAGAATTGATCCGAAAATCCGACGCAGAATCGATCCGAAAGTCCACTGAATGCATCCAACGATCTGCCACAAAACTGCTAAATCGATCCAAAAAAATAGCCAACAAGCCACCAAGCAGACCGCCGACAAGCCGCCAAACGGGGTAAAAGAAACAAACAAAAAGACCCACAACTTTTAGAAGGCATTTTCAAACAAAGTACTGCATGAAAATGCCTGGAAATAATAAGGTCTAAGGCTAGGGTCAAACGAAAGCATTTTTACACGCGAACGTAAAAAAGTGCGTCCGAACGCATTGATGTATTTTTTCACGGAATATGCGAAAACGGTCATACGATGCGCATGTTCGTGCGTGATGTTTTACGAATCCAAACCAGGAAACTTTTTGTGTCTGGACGTTATGTTGGCCGGACACAAGCAGGGTCTGACGTCTCCAAATCACACACACACGCCGCTAGCGGGCGCAGCGCACTCTGTACGTCCGTACTAGCGGTTCTGCGTTCTCGAAAAAATGCGTTCATTTTCCACTTGCGTTGCGCGGCCGGACTTTCGTGCGACCGTACTTCGTATATTGGCCGTCATTGCCCGTCATTTGCTGCTAGTGCGGCCGTAATTATGTGCGCCAGAACGCACGTTAAAAGTGCGCTGGTCTGACCCCAGCCTTATGAATAATATTAAAAAGGTCTGTTACAGAAAAATAAAAACGCCATTTAAAAAATTATTAGTTATTTATTTTTCTTTTTGCCGCAAAAATCCCAAACAATCCTAAAAAATAGACATTTTGTTGCAAATGAAAAGAATAAACGTTTGAATAAGTATTTTAAAAAAAAAACTGTGATTTTATTTACATTGAAGTCTATGGGATTCACCTGAATAAACCTGCCGAATGAAACCACCGAACAGCAGGGCATTCTACTGACATTTCTCTGCTGCTCGGTGTCTCTGAATAGATTAACAGGCACCGTACTTCACTGGCAAGTCGCCAAGATTTGGCGGACTGCCAGGTTTTTGGATAGCCCAATGGCTCAGAAATTGCACCATACGGGGAGATTCACTGGTGCAATTCGGTGGCCAGTTCGTCTCTCTTTGCATAACCCTGTATGTGTATATAGAGAAATTAATAAATGGAATACAGGTGTAGTGGTTTGATATGTCAAAATGTTTAGGTATCCCTACATGATAGAAAAGTAGTATGGAGGTTATTTTTAAAGGGACACTCTACGCATCCTGACAACTTTGTTTACTTTTAAAGTGGTCTGGATTTGAGGAGTGCCCCCGTTCTCCCCCCTCCCTGCTGCCCCAATCTGGTGAAATCACTGGGTGAAGTGGAGGAGTTTCCTCCACTGACCCAGCAGTCGGATTTTCCAAATTTCCCGGCTATTTATCACCAGATTGGTAATTGGTGACGTGGGCATGCAGAGAGTGTACAGACGTCACCCTCTGAGACCACCCGTGATACTGGGCGCACTCAGAGCGGCAAACGATGGATCGGATCTGTGCATGCGTGTTCAGTTCTAATCCATCATTCTGCAAAGATGCTATGGATCGTGAGTACGTAAAGCGTTAAAGTCCCATTGCGCTGTGCAGTCCCTACAGCAAGCACAAATTGCACAGAAAAGCTTCAGGGACTTCCGGGATCGGTGTCCTGAATGCTCCCCCCCCCCCACATGAGAAGAAAGTGCAGGAACAAGGAACCTTTTCAACATTCTTTTTTTTTCCCCCTCATATTTCATGAATGGTTGTGTTGAATACAACGTCCCACACCGATGTAACAAATGATATCACATGTTCAGATCTCAATGCAACAATACGACTTTTTACTAATTCAAAAATTAGATGAAGCGCCCACAAATTCCGTCCTTCCAGTGCCAATAAATTCCAGGGTGACTATCACGACTTCCCAAATGCAAAGTCGCTGTCGTGTAGAGAAGTCAGAAAGTTTCTTTTAACAAATGTAAACGTTTTTAAAATTTCTCTTAAGGTGATCAGCTGGGTAAATTAAATGATTACTAGGGATTCAACCCAATATATTTAATCAACGAAGGTCAACCAGGTCCGCATGGAAACATGGACAACTGGAGCACCTTCCCACAAGAAACAAATAAATAAAGCCACCACTAATATGGAATGATGGGTGTAACAGATCTCCGTACCCCGACAGAGTCACCTCTGTCAATGCTGCTTCTTGCTGGACCCCGTGTACTTCTCATGACTCTCATGCCTTTCTCCCAGTCCTTAGCCGCAGCTTAAAGGCTGGTACACGTATAGAGCCTTGCTAGTGTCCCCAGAAATAAGCCTTGGCTATAGATCTGAAGTTTTTCAGGGTTAAAATGGAACGGTGAACTGAATATGGGAAGTTACCACCCTACCTGAATAGACTGCTTCCCCCAGCAGTTCCCTCATCCTATAACCTCCGATCCAGGACCAGCACTTTACTTACAATACCACAATACAAAAAGAAAGTGGCTCGATCCTCATTTTCCTACAGAGCACCGCAAATATGGAATTACCTCCCAGACGCCATCAAATCTTCCCCCAGTCTAAAGTCCCTTAAGAGTTCCCTATTAACATACCTCAATACGGAATGCACCTGTAAACATGTAACATAATGACTTTATTTCCAACATATTTATTTTTCTGTTAATCTGTATATTTGTTTTTGTGTTAATAACTTGTATTTTACTATTTTTTATTTCTGTAACCACTCAATGTTCTTGAACCCAGGACATACTTGAAAATGAGAGAAATCTCAATGTATCCTTCCTTGTAAAATCCTTTTATAAATAAATAAAATAAATAAATAAATATAGCTGCTACCCAAACCATGAGTCATGACTGCACATAGGGTCAGAATAGAACTGGTTTAATCAGGGGCACACACATGTATTCAGACCGAAACCGATAATTGGACAACCATTTGCCTCTTGGAATCTGAAACAATTTGGTTAGGGGCACACCATTAAATCAAACATTATGTAAAAATCTCAAACAAGGCAGGACAATGGGAATCGGGATAACAGATTACAGTCAGCAGAATTACAAACTATTCAAATAGATACAGATAAACACATTCTTGAGACAAGGGTAAACTGGGACGCTAATCCTTTCAACAGATAAATTACACAAGGACCAGACCGTAGACAGACAATAGCATTCTTGGATAATCACAGATTATACCAACAGTCTCCACCCAAGAGGGTAATGGGCTAATATTGATTAGGAGTCCTGCACCCTACAAATGTGCCTCCATGCCCAAGCACCCCAAGTCCATAATGACTTGCGTCACAAAGGGCAAACTCTGACGCAGCATATTATACTGAAAGTAAGAAGATATCAGCAAATGGATTAACGAGAGATTGCACAATCGGATTCATAATGCCTGTAGTAGTGTTAAATGCACAGTACCACCAAAAATTTTCTGATTTTATGTTGCTGCACTTGTTCCTCACTGTGTGGTATTGACAGGGCCTGTGCATCCATTAGGTCAACTAGGCAGCTGCCTAGGGTGCTGTTTGGAGGGGGCGTTACGCAGCCTGAGCTAATATAACCATGAGTACTATGGCAGAAGTTCTGTTCTGAATGAGATTAGCAGAGAAAGGTTAAGGGTGGACGAAATCGGGGAGACAAACTTTACAACCATGAGAAGTATTAGGGGAACACAGGCAACATATGATGAGGAAAAACTGTGAGAAATGTTTTTTTGCCTAGGGTGGAAGATATTCTTGCACCGGCTCCGGATATTAAGCATAGAATGGAGTGGATCGGTCACAAGTCCAAAGAAAAATCAACCCACAGCATCACTTGCTCCTCACTGTGTGGCTTTGGCCATAGAAACCAGTCTATGGGTTGATCACTGACTCTTATTATTGTATGGTATTGGATGCATTCAAAGGACATCACCAGGGGGTATATTAGAAGTCTTTTAAGCTCCCTGTCTTGTCTCATTCAGCCGCCATCTGTAACTGAACCTCCCTCTACTTTTGTGCCCTCACCCTCCTTGGTACCCTTGCCCACAATTTACATGGCCTCTGTAACTGTTGGAGAGGTGTGGATGCTGTCTTCCTGCCAAGAGAACGTGGACCAATTTGGCCAAGCCAGTTCTCAAGGACAATTGGCATAAGGGTCACCTAACGGTTAAGGCTAGGGTCAGACGAAAGCATTTTCCCCCCGCGAATGTGAAAAAGTGCGTCCGAACGCATTGACGTATTTTTTCATGGAATGCGCAAGAACGGTCAGACGACGCGCATTTTCGGGCGTGATTTTGTACGGATCGTCAATAAAACTCTTTTTGCGTCTGGACGTTATGTAGGCTGGACATTAGCAGCGTCTGACATCTCCTAATCACACACACACGCCGCTATGCCGCAGCTGCGCACTCAGTACGTTAGTACTAGCAGTTCAGCGTTCTCAGAAAAATGCGTTCAAATTCCACTTGTGTTGCACGGCCGGACTTTTGTGCGGCCGTACATCGTATATTGGCCATCATTGCCCGTCATCTGCTGCTAGTGCGGCCGTAATTATGTGCGCCAGAACGCACGTTAAAAGTGCGCTGGTCTGACCCCAGCCTAATGTGTTAGAAATACATTTATCTTGAAACTGTATTTTAGGAGTTTTTTGAGTTAGAGATACAATGTAGACGTATTGTTCTCCTATCTGGTTGCCCTTAGATTAATCTAATGCTCTGTGTTTGTTAAGACCATCTATTGTGTAACTAATTAGGTTTCTGTGTCTTCTCTAGGAATTCAACTCCCCATCATGTAGACAATGTATTCGGTTGATTGTGTCATGTTACCTCCCCCTTTGTTTCCCATATAACTGCACTTATTTCCATTACAGGATATATTCCTTTTCCCCTGCATTAAGCAGTGTGTCTGGTGTTTGGGTAGAGATAATAGAAAGAAACAGCACTCCCTCAAGTTCTGGCTGAGGGTTGTGAGAAGCTGCTGCGGATCAGCTTGGCAGAAGAGAATAGGCGGGTGCTGTAACAGGTTCGGGTCTGGTCCACAATTGGGAGACCAGTAAACCCCAGTTGCTGTTACACCATCTCTTATCTCGGGTAACCTAGAGAACAATAGCCCCTGTAGCCTTATCTAAACATCTACTCCATTGACTGTTAAACACTGTAGAAGCTAAATCACAGCATTAAAGTAAAACTTTACTGTTAAATACTGTAGATTAAATAAACAAGATCAGTTAAGAAAAATCTTTGCACAGATTATAGTAAATGTTGCATCATGGGAGAAATGCCTATTGTGAATTGAATTGCTTCAAATTGTAGCAGAGATGCGTTGTTTTTCAATGAAAACAGCGCACCTCCTATAGGCGCCTTCCTTTTGCAGAACATAACCTGTCTTTGCCATCATTTCATTAACCTCACCACTCTCTTCTATTTAACCTTTTCAACTTCTCATTCCATTACCCACATCTGCTACATTTCTTCATGCTCACAAAACCAAGCCCCCTTTTTTTCTCTGGCAGTGTGTCTCGCGTGTATGTTATTATACATTATGTAATGTTTGTTTAAGTCTCTTCTCTGCAATCTCGCTCGATTTGTAAAGTGCTGCGCAACCTGCCGGCGAGCTCTCTATAGAAAAAAAAGAGTTAATAAAAACATAAATGAGGTTTATAGCAGTTCCTGGCCATCACCACCCAGATATTCTCAGTGTTCCCTTCGGAATAAATGTGATTATAATGTCTTAGTCTCCAGGTGACATTAATTGTATCTCTGTGATACATAAAAAGCCCCTGCCCTCCTGATCACCATTAAGCTGTCAATCGGACTGTTTTGGGGGTCGGAGATGACTATAATCTGATACGGTAAAGCGTTGCACTGCAGACTCTCTCGCTCGTCTTTCTCCAACCCCCTCCATAAGGCTCTTGCAGAGTCATCGGCTGCTTTTTCCGGAGACTTTGGCTGGCAGCCCCAGATCTCTGCAGCGAGCGCTGTCCTTACATGAACCCACAGCGGCTGCCAAAGAGTTCAGTGCGCGGGCTACGGGAGGTAAGCGGTCTCCCACAGCACAGAGTGGTTACAGCAGACGGCAACGAGCTTGGGTGATAGGGGAGGGGTGGGGGACGCGCGCACAATCGACTCGCACACAGGCACACATACACATTCGTCTTGCACGCATACAATCATCTTGCACGCACAAACGTCACTTCAGACTCGCAGTCATACTTGACAGCCATCCTACACACCGACACGCACCGTCTCGCAGACGCACAAAATTATCTCGAGCACATTCACGGCAAGCTCGCACGCAGACTTGACATAAATGCCTTGCAGTCGTTTCTCTCACACCGTTTCCTGCCACGTGTGTACAGTTTTCTCATGCACACAGATACAGTCATCTTACATGCATGACTGAGCCACATATACAAGTCAACGCAGACACAAAACACTGTAATGGACCACACCGTCATCTTACATACGCACAAATGTATCTTCTGCGCCGAAATGCTGCCGGTGGGACTTCATGCGCAAATCCAGCCATCTTTTTTTCTCATATACAACACACATCGAACACCCACGTTCACATCTTCCACCCATGCACAGTGACCTCACGCAGATACATGCACACACAAGATACACAGTGATCTCTTGTTTGTATTCAAATTGACACGCGCTTAACACAAAGGCACAAAGAATGCTCGTGCAACACACCATGGATGGCACACGCAGTTAACTCATGCCCAGGCGTCGTATGCCAACATGTCGTCTACACTTCGTGTTCACCACACGCAAACGTCCAGACAGAACGAACAACAAGGAATACACCATTATAACCCAGCCGTATCACACATTCGTGGATACATTTTACACTTTAGAGCACGGTATGCCAGTATGACGCCACATTGGTTATCTTTGACACAGTGGCGGTGCGGACAGGTCGCAATATCCTGGCGCACCGGAAAGGTAAGCAAAGCGACGAAGCAGAAATCTCTGAATAAAGTGCCCTTTGTTGGCGTAGATGGGGACTATATGTTGGTGGGGAGGAGGGTGAAGACTAGGGACCCTATTCCAACCCTGACGTAGACGCAACCACAGCCATTAGTCCATGGAGTTTAGGACAGCTACGGAGAAGTTTACACCAAGGTTGGATTACGGCCCTAGATGTATTCAGCTGCTTACTGTATGGATAGAAGTGATGGAAATGATAAGCAATTATGGAAGCTGGCAGTGCAGGGCGTAAGGGGGGTGCGGTCAGTTTGACCCACATGATGTTCATCCATCCATATCTATGCAGTGCCTCCTAGTGGCAACAAATGGAACAGTCTCCTGTCATAGAGTTGGTCTTGTGAGCTAAAGCACGCAACCATGTCTTCTCTTTGCTAACATCACCACTTTGCTACCACCATGTCATTGTTTTTTTCTACACTCGTTGCCGATTGTCCACGTTGACTTCAACGTGATCCATTATAAAATCATAGCCTCCAATCCACGACCAGCACCTTACTTACAATACCACAATACAAAAAGAAAGTGGCTCCATCCTCATTTTACTACAGAGCACCACAATTATGAAATAACCTCCCAGACGCCATCAAATCTTCCCTCAGTCTAAAGTCCCTTAAGTGACTATATACAGAATGCACCTGTAAACATGTAACATAGTGACTATATACAGAATGCACCTGTAAACATGTAACATAGTGACTATATACAGAATGCACCTGTAAACATGTAACATAGTGACTATATACAGAATGCACCTGTAAACATGTAACATAGTGACTATATACAGAATGCACCTGTAAACATGTAACATAGTGACTATATACAGAATGCACCTGTAAACATGTAACATAGTGACTATATACAGAATGCACCTGTAAACATGTAACATTGTGACTATATACAGAATGCACCTGTAAACATGTAACACAGTGACTATATACAGAATGCACCTGTAAACATGTAACACAGTGACTATATACAGAATGCACCTGTAAACATGTAACACAGTGACTATATACAGAATGCACCTGTAAACATGTAACACAGTGACTATATACAGAATGCACCTGTAAACATGTAACACAGTGACTATATACAGAATGCGCCTGTAAACATGTAACATAGTGACTATATACAGAATGTACCTGTAAACATGTAACACAGTGACTATATACAGAATGCACCTGTAAACATGTAACACAGTGACTATATACAGAATGCGCCTGTAAACATGTAACACAGTGACTATATACAGAATGCACCTGTAAACATGTAACATAGTGACTATATACAGAATGCACCTGTAAACATGTAACATAGTGACTATATACAGAATGCACCTGTAAACATGTAACATAGTGACTATATACAGAATGCACCTGTAAACATGTAACACAGTGACTATATTTCCTACATACAGTTGTGTTCAAAATTATTCAACCCCCACTGAAATTGAGTGTTTTGGCCAGTTTGACATTGATTTTGATCATTCAGTCATCTTGCTTACAATTAAATCAAAGAGGCACGTGTAGGTCAGATAAATATAACATAACATTTATAATGAAATAACCACAAATGTCTTTTCTGTGCTCACATCATTATCAGTTTTATTCAACCCCCAAGTGACATTCAATCTTAGTACTTAGTACAACATCCTTTTACAGTTATAACAGCTTTTAAACGTGAAGCATAGCTTGACACAAGTGTCTTGCAGCCATCTACGGGTATCTTCGCCCATTCGTCATGGGCAAAAGCCTCCAGTTCAGTCACATTCTTAGGCTTGCACACTGCAACTGCTTTCTTTAAGTCCCACCAGAGGTTCTCAATCGGATTTAAGTCAGGTGACTGCGATGGCCACACCAAAATGTTCCAGCCTTTAATCTGCAACCATGCTCTAGTGGACTTGGAGGTATGCTTGGGATCATTGTCCTGTTGAAAGGTCCAACGTCTCCCAAGCCTCAGGTTTGTGACGGACTGCATCACATTGTCATCCAATATCTCCTGGTACTGAAGAGAATTCATGGTACCTTGCACACACTGAAGCTTCCCTGTACCTGCAGAAGCAAAACAGCCCCAAAGCATGATTGAAGAAAAGAACACCTTGCCTACTGTGAAGCATGGCGGGGGGTCATAGGCCTTGTTCTTCCTCCTCCAAACATAGCGTTGATCCATGGCCCAAACAGTTCTAATTTTGTTTCATCAGTCCACAGAACACTATCCCAAAACTTCTGTGGTTTGTCCACATGACTTTTGGCATACTGCAGTCGACTCTTCTTATTCTTTGGAGACAGCAAGGGGGTGCGCCTGGGAGTTCTGGCATGGAGGCCTTCATTACGCAGTGTGCGCCGTATTGTCTGAGCTGAAACTTCAGTACCCACATCTGACAAATCTTTTCTCAGTTCTTCAGCAGTCACACGGGGACTTTTCTCCACTCTACGCTTCAGGTAGCGCACAGCAGTCGAAGTCAGCATCTTCTTTCTGCCACGACCAGGTAGTGTTTCAACAGTGCCCTTTGCCTTGAATTTGCGAATGATGCTTCCTATGGTCTCTCGTGGTATGTTTAACATCTTTGCAATCTTCTTATAGCCATTGCCCTTCCTGTGAAGAGTAATCACCTCTTCTCTTGTCTTCCTGGACCATTCTCTTGACTTCACCATGTTTGTAACCACACCAGTAAATGTCTAGAAGGAGCTGAGTATCACAGTCATTTTAAAGCTGCCTAATTGGTGCTTATTATGCTTTATTGCTGCTCCGTGACATCCACAGGTGTTTTCAATACCTGATTGAAAACACTTGAATGAACTCTGTTCTTCAGAGTGGTAGTCTTTAAGGGGTTGAATAATTGTGTCAATGAAGAATTCACAAAAGAAACATTTACTACTGTATTACAAAACCAATTGATGTCATTTTAGTTGCATATGGTTCTTTAAAAAGTCCTTGTAGGATTTCATTCTGAATACAATTACAAATGTCACTAAATTCCCTAAAACCCTTTACAGCATTGGGGGTTGAATAATTTTGAACACAACTGTAGTTATTTTCTGGGTTAATCTGTATTTAGTTTTTTAGTATCTTGCATTTATTACTTTGAATTGTTACAGTCATTACAGAAATACAATGGTTTTGAAACCAGGACAAACGAAAAAACGAGCGAAATCTCAATGTATCCTTCCTGCTAAAATACTTTGTACAGAAATATTATTCATTTATTTATATTCTGGTCTTAAAGGTTAATGGGAGCTGCAGCGCTTCTTTATGTATGAGAATGCCATTCCTCTAGCAAGCCCTTCCAATGCACTTAAATCCAGAATAGAAACCTTAAAGGGACACTCTAGGCAACATGACCACCTAAGCTTTTTTAGGTGGCCATGATGCCCGGAGTATGCCGCCCTCTGTCCCCCCTCCCTCCGCTCAGCGGTTCAGCTGTAAATGCTGAAAACAGCTGAGAGAGGCGGAGAACTTTACTCTGCCCTCCCAGCTGTCAGTCAGCAGAGCAGGAATCCTATTTCCCGCTTCTGCCGACTTTTGCCGAGTAGGAGACGTCATCGCGCTTTCAGCGCGATGACGTCTCCAACTCGCCGCAGTAGCTGGCGGCAGCGGCTGAGGGTTAGTGTTGCGCGCATCCTCTTGCGCGCAACACTAATCCTCAGAGGGAGCCGGGAGGAAGCCTGCCGATTGGCTGGCTTACGTGAGAGGCGCGCATGCGCGCTTCTCACGTAAACCAGAAGGCAAGAAGACGCAAGAAGGACGGGAGCGGAAGAGGAGGGAGGTGAGTATGAAAAAAAAAAAGACGCCGCTGGAAACAAGAGGATTTTAGGGTAAGTATTACAGTTACACAAAAAAAAAAAAAAAATTAAGGGAATAGGGATAGATTAAGATTAAAAAACGGGGGGGGGTGATTTTTGATTTAGAGTGTTCCTTTAAATATAGACGGTTTCATAAAATTGTGTTTATGTAGACAGATATTGCAGCTTCTTAGTATAGCAGCCAAAAGGGAACTTCTTTCCTCCTGCTAAAATAGTGAGGGGAACTGCGTTCCTGCACGACTTGACCCCCGCTTCTGTTGCAATTTAATTGAAACACAGATATCGGTGAGTCATTAAGTAGAATGTCCACATTGGCAAAGCTCGGATGCTGTTTGGGGGATGCGGACCCCTGTCGAGGTGCACCCGGTACTCCGGCCTGACCGGAGGCGCTGCCCATGCTGTACAGCGACGCTCATTCTCGAGTTTGTGTCTCTTCCACAGAAAGGCAACATTCAAAGCCAGTTCTAACAAGGAACGAGACCTCGTTGATCCATAGCATCTTAGACGTTGGCTTTAAATGTGCGCAATCTGAATTCTTCAATATTTGGGTTAAGGGATTCTAAGCGACAACAAAAAAAAAGAACCGGGAGGAAAAATCTGGAAGGATTATATAATAGCCTGGGCTGCCCACTCCCCACTTTAAGTCACCTTGTATCCCACTGCAGTGTTCCCTGGTGACCTGGCTGGGCATCTCGCAGGAGGAAGCAGCTTGTTCTCTGCCCACTGTTGATTGGCGCATGCGCGGACGCATTGAGCGAAATCAGAGACCACCTTGTAATACTTCAAAGCACAATTGTTGAGTACGGGACATCGCCACCTCCTGGTCGCTTCCAAAAAAACACCACAAAAATGACACTTTTTTTTTTAAATTATTTTTTTTATAAAAAAAATAACACACACACTCTGATATAGAAGTGGGTTTTGGGGGGGGGGTAGTTTAGGAGAAATCAAAAATCAAAAAATGCTGAAAAATTTTTGTTGCCCCCAAATTGGAGCGGATTAAATTTGGCTACAAGCAAAAATATATATTTTTTTTCAAACCTTTTAAATTTTTTGCCTTTACCCATCATGGTTCTGTTATTTTTAGGGTTAGGCTTACAGATGGGGTTAGGGTTATCCTTAACATTATGCTCTACTTTTTTTTCTTTCACTTTTAGGCAAGAGATCCTTTTCCTCCTTTTTGATGCTAGCTGTGCTCGGAAAAGTTCGAACCGGAGTGTCTGTTTTTTTTTTAATCGGTATCGTCTTTATCGTTTTTATCGTGTTTTCAGACACGACCAGTGGGTGGCGTCATGTCCATAGTATACTGCGATATACTGCTGTGGGGGGACACTCATGGCATCTTGACCTTTTCAATCCAGTTAAATGATCATGATGGATAGTGTCTCATTTAAATGATGAACCTGGGAATGACCAATCAAAGAGCTATATCAGGGCTTTCAAGCTTACAGCCCCCCCAGATGTTGATTCCTACAATTTCCATACATTAAACATGGTGTGCATTTTTTCTGTTTCTTAAATGGCCACTGCCACCAAAAAAATGCAAAGCCCTTATTGTGTTTATATGATGATGCTGATATCTTACATGTGATTTGTTTTTCTCTTGTATGTTTAGTTAAGAAAATATTTTCCTCTATATGTGTCACTGGGTGCATCCATTGTGTGATATTTTCCTCTATATATGTCACTGGGTGCATCCATTGTGTGATATTTTCCTCTATATGTGTCACTGGATGCATCCATTGTGTGATATTTTCCTCTATATGTGTCACTGGGTGCATCCATTGTGTGATATTTTCCTCTGCACCTGGGACGTAAAAACCCAAGGGCTGAATATAGAATATTTGATACAGTCCTAACCTCAACATCTGAGGGTTGGATTTAGGGTTATTATTTCAGAGGATCTAAGGGTAAGTAGTCAATGTAATAGAGCAGAGAAATGCTGGCAGAATGCTTGGAAATGCTGGCAGAATGCTTGGTTGTGTAGGGAGAGGTATTAGCAGTAGGAAAAGGGAAGTGCTCATGCCACTGTACAGAGCACTGGTGAGACCTCACTTGGAGTACTGTGTGCAGTACTGGAGACCGTATCTCCAGAAGGATATAGACATCTTAGAGAGAGTTCAGAGAAGGGCTACTAAAATGGTGTACGGCTTGAAGAGAAAAGTTACCAAGAAAGGCTTAATGATCTTAACATGTACAGCTTGGAAAAAAGACGAGACAGAGGAGATATGATAGAAACCTTTAAATACGTAAAGGGAATCCACAAGGTAGAGGAAGGGAGTATATTTAAAAAGGAAACAAAGTAGCAAAACAAGAGGACATAGTCTTAGATTAGAGGGGCAAAGGTTTAAAAGTAACATCAGGAAGCATTATTTTACTGAGAGGGTGGTGGATACATGGAACAGTCTTCCAGTAGAAGTGGTAGAGGCCAAAACAGTAATTGAATTTAAGCAAGCATGGGATAGGCATAAGGCTATCCTAAACAAAAGATAAATCCAGGTAAAGTATCCCTGTAATTGGGCGACTAGATGGGCCGAAAGGTTCTTATCTGACGACATTTTTCTATGTTTCTATATGTGTCACTGGGTGCATCCATTGTGTGATATTTTCCTCTGTGTCACTGGGTGCATCCATTGTGTGATATTTTCTTCTGTGTCACTGGGTGCATCCATTGTGTGATATTTTCCTCTATATGTGTCACTGGGTGCATCTATTGTGTGATATTTTCCTCTATATGTGTCACTGGGTGCATCCATTGTGTGATATTTTCCTCTATATATGTGTCACTGGGCGCATCCATTGTGTGATATTTTGTGTTGTAACTAGCCCCCCCCCCAGTATCTTTCCATCACTTGCTCCTCACTGTGTGGCTTTGGCCATAGAATGGAGTGAATGGGTCAGTCATCGTCTCACATCATTGTATTGTGTGGGATGTATTCAAAGGACATCACCAGGGGGTAGATTACAAGTCTTTTAAGATCCCCGTCATAACTCCTTCAGTTGCTATCTCAGTCTTGAGAACAATAGCTACCTGACGCCTTTTCTAAACATTCCCTCCTCCATCTCATTAACTGTTAAATAAACACGAGCCACAAAGCAAAAGCTTTTGGTAAATGTTGCATCATGGAAACAAAATGCACAAAATGGAAACAAGAGATACAAGGGATATATTCAAAGGACATCACCGGGGGTCGAAGTCTTTTAAGATTACTCGCTTATCTCCGTTACCTGCCATCTCTTATCTCCATCAGCCTTCAAGAACAATTGCCTTCGGCCACTTTATTAGCTGTTAAATACAATAGATTAAATAAACAAGAGAAGTTAAGAAAAACTTTTGCACAGATTTTGTTAAATGTTGCATCATGGGAATTGTCCATGAAATGTAATAAAGAGATAAAAATAAAAACAAATGCTATTTTTCCTTTTTTTAAATGTAATTACTTCAAAGGAAAAAAAAACGTAATAACAAAATGCGTTTTATTTGTAGCGCACAAATAATCGAGTTACGACTTATGTAAGGGATAGTGTCCCTTTAACAAACTTTTAGACCATAACTAACTTTTCTGTGACCTTAAACTATTTTCTACAGTGTAGACGCAGATTTACATAGAACGCACTTGGCGTGGACGTAACATTTCTTCCCCCACCTGCTGAGAAAGGGAGTGTGTTCCTGATAACCCACCCCACAGGTCTATGATCTGGCAACTGTGCATGACCGGATGTATGGGAGGGTGGCGAAACCTTAAAAACATCATTTTTGGGAAATCCCTGGATTACTCAAGTGATCTAGACAGGAAATGCAGTGGATACATCCAGTTCTTTAGCAGTGAATGAACAGGCTGAGATTGGGGAGGGGGGAGTGGAATGCCCCTGAATTCCTATGAATTATTAACAATGTAACATGTGAATGGAAAGTTGTCAGACAGCATCATTCCTCCTGGAGTATGGAAGACTATCATTAACTGATTGCACTCTGGGGTGTGGTAGACTGTTCCTTAAATATAGAGTATGGTGGGATTCCTCTAGCTGTGGGGGAGGGGGGTTATATTATGTAATATGTAATCGTTTAAGTGCACTTTGTGTATTAGGTGGAAGGGAAGGAGTCCTCACTGTCTGTACAGAGTGACTTCATTAGTATTCTACTCTTACATACATATTAAATACAAATGTATCCTCTTTCTCCTTTTCTCAGCTCTGTGTGATGCTTTCTGTGTAGTTGCCCATCTCTATTGCTCTGTGTTATGTAAATACCTTCCTGCATGTCAGTCTGTCTCTTACTAGCTTATTGTCTGTCTATTTAAACATCCATTCCCAGTCATCATTTAGTAAGAGCTGCTGCTCCTTTAAAACCTTCATCTGATTCTTTAAACCTCTCTCCCTCCTCTCCTGTGACTGGATCTCTCTCTCTGCTGTTTGGATCTACATGTGTGTTTGTCTGCAGCAGCAATAATATTATGACACTTTGTTACTTGAATCAATCTCTCATTCCACATGTAATGCAGTATGTTGCAAACATGACACATACAGGTCTATTCACTAAAGGATGAAGTTAGGACAATTGGCAGAAGAAGAGAACAATCCAGACCAAATAGTCGATTTGGAAAGTGGGATAAATAGGATTTTTTTCTGGTTTGGCTATTTTGACCTAGATTGTTCACTTCTTCCAATTCTGTTTGTGTTTTTGGGGGGTGTTTGTGAACATATATGAAACTATATAATATATTGTGTGTCTGCAATCTGCATATAGCTTAAGTGTTATAAATCTATTTTGAGTTCCTGGCTCTGTATATCAGTGTGTCTGGTCTCTGTATATCAATGTGTGTGTCTGTTTCTCTGTATCAATGTGTGTCTCTGTATCAATGTGTGTGTCTCTGTATCAATGTGTGTCTGTATCAATGTGTGTGTCTCTGTATCAATGTGTGTCTCTGTATCAATGTGTGTGTCTGTATCAATGTGTGTGTCTGTATCAATGTGTGTGTCTGTATCAATGTGTGTGTCTCTGTATCAATGTGTGTGTCTCTGTATCAATGCGTGTCTCTGTATCAATGCGCGTGTCTCTGTATCAATGCGTGTGTCTCTATCAATGTGTGTCTCTGTATCAATGTGTGTCTGTATCAATGTGTGTCTGTATCAATGTGTGTGTCTCTGTATCAATGTGTGTGTCTGTATCAATGTGTGTGTCTCTGTATCAATGTGTGTGTCTGTATATCAATGTGTCTTTTCTTGCTATGTCTTTGTTTCTTATTAGTGTCTAATTATTTCTCTAACCCTAGATTTTCCAATATGTCTCTTTCTCTCTGTCTTTCTCTGCTTCACCCTTTCTCACACAGTCTTTCTCCTGTGTTTCTGGTTTTCTCTTTCTCTCCCTCTCGGTCTATCTGTGTGATTCTCTTTTTCTCTGTCTCTGTGATTCTCTCTCCCTCTCAGTCTCTCTCTGTCTCTGTGATTCTCTCTCCCTCTCAGTCTCTCTCTGTCTCTGTGATTCTCTCTCCCTCTCAGTCTCTGTGATTCTCTCTCCCTCTCAGTCTCTCTCTGTCTCTGTGATTCTCTCTCCCTCTCAGTCTCTGTGATTCTCCCTCCCTCTCAGTCTCTCTCAGTCTCTGTGATTCTCTCTCCCTCTCAGTCTCTCTCAGTCTCTGTGATTCTCTCTCCCTCTCAGTCTCTGTGATTCTCTCTCCCTCTCAGTCTCTCTCTGTCTCTGTGATTCTCTCTCCCTCTCAGTCTCTGTGATTCTCTCTCCCTCTCAGTCTCTCTCTGTCTCTGTGATTCTCTCTCCCTCTCAGTCTCTCTCTGTCTCTGTGATTCTCTCTCCCTCTCAGTCTCTGTCTCTGTGATTCTCTCTCCCTCTCAGTCTCTCTCTGTCTCTGTGATTCTCCCTCCCTCTCAGTCTCTCTCTGTCTCTGTGATTCTCTCTCCCTCTCAGTCTCTCTCTGTCTCTGTGATTCTCTCTCCCTCTCAGTCTCTGTGATTCTCCCTCCCTCTCAGTCTCTCTCTGTCTCTGTGATTCTCTCTCCCTCTCAGTCTCTCTCTGTCTCTGTGATTCTCTCTCCCTCTCAGTCTCTGTGATTCTCTCTCCCTCTCAGTCTCTGTGATTCTCTCTCCCTCTCAGTCTCTCTCTGTCTCTGTGATTCTCTCTCCCTCTCAGTCTCTGTGATTCTCCCTCCCTCTCAGTCTCTCTCAGTCTCTGTGATTCTCTCTCCCTCTCAGTCTCTGTGATTCTCTCTCCCTCTCAGTCTCTCTCTGTCTCTGTGATTCTCCCTCCCTCTCAGTCTCTCTCTGTCTCTGTGATTCTCTCTCCCTCTCAGTCTCTGTGATTCTCTCTCCCTCTCAGTCTCTGTGATTCTCTCTCCCTCTCAGTCTCTCTCTGTCTCTGTGATTCTCTCTCCCTCTCAGTCTCTCTCTGTCTCTGTGATTCTCCCTCCCTCTCAGTCTCTCTCTGTCTCTGTGATTCTCTCTCCCTCTCAGTCTCTGTCTCTGTGATTCTCTCTCCCTCTCAGTCTCTCTCTGTCTCTGTGATTCTCTCTCCCTCTCAGTCTCTGTGATTCTCTCTCCCTCTCAGTCTCTGTGATTCTCCCTCCCTCTCAGTCTCTCTCAGTCTCTGTGATTCTCTCTCCCCTCTCAGTCTCTGTGATTCTCTCTCCCTCAGTCTCTCTCTGTCTCTGTGATTCTCCCTCCCTCTCAGTCTCTCTCTGTCTCTGTGATTCTCTCTCCCTCTCAGTCTCTGTGATTCTCTCTCCCTCTCAGTCTCTCTCTGTCTCTGTGATTCTCTCTCCCTCTCAGTCTCTCTCTGTCTCTGTGATTCTCCCTCCCTCTCAGTCTCTCTCTGTCTCTGTGATTCTCTCTCCCTCTCAGTCTCTGTCTCTGTGATTCTCTCTCCCTCTCAGTCTCTCTCTGTCTCTGTGATTCTCCCTCCCTCTCAGTCTCTCTCTGTCTCTGTGATTCTCTCTCCCTCTCAGTCTCTCTCAGTCTCTGTGATTCTCTCTCCCTCTCAGTCTCTGTGATTCTCTCTCCCTCTCAGTCTCTCTCTGTCTCTGTGATTCTCTCTCCCTCTCAGTCTCTCTCTGTCTCTGTGATTCTCTCTCCCTCTCAGTCTCTGTGATTCTCTCTCCCTCTCAGTCTCTCTCTGTCTCTGTGATTCTCTCTCCCTCTCAGTCTCTCTCTGTCTCTGTGATTCTCCCTCCCTCTCAGTCTCTCTCTGTCTCTGTGATTCTCTCTCCCTCTCAGTCTCTGTCTCTCTGATTCTCTCTCCCTCTCAGTCTCTCTCTGTCTCTGTGATTCTCCCTCCCTCTCAGTCTCTCTCTGTCTCTGTGATTCTCTCTCCCTCTCAGTCTCTCTCAGTCTCTGTGATTCTCTCTCCCTCTCAGTCTCTCTCTGTCTCTGTGATTCTCCCTCCCTCTCAGTCTCTCTCTGTCTCTGTGATTCTCTCTCCCTCTCAGTCTCTGTGATTCTCTCTCCCTCTCAGTCTCTCTCTGTCTCTGTGATTCTCTCTCCCTCTCAGTCTCTCTCTGTCTCTGTGATTCTCTCTCCCTCTCAGTCTCTGTGATTCTCTCTCCCTCTCAGTCTCTCTCTGTCTCTGTGATTCTCTCTCCCTCTCAGTCTCTGTGATTCTCCCTCCCTCTCAGTCTCTCTCTGTCTCTGTGATTCTCTCTCCCTCTCAGTCTCTGTGATTCTCTCTCCCTCTCAGTCTCTCTCTGTCTCTGTGATTCTCTCTCCCTCTCAGTCTCTGTGATTCTCCCTCCCTCTCTGTCTCTCTCTGTCTCTGTGATTCTCCCTCCCTCTCAGTCTCTGTGATTCTCCCTCCCTCTCTGTCTCTCTCTGTCTCTGTGATTCTCTCTCCCTCTCAGTCTCTGTGATTCTCTCTCCCTCTCAGTCTCTGTGATTCTCTCTCCCTCTCAGTCTCTCTGTCTCTGTGTTTCTGTGATTCTCTGTCACTCGCTGTCTCTCGGTCTCTGTCTCTCTCCCTCTCAGTTTCTGTGTTGTGATGCTCTCTCTCAGCCTCTCTGATTCAGTGTTTTTCTGTCTCTCTCCCTCTCTCCCTCTCAGTCTCTGTCTCAGTCTCTTTGTTGTGATGCTCTCTCTCAGCCTCTCTGATTCAGTGTTTTTCTCTCAGTCTCTCTGATTCGGTGTTTTTCTGTCTCTCTCCCTCTCAGTCTCTGTGTTATGATGCTCTCTCTGTCTCTCTCCCTCTCAGTCTCTCTCAGTCTCTCTCTGTGTTGTGATGCTCTCTCTCTGTCTCTGTCTCTCTCCCTCTCAGTCTCTGTGTTGTGATTCTCTCAGCCTCTCTGATTCAGTCTCAGTCTCTGTGTTGTGATGCTCTCTCTCAGCCTCTCTGATTCAGTCTCAGCCTCTCTGATTCAGTCTCAGTCTCTGTGTTGTGATGCTCTCTCTCAGCCTCTCTGATTCAGTCTCAGTCTCTGTGTTGTGATGCTCTCTCTCAGCCTCTCTGATTCAGTCTCAGTCTCTCTCTCTGTGTGGGGACATTTGAGGTGAACCATACATGACTCCCACGCTAAAGATCTGAAATCTCCCCAGCAGCAGCAGCAGTGGGCACAGAACAAGCTGCTGAAATGAAACCTTTCTCTAAAGGACCATTTAAAATAGGCAGCCTTGTAATTTGTACCCACAAATTAGAAGCTTTTTCAGTGCTGACAACCCCCCAGGGCTCGAAAAACTCCCAGCAGCCTCTTTCTACATGAACCCTGCCTTTAGCAGCACTGATTGTATTATGATGCAATGGGCACCCTGGAAAATAATGCCCAGGACCACTATCCTCCCCTTCCCAAAAAATTCTTGAATGATCCTGGTTGTGTTTATTAATAAGCCCTCTTCATTTGCAGCAGCAGGAGTCCTGATCAATAATGTGTTTCGCAAACTCATCCCCTGGACCAGGCTTCTTCCACAACCAATGCTTTCTGCTTCTCCAACTGCCTGTCCTTAAATGACACTGGCACCCTGCTCGCTGCTGCTTTATCCCAGCTGCTGCTGCTGCTGCTGGCTTCCATTGTGAAGCTGGAGAACAGCATTAACCCCTCAACAGCTGCACAGTGCCACCGGCATTCATAGAGTTACATTTCTGCTACACCGACGAGAGAGAGTTTTGCAAGTGTGAACTGCAGGAAAGTTTTATTTATTAAATCTGACATCTATATAAATATCAGCCCAATGTGAATAACCACATCTCACTCGTTACTTTCTTTTCTTTCTCTTACTTCCTCTTTTTCTTCCTTTCTTCCTTTTTCTCTCCCTCTTTCTTTTTCTTTTCTTTCTTTTTTCTTTATTTTTCTTTCTTGCTTTCTTTCTCCCTTTTCTTCCTTTCATCCTTTCTTTCTAGCTTTTTCTTTATTTCTCACGTATGCTTATACTTTTCTTTCTTTCTTTCTTCCTTTCTCTCTCCCTCTTTCTTTCTTCCTTTCATCCCTTTTCTCTTTTTCTTTTTCTTACTCTTTCTTACTCTTTCTTTTTCCTTTTTTCTTCCTGCCATCCTTTCTTTCTAGCTTTTTCTTTATTTCTCATGTATTCTTATACTTTTCTTTCTTCCTTTCGTCCTTTTTCTCTCCCTATTTCCTTTTATTTCTTTATTCCTTTCTTCCTCTGTTCTCTCCCTCTTTCTTTTTTCTTTCCCTCTTTCTACCTTTCACCCCCTTTTTCTCTCCCTCTTTATTCCCTTCCTCCTTTTCCTCTCCCTCTTTCTAACTTCCTCCTTTTCCTCTCCCTCTTTATTTCTTCTTTTCATCCTTTTTCTCTCCCTCTTTCTTTATTCCCTTCCTCCTTTTTCTCTCCCTCTTTCTTCCATTCTAACTCTTTTTCTCTCCCTCTTTCTTCCATTCTAACTCTTTTTCTCTCCCTCTTTCTTCCATTCTAACTCTTTTTCTCTCCCTCTTTCTTCCATTCTAACTCTTTTTCTCTCCCTCTTTCTTCCGTTCTCTTTTTCTCTCCCTCTTTCTTCCATTCTAACTCTTTTTCTCTCCCTCTTTCTAATGTTCCTCCTTTTTCTCTCCCTCTTTATTCTTCTTTTCATCCTTTTTCTCACCCTCTTTCTTCCATTCTAACTCTTTTTCTCTCCCTCTTTCTTCCATTCTAACTCTTTTTCTCTCCCTCTTTCTTCCATTCTAACTCTTTTTCTCTCCCTCTTTCTTCCATTCTAACTCTTTTTCTCTCCCTCTTTCTTCCATTCTAACTCTTTTTCTCTCCCTCTTTCTTCCATTCTAACTCTTTTTCTCTCCCTCTTTCTTCCATTCTAACTCTTTTTCTCTCCCTCTTTCTTCCATTCTAACTCTTTTTCTCTCCCTCTTTCTTCCATTCTAACTCTTTTTCTCTCCCTCTTTCTTCCGTTCTCTTTTTCTCTCCCTCTTTCTTCCATTCTAACTCTTTTTCTCTCCCTCTTTCTAATGTTCCTCCTTTTCCTCTCCCTCTTTATTTCTTCTTTTCATCCTTTTTCTCTCCCTCTTTCTTCTTCAGAATGACTGGAGAATGAAAAATTCTAGGTCAAAATAGCCAAACGAGAAAAATTCTCCCTTTCATCTCACTTTCCAAATCAGCTATTTTGACCTAGAATTTTTCATTCTCCAGTCATTCTCCTGCTTTTCACTGCTCTCTGAATAACCCGCTTACATTTTGTTCTCTATTTTTTCTTTCATTCTTTCTCTCCTTTTCTCTTTCTTACTTTTTCTTTCTATTTTTTCTTTCATTCTTTCGCTTTTTTCTTTTTATTCCTTTCTCTCGTTACAATATATTATAATGTTATGATAATTATATATATATATATATTATCAGCCCACCCTCTTCCTCTGTGCATGCATGTTTCATTGTTCTGCATATATTATCTCTTGTAACATATGTGTGTATTTGTATGGATGAATATGAGAGTTGGATGGTGAAAAACAAGAGGAGCAGGGGGAGAGATGCTCGTCTAGAGGGATTTGAAGTAAGGGGGCAATGGAAAGAAAGACCAGCAGAGACAACAGAAGAAACAGACAAGGGATGACAGACATGCAGGAAGAACAGAACCTTCTGCATTCCCGGTGTTTCTGTTCGCTTGGTAACACTGTATTAATGATCAGTGTCTGAGGAAGCGAGATTGGCAACATTCTGCCCTGTGACGTCATGCTTGAGAGTGAGATACAATGTAACAATGCGTGTAAATATTGACGTGCTGGACTCAGCTTGTACCAGCTCATCTTGATGCAGTTTGTTTTCTTGCTGTTACTTCACAAGGACAAAAAAAATCCAACTTTTTATATCTGTATAAACCTGATTTCCGCAAACCTTTTCTTTATTTACCCAGTTATGCTACTTATTCAGATACATTGTAGATACATAAAGGGAATCCACAAGGTAGAGGAAGTGAGTATATTTAAAAGGAAACAAAGTAGCAAAACAAGAGGACATAGTCTTAGATTAGAGGGGCAAAGGTTTAAAAGTAACATCAGAAAGCATTATTTTACTGAGAGGGTGGTGGATACATGGAACAGTCTTCCAGTAGAAGTGGTAGAGGCCAAAACAGTAATTGAATTTAAGCAAGCATGGGATAGGCATAAGGCTATCCTAAACAAAAGATAAATCCAAGTAAAGTATCCATGTAATTGGGCGACTAGATGGGCCGAAAGGTTCTTATCTGCCGACATTTTTCTATGTTTCTATGTTTCTATTGTGAAAGGAGGTGAACATTAACCCTGGTGGTTACAGTCATAGCTTTCTGCACCTTTTGTGGAATCCCAGCATGCACTGGTGTGAGGCTAATGTCAGACGAGCGCACTCTGCGTGCGTGCACGACGGACGTACTGACGGAAGATACTGTAGACACCACACGATCTGTTTTTCTTGACGGATGTAGGAAAGAAAGGGAATTATGGGAAACAAAGTTAATATGAAAAATGATAAAAATTGGTACATGATATGAAAAGACATTTTGTGCGTCAAGGTGGTGGATGTCGCAAATGCGCTGGCATCTCCTTATCTCTCACACAGAACCCTACGCGGACATGGCGCACTCCGCATCTGTTATAGCGGTTTTGCGTTCTTGCCTAACTTTCGTCCGTTTGTCACGTGCGTTGTGTGTGCGCTGTTCGGTGCGCATATACTTTGTGTGTGGGTCTCTATTGATCATGATTCTATGCTACGACAGACGTTAAGGCTAGGGTCAGACGAACGCATTTTTCACGTCTACCATCAAAAACTGCGTCGATGCGTCCGAACGCATTTTTTAACGGAAGACGCGATTGCAGTCATACAATGCGCAATTTCGGCTGTATTTTATACGGATCCAAACCAGGAAACTTTGAGTGTCTGGACGTTCTGTTGGTCGGACAGGAGTAGCATCTGACGTCTCCTAATCACACACACACGCCGCTATGCGGATGCAGCGGACGCAGCGCACTCTGTACATCAGTACTAGCGGTTCGACGTTCTTGCAAAAATGCGTTTGTTTGCCGCTTGTGTTGCGCGGCCGAACTTTCGTGCGGCCGTACTTCGTGTGTGGGCCTGCGTTGGACGTCATTTGCTGCTACCACAGCCATCATAAAGTGCGGCTAAACGCACGTTCGCACTGTGTTCGTCTGACACCAGCCTTAACTGTGCGGCAACACGGACGTGATCACTGCATTCGTCTGACACGGGCCTTATTTGGGGAATGGAATGCAACGGGTTAATATCCATAACTGTGAACTGGATGGCCAAAAATTACAGCTTTAGGACATCACCTCCTCCGGAGCCAGGGCGATTCTGGCAACCTTGTATGGAGAGAGTATTTCTAATTAAGGAACGTTGTGTGTGCCCAGGGGGTGAGCTGGCACAGTCACATGTCATTCAAAGGGCCTGGGCAACAGTGAACCCCTGGGGAGGGGGAGTATGCAGCATCTTGGATATGAAATCTGAGCAGAGCACTAAGGTTTTATTCTGCTCAATAAGGGTTGAGTCAATAGACTTGTTTTTTGTTTTTATTCTTGGTATGAAACCTAAATGGATTTCTCCGCTTTCTGTTCTTTAAGTCTATCCTGCTGCTGTCTGAAATAAAAAGATTCACACCTGCTTGGTCTCCATTCACACCCCAAAAAGATATGCCCATCTGTATCTAGTGATAGGCCGAACACCCCCCCCCCCAATGTTCGGTTCGCATTCGATCTCGAGCATCTGAAAAAGTTTGACCGCGAACTCGAACACAATGCGAACACCATGCAAGTCAATGGAGCTCGAACGTTCGAAAATTAAGGTCCTCTCTAAAAGGGCATATATGCAAGATATTGGCCACAAAAGGTGTATGGTGGTCTGGGTACTGCCCTGGGGGACAGGAAACTGTGTGTGTGTGTGTGTGTGTGTGTAAAAAAAAATATATATATTTTAAAAAAAGTTTTTAACCCTTACACTGCTGAGTGCTGAGCCATTTCACCGCTGTGCGATGAGCTCCTTTTTACCGCTTTTGTTCATGTTTAAACGCGACTTGAAGCCATGGGAAATGTTTGACCAACAATGAGTGGGAAATGTTCCCGTTTTAATTCAATATCTAATAAACTGCTTATTATTATATTCTGCAATAAGAAGTCTCTTTATTTTTAGATTTATTTTAGGATCTTTTACATTTTTTTGCCATTTTGAGAAAAAATTTTTTTTGAACTTTCTGCGAATGTCTGAAAAGTTCGAAGTTCGCGAATTTTCGAACAGCCGATGTTGGAATCGGACCGGCAGCCCATCCCTATCTGTATATTCTGTAGATGTTTTAACAGAAAATCAATGAACAAGCTGTTCACCCCATTTAGCTCTTCTGCCTCCAGATCATGGAAAATCTGAATCTTTGTGCCCTTGCTTTTTCAACCCCATCACCCCCCCCCCTCTTCCTCCCCAAAACTCTACCCATTCCCTAAGTAACACTTGGTTCTGACACACTTAATAAAACCCAACTTGATCTTTTTCTCCCTGTCCTGACTCCCTCACTCACCTGTCAAAATTATCCCACCTCAAAACTTACATAAGGGGTTATTCACTGAACACCGAATTGGCCAATTCGATTTCTATCATTTTGGGGCCTTGGTCTATTCACAAAGCTGTCAATTCGCCAAATGCAAGAGAATTGACAAATACGGTGCATCATGACTCATGTCTCCTGTTCACAGAATGCTGAATTGCACCCAAATTTCAACAAAATGCCCTGCTGTTCGGTGTTTTCATTCGACAGGTTTAAACAGGCGAATTATTATTATTATTCTTTATTTATAAAGCGCCAGCATATTCCGCAGCGCTGTACAATAAGCACAGTATAGACAGGGTTACAATACATTGAACAACATTTGACAAACAGTACAGGAGGAGATGAGGGCCCTATTCCCGTAGGAACTCACAATCTAGGAGGGTTGGGGTTGGAAACAGGAGGAGAGGACTGTAAGGTGAGAGTGATTGATGGTTGCGTCAGTGAGTTGGGTGGTAGGCTTCCCTAAATAGGAACGTTTTAAGGGAGCGTTTGAAGGAAGAGAAGTTAGGGGAAAGTCTGACAGTACGAGGGAGAGCGTTCCAGAGAGTGGGGGCTGCGCGTGAGAAATCCTGCAGTCTATCATGGGAAGAGGTGATGCGGGGAGAAGCTAGGCGCAGGTCACTGTTTGACCTTAGGGAGCGGGCTGGGGTGTATTTGGTGATTAGTGAGGACAGGTAGTGGGGAGCTGAGTTAGTGAGGGTTTTGTAGGTAAGGATTTTGAACTTAATTCTGCAGTGGATGGGGAGCCAGTGAAGGGACTCGCAGAGGGGAGCGGCAGAGACAGAGCGGCGGGTGAGGTGAATTAGCCTGGCAGAGGCGTTCAGGATGGATTGTAGGGGGAGAGGCGGGACAGAGGGAGGCCAGATAAGAGATTATTGCAATAGTCGAGTCGGGAGATTACCAGGGCGTGTATGAGTTGTTTTGTGGTGACAGCGGTAAGAAATGGCCGAATTCTGGAAATATTACGCAGTTGGTATCGGCAGGAGGAGGAAAGAGACTTGATGTGGGGGATGAAGGAAAGAGCAGAGTCAAGTGTAACTCCAAGACAGCGAACTTGGTTTGATGGGGAGATGGTGATACCCTCCACCGTGATAGAGAAGTCAGGAGGTGGGGAGGCATTGGAGGGAGGAATAAGTAGGAGCTCAGTCTTTGACATGTTGATCTGTAGGTGGCGGGAGGCCATCCAGGAGGAGATGCCAGATAAACAGTCACTGACTTTTGAGAGGACAGGGGGAGAGAGATCAGGGGAATCCCATATGTTTCAATGTAAAGAATAGAATACCTTTGTTAAGGAGTTATTCAGAGAGGTCCGAAATGTCGCCAAAATGTAACCGGACACTGAAATTCAGCGAACCCCATAGGCGTCAATGTTAAAAAATATCCCTGTTTTAATTCAATATCTAATATACTGTTTATTATTTTAATCTGCAGCAAAAAGTCTATTTATTGATTATTTTTTCCAGGGAATTTTTATTAAGAGTTTTTCCTTTTATTCCTGTAGCAGCCCTTTTTATTATCATTCATTGGATCTTATATTTTAATTCCAGACATTTTCGTTCAGTAGTTTTTTTGCAAACAACGTTTCAATTTTGAAACTTTCATGCATATTGTTTTTTGTTTTTTTTTTACCCCGTTCGTCAGCGTGTTGGCTTTTTCCGGCGGTTGCTCTGCGCTGTGATCGGTGGCTCGGCGGCTTTTTCCGGACGTGTTTAGCGTGTTTTTTGCGGTTGTTTAAGGCTAGGGACAGATGAGCGCATTTTCTGCGGCCACCGTCAAAATGTACGTCGATGCGTGCGCACGCATTTTTTCACGGAATACGCTTAAGTGGTCAGACGACCACAGTCGCACAGTCGCAGGTACTCACCAACGCAATTCTAGGGAAATCCGGCTGTTTGAACGTTATGTTGGCCGCACACTAGCAGCGTCTGACGTCTCCTAATCACGCACACACGCTGCCATGCGGCCGCAGCGCACTCTGTACGTCTGTAGCAGCGGTTTCACATTCTGAGAAAAATGCGTTCGTTTGCCGGTTGCGTGGTGTCGGCGCACTTTTGTACGCACGTACTGCGTATATTGGCCGTCATTGGCCGTTATGTGCTGCTACTGCCGCCGTGATTTAGTGCGCCTGCACGCGCGTTCCGACTGCCCCACTCTGACCCTAGCCTTAGTGATCTGAAACCTCGGATCGTATCGGATGCATTTTTCGGTGGGTGTGCGGCAGGTGTTCGGGTTTTCCCTGCACTCCGGGGACCCTGTGGTGAATGCTGAATACATCGCAGGGTGGGGAACTTTGATTCCCCGAAATGCAGGGAGGCACGAGGAACGAGAAAGCGCCGAAATGTCAGCGACATGTCAGAATAACTCCTTTAATTTTTTTTAAACCTTTTTATTTAAATTTTTTGCAAAAACACCTTTTTATTTTTTAAAATAAAATATTTTTTTATAACCTACCTTTTCGTTACTCTTTAAAGGACCTTTTTTATAATTTAGACACATTTTTGCTACATTTTTGTTGATTTAAGCTCCTATTAGGAGAACGGGGACTTCCTATGTTTTTTCTGAAGTTTATATTTATACAAAGATGTATAGGGTATCCAGAGAACCTGAAACTATGTAATGGCACAGTCTCTTATGGACCATTCCACCATGGTCCTATAAACACACACGATATGTATGTGTATTTGTGTGTGTGTTTTTTTTCTGCAGTTTGGCGGAATTCGCCGATGACAATTCAGCGGTTTTCACCGACGTCCAATAACGGCTTAAGTGACTCAGATTTTGGCAAAATGGTAGCGAATCCACCTTATTTTTGGCAAAATGGAATTCATGTCTGAAAAGCAGCGTTGGCACGTATGGTTTGCTACATAGCAGTCTGTGGCTTCATTTTTGGATAGGACTCGCCCTCACTAGAGGTGCCTTGACGTTGGCGGGTGAGCTTACTCTTTTAATGGCCATTAACGGAAACCAAAGCCTCTAATTGTGTTTAGTTTCACATGGTGTAATGGGAATAAGCGCAGATGGCATTTTTCTCCTTGTTAAGTATTTCTATGCATCTTTAGGTCAGGGCTAAGAAACCTTGGCCCTCCAGATGTTTTGGAATTGCATTTCCTATGCGGTTATGCCAAGCTAACGAGTACCGGAGCATCATGGGAGATGTAGTTTCAAAACACCTGGTTTGCCAAGGTTGCTGACTTCTGAACTAGGGAATAAACTCTGGTAAAGTCGACTCCGTCTATGCATGTTGCCGCAGGGTCTCCCACTGCACCCACCTCACAACTGACACACAAATTGCGGACTCTGAATACCCCCAAAAAATCATTATTTTGTCCTTATAGGATTATACGGGTTATACACTTTCCAAAATATTTTGAAAGAACTGTACCTTATCTTCGGGGTCCAAAGGGTTGTCAAGCACCATGAATCTAATCTAGGGAAAATTCAGGATTTGGGGAACTGCCGCTGTAATTTGTCGCACTTTCCTTCATTATTTTGACTGTAGTTTCTGCCTATAGTGTCTAGAATGGTTCTCGGCGCAGGTTTCACATGGATTCTTCCCACCAGTTTCTACACTGAAGTTTCTGTCCTGGTAATTTTAGAGGTTATTCACTATTTTCCTAATTAGCCCCAAATTGCACCGGATGGTGAATTGTGGGACAATTCGTTTATTACACTAACTGTCAGTTCACCAAATACGGGTGAATTGACAGCAAACTATGGTGCACTTTGTCGCAATTCGGCACTTTTTGAGGGGCATCGAAAATTGCCCCCATAAAAGACTATCGTGCATTCTCCAAACGCCGAATTGCACTGAAATTAGCGTAAAATATCCAGATTTTTGGTGTTTCAGTTTGACAGGTTTAAACAGCCGTATCCCATACATTTCAGTGTAAAAAAAGTTAAGACCATTTATTTATTTTTGCAAAACCTTTTTTAGAACACCTTTTTTTTAGTTTTTTAAACAACATTTTTAGTTTGTTTTTTTTTTTTAAAGATTTTGTTTGCTTTTTAGCAGACCTTTTTTATTTTTGTAAAGGACTTTTTTTATTTGGATTCATGGTGAAAACAAAAGATATAAAATATATAAAAAATTTAAAATGAATGCAACATGGGGGACAAGAAATCACAACTATAATAACGGAATTACTGGGGCATTTCGACAATTTAATGAGAGCAATAGAATTGTAAGAAGAGAAGCCGAGTGAAACCTCTCCTCTCCCCCCTGCAGTCCAATCCTAAACGCATCAGCCAGGCTGATCCACCTCACCCGCCACTTTGTCTCTGCTGCTCCTCTCTGTGAATCCCTGCACTGACTCCCCATCCACAGCAGAATCACATTCAAACTACTAACCCTGACCTACAAAACCCTCACTAACGCCGCCCCTCGCTACCTGTCCCTACTAACGGCGCCCTGCACTACCTGTCCTCCGTAGTCACCAGATACAGCCCAGCCCGTCCCCTAAGATCCAGCAACGACCTGCGCCTGGCATCCTCCATCATTGCCTCTTCACATGCCAGACTGCAGGACTTTTCTCATGCGGTGCTGACCTTATGGAACGTGCTCCCTCGCAATATCAAACCGTCCCCAAATCTGACTTAATTTAAACGCTCCCTAAAGACCCTTCTGTTTAGGTAGGCGACCACCTGACTCCATAACAAGACATCAGACCAGGGACATGCCGTCCTGGGGGGCAGGTGAGGCAGAGCCTCAACTGCCATTAAGTGGGCTCAGTTGAGCTCACCTGACAGTGCTATTAAAATAACTTTTTTAGCAGCAGTTTTTAATTTAACCACTTCAATGCGGAGGACGCGCTCAGCGCGTCCTCCGCATTACTGCTGGTATGCGGAGGACGCGCTCAGCGCGTCCTCCCTTTGGGGTCAGCTTTCGGCCGGGTTCCGGCCGATCGCTGGCCCCTCCGGTGCGGGCTGACATCCTCGATGTCAGCCCAGCACCCGGAACCGCAGCCGCTGAAAGTAGGTGTCATCTCGGCAGCGCGATGACACCTAATTCAGGCGCCCCCCCGCATGTGCGGAGGAGGCGCCTGAAAGGGAGGGGGGAGGTCCTTCGGACCTCTCTCCCTCCCGATCGGCGGCGTTGCGGGGGTTAACCCAGGCACCATTTGGAAGGGCACAGCCTGCCCTTCCAAATGGTGCCTGGCATTAACACCTGGGGAGCTGGATCGCGAATCGGCGCTGAAAAGCGCCGGTTCGCGATCCTTTCCCGGAGCTGGCCGACATCTTGGATGTCGGCCAAGCCTCCGGGAACTCCCCCTGAGGACTGGCGTCATCGTGCATAGCACGATGACGCCAGTCCTAGAGTTAACCCCTAACTGCCACCAACGGTGGAGATAGGGAGTTCCAATGAACTCCCTATCTCCCGATCCGTGGCAGCTAGGGGTTAAAGTTTGGTATAGTTGGATCGGCCAGAGCATGGCCGTTCCAACGATACAAAACTCGAATGTGAAAAAAGTTTTTAAAAAAAAATTAAAATTAAAATTAAAAATAAAAATATATTTAAAAAAAAATTATAAAAAAAAATAAACATTTTTTTTTTCTTTTTTGGTTCGTTAATGCAGCAATATTGTTACCATTTCAATTATAATGTGAACAATGATGCTGCACTAACGATTTTTGTATGCGGTGCGTTTGTTAAAAATCGCATAATTTTCCCCAAAAAAAAATGTAACGAGACCCCATCTCTAATTTTTTTAACAAGCGCACCCCATACAAAATATAACCGCAATTGCTCGCATGTTAAAATGTGAAAAAAAACACTTTACACGTTGTAAATTATTGCAAATACATATTTTATTGCATTTTTTGTTATAATATACAGACATGACATAACGTATACATATAATAATGACATATTATGAATCTACCGAGTCTGACGGAAAGAACGATATATAATATGTCTGGGTCATATACTAAAATAAGCTTCAAAACACGTTTAAACATGATGAGCAAAACCGGTAAAAATGACCTCAGCACAGAGGTGTGAAAAGCCTCAGCAGCGAAAGGGTTAACAAAAGAGAACTCACCTGTTCCGCGATCCCCCGCCATCCGTCTCTGCTCCGCCTTTATTTCTGCACTGAACCTATGCAATTTGCCTAGCTGAACGCTATGCTAATCACGTAAGCTCAAGCTGGCCAGGAGATTCAGAAGTCTGCAGCATGTGTCTGGCGCTGCCTGCTTCCTGAACCTACACTCTTCAGTGCCTCAGAGAGGCACTGAGAGGAATGGAATTGTTTGGACCAAGGGGAAAGCACCATTGGTCTCGAGCCATCCAAAAAAACACCTCCATGGGAGGCTGCCCAGATCAGATCATGGTAATGTAACGGTAGCGCTGACGGCGCTTCCCTGGAGTAGCATTTATTTGGATCCTTTAGGACAGATTCTTGAACACAGACAGCAGGAAAGGCTGTAGTACCTTGATTCCCACACCAGGGAGGTACTACAAGAAACCTTAATTATCACCTCAGCTCCAAATGGCTTCGTGGCCAGGAGGTCGCTGGGTGGAAACACATTAACTATATGTGTACAGATACATAGACTTGACGTGATACAAAAACATGAACAAGAGTGCTGATGCAAGACTTACTTATGAGACATACAGAGCGGGAACACTTGTGTTCATTAGCCTGCAGGGAAGGCCTACAATCTAAGATTGGATTCTGTATAGCAAACAAGGACACATATACTAGACAGGATACCTAAAACTGGGAACTCAGGAACATAAACTAGAAAGCAATATACATGAACTAGAAATAACCAGGACAAGAACCAGACAGATAACATAAACCATACGGCAAAACCATAAACTTGAATCTGACACAAACTCAGGCAAAAGTACAATAGGGATATGCAAGAGAATAGTCAATTGGGATAGCCAGGTCAAAGCGTAACAGGTCCTCACCCAGAAACAGGTCAATAACAGATCAGACAGAATGAGATTAGCAATACAGCAGGAACTAGGCTCCACTCCAATTTACTCCCACGACAGTTCAAGGAGCAAATCCTCTCGGCCTTTTTTAAAGGCTGATGGCTCCTTGCACTTATGCCTAGCTCCGCCCCCTCAGATGCCATTTTGCCAGCCCTCAGTACTGGCAACAGGCTAGCCAGCGATGCCACCGGCACCCTGACCCCCCAGGAAGCACTGCGGGGGCCAAGGATGTTACAGGTAAGCACTGAGAGCAGCCATATCCTGGGGAGCACAGAGAGCAGCCATATCCTGGGGGGGACTGAGAGCCGCCATATCCTGGGGAGCACTGAGAGCAGCCATATCCTGGGGAGCACGGAGAGCAGCCATATCCTGGGGAGCACTGAGATCAGCCATATCCTGGGGAGTATTGAGATCAGCCATATCATGGGGAGCACTGAGATCAGCCATATCCTGGGGAGCACTGAGAGCAGCCATATCCTGGGGAGCACTGAGAGCAGCCATATCCTGGGGAGCACGGAGAGCAGCCATATCCTGGGGAGCACGGAGAGCAGCCATATCCTGGGGAGCACTGAGATCAGCCATATCCTGGGGAGTATTGAGATCAGCCATATCATGGGGAGCACTGAGATCAGCCATATCCTGGGGAGCACTGAGAGCAGCCATATCCTGGGGAGCAATGAGAGCAGCCATATCCTGGGGAGCACGGAGAGCAGCCAGATCCTGGGGAGCACTGAGAGCAGCCAGATCCTGGGGAGCCCTGAGAGCAGTTCATGCTCCAGATAGTTTTGTAAATTGCATTGGAGCTCATAGTTTTCTGTGTCCCAGTGAAAACGGGGCAGTTCTCAAATTAACCCAAAATTATATTTATTGATTTATTTTCTTTAAAATACTGTCTCTTTTGTGCTTCCACATTCTCTTTGATTGTATTCTGGCATGACAACGCAGACATATATTCAGTTTATGGAGTTCCTTCGGCGTCAAGACCGGGCTAGAGATTCCGAGTCAGGTGTAAACTAAACCAGAGCTGTAGTAAACTTACCAACTCCATAGACTTTAATGGCTCTGGGAAATTTTACAAAATCTCTAGTTGAGTTGAACTTAACTCAGAATCTTGCCCACAGTCTTTTAGAAACTATCAGATTCCAATCAGGCGTAAACGTAACCCTTTCACTAAGTATATACTCTATTTTGCATTGTAGTACAATGAAGGAAAAGGAAAATTGGAATATAAAACCCCCTACTTGAATTCATCAGTGATGCAAGGTTAGTGTAGATACAAACGTCTCTGAGATCTCACTCCTGTCACCCTGTATTACTGTAAGGATGCTACAAGGAGCAGTCCCCACCCTCACGCTAACAAAAAGCTCAACAAACTTTTACTGCGGCATTACAGCAGCCAGGGAGAGGGCAGAATACAGGGAGAGTTGTGGGGTCACTTCTGTACAGGGATAAGATTCAGGGGGTTATAATGAGTGTAAATCCCTGTACAGTACAGATACAAGGTGCTGCTGTAATTGCCATACTCAGGCATTATGCAGCACATACAGATACAAGGTGTGGCTTTAATTGCCATATGCAGGCATCATGCAGATACAAGGTGTTGCTGTAATTGCCATACACAGGCATTATGCAGCACATACAGATACAAGGTGTTGCTGTAATTGCCACACACAGGCATTATGCAGCACATACAGATACAAGGTGTTGCTGTATTTGCCATAGGCAGGCATTGTGCAGCACATACAGATACAAGGTGTGGCTTTAATTGCCATACACAGGCATCATGCAGCACATACAGGTAAAAGGTGTTGCTGTAATTGCCATATGCAGGCATCATGCAGCACATACAGGTAAAAGGTGTTGCTGTAATTGCCATATGCAGGCATCATGCAGCACATACAGATACAAGGTGTTGCTGTAATCGACACACACAGGCATTATGCAGCACATACAGATACAAGGTGTTGCTGTAATTGCCATACACAGGCATTATGCAGCACATACAGATACAAGGTGTTGCTGTAATTGCCATACACAGGCATTATGCGGCATATACAGATACAAGGTGTTGCTGTAATTGCCATACACAGGCATTATGCAGCAGATACAGATACAAGGTGTTGCTGTAATTGCCATACACAGGCATTATGCGGCATATACAGATACAAGGTGTTGCTGTAATTGCCATACTCAGGCATTATGCAGCACATAACTACAGAAAAAATGGCGTCGCGCCCATACTCACCGGAGCGGCAGCAACTGCCAGGAGTAACAGCCCAGTTAATGTATAAAACATAACAAGGAAAGAAAGTGTCATCTGCGCTCGTTTCTATGTGTTCCATGTACAACATAACTGAGGTTTTTGTTTGTTTCAATGGCCATTGCAACGTAAGCTCACTCGCCACTTCACGGCACCGCTTTACAGAGTACCTAACATGTACCAAAAGGCTGCTCTACTGAGCAGCTCCAAGCCCCTCCAGCTGCTTTTCAGCCAAGGAGAGGCAGAGATGGTGGGTTTTATTTATACACGCACCAAACACTTCCCATTTGGGATTAAAAACAAAAACATGGAAAGAGGAACAGCTGCAGAATGATGGACTGGTGTTACAAGCATGATATACGTAAATACAGAAAAAATGGCGTCGTGCCCATACTCACCGGAGCGGCAGCAACTGCCAGGAGTAACAGCCCAGTTACTCACTCTGTAAAGAGGTGCCGTGAAGTGGCGAGTGAGTTTACGTTGCATGCAATGGCCATTGAAACAAACAAAAACCTCAGTTTTGTTGTACATGGAACACATAGAAACGAGCGCCGATGACTCTTTCTTTCCTTGTTATGTATTATGCAGCACATACAGATACAAGGTGTTGCTGTAATTGCCATACGCAGGCATTATGCAGCACATAGTTACGTGGTGGTGCTGTAATTGCCATACACAGGCATTATGCAGCACATACAGATACAAGGTGTTGCTGTAATTGCCATACGCAGGCAATATGCAGCACATACAGATATTGCATTGCTAATAATCTCATTATGATCACTACAAATCCCCATAAGCAGGAGATCTCATAATTTTATTATCTGTCTGCAGCACATTTACTGCATCTGACACAAAGGCCATTTCTGCCTGTATGCTGATAATGCAGACCCTGTGTGAGATAAGGGACGCCATCTAGAGCTTAGAACCTTTCATCCCAGTAATATTTCTGTAAAGGATAAACGAACACATGAAAAATGAATGAGAACTTGCATTATATTTAATTTTATTTCCTTAACTAGCTCAGAATACCATGTTTTTTTTCTATTTTTTTTTTTTTTTAAATTAATTTTTTCCTGCTGTGGCCGATTTTGTATTCATTGAATCAGGCAGAAGTTAAGAAAATAAATGCACAGTTTTTGTTTTTTTTATTAATAAAACAAAAGCTTCCTCCCAGGATTAAATCGAGCACTGAGTTTTGGAATCAGTTATCGGTAAGTGATTTTTTTTTTATTTTTTTTTTTACCTTGTTTATATCACGCTAGAGAGCAAACTCAAACGAGTAGGGGACCTGTACACCTTTTGTTTTTATTGTCTTAGGCTGGCATCAGACGAGCGCACTATGTGCTCACGTACTGACGTGCCTTCTGGCGTCCGTCGCAGCGTTGAGACGCTGCGACGGGGCCAGCCACACACTGTTGCGCGCGCAACAGCGGCCGTGCAGCAGCCCTCTCCGTCAAAGCGCTACGAAGCGCATTGACGAAGCTGCAATGCGCGATTCTCCACGAGGATCGAGCCTTGCATTGCTGAGCGCACTAACTGCACTCAGCAAGGTGGCCAGATGGGCGTCAGAGGGGAAGGCATGTCCACTCTCACGGATGTTCCTTCCTCTCTCCAATGACGCTCGTCTGCCCCAGCCTAAAATGTAATTTCCCCGGCGTGGCATTACCATAGCAATTTAGGATGAAAAAAGACACATTTCTACCATGTTCAAGCTTCCATACATTCCACCCTTTTTCTGTTATTGATACAAGAGAAAGTAAACAAACAATATTGCAAAGCGATGCAGCAATAATCAGAATTCCGTTACATTGTGTTCCGGTGATTAACTAGTCTTTGGTCTTTATTTTGTACATCTAATGCTTTATTTTCACCTTCATTCGCGCCCTGAGACTCAGTCACTATATCTCGCTGTATCAAGCAATACCAGTAGGTCTGGGATGTCCTGTCCATATAGGATGGTGAGGTTTTCATTCCTGCCAGATAGTATTCACTGAGTAAGCACTGCCTGTATCTGTGGTTTCCTAAAATCCAGCCACTGTGTAGTAAATCTTTATTTCAAACAATGTGCAAGGCTTGAGGTTACATTTATTACAACTAATAATGTTTTACTGCATACTTTGTGCAGATCCTTTCACACATTTGGCCTGCAATTGACATCAATCCGCCGGCCTCCAAAGAAGGTGAAAGCTCATCTCCGGAGAACTTTGCTTTCCCAGTGACATAATAACTTAAGGGGTTATATGGAGAACACCAGAATTCCTGTGCCCTTTCGTTGAGCGACGCATACTTCGCCGCTTTCAGTTCGCCGACCCGAAGGTGAATTCCGTATTCACTGCAAGGTCCCTGAAGTGCGCCAACTGGGATCCACCAAACACCTGAAGACAGCAGGCGTTCTGCCGAACTGGCCGGTGAATGCCGCCGACCGAATAGAAAAAAAAAAAAAAAAACAGAACTCTATTTTAAAAAAAGGGGTTTAAAACTATAAAAATGCATGAAAATAATAAAAAGGTCCTATAGAAAATAATAAAACAGTCTGCTACTGAATAAAAATATCTAAAATGTTGCGAGGATAATTGAGAAAAACACCTAAATATATTAGAAAGGCTTGTTGCTGAAACTGAAAAGAATAAACGGATGAATAAAAAATAACCATAATATTGTTTTACATTGAATCCTATGGGATTCTCCTGTTTAAACCTGTTGAACTGAACCACCAAAATCCTGGGCATTGTACTGACCTTTCGGTGCAGTTCAGTGTTCTCTGAATAGATTAACAATTACTTTGGTCCCATGTACGATAGAGGGCCATGTGAAGTATCATTGGAAAGGCCGGAGCATGACCTTTCAAATGATGCCAGATATGACCAAGATATTTACAAATAAAATAAAGTATTCCTTTTTCCTTTTTTTTCTCCTCCTAATGCAGCACTATTGTTCACTTTTCAAATATAAAGTGAACAATGATGCTGCACTCAGGAGCTCTGTGATACACTCATAACCCTGCACAGTAATCTAGCTGTATGATCTATCCATGTAATTTTAGCTGTATGATCTACCCAGGTAATCTAGCTGTACGATCCCTCCATGTAATCTAGCTGTACGATCCCTCCATGTAATCTAGCTGTATGATCTACCTCCATGTAATCTAGATGTATGATCTACCTCCATGTAATCTAGCTCTATGATCCCTCCATGTAATCTAGCTGTATGATCTACCTCCATGTAATCTAGCTGTACGATCCCTCCATGTAATCTAGCTGTATGATCTACCTCCATGTAATCTAGCTGTATGATCTACCAATATAATCTAGCTGTACGATCTACCTCCATGTAATCTAGCTGTATGATGTACCTCCATGTAATCTATCTGAAAGAACTACCTCCATGTAATCTACCTGTATGATCTATCCAAGTAATCTAGCTGTATGATCTACCCATGTAATCTAGTATGGTCTACCTATGTAATCTAGTATGATCTACCCATGTAATCTAGTATGATCTATCCATGTAATCTAGCTGTATGATCCCTCCATGTAATCTAGCTGTATGATCTACCCATGTAATCTAGTATGATCTACCCATGTAATCTAGTATGATCTACCCATGTAATCTAGTATGATCTACCCATGTAATCTAGCTGTATGATCTATCCAAGTAATCTAGCTATATGATCTACCCATGTAATCTAGCTGTATGATCTATCCATGTAATCTAGCTGTATGATCTATCCATGTAATCTAGCTGTATGATCTACCCATGTAATCTAGTATGATCTATCCATGTAATCTAGCTGTATGATCTATCCATGTAATCTAGCTGTATGATCTATCCAAGTAATCTAGCTGTATGATCTATCCAAGTAATCTAGCTGTATGATCTATCCATGTCATCTAGCTGTATTATCTACCCATGTATCTAGCTGTATGATCTACCCATGTAATCTAGTATGATCTACCCATGTAATCTAGTATGATCTACCCATGTAATCTAGTATGATCTACCCATGTAATCTAGTATGATCTACCCATGTAATCTAGCTGTATGATCTATCCAAGTAATCTAGCTATATGATCTACCCATGTAATCTAGCTGTATGATCTATCCATGTAATCTAGCTGTATGATCTACCCATGTAATCTAGATGTATGATCTATCCATGTAATCTAGCTGTATGATCTACCCATGTAATCTAGTATGATCTACCCATGTAATCTAGTATGATCTATCCATGTAATCTAGCTGTATGATCTATCCATGTAATCTAGCTGTATGATCTATCCAAGTAATCTAGCTGTATGATCTATCCAAGTAATCTAGCTGTATGATCTATCCATGTCATCTAGCTGTATTATCTACCCATGTATCTAGCTGTATGATCTACCCATGTAATCTAGCTGTATGATCTATCCATGTAATCTAGCTATATGATATACCCATGTAATCTAGCTGTATGATCTATCCATGTAATCTAGCTATATGATATACCCATGTAATCTAGCTGTATGATCTATCCATGTAATCTAGCTATATGATCTACCCATGTAATCTAGCTATATGATCTACCCATGTAATCTAGCTGTATGATCTACCCATGTAATCTAGCTGTATGATCTACCCATGTAATCTAGCTGTATGATCTACCCATGTAATCTAGCTGTATGATCTACCCATGTAATCTAGCTGTATGATCTATCCAAGTAATCTAGCTGTATGATCTACTGGTCTGTCCATGTAATCTAGCTGTATGAAGCATCTGTTATTTTTTGATCTAATATATAATGTATCTGATCCTACCAGTAATGGTACGGCTTGAAGGAGAAAAGTTACCAGGAAAGGCTTAATGATCTTAACATGTACAGCTTGGAAAAAAGAGGAGACAGAGGAGATATGATAGAAACATTTAAATACGTAAAGGGAATCCACAAGGTAGAGGAAGGGAGTATATTTAAAAGGAAACAAAATAGCAAAACAAGAGGACATAGTCTTAGATTAGAGGGGCAAAGGTTTAAAAGTAACATCAGGAAGCATTATTTTACTGAGAGGGTGGTGGATACATGGAACAGCCTTCCAGTTGAAGTGGTAGAGGCCAAAACAGTAATTGAATTTAAGCAGGCATGGGATAGGCATAAGGCTATCCTAAACAAAAGATAAATCCAGGTAAAGTATCCATGTAATTGGGCGACTAGATGGGCCGAAAGGTTCTTATCTGACGACATTTTTCTATGTTTCTATGTTTCTACCTATGTCCAATCTAACATCTATATATAATGTACTCCTCGTTCCATCTAACCTATAGGTCAATCTAATCCTGCTATATAAACAATGTATCAATCTGTATCAAATTTTTCCCTGTCTAATCTAATCTATGTAAATTTTTTCTCCCTTGTTTGTGTGTCTGTCACTCAGTTTAGAACATACACAATCTGCCTTTGTGTTCAATTTGTCCAAGTTACCTATCTTTATAAACCATCTACCTGGGGTATATATATATATATTCTCCATATCTCTGTCAGTCCCCCTTAGTTTGTGTATGATTTCCATCCTTGTGTTTAATTTATGATTGTCGGGCTGTTTGTCTGTAGAGTATCGATGCATCTGTGTCTGACAGTTAATGGAAAATCTCTGTCTGGTTAAAGGCGACTCCAACCCCCATCATCCTCAGCTGCTGCCGGGCAATAACCTCTGACCATTTCTGCCCATCCCTTAGCTTCCCCTGCTGTGCTTCCCACTCATTCCCCACTCATTCCCACTCATTCCCACTCTTTCCCACTCATTCCCCACTCATTCCCCACTCATTCCCCACTCATTCCCACTCTTTCCCACTCATTCCCCACTCATTCTCCACTCATTCTCACTCATTCCCCACTCATTCCCCACTCATTCCCACTCATTCGCAATCCTTTCCCCTCATTCCCCACTCATTCCCCACTCATTCCCACTCATTCTCACTCATTCCCACTCATTCCCACTCATTCTCACTCATTCTCACTCATTCCCACTCATTCCCACTCATTCTCACTTATTCCCACTCATTCTCACTCATTCTCACTCATTCCCACTCATTCCCTACTCATTCCCACTCATTCCCACTCATTCCCACTCATTCTCACTCATTCCCACTCATTCTCACTCATTCTCACTCATTCCCCACTCATTCCCCACTCATTCCCCACTCATTCCCCAGCCTCTAATTCCTGACATCCAGACCTCGGGTCTCTGCATAACCACCTGATATAGGGATATGTCACAAAAAGCACCAGCATTCATCATACTCTCGATTGTTCTCCCCCCCTCATTCCTAGTAACACAATTAAGTAATATTTTTTAAAGCATTTTTTATCTTCTTGAAATCACGAATTAAATATTTACATTAAAAATATAATATATATATATATTTATATTTCATTCTATTTTTTTATTAAAATAATTAAAAACGTATTTTTCGGAATTGTAGGAGTGGAATATTTTCATCTTAAAAGTCTGATCTCTTCTCGTATTTGGCGATTTCTAACTTGAAAACAATTTTTTATTTTTTTTTGTCATGGCTGTTTCCTTTTTTTTTGTCTCTGCCTTTGTTTTATAAAACATTGTTTCCCCCATATTTTTCGATTTATTAAAAATCGTAGAGAAGGATTAATAAATAATTAATTTTTAAAAACAGATTAAATCTCTCTCTCTCTGGGATTTTCTGCACAGATTAGTTTTTAAAGCTGACAATTTCCATTCTTTAAAGATATTTCGTTTGATTTAATAAATTGGAATAATCGGGGGGGGGGAATGTATATTAATTTATGACCCTCTGTAATATCACTTAAAATAAAACAGAGCTGTGGATTTTTCCATCTGTAAGAGGGAAATTCTGTATTTTCCCCCTTTTCTTTTTTCTATAAATTGTAATTTTTGCACTTAGTAAATCCACTGGTGTCTAATAAACTCTTTCACACCTGAATAAAAATGTATATAAAGAGCAGAACCTTGTGCTGCCAGAAAAGCCCTATATCAAGCCAAATCACAGGCTGAATAAAGCAATGAAACGTCTGATCCACCCAAAAATCCTTTCCACATTGCTGTGTTTTATGGATCTGCTTGTAAACATTCCATAAACTTATAACGAATTTTTATAATAAAAAAGGGAAATTGGGATATTGTGGGGCAAAATTCGAGCTTTGTGTTGCTTTTCCTTATTCTATTTTTATTCTATAAAATGTCGATGTTTTATACATTTGCAGACAGAAAATAAATATATCATCCCTGCAATGAGCTTGCTAATCATGTATTTTAAATGATGAAGGAATTATATTGTCACCATATTGTGCCGTTTATATAATATATATCATTGACAAAATATTGTTATGCTTGTGTCAGTAATATATATATATATATTAAAACATTGACATACATTGAAATCTACATATGAAACCTAGAGTACTGATATATCATGTCAATGCTATAGCTATAACAAAAATCTATATAATTGACATAATTATATTATATAGCATGTGAATACTATGATATATATATTGCAGTGGGCACAAATAAAGGTCAGTTCTATATATATTATATTTATGTAAATTCAAGTCAATGCTATAATGTAGCATATATATATATATATATATGTGTGTGTGTGTAGTGACACAAGTATGATGTATATATTTTGCTTAAATATGAGCTGTGTCATTGCTTCGTATTTATGTCAATGCTACATATATTTGTGTTTATACACACATACAAACTCACACTCTCTCTCTCAATTCATGTCAATGCTACGTTATAGCATTGACATGAATTGACCTAAATATGAAATCTATAGTATCGTCACCTATATATGTCTGCCATATAGATCATACTTGTGTCAATACACTATATATATGCTATCTATAACACTGACATAGGGTATAGCGACATCGTATTTATGTCAATGCTATATCATACTTATGTTACTACTATATATGTTTGTATTAAATATTGACATAAGTATGATATATAAATATAGCAGTAAACTATGTAGTGTTTTGACACAAATATATATCATTGACATAAGTATGAGATATTTAGTATTGACACTTGTCTATGGTCTATATAAATGTATGTCAATACAATATAGTCATATTTATATCAATATATGCCAATGCTATATATCCTATTGACATATACAGTATGTAAGTATGATATATATCAATGAAATACTTCGACATAAATATGATAGTGACATATAGTTATACTATACTGTACTGTGTATAGTGTACTGACACAAGTATATATAGTCCTGACATACATTGGCATGTGTCAATATTGTATATTCTATATATATATATATATATACCATATTCATTTCGATGATGTATCTAGTGACTGACACATATATGATATATAGCATTGACATACATTGTATGTCAGTACTATATATATATATGTCAGTGTGTGAATGTTATATATGTATTATGTAGTAGTGATATAAATATGAAATGTTATGTCAATGCTATAAAAAATCATATTTCTATCAATGCTATATATTTTTCATTTCTCAAGGCTATATACATATTTCATATTTATGTCAATGTTATGTCATACTTGTGTCAATACTATATATTATATTTATGTCAATGTTTATAGTGCTGACATAAGCAGTGTGTGTGTGTGTATATATATTTTATGCAAATTAGTAGTTCCATTGGTTTGTGATCTGTACATGTCTTTTTCCATTCGGTCACTTGATTTCGGTGCTTATACAGTGATGGATCTGTCAGGCTTTCCCATGTTGCATGTTTTTCAGATATATTTGTTTATAAAGTATTTTAGCAGGAAGGATACATTTAGATTTCTCTGGTTTTCAGTATGTCCTGGGTCTAATAAATGTTGCTTTGGTTCCATATTAATCTATTATATGTCTTGCATCTAAATACAAAGAATGGGAGCAGAAAAATGTCATCTATTAGTTCCTAACTAAACCATACATAAATACTATGGATTATGAGAGTCAGGAAATAATGATTTAAAAATGAAATACTTTAAAAGTTTGTTTTTCTCAAAGCATCTGCATCTGATGAATTGTTGTTATTTTTGTGTTAATTTAACAAACACAGGAGGGGTGCTAATTTCTTCCAGTCTGAAGAAGCTGTTATTCTGCTGAAGAAAACCAGATGCAGCTTTTCATAATAAATATTATTTCATTAAGAGGGTTGTCATTCGTTTCCACCACGTGACACCCTAAATAAATTGCAGAATAAGTTGGGGAAGTATTGAAGTGGCAGAAAGGAGGCATTTTATGTGACATAGAACATGTACATTGTCACTTGACAGTGTTATTCAATATATGATACACACACACATCGTTACAGTCTAGGTGTGTATATATTTTTAGTTTAACCAGTATTTGTTTTTGGGTTACTAACTCGTTTTATCAATGATTATTATATCTCTAACAGCAGATTCAAAGACAGAACCGAATGCAATAGCAACACTTTGAGTTTTACTATATACATGGGGTGTGGAAACGAGACGGGTCTGTGAGTGACAGGGGACACGGGGGTCTGTGAGTGACAGGTGACACAAGGGGTCTGTGAGTGACAGGTGACACGGGGTCAGAGTGACAGGTAACACGGGGGTCTGTGAGTGACAGGTGACAGGGGGTCTGTGTGACAGGGGGTCTGTGAGTGACAGGTGACACAGGGGGTCTGTGTGACAGGTGACAGGGGGTCTGTGAGACAGGGGGTCTGTGAGTGACAGGTGACACAGGGGGTCTGTGTGACAGGTGACAGGGGGTCTGTGAGAGACAGATGACCGGGATAAACAGATTTATAGATACATGATGGAGATACAAATGATAAGCGGCCAGATACAGATAATAGATGTACCGATAGATCGATATTGTGATAGTGGTGGATATTGGGATAAATGAATATTGTGCTGAATGGCTGGACATTGTGCTGAATGGTTGGACATTGTGCCGAATGGTTGGACATTGTGCTGAATGGTTGGACATTGTGCTGAATGGTTGGACATTGTGCTGAATGGCTGTACATTGTGCTGAATGGCTGGACATTGTGCTGAATGGCTGTACATTGTGCTGAATGGCTGGACATTGTGCTGAATGGCTGGACAGTGTGCTGAATGGTTGGACATTGTGCCGAATGGTTGGGCATTGTGCTTAATGGTTGGGCATTGTGCTGAATGGCTGGACATTGTGCTGAATGGTTGGACATTGTGCCGAATGGTTGGACATTGTGCTGAATGGACATTGTGCTGAATGGTTGGACATTGTGCTGAATGGTTGGACATTGTGCTGAATGGTTGGGCATTGTGCTGGATGGTTGGACCTTGTGCCGAATGGTTGGGCATTGTGCTTAATGGTTGGGCATTGTGCTTAATGGTTGGGCATTGTGCTGAATGGCTGGACATTGTGCTGAATGGTTGGACATTGTGCTGAATGGCTAGACATTGTGCTGAATGGTTGGGCATTGTGCTGAATGGCTAGACATTGTGCTGAATGGCTAGACATTGTGCTGAATGGTTGGGCATTGTGCTGAATGGTTGGACATTGTGCTGAATGGCTGGACATTGTGCTGAAAGGTTGGGCATTGTGCTGAATGGTTGGGCATTGTGCTGAATGGTTGGGCATTGTGCTGAATGGCTGGACATTGTGCTGAATGGCTGGACATTGTGCTGAATGGTTGGACATTGTGCTGAATGGCTGGGCATTGTGCTGAATGGCTGGACATTGTGCTGAATGGTTGGGCATTGTGCTGAATGGCTGGACATTGTGCTGGATGGCTGGACATTGTGATGGATATTGCGCTGAATGGATGGGTATTGTGATGTGAGATGTATATTGTGATGGATATTGTGCTGAGTGGATGTTGTGATGGACATTGTGCTGAATGGTTGGACATTGTGCTGAATGGTTGGACATTGTGCTGAATGGCTGGACATTGTGCTGAATGGTTGGACATTGTGCTGAATGGCTGGACATTGTGCTGGATGGTTGGACCTTGTGCCGAATGGTTGGGCATTGTGCCGAATGGTTGGGCATTGTGCTGAATGGTTGGGCATTGTGCCGAATGGTTGGGCATTGTGCCGAATGGTTGGGCATTGTGCCGAATGGTTGGGCATTGTGCTGAATGGTTGGACCTTGTGCCGAATTGTTGGGCATTGTGCTGAATGGTTGGACATTGTGCTGAATGGCTAGACATTGTGCTGAATGGTTGGGCATTGTGCTGAATGGTTGGACATTGTGCTGAATGGTTGGGCATTGTGCTGAATGGCTGGACATTGTGCTGAATGGTTGGACATTGTGCTGAAAGGTTGGGCATTGTGCTGAATGGTTGGGCATTGTGCTGAATGACTGGACATTGTGCTGAATGGTTGGGCATTGTGCTGAATGGCTGGACATTGTGCTGGATGGTTGGACATTGTGATGGATATTGCGCTGAATGGTTGGGTATTGTGATGTGAGATGTAAATTGTGATGGATATTGTGATCGATATTGTGCTGAGTGGATGTTGTGATGGACATTGTGCTGAATGGCTGGACATTGTGCTGAATGGTTGGACATTGTGCTGAATGGCTGGACATTGTGCTGAATGGCTGGAGATTGTGCTGAATGGTTTGACATTGTGCTGAATGGTTGGGTATTGTGATGTGAGATGTAAATTGTGATGGATATTGTGATCGATATTGTGCTGAGTGGATGTTGTGATGGACATTGTGCTGAATGGCTGGACATTGTGCTGAATGGTTGGACATTGTGCTGAATGGCTGTACATTGTGCTGAATGGCTGGACATTGTGCTGAATGGCTGGACATTGTGCTGAATGGTTGGACATTGTGCTGAATGGTTGGGCATTGTGCTGAATGGCTGGACATTGTGCTGAATGGTTGGACATTGTGCTGAATGGTTGGGCATTGTGCTGGATGGTTGGACATTGTGCTGAATGGTTGGACATTGTGCTGAATGGCTGGACATTGTGCTGAATGGCTGGACATTGTGATAGATGGATATTGCGCTGAATGGTTGGGTATTGTGATGTGAGATGTATATTGTGATATTGTGCTGAGTGGATGTTGTGATGGATGTTGTGATGGATATTGTGATGGATGGTTGGATGTAGTAGTTAGATATGTTATACAGATATCTGCATACATAGTGATCGAAAGATGGTGATGGGTTGATACTGGATGGATTGATACTGTGATTTATACAACTTGGGAGAAATTTATGGATAGATACAGATTCACCGTTATAAAGGTATATTGCTCAGATACACACAAACAGATAAACCTATGCAGAGAAAGATCCAGAGAGATGATTTATTCCACATATAGACAGATTGCAAAATAGCTATAGTTACCCAGATACACGAATAGACAGACCAACAAACAGATACACGAATAGACAGACCAACAAACAGATACATGAATAGACAGATCAACAGATACATGAATAGACAGATCAACAGATACATGAATAGACAGACCAACAAACAGATACATGAATAGACAGACCAACAAACAGATACATGAATAGACAGACCAACAAACAGATACATGAATAGACAGACCAACAGATACATGAATAGACAGATCAACAGATACATGAATAGACAGATCAACAGATACATGAATAGACAGACCAACAAACAGATACATGAATAGACAGACCAACAAACAGATACATGAATAGACAGACCAACAAACAGATACATGAATAGACCTACAAACAGATACATGAATAGACAGAACAACAAACAGATACATGGAAAGACAGAACAACAAACAGATACATGGAAAGACAGAACAACAAACAAATACATGGACAGACAGTTTGCAAAATAGAGTTGAAAAACGGGAGAAGCGAAAATTCGAGGTCAAAATAGTCAAACCAGAAAAATAATCCCATTTATCTCACTTTACAAATTGGCTATTTGGTCTAGATTGTTCTCTTCTCCTGTCAGTTCTCCCGATTTTCACCTTTCTCTGAATAACCCTGATAGTTACTCAGATACATGTATAGACAGACCAACAGACAGATACATGGACAGACAGATTGTAAAATAGTTACTCAGATACATGTATAGACCAACAGACAGATATAAACAGATTATAGATACATTCTATTGACAAATTGAGATTTCTCTGGTTTTCCGGGAAGGATACATAGAGATTTCCCATGTTTTACAAGAAGGTTACATTGAGATTTCTCATGTTTTACAAGAAGGATACATTGAGATTTCTCTGGTTTCCTGGGAAGGATACTTTGAGATTTCTCTGGTTTCCTGGGAAGGATACATTGAGATTTCTCATGTTTTACAAGAAGGATACATTGAGATTTCTCTGGTTTTCCAGGAAGGATACATTGAGATGGGAATGATACAAAATTTAATTACAGAATCAGCGATATAAATACGATGTCTGAAATTACTGAAATGGAACCGAAATCAGGAATGAAGCCGAAATCACGAATGGAACGAAAATGAATTTCGATTTTACACATTTCTAGTCCATTCGAAAATTCCGAAAAGTTTTTGTTTCGGCTCGAAAATTTGTTCGGATCTGCCGTTTTCAGATCCGAAAATTTTCAGAAAATCAGCCGAATCCGAATGCACGAATCGGGAAATTTCGTGAAAATTCCGAAATCCCGAAACGCACATCCCTACATTGGAGCCAGCACTCTGCACCCTCAGCCTGGGCATATGCAGGATATACAGTACATATACCATCGCGTCCTTCACTGGGGAAGGATCAGTATTTGCAGGGAACCTGAGTGGGGCTCTGAGGATCCTGACCCCCCCCCACCCCACCCATGTGAGAAGGCTGAGTGGAATCTAGCCAACATGTCCTCATAATTCATGTAGAGTGGTTTTTAAGGTTTATTTAAATGCCTTTATTATACAGAAAATGATAGCACCAATAACAGAATAACATGTACTAGAATGGCTAGTGACCACAGGGGTTGTAATCCAATGGCCTGCAATAGTATTTGTATTTTATTCATTGTAGTCATTTGGCCTCATGTCCCCAATATAAAAAATATAATCTATATAAGTATCTGTCTAGAATATATATTTATAAAGTATTTTACCAGTAAGGATATATATATATATGTGTGTATATTATTTTAAATATATATAATACAGGGTTTGTGGCATCACATTGGTATTGAGGTGTCTGTGCCATAAGAGACTATTAGATGAGTGAGACATTGTGTAGTTAATTTGCATGCCCTTCCCAGAATTCCTTCCTGTGGGCATAGCACATGTTTGATTTGCTCAGTAGTGCACATGCACAAGTTTATATTCTTTCTGGCATTTTTTCTTCAAAGGAGGATATTAGTCACCTTTTTGCCCTCCTTAATTTAAATGGGGTGGGGGTGTACACACTATGGGTGTGGTGGAGGACAAAAAGTGAGATAAAAAGCCTCCACGCTATAATGGTTACGTTTATTATTGCAGAAGCCATCTGCAGAACATCACAGCAGGGAGAGGTATTAGCAGTAGGAAAAGGGAAGTGCTCATGCCACTGTACAGAGCACTGGTGAGACCTCACTTGGAGTACTGTGTGCAGTACTGGAGACCGTATCTCCAGAAAGATATAGACATCTTAGAGAGAGTTCAGAGAAGGGCTACTAAAATGGTGTACGGCTTGAAGGAGAAAAGTTACCAGGAAAGGGTTAATGATCTTAACATGTACAGCTTGGAAAAAAGACGAGACAGAGGAGATATGATAGAAACATTTACATACGTAAAGGGAATCCACAAGGAAGAGGAAGGGAGTATATTTAAAAGGAAACAAAGTAGCAAAACAAGAGGACATAGTCTTAGATTAGAGGGGCAAAGGTTTAAAAGTAACATCAGAAAGCATTATTTTACTGAGAGGGTGGTGGATACATGGAACAGTCTTCCAGTAGAAGTGGTAGAGGCCAAAACAGTAATTGAATTTAAGCAGGCATGGGATAGGCATAAGGCTATCCTAAACAAAAGATAAATCCAGGTAAAGTATCCATGTAATTGGGTGACTAGATGGGCCGAAAGGTTCTTATCTGCCGACATTTTTCTATGTTTCTATGTTCAAGAACTGCATCCCATGTTTCAAAGTTTATAGCTGCAGAGGACATTTCCACATCCCAGCAATTCACAGAATCACTTACACAGAGCTCTTGTGCTACGTTTCCCATATGCAGCAAAGAACTATGGGTAGGATATGCAAATGAAGTCCACAGCTTCTCACTTTTTTTGCATCTAGGTTCTGTGTTATTATTATTGGATCTTATAAGTAAATTCCAGACATTTTCGCTCAGTAGTTAGTTTGCAAACAGCGTTTCACTTTTCAAACATTCAAGCGTACTGGTTTTTTTTCTCACTCCATTCGTCTGCGGTGTCGGGTGTCGGGTGATCAGCTCCTGCTCGGGTTTCTCTGGCATCTTCGGCGGGGTTAATCCAGATGTTTTTGCGGGTTTTGGCGTGCATTCGCCTGGGTTTTGTGGTGAGTGTTCGGCAGGTTTGCGGCGACCTTTCCCTGCACTACGGCGGCCCTGTGGTGCTTGCTGAATACACCGCAGGGTTGCCGAAATGGGATCGCCGAATCGCACCGAATTGAGGAGAACGAAAAGTCACCGAACGTGCGGTAACTTTTCAATTCTCTTTAAATAACACTGTAATTCCCAAAAACTTTAATTACTAGCAAGAAGGGTAACACAAAGGCATACAACGTATAAAACGGCTACAACAGATACAATGTATACAACTTATACAATATATAAAACGGATACAACAGATACAATGTATACAACTTATACAATATATAAACGGATACAACAGATACAATGTATACAACTTATACAATATATAAACGGATACAACAGATACAATGTATACAACTTATACAATATATAAAACGGATACAACAGATACAATGTATACAACTTATACAATATATAAAACGGATACAACAGATACAATGTATACAACTTATACAATATATAAACCGGATACAACAGATACAATGTATACAACTTATACAATATATAAAACGGATACAACAGATACAATGTATACAACTTATACAATATATAAAACAGATACAACAGATACAATGTATACAATTTATACAATATATAAAACGGATACAACAGATACAATGTATACAACTTATACAATATATAAAACGGATACAACATATAAAACGGATACAACAAATACAATGTATACAACTTATACAATATATAAAACGGATACAACATATAAAACGGATACAACAGATACAATGTATACAACTTATACAATATATAAAACGGATACAACAGATACAATGTATACAACTTATACAATATATAAACCGGATACAACAGATACAATGTATACAACTTATACAATATATAAAACGGATACAACAGATACAATGTATACAACTTATACAATATATAAAACGGATACAACAGATACAATGTATACAACTTATACAATATATAAACCGGATACAACAGATACAATGTATACAACTTATACAATATATAAAATGGATACAACAGATACAATGTATACAACTTATACAATATATAAAACGGATACAACAGATACAATGTATACAACTTATACAATATATAAACCGGATACAACAGATACAATGTATACAACTTATACAATATATAAACCGGATACAACAGATACAATGTATACAACTTATACAATATATAAAATGGATACAACAGATACAATGTATACAACTTATACAATATATAAAACGGATACAACAGATACAATGTATACAACTTATACAATATATAAAACGGATACAACAGATACAACATGTGAGATTTGGAAAACTGTTATATTATTATTTGCATATTTTCAGAGAATAAATTTTGATTTTGAGATTTATTATTAAGGCTTTTGATACTGTTCCGCATAGAAGGCTTATCAATAAATTGCAATCTTTGAGTTTAGATTCCAATATTGTTGACTGGATTAGGCAGTGGCTGAGTGACAGACAACAGAGGGTTGTGGTAAATGGAGTTTATTCGGCACAAGGTCTTGTTACCAGTGGGGTACCTCAGGGGTCAGTACTTGGACCCATTCTCTTTAATATTTTTATTAGTGATATTGCAGAAGGTATTAATGGAAAAGTATGTCTTTTTGCTGATGACACAAAGATTTGCAACAGGGTTGACGTTCCTGGAGGGATCAGCCAAATGACAAATGATTTAGGTAAACTAAAAAAATGGTCGGAGTTGTGGCAATTGAGTTTTAATGTGGATAAGTGCAAGATAATGCACCTGGGACGTAAAAACCCAAGGGCTGAATATAGAATATTTGATACAGTTCTAACCTCAACATCTGAGGAAAGGGATTTAGGGGTTATTATTTCAGAGGATCTAAGGGTAAGTAGTCAATGTAATAGAGCAGCAGGAAATGCTGGCAGAATGCTTGGTTGTGTAGGGAGAGGTATTAGCAGTAGGAAAAGGGAAGTGCTCATGCCACTGTACAGAGCACTGGTGAGACCTCACTTGGAGTACTGTGTGCAGTACTGGAGACCGTATCTCCAGAAGGATATAGACATTTTAGAGAGAGTTCAGAGAAGGGCTACTAAAATGGTGTACGGCTTGAAGGAGAAAAGTTACCAGGAAAGGCTTAATGATCTTAACATGTACAGCTTGGAAAAAAGACGAGACAGAGGAGATATGATAGAAACATTTAAATACGTAAAGGGAATCCACAAGGTAGAGGAAGGGAGTATATTTAAAAGGAAACAAAATAGCAAAACAAGAGGACATAGTCTTAGATTAGAGGGGCAAAGGTTTAAAAGTAACATCAGGAAGCATTATTTTACTGAGAGGGTGGTGGATACATGGAACAGTCTTCCAGTAGAAGTGGTAGAGGCCAAAACAGTAATTGAATTTAAGCAGGCATGGGATAGGCATAAGGCTATCCTAAACAAAACATAAATCCAGGTTAAGTATCCATGTAATTGGGCAGACTAGATGGGCCGAAAGATTCTTATCTGCCGACATTTTTCTATGTTTCTATGTTTCTAAACAGGAATCAGGGCTGAATTTACTAAACAGGATTGTGCAATCAGCTGACACGAGAACCAAAGCGGAAAAGCGAAGCCAACAATTGGTAAACCATGCTGTCATCAAAGCACATTTCATTCCATAAAGTTTCTTTGACTGATCAGTTTTCCGCTCCGTGACCTGGTAACAGGTGTATAGGAATAAAACGCTTTCTGCCGCACGTTTCCCAAGTCATACAGGGTTATTCAAAGAGCTCCGAATTGCTTGAGAAAGGTAACCGAACAGTGAAATTCAGCGTTCGGTTACCTTTCCTGGCCATTTGGCTATCCAGAGAGCAGGCAATTCACCAAATCCTGGCGAATTGCCTGCACATACGGTGCCTGTTCGGTGCCTGTTCGAGGGCAGTGAAATCCCCATGAAGAAGCAATGCTTCGTCTATTCAGAGAACACAAACCAGCAGTGACAGGTTCCCGAAATGCCCTGTCATTCGGTGGTTTAATTCGGCAGGTTTATTCAGGAGAATCCCATAGGCTTCAATGTTAAAAATATTCCTGTTTTAATTCAATATCTTATAAACCGTTCATTATAAAATTCTGCAGTGAAGAGTCTCTTTATTTATAGATTTTTTAGGATCTTTTAAGCATTTTTCTTATATATATTTTTTTTTTTAAAAGTCCGTTTTTTTTTTTTTAGATTTTTTTTTTAAGTTTACTTATTTTTTCTGTAACAACCCTTTTTATTATCATTCCCTGGATCTCATATGCAAATTTCAGACATTTTCGCTCAGTAGTTTCTTTGCAAACAGCGTTGCATTTTCAAACATTCATACAAACTGTTTTGCTAATTTATTCACTGCCTCGTCTGCGGTGTCTGCGTCTCTGCTGCTTCGCTATGTGTGATCGGCTCCTGCTCGGGTTTTTCGACGGGTTAATCCAGATGTTTTCGGGGGTTTTCGTGTGCATTCGGCGGGTTTTGCGGTTCGTTTTCGTCGGGTTTGCGGTAGATTTTCCCTGCAATTCGGGGACCCTGTGGTGCTTGCTGAATACACCGCAGGGTCACCGAAATGGGATCGGCAAGACAAACCGAATTGAAGAGAATGAAAAGTCACCGAATGTGCGGTGACTTTTCGAATCTCTTTGAATTACCCTGATAGATTATATTCCACTTTCTGACATGTTTCTGATTCTGTAAACGTTTCATTATATTTGGCGTATAGAGACGCGCAGGGTGTTCAATAAATGGTGTTTTATACGCTTTATTAAGTCTGGGAAAACAAACTGTAGAAATGGAAAGTGTTGGCCAGGGTTGTCAAACTCCAGCCCAGCCCCCCCTCCCCCCTCGATGTTTCTGAACTACAACGCCCATGATTCCCTAGCCATCTATTGCATGGAAAGAATTCTGGGTATTGTAGGCAGGAACATCTGAGGGTGCGCGAGTTTGACCGCCTAGGTGTACCTTTGCAAACCTAAAATATGTAAACAGAGGGTTAATCAAAAAGAGCCGAACTTGCCACCGAATTGCAGGGAACAGTGAATTTCCCCGTACGGTGCAATTTCGTGGCAGTTTGTCTATTCAGAGAGCTGGCAATTTGCCAAATCCAGTTAATCGCAGATCGCCGCAATTTGGTGATCTTTGGCGGCGAAACTATCGTATAGAGAAGTGATGGTTAATCGATTCACCGAACGCTGAACTGCACCGACGTGTCAGAGAAATGCCCGGATTTTTCTGTGGTTCAGTTTGGCAGGTTTAACCACTTCCCTGTGAAGGATGCGCTCAGCTTGTGGAGGACATGCTCAGCTTTCGGAAGACGTGTTCAGCTTGCTGAAGACACGCTGAGTTTTGCAGGGGCGATCGGCCGGTATTTCAGCCGATCACTGTGGACTCCCGGTGTGGGTGGACATCTGTGTCGGCTGCGCCTCCGTGACTCTGGCCAGAGGACTTACGTCATCGTGCCAGGCACCCCCCCTGCCGGAGCAGGGAGAGTGCCTGAAGGGGAGGGGGGTCCTTAGGACCCCTCTCCCTCCCCAGTGCTAATGGCCACATAAAAAAGGGAGGCACCGCTGGGAAGGGCACAGTCTGCTTTTATTTTAAATAGTGGTTTTACTTTTTTCTGTAACAGTCCTTTTTATTATCATTCATTGGATCTTCACATGTAAATTCCAGACATTTTTGTTCAGTAATTTGTTTGCAAACAGCGTTTCAATTTTGATACTTTCGATAGTATTTTTTTTTTTACCCCCATTTCTCAGCTTGTCGGCTATTTCCGGCGGCTGGTCTGTGATGTGCTCAGGGGCTTGTCACCTTTTTTTTTGACAAGTTTAGTGTGTTTTTTTCGGAGGTTCCGGTGGGTTTTCGGTGAGCGTTCGGTGGGTGTTCAGCGGGATAGCGGTGGGTTTTCCCTGCACTTCGGAGCCCCTGCGGTGAATGCTTCATTCACCGCAGGGTAGGGAACTTTGATTCCCTGAAGTGCGGGAATGAGACGGCATCGAAATGTCGGCGACATTTCAGTGCTCTCTGAATTAGGGATGTGCATGGCTGAAAAATTTGTTTCGTTTAGTTTCGTTACGTTTTTAAATCATTTCGGTTTCGGAATTTCTTTACTAATTTCGTTTCGACTCGATTTGAAATTTCGAATCGATTCGAATTTCATATATCAATTTGATAGTTGACATCTATTCGAATTTTGGATCATTAGATAAAACCCCAATTAAACAAATTTTGCTGTTAAAAGAAAAGCTAGGGTTAAATTTTAAGCTGTGTCACAGATTTAGTATTTGAGTCAAATTAAACCGTGAAACAAAATGAATTTGTTTCATAAAGTCCTTTGCTGACTATTACTTGTAAGTTAAGATCAATTCCATAGTTTATCAATTTGATAGTTCATTTCAAATTCCATAGTTGTTCTCAGTTATTAAAATTTTTCTTTTATGATGACACAGTGTAAAATGAAATTAATTCGTTATATAGCGTTTCGTTTAATTTCGAATTCGTATCGTATCGATTCGTTATACGGATGTACTTCCGAATACTAGGCTTGTGCACCGATTTTTTTTTCGGTTCGATTCGGTTCGATTTGTTTAAACTTTTCGATTCGGCTCGTTTCGACCGATTTCTGTTTCGGTTCGGCTCGATTCGTTTTTCGTGTACATTTTTCAGAATATCGACCATTTTTCGTATTTTCGTGTCACTTTGCTCGTTTTTGTATCGACTTTTCGTAATTTCGGAAATTTTCGCTTTTCGGAATTGTGCATGTTTTCGGAATTTCGCCCGTTTTTCGGATTTTCGGGTCACTTTGCTCGTTTTTTGTATCGACTTTTCGTAATTTCGGAAATTTTCGTTTTTTCGGAACGTCTGTTCTCGTTTCAAAGCAATAAATTTCGATTTGACACATTTCAAGTACATTCGAAAATTCCGAAAATATTTCGTTTCGGCTCGGAAAACTTTTCGGATCTGCCATTTTCGGATCTAAAAATTTTCGGAAATTCGGCCGCATCCGAAAACACGAATCAGGAAATTTTGTGAAAATTCCGAAATTCCCAAACGCACATCCCTACCGAATACGAATGATCAAATTTCATTCCAAATTCAGAATTTTTTCGAAACGAATTCACATCTCTACTCTGAATAAACCCTTTAGAATCCCCAAACATTCTCGCTTTCTCTTGTTGAGTTCTATCGGGAGCAGCAAATCAAACGGCAGAAGTCTGAGACGCAAAATAAAAAATATTTAATGATTTATATTTCCAATGCTTGAAGATTATTCAAAGTAATAAAAACAAATACATACCAGAAACGCAGAGAAAATAAAATAGAATCAAAACAAACCCTTTGTCTAGATTCCCCTGTGTTTAATGTGTTGAATTCCTCTCGGGATGTAGCGCTGCGCTTCCTCTAAACACTTCTGCGTTTTCCAGATGCCCATAATGTTTTGTATTTTTCTCACTCATAACAGATTCTGTATTGTTATATAAGAATCACAGACGTCTGTGTCCGCTCTATTGACATAATTAATGGAATGCAAAGAGATGACTAAGAAAAAAAAAAATCATAGCTGTAGATTATCTAACTCGAAAACGTAATGAATGAAATGCCAGAGGTTCTCGCACTATACAATCCGTGGAAATGTCTGTGGTTAATACAGACAGAGACGGATGCCAAGATTTTTTTTTTTTTTCTTTTATCCGAGTCTGGCTCTGCGATTTGTTGGTTGTACATCTGATAGCGACCGCACAATTATATAAATATCAAATTTTATTGAAAGGGACCCGGAAAATAAAAATATTAAAACAACATTTTCAATCAGAAAAAAATAAATCTCAATAAGGGGTAAATAATAAAAATCTAACCCTGGGTCGTGAATAAGGACGCTAGGGATGTGCGTTTCGGGTTTCGGATGCGGCCGATTTTCCGAAAATTTTTAGATCCGAAAATGGCAGATCCGAAAAGTTTTCCGAGCCGAAACGAAAATTTTTCGGAATTTTCGAATGGACTTGAAATGTGTCAAATCAAAATTTATTTTGGCTCTACTTATGATTTCGGTTCCATTCGTGATTTCGGTTCCATTTCGGTAATTCTGGAAATCGTATATTTAACTATTATCGGTTATATCGCTGATTCTGTAAATTTTGTATTTGTAAATGCGTATCACTTGTTTCTTGTGGCATTCGGGTCAGTTTAGCGTTTTTTAAATCGTTTTGTTCATTTTTTTTGTTCCTTGGCTTTCATACCATTTTAATATGATTAAATAAAGTTGTGAAATGTATATTCAATTATTCATAAGAAAAAAAGGATCTTTATTTAATAAAAAAAAACACGATAGAATCGCCAGAATTATCGTAGACACTTTGAAACGAGGAGAACAGACGTTCCGAAAAAACGAAAATTTCCGAAAAGTCGATACAAAAAACGAGCAAAGTGACCTGAAAATACGAAAAATGGTCGATATTCCGAAAAAAAAGTACACGAAAAACGATCCGAACCGAATCGAAACAGCAATCGGTCGAAACGAGCCGAATCAAAGTTTAAACATCCGAACAAATCGGACCGAAAAAAAATCTGTGCACAAGCCTAAAGGACGCTCTACACTGAAACGCGGCGTTACATTCTAACCTCTAATCTTTACACGGTTACACAGGGCGTCCGTAAAGTCTCTTTACAATTTATTCCAAAGGCAAATGAAAAGACAGATAAGTAAAAATTATTACAAAATGAGACGTATATATGTAAGGTTTTTTTTGCCTCATTTAATACACCTCTATATGGACACCATTAGTTGCACGAAGCTCATCAAGACGGTGCTGGATTTCTTGCCATGTTGGCTGTAGCTCCCCTCATCAATGGTGGCATCAGTGATCCTCTGCTTTACATTAGTGATGTCCCTTTGTACCTTTGTTCCATACACCATATCTTTAACATAACCCCATAGAAAGAAGTCGTTTTGCTTCGGCGAGACATCAATTACTCCAAATGTTTACCTTGACCTTTTGACTGAATACGCGGCACCACAACTACATGACCTTCAACCAACCATCATTTCCAGCAAGATGCTGCACCACCACATTGGGGACGGCATGTTGGTGGGTTCCTAAATGAAACTTTTCCAGAGCGGTGGATTGGAAGGGGTGGCCCAATTCCCCGCCACCTCGTTCACCAGATATCACTCCCCTCCACTTCTTTCTATGGGGTTATGTTAAAGATATGGGGCCCTATTACATTCTTCACGTAAAAACGCACGCAGAACGCGTGAATTTTTGCACGAAGCGTTAAACGTTAACGCACATAAAACAACGCTGGTATTACAATCCTCGCGCATTTTTTCATCCGTCAAAAAAGATAACGCGCGTAAAACGGACGCGCAAAAACACGCGCAGCAACGTTGCGCGCAGAAATCCGTGTGCGGGCTGTGTTTTCACGCAATTCAGCCAATCAGAATTAAGAACCACAATTGTCTCACGTTAAGTTTTTGCACCTGTCAAAGTCAATCTGCGCATATATGCTGCATCAAAAAAAGAACACTCACAACTTCTCAAATTTATTGGTTTGGGTTTGTGTAGAATGTGTAACTATACTTTGCTGCGTATTTTTTGGGCTGGTGTATTTGGTTTCGGCAGGTTGATAGAATTTGTCATTAACACCAGCTTTAAGGCTGGGGTCAGACGAGCGCATTTTTAATGTGCGTTCTGGCGCACATAATTACGGCCGCACTAGCAGCAAATGACGGGCAATGACGGCCAATATACGATGTACGGTCGCACGAAAGTCCGGCCGCGCAACGCAAGTGGAAAATTAACGCATTTTTTCGAGAATGCAGAACCGCTAGTACGGACGTACAGAGTGCGCTGCGTCCGCTAGCGGTGTGTGTGCGTGATTTGGAGACGTCAGACCCTGCTCGTGTCCGGCCAACATAACGTCCAGATGCAAAAAGTTTCCTGGTTTGGATTCGTAAAACATCACGCACGAACATGCGCATCGTATGACTGTTTTCGCATATTCTGTGAAAAAATACATCAATGCGTTCGGACGCACTTTTTTACATTCGTGTGTAAAAATGCTTTCGTCTGACCCTAGCCTTAGGAGTTGCTAAAATTATGCGCGCAAAGGCTGTGCGTTACAAACTGCGCATAGATTGTAATACCATCCGCGTACCAGCGCACAAACGCATTTGCGCTCACAATGTTAAGTATAGGACGCGCGCAGAAAGTACGCTCGCGCAGCATTCGTGCAGGTTCACCCGCGCTAGACGTATACGCGCGTTTGTTTGCGCTGACCTTGTAATACGACGCTCTGCGCAAAGGGTTTTTCCCCTCGCATTAATGTGTTTTTGTGCCGGCGCAAACGTTTGAGTGAAGATTGTAATAGGGCCCAAGGTGTCGGGAACAAAGGGACATCACTAATCTAAAGCAGAGGATCACTGATGCCACCATTGATGAGGGGAAGCTACAGCCAACATGGAAAGAAATCCAGTACCGTCTTGATGTGCTTCGTGCAACTAATGGTGCCCATATAGAGGTGTATTAAATGAGGCAAAAAACCTTAAATATATACGTCTCATTTTGTAATAATTTTCACTTATTTGTCTTTTCATTTGACTTTGGAATAAATTAATGAAATTGTAAAGAGACTTTATGGACGCCCTGTGTATTATTTCAACATGAGGAACACAGCCGGTATTTCGCTATACAGGTGGCTATAAACGTCATTGCAGTCAATTTGTCTGTTTATTCATTGTGTTTCATATTGTGTACACGTTTTATTTATTTTAACAAGTCAATTAAAGATTTTTCACAAATACAGCAAATCTGTGTCCACAAATATTTTAATGTGTCTTGTTTTGATTGTTTAGTAAATGTTACGTTTTTAGATTCGAGGCACCTTCACGTTGAACTCCATAACAATTTCAATCTTTTTCAGAATTGTTTTCCGTTAAAGGAGCCAGGTCTTAAATGAAAATAAACTAATATGCGGAGGATAATTTCTACCTTAAAGGAACACGCTATTAAAAAGCAGAGTTCCCTTTTTTATGTGGGAAAAAAAAAAGGGCACAGGCTGCCCAATTATTATTATTTTTTTTCCCCCTTTGGGTTTTTTGTCCTCACCTTTTGTCCCTCATCGCGCGCGGCTCCTCCTCTTCGGCTCAGGGACTCCCGAACCTGGAAGCCCCTGAAGTTTTTCTGCTCAGTTTGCACTCCTTGCGTACCATAGGCACTTTACAAATACATATTCCCTGGCGCCTGTGCGGTGCGATGGATCAGAGTTGCGCACATGCATCGGCTACGTCTCTGAAGCAGGAAAACTTTATAAAAATTATTTTAAAAACAAAGCGACTTAACGGATTTCCCTGACTGACTCGACCAGAAAAATATCCCGTCATGTGGCTCTATATACTGTTGGTCAATGGGAGTTAGTTACCTGCTGGATGGAGTAAAGGTGACTAACATCACTGCTCTATAACCGTGAAGACCCAGGTTCGAATCCTGGCAAGAGCACCTCTCCAGTAAGTGTCCTTAGGCAAGTGTGTTCCATTAGGTGTCTTGCCCAACTCACTATATCAGCTGGGAGTCCAGTGGTCCCATTTCTACCCTTTGACCTTGGAGAAGCGAGTCAAAATCCCAGTCGGCACATCCCTCCAATACAACTGTGGAGAAGTCTCGACTTTACAAGAAGCGGGTTCAACCCAACCACCAGGTCGCTGCTCTACAATCATGGAAAGCCGACTCTATCTCACTCAGAAGATGCCACCAGTGGCGTGTCCTTGCGCAAGACACCTAATGGTACATGCTTGCTACCGCACAATATAGTGGTAACATCTCTCTGCACTTTGACCGTGGAGAAGCAAGTCAAAAATTAGGGATGTGCGTTTCGGAATTTCGGAATTTTCACGAAATTTCCCGATTCGTGCATTCAGATTCGGCCGATTTTCCGAAAATATTCAGATCCGAAAACGGCAGATCCGAAAAATTTACGAAACGAAACGAAAATTTGTTCGGAATTTTCGAATGGACTAGAAATGTGTAAAATCGAAAAAAAAATTCGTTCCATTCGTAATTTCGGCTCCATTCCTGATTTCGGTTCCATTTCAGTAATTTCGGACAACGTATTTTTTGGTTATATCGCTGAGTCTGTAATTTTGTATCATTCCCATCTCAATGTATCCTTCCTGGAAAATCAGAGAAATCTCAATGTATCCTTCCTGGAAAATCCGAGAAATCTCAATGTATCCTTCCTGGAAAACCAGAGAAATCTCAATGTATCCTTCTTGTAAAACATGGCAGAATTATCGCATCGACAGAAATATCGGATCCGAAAAACCATTAGTTTACATCAAAACGAATAGACACTTTGAAACAAGGAGAACAGACGTTCCGAAAAACACCAAAATTTCCGAAATTACGAAAAAAAAGTCGATACGAAAAACGAAATGAAAAAGAAACGAACCGAAACGGAAATCGGCCAAAACGAACCGAAACGAAAATGTACAAAATACGAACGAACCGAACCGAATCGAACCGAAAAAAAAATCGGTGCACAAGTCTATCAAAAATCCCATTCAACACTGAGTGTCCTTGGGCAAAACACCTAACAATATGGATGTGCCTACTTCACAAAATACTTGTACATCAGATTGTAAGTTCCCTTGGGAACAGGGTCCCCTGAATCAGGCCGTATCATCCATGTATGGTATTCCAATGTATCAACCCCTTGTACACTGATCTTGTAAAGCGCTGCGGAATATGTGGCGCTATATATAAAGGATAATAATACAATACTTTATCTTCGGCCAGTCCTGGATTAATGTATAAATGATGATACATAGCTATCTCATATCCTCTGGTTTTTGAAGGCAGACCTTTGTATCCATGCATAGATCCTTGGTCGAGAAACATTAATTGTATCGAGCAGCTGTGTGTTTGAAACATTTTGACAACTTCCCAAAAGGTTTGAACAATGCCTATTCATAGCGGGTACAATAAAGCATTAAACGTACCTGGTGCTGTCCGTGCCAATTTCCGTATGCCTGCAATGAGCCATGTATTGTTTGTGGGAAAAGGTGTGACTGTGTTTGCGCTATGGGTGGTAAAACACATTCGCTCGTTAATAAACTGCGTGACTGATACAGACGGAGTCGCTTAACCAGTGTTTATATAGTTTCTTTTAATTCCATCCAATCTTTTGTCCTGTCCCTAGATGGCCCTGAGTGGAAAATGTCCCTGCTTACAGTTGCTCAACTGGAATGAGGACAAGTTGTTTGCGGTGGCCCATATCCAAGTGCCTGTGCAGTAACCTTTGTCTTAACTAGCCTTTAGAGATGTTTTGGGAATGAGTTTCCTATGCCTCACTTATTAGATTTATCCAAGGGAAGCAGAGGATTTTGTTCTCCTACATTTACGCATGTTCTGATCTGGTCTCACTTCCAGCTCCAACACCACGATGAAAGTGATCGTATCCCTCCGGAGCGCTTACGTATTGGAAAGGGGAGTTCTGTAGGTAAAAGGGTTACATGTAGCTATATTAGAAGACTGGGATAGTTCCTTGTGTCACCAGACCGATTCACCAGTTATGAGAAGCTGCCATTTTGTTCCCAGAAGGCTACAGCCGGCTCTGACCTCAAACATAAAGCTATATCATGCTTGTAACACCAGTCCGTCGTTCTGCAGCTGTTCCTCTTTCCATGTTTTTGTTTTTGATCCCAAATGGGAAGTGTTCGGTGTGTGTATAAATAAAACCCACCATCTCTGTCTCTCCTTGGCTGGAAAGCAGCTGGAGGGGCTTGGAGCTGCTCAGTAGAGCGGCCTTTTGGTACATGTTAGGTACCCACTCTAAAGAGGTGCCTTGAAGTGGCAAGTGGGCTTACGTTGCAATGGCCATTGAAACAAACAAAAACCTCATTTTTGTTGTACATGAAACACATAGAAACGAGCGCAGATGACACTTTTTCCTTGTTATGTTTTATACATTGACTGGGCTGTTACTCCTGGCAGTTGCTGCCGCTCCGGTGAGTATGGGCGCGACGCCATTTTTTCTGTATTTATGTAAAGCTGGAGGGGGGCCTTCTCAATGAGACTTATTTTTTAGACTTATAGGGTTATTCAAAGAGATTCGAATGGCTGCCGAAAGGTAACCGAACGCTGAAAATCAGCGTTCGGTTACCTTTCTTGGTCATTCGGCTATCCAGAGAGCAGGCAATAAGCCAAATGTTGGCGAATTGCCTGCACATACGGTGCCTGTTCAAGGGCAGTGAAATCCCCATAGCTTCGTCTATTCAGAGAACAAAAACCAGCAGTGAAAAGTTGCCGAATTGCCCAGCCATTCTGTGGTTTCATGCAGCAGATTTATTTAGGCAAATCCCATAGGCTTCAATGTTAAAAAATATTCCCATTTTAATTCAATATATAATAAACCGTTGATTATAATATTCTGCAGTAAAAAGTCTCTTTTATTTATAGATATTTTAGGATTTTTTAAGCATTTTTCAGGATTTTTTTTAACTTTACTTACTTTATTTTTATTTTTTATTTTTTTAACTTTACTTTTTTCTTTAACAGCCCTTTTTATTATCAGTCCTTGATCTTATATGTAAATTTCAGGCATTTTCGTTCCGTAGTTTCTTTGCAAACAGCGTTTCACTTTTCAATCATTCATGCAAACTGTTTTTTTTCACTCAATTCGTCTGCGGTCAGTGGCGTAGCGTGGGATGTCAGCGCCCGGGGCCAGCCAAGAATTGTGCGCCCCCCCAACCTGTGGACATGTTAGCATGCCCCGATTCCCTTCCACCATTAGGGCATTGAACCCCTTAACTGTGATACATTGTAATGTGCAGAGTGTATGAGCGTATCACAGAGCTCCACAGCAATAAAACCCACAGTAATGTGCAGCTCACACATGGATATATATATTGCTCCCAGCAGCTCAAACATTGATATATTTTCCCCAGTACCTCAAACATGAATATATTTTCCCCCAGTACCTCAAACATGAATATATTTTCCCCTCAGTACCTCAACCATGAATATATTTGCCCCAGTAGGTCAAACATGAATATATTTGCCCCAGCAGCTCAAACATGAATATATTTGCCCCCAGTAGCTCAAACATGAATATATTTGCCCCCAGCAGCTCAAACATGAATATATTTGCCCCCAGCACCTCAAACACGAATATATTTGCCCCCAGTAGCTCAAACACGAATATATTTGCCCCAGTAGCTCAAACATGAATATATTTTCCCCCAGCACCTCAAACATGGATATATATTACCCCCTCTTGCTCACTGGCTCTGAGGGCCCGCAGGTTGGTAGGGGGGGCGGTTTGGGGCATCATAGTGGGCCCCCGCTGGTTTCCCTGTGATGGTCATCAGTGACAGTGCTCTTAATGCTGCGGTGGCGCCTGCAGCCCAGTCTAAGCACGTTGCACTGGCGCCGCCCCTCATGTGACACGTCACGTGAGGGGGCGGTGCACGCGCCACTGCGGCGTTTCCAGAGTGTGCCGTTGGCTGCCTGTGTGCACTGCTGACCATCGCAGGGCAGGGAAACCGGCGGGGGCCCACTATGGCGCCCCCAAAAAGACTGCACCCAGGGTCACCGCCCCCAGCCCCCCCACGCTACACCACTGTCTGCGGTGTCGGGTTTTTCCAGCAGCTGCTCTGCGTTGTGATCAGCTCCTATTCAGGTTTGTTCGGCGGGGTTAATCCAGATGTTTTTGCGGGTTTTCGGTGTGCCTTCGCCGGGTTTGCGGTGACTTTTCCCTGCAATTTGGGGACCCTGTGGTGCTTGCTGAATACACCACCGTAATGGGATTGCCAAATCAAACCGAATTGAGGAGAACGAAAAGTCACCGAACGTGCGGTGACTTTTCGATTCTCTTTGAATAACCCGGTTAGACTCTACATACTGGCATTTGTTGGAATATGATTTTATTTTGGGTAAAAAATATCTGCGGTTCTTCTCAACCAGATAGTTTTTTTTTCTCCATTGGCAGTTGATGCGTCCGTTGAATAAACGTCATTACTTTAGTTAATTTAGTTAATAGACACATTGGCCTGGATTCATTAAACATTGTTCCACTGCGATGTACTTCAGTAGTTAATAAAGGAAGTCGGATATTAACTTCGTGAGTGATGCCTCCCTGCGCCATCCAAAATGCCCCAAACAGGTGGTGACTGAAAAATGCCCTGGGAGGAACCAACAGTACGTTCAAACAAACGTTAAATTATTCTGTATCTGTTTTGAGGTTTTCAATTATCCAGCAATAGTTACGCTTGCATATTCTGCAGAGGAACCATTTGCAACCTGTAAAAATCAACTCTGTCTGAGGATAATTAAAAAATAACAGAATTCCTGTGCAACCTAAACATCACTTATAAAACATAACAAGACAAAAGGTTGTCACATCTGCGCTCACCCCTGTGGCTCCATGCGAAACAAAACACAGAGGTTTCGGTTTACGCAAATGGCCATTAAAGTGTAAGCTCCCCTGCCATGTCACGACACCTCTGTTTTTTGTCTTTGTCTACTGTATAGACTTATATTTTGGAGGGGGGGGGGTCAGCCGTGAGCTGTCAATTTAGATTTCTTTGAAAAAATCAGCCTAAAGAATGGAATCGAGCACTTGTTTGTTTTCAAACTTCTCAAGTTGTAACCTGATCGCGATCAACCGTACCTTATGTGTTGCAGCTACCCATAACAAGTTGGTTGAAAAAGTTGAATTTTGATGGATGCAACTTGCGGTTTCATATGGTTTTAATACTTGGTGAACGATGCACCCAGGAACAATAACTAAATATTTTTTGTTTGTGTCTGTGCCAAATGCATGGAACTTGGAGTGTTTCCTTAACCTCCCTGGCGGTCTAATTTTTGCAAAATTTTGTGTCTAAAAGCTTTTAAATTTTTTTGGAAAGGAAATGTGTTGTTTTATATAGTAAGCCTGTATTCTGTAGGAATAACTCACTGAAATCCGTGCAAGCAAGAGTCTAGTAAACACACGGAGTCCGAGAAGGTTTGAAACACGAAATAATAATTTATTATCCCAAAAATAATTATCCAAAATAATGGAAATAAATTATATTCAATAAAATAATTAAACCAAAAACATGTCTCTTTCCTTTGGGTGCTGGGATTCCTGTCCAGATGTACACTCCTTTGCCAAAGTAATACAGGACACGGGGGTACAAAATAAAGTGTATTTATTCTCAAAGCAGCTTTACAGAAATAAAAGGCAAATAAAAATAATTTGTAAAATGTAATAAGGCTTTGCTATACAAGTTTCGCTGGTGCTTGCCCAGATCCACCAGAAAAACTTGTATTGCAAAGCCTTATTACATTTTAGAAATTATTTTTATTTGCCTTTTATTTCTGTAAAGCTGCTTTAGGAATAAATACACTTTCTTGGTACCCCGTGTCCTGTTTTACTTTGGCAAAGGAGTCCACATCTGGACAAGCATCCCAGCACCCACTGCACAGCAAAGTTTATTGAAAAAAAATGTTTTTACTGTAATATTTTTTTTTTTTACAGTTTGCATTTGCTGCCTGGTCCCGCCCCCTGCGTCGTGTGACTCGCAGGGAGCGAAACCAGGAAGCAAAGTCGCCAGCTGCCGCGCTCACACTTCAGTGACTGTGGAGACGGCGAGGGAGCGAAGGATGCGGTGAGTATGCATTCAGCCCAAGTGTGGCTCGGGGTTACCGTCCAATCGCGGTAGTAAAATTTAACCCCGAGTCACACTCCGGAATACCGCCAGGGAGGTTAAGGTTAATGGAAACTATTAGAGAGACGACACAAAACTGCCTGCTTGGATACAAAATAACTCCTCCTTGTTAGTACATGTGGCCAAACCCCTTTGTATGCTTTAACCATCTAATTAAGGGTAAATGCAAGTGAGGATTCTAGATCTAGATGTGATTTAATCGTAACTCTCAACCTCCGCCACCAGTGGGATGTGATGGGACTAGTAGTTAAAGAATATCTTGTTTTCTGAGGGTTCTCGAAGCTACATGAATTATATAATAATGAAACCTTAGTCCAAAATCCCAGGAAGGATAAGCGGCTGATACTTGAGTGAATGATTTCTACTAATGCAGTTCAACAAATACCTATTGCTACATTACATTGCTTACAGTTCTGTCCAATTATATCCCATATTGTAGATGGGCATTTGTGTCAAATATTAATAAATACAATTTTCAGTTTACTATATCCACGTAAAACTCAACATAGTCTATCTTGGCTTTGACATTCATTGAAACCTGTGTTTCTGACTTCATGATGTATGTTTCTTTGCATACAGCCTTAAAGGGACACTGTAAACCTTGTGGCCACTCACTCTTACCTAAATGGTCACATTGTTGTAAGCTCCCTCTCCCTTCCTGTGAGCAGGGGCTCAAAGGGCTGATTCAGACATTCAAATGCAAGGGCTAGGTCCTGCCCAGACCCTCAGCTCAGGGAGGCCTCAGCTCAGGTTTCGGGGCTTGGAGACCTTTGGGAACTAGCCTTATCCTATTTCATCAATGCCTTCCAGGATTGAGAGCGACTGGATTGGCTGGAGCACCCACCCCCTGCAGTCACATGTCACGTTGAGCTAGAAGCATGTCCTGTCCTGCAGAGATCAGAGGCAGGCCAGAGCTTTTCACCACCGCAGATGTCGACCTTAGACTTTGTGGTGCCTGATGATACAACTTACTCGTTGGTCAAGTCCAGCAGGAATGCTGGGGAATGTAGTTCCCCCATAATTATTGCAGGAGGAACCATTTGTCCCACACACTGTGAAACCTTTAATAACTCCTCTTTCCTTAAAATGATATTTATCCTGATTTATTATGATCCCCAAAATCCCAGCTCACTTGTGTATATGTGTTGCGTGTCGTTCTATGCAATCTGTATGAGATGGTAACTAAACTCCATGCGAGATCACAACACTTAATTTTGGGCAGAATGAGGAGTTCCCACTCTTAGTTTTGTAGGACTTGACCCTTGACCTCACTCTTTAAGCCTCTTTCAGAAAATTTTTAGTTCACTTCTGCAGAGCTCATTTGTTGTGTCAGTAATAACATTGACGGAATTCCGGATTAATTTTCTGGTGACATAATCCAAGGCATAATCTCAGATCTCTCCAATAGGCCACATTATATTATAATTTGACGTAAAGACTTTTACTTAGTCGATATCGGAGTTATTCAAAGAGCACCGAAATAACCACCGGAATTTCAGTGCCCTATTGTTCCCCACACTTCGAGGAATCAAATTCCCCGACGTGCGAGGAAAATCCACCGAACCGCCGAATCGAACAGCGAAACAGACGAAAACCATTCAATCCAATGAGCTGCCGCAAAACTGTCAAACACATCAGGAAAAAGCAGACGATCCGCCGAATAATAATAAAGTTTTCCATGGGTGTGATATTCTTGTGCAATCTGGCAAAACGCAGTTATGTAAGGGAGTTGAGCAAATAATTTACGAAAGATGAATCTCTCTGCAATCAACAGCTTTGTCATCTCGCGCTTGCTCTTGCAGCTGCTTATGTACTGTGACTTTGTTTTCCAACATTCGTTTCGTAATTGCCTCTGCTCCTTCCCAGGGTTTTGATTCTTTATCTCGGTCCACTCTGATCCTGCTAATCCTTTTACATAATACTATTTTTTTTTTCTCTGTTCTCATTTTTCAGTCTTCTCTCTTATCACTACCATCTCGTCCTCCTTTCGTTGCCAACCTCGGCACACACTGCCTGCATTAGTCTCTCATTGCAGCTTTCACCTCTTTTCTCATCCAACGTCTTTTTTTTATTATTATTTTAAAATTCGGACTTTTACTTGTTTTGCCAAATTCTCACCGTCGTATATTCTCCTTCCTGCTCCTCTTATCTGGGGATAAGACTCTCGATCTTTTATATTTGACTCTAAACCTCTAGATTTTTTCACTCCGTCTCAATCTTACCATTACTTTATAGATCTACTGGAATGACAAAATAAATGTCCATTCCTGATATTATCTCTAGCCCCTCACACCTCCGCAACATCTCTCATTGAGGGGAGTCACACATTACTTTATAACATCGATCTCAAGTAATACTTATTATTATCCTTTATACAGCGCCACATATTCCGCAGCGCTTTACAAGATCAATGTACAAGGGGATTGATACATTAGAATACCACACCTGGATGATGACCTGATTCAGGGGGACCCTTTTCCCAAGGGAACTTACAAGTGTCCATAAGACTCCATTGAGGCTTGTGCTTCTGGACTGCGAGATTTGCGCAACCTCACTCTCACGAGGTCGCATCGTGGAGGGCAGGGCTGGACTGGAACAAAAAATAAGTCCTGGATGTCATCCAGACTGGCCCAATTTAATTATGCAAATATGCACAAAAAATAGAATATAAACCAACTGGATCACTCATCCAATCACGCTACAGATACTGGAGTTGCTGCAGAGCGAATGGGTAAAGCAAAGCAGTGGCACTGAGGTTGAGTGCACACCATGTCTTAAGGTGAGGTGGATGCGCAGAGTGTCTCACCGGTACGGCGGCCGCAATATATCAGACTGCATCTGGTTTACAGACTGTGAGGAAGTTCTCACCTCACCCATTAACGACAGTGCGAGCCACACGGTGAACCAGAATTCACACTGGCCCACTGAGCCATCGGCCCACCGGGAATCTCCCTGTAGTCCCTATGGCTATGCCTGGTGGAGGGAGCCTGGTGTTTAAGAACTTTTCTGGGAAGCTGCCACCCTACCTGAATAGACTGCTTCCCCCAGCAGTTCCCTCATCCTATAACCTCCGATCCAGGACCTGCACCTTACTTGCAATACCACAATACAAAAAGAAAGTGGCTCCATCCTCATTTTCCTACAGAGCACCGCAATTGTGGAATAACCTCCCAGACGCCATCAAATCTTACCCCAGTCTAAAGTCCCTTAAGAGTTCCCTATTAACATACCTCAATAAGGAATGCACCTGTAAATGTGTAACACAGTGACTATATACAGAATGCGCCTGTAAACATGTAACACAGTGAATATATACAGAATGCACCTGTAAACCTGTAACACAGTGACTATATACAGAATGCACCTGTAAACGTGTAACATAGTGACTATATACAGATTGCACCTGTAAACATGTAACACAGTGACTATATGAAGAATGCACCTGTAAACATGTAACACAGTGACTATATACAGAATGCGCCTGTAAACATGTAACATAGTGACTATATACAGAATGCACCTGTAAACATGTAAAACAGTGACTATATACAGAATGCACCTGTAAACATGTAACACAGTGACTATATACAGAATGCACCTGTAAACATGTAAACAGTGACTATATACAGAATGCACCTGTAAACATGTAACAGTGACTATATACAGAATGCGCCTGTAAACATGTAAAACAGTGACTATATACAGAATGCACCTGTAAACATGTAACACAGTGACTATATACAGAATGCACCTGTAAACATGTAACACAGTGACTATATACAGAATGCACCTGTAAACATGTAACACAGTGACTATATACAGAATGCACCTGTAAACATCCTATATAACAAAACAGTTTCAAGTCTGTCGCTGTCAAGCACTGAGTGCGCATGCGCGACGAACTTTGAAACTGTTAGAAAAAAAAGCGGAGCCGTTGGAGCGGCGCACGCAAAGCGCCTCTCCACCGGCTCCGCTTTTTTTTTCTGGCCTCAGCCCTGACCGCCGGCGTGCCTCCCTGCTCGCCAGAGGCTGGGGCAATGTAGGCCCACCAGCGAGCAGGGAGGCACACCGGCGGTCAGGGCTGAGGCCAGAAAAAAGCGGAGCCAGTGGAGAGGCGCTTTGCGGAGGCTGGGCCAATGTAGGCCCACCGGCGAGCAGAGACTTCAAGATGGCCTTCCAGTTGAAGTGGTAGAGGCCAAAACAGTGATTGAATTTAAGCAGGCATGGGATAGGCATAAGGCTATCCTAAACAAAAGATAAATCCAGGTAAAGTATCCATGTAATTGGGCGACTAGATGGGCCGAAAGGTTCTTATCTGCCGACATTTTTCTATGTTTCTATGTTTCTATCCATGTGTGAGCTGGGGCAAATATACAGTTGTGTTCAAAATTATTCAACCCCCACTGAAATTGAGTGTTTTGGCCAGTTTGACATTGATTTTGATCATTCAGTCATCTTGCTTACAATTAAATCAAAGAGGCACGTGTAGGTCAGACAAATATAACATAACATTTATAATGAAATAACCACAAATGTCTTTTCTGTGCTCACATCATTATCAGTTTTATTCAACCCCCAAGTGACATTCAATCTTAGTACTTAGTACAACATCCTTTTACAGTTATAACAGCTTTTAAACGTGAAGCATAGCTTGACACAAGTGTCTTGCAGCGATCTACGGGTATCTTCGCCCATTCGTCATGGGCAAAAGCCTCAAGTTCAGTCACATTCTCAGGCTTGCGCACTGCAACTGCTTTCTTTAAGTCCCACCAGAGGTTCTCAATCGGATTTAAGTCAGGTGACTGCGATGGCCACTCCAAAATGTTCCAGCCTTTAATCTGCAACCATGCTCTAGTGGACTTGGAGGTATGCTTGGGATCATTGTCCTGTTGAAAGGTCCAACGTCTCCCAAGCCTCGGGTTTGTGATGGACTGCATCACATTGTCATCCAATATCTCCTGGTACTGAAGATAATTCATGGTACCTTGCACAGGGTGAAGCTTCCCTGTACCTGCAGAAGCAAAACAGCCCCAAAGCATGATTGACCCCCCGCCATGCTTCACAGTAGGCAAGGTGTTCTTTTCTTCATAGGCCTTGTTCTTCCTCCTCCAAACATAGCGTTGATCCATGGGCCCAAACAGTTCTAATTTAGTTTCATCAGTCCACAGAACACTATCCCAAAACATCTGTGGTTTGTCCACATGACTTTTGGCATACTGCAATCGACTCTTCTTATTCTTTGGAGACAGCAAGGGGGTGCGCCTGGGAGTTCTGGCATGGAGGCCTTCATTACGCAGTGTGCGCCGTATTGTCTGAGCTGAAACTTCAGTACCCACATCTGACAAATCTTTTCTCAGTTCCTCAGCAGTCACACGGGGACTTTTCTCCACTCTACGCTTCAGGTAGCGCACAGCAGTCGAAGTCAGCATCTTCTTTCTGCCACGACCAGGTAGCGTTTCAACAGTGCCCTTTGCCTTGAATTTGCGAATGATGCTTCCTATGGTCTCTCTTGGTATGTTTAACATCTTTGCAATCTTCTTATAGCCATTGCCCTTCCTGTGAAGAGTAATCACCTCTTCTCTTGTCTTCCTGGACCATTCTCTTGACTTCACCATGTTTGTAACCACATCAGTAAATGTCTAGAAGGAGCTGAGTATCACAGTCATTTTAAAGCTGTCTAATTGGTGCTTATTATGCTTTATTGCTGCTCCGTGACATCCACAGGTGTTTTCAATACCTGATTGAAAACACTTGAATGAACCTCTGTTCTTCAGAGTGGTAGTCTTTAAGGGGTTGAATAATTGTGTCAATGAAGAATTCACAAAAGAAACATTTACTACTGTATTACAAAACCAATTGATGTCATTTTAGTTGCATATGGTTCTTTAAAAAGTCCTTGTAGGATTTCATTCTGAATACAATTACAAATGTCACTAAATTCCCTAAAACCCTTTACAGCATTGGGGGTTGAATAATTTTGAACACAACTGTACCCATGTGCGAGCTGGGGGCTCTCTGTAATAAATATGCCCACTTACAATCTAAGTGGGTCCTGTTCCCGTGAGCTTACAATCTAAGCGGATAAAGAGGAACCCGCTCCGTGAGTTTACAATCTAATAAATAAATGTATTTTGTAATGCACTGTCAGCTGCGTGCGCACCCATCACAGCTGCTTACTCGGCCCTCCCGTTGCACGTTGTACGTTGCATTTATAAAAAGAGATACTCTTAGATAGGACATTGAAAAGCAAATATGTGGACACGGATTCTGAGCTGGAAACAATAACAATAGACTGCCCTCCGGGCAGGCTTAATAACTAGTGTAAAATAATGACTATTTCCTACATATTTATTTTCTGGCTTAATCTGTATATTTGTGGTTTTAATATCTTGCATTTTACTACTTTGTATTTCTGTAACAATTCAACGTTCTTGAACCCAGGACATACTTGAAAACGAGAGAAATCTCAATGTATCCTTCCTGCTAAAATACTTTATAAATAAATAAATAAATAAAACTAGTTGTTCCCAGTCTCACTCTGCCCCCGTGGCGAAGAACTGGAGCTGCCCTTTTCCCTAAGGGTGAGAGGAGCATATGGGATTGAACCCCTTAAGGACCAAGGATCTTTAAAGTCAATGCTTTTATGACGTAACCGTTTCGTCATTGGTCCTTAACCTTCCTGGCGTTACAATTCTGACATAATTTCTATGTCAGAACCGTTACAATTTTTTTCAGTCCCCTAGCGGTATTAGTGCGGCTCGGGGTTAACTTTCAGCGCTGAGAGCGGTATCGCCAAGCCACACTTGGGGCTGTATACATTACCTGGCCCTGCGCTTCCTTGCTGTCCCCCGCTGTTGCCTCCGGACGATCGCAACGTCAAACTTCCTGGTCCTCCTCTTGGGAGATGGGAACCAGGAAGCAAAATGCTGCGATCACCGGGGGAGAATGCGATCGCGGGGGTCAGCGAGGGAGCGCAGGACAGGTATGTATCTGTCGCGTGTGCGGTCCTGGATGTGAGCCCAGCAGGCGGCGACACAGAAGGGAGGCCAGACAGGATACCAAGCAACGAATATATCTTTAATGAAACGTAAATAGGCCTTGGCAGCAGGCACTGGAAAGAACAGAGGACTGCAATACTGGACAGCACAGGCAATGACTGGGTTAATGTCCATATGCAAGGGGTCTTGGCTGGCTGAGAGGTGTAGATATTCCTTAACAGGGGTTCGGTACACTGTATATAACCAAGCAATATAGTCCAGGACTAAGCTCCCCACTCCAGGCAGCCACAGCACAGAGAACAGTTATATATGATGCTGGCCAAAAGCATCTCCTCAATCACCTGCTCGAGACAACTGAAAGCTGCCAAAGAGGTGGAGGTGCTCACCGAAAGAGGTGTACCACATGCCATAGAGTTGAGCCTGGATTAATAAGGCTCCACCATTGGTGAGTGAGACCAATTTTTTTATCCTGTATTCATCTGTCTTATCAAGTTACGCTATGGGAGCTATGTTTCTCCCCCTCTCTTTGCATTTGAGGTGAACAAGGAATCTAAAGAAGGGAAGTGGTCCCTCTTTATTTGGCCCAGTGCACTTCGAACCAGAGCCTGGATATTGTAGGCTCTGGAAAGCGTAAGTGCCCCTTTTTCCCGTTAACAACCTTAGTCAGAGTGTTCAGACAATACTGCACTATCACTCTCTTTTTTTCTCCCATTTTTCCCTTGTGAGGATCAGGAACATATTAGGACCTTAAGGAGAAGATACCTTACCTGGATCCCCACACAGGCCTGGACGGTATAAGTGAGGGACATATACAGATTTCTTTATTTTCACAAGAGCACATGTTTTTTCTGTGTGCACCTTAAACTTTGCGGTCATACATTTTGAAAGACTGTTTATCACTTTTGTTCTATTATGGATTTTATCTTTTATGGACTTCCTCTTTTGAGGATTTTTTATGGACCTTTTATAGATTTTTTATGAATTGTTTTTAGAGGTTTCTATTATTATATAGTCACTGTTGCACTTTTTTTCTGTGTTATTGGTAACACTAACTCAGCTCCCCACTACCTTGTCCTCACTAATCACCAAATACACCCCAGCCCGCTCCCTAAGGTCAAACAGTGACCTGCGCTAGCTTCCTCCCCGCATCACCCTTCCCATATTTAGACTGCAGGATTTCTCACGCGCAGCCCCCACTCTCTGGAACGCTCTCCCTCTGCTGTCAAGACTTTTCCCCTAACTTCTCTTCCTTCAAACGCTCCCTTAAAACGTTCCTATTTAGGGAAGCCTACCACCCAACTCACTGACGCAATCATTCAATCACTCTCACCTTACAGTCCTTCTTCTTTTCTGTTTCCAACCCCAACCCTCCTAGATTGTGAGTTCCTACGGGAATAGGGCCTCATCTCCTCCTGTATGGTTTGTCAAATGTTGTTCAATGTATTGTAACCCTGTCTATACTGTGCTTATTGGTACAGCGCTAGCGGAATATGCTGGCGCTTTATAAATAAAGAATAATAATAATAACACTAACCTACTCAGTCACTGCAATTTATGCACAATTGTTTGCACCTTGCACAATATTAGCCTGTTCCGGTACACGGTAGCACTTTATCACCGGTCATTCCGACTATGCACATATCCCTCGTTGAATATAGGGATTTACCGTTTATTTAGGACCTATCCTTTTGTACCCACTCCTATATTGCACTAAGTCACTTTAAACTTGTTTGCCACGAATACTGTTATATATCTCTGCAAATTCGTATTTAAACGTATAGTCAGACCCTTATTTGCGCCACTAGATATATATGTATGTCTGTGCGTGGTATCAATGCATCCCTACTCTATACACGGCGCTCCGTGTCCATATAATATATATGATCAGGGGTTACCTTTTTTTTTATATTTTTATACTATTCCTATTAAATTAACAGTAATTTTTGATGTATTTTATTCAGTAGAAACATTTTTTGCCTATATAACATGTGCTTTGTGAAAATAAAATGGTTTTGTGTGTATATTTTAATTTAGTTAGTGGATTCCTGTCCAGTGCGGTGAGAAGCAAACATAATGTAGTGTAGACGCGCTGCGAGGCGGAGCGGAGTGAAGTCAAGCCTGCAAAATGTTTGTTTCTCTTCGCTTCGCTATGCTTTGCGTCGCTACACGCTCAGTGTGTCTCAGCCTTTATTCCCGCATCGCTAGCTTACCGAATCAGTTTGTATACTTGTTACTGACCCAGGTTTTGCAATACATGCCAAACAGCAGACTCCTAGGAGCGGACCCTGACAGTATTCAGCCCGAGTGTGGCTCGGGGATACCGCTTTCAGCAGTGAAAGTTAACCCTGAGCCACACTCTGTAATACCGCTAGGGAGGTTAAGGGGTTAATGGGGGTTTTTAGAGCATGTTAAATGATTTTGCGTTAACAGAATCATTTAGCACCAGCTTTTAGGAGTTGTTAAAATCTTTGCTTGCACATCCAGACGATAAATTGCGCCATCACTGTGTAATACCTCACTTGTCGAGACGCGAAAAATAGATTGCGCTCCCCATGTTAAGTATAGGAGACGCAGAGTAAGGTAAACTCACTCAAGCTGCGATGTGCAAAACTTTTTCACCCGATTGCAGCGTCAAGATCAGAATATCGATCCCAGGCATTATAATTATTCTAGCTATTCATTATAATTCTAGCGCTATCGATTACATATGGCACCCACTATGGAATATAGCCCATTGTCTCTCTATTACTTGTTTTGACATTCTTATATGGTAAGTCAACAATTTTGATGGCCCTACCCAATTTGAAAGGTGTCTTGAAGTGCAAGTCATTGACAAATCGCAACTTTTCAACCAACCAATCTTTTGGAACATTTTTCCAGTTTGAGTGTCGTCGCAAACCTGGCACAAATTGACATTTAGTAAATAAACCTTTTTGTATGAATTCAGGCGCGCACACACACTTCCCACTACTCCTTGGTAATTATCCTAGCTGATTTGTATATACCCCTAATTAACTGCATGTGCACTAAAGTGTGCCAGTTTAGTGTGTGGGAGGTTATGTTGATTTCAAGGTTTATTGTTAATCTGGGGGTTTATGCTTCAATCCACAAAAAAATAGTTGTGGGAGGTAGTGATAGAAAGGCACAGGAAAAAAAATTGAGCAGGGGTTAAATGAGGGAAAAGTGGATGTGCGTCTTCCAATTTCATAAAACAAACTTGAGATGCATTCTCTTGCCCCTGCCAGCTTCCTGTCTTAAGTCAAAGGCAGGGTGTCTCTTGGTGAGGAGATGCCAGTTGGTGCCAGGCAGCCTGCAGCTTCCATTACCTGCTTGCATAGGGCTTTTTAAGTGCTTTTGGCTCCATAATAAGACATAATTGAAAAGATTTGCTCATCAGAACAGCCACAGTCTACAGAGTTCTCTTGCTTCTCTAAGTCACATAAAAACCAGTGTCAAAAATCATCCTAATCCCACCCTTTTTAAAATGGTTAAAAAACATGTCAGCGCACTGAGTTTTTCTAAATAGAGCAGAATTAAAATTCAATGAACGAGGAATAAAAGCTTGTTTTAAATAAAACGGACACCCTTTTTTGTTTCTATTCATCTTACTGCAGGATAGCTAGGAAGATGGACATTGTGGGTCGATATCCATATGATACTCTGAAAGAACTGAGAAGTAATTGCAGATGGTGTAAAATTTAGGAAACTAGAGTATTCATGATTTCCATCTGTGATCATTATTCAATCCCCTTGGGAGGCTGCTTTCGACCATTATTTGGTGAGTGATCTGGTGACTGGTGTTGGTGACTGGTGAGGAGCTGGTAATTGGTGAAATAACTCCTGATCTAGATGGGACGTCTTACTCTTATGGTACCCAGAGGATTAACAAACCACTGCAGCTTCATGGACTTTAAAGCTGGTGTTGTATTGAAAACAGAGGGAGACTGATCTCCGTTGGGATCCGTAAGTGAAGCCAAAAGAATGTAATTTACTTCACTTTACTTTTAAAGATCTCCATTCAGTGCCCTCAACAAGCAAGAGCTTGCTAGGTTAACCTCTGCAGTGGGTAATGTATAGCTTTTGCAACTACACATAAATGGTTTCTTTTGTAGGAAGCTGGATGCACCATGCTTGACAGGCTGTGTGTTAGAAGATGTTTAGACAACATTGAGCAAAGAACAAAAAGCAAAGTTAAACCAGTTTATTAATCCCTGACACAGTAACAGCTCCTATACAAACTAAGTATAGGAGCATTATCTTACAAGAAGCAGTTGCAACAGCCAAGCCATCACTTGGGCTGTACCATGCATAATGTGTGTGACAGGATAGGACAGCGCTCCATCACTTGGGCTGTATGTTGCGAGACAATTCAATTGACATATAAAGAATGCAAAGACAAACGTTGAGCAATTACAATTATTCTTTTATTTAATTACTTTACATTTTATTTATGTATTTTCCACTTAAATATTTTTTCAATAAAATCATAAAAGCTTTGAATTCCTAGTGGTTCCCAACCCTGGTCCTCAAGTACCCCTAAAAGGCCAGGTTTAATAAATATCTGAAACACAGCACAGGTGATATAATATGTCTTTCAGTGATTGCAGGATTCAGTCTGCATTTCTCCAAGGGAATCCTTAAACTCTGGCCTGTTAGGGGGTACTTAAGGACCAGAGTTGGGAACCACCATCGTAGACCTTTGGAGTCATGCAGAATCATCCTTCGGCACACAGGAGAGAAACAAATCCATGTAGGGGAAACCTACGGGGAACCTTTGTAATGAATTAAACTTCCCTTTGGGCACCAAGAGGTTAATGGTCCAGTAGATTAAGAGGAGTTGTAAAAATGCAGCGGGATTAATAGGGTTTTGGTTTCTGGATGTGCTTTTTTTATTATTAGACCTGAATTTGATTTATTATAATCAATGTGCAGAGAAAAAATGGTTTTGCGCCTATTCCATAACAGGGTGGCTGCGTAGACCAGACGTATCCAGCCTGCTTCATGTATAAAACAAGAAAAAATGGTTTGTCATTTGTGCTCACCCCTGTAGCTCCATGCGAAACAAAACTCAGAGGTTTTGGTTTTCTTGAATGGCCATTAAAGTGTATGTCCACCCTCCATGTCACAGCAACTCTGATCAGGTGTGTCCTAACCTAATGAAACCAAGAGCTTCTTTGTAAGCAAACACACATGCTCATGCTGCTTATCAGTCATGAGAGAGACTGGTGGGTTTACACACTTTATTATAACCTGTCTTCTCTGCACTCCAGCTGCGATTCATGCTGCTGCTTGTGCTTCCCATCTCTGGGCACTATCAGCTGCCTTGAGCTAAAACCAGGAAGCTAAGGGGAAAAATTTGCGTTCGCTAACTTCACCTTAGTGTCCCGGTTTCCCCAGCAGATCGCGGGGCAGGCGCGGAGTCTGGCAGCCTGCCCCTTAGCGATCGCTAAGCTCACGGATGCTGGGGCAGTGCTACAGCGCTGTCCCCAGCATCCCCTCCATGGCATCTATAGGAGTCCATGGAGGATAGTGCTGCCGGGTCACATGACCGGCAGGAACTCGCCTCTTGCGAGATCCTGCTGATCATTGGAGGGAGACGGGGGGCTTTCTTCCCCCAGTCTCCCTCTGCTCCCTATGGCCAGAAGCAGCGGATCGGGCCGCCGTTCTTGCTGTGGGATAAGAGCTGAGTATTTGGTTTTCAGGGGGGTTTTGAGCTGCAGGTAACGGATTCTGCAGCAGCGGAATCCATTACCTACACCTCGGAGCTAGCGGTAACTTTTTCAGTTAGCGCCAACTCTTAGTAACTAGCATTAGGACCAAATGATCTTAACGCTAGTTACTCTGTGCTTTCACTTTGCTCTCCCCATTTTAGGTATAAGGAGCACAAAGTACAGTTATCTCACGAATCACACGAATCGCAAATTAACGAGCGCTAACGGGTTTTTTAACCTGTTTGCAATTCGAAGGCGATGTGGCCGCAGCGCTATGACCTCCTTAAAGCTAACGCTGGCGCTAGTGTTACCTTGAAGGAGGTGATAGTCCTCCATGTTTTATACTTTGTGGCTTGTATCCTGTTATGCTGTGCACTGATGATCTCACAATGCCACAGGCAGCACATCAAAGACACAGCTGATAAAATGAATCTGAACAAATTGATAAACTGAGATCTCTGTAAGATTTCAATCAATCATGAGGGTGAATCTGCTAAACTGAGAAATGACAAGGAAATGGCTTGTTTCAGACAATTTAGGCTCAAATAAATGTTGTGCAAGTTGGCTTGTTTTACTTAAATTGCTGGAAAAAGGAAAGCTTTCTTTACCTCTTAGTGAAGTGATGGGCCCCACCCCTGAGCAAGTCTGACCACAATGCTCCTAGCTACTTTACAGGAAATCAGGTGGCAGCATGAAAGCACTGGTGTACACCTGTGTAATTGGGAGGTGGCATAGGTGCAGATTTAGGGTGGGGGATGAGTTAATTGATCCAAAGCTTTTCTGGACCCGATCTCTCAAAATAACATCCCGCCACCTCATCCACTGGTTATATAATAATATGTATTACAATATCTCCTGTTACTCCAGTAAATCTTGCAGACACAAAGCTCCACAGCCGTAAACCTGAAGATGCACTGAAAGCGAAGTGCGTACAGATGCGCTCAGCATATACAGCCCCATCCTGTCCATGCTCAGCAGGCATCAGGATGCATTGCTGAGCACTCAGAGTTGAATATACCCAGCTTTGGCCGCTATGCGATCGCATCCAGTCAGTGTATCTCAGTGTATACCTATTAGGTTAACAAAATGATTTTTTTTTTAAGCTTTATTATACCTATTAGGTTAACGAAATGAAAGGGATTATATGATTGGTAGAGGTGAAATCCCCGCCAAAAAGAAGACTCCTAATTGGGTAACCATTGAGAGATTAGGGTATTTAAAGGGAGCAATGGTCATTTGATCTGGAAAACCAGCTGAGGAAGCCACTGAGGATATCTCAACGGGCGAAATGCATTCTGGTCACTAATTATTCCCTAATTTTATATTTTTGTTGTATGCTGTGTTTTATTAAATTTTAGATTTTTACTCCACTGCATGGGGTTTTATTTGAAGTTGTACCCTACAACAACTTCTGAGCCTGATTCCTAAGGACATACAGTTGTGTTCAAAATTATTCAACCCCCAATGCTGTAAAGGGTTTTAGGGAATTTAGTGTACATTTGTAATTGTATTCAGAATGAAATCTTACAAGGACTTTTTAAAGAACCATATGCAACTAAAATGACATCAATTGGTTTTGTAATACAGTAGTAAATGTTTCTTTTGTGAATTCTTCATTGACACAATTATTCAACCCCTTAAAGACTACCACTCTGAAGAACAGAGGTTCATTCAAGTGTTTTCAATCAGGTATTGAAAACACCTGTGGATGTCACGGAGCAGCAATAAAGCATAATAAGCACCAATTAGGCAGCTTTAAAATGACTGTGATACTCAGCTCCTTCTAGACATTTACTGGTGTGGTTACAAACATGGTGAAGTCTAGAGAATGGTCCAGGAAGACCAGAGAAGAGGTGATTACTCTTCACAGGAAGGGCAATGGCTATAAGAAGATTGCAAAGATGTTAAACATACCAAGAGAGACCATAGGAAGCATCATTCGCAAATTCAAGGCAAAGGGCACTGTTGAAACGCTACCTGGTCGTGGCAAAAAGAAGATGCTGACTTCGACTGCTGTGCGCTACCTGAAGCGTAGAGTGGAGAAAAGTCCCCGTGTCACTGCTGAGAAAAGATTTGTCAGATGTGGGTACTGAAGTTTCAGCTCAGACAATACGGCGCACACTGCGTAATGAAGGCCTCCATGCCAGAACTCCCAGGCGCACCCCCTTGCTGTCTCCAAAGAATAAGAAGAGTCGACTGCAGTATGCCAAAAGTCATGTGGACAAACCACAGAAGTTTTGGGATAGTGTTCTGTGGACTGATGAAACAAAATTAGAACTGTTGGGCCCATGGATCAACGCTATGTTTGGAGGAGGAAGAACAAGGCCTATGAAGAAAAGAACACCTTGCCTACTGTGAAGCATGGCGGGGGTCAATCATGCTTTGGGGCTGTTTTGCTTCTGCAGGTACAGGGAAGCTTCAGCGTGTGCAAGGTACCATGAATTCTCTTCAGTACCAGGAGATATTGGATGACAATGTGATGCAGTCCGTCACAAACCTGAGGCTTGGGAGACATTGGACCTTTCAACAGGACAATGATCCCAAGCATACCTCCAAGTCCACTAGAGCATGGTTGCAAATTAAAGGCTGGAACATTTTGGAGTGGCCATTGCAGTCACCTGACTTAAATCCGATTGAGAACCTCTGGTGGGAATTAAAGAAAGCAGTTGCAGTGCGCGAGCCTAAGAATGTGACTGAACTGGAGGCTTTTGCCCATGACGAATGGGCGAAGATACCTGTAGATCGCTGCAAGACACTTGTGTCAAGCTATGCTTCACGTTTAAGAGCTGTTAGAACTGTAAAAGGATGTTGTACGAAGTACTAAGATTGAATGTCACTTGGGGGTTGAATAAAACTGATAATGATGTGAGCACAGAAAAGACATTTGTGGTTATTTCATTATAAATGTTGTTATATTTGTCTGACCTACACGTGCCTCTTTGATTTAATTGTAAGCAAGATGACTGAATGATCAAAATCAATGTCAAACTGGCCAAAACACTCAATTTCAGTGGGGGTTGAATAATTTTGAACACAACTGTAGGTTAGGTCCAAGAAAGTGTGAGTATATTTCTATTCCACTTTTCTGTTTTCCATAGTATTACAGTCTATGCTATGCCCTGTCTGTATCCATATTTAAGGGTGTAAAGACTTGAAGTATCAAGACTACCTGTATCGAAAAGGGCAAGTGGGTAGCCGTTAATAACCCAGAGGTGCACCATCCAGAGCCAGGAAGGCTCTATTTCACGTGAGTGTGCTGACGCTTCTTTGGTTTATCCATGTGGTATACATCAGATCACACAATGATGTTTTTCCTTTTTTGAGGTTACCCTAGGAAGAAAGCTCTCTTCAGGATCTGGGAAATCTACTCCTGGGACTTAAAGAAAGGAACATTGTTTTTGCTGCACTCCATCCCCTTGGACTTTTGGTATATATTTTGGTGGTTTGGGACAGGAACCACGTCCGAGTGCCTGTAGCGTTCCTTCCTTAATATCTTATATTTACAAACACAATATGGCAGCGCTGATATCTCAGGCTTAGGTTGATGTCAGACGAACGCAGTCTGAGCGCATGCTGCGTTCGTGCACAACGGACGGACGTACTGACGGAAGATACTGTAGACACCACACGGTCCTTTTTTGTTGACGTAGAAAAAAAAGAATTATGGGAAACAAAATTTAATATGAAAAATGATAATTTGAAAAGGATATGAAAAGCCATTTTGTGCGTCAAGGTGCTCGACGTCGCAGATGTGCTGCATCTGACATTGCATCACTCACACAGAACGCTACACGGACGTGGCGCAAGCTGCGCGTCCGTCTAGCAATTTTACGTTCTTGCTTAACTTGCATCCGTTTGCCACGTGCATTGTGCGTACACAGTTCGGTGCGCACGTACTTCATGTGTGGGTCTCTATTGCTCATGAGTCTATGCTACAACGGACGTTAAACTGTGCGGCAACACGGACGTGATCACTGCGTTCGTCTGACGCCGGCCTTAATGCTCACAGAAATGTGCAATGTGTAGGAGTGTATAGCCAGATAAGTGGATAATAACTGTATGCCTAAATGTGTGGCTTAAACGCATGGGCAATGGCCTTGAGAGAGAATGGGGGAAAGAGAGGTCCCCTCAGCTTTCCTTGTACACATGGGCAAAGTGTTTGTCTGGGATTTGTTGTATTGATGGAGTTTATACCTTGATTAATCACCCTAAAGTTAATGAATTCCCCCAATTAACATATAGTGATTTAATTCTATGCATTTTCAGTAACTTACATTGGGAAGGCCAACCCCTCAGATTTTTAGGTATTTCCCTTATGGTGCTGACACATCGGAAAGATGGGGAGGTGGAATAGATAGACAGATCTAAAGATTGAAATACAGTTATTGTGGCTGAAGTCACTTAAGACTTAGAACTCTGGGCACCTGGACCTGAGGAGGAGGTTCTACAGCAGCTGTCTAAAGTAAAGACAAATAAGTCAATGGGGCCTGATGGGATCCACCCTAAATTATTAAAAGAGCTCAGTGATGTAATAGCAAAACCGTTAACAGATTTATTTAACCAATCCTTGCTAACGGGAGTCGTCCCAGAAGACTGGAAATTAGCAAATGTTGTGCCCATTTACAAGAAGGATAGTAGGGAGGAATCTGGGAACTATAGGCCAGTTAGTCTTACGTCAGTAGTGGGGAAATTAATGGAAACCATGTTAAAGGAAAGGATTGTTGAACCTCTAAAAACACATAGATTACAGGATCAGAAACAACATGGGTTTACCTCGGGGAGATCATGCCAAACTAATCTTATTGATTTTTTTTGATTGGGTAACAAAAATAATAGACACAGGTGGTGCAGTAGACATTGCTTATTTAGATTTCAATAAGGCTTTTGATACTGTTCCGCATAGAAGGCTTATCAATAAATTGCAATATTTGAGCTTGGATTCCAATATTGTTGAATGGATTAGGCAGTGGCTGAGTGACAGGCAACAGAGGGTTGTGGTAAATGGAGTTTATTCGGCGCAAGGTCTTGTTACCAGTGGGGTACCTCAGGGGTCAGTACTTGGACCCATTCTCTTTAATATTTTTATTAGTGATATTGCAGAAGGTATTAATGGTAAAGTATGTCTTTTTGCTGATGACCCAAAGATTTGCAACAGGGTTGACGTTCCTGGAGGGATCAGCCAAATGACAAATGATTTAGGTAAACTAAAAAAATGGTGGGAGTTGTGGCAATTGAGTTTTAATGTGGATAAGTGCAAGATAATGCACCTGGGACGTAAAAACCCAAGGACTGAATATAGAATATTTGACACAGTCCTAACCTCAACATCTGAGGAAAGGGATTTTGGGGTCATTATTTCAGAGGATCTAAGGGTAAGTAGTCAATGTAATAAAGCAGCAGGAAATGCTGGCAGAATGCTTGGAAATGCTGGCAGAATGCTTGGTTGTGTAGGGATAGGTATTAGCAGTAGGAAAAGGGAAGTGCTCATGCCACTGTACAGAGCACTGGTGAGTCCTCACTTGGAGTACTGTGTGCAGTACTGGAGACCGTATCTCCAGAAGGATATAGACATCTTAGAGTTCAGAGAAGGGCTATTAAAATGGTGTACGGCTTGAAGGAGAAAAGTTACCAGGAAAGGCTTAATGATCTTAACATGTACAGCTTGGAAAAAAGACGAGACAGAGGAGATATGATAGAAACATTTAAATACGTAAAGGGAATCCACAAGGTAGAGGAAGGGAGTATATTTAAACGGAAACAAAGTAGCAAAACAAGAGGACATAGTCTTAGATTAGAGGGGCAAAGGTTTAAAAGTAACATCAGGAAGCATTATTTTACTGAGAGGGTGGTGGATACATGGAACAGTCTTCCAGTAGAAGTGGTAGAGGCCAAAACAGTGATTGAATTTAAGCAGGCATGGGATAGGCATAAGGCTATCCTAAACAAAAGATAAATCCAGGTAAAGTATCCATGTAATTGGGCAGACTAGATGGGCCGAAAGGTTCTTATCTGCCGACATTTTTCTATGTTTCTATGTTTCTAAATTATTTTTGGGAGGTGTGGGACTGTGGGTTTTGGTGGGTCTGACGTTTTCTATTGTTCCCTAGCCTTCCCCTGCACCCCTGGTAGGTACAGAGTGTCTATTTTCTCTGTCTCTGATTCCCTGATACCTGTATGCCTTTGGAGATGAGTTTTATAAGTTCCCTAATGTATACTGTATTGTTATTGTCCTAAGTGTATCAATGCTCCCATCTAGCCCCCAGATGGGGGTTAAACCAGATCTCTGCTGGCCTTTGTCCTGGTACCTCCGCCCTGTCATGAGGTGGAGATTAGTTCCTTTGTCTGTTAGACCAAGGCTCCTGTGTGTGTGGGAGGGAGGGGCTAATCAACATGTAAATACCTTTGTTAGGCTGTCCATCCCATGTGTGTGTTGTCCCATGGATTCTCTTGTTCCTTCCTTTCCCTGGCTATGCACTGTCGTATATATATTGACTGTAAACATAAAATATATTTGTTTGTGACTTACCCACATTTTCTGCTGTAGCTACACCAAGCCTTGGCTGTGACTGGATACCTGGCTAAGATTACTCTGTGTGTCTGAGCAATTATAGGAAATGTTAATAATGGAGGAGTCTGTTACAATGCAAAACAGAGACAGTGGTCATAAAGTAAATTTCATATATAATGTGCAGGTTATATAGAGAGTTACATAGACAAAAAAAACAGTCAAGACTGCTAGTAAGAGTGAGAAATAGTGCATGAATTGAGAGGAAAGTGATGGGAGTTTTCCACATCACTGGATTCAAGTAATTGTAGATCTGATTAAAAGTCTGACGCTATTGGCCATTGAGGAGTAAACCATTGTATATCCTTTCCAAAAGCATTGAGTTCGTTAAATACGTAGCTCTAATTTTTAAAACACTAGTTGGCTTAAGCTGCTTGGTTTTTTAACTTTGTTTAATAATTGACTTCTTTTTATTGGATGATGCTCGGCATAACAGCAGCTGTGTTTTGTTATCTAATGCTCTCTTTAATACCTTAAAAAGGAGACAAAGACCTACAGCCAATCAGTTAACTTAATTGGCAGAGTGTTCCAATGTCGCTTTATAAACCAGCCAGCTGAATTCAGCATTTTTCATTATCACTGCACAGGAAAGGGTTGCAGGGAATGCGGAGCACAGTTGGTCCTTGTTTCCAAGCTCAGAAGAGAAGGCAAATAAAGTAAATCATACAGAAAGAAAAGCAGAAAGTATTATGTTTACATATATTTGAATATTGTGCATCTCCCATCCGCTTGGTTTTGTCAATTTAAAAGGTCGAAACTGGAAAAGGTCATCATTCCACATACTTGTGTATTAGAAGCCAAGATGCATTCCAAGGCTGGTCCCAGTTGCAGTGGAACGTCAGCTGGAGGTGCCGTTGGAGAACCTCTAAGCAAAAATATATTAGAAGAGGAAGTTATGTGACGGTTTGGTGGAAAACCTAACAAATTACAAATGTGAATGAACAATTCGAAGATCAGCAGCTAACTGACGAGTAGGTTTCTTGCAATTCCGGTTTGTACATTTGGCATTATTTAGACGTTTTGAGGTGGCTAATACAATGAAATGTGAGGAAAATACCAGACATTCTCCTACATACTGAAACATTTGTACAAAAACAGATGTCCCCAAATTTGAGCCTCTGGAGCACCCAATGGCTTGCAGTGGAAGGTAGGAGTGCTACGGGCAAAGTCCGAGCAGGGCCGGTGCAAGCATTTTTGTCTACTCAAGCGAAGATGCATTTTGGTGCCCCCCCTATCCTTGCTATTCCTATCGGGAGTATTTGGTGTCTTTTCACAAAGCAAACATGCCACTGAACATTGCTCTTTCAAGGACAACCTCTAGCGGTAGTCTGAGTCACTGATTCGGTGACACTCCTGTGCCCCAGTGCCAATCTATGCTGTGCCTGGTGCCTCTCCTGTTCCACAGTGCCAATCTAGCTGTGCCTGATGCCCCTCTGTGCCACATTGCTAGTCTATGCAGTGGCTGGTGCCCCTCCTTTGGCAATGTGGCCAACGATGACAATGCACCACGCCACCTCTGCTCGCTGGGCCAGAGTGAGAAGAACGAGGCGACGCTGCACCTGCGCAGGGTCTCTCCCTGGCTGTCAGCGCTGCCGCGGCATGACACTCACCGCAAGTTTTAACCGCCGCCCAATACATATATATTTTTTTGGAATTCTTCCGCCCCCTCAAACTGGCAGGAAGCCAGACAGTAAGGCGGCGCCTGTGCCGCCTTACGTTAGCGCCGGCCCTGCGTCAGAGGCAATAAATATGGGTAGGGGTATGATGGAAAATGCATAAAACAAGGATCCATGTAAAACTTAAAATGGTAAGCTATAAACTTGGTCTAGAGGAAATGGCAAAAGTGTGATGGAGAAAGCGGTAGGGTTGCAACAGTTGGGTTTCTGAGCACTGAACTGATACATGGCACGATTTTTCCCCTTTGTGCGTATCAAAAAGAGACGGGCAACCATCACACTTATTAAAAAGAATGACAGCACTGAATATGGGGAGCAGGTAGGATGAAACCTAAAACCATAATATTCCTATATGTTAGCCTGCCCTCTGATTAACATAAATTCTCTAGTCCTTACAGCAATAACATGTGGCCTGCATGTCACGCTCGCACCACCAGACTCGCGCCAAGGTGGGGCCCAGCAGGTTCAGGTGGAGAGCCCCTATATGCAGACAGTAGTATAGATGACAAGAAACAACACCGGGTTAACCACAGACCTCTGCACGGCAATACCCAAAGAATCCCTGCACTGATAAGCCGGTCTTTAATGTAGCCGGATCTGCACTAGAGGAAAAGTTTACCACGAAGCCCTCCAGAGTCTTAGGAGTATACACAGACCAGGCTATCAATACAAATAGTACAGTCAAGGAATCAGCATGAACATAGTCAAGAGAGAAAGCCAGGAGTCAGAAAACCAGAGAGCATACAATATCTAGATGCCGGGGTTCAGAACCAGGAGGGTTGTCAGACAAGCCAATAATCAGTACACAGGAAATCAGAATAAACAATAAACAGAAAACTAAAACACAGCAAGGAAACCACCATAAACTGAAATAACACAGGAGTAACCAGAAATAAATCGGAAACACAGTGGCAGGAGCAACAGACAGGGAAACAGGATCGGAAGTAATAAATCAAATATACTGACAGAAACAGGATACAAACAGCAAGCAGCTCTCAGGATACAACACAAACCACAGAATGAATCAGGAAGGTGAAAATCATGGAGCAATGCACTATGGGCACATTGCTCTAAATAGGGAGGAGATCAACACAAGAACAGACAGGTGAGCTGGGAGCAGAAAAGATTAACCCCTTAGCTGCAACCCAGGAAATAAAACCTAACACAAGGGCTAAACGGGTTATAACACGAATACAGAGCACAGGGCTGGGAACGTGGAACGTGACACTGCATAAATAAACTGCATTTTTTGTTGTGGGTGTACCATCTCTTTTTTTTTCTCTGTAAAGACACCCACCCTCTGTGCAAGGGTATGTTTAGCCTCTTTCTCTGAAGACCTCTTAGGGGAGAGTTCTTGAGGATGGGTGACTGAACTCACACCTTTGCATGTACATCTACATCTCCTTTTTGCGTGTCTATTCCGAGGTAGATGCTTAATTAGCGCCCACCGTCTGAAACAAAATGCAATGGCACTGTGCGTATCTGCTTCTGAAGTCCATAGGTGTCACGGTGGGTCAGGGGATGGGGCGCCTGGCAGCAGCTTCCTCGCTGCTCGCTGGCCAGGCGCCGAATGTAAACGCTTCCGGGTGCGCTCACGTGGGACGCCGAGGGGCGGGGCCTGGCGTTATGACGCGGACCCGCCGGGTTTAAAACCCAGTATCACCATTACACCGGTGCCCTGACGTGGTATTCACCTCCCGCAGAGCTCTTGTGTATTTGGCTATCTCCTGTGTATAACCCTTGGCATTGGCAAAACGAATCCTCCTGTGTATGACCCTTGGCATTGGCAAACGAACCCTCCTGTGTATGACCCTTGGCATTGGCAAACGAACCCTCCTGTGTATGACCCTTGGCATTGGCAAACGAACCCTCCTGTGTATGACCCTGGCATTGGCAAACGAACCCTCCTGTGTATGACCCTTGGCATTGGCAAACGAACCCTCCTGTGTATGACTCTTGGCATTGGCAAACGAACCCTCCTGTGTATAACCCCTGGTATTGGCATTTACTCTGCTCTAGGTTCTGCCCTTAACGTTGGTACCGAGGTCAGTCTATGTGGCACCCTAAGCACGCATCAGATTACCTCTGCTATTACTAAAGTCCTAGGGAGGACTTGTGATCTGTTCTGTACCCCTGTCTGGTGTTTCCCTTTCTTTATCTGTTACCTGCTTCATTGTCTATATAGCTTTGCCGACCATTCAAGGATTGGAAGAGTAGAAAGGGAGCTACATAAAGAGATCAATATCTTGGTAGTCAGAAGGATTCGTGACAATACTCTATTCCATACCTCTGTCTGGTGTTACCCCTTGTTTATCTATTGTCTGGTTAATAGTCTTCCTAGTTTTGCCGACCATTCAAGGATCGGAAGGGTAGAGAGCGGTCTGCGTAAAGGGACCACACTTTTGGTAATCAGAGGGATCCGTGACATTACGTCAGGGCCAATGGATCCCGCAGACCTCTCTAACCAGCTGGCACGTATCGCAGCCAGACAAGAGGAACAGGACCATAGGATGGACCAGATTTCTCTCGCTCTGCAAACCCTGTTAAATCGGTCCAATACAGGTACCACAAACCCTCCAGATCCAGTGTTACCTAGGGTCAGTTCCGTCCCCCTGAAGGACATAGGCTTAGTATGAAGGCACCCCTACGCTATGATGGTACACCAAGCCTATGTCGGGGGTTTTTGACTCAACTCGAGATCTTGTTTGAGAACAATCCAGGTTCTTGTATGTCTGATAAAGCCAAAGTAGGATATCTGATTAATCATTTAACAGAAAAAGCTTTATTGTGGGCTACGCCGTTGTGGGAAAATAAGAACCCATCATTTATGACTATGAGGGTTTTACCTCTGAGTTAAGACGTACCTTCGATCCCTCTAGAAGGGCTACCAATGCGGGTAGGTCCTTGTTTCACATCAAACAAGGTAATAAGAGGGTCGCCGATTATGCCATAGAGTTTAAAACTTTGACTTCTGAGGTACTTTGGCCGAACGACGTTTTTAACCTTAGCCTTTACCGAAGGCTTGAACGAGGCTTTTATGTTTGAGCTGGCTCCCTTAAAATTACCAGAAAGTCTGGACCACCTGATAGATTTCTGTATAGCCATGGACGATCAAATCAGGGAAAGGAGACACCCCAGAGATAGACCCAGAAGGGTCTTACCTCCTTTACCCTCGTTACCCAGACACACCAGTACGTCAGGTGGTTCGGAGAATGTGAAAACAGATTTGCCAGTCGTTGAACCCATGCAAATAGGGAAGACAGGTATTTCAGAAGCAGAAAGAGCGCACAGAAGAGAAAAGGGGCTCTGCTTCTTTATTGTGCAGGGGCAGATCACTTCCGCCTTCAATGTCCTCAGAGACCCAGGGTTAGCAGGGCTGAACATAGCAGAGTGGGATTCAGAACAGGAGACACCCAGGTTATCGGTTCTCTGTATGCCTCCTTTGTGGATAATGAAAAAAAAAAATCCAGGATTCTGTTACCGATCTCCCTAACCTGGGAGGGGGTTCACCTCAAGACTGAGGCGTTCTTAGACTCTGGGGCCTCAGGCAATTTTATGGATAAGAATTTTGCTGCCAAAAACCTCCTACCTCTGGTTCTCAAGGAAAGACCTCTAATGGTGGAGGCCATAGATGGTAAACCCCTGTCATGTCCACATATCACTCACGACACAGTCGATGTATGTATGAAAACAGGAGTTTTGCACCAGGAAACAATAAGATTTCAAATTATTGAATCACCCTCATGTCCTGTCGTTCTTGGGTTTCCATGGCTAACAGAGCACAACCCAGTTGTCGATTGGGTCCAGAGAGACATAAAATGTTGGGGTCAGAGTTGTCAGTCTAAGTGCCTAGGCAGAGTTAATGTGATTGGTAGCCTCAATATTGCCACAGCCCCTCCTTTGTCCACAGAGGTTCCTGAATGTTACTGGCATTAAAGGAGGTGTTCTCTAAAGCCAGGACTGAGGTCCTACCACCACATCGTCCATATGACTGTGCCATTGATTTACTCCCTGGTACGATGCCTCCTAGGGGTCACGTATACCCTTTATCACAAAGAGAGAACGACATTATGGAGGAATACATAAGGGAGAATCTGGAACGAGGATTCATTAGACGGTCCTCCTCTCCAGCAGGAGCAGGTTTCTTTTTTGTTTCCAAGAAAGAGGGAGATCTGCGACCTTGCATCGACTATAGGGGTTTGAATAGGATCACTATAAGAAATGCATATCCCATACCTCTCATAACAGAATTGTTCGTGACCGATTAAAAGGGGCTCGTGTCTATACGAAGCTTGATTTACGCGGAGCGTACAACCTGGTCAGGGTTAAAAAGGGAGACGAATGGAAAACGGCTTTTAATACACGTAGCGGGCATTATGAATACCTGGTGATGCCTTTTGGGTTGTGTAATGCGCCAGCCGTCTTCCAGGACCTTATAAACGACACTCTAAGGGAATTTCTGCAAGAATTCGTCATAGTGTATCTGGATGATATCCTGATATACTCTCCTGATGTGGACACTCATCATGTCCACGTGAAACAAGTGTTGAAAAAACTATTGAAGGCTGGATTGTACTGTAAGCTAGAAAAATGTCTATTCGACATAGTAACTGTGCAATTCCTTGGTTATATAATAACTCCTGGGGTTTTTCAAATGGATCCTAAGAAGCTCTCAGCTATTCTTGACTGGCCTCTACCCCAAGGACTTAAAGCCATTCAGAGGTTTCTGGGGTTTACGAACTATTACCGAAGGTTCATTAAAGATTTTTCGGCCTTGGTGGCCCCCCTCACGGCTATGACAAAGAAAGGGGTGGGAAATCAGAAATGGACACCTCAAGCCACTCAAGCCTTTGAGGCACTAAAGCAAGCTTTTACTACTGCCCCTGTTCTCCGACATCCAGATCCGGCTCTGCCTTTCCAAGTAGAAGTTGACGCCTCCGAACTAGGTCTTGGTGCAGTCTTGTCCCAAAGGGAGGCTCCTGACAAACCCTTGCATCCATGCGGCTTCTATTCTCGGAAGTTGTCCCCGGCAGAGAAGAACTATGACATTGGAAATAGAGAATTGTTAGCAGTCATCGCGGCCTTGGCCGAATGGAGATACTTATTAGAGGGGTCTAAGGACCCCATCGTTATCATAACCGACCATAAGAATCTCACGTACATTGGAGATGCCAAACGTTTAAATTCCAGACAAGCGAGATGGTCATTGTTTCTTTCAAGTTTTAACTACGTGCTTACCTATAGACCTGGGTCCAGAAACATTAAAGCAGACGCATTGTCGAGACAGTATGAGTCTTATGAACATAATATCCAAGATCAGCATCCCATTGTACCCCAGGAAAGGATTATAGCCGCTACCACGATTAGTGTCTCGTCTCCTCTAATGAAAAGGTTGCAGACCGTCCAGGGCGCAGCTCCGGGGGGAAAACCTCCTGCGAGACTCTTTGTACCTGAGAACGAAAGAGAGGAAGTACTTAACATCTATCATGATAATAAAACTTCCGGGCATATGGGTATCACCAAGACTGTGTCTAGTATCAGTAAACTCCTCTGGTGGCCACGTTGCGCCGAGATGTCAAAGATTACATTGCCGTGTGCGAAGTGTGCACAAGGCAGAAAAGTCCCAAAACAGCACCCATTGGCTTACTCCAGCCTTTGCCAATCCCCGAACGACCCTGGTCACATGTAGCCATGGATTTTATAGTAGAGTTACCTGAGTCAAGAGGGAATACAGTGATACTTACGATCATAGATCGATTTTCCAAGATGGGTCACTATGTTCCTCTTCGGAAACTACCTTCGGCAGCTGAACTGGTGCCATATTCATTGCCAACGTGGTCCGCATACACGGTGTCCCTCTGGAGATTGTTTCTGATAGGGGGACCCAATTCATCTCCGGATTCTGGAGAGGGTTTTGTAAGAACGTAGGGATAGACCTCTCTTTCTCTTCGGCTTATCACCCCCAGACCAACGGAGCAGCAGAACGAGCCAACCAAAACATAGAGAAATATCTGAGGTGTTTTATATCAGAACAACAAGATAACTGGTCAGACCTGCTACCATGGGCAGAATATGCTTTGAACAGCGCAGTGAGTGAATCCACAGGACATTCCCCTTTCTTCGCTGTTTATGGTTTTGATCCTCCCGTGCTCCCCGCGTCGTTTCCTGATACCACGATTCCTGCTTTAGATGAGCAACTGGCATCATTGAAAGAGACTTGGGGGAGAGTGAGACGGGCACTGGAGGAGAGTAGTGCCATCCAGAAAACTAAGGCCGACAGACACAGGAGGCAGGCACCCGTGTATCAAGTTGGGGACAGGGTTTGGCTGTCTTCACGTAACATCAAGCTCTTAGTGCCTTCCATGAAGTTGGCTCCTAGGTATATCGGTCCCTACTATAAGATTCTACGGCGACTCAACCCTGTCTCCTATGCTTTGGCGTTACCCCCCCATTTTAAAATACACAATGTATTCCATGTAAACCTTTTGAAGCCGTTGTTATGTAACCGGTACACCAAAGTCCATGCTCCACCGCCTCCTGTCTCTGTGGAGGGCGAGGAGGAGTTCGAAGTTAAGGCCATTCTGGGTGCCAGGATGTCTAGGGGGTCTTTGCAGTACTTGGTCGATTGGGTGGGTTACGGTCCGGAGGATCGTTCTTGGGTACCGGCTGCGGAAGTCCATGCTCCTAGGCTAGTGAAGGCCTTCTATTTGGCGCACCCCCGTGCCCCTGGGGGTCGTCCAGTGGCCGCCCCTGGAGGGGGGGTTCTGTCACGGTGGGTAAGGGATGGGGCGCCTGGCAGCAGCTTCCTCGCTGCTCGCTGGCCAGGCGCCGAATGTAAACGCTTCCGGGTGCGCTCACGTGGGACGCCGAGGGGCGGGGCCTGGCGTTATGACGCGGACCCGCCGGGTTTAAAACCCAGTATCACCATTACACCGGTGCCCTGACGTGGTATTCACCTCCCGCAGAGCTCTTGTGTATTTGGCTATCTCCTGTGTATAACCCTTGGCATTGGCAAAACGAATCCTCCTGTGTATGACCCTTGGCATTGGCAAACGAACCCTCCTGTGTATGACCCTTGGCATTGGCAAACGAACCCCCTGTGTATGACCCTTGGCATTGGCAAACGAACCCTCCTGTGTATGACCCTTGGCATTGGCAAACGAACCCTCCTGTGTATGACCCTTGGCATTGGCAAACAACCCTCCTGTGTATGACTCTTGGCATTGGCAAACGAACCCTCCTGTGTATGACTCTTGGCATTGGCAAACGAACCCTCCTGTGTATGACTCCTGGCATTGGCAAACGAACCCTCCTGTGTATAACCCCTGGTATTGGCATTTACTCTGCTCTAGGTTCTGCCCTTAACGTTGGTACCGAGGTCAGTCTATGTGGCACCCTAAGCACGCATCAGATTACCTCTGCTATTACTAAAGTCCTAGGGAGGACTTGTGATCTGTTCTGTACCCCTGTCTGGTGTTTCCCTTTCTTTATCTGTTACCTGCTTCATTGTCTATATAGCTTTGCCGACCATTCAAGGATCGGAAGAGTAGAAAGGGAGCTACATAAAGAGATCAATATCTTGGTAGTCAGAAGGATTCGTGACAATACTCTATTCCATACCTCTGTCTGGTGTTACCCCTTGTTTATCTATTGTCTGGTTAATTGTCTTCCTAGTTTTGCCGACCATTCAAGGATCGGAAGGGTAGAGAGCGGTCTGCGTAAAGGGACCACACTTTTGGTAATCAGAGGGATCCGTGACAATAGGACTCCATGCAGCTCTTTGTTTCCCGGGCCGAGAGCTCTGCGTAAGTCCTCTCTTGCGTGATAACGCAGTGTGCAGAGGAATCAAGGGAGACTAGGGTCTATGTTTTCCCAGTCTCACTCAGCTCTCCGCAAGAGGAAGCATCAGACTGCACCGCCCTCTTAACTGCGGGATTAGAGGGGAGTTGGGATTTGTAGAGGGGGGTAGGTTAGAGTAGTAAGTGATTTTTGCAAAAGTCCTAGAGACTGAAGAAGGGGCTCTGTCCCCGAAACATCTGTTTTGTGTTTGTCTCTCCAAGTAGAGAACAACTCAAACAAGTGGACCATTAAAAATCAGTTTGAAGTATATACTGTACTTCTATTCAGACAATGGTTGTGCCATGTACTACTATTCAAACAGTGGTTGTACCATGTGCTACTATTCAAACAGTGGTTGAACCATGTGCTACTATTCAAACAGTGGTTGAACCATGTACTACTACTCAAACCATGACTGTACCGTGTACTACTATTCAAACAGTGGTTGAACCATGTGCTACTATTCAAACAGTGGTTGAACCATGTACTACTACTCAAACCATGACTGTACTGTGTACTACTATTCAAACAGTGGTTGTACCGTGTGCTACTATTCAAACAGTGGTTGTACCCAGTGGTGTATTTTGGTCTAGGCCGACTAGGCCTAGGCCTAGGGCAGCACTTTCCAGGGGGCGGCGGCCCGCACTGGGTGGCCCCACCCCTAAAAAAATAAATAAAAAAAAAATAAAAAAAATTTAACTTTTGCCAAGTATTTTACCAGGAAGGATACATTGAGATTTCACTAATTTTCAAGTGTGTCCTGGGTAGGCAAGGTCTAGGCTTTCACTTTCCAGGGGGCAGCAAAAAACCTCACCACTAAATGGGTTACTCACAGAACACCGAAATGACGCCAACTTTTTGGTGTTCTGTAGTTCCCTGCACTTCGGAGAATAAAATTTCCCCACCCTGCAGTGAATTCACCATTCACCGCAGGGTCCCCAAAGTGCATGGAGTCGGCCGCTGAATGCTGCCACCGCAAACCCGTGGCCTGCTGTTTTCAAAAGAACTACTGAACGAAAATGTCTGGAATTTACATATAAGATCCTATGATTGATAATAAAAAGTTCTGTTACAGAAAAAAGAAAAACTGCTATTAACCCTTTCGCTGCTGAGGCTTTTCCCGCCCCTGTGCTGAGGTCATTTTTTACCTGTTTTGCGCATCATGTTTAAACGTGTTTTTAAGGCTTATTTTAGTATATGACATCGACATATTATATAGCGTTCTTTCCGTCAGACTCGGTAGATTCATAATATGTCATTATTATATGTATACGTTATGTCATGTTTGTATATTATAACAAAAAATGCAATAAAATATGTATTTTCAATAATTTACAGCGTGTAAAGTGTTTTTTTCCACATTTTAACATGCGAGCAATTGCGGTTATATTTTGTATGGGGTGCGCTTGTTAAAAAAATTAGAGATGGGGTCTCGTTACATTTTTTTTTGGGGAAAATGACACCATTTTTAACAAACGCACCGCATACAAAAATCGTTAATGCAGCATCATTGTTCACATTATAATTGAAATGGGAACAATATTGCTGCATTAACAAAACAAAAAAAAAAAAAAAGTGTTTATTTTTTTTTTTTTTTTTTTTTTATTTTTTTTTTTTTTACAATTTTTTTTACTTTCATGTTTGGTATCGTTGGAACGGCCATGCTCTGGCCGATCCAACGATATCAAAATTTAACCCCTAACTGCCACGGATCGGGAGATAGGGAGTTCATTGGAACTCCCTATCTCCACAGTTCGTGGCAGTTAGGGGTTAATGCTAGGACTGGCGTCATCGTGCTACGCACGATGACGCCAGTCCTCTGGGGGAGTTCCCGGAAGCTTGGCCGACATCCAAGATGTCGGCCAGCTCCCGGGAAGGATCGCAAATCGGCGCTTTTCAGCGCCGATTTGCGATCCAGCTCCCCAGGGGTTAATGCCAGGCATCATTTGGAAGGGCAGGCTGTGCCCTTCCAAATGATGCCTGGGTTAAGCCCCTGTGAGCCGCCGATCGGGAGGGAGAGAGGTCCGAAGGACCTCCCCCCCTCCCTTTCAGGCGCCTCCTCCGCACATGCGGGGGGGCGCCTGAATTATGTGTCATCGCGGGGGCGCGATGACACATAATAATGGCGGCCACTGCTCCGGATGCCGGGCTGACATCCAGGATGTCAGCCCGCACCGGAGGGGCCAGCGATCGGCCGGAACCCGCCGAACGCTGACCCCAATGCGAGGACGCGCTCAGCGCGTCCTCCGCATACCAGCGGCAATGCTGAGGACGCGCTGAGCGCGTCCTTAGCATTGAAGTGGTTAAAAAAAAGGGGGGGGGATTTTGCCCAAAAAAATCTGAAAAATGACTAAAAAGGTTCTAAAAAAAAATAATCAATAAATAAAGACTTTTTACTGCAGATTAAAATAATAAATGGTTTATTAGATATTGCATAAAAACGGGAATATTTTTAACATTGAAACCTATGGGGTTCCCCTGAATTATTATTATTATTCTTTATTTATAAAGCGCCAGCATATTCCGCAGCGCTGAATAAACCTGCTGATTGAAACCACCAAACATCAGGGCATTTCACTGCCATTTCTCTGCTGTTTGGTGTTCTACTGTTCTCTGAAAAGATTAACCATTACTTCTCTATGGGGATTTGCACTGCCTTCAAACAGCACCGTACTTGCTGGCAGTTCGCCAAACTTGTGTGTGAGCATATCACAGAGCAGTGGTGTACTTAGGGGAGTGGCAGAGGGCGGGCCGCCCCAGGTACCAGTAATTATTGGGGTGTCATTAGGGGGTACTAGGAGGTGCCACTGTCACTGTGTATCAGCTTTGAGCTGTGTTCTCAGACAATGAGCAGTGGAGCAGGGCGTTTGCATACGGTCCTGTGTACTACTATTCAAACAATGGTTGTACCGTGTGCATCTATTAAAACAGAGGCTGTACCGTGTGAGTCTATTCAATGTTTTTTTGCTTCAAACAATGGTAAAAATGTTAATGGAAGTAATTTCCTGTTTTAAGTACATTAAGTAAAGATTATTGTTTTCTCCAGCATGTTTTATTCTCTATTACAAAAGTCAGCCGTAAAATGGCAACTTTACATTAGGATACTGAAGGCTGGGGTAGAAGCGCTGAAGGTTTCTTATGTGCCTGTGAGGGTTAGAGTAATAGAAGAGACTGCGATAATGTCGCAGACATCTGAGGAGGTGGCGTACAAGGCAAATGGTCACCTCACCGTAATTCTCTTGGAGGATAATAACCGGAAGATCAAGTGATAAATGGAAAGTGATCAGCGGCTGCAGTGACCGTAGCTAAAGAGTGTCCAATACTCGTACCGGTCAGGTAATCTCACGGGGAGTCCAGGAACATATCTTAACTGATGACACACTCGAGAGCAGTATATGCGAGGTTTTTTTGTGGCGTAGGCATGTGTGTGGCTGAGGGAAATGGAAATTCCCATGGTAACCCCAGCCAGGTCATTGTTGCTGCTGCCTCTTTCCGTGTTTTTTTTTTTATTTATATATGGAATTCCAAAGTGGAATTGTTCCTGGTGAGAGTATAAATATAAACCCACCAGTCTTTCTCTTGGCTCAGAAACAGCATGAGGACATGTATTTGCTTAGAAAGCAGCTTTTGGTTTCATTAGGTTAGAACCCACCTGACCAGAGGTGCCGTGACGTGGCAGGTGGGCTTACACTCTAATGGCCAATCAAGTAAACCAATACCTCTGATGTGTTTTGTTTCGCATGGAGCCAAAGGGGTGAGCTCAAATGACCACCTTTTTTTCTTACATTTAGTACATCTGTATATGTTACCCAAATTTTGTTCCCACCTTAATTTTATGGACCTTTTGAGACTTGTTGGTCAGAATTTCTGCTGGGAAACGAACAGACCTATACATGTTTTCTCTTTACCTCCTTTCCCGATGAGAGGAGAAAAAAACGTTACCCAATAGTCAGTGTTGCAATGGTGATTAATTGACAAAAAAAATACTGAAAGAATGAAAAAGTTTAATGTCAAAGAAGGAAAGTTACAAGAATTATAGAAACGTAACAAAAAAATACTTATTCATTAAAGTTCCGCTGCACCCATTCATGAAGGGAGAAACCTGTGTTTCGGCGACTTATTCCCTGCGTTGTACCCAAATCCTACTTTCGCAAAACAGATGCATTTCACAGACATGTTGACCTTTTACATGGGATCAAAAGACGCGCACTGTAAACACAAAGCTATAACATGAGCAATCCCATACTGCATTGCACAGACAGACGGCTCACCTCCTTTAATGATTAACCGGGAGGTGAGGACATACGATCTGATGGTCATCTACCAGGTCACATTGTATATACTGCCCAATGTAATATATGTTACACAATGTGTTCTTTTCCCTGGACTTGGGACTCTCAAATTACTGTTTTTACGTTATGCTTTTTGAAAATAGAGTTCGTGACCAAAAGGAAACTGTAGAAGGAAGCCCTGACCCATGTATTTTAGCATATTTATTTTTTCTTGTAATTATATAGAACAATGGGCTTTATTCCCTATTTCGCACTAACTTGGGCAAAATCTGCCCCTGCGGGTTCCCCCGTAGCTTTCCACGTTACTTCGATATTCCGGGGCAAACGCTACCTCAGCACCTTGCCATGGAACGCAGTGCTAACTGCTGGGATACTCGCGGTAGCCGCAAGAGTCACCTCCTGGATTCCATAGGACTCCATGGAGAGTAGCACTTCCGGTCCGTGAGCCCTGCACGCTCCCGTGAGATCACAGAGGGAGACTCGGAACTATGTTACCAGTCTCACTATGCTCGTGGCCAGAAGAAGTGGAGGATCGGGCCACCGTGCTCGCCGCAGGATGTGAGGGGAGTATGGGATAGAGGGGTGCACTAGTTTCGTAACTAATCTCGATTCGTTTGAAAATTCCTTAATTTGTGTTTCGGAAGTACTTCCGAAATAACAAGTTGGTTTCATCCGAATTGAAACGAAAACGAAACGGTATATAACGAAATTGATTTGTTATATTGTTTCACAAGAGAACCATTGATTGAATGACTGATTTGTTTTTTATGATCCGAATCGATTTCGAATTGATGCCAAATTACAAACTAAATTATGAAAACGAATCCGTTTCCTTTTACTGTTTCACAAAGCACCCCATCCCTGTTAATTGGCTGTGGTGCTGAATCTGTTGTATTCAGCACCACAAGACAATATACAACTCATTATTTAGCCCTAGCTTGCCTTTTAACCCTCACATTTAACCCTAATCTAACAGTAAGTGAGCAGGATTCGATTTATTGGGGATTGTTTTTTAGTGATCCTAAAATTCGAAGTGAACCCAAATTACAAACAAAATTATGAAAATGAATCTATTTCGGTTTACGGTTTCACAAAGCACCCCTTCCCTTTCACTTGGCTGTGGTGCTGAATCTGTTGTATTCAGCACCACAGGTCAAAAGACGGCTCAATATTTAACCCTAGCTTGCCTTTTTAACCCTAATGTGACCGTAATTGAGCAGGAATTGATTTAGTGATCCGAATCGATTTCGAATTGATACCAAATTACAAATGAAATCACGAAACAAAATTTCGAAACAAATCCATATCCAAACAAATTCTGTTTCAGACGAAATTATTTTCAAACGAAACTAAACAAATTTTTCAGCTGTGCACATCTCTAGTATGGTTTTTATGGGGGGTGATAAATGATTTTGCAAATATGGAATCGGCTGGGTGGAGTAGAGGTAACATCACTGCTCTGCATGGAGAGAGCCTCTGGAGACATGGGTTCGATCCCGGCCAGAGCTCCTCTCCAGTAAGTGTCCTTGGGCAAGACACCTAACGGTACATACTCGCCACCCAGGACATACTTGAAAACGACAGAAATCTCAATGTATCCTTCCTGGTAAAACACTTTCCCAAAACAAAAATAATAAAAAATATATATATAGTGCCAGCTTTTAGGCTAGGGTCAAACGAACGCATTATTCGCAGCGACCGTCAAAAAGTGCGTCTTAACGCATTGATGTATTTTTTCACGGAATGCGTGAAAACTGTCAGACGACGCGCATTTTTGTGCGTGATTTTTTACAGATCGTCAATAAAACACTTTTTGCGTCTGGACGTTATGTAGGCTGGACATTAGCAGCGTCTGACATCTCCTAATCGCGTACACACGCCGCTAGCGGACGCAACGCACTCTGTACGTCAGTACTAGTGGTTCTGCGTTCTTGAAAAAATGCGTTCATTTTCCGCTTGCGTTGCGCGGCCGGACTTTCGTACGGCCGTACTTCATATATTGGCCGTCATTGCCCGTCATTTGCTGCTACTGCCGCCGTGATTAAGTGCGCCTAAACGCACGTTAAAAATGCGCTAGTCTGACCCCAGCCTTAGAAGGTGTTAAAATATTGCCTTCCACGTCCTTACGGTAAGTAGTTCTAGCACTTATCGAAACGCTAGTGGGCGTTTGCGCTCCCTGTGTTAAGTATACATTGCGCAAAGTACAGTAAGCTCACGCAAAAACATTACGCAAACAGGGGTAGCGTCAGGAATGTAATATGGGGGGCATGCGCTAAACACGCTTATCCTGGTGCTAATGCTTAGATACCAAGGCGCTATCTTTGGTGTTATCTATGGAATAGTGCCCAATATTTCTAAAAATGAAATGGCACTTAAGGGTTAACCATCAGCAGGACGCTCAGGTTCAAAACCCCCTTTTAATATTGTTTGTATGCTATTCTATATCTTTGTAAACATTGGGACATATTCCATAGTTGGTGCTAACTTAACCAGAGCTGTTGTAAACTTCCCAGAGCCATTATAGCCTATGGAGGTTTTAAGTTTACACCAGCTCTGGTTAAGTTAGCACCAGATATATAATATGGCCCACTGTGTTTTCTTTTCCAAGTGAACAAATGCCAATTTTCACATCTAAAATCATTAACCGAAGAAATTCTGTTGCTGAATTCCGTGTTTTCTTGCAGACCAGATGTCCTTTTCTTAATTTTTTTTTTTTGAGAGGCCAAAGATGTATTTCGCATTCATGCCGAGACTTTACCAAAGATCTATGAAGAAATTTAAATAAACATTTAGTCCTCTTTAACCACTGTCTGGGCTTTCATACTTTTGCAATACAGAGCTCCCAAAACCATTTTTTTCTTTAAAAAAAATAAAAAAATAAAAAATTCTTGATTTACAAATCGCACGTAATAATATTGGTTTTGCTTTCAAACTCCTTTGCTCTGAGACTTTATATTCAAACCAAAACGCAGTATTTTGAGAGGGTATTTAAAAATGAAGTGCGGAATTGCAAAATCGCACCATATTTTGGGTCTATGTTTTGAATAACACATGACTGGGAATCATTGCTGGTTCTTCTGGTCTCCCAGCACATTTTTTCCTTCTTATACAAAGTATTCAAGGTATAAATGTAGCATTAGTTTCCAGACAAGTGAAACAGCATTAGTGATTTGACTTGCAATAGAACATCTGAACAGTTCCCACTAATACAAATTAATGCTCCTCTGCAACTGAGCCAAAAATTAATGCTCCTCTGCTACTGAGCCCCAAATTAATGCTCCTCTGCAACAGAGCCCCAAATTAATGCTCCTCTGCAACAGAACCCCAAATGAATGCTCCTCTGCAACAGAGCCCCAAATTAATGCTCCCCTGCAACAGAGCCCCAAATTAATGCTCCTCTGCAACAGAGCCTCAAATTAATGCATCTCTGCAACAGAGCCCCAAATTAATGCATCTCTTTAACAGAGCCCCAAATTAATGCATCTCTGCAACAGAGCCCCAAATTAATGCATCTCTGCAACAGAGCCCCAAATTAATGCTCCTCTGCAACAGAGCCCCAAATTAATGCTCCTATGCAACAGAGCCCCAAATTAATGCTCCTCTGCAACAGAACCCCAAATGAATGCTCCTCTGCAACAGAGCCCCAAATTAATGCTCCCCTGCAACTGAGCCCCAAATTAATGCTCCTCTGCAACAGGCCCCAAATTAATGCTCCTCTGCAACAGAGCCCCAAATTAATGCTCCTCTGCAACAGAGCCTCAAATTAATGCATCTCTGCAACAGAGCCCCAAATTAATGCATCTCTTTAACAGAGCCCCAAATTAATGCATCTCTGCAACAGAGCCCCAAATTAATGCATCTCTGCAACAGAGCCCCAAATTAATGCTCCTCTGCAACAGAGCCCCAAATTAATGCTCCTATGCAACAGAGCCCCAAATTAATGCTCCTCTGCAACAGAGCCCAAAATGAATGCTCCTCTGGAACAGAGCCCCAAATGAATGCTCCTCTGCAACAGAGCCCCAAATTAATGCTCCCCTGCAACTGAGCCCCAAATTAATGCTCCTCTGCAACAGAGCCCCAAATTAATGCTCCTCTGCAACAGAGCCTCAAATTAATGCATCTCTGCAACAGAGCCCCAAATTAATGCATCTCTGCAACAGAGCCCCAAATTAATGCATCTCTGCAACAGAGCCCCAAATTAATGCTCCTCTGCAACAGAGCCCCAAATTAATGCTCCTCTGCAACAGAGCCCCAAATTAATGCTCCTCTGAAACTGAGCCCCAAATTAGACATTTTTTTCCCCACGTCACAGCTGTCAGTCACTTACTTACAGTAGGGGTTATTCAGAGAGCCGATCTGGCCCCGAAATGTCACAGAGCAGTGAATTTCCCCATATTTGGACATTTCGGGGTCATTCGGCTATTCAGAGAGCAGGCAGTTTGCTAAATTTTGGTGAATTGCTTGCAAGTATGGTGCCTGTTGGACATCAGAGAAATCTCCCATACAGAAGCAATAGTTAATCTATTCACAGACACTGAATAGCTAAGAAAAGTTGCTGAAATGCCCTGCTGTTCGGTGGTTTCATTCGGCAGATTTATTCAGGAGCATCCCATAGGCTTCAATGTTAAAAATATTCCTATTTTAATCCAATATCTAATAAACCGTTTATTATTTTAATCTGCAGCAAAAAGTCTCTGTATAAATTTTTTGGATCTTTTAGGCATTGTTTCGGGATTTTTTTAAAATCGTTTTTTTGTTTTTTCTGTAACAGACCTTTTTATTATCATTCATAGGATCTTGTATGTAAATTCCAGGCATTTTCGTTAAGTAGGTTTTTTGCAAACAGCATTTAAATTTTGACACTTTCAAGCGTATTCTTTTTTTTTTTACCCCGTTCGGCAGCTTGTTGTTTTTTTCCGGCAGCTGGTTCGGCAGGTTTTCCCTGCACTCCGGCGACCCTGTGGTGGATGCTAAATTCACCGGAGGGTGAGGAACTTTGATTTCCCGAAGTGCAGCGAAGCGCAGGGAATGCGAGAGCACCTTAATGTCACATCGGTGCTCTCTGATTAACCCCTTGTATATTTTTATAGTTTTAACGGCCCCCCCCCTCTCCCATACAGTTCAGTATGGATTTGTTTACTGGTGATGTCAGCACGCAAAGACCATGTTGATGTCACACTCTGAGACCAAACATGGTAGCAATCTGTCTCAGAGGCAGCCAATGAATCAGATCTGTGCATGCGCACACAGCTCCAATCCATTGTTCTGTGCAGGCGCTATGGAACGTACGAACATAAAGTGTCTAAGTCCCGTAGCCATGTAATTTGCGGGTCCTACGCTACGCAAGCTGCACAGGATCGCAAATTGTGCAGAAGAGCTTCAGGGATTTCCGGGTTCAGGATGAAGCCCAATGGCGCTCTGCACAGTCGCCCAACATGCCACAGGTGGAGGCAGATCAGTAGGTGAAGGAAGGGACTGGCCACTAGAGAAGGGAGAGTGAATATGGTCTCTCGCTTGGGGGAAGAGGGGATTGAGTATCTCAGAACAGGAGACATGGATAATGGGGACTCTCGCTCAACTTTAAAGGAAAGGGAGTTTGTGTCTCTAATGAGGATGGGGCCACTCGATCTGTGGTCCTTGTCTTGGGGGTATGGGGACCTCTGTTGCTTAGTGGTGCACGAGGACCTCTATCTTGGTTTGGGGTAATGGAACTCATGTGTTTGGGCCATGGGGAATAGAACCCCAGTGCTGGAATTCTGGAGGGATGTGTTTGTGTGCCTGTTTTTGTTGTATATGCAGTATAAGTTGGGGGGTTCTGGGAGGCAGTAAGGGGTCCCTTGATGTCTGATGGTAGCCCTGCATTTGCATATCAGCTGCTGGTTGCCACTATCCAAGCACTGATGGGGTTAAATATTAATTGAAAATTAGCAATTGAGAGCATATCCGGTTTGATGACTCCACCAATGATGTCCATGGATGCATGGGGGGGGGGAAATGGGAGCCAGGAATAGCATGCCGCCCCCTTACCCCATGCTATGCTGCAGAATTTTATAATGTTATTCTCTGGATCAATTGCTACTGTAATATATGGATTAGGCCGCTTATCAATCACTGCGGTGATCAATGAGAGAGCAGTCACCACTGGCAGTTGGCGGCAGAGGCGGCAGTTGGTGGCAGAGGCGGCAGTTGGGAACAATGACCAGAAAGGCCCCTGGTATGCTGGATGCCGTTGTACGAGGTTATTTCATAATTATCCTGTTAAGTAATTTGATATCAAAGTATTACATCAGTAACACTACAGTTGGCGGCTCCGGTTAATCCATGTTGTTTTGGTTACGATGTGCTAATTCCACGAACCGAGCCGCGCGACTTTTAACGTTGGCCATTTAAAAGACGGGTTTTTTTGCAGGGGGGGGGAGAGGTTTGATCCGCCGTCCGATCTGACTTTACATGTTCTGCATTATTCAAACATATCTATTTGCAGGAAAGAAAAAAACCAAGCCGTTTTGTGCCACTGACGAACTTACACAATTTCCCGTCTGTGTTTTTCAGTTCTATTCGTCTTGTTGGGGGAGGAAAAAAAAAACTATGTTATTCATCTTGTTATTGTAATTTAATCTTGTGTGTAAAAGTTCTGCGAGTGGAGCCAGCGCGTAGGAGCCAATCTTCACTGTTTTAATCATGAATTTGTGGATTATTTTGTTGTTTTGAGTTTAGTTTTATACTACGTCGCATGAAGAAAAATGTTAACTTGTTGTTTTTTTAAAAAATATTTTTTGGAGTTTTGTTTTTTTAACAGTATCCTCTCTAATACTGTTCTGCCATCTGTCCTTCGTCTCTCCTGTCCTTGCATCACATCTACCATCTTAACATCGGGAAAAATACCAGAAGCGCCAGCAGATAAATAAGATGCACAAATCAAAGCCGATCGATACATTTCTCGTACTGTGATAACTTCATAAAACAGCATTGATAAATAAAACCTGAAAAGTAGGGCTGCAACTAACGATTATTCTCATAATCGATTAGTTGGGCGATTTATTATTTCGATTAATCCATTCATCGGATAAAAAAAAGAGAAAAATTTGTTTACTTAAAAAGAATTTTATGTAAGAAAATAAATAACCACAACCCCTCCCCCTTTTTCATAAGCAATTTGCGTAGTGTACGTAACTTTCGTACGTACATACGTAAATTGTGTATCTTGCGTACTTTTCACACAAGGTATGCGAGTGCTTGGTCAGAGGGATGGGTTGATGCTGCATGGCGCAGCTTAAGCCCTTGTTTGCTTTCTCAAATGAACGCGGCTACAAGCACTTGGACAGAGATGATGATGTCAGCATGAAATCGGGGTTAGTAAGCTAAGGTGGTCAGGGTGCGTAGAGTGTCCCTTTTTTAAATGAATAGTGGGAGGAGGGACTGTAGGTGGAAGGGAGTGGGTATGGACAAAAGACCAGATCTGCGTGTGGGAGTGAGTTTGGGGAAAGGGACCAAACCAAAGGGGGGGAATGGCAGTTCCCAACCAAAGAAGGTGTGGCAGGGAGGGTGGTGTGGGGTGGTGGCACAGGACTCCAGCTTCAAGTAAGTATAAAACACAGGCATACAGCTCCATCACCCAGTGGCAGTATCCTATTGTTTGTGTTATAGTTCTGCTACTGCTGTAAACGAAATAAAAAGTAACTGGTTGTGTCTGACATAACCCTAGAACTAAATCATACCTAGTAAAGCAGCGGCGTGTCTTCTCCAATCAGCTCCGAAGCTGAGGTTATTTACGTTTAACTCAGTCTGACTCTAAACAGTGTGCTGTACACAGGACAATTAATCGACACCGATTAATCGATAATGGAAATAGTTGACAACTATTTTAATCATCGATTAGTTGTCGATTAATCGATTGGTTGTTTCAGCCCTACTGAAAAGCTAAATAAATAATAAAAAGTGGTCAGGATGGGTGGAGTGCCCCCCCTCCTCCAGCTGCCCTTGGTAGAATTGTTGGGTGTAGTACATAAGTTTCCTCCACCCTACCCAGCATTCCCAGCAGCCAGAAATTTAGAATTTCCCGCCAATGATGTCACATCTGAGACCAATCGCTGTTGCCTGCGTTTTCAGAGAGGCGACCGATGAATCGGAGCTGTGCATGCGCGTGCAGCTCTGATCCATCGTTCTGCGTAGGCACCACGGAACACGTGTATGTAAAGTGCCCAAGTCCTGTTGAGGTGCACAATGTGTGGTTCCTACTTTACTCAAGTTGTGTAAGAGCACGAATTGCGCAAAAAAGCATCGGGGACCGCCAGGTTCGGGAGCTCCTGAACTGGAGAGGAGGAGCATCGCGTGACGAGCGATAACAAGCAAGTAAAATCACCAAAGAATAAAAAAACAGAAAATTGGACAGAGGATGTCAGCAGACCGTGCCCGCTTACTTAAGGGCAAAAAAATTGAAAGTCTGTTTTTTGATACAGTATCCATCTCAGCTTGAACTTCAGGAAGTTCCAGAGAAGGAAAAAATAGATAATCTTAATAATTTAAACCTATCAACTGTCTTTAAAAAAAAAAAGGTTATGGCGTGGATTAACAAGCGCCTCTTATTTAATATGACCTCTAGACGCAGGTAATATAAAGGTTTATGCTGCTGACACCGGAAAATATTGCAATCCACCCTCTATTTTAAATTTGGGACTGATGAAGCTGGCATAGCGGCCGGCGAAACGCGTATCCCGGTACAACCGAATTCTGATAAGTGAACCTTTTATGAGATACCTTTTTTTTACTCTTCTAGATTTTTATGCGTTTTTAATTGTGGCAATAAGAGTTTTTATTTTTAGAACACACTAGCAAGTGTTATTTACTGGTGTAACCTCAAGGTCCTGTGCAAAGAGAAGTTCAGCCAACCTGCTTAGGACAACACCTGCAGGAATCCAGCAGATCCACATACCATCAGAAGAAGACCACTGCAGTGAATAGAAGTATTTCCTTTCTCCTTGTTTCCATATCGACTGTTGTGTCCGATGTGTCGGGAGCCCGTTTGCAGACAAAATTCCTTTGCATTGACCCAGAATAAGAAATCCACATCAAATATGGTGGTCCTGTCCGCAGATCCGGTCGTTCTGGCCCCCTTGTTCATACTTATGTCTGTGAACCCTCCACCACCTTTTCTACCGGAATTATACCTGTTGCGTCATACATCCATCAGTATCTCGTCCTACAAAAAATCAATTGTGCCTTGCCTTATCCATGCTGCTAGACTGACCGTTCCCAGGTTTTGGAAACCGGCTGTTACCCCACCCGTGGCCATGTGGCTAGACTAAGTCGAATTCATTCGTGGCGTCGATGAACTGGTGTGATCAATATGAGACGTATACCCATAAATGGTACTACTGGTTGACTGAGGTCCTGCCACACTCCTGCTGCCACCAGTTGCCTAGACGAGTCTTGGATTCTCTGTCAACGACCGCTGTATATAGCCCTTTGCCCATGCCCTGACTGCCAGATTCTCCTTCCCTTGTACCTGTGTGACAGGGTTTTGGTTATGGCTGTTCTACTGGTTTTACCTGTCTGGATTTTTTTTTCCTCTTATTTTTTTTTTATTGAGAAAGTATTTTACCAGGAAGGATACATTGAGATTTCTCTCATTTTCAAGTATGTCCTGGGTGGCGAGTATTAGAGATGTGCATTCGTTTCGGGAAAATTCAGAATTTTGAACGAAATTTGATAATTCTTGTTCGGAATTACTTCCGAATAACGAATCGATACGAATTCGAAACGAAGCGAAAGGATATTTAACAGATTTATTTCGTTTTACACTGTGTCCTCATCATAAAAGAAAAATTTGAATAATTGATCAACTATCAAATTTGAAATCGATTTGAAATTTCAAATCCATCTGAAACTAAATACGAAACAAAATTAGTTACGAAATTCCGAAATTATTTAAAAATGTAACGAAACGAAACTAAACTAAACAAAATTTTCAGCCATGCACATCCCTAGCGAGTATGTACCGTTAGGTGTCTTGCCCCAGGGCACTTACTAGAGAGGTGCTCTTGCCAGGATCGAACCTGTGTCTCCACAGTCTGCACAGTGATAGAGAAGTGCTGTTACCTCTGCTCCACCTAGCCGGTAGAGCTCACTCCGAAATGTTATACGCACACTGTTACGTTTGATATTGCATTGCCGTTACCCCCTCCCCTCATATAGTCCCAAGATTTCACTTTTGGTTTTATGGTATTGATGTAGGTGTACTTGGCGATTTCTCTTGGTATATGTGCTTTACCATGTTCTGCATCATATTTGGTTTTCAAAATAAGCTTGAATATGTTTAAAAATAGAAACCCACATCAAATATATGCTCTAGCTTCAAGAACACCGGTTGGTGGCCTGATGAGTATATTCACTACCTATCTTGGTAGTGAATAGGTTAAAAAAAACACAAATGTGGTGATGGTGTGTACAGGGATTTCCCCTTTAGGATAGTTTTTCCTGTCACTCGGATCCTCCGTCCTTTACGTGACATGAAATGAACGTTCTATAAAAGAGTAAAACAGCGTAACAAGGAAATTATTCCTGTCACATGCGTATTATTAAACAAAGGCCATTAATATAATGGTTATCATGATGGGCTTTGTCTCTGGCAAAGGGTTCTCATTGAATGAGTAGAGATAATTATCTGGGAGCTGCAGAGGATTAATCAAGCTCAGCAGCCGGTCATGCCAATTTGGCTTGCATTCCTTAACAAATTGCCAGGCCGCCGAGCGTTCATATGCTTCCACTTACGAGAAAACATAAAGACTCCGATGACTAATAAGACGCGGCGTAAAATATTGTAAAGGTTGCACTATGTTACAAGTGCGTGTTATATAACCTGCCCCTCCCCCGCGCAAAAATTCTAACTCAAAACACAGCTAGACAGAGTCTTGAAAAAAACGAGGTGTTTGCGTTACAAACGTAAAGAAACGTGAGATACATTGTAGCCTGACGAAAATATCATCACTTTTAGAAGATCTTCAAATATGGAATTGTGTCCCAGAGGAACAAAACGATTCCTAACCGTGAAATAACTGGTGATTCCAAATTGCTGGCTGCTTTTGCAAATAATGATAAGAATAATGTATAATAACAATATTATGATAATCTTGTGGTGCCGCTCTTTAACCCCTTAGGTGCCAGGCACGAATCAACGCCGGATCACGGTTCTCTCTGAGGTGGCTAACATCTTGGATGTCAGCCAAGCCTCCGGGACCTCCCCTCACCCACTAACATGATCTTCATATGCGCAATGACGTCAGTTGGGCAGTTTACCCCCTAGCTGCCTAATGGAGATAGAGGGGTCCTTTGGACCCCCACTTATCTCGATTGGGCGCAGCTAGAGGGTCCTGTGTGGTATCATTGGGAAGGCCATTGCCATCTGGCCTTTTCAATGATACAAAACATGACCATGTTTGGTGTATAAAGAAAAACAGAAAAAAATTATATATATATTTATTTTAAAAAAAACACATTTGTGTCTGGGTCGTATAGTAAAATAAAACTTCAATTGCCGTTTAAACATGATGTGCATACAATGGTCAAAAAGCGCTCGACACACAGAGGTGAAATGGCTCAGCAGTGTAGGGGTTAAAAAAGCAAAAGATGTAAAAATTGGATATTTCTAAACTCAGAGCAAAATTTCAAAACTATTAATTTTTTTACGGTTGTAGATTTGGGGGGGGGTAAAGTTCAAAAAAGTGTTTTTCCATTTTTATCTTTTTTCATCATATTTCATATTTTTTTTACAGTAAATTATAAGATATGATGAAAATAATGGTATCTTTAAGAAGTCCATTTAATGGCGAGAAAACGGTGTATACTATGTGTGGGTTCCGTAAACGAGTAAGAGGAAAATTTAAAGCTAAACACAAACAGCGCAGAAATGTAAAAATGGCAGTGGACACTTTCAGACGGGCAATGGTAAAACCGCCTGGTCGCTGTGGGGTTAAATTTCTTTCACACCGATGCCACTTTATTTTTGAGGGTTTTAAATAATATGCAGAAAAACAGGAAATTAGTAGGCTTGGGCAAGGTTCTGAAAAGCCTGAAGTATGGGAATGCCTGGAAATGTCCAACTTAATAAAAGCCAAACCACAAGCGAAGAGAGAACTGCAGGCTAGAAAAAAGGCTTCACCACAATCTGATTTAGAAGAATTTTTGTTTTAATTGTTGTAAAGAAACTTGTAATCAGATCAGAGCTCTCTTTAAGTCATTGATGGACCTTGGGCAAAGTATAAGCCGGTGACCCCCTTCCCTTCATAAATATTTCAGTCGCTATTATTTATTCATGTCGTTCCTCAATTCTCCTTTCATAGTTTATCTCATTAAATAAAAACCCTTTGCTTGTTAAGGGCAGAATTCGTTTGGGTCAGTCGAGAAGCTGAGATTCGAAGAGAATTGTCTGCAACTTACTATCGCAGGAATCGAGAAGTCAAACCCGATTTCAGAAGAATTCCTCAAAAATGAAGGTTATTAAAAGAGAATCAAAAATTCACTGCACGTTGGGTGACTTTTCGTTCCATGTACTTCGGGGCCATTCGGCGATCCTATTTCGCCGACCCTGCGGAGTATTCAGCAAGAACCGCAGGGCCCCCATAGTGCAGGGAAAGCCCGCCGAACACTCACCGCAAACCCGCCGAACACTAACTGAACACTCCCCGAAACCTGCAGAAAACACCTGGATTAAACCCAACTAGCCGCCAATCACAGCGCAGAGCAGCCAACGGAAAAAGCCGACACGCAGACGAACGAGGTGAAAAAAAAAACAAAAATCAGTACGATTGAAAGTTCGAAAATTGAAACGCTGTTTGCAAAAAAACTACTCAACGAAAATGTCTGGAATTTACACATAAGATCCAATGAATGATAATAAAAAGTTCTGTTACAGAAAAAAAAAAAAACATTCAAGGAAAAAAAAGGTTGACAAAAAGTCTCAAAAAATGCGTAAAAGATGCTAAAAAAAAAATCTAAAAAAATCAAGAGATTCCTTACAGCAGATTAAAATAATAAACGGTTTATTAGATATTGGATTAAAACGGGAATATTTTTAACATTGAAGCCTATGGGATTCTCCTGAATAAACCTGCCGAATGAAAACACTGAACAGCAGGGCAATTCGGCAACTTTTCACTGCTGGTTTTTGTTCTCTGAATAGACGAAGCATTGCTGCTCTATGGGGGATTTCACTGCCCCCGAACAGGCACCGAATGTGCAGGCAATTCGCCAACATTTGTCGAACTGCCTGCTCTCTGAATAGCCGAATGGCCAGGAAATGTAGCCTTATGTTGAATTTCAGTGTTCGGTTACATCTCGGGGCCAGATCGGCTCTCTTTGAATAACCCTGATAGTTAACAATTTACATATTGTAGGTATAAGAACGGCCGTCTACTGGCACCATATTTGTGCAATGTTGCGATCATATACGATATCGTCTGAAGTCGTCCGACCGATCCCACAACATGCAGGTGAATCAGCCGTCTTCTACTGCCTCCGACCACCATCAGACTCTTTTATGCGATTACAACAGATTGCGATCCTTTCAATTTGAAGGGGACTTGGACAGATGAAATCGGACGATCTGGTCCAATTTACATGAAAACGATGAATTATATAGTTAAACCGTCGCGCCGCGGTAGGAAAATTGCCCCATAGAGAAGTAATTCAGTTCAACAGCCCATAGGATTCCATGTAAAAAATATTTTCATTTTTATCATTTCATTCTTATTAATTTTTATTTTTTTTTAAACTGCAGCAAAAAGCCTTTAATTTTTTTGGTATTTCTTTTTTTTAAAAAATTTTTAGCAAAATTTTGAGTTTCAATAATTTTTTTTTTAAAAGACTAGGCTTTTTTCTCTGACGCCCAACGCATCTTTTATTTTCTTTATCTCTTTGAGCCAGCTGCTGCCCCTGGTGTTGAAACCTATTTCAGCACCTGGGACAGGGGGTTAATCCGCCCCCTACAGCCTTTGGCGAGGATTTTACTTCCCCCCCCCCCTGCTTCGGCTGTGCTGGACGGGACTGTCCTTGATGCTGAAACTCCGATTGAACACCAAAGACAGATTTTTTTTTTCTCCCCTCAGCTGGGTCCCCCCCCCCCGCAGTGGGGTTTTTCATTTTTAATTTCCGTTCAACGGCCTGTCCATCGGCCGACCTGGGTTATCCACAGATACTTCCAGTGGACAACCTTGATCGACCGATGGTGTTGTCCGTAGTCGGGTGACCAAGTCGGTCGCCTCACTATGGTGCCAGTGGACGGCCAGCCTAATAGTCTCACATGACTTCCTGATAAACAGAAGCCTGAATAACCTACTGGTTTAGATCAAATCCCCTTAAGAGGAAAAATGGAGAACTATTAACAAAATTAAAACTTTAAACTTTAATCTCAATTATAAAATATTAGGAATAAGTTGTCAGTTTAAATGAATTGATTATTTGTATTGAACAGATTAAACCCACATGTTGGTATCAGAAATGATTTGAAAAGCATTGTGTGTGTAATATACTAAAGTAAATTGTGCGTCCACCAATTTACACAGATGCGCATATGCATGGAATAGTAGGTAGTAACCCTAGTCAGAGTAATGATAAACTAGATGCATAAGTAGATAAGGAACACCCCACCTGGATCTGCGCTCTTACTATTACACGAATAGCTGATTAAAGCTTAAATAGCCAGGGAACAATCACTTATAAATAGGTAAAGCACAATAAACAGGTAGTAATATTGACCACCACGGGTTTATTGTACTGTCAACGTGCTAATCAATTGATACATAAGTGGTCAGTACCTATTAGCATTGGAATACCAGCTCATCAATTGTGAGATATATTAAAGTGGTTTTACCCATTATATAGATTTCTATTATAGAAAATTGGACGCCTATTCAGGCGTAATTAATCTCAAAAATAATTAGCATACATGTACATAATGAACACAAATTGTGATAATCGCTAGACCCAATGTGGGATAATGATGGCACGCATCGACTTAGAATTAGGCTTGCCTCGCTACACGTGCGAGTTAGAGAGGTAACCAGGCATGTGTATTGATATAAAGATTGGTGTACACAGATAGTCAATGCGCTATTACTTAGACCACCGCGCTGGAAATCACACCAGAATTATAACACTCAAATAGAAGATGTGATGATGCAAATATTGATGAATATTCATACACCTTTGGTATAAATTGTAAACGTAAAGACAGAGGAGATATGATAGAAACATTTAAATACGTAAAGGGAATCCACAAGGTAGAGGAAGGGAGTATATTTAAAAGGAAACAAAGTAGCAAAACAAGAGGACATAGTCTTAGATGAGAGGGGCAAAGGTTTAAAAGTAACATCAGGAAGCATTATTTTACTGAGAGGGTGGTGGATACATGGAACAGTCTTCCAGTAGAAGTGGTAGAGGCCAAAAAAGTTAATTGAATTTAAGCAAGCATGGATAGGCATAAGGCTATCCTAAACAAAAGATAAATCCAGGTAAAGTATCCATGTAATTGGGCAGACTAGATGGGCCGAAAGGTTCTTATCTGCCGACATTTTCTATGTTTCTATGTGACACTTGTGTTGGCAAGAACAAATGGTCAAAGAGAGGATTGAACCTGCACGGTCTCAAACATTTGAGTAACCGCGTTAATTGATCTGCTACGAGGATCTTAGGCAGGTGCTCGATTGACAGTAATCATCACCTCAAGAACAGTTCGAACAGCCATTAGTGCTGAAATACATAGACACACGATTTTTTGCTGGCGATAATGCTAAATGTATAGGCGATGGTGTGAACGAATCAATTAGTCAATTAGAGCCATCCAACTCAGACACTAAAGATTGCGATGATAAACATTCAGTATTGGCGGGCACACAGCGTATTTCCCAAGTCGGTGAGTACAAATTGTTGGAGTACACACTCAGTTGGAAATAACTAACAACCCACAAACTGATCAGTGTGCATGCACTATACAAACAATCATTACATAGCCACCAGGCTCAATATAATTGGTGTAGAGAACATTCATAATTGGTATGAAGACCATTCAATAACGGCTAGATTAACTGAGAAAAGTAATCTTCGATACAGCAAATTCCACAAAGAGTTCAATTGACTGCTTCCTCTGCTCCAAAGAAATTATCGTGCCCATACTGATCCTAATCGCATTTTGGACCTACAGCTTCTGGTGATTCGAACTGGAATCTCTTGTATTCATATAACTTTGTTTTCTGCAGTGTTTGTTAACAAATTATACAGGGTAATTCATATAGACCCAAACTCAACGTTCTTAACAAATTAATGGAGCTTCATGAGAGTTTGGGGAAGCATCCCTCCTATACTGAGCACATCCCATCACAGAAAGAGGACGCCATTTTCTTATAGGCACAAAGTTGACATATCGTTGCATGTTGTTGCATCATCGATGTTGTGGATCTCATTCCCAAAGTTATAAACCAAGATTTCAATGCTGAGGCGCTTGTTATACGGTACACACCATAGCTCCACCCTGGAGAAGTCCGGGCTGGTAAAATCAGGAGACCGGTGTGGCCCACAGATTGTTGAAAGTGGCATAGTCTTCAAAAGAACTATGGCTCATTGCCTTTGACTGGTGTAATGTGTGGCACGTCCCACTATCTTGCTGGAAGTAACCATGTGCCAGTTCCATGGGAGTGCTATTCTTGAGGCTGTGCTGTGTTTTGATGGGATGTGCTCCACATACGAGGAAGTACTTTTCCTTAGAAACTCCTATTTCTCATTTAATTTATAGTTATTATAAATGTATAATGCTTTCATTCTCTTACTGGGGTTGGTTCAAGAAATCTTCTGGATGTAGAATGGAGCCGAGAGGTCTCCCAAGGACCCATCAGCTCAAAAAATGAGAGAACCAATAAGAATTTCTAGATTTACTGGGAGTCGAGACTTCTCTGCATTTTAAGTTTAGGGAGAAGATCCAACAGTTGAGTTTGATGTTGTAGTTGTGGCTCAGCAGCCACAGTTATACAGTAAACATAGAAAATATGCTTTGTAGCTGAGACATGGGGCATGATCACAACCTGGCCATTAAGCAAAGCGCTTGAGCCATACAGCATTACGGCTCGAACGCTGTGCTTGTTTTTAACGCCTCTTATCCCATCCGAGACACAAGCTCAGTAGGGATGAGCCGAACACTCCCCGAGTTCGGTTCGAGCCCGAACACGAACTTCCCATTTTTTCGGGACCGAACCCGAACCCCCATGCAAGTCAATGGGGCTGAAAATTCGGTTTTTTGGAGTGCCCTCCAAGAGGGCATATATGCTACATATTTGCCATAGAAGGTGTATGGGGGTCCGGGTAGTGCCCTCGGGGACAGGAAACTAGGACAAAAAGTAAAAAAAAAAACGTTTTTAAAGGGACAGTGAGTTTTCCATGAAATAAGGGTTAAAAATGTATGTATAGATGTATAGAAATATGTAAAAACCAAAAAATGACATTTCAAATGACGGTAAATGCTTTTCCTTTAATCTATCCATAAACAACTGCTTAGGGCGGCAGTCTGTATGAAAAGAGGAGACATTTTCGGACACGCAGAAAATGTTTACTGATTTTTTGGCGGTGAAAAGCAGGAGAATGGAAACTTCTAGACCAAAAAGCCGATTTGGAAAGTGAGATAAATGGGAGAATTTTTCTGGTTCGGCTATTTTTACCTAGAATTTTCCATTCTCCAGTCATTCTCCTGAGTTTCACCTTTCTCTGAATAACCCTGTCAGGGTTATTCAGAGAGCGGTGAAGAGCAGGAGAATGACTGGAGAATGGAAAATTCTAGGTCAAAATAGCCAAACCAGAAAAATTCTCCCATTTAGGCTAGGGTCAGACTAGCGAATTTTTATCGTGCGTTTAGGCGCACTTAATAACGGCCACACTAGCAGCAAATGACGGCCAATATACGAAGTATGGTCGCACGAAAGTCCGGCTGCACAACGCAAGTGGAAAATGAACGCATTTTTTCGAGAACGCAGAACCGCTAGTACGGACGTACAGAGTGCGCTGCGTCCACTAGCGGCGTGTGTGCGTGATTTGGAGACGTCAGACCCTGCTCATGTCCAGCCAACATAACGTCCAGATACCCAAAGTTTCCTGGTTTGGATCCGTAAAAAATCACGCACAAAAATGTGCATTGTATGACCGTTTTCGCGCAATCCGTGAAAAAATACGGCAATGCGTTCGGACGCACTTTTTGACGGTCGCTGCGAAAAATGCGTTAGTCTGACCCTAGCCTTATCTCACTTTCCAAATCGGCTATTTGGTCCAGATTGTTCTCTTTTCCTGCCATTCTCCTGGTTTTCACCTTTCTCTGAACAACCCTGAGAGAGAGGTGAAAGCCAGGATAACTGGCAAGAGAAGAGAACAATCTAGACCAAATAGCCGATTTGGAAAGTGAGATAAATGTGAGAATTTTTCTGGTTTGGCTATTTTGACCTAGAATTTTCACTTCTCCAGTTATTCTCCTGCTTTTCACCGCTCTCTGAATAACCCTGTGAATGTTTAATCCCGAGGTGAAAAATAACATTGCTTTAGATTTTTTTCAAACGCCAGTTAAATGCAGCATATTAGGATGTTTTAGGGAAATTAATTCTCAAATCTCAATCAGAAGCAGACACCACCCCACCCTCAGTATATTGTACAATGTATCAAATTGATTACCAGACTAAAAACACCTGGTGTTATGCCCGTTTGTGAACAGAGGTCATTTAGAGTCGATAATCTTTCCACGTACACATTAGTTTTTATTTCAATATCTAATAAACCGTTGCTTATAATATTCTGCAGTAAAGAGTCTCTTTATCTCTAGATTTTTTAGTATTTTTTTAAGCATTTTCTATACTTTTTTCAAAATTTTCTTTTTTTTTTCGAACCCGAACCGAACACGCCCAAAAAGTTCTAAATTCGCGAACTTTCGAACTGCCAAAGTTCGGGTCGAACTCCGAACCGTCCGAACCCGAACAGCTCATCCCTAAAGCTCAGCTACTGTACATTAACATCTCCTATACTTTGCATGGCAACATGTGCCCTGAGCAGATAGAGAATGATTTATTCCATATTTTTCTCCAACCAGCTCATTCCCTGCCTGCGCCTGATGTTATTCAGTGTCTAATAATGTTTTTCAGACCCACATTAATCTAGCACCACCTAAAGATTCCATAGTCACTTCGGTGGCGTGGGCGGTGCGAACCGCCACTTCCTTGCTCGACTGGAGGACGAACACTGGTCGCAAATAGTTCCCAGTGTTCCTCTGCGTATCCCTACACCACCCTGGCCGGATCTCGTTCACACGAGCTCTTGTTCGTCTCCTGTGGATTCCTGGAGCAGATAACACCATCACACTTGGCACCGCTGGTGATATCACATTGCGGCTCGAAGGGGTTACGAGTTAAGCTTCCGGCAAAGTGTCTTGGTAGTAATACGGATGTTAAATGCGATCCCCAAAGGGAAAACTGTAGACGCAAACTTTTTCCATTTGCGTCTTGCCTTTAACATCCAAGTTGTTATCAGGTCCAGGATATATGTGTGTATATATATATATATTTTATTGTTTTTATACAAGGCTCGAGTCCTGCGGGAACGGCGTTCCCGCACTTCTCCCACAGCGGGAAAGCAGGTTCCCGCTGTGGCCCGAGCCGAAACGATTGAGCAGGCCGCCGCTGCACATTGCCGGCGGCCACGTGCTTCCTACTACGAATGGCCGCTGACAGGAAGTTCCGCCGCTCGCCTGGGATCTAACAGCCAGAAGCAATCTCGCAAGATCGCGGCTGGCTGTTAGATCCCAGGCGAGCGGCTGCACTTCCTGTCAGCGGCCGTTTGTAGCAGGAAGCAGCGGCTGCCGGCAATGTGCGGCGGCGGCCTGCATCGTTTCGGGCCCACAGAGTGGTGAGCTGAGCTGCTGGGGGCAATAATATCCATAAGACCTGGGGCATTATCCATAAGACCTGGTGCATATTCATGAGAGCTGGGGGGCATATCCATGAGACCTGGGGCATATCCATAAAACCTGGGGCATATCCATGAGAGCTGGGGGCATATCCATGAGACCTGGGGCATACCCATGAGACCGGGGGCATATCCATGAGACCTGGGGCATATCCATAAGACCTGGTGCATATCCATGAGAGCTGGGGCATATCCATGAGAGCCGGGGGGCATATCCATGAGAGCTGGGGGGCATATCCATGAGACCTGGGGCATATCCATGAGACCTGGGGCATATCCATGAGACCGGGGGCATATCCATAAGACCTGGGGGGCATATCCATGAGACCTGGGGCATATCCATGAGACCTGGGGGGCATATCCATGAGACCTGGGGGGCATATCCATGAGACCTGGGGGCATATCCATGAGACCTGGGGGGCATATCCATGAGACCTGGGGGCATATCCATGAGGGCTGGGGGGCATATCCATGAGACGGGGGGCATATCCATGAGACCTGGGGCATTATCCATGAGACCTGGGGCATATCCATGAGACCTGGGGCATATCCATGAGTGCTGGGGGCATATCCATGAGGGCTGGGGGGCATATATCCATGAGACCTGGGGCATTATCCATGAGACCTGGGGCATATCCATGAGAGCTGGGGGCATATCCATGAGGGCTGGGGGGGGCATATCCATGAGACCTGGGGCATTATCCATGAGACCTGGGGCATATCCATGAGAGCTGGGGGCATATCCATGAGGGCTGGGGGGCATATCCATGAGACCTGGGGCATATCCGTGAGAGCTGGGGGCATATCCATGAGACCTGGGGCATTATCCATGAGACCTGGGGCATTATCCATGAGACCTGGGGCATTATCCATGAGACCTGGGGCAATATCCATGAGAGCTGGGGTAATATCCATGAGAGCTGGGGGGCATATCCATGAGCTGGGGCATATCCATGTGAACTGGGGCAATATATACCCATATCAGCTGGGGTCAATAATATCCATGTGAGCTGGGGTCAATAATATCCATGTGAACTGGGGGCAAATATATCCATATAACCAGTGCTGGGTATATTATTCTGGGGGTTCAGTGTTGTGTATATTATTTTGGGGGCTCAGTGCTGTGTATATTATTCTGGGGGTTCAGTGTTGTGTATGTTATTCTGGGGGTCCAGTGCCTGTGTATGTAATTCTGGGGGGGTCTGTTCCTATGTAGATAATTCTGGGGGGTCTGTGCCTGGATAGATACAGTATATATAGATGTATGTGATATATATATAGTATACCTGTACGTAGTGATACCTTTCACTGATCAGTATAGTTTCCAGACCTGAAGAGGAGAGGTTACACTCTCGAAAGCTTGTCTTTTAAATGTAATGTTAACCCAATAAAAAATGGTATCACCACGTACTGCTATACTCGGGATATATAGATTTTTTCTTCAGGTAATAGGGGTTGTGGAATTCATGGGTGAGTTCCCTCACTTTTTTTTCCCAGGACTTGACCCCTGTTTTTATAGGATATGAAAACGCACCTTTTCATAACGATTTTTTTGCAACAAGTAAATTTGTGAATATTAATAGAAAATCACAATAAATTAATGGGCATTAGTAGACTTATTAATGCGGTTATAAGACTGTCAGATAATGCAACCTCAAAAATTCTAATAGAATGTAAAGATAGTCTGTATGTGGACCTAATTCCTGTATGCAGTACATAGAGTAACCAATCACGTCTCTGTTTATATAGGGATTTCAGGTTTTTTAACAACCTGCATCTTATCCCTGTGTTGTACGGATTGATGTCAATGTTCTCTCTGAGTTCTCTCCTCTCCCTGATGTTTGTAATGCAACAATATGATTTTTGTTACATTGAGGGTAGGGACTCCACTCTTTAGCTTCTCCATAGCAGGCACGTGCCGTCAGGGGCGGCAGGTGTGGCAGAGCCTCACCTGCCATTAAGTGCTGCTGAAATAATAAAATAAAAAAACTCACCTGCTCCGCGAACCCCCGCCATTGGCTCCGTCCATCCTCTGCACGCGCCGCGCGTTGTTTTCCTTTTTTTTCTTTTCAATGCAGCAGCCTGAGCCAGTCTTACATAATTTGCGTAGTGGTACGAAGTCTGCAGCGTGGAGCGTCTGTTCAATGAATGAACGTCCGAGCACTGCCCACTTCCTGAACATTGCTCTCCCAGTGCCTCAGAGGCCCTGGGAGAGCAATGGAATAGCTTGGACCAATGGGAAAGTGCCATTGGTCTAAGTCATTCGAAAAAATCCTGCATGGGAGGCAAGGCAAGGTTGAGGTCAATATTAGAATGCCATTTCTCCTTAGTGAGAACATCAATTCTGCATTTCGAAAAAAAAAAATATTTGTGCTTGCGTGGTGTCCTGGGTACATTGGATTTTTATGATTTTTTTTTTAATGCGTATGCAGGCTTTTGGGTACGAAGGAGTTAAATTGCTATGTCCTGCAACACACAGAAGAATAATTTCCAAACAACCAAAGTATAAATAGTGTCCTTTGGGATGCGCATTGCGAATCGTTCCTTTTTCAGTTCCTTGATAAACTGTAAAGCTCTCCTTTTCTCCAAATAAGGTGTTGCTTACAGTGAACAACCGAAAACCCATCTCTGTTACCCGAAATACCTCTGTTTATCAAAAATATGTCCAAAAACAAAGTACTTTTTGTTTTTCTTTTCGAGAACACAACGGAACAAATAGTAAAGTAAAATGGTGAATAAAATATACTAAGATGTCAGATATAAAATATATTAAGAGCGGGGGAAAAAAGCGAAAAAACACGGTTTTCATGTACAATCTTTGCAGGTAAAATTAAGGGAACCCTCTATTAAAAGGTAGAGCCCTCCCCCCTTATATTATTGGGTAGATGCTGCTGACAGCCTCTGATTATTTTTTTTTTGGTTGATTTTTACTCCCCTTCTCTACATCGCTGGATGCAGCTCCTGAAGCCGGAAGTGCGGTGAGCGAGAGCACCGATATGTCGGCGACATTTCGGTGCTCTCTGAATAACCCCCTTAATGAACTTTGAATTATTAAAAAATGTTTATTCTGTGACTTATGGATCCTTCCATCTTGCATTGGCCTAATTACGCCCATCAACTGTAATAAATAGAAAGATGTGTCGGCATTTAGAAATGGAATATGTTAATTAGGGTACATGATAACGAGCTAAAGGACTTTGTTCCTACGTAAAGACTTCCCTCGTTTTTCTCCATGAGCCCATATTGAAAATGGGCAAAGCCTCTCGCTTGCTGTTCAGCGCCCAAAAGAAGTAAACATTCTGCCCTCTCTGTGTTTCTGCTTTCTTGTTTATCAATCATACATTCAGCGCTTTAGTTTCTACACCTTCCCAAGAGCAATAGGTGAGAGAAAGCATTTTCAAAGCCGACGAGCTGAAAGACTTGTTCCGGGATTATTCAGTAATAACCTTCCCTTGCTTGAATCGGAGTTGACCACCTTGGGATAATTGCTTCATGAGTCCAAGCGCCAAAGGCTACCGTTCTCGTACATTGTGTTCCTAAGACTTTTTAGCCTCGTCAAGCACAAAAGGGCTTTAAGCCAATCAGATCACTTGATTGGCCGAACATCACATGTTCTCGTTGCCTCTGTGCTGGATTCTATGACTTGTAAACAGCAAACCAAAAAGACCCATTCTACCAAAAAAAAAAAAAATGGGGGGGGGGTGACAAAATAAATGATTTCAATAAGACCCATTCTTTGGATTGGGGACAGGAATACTAAGAGAATGGGATACAAAAGTGTAGAACGTTATTTATTTGTAATGTAGACAGAGATGTAAATAGATACTGGTTAATTCTTAATCTTTTAGTTAACTCAAGATTATTCAGGCTTGAAGTGAAATTGTGTTCAAGACGCATGTCACCTTTGCAGGATGTGAACTGTCACCCTGATTCTAGCCGCACGGTGTTCATTTCTCATGTTTGTCTGCCTACATTTACAAACTGATTTGGTTTGGTTGAAACACATGGGAACAGCCACATTGTTGAACTGAGATAATCCGACGGACGTAGCAGGGCTCCAACACTTTATGGTTAGATATCTTACAGCACCTACAGTAACAATCTGGCACCTACTGAGGAAGCGATATTGTTGCGAAACGCGTTTGGGTGTTTACTCCTGTATTTTATCTATCTGGTTCTGTTTACTACAGAGCGGAGGAGGGAATCAAGAGCTAAGGGGAGATCCGGTGCTCCCACTAAAACATTGTCGGTTGCAAGAACATCTGGTGTCTGATTGGGACACCTAAAAATGTGAGTGTACCCCTTTTTGTACCTGCTTTAACAGTGACTGAGCATTTCTTAGCGGTTACTGGTTTGTTAAAAAACACCACTAGGTGGCGCTGGAGATACAGATTCTCACCAATCTGGCAATTAGTCTCAAATAGTTAAAATATTAAGATGTTAATTTGCACATTTTTAGTTTGTCATTTACTATTTCATTGCTGAGATGAAAGGTTCTAGACGCTAGATGGTGTAACTAATCTCAAAATATGACTAGAATGTAAACTTGCTAATCATGTAATTCTTAACGCATTTATTTATCCTTTACAGAAATATTGCTAGAATTAAAAAAAAAAAATTCTTCTCAGTTCGGTGGAACTCGCTGATGCCAATAACTACTTCAGTGACTCCAATCTTGGCAAAGCACCATGATCATTTGCTAAATAGTGAATTTGACCAAATTGTTGCTTAATTAAATTCCCCAAAGTGCGCCAACATTGGCCAAAATTCATAGTTTAAAACTATCATTTATTAGAAGCGTTGGTACTTCGCATCAGTAGATTCAGTAAAACACTCAGAGTTGTCGAGTGGCGCCCATGGGCCACTTATTGACTTTTCGGCTGGAAAATTTAAATAGTTTCATGAAGAATATCTGCATTGTCTGAGAGATGAGTGGTCCCCTTCTTTAGAAAGACTGGGTTCGACCTTTGTGTATTTCAAGGCACGGCTGAGAAACCGTTAAATAGTGAAGATGTAAAAAGGTACATTGCAGTAGAAGCTTAAAGGGACACTCTACTGTGACTGCTCAAAGTGTCCGCACCCTTCTGCTCCTTCTGTGGAGGGGCTGATTCAGCCCTCCCAGACAAGAGGCTTAGCTCCTCCTTGAAGCTCAGAGCAGAGAGGGCTGACCTAAGCTTCAACCTCCGGGACCAGTAAGAGGGGCTCTATTTGATTCCGACCTCACTCCAAGCCAGTGGATTGGCTGGATGTTCTCTGGAGCATCCCGCCTCCATGCAGCCACATGACATGCTGAAGCATCCTGCAAGCCGAGAGACTGTCACGTCCGGAGAATTAGGAACCAGCGCTCCGTTTGGTACAAGGTGAGTTTTAAAAATAACTGAAGGGTTGAAACGGGGGCGGGTTGCACAGGGGTCCGGAAGGGTTAATCTTTACCCCTACTACTCCCCTCGCTCCCGTTTTAAGCCTAAAGGGTTTGTTCTAGGAATGTGCGTTTCGGAATTTCGGAATTTTCATGAAATTTCCCGATTCGTGTCTTCGAATTCGGCCGAATTTCCGAATCGGATCGGACCCGAAAACCGACAGATCCGAAAAGTTTTCCGAGCCGAAACGAAAAAAAATTCAGATTTTTCGATGGACTTGAAATGTGTCAAATCGAAATTTATTTTTGCTCTATTCATGATTTCGGTTCCATTCGTGATTTCGGTTCCATTTCGGTAATTCTGGAAATCGGATATTTAACTATCGGTTATATCGCTGATTCTGTAAATTTTGTATTTGTAAATGCGTATCACTTGTTTCTTGTGGCATTCGGGTCAGTTTAGCGTTTTTTTAAATCGTTTTGTTCTTTTTTTTTTTGTTCCTTGGCTTTCATACCATTTTAATATGATTAAATAAAGTTGTGAAATGTATATTCATAAGAAAAAAAGGATCTTTATTGAAGAAAAAAAAAACACGATAGAATCGCCAGAATTATCGTATCGACAGAATGAATTATCGGATCTGAAAAACAAACCAAAAATTAATTATAAAAAAATATATAAAGTATAAAAAAAGTAAACCATAGTAGTTTACGTCAAAACGAATAGAGTTAGACACTTTGAAACGAGGAGAACAGACGTTCCGAAAAAAAACGAAAATTTCCGAAATCACGAAAAGTCGATACAAAAAACGAGCAGAGTGACTCGAAAACACGAAAAATGGTCGATATGCCAAAAAAAAATGTATACGAAAAACGAGCCGAGCCGAATCGAAATTTTAAACATCCGAACGAATCGAACCGAACCGAATCGAACCGAAAAAAAAATCGGTGCACAAGTCTAGTTTGTTCAATAACAATGAATACACTAGCATTAAGGCTGGGGTCAGACGAACGCGCGTGCAGCCGCACTAAATCACGGCCGTAGTAGCAGCAAATGACGGCCAATGACGGGCAATATACGAAGTACGGCCGCAAGAAAGTGTGGCCGCGCAACGCAAGTGGCAAACAAACACATTTTTTTTCGAGAACGTGATACCGCTAGTACTGACGTACAGAGTGCGCTGCGTCCGCTAGCGGCGTGTGTGCGTGATTAGGAGACGTCAGACGCTGCTAATGTCCGGCCAACATAACGTCCAGACGCAAAAAGGGTTTTATTGATGATCCGTACAAAATCACGGACGAAAATGCGCATCGTATGACCGCTATCGCGTATTCCGTGAAAAAATGCATCCATTCGTTCGAACGCACTTTTTCACGGACGACGCGAAAAATGCGTTCGTCTGACCCTAGCCTTAAAAAAGCACAATTCAAAAGCCTTTCCTTTAATTTCTAAAAATTACACGTATCTATATTGAATTCTGAAACGCAAAAGACTATACATACGAATAAGCAAGTAATTTGTGTATTTCCCAGGTTCCAATTCCCCCTTTTAATAACACACGGGGGGGGGGGGGGCTCGCTTTGTTTCTTCTTTAACATTTCCTTCTGCATCAAGCTTAAAATAGAAGGTATTAAAATGAAAAGTGCTGATTTATTCCAGTCACACGGACGGACCCCTTTCCTCTGTACAAATTCTGAAGGCGAATCTAAATTAGTTTTATTTCTTATTTATCTATAAAAGTGTCCGCCATTCTTTTTCGGCGTCCTAGAAATTGGAAAGGAAGTCACGGAGAGCGGCGCAGTCCGGCACAAATAAAGAGCAGCGCTGCATGAGTCATCAGAGCTTACAATCTGGAGACGTGGAATTCAGTTTGTGTGCTTGGAATACTTAGTCCCGGCCAAGGTCATCTCTGCAAACACAAAATTTTGTTTTCTCGTTGCCTATTCATGCACAACTGTTGCACTATTTTCTTTTTTTTTTTTTCTTCTTCTTAATTTTTTGTAAGAAAGAAAAAAAAACCCAAAGACTCCCCTCGTCCTCTTCTATAAACGTCAATTCGATTTTAAAAGCCGGGTCTGAGGCGAATAGCGTGAATTTGTGAAGACGCTCACCTCGGATGACCCAGCCGGCCGTGAACACAACTTATAATTCAGAAAATGATTTTTTTTTTTTTTTTTCGCCCCCTTCTTTTCTCCTCCCCTCCGATTTGAACTATTAACCCTATTAACTCAGACGGGAGGCCAGAGGATTGTAGTGGATGTGTCACTTGTCTGGAAATCTTCTTATATGGGCTCGTACACAAAAAAAAATATATATATATATATATTTTTATTTTTTTTTATATTCTTATTTTCCGAGATCAGATATTCTCTCAGCGGAGAGCCGGCCATTGGGTGTTTCGGAATACTAAACTTTGTTAAGATGTCACGAGCAAATAGAGAACTGGCTTGGACATCGAAGACAACAGCTGCAGGACGGGACCTGGAGAGACTTCAACAGGAAGGGAACGAGGAAGCCACGCTCTGAGCGTTAATAAGAATTCCTGCGTGCCAGGGAATATATACTGAATATGCTTTTACTCTTTCATGCGGCACAATTAGTTGCTGTTCCCTTTTCCAATTGGGGGAGCTTTATTCTTCATACAAGTTTACTGTTGATGGTTGATACATTGTGTCATCCATGTCTTTTAATGCCGCTTACTTCTGTTTCTTTTAATTCCGGAAGCCTCTGCTAATGCAGATAAATAAACATCTTGGGCTGGGGTCAGACCAGCGCACTTTTAACGTGCGTTCTGGCGCACATAATTACGGCCGCACTAGCAGCAGATGACGGGCAATGACGGCCAATATACGATGTACGGCCGCACAAAAGTCCGGCCGTGCAACGCAAGTGGAATTTGAACGCATTTTTCTGAGAACGCTGAACTGCTAGTACTGACGTACAGAGTGCGCTGCGCCCGCTAGCGGCGTGTGTGCGTGATTAGGAGATGTCAGACGCTGCTAATGTCCAGCCTACATAACGTCCAGCCTACATAACGTCCAGCCTACATAACGTCCAGCCTACATAATGTCCAGCCTACATAATGTCCAGCCTACATAACGTCCAGCCTACATAATGTCCAGCCTACATAATGTCCAGCCTACATAATGTCCAGCCTACATAACGTCCAGCCTACATAATGTCCAGCCTACATAACGTCCAGCCTACATAATGTCCAGCCTACATAATGTCCAGCCTACATAATGTCCAGCCTACATAACGTCCAGCCTACATAATGTCCAGCCTACATAACGTCCAGCCTACATAACGTCCAGCCTACATAACGTCCAGCCTACATAACGTCCAGCCTACATAACGTCCAGCCTACATAACGTCCAGCCTACATAACATCCAGACGCAAAAAGAGTTTTATTGACGATCCGTACAAAATCACGCCCGAAAATGCACCTCGTCTGACCGTTTTTGCGCATTCCGTGAAAAAATACGTCAATGCGTTCGGACGCACTTCTTCACGTTCGCGGGAAAAATGCTTTCGTCTGACCCTAGCCTTAGATTTACAGGATTACTCACTGAGAGCCGAACTTGCCCCGAAAATGCACCGAACAGTGAATTTCCCCGTACGGTGCCATTTCGGGGCTATTCGGCTATTCAGAGAGCAGGCAGTTCGCCAAATTTTTGCGAATTGCCTGCATGTACGGTGCCTGTTTGAAGGCAGTGAAATCCCCCATAGAGAAGCAATGGTTAATCTATTCAGACACCGAACAGCAGAGAAAAGTTGCCGAATTGCCCTGCTGTTCGGTGTTTTCATTCGACAGGTTTATTCAGGTGAACCCCATAGGCTTCAATGTTATAAATATCCCCAATTTTATGCAATATCTAATAAATCGTTTTTTAATCTTGCAATAAAAAGTTTCTTTTATTGATAAAAAAATTTAGGATCTCTTAGGCGTTTTTCCTGATTTTTTTCGGTAAATTTCTTTCTTTTTTTTTCATTAAATCATTTTTTCATGTTTTTGTAACAGACCTTTTTATTATCATTTATTGGATCTTCTATGTAAATTCCAGACAGGTTTTTTGCAAACAGCGTTTCAATTTTCACATTGAAAAAAAAATTGTCCTGAAGAAAGTCCCCTAGAGGGACAGAAACGTTTATTTAATCCATTAAAACAAAGTCAACGTTTCAGTCCCTCTAGGGGACTTTCTTCAGGACAATTTTTTTTTGTCCTAAAGTCCCTTAGAGAAACTAACATGGTGACTTTCGGATATGTTTTAACCCTTTCGCTGCTGAGGCTTTTCCCGCCTCTGTGCTGAGGTCATTTTTACCGGTTTTGCTCATCATGTTTAAACGTGTTTTGAAGGCTTATTTTAGTATATGACCCAGACATATTATATATCGTTCTTTCCGTCAGACTCGGCAGATTCATAATATGTCATTATTATATGTATATGTCATGACCTGTCTGTATATTATAACAAAAAATGCAATAAAATATGTATTTTCAATAATTTACAATGTGTAAAGTGTTTTTTTTCACATTTTAACATGTGAGCAATTGCGGTTATATTTTGTATGGGGTGCGCTTGTTAAAAAAATTAGAGATGGGGTCTCGTTACATTTTTTTTGGGGAAAATTACGCGATTTTTAACAAACGCACCGCATACAAAAATTGTTAGTGCAGCATCATTGTTCCCATTTCAATTATAATGTGAACAATGATGCTGCACTAACGAACCAAAAAAAAGAAAAAAAAAATTTTTTTTTATTTTTATTTTTTTTAAAAAAACGTTTTTCATACTCATGTTTGGTATCGTTGGAACGGCCATGCTCTGGCCGATCCAACAATATCAAACATTAACCCCTAACTGCCACGGATCGGGAGATAGGGGGTTCATTGGAACCCCCTATCTCCACCATTGGTGGCAGTTAGGGGTTAACTCCAGGACTATGCTATGCACGATGCTATGCACGATGACGCCAGTCCTCAGGGGGCATTCCTGGGAGGTTGTTGGCCAGCTCTGGGAAAGGATCACGAACCGGCGCTTTTCGGCGCCGATTCGTGATCCAGCCCCTATGGGGTTAAATCCAGGTACCGTTAGGAAGGGCAGGCTGTGCCCTTCCAAACGGTGCCTGGATTAACCCCCGCAATGCTGGCGATCGGGAGGGAGAGAGGTCCTCCCTTTCAGGCGCCTCCTACGCACATGCGGGGGGCGCCTGAATTAGATGTCATCGCGCCGCCGCGATGACATCTAATTAGCCCGGCGGCGGTTCCGGGTGCTGGGCTGACATCGGGGATGTCAGCCCGCACCGGGGGGCACAGCGATCGGCCGGAACCCGGCCGATCGCTGGCCCCAAAGGGAGGACGCGCTCAGCACGTCCTCCGCAAGGAACGTTACCTGCGGGTGGACGCGCTGAGCGCGTCCTCCGCAGCGAAGGGGTTAATGGATTGAATAAAAGTTAAGATTTTTGCTGAACTGTCCTGGAGTGCCGGCACATTTAATACGGTCATTTATATAGAATGGCAGAGATTCATTTGCACACATAACTTGTAGAATTCAGAGCACTCAACCCAAACAATACATCTAAAAGGTTAAAGCCTGACTTTGGTTACAAATAGCTGGGGATTTAGGTATAAGATGCGATCACAGATTGCATGAGCCTGCCACAACATCACTGTATCCCATAACGGCAGATTCCTACCTATGCAACGTAACGCCTGCAGGTTTATGCAATTTCTGATCACATCTTGTAACTAAACTCCCGTGTGTATGAAACCCAAGTCAGGTGTTTTAATAATGTAGATGTATGTTTGGGTTGAGTGCGCTGAATTTTCGGTGTTGTATTTATCCGTCTCTGTATCACCATTATGACATACGCAATGAAAATAGGAAAAATAGAAAACTTTATTCACACGTTTACATTAGCAGCCAATTAGAAAACATGAAATAATGAAGTGATGGTGGCCCTATAGAGAGGGACTAGAGTTGGTAAAAGCTAGAGAATCTCAAACAACCAACGTATAAGGGCAAGAGATACACTGATTAGACTGACCCAGTGCCAATATGTTAGAAGCTTGTGTAAGAAAAACCATAGCCCTAATAAAATAGAGACCACTCTGGAGTCACCGATCGAACCAAAGAAAAGACAAGCAGTTAAAACATTTCCCACTATTATCAGGGTTATTCAGAGAAAGGTGAAACTCAGGAGAATGACTGGAGAACTGAAAATTCTAGGTCAAAATAGCCAAACCAGAAAAATTCTCCCATTTATCTCACTTTCAAAACTGCCAATTTTGACCTAGAATTTTCATGTCTCCAAAGGTTCTCCAGAGTTTCACCTTCCTCTGATTAACCCTGTAGGAATCAAAAGCACATCTCAATACAAACGCGTTTCACCGAAAGCCAAGAGATACTGCCCCATGTTCATCCGCTCTTTAGTTTCCAAAGATCTAATCTACAGAGATCATATGCAATGTCATGTCGTGTGAGTATATATTTTCTATTTGTCACCTCAAAAAGCCTGCAGCCTTTTATTATTATTATACAGGCATTTACACAACGCCAACATATTCCGCAGCGCTTTACAATAGGGGAGCACAAACAGGAGACGTACATGATGCATAATGAAAAGATGACCCTGCCCGTAGGATAACTGTCCAGGTAGTACAGCACTTAACCAAGTGCTCCGACAAGCATCCCGTGAGCTTACAGTCTAAGGCTAGGGTCAGACTGAGGCAGTGCGAACGCGCGTTCTGGCGCACATAATCACGGCCGCACTAGCAGCAGATGCCGGGCAATGACAGCCAATATACGAAGTACGGTCGCACAAAAGTCCGCCGCGCAACGCAAGTGGAAAATGAACGCATTTTTTCGAGAACGTTAAACCGCTGGTACTGACGTACAGAGTGCGCTGCGTCCGCATAGCAGCGTGTGTGCGTGATTAGGAGATGTCAGACGCTGCTAGTGTGCGGCCAACATAACGTTCAAACAGCCGGATTTCCCTAGACTTCTTTTCACCCCATCGTCATGAAATACGTCCAGAATTGCGCATCGTCTGACCACTTAAGCGTATTCCGTGAAAAAATGCGTGCGCACGCATCGACGTACATTTTGACGGTGGCCGCAGAAAATGCGCTCATCTGTCCCTAGCCTAAGGGAATGGGGTAGGTGAAACAGATGGGAGCAGAGGGAATGTGAAGATGGTTAGCAGGGCAGCGTAGGAAGAACCAGAAGCCTGGGCTTAGTGAGAGTAATTAGGGAGAGAAGTGGAGACAGCTGGAAGAGAGACCTGAAATTGAGACCTGGAATTATTGACCAGCCCTGGGTGGGAGGGTGGATGGGGAGGGTTAGGTGGGACAGCAGAGGGGAAGGAGCCATGCAGTCTGCCTTGTGTGTGTGCTTGATGCAGAGTTAGGGGCGCAGAGGGGAAGGAGCCATGCAGTCTGCCTTGTGTGTGTGCTTGTGCCTTTATTAAGTATCCAGTCGTTCTTGTAGTCGGCTCTATGGCACAAAATCTAAATGTTACCGTTCTGTGTCTAGTCTGAATACGGTCTCCCTGGGTGAAAGCAAATGCAGCAAAAAAAAAAAAAAATGAAAACACTATCAAATCTGCGTATGCATTTTTTTCTAAAACCATAACAGTCCTCTAAATGCCAACTGTGTCATTTTGAGCCTATTTGTAACGGATACATTCTCCCAGAACAAGTTGTTCCAGAGTACATCCTGGGCGAACGATCCAATGCAAATGCTACGCAGTGTCAGACTAAGCTTTGTTTGCACAGCTATCTTTCTGCAGTGCATGAAGACGTCCTTCTACATCCTGTCACCGGAGATAGGAAATAAGCCCTAGGAACAAAATAATAATTAAAAAAAAGTCAAAAACGTTCCGCCTATCCAAAATGTCATTAAATTAGGGGGGAGAAAAAAAGAAAAAGACTTTGTCACAAATGTTTGCAACAATCGATGCTTCGACGTATTGTCCCGTGAATTTTAAAGTTCCGTTTGCAGCATAAACACAGCAATGTAACAAAAAGAACAGGCTGCAGAAAAAGGACAGAGCAGTGGTGCTCCAGATGTTTTGGGACAAAAAAGGTTAGTTCGCCGCACTTTGGCGAGTTTATTTCACCGACTGCAGTGAATTCAGCATTCACCGCAGGGTCCACGGAGTACAGCGAACGCATCCGCAAAACCACTGCATCGATCAGAAGAACCACCGAATGCATTTAACTATCCGCCGCAAAACCACCGATGCGGTGTCAGAACTGTCAGAAGAACTACCGAATGCATTCGACTATCCGCCGCGAAACCACCGCATCGATCAGAACTACCGCATGCATTCGACTATCTGCCGCGAAACCACCGCATCGATCAGAACTACCGCATGCATTCGACTATCTGCCGCAAAACCACCGCATCGATCAGAACTACCGAATGCATTTGACTGTCTGCCGCAAAACCACGCATCGATCAGAAGAACTGCCGCAAAACCACCGAATCGATCAGAAGAACCATCAAATGCATTCGACTGTCTGCAGCAAAACAACCGCATCGATCCAAAAAAAGCAGATGACCCGTCAAACAGATCACCGACCAACTGGCGGAAAAAGCCGAAAGGCCACTGAAGAGGGGTAAAAAAAGACCCCACAACTTTTAAAACGCGTTTGCAAAAAAAACCACTGCAAGAAAACGCCTGGAAATAATATAGAAGGACCTATAAATAGTAAGAAAAAAGTGTTCCAGGAAAAAAAAAATCCCGTCATTTAAAAAAAAAAATGGGGGGGAACAAAAAACTTTTGCTGAAAATTGTCAAAAAAAACCCCCAAAAAAATGAATAAAGAAAAATTGGGAATATGAATATATTTAACATTGAAGCCTATGGGATTCGCCTGAATAAACCTGCCGAATGAAAACACCGAACCGCAGGGCATTTCGGCAACATTTCACAGCTGTTCGGTGTCTGTGAATAGATTAACCATTGCTTCTCTATGGGGGATTAACTGCCGCTGAACAGGCACCGTACATGCAGGCAATTCATAGAAAATGTCGGCAGATAAGAACCTTTCGGCCCATCTAGTCGCCCAATTACATGGATACTTTACCTGGATTTATCTTTTGTTTAGGATAGCCTTATGCCTATCCCATGCCTCCTTAAATTCAATTACTGTTTTGGCCTCTACCACTTCTACTGGAAGACTGTTCCATGTATCCACCACCCTCTCAGTAAAATAATGCTTCCTGATGTTACTTTTAAACCTTTGCCCCTCTAATCTAAGACTATGTCCTCTTGTTTTGCTACTTTGTTTCCGTTTAAATATACTCCCTTCCTCTACCTTGTGGATTCCCTTTAACTGCCTGCTCTCTGAATAGCCGAATGGCCCCGAAATGGCACCGTATGGGAAATTCACTGTTCGGTGCAATTTCAGGGCCAGTTCAACTCTCTCTGAATAACCCTGTATATTTCCCATGATGCTGGGCCAACCAAATTAGAGGCTGAGCGTCATGGGCAATGTGGTTCCAGAACATCTGGAGGGTCAAGGCTGCTGACCCTTTGTCTAGTGAACATACAAAACTAAAGCCTGAAATCCAAACCGCAACCAACAAAACAAGTATAGTCAGAACAAATACATTGGATGCAATGCATGAAGGTATAAATCGACGTCTTGGCAACTCATTTTATTGACCGTCAAAAACAAATACAGTTCTATAATTCAAATATCTTTTTTATGTGCCGGGCTCAATTTTTTTATGTAAGACGAGGGAATGGAAATGGGTCAAAGAAGAAAAGTCACCTCATTTGATTTGCAAGGCAAGGTGCTTCCTGATAGGCATTCAGCGTTCCATCCGGAGTGCACGTGGGCGCTCACGCAGCTCTCTGAAATTGGCTATTTGAAGCCTTTATGGACATTTCTCTTGTCTAAATAAAAATTGTAGGGCGAATGAATGATATCTCAAGTCGATTTTGTAATAAATTTTTTAACATATGCGTAAAAATAAAATCCCACAGTAACAAAACGATAGTTTTGCTGCGTAAAGAAATTAAAATTACCCACCGAATCAATTGTTGGTAGGACCTTGCCACGGATCCCCCTTGGGTCTATGATATTGGTCCCTGTACACAGTATACTATATACCCCTCCATTCCTTTGGTCGGTAATGCTAACTATCTTGAGGGAACAGATTGTGAAGCTCCTAGCAAGGGTTAACAGATAATGGGATATGAGGCTATAATTGATTGAGATAACGGGGATCTTAGCACCAGGAGAGATGGTCAACCGTATGCCAAGAGCGATACACAGAGCAGGGTCATTGGGAATAGCCGAGTCGTACACTTAGCAGGGTCGTAAGGAATAGCAAGAGTCTTACACAGTGGGTTCATTAGGAATAGCCAGAGTAATACACAGAGCGGGTTCGTTAGGAATAGCCAGAGTCATACAGAGCGGGTTCGTTAGGAATAGCCAGAGTCATACACAGAGCAGGTTCGTTAGGAATAGCCGGTGTCATACACAGAGCGGGTTCGTTAGGAATAGCCAGAGTCATACAGAGCGGGTTCGTTAGGAATAGCCAGAGTCATACACAGAGCGGGTTAGTTAGGAATAGCCAGAGTCATACACAGAGTGGGTTCGTAGGAAAGCAGGTAGTAGGAAAAGGGAAGTGCTCATGCCACTGTACAGAGCACTGGTGAGACCTCACTTGGAGTACTGTGTGCAGTACTGGAGACCGTATCTCCAGAAGGATATAGACATCTTAGAGAGAGTTCAGAGAAGGGCTACTAAAATGGTGTACGGCTTGAAGGAGAAAAGTTACCAGGAAAGGCTTAATGATCTTAACATGTATAGCTTGGAAAAAAGACGAGACAGAGGAGATATGATAGAAACATTTAAATACGTAAAGGGAATCCACAAGGTAGAGGAAGGGAGTATATTTAAAAGGAAACAAAGTAGCAAAACAAGAGGACATAGTCTTAGATTAGAGGGGCAAAGGTTTAAAAGTAACATCAGGAAGCATTATTTTACTGAGCGGGTGGTGGATACATGGAACAGTCTTCCAGTAGAAGTGGTAGAGGCCAAAACAGTGATTGAATTTAAGCAAGCATGGGATAGGCATAAGGCTATCCTAAACAAAAGATAAATCCAGGTAAAGTATCCATGTAATTGGGCAGACTAGATGGGCTGAAAGGTTCTTATCTGCTGACATTTTCTATGTTTCTATGTAAGGAATAGCCAGAGTCATAAACAGAGCGGGTTCGTTAGGAATAGCCAGAGTCATACACAGAGCGGGTTCGTTAGGAATATCCGGGGTCATACACAGAGCGAGTTCGTTAGGAATATCCGGGGTCATACACAGAGCAGGTTCGTTAGGAATAGCCAGAGTCATACACAGAGCGGGTTCATTAGGAATAGCCAGAGTCATACACAGAATACCAAAATACACAGAAAGCACTGAGTGATATGGAACCACATCAGGGCAATGAGTCTGCCTGTGCAGACTGGCTTTAAACTCTGTTGCTCAGTTTCATCAGGCCGCACCCCTCCCCTTGGCCACCCACGTGACCGCCATGGGTGTGCATATCACTCGGCGCCCGGCCAGCAAGCAGTGAGGAAGGCACTGCCGGGCGCCGGGTCTTATCCTCGATGCGGGACGTGGTTATATTGATACCTGTGAGTCGTCTGACACAATGACGTCAGTGGGCATGGGGGAAATAGCACAGCAAGGGTTGACGTCCAAGATGCCAGCCTACTGTGAAAGAAACCATTGATCGACTCCAAGCTGCGGGACTTTGACCCACTGAGCGCATCCACTGCACCATAGCGGAATATGCTGGCGCTTTATAAATAAAGAATAATAAAAATAATAATAGCGTTACAGCAGAAGACACCCGTGGCACGTTGCCCGCAGTGAGGTTGATAAGAGTTCACATCCTCTTGCTTGAGGTGCTTAGATAGGGATCGGCTACACATCCTGATGAGGCACAACTAAAATCAAAACGATAGGGGGGTTGCTGTATCTGTCATGCAGGCATTTTGGTTCTGGATGCCCATTTGGGAGGGACCGGGTTGATCCATATATGGTAAAATCTCCTCTGTAATGTCACCATTGAGGTAAAACCTTCCTACGAGATCAGATCCGGGACTCCCCGAAGGCCGCTAATGCCGTTGCTCTTTCTCTGTGAATTTGATCTCGTAAACCAGTTTTTCTTCTTCATAAAACGTAAAGCGGTGTAAGATATTATACAAACCCAGGCAATGTGGTTAGAATTAAAAGAGCCAGTTATCCCACTTCAGACATTGTCCTTAATGATGGGTGACCTCAGGTCCTTTCTTCCTGCCAACAACATTGGCCAGGAGCCTAAGACCAGGATATATAAGGGCAAATTAAGTACGCAAACCTGAGATGACCGACTGCCCGGCGTTGAAGATAATTGGTTGCGAAGGACGTGCCCCTTCTGTACTATCAGAGGCCAGATGGGTCAGGGATTAAACCAGAAGACGGCTTGTCTCCGTTGTCCTTGATTTTGATTAACCCCTTCAATGGCCAGAGAAATTACCAATTGGAGTATTTCTCGGGACTGTGAAAAATCCCAGAAAGTGGTGTTCTTTGCTCCTTTAACAGTGAGTTGAAACTCGTCAACATCAACTTGCAAAACGTAAGCCAAAACACTCCGATTGATCTAGTACTGCAGGTTATAACGCGGATCCTCCGACCTGTCGCTAGTTAATGCTTTGGAAAGACTAAACCTAAATATTAACTGATTTATCAATGGCAGAAAGAACGATACTCTACCAATAGCCTAGATCAACAATAATAATGTAATCTTTAAAGGGCCAGTACCACCAAAAAATTACACGTCCTTAATTGTGTTTATTTATGTTGCTGATATCTTACATGTGCTTTGTTTATCTCTTGTATGTTTAGTTAAGACAATATTTTCTCTCTGTGTCACTGGGTGCATCCATTGTGTGATATTTTCCTCTGTGTCACTGGGTGCATCCATTGTGTGATATTTTCCTCTATATGTGTCACTGGGCGCATCCATTGTGTGATATTTTCCTCTATATGTGTCACTGAGTGCATCCATTTTGTGATATTTTCCTCTATATGTGTCACTGGGCGCATCCATTGTGTGATATTTTCCTCTCTGTCACTGGGTGCATCCATTGTGTGATATTTTCCTCTGTGTCACTGGGTGCATCCATTGTGTGATATTTTCCTCTATGTGTCACTGGGCGCATCCATTGTGTGATATTTTCCTCTATATGTCACTGGGTGCATCTATTGTGTGATATTTTCCTCTGTGTCACTGGGCGCATCCATTGTGTGATATTTTCCTCTGTGTCACTGGGTGCATCCATTGTGTGATATTTTCCTCTATGTGTCACTGGGCGCATCCATTGTGTGATATTTTCCTCTATATGTCACTGGGTGCATCTATTGTGTGATATTTTCCTCTGTGTCACTGGATGCATCCATTGTGTGATATTTTCCTCTACGTGTCACTGGGCGCATCCATTGTGTGATATTTTCCTCTGTGTCACTGGGTGCATCCATTGTGTGATATTTTCCTCTGTCACTGGATGCATCCATTGTGTGATTATTTTCCTCTATATGTGACACTGGGTGCATCCATTGTGTGATATTTTCCTCTGGATGCACCCAGTGACACATATATTGTGTGATATTTTCCTCTGTGTGTCACTGCGTGCATCCATTGTGTGATATATGTGTCACTGGGCGCATTTATTGTCTGACATTTTGTGATGTAAACTAACCCCCCCCCCTGCCATCACGGCACCTTGCCCCAGAACAAGCATTACTGTCAGTTATACTCCGTGTCCTAGTTATACCAGGACTCCATGAACGGTTGTGCTGCCAGGCCGCGAGCCCTGTGCGATATCACTCTCACAATATCGCGCTATAGCGACGGAGTGAACAGGGAGGGAGACTGAGGACTATTTGTACCCAGTCTCAGTCTGCTAGCGGTGGATCGGACCACTGCTCTCACTGCGGGATGAGAGGTGAGAATTGGATTTATTGGGGGGGGTTTAGATGGTGCTAACAAACACATGAAGAATTAAAAATGATGATATATGCAAGATTTTAATCTTTCCATCACCTCCTAGAGAGAAACTCTGCGCAAAATTACCAGGTCCCCTTTATTTAATTGTTAATTTTGCACCAATTAAGGCTAGGGTCAGACTAATGCATTTTTTGCGTCGTCCGTGAAAAAGTGCGTTCGAACAAATGGACGCATTTTTTCATGGAATACGCGATAGCGGTCATACGATGCGCATTTTCGTCCGTGATTTTGTACGGATCATCAATAAAACCCTTTTTGCGTCTGGACGTTATGTTGGCCGGACATTAGCAGCGTCTGACGTCTCCTAATCACGCAAACACGCCGCTAGCGGACGCAGCGCACTCTGTACCTCAGTACTAGCGGTATCACGTTCTCTAAAACATGCGTTTGTTTGCCGCCTGCGTTGCGCGGCCGCACTTTCGTGCGGCCGTACTTTGTATATTGCCCGTCATTGGACGTCATTTGCTGCTACTACTGCCATGATAAAGTGCGGCTGCACGCGCGTTCGCACTGCGTTCGTCTGACCCCAGCCTTAATGTTACATTATTTTTATCAACAAATAGAGCTTGGTAGTGAAGGGGTTAAAATGTCCTGGGGGATATTTTTGGGTTTTATAGTTTAACGGTCGGAACGTGAAAACCATGTCGAAGCAATGAAATTTACAGGTGAACTTAAAACAACCCGAAAATGTAAATACTGTGGACGAACAGAATATCCTTCATTCAAAAATAATTAATATCAGGAACATCTTGATAAAGCGTAAGATGGAAACAATGTTACACGGAGCAGTAATCAGAATTACGCATAAAACCTTTGCTTTCAGACGTAAAATCTGTAGACCCGAAGGTCCAAATTCAATTTGTAAATGTATTTAGCTTGGATTATTTTTTATTTTTTATTCTAAGCATATGTTTTTGCGGATTTTGGGCTTGGGATTTCAGAGGCGGCTAACTTCGGCATCCCAGATAACTATGAGCTACTTTGATCATGATCCTCAGTTTAAGGCTAGGGTCAGACGAACGCATTTTTCGCGTTGTCCGTGAAAAAGTGCGTTCGAACGAATGGACGTATTTTTCCACGGAATACGCGATAGCGGTCATACGATGCGCATTTTCGTCCGTGATTTTGTACGGATCGTCAATAAAACCCTTTTGCGTCTGGACATTATGTTGGCCGGACATGAGCAGCGTCTGACGTCTCCTAATCACACACACACGCCGCTAGCGGACGCAGCGCACTCTGTACGTCCGTACTAGCGGTATCAGGTTCTCAAAAAAATGCGTTCGTTGGCCACTTGCGTTGCACGGACGAACTTTCGTGCGGCCGTTCGTCGTATGTTCCCCGGCATTGGACGTCATTTGCTGCTAGCACGGCCGTGATTTCGTGCGGCTAAACGCACGTGAAAAATGCGTTCGTCTGACCCTAGCCTTAAGCAATTCTGCAGCTTCAGCACGACATCTAACACCGTTTAAAACATCTGTTGTGCCAAAGGGACACCACCACTTCCGTAAACTGTAACTAATTGCCGTACAAACAAAACTACATTAGAAAGCACATTATAAAACACATGCTGCTGTTTTTTTCTTTGACGTAATTTCATGTAAAAATGAAAACTGAAAGTAGGTTTTTTTTTTCTCGTTTCCATTTTGTACATTTTTTCCCAAGTTTCAACATTTATCCAATTCTAATGGGGAGTTTTACTTTGTGGCTGTGCTTTACCCTATAGAGTATTTAACAGTTAATGAGGTGGAGGAGGGAATGTTTAGATAAAGCTGCAGAGGGCTATTGTTCTCCAGGCTACCTGAGATGAGAGCTGTCAGCTGAATGAGATAAGACAGGGAGCTTGAAAGACTTCTAATCAAATCTACCCCCTGGTGATGTCCTTTGAATACATACCACACAATACATTGATGTGAGTCGGGGATCGACCCATTCACTCCATTCTATGGCCAAAGCCACACAGTGAGGAGCAAGTGATGGAAAGATACTGTGGGGGGGGGGTGGCTGTAATGTTTTGATTTTGGGCAAATGACTCTTGGATGCAGAAATAAGGATAAGCGTGGTGCTGGTTGTTTTACTATAATATAGTAGACCTGCCAAATGACCGTTGCTCAGAGGCCAACTGCCAACTGACTCAACCAGTTCAACGGTCACCAGACAATTTTAACACTGGCATATGATTGGTTAGTAAATACATATGCAAATATTACAGGGGGCAGCTTACAACACAAAATATTACACAATGGATGCACCCAGTGACACATATAGAGGAAAATATCACACAATGGATGCACCCAGTGACACATAGAGGAAAATATCACACAATGGATGCGCCCAGTGACACATATAGAGGAAAATATTTTCTTAACTAAACATACAAGAGAAAAACAAAGCACATGTAAGATATCAGCAACATCAAATAAACACAATAAGGACCATGGCATTTTTTTGGTGGTACTGGCCCTTTAAAATACAATTGGATCCTATAACTTGATAAGTGTTTATGCTTTGTATCACCGCAGTAAAGTGGCAAATGCAATACAATTAATATTGAGTCTACTTTTTTTGAAAACAGAATTTTAAAATAATTCTGCCAAAATAAACTGGTTTGAACCAGCTTTTGTAAACTTGGCTGTTGTAGACTACAATGTGATTTCTTTCCATAGTCATTTGGCACTCATTGACTAGGGAATAAGTCCCCCTAATGCAAAAGGTTAAGTATCAGTTTCTGCACCGGACATATTATGAAAAGGTTAGATTATTTGTCCGTTCAAGTAATTATCCATCTTGGACTATATCTAAGTAAAATTCCCAAACGCCGCCTGGTTGTTTGTATCTTACAGTTTAAATTGCAATTATTTCCCAAGCATCTTTATCCAATTCAATGTTCTCATTGGACATGTGTCAAGCATCCTTGTGTTTATTCGGCACGATAGTATCAAGCAATGACGCCATTGCTCAAGTTCCAAACAGACTGAATAGAAAGTCCAAGTAAGTGATGGATTCATAAATCAAATGTTGCTGGTGGGGAGTTAAAGAGACATTATTCTTTAAAAGTAAATCATGTTATTAAAAAAGAAGCGCTTAATTCAGCAATTTAAAAGCTTACTTGTATTTAAATGTTATTTCATGAAAGTCCTCCAGAGTTATAAAATAAGCCTGACACTTGGAAATTACATCATGTCTAGAATTTTTAAATGGTGTAGACGTTCTACATGTTCACATAACCACTGATGTCGGCAAGGAGTAGGGTTCTATATAAAAAAAATTAAATGGTAAAACTGTCCTAATTATATCCTCAGAATCCTAGGTATGAGTAATGCTGTCCTATTGTATCTGCAGAATCCTAGGTGTAACGGAGCATCCGTACTCTGAGTACCTCTGTCAGCAGGCTCTCTACCCTTAAAGCAGTCTTCACAGCCCACCCAAACTTTAACCGCGGTTGAAAGAAGGATGGAGAACGTTGAGAATTCAACAGCAGAGTGGCTTTATTTTCAGTAACCAAATGCATTTTAAAACTGTTCGCAGGGAGGGGTATGGCGAACAATAGGGTTACACCATGGTGCTACTCTGAATAAGGATGTTATCAGAAGAAGCTCTATTACAGTCTATTTCGATCGGGGACAAGGGTGGGGCTACGGTATATCCACACTACAAACAGGGACAGGTACCTTCACACAGAAACAGTTTTTAAACCAAGGTTGAATATCAAATGGAAACATAGAAACACAGAGCAGAATACCCATTAAAACATATAGCCCTGCCAAGTGTCCACCTGGGGATTTCGGAGAAATAATCTGTCACCCTATGTTTGAGTAAAACTGTCCTATTGTATCTCCAGAATCATAGGTATGAGTACAACTGTCCTTTTTGAATCTTCAGAATCCTAGGCAGTTTTCCTCATGCCTATTGTATCTTCAGAATCCTAGGTATGAGTAAAACTTTCCTATTGTAGCCTCGAAATCTTCGGTATCAGTAAAACTGTCCTATTCGATCTTCAGAATTCTAGGAATGAGTTTGTCTTTACGTTCTTTTCCTGTATCGGTGAGAATATGACCCAACACACAGCAGTTTAAACATAGAACATAGATAACCTGGGTTAGAGCCGGTCGTTAGATGGCTGGGTACCAGCGAGACTACAGCAGCAAAGTATATCCAGGAATTCAAGCCAATGTCTGGGCCAGGAGAGGTACACCTATGTGGGTAAACAAGTCAAGATAGGTGACACAAAATCAAGTGCTCAGATAAACCGGTGTCAAGAAGTGGAGATGGCAGCAAAGTAGTCAAGGGACAAGCAAGGGGTCAAATACTAGGAGATCAAATACAAAGAACAAACAGGAGCGCATTGAGGTGTAGCAAAACCACAACAGGGCAAAGGGAAGTGGAGGTCCTTATAAACCCTGACTGAGAATCCTATTGGCCAGGGGAGAGGAGGGGTAGACAAGGAACACCATTGGTTAGGGGATGAGAGGGGTGGAATTACTGTGTCCTGTCCTTACTAAATAGTGTAGCAAGAATGTACAACACACTGAATGGCATAATCATGCGCTTACAGCAATGTTCCACCTGAATAGATGCAAAACAGGAGTCTCCCTGGCCACTGGGGAGATGGGAGATCTGACAGGATACTCTGATATTTTACTTTTGCCTGAGGGTCCCACATGGTCCGCTCCTGATAGATTTACTGTTCATCCATATCCTCAGCTATCTGTAAACCCAATGTAATAATATTACAGTGCATTTTAACTCTGTGTGTGTAGGTGTGTGGTGTTGATAGGCTAAAGTGATCATGTGAAGTGGTTTGCCACAAAGTCCTCCGTTCCTGCCAGTGGTTTTATGGAAAACCTGGTAATGAATGGGATAAATTGTCGTAGAACACACACTCCCCATCTCCACATTCGACATTCCCTTTAGAGAAGCCGCTCAGCTCACCCCAAAATTCCACTTAGTGTTGACGTCACCCATTATCTACTCCCCACACACACCCTTATCTCACTAACTCTCTACTTGATCCGCACCATTTCGGCTTTCCCTCACCGCGTCCACTGAATCTGCTCTGACCAAGGTGACTAATGATCTAGTTGCTGCCAAAATCAAAGGTCACTTCTCCCTCCTTATTCTTCTTGATCTGTCCGCTGCATTTGACACTGTTGACATCCTGTCCTGCTTCTCACCCTACATCAACTTGGCCTCAGCGACTCCACACTCTCCTGGTTCTCTTCCTACCTCTCTCTTCGCTCCTTCAGTGTCTCTTTCGCTGGTGCCTCTTTCCCCCCCCCCACTCCTCTTTCAGTTGGGGTACCTCAAGGCTCTGTTCTGGGTCTCCTATTCTTCTCGATCTACACTGCCTCTCTTGGCAACCTCATCTCTTCCTATGGACTTCAACATCATCTCTATGCCGGCAGCGGCGACACCACACTCTACCTTTCCTGTCCCGATCTCTCTCCTCCAGTGCTCATGTTACTACCTGTCTGTCGGCTGTCTCCAACTGGATGACTTCCCGTTTCCTAACGCTCAACCTCTCTGAAATTGAACTTCTCGTCTTCCCTCCCTCTTAAACCTCCATTCCTGCACCCATTTCCCTTCAGGTGAATGGTGCCATCACTACTTCTACCTCTCAGGCTCGATGCCTCGGTGTCCTCCTAGACTCTGATCTCTCCTTTACTCCTCACATTCATTCGCTAACCAAAACTTATTAGCTGTTTATAAAAACGTATAACTGTAACCCTAACGCATCCCGTATTATGAAATGTACAACCTACCCGTTGGCACCGAGTAACTCCAAACTCCAAACTACGTTAAAACACGATCCCGGAATATTATGTAATTGTTAAGAACAGGAAAAAGAACCTTTGTTTTGGTTTGTGAAATAGTAAAAAAAAAACAGTCAGTCGCTTGGCCAGTGTTTGTCTCATTATAACCAAGGGAGATATTAAATGGAATAAATAATTAAGGTGTTTTTTTTTTATTATTATTATTTTTTTATATATTTTTTAAACTGTCATTTTATTATTTTTTGTTTACTGTCCAAATGTCATAAGTACACAATATATAATGAGCATCCAGCTGGAAGAATGTAGATTATCCAAGCAATAGACTTTTATTCTAACCCCTGCGTTTGCCCGAGAGATGGGAAACGTGCGGAAATATTCTGTTGCTGTAATTACACAATATGTCAGACATTAGAAATATGGAAAAGAGCAACGCTAAAGCTCGGAGGCATTGAAAGTTTGGGTGGTGAGCAAGACAAGGGGGTTGAAACTAAGTTAAGTACATTCTGTACTGACAGATCTTGTGATGCCAACATTCAGCTGCAGTAAATTGCATGCAGGCTTGTGTACTTACTCATTGTGCGCCAGCTTTATACACTAACCTAATGTAGGGCGTTTGTCTGCCACAAGAAGACAAGCCAAAAAGTAGACAGCGAAAGGTCTCCTCTGGAATCAGCGAATCCTTCCAAGCTGTGGCTGAAACGGCTGCGGATGAATCTGGAACGCTGTAAACGCGTCGAAAGCTTATGTTGAGTTTGTAGAGAATCTACGATTTTGTTTTAGCGGAGCCGACACACAGAGAGCGTTCTTAACCCATTTAAAAAACAATTTAAGAAGAAAAAACTACTAATCGCAAGTGATCTTAAATAATGGTATCTCAGCGATCTGGATTACTTAAAGCAGTGGTTTTCCTTTTTTTTGTGTGTTTTTAATATTTCCCCTTTCATTGTAGTTTTAGTTTTTCTTTTTGTTTTTTCTATTTGAGCAAATAAATCGGTACAAATACATCTAATAGTGCAATCAAAATGCAAGTGTGGAAAAGCAAGAGAATAAGTGGCAACATACAGTAACAATAAAGAGCCCGCAGGCCACGACGTCCTCAACTTGCGTCTAAGGCTGGGGTCAGACGAGCGTAGTGTTCACGTCCGTGATTGCGCCTAAAAGTACGTCCGTGATAGCATGAAAGAAAGTCCATTGGAGCCCGACACATGAAGTACGTCCGCACTGAACTGCGGACGTATGACGGACGCTGCAAACGGACGCAGGTTAGGCAAGAACGTAATACTGCTAGAACGGACGTGCGGAGTGCGCCACGTCCACAACGTCTGCATAGCTTTGTGTGTGAGTGATGGAGCATGGTCAGACGGACTGCATTTATACGTCCAGCATTTTTGACGGACAGAATGTTTTTTCATTGTAATTTATTTTCCCCTCCTACATCCGTCAAAAATAACTACAGTGAAAAAACGGACTGTGTGACCACTACTGCGTCATCCGTACTGACGATGTCCGTACTGCACGGACGTACAGTCCGTAGAAATCACGCTCGTCTGACCCCAGCCTAAATCAAGCGAATGTATACAGTAAAAAGGGCGTAAGAAGAATGGGGAATCAAAAGGAGGATCCCCGTACAGCTGTTTGATCAGACGGGCAGAAGCTCACTCATTCCACACGGGGGAAAGCTCTGAGACAAAGCACAGGGTACAGAAAAAAAGAAAAGAGGGAAAATAAAAAAAGGGGGGAAGGTAAGAGGTGGGAAGAGGAAAATCATTGTAGTTTTAGAAAGTGGTAACTTTTTATCTTCGGATTTGCTGGGATTTCTCCACATTAGATACTTTTCAACCTACTCTTTGTCATACATTTATAAGTACAAACACTCAGCCATACGTTCCCACACACTCAGCCATACGTTCCCACACACTCAGCCATACGTTCCCACACACTCAGCCATACGTTCCCACACACTCAGCCATACGTTCCCACACTCAGCCATACGTTCCACACACTCAGCCATACGTTCCCACACACTCAGCCATACGTTCCCACACACTCAGCCATACGTTCCCACACACTCAGCCATACGTTCCCACACACTCAGCCATACGTTCCCACACACTCAGCCATACGTTCCCACACTCTCAGCCATACGTTCCCACACACTCAGCCATACGTTCCCACACACTCAGCCATACGTTCCCACACACTCAGCCATACGTTCCCACACACTCAGCCATACGTTCCCACACACTCAGCCATACGTTCCCACACACTCAGCCATACGTTCCCACACACTCAGCCATACGTTCCACACACTCAGCCATACGTTCCCACACACTCAGCCATACGTTCCCACACACTCAGCCATAGGTTCCCACACACTCAGCCATACGTTCCCACACACTCAGCCATACGTTCCACACACTCAGCCATACGTTCCACACACTCAGCCATACGTTCCCACACTCTCAGCCATACGTTCCCACACACTCAGCCATACGTTCCACACACTCAGCCATACGTTCCCACACACTCAGCCATACGTTCCCACACACTCAGCCATACGTTCCCACACACTCAGCCATACGTTCCCACATTCAGCCATACGTTCCACACACTCAGCCATACGTTCCCACACACTCAGCCATACGTTCCCACACACTCAGCCATACGTTCCCACACACTCAGCCATACGTTTCCACACTCTTAGCCATACGGTCCCACACTCTTAGCCATACGTTCCCACACTCTAAGGCTAGGGTCAAACGAAAGCATTTTTACACGCGAACGTAAAAAAGGGCGTCCGAACGCATTGACGTATTTTTTCACTGAATTCGCGAAAACGGTCATACGATGCGCATTTTCGTGCGTGATTTTTTACGGATCCAAACCAGGAAACTTTTTGCGTCTGGACGTTATGTTAGCCGGACACGAGCAGGGTCTGATGTCTCCAAATCACACACACACACCGCTAGCGGGCGCAGCACACTCTGTACGTCACTACTAGCGGTTCTGCTTTCTCGAAAAAATGCGTTCATTTTCCACTTCCGTTGCGCGGCCGGACTTTTGTGCGACCGTACTTCGTATATTGGCCGTCATTGCCCGTCATTTGCTGCTAGTGCGGCCGTGATTAAGTGCGCCAGAACGCACGTTAAAAATTCACTAGTCTGACCCCAGCCTTAGCCATACATGCCCACACACTCAGCCATACGTTCCAACACTCTTAGCCATACGTTCCCACACACTCAGCCGTACGTTCCCACACTCTTAGGCTAGGGTCAGACTGAGGCAGTACGAACGCGCGTGCAGCCGCACTTAATCACGGCCGCACTAGCAGCAGATGCCGGGCAATGACGGCCAATATACGAAGTACGGTCGCACAAAAGTCCGGCTGCGCAACGCAAGTGGAAAATGAACGCATTTTTTAGAGAACGTAAAACCGCAGGTACTGACGTACAGAGTGCGCTGCGTCCGCTAGCGGCGTGTGTGCGTGATTAGGAGACGTCAGACGCTGCTAATGTCCGGCCACTGGTGTATCTTGGCCTAGGCCAACAAGGCCCAGGCCTAGGGCGGCACTTTCCAGGGGGCGGCGGCCCGCCTGGTGGCGCCACCCCTAAAAAAAAAAAAAAAAAAAAAAATTTTTTTTTTTTTTTTTTACTTTTGCAAACTATTTTACCAGGAAGGAAACATTGAGATGTCACTAATTTTCAAGTATGTCCTGGGTAGGCAAGGCCTAGGCTTTCACTTTCCAGGGGGCAAAAGAAACCTCACCACTAATTGGGTTACTCACAGAGCACCGAAATGACGCCAACATTTTGGTGTTCTGTAGTTCCCTGCACTTCGGGGAATAAAATTTCCCAGCCCTGCAGTGAATTCACCATTCACCGCAGGGTACCCAAAGTGCATGGAGTCGGAGTCGGCGCTGTATGCTGCCACCGCAAACCCATGGCCTGCTGTTTTCAAAAAGAACTACTGAACGAAAATGTCTGGAATTTACATATAAGATCCTATGATTGATAATAAAAAGTTCTGTTACAGAAAAAGGAGAACCGCTATTAAAAAAAAAGGGGGGGAATTTAGCCCAAAAAATTCTGAAAAATCACTAAAAGGTACAAAAAAAAATCAATAAATAAATAAAGACTTTTTACTGCAGATTAAAATAATAAATGGTTTATTAGATATTGCATAAAAAACGGGAATATTTTTAACATTGAAACCTATGGGGTTCGCCTGAATAAACCTGCTGATTGAAACCACTGAACATCAGGGTATTTCACTGACATTTCTCTGCTGTTTGGTGTTCTCTGAATAGATTAACCATTACTTCTCTATGGGGATTTGCACTGCCTTCAAACAGCACCGTACTTGCTGGCAGTTCGCCAAACTTGTGTGTGAGCATATCACCAGAGCGTGGTGTAACTTAGAGGAGTGGCGGAGGGCGGGCCGCCCCAGGTACCAGTGATTATTGGGGTGTCATTAGGGGGTACTAGGAGGTGCCACTGTCACTGTGTGTCAGCTTTGAGCTGTGTTCTCAAACAACGAGCAGCGGAGCATGGCGTTTGCATACGGAATAAAATCGAATAGAATAAAAATCCCCTCTCCTCCCTCCATAGCTCCTCCCCTGCCCCGCAGCCAGCTCTAGGAGAGGGGAGGGGGGTGTGATTTGTGTCCAGAGAGAGAAGATGACAGTAAACGGCAGGTAAAGGGGGGGGTTTCAGCAGAATATGAAGCCCTGTCTGCTTATGCTGTTTAAAGTGGACCTTTCCTTAACCAGCACTGCAAGTGATGAAATTTGTCATTGAGCTGCCTGGCTCCTGGTGAGGCTGCTTGCGTGCAGGTCACACTCGGTCCGGCCAGTCAGGTGGTACTGAGTCTCAGTACCACCTGACTGACTGAACCAACGTGACACGCATGCACGCAGCTGCCGCCCTTTCGTTAACATGGACTGTCACTCTATTCTGGACTGAAACCCCATCGGGAAGGGAATCAAAGCCACGGTGCACCCTCTGGCAGTGGCACCCCACTGCTGACAAGATGGCTCCACGCACAGGCACAGCCGTGATCCTAACATGGCCTGGAGGGACCTCCTGCTGAGTCTGTACACAGTACCTGCTGACTCTGCACACAGCCCTACCGCGGACAGAGGCCCGGTAAATATAGAATAAATCATTGCTGTGTGCTCATATACACTCGGTTTGCTGGGAGTTTTTTATTGCAGTGGATTCTGATGCACTCATACACACCACACATTGCACTGCTGGGAGTTTTATTGCAGTGGATTTGATGCACTCATACACACCGCACATTGCATTGCTGGGAGTTTTATTGCTGTGGATTCTGATACGCTGACACACAACACACATTGCATTGCTGGGAGTTTTATTGCAGTGGATTCTGATGTAATCATACACACGCACATTGCATTGCTGGGAGTTTTATTGCTGTGGATTCTGATACGCTGACACACACACCACACATTGCATTGCTGGGAGTTTTATTGCAGTGGATTCTGATGCACTCATACACACGCACATTGCATTGCTGGGAGTTTTATTGCTGTGGATTCTGATACGCTGACACCAACACACATTGCATTGCTGGGAGTTTTATTGCAGTGGATTCTGATGCACTCATACACACCGCACATTGCATTGCTGGGAGTTTTATTGCTGTGGATTCTGATACGCTGACACACACCACACATTGCATTGCTGGGAGTTTTATTGCAATGGATTCTGATGCACTCATACACACCGACACATTGCATTGCTGGGAGTTTTATTGCTGTGGATTCTGATACGCTGACACACAACACACATTGCATTGCTGGGAGTTTTATTGCAGTGGATTCTGATGCAATCATACACACCGCACATTGCATTGCTGTGAGTTTTATTGCTGTGGATTCTGATACGCTGACACACACCACAATTGCATTGCTGGGAGTTTTATTGCTGTGGATTCTGTGATACACACTGCATATTACTGTGAGTTTTATTGCCCTGGAGCTCTGGGATACGCTCATACACACTGCACATTACTGTGAGTTTTATTGCTGTGCAGTTCTGTGATATGCTCATACACACTGCACATTTCTGTGGGTTTTATTGCTTTGCAGCTCTGATATGCTCATACACAGTGCCCATTTCTGTGGGTTTTATTGCTATGCAGCCTCTGTGATACGCTCATATGCAGTGCACGTTTCTGTGGATTTTATTGTTCCACCAATTAGAGCGGCTGTGATCCCGTTTACTTGACATGCGTGGCTGTTCTTTGTAAAAATACTTGAATTTAACATTTCATAATTTTCTTTATCTCAATAGATACATTTGAAATGGTATACAAAATATACAAGTAGGCACTTGGTATCCACTTTTAATATAAAGAGAGGAAAAGGCGGAGCTCTAAGAGGAAAAGGTGGAGCTTAAAGAGGAAGGGTGGGGATTAACCAGGAAGAGGTGTGCCCGTGACAGGAAGGGGTGCGTCAAATTTAAATTAGGGGTGCACGAGTTTAGTCAGGCCTAGGGCAGCACAAAACCTAAATACACCACTGTGTCCGGCCAACATAACGTTCAGACACAAAAAGTGTTTTATTGATGATCCGTACAAAATCACGGACGTAAATGCGCATAGTATGACCACTATCGCGTATTCTGTGAAAAAATGCGTCCATTCGTTCGAACGCACTTTTTCACAGACAACATAAAAATGCGTTCGTCTGACCCTAGCCTTAGCCATACGTTCCCACACACTCAGCCATACATTCCCACACACTCAGCCATACGTTCCCACACACTCAGCCATACGTTCCCACACACTCAGCCATACGTTCCCACACTCTTAGCCATACGTTCCCACACTCTTAGCCATACGTTCCCACACTCTTAGCCATACGTTCCCACACACTTAGCCATATGGTCCCACACAGTCATACATTCCCATTCACTTGTTTTTCAGAGAGCCGATATGTCACCGAACAGGAAATTTCCCCATACAGTGACATTTCGGAGCCATTCGGCTAGTCGGAGAACAGGCAGTTCATCGAATTTTGGCGAACTGCCTGCAAGTTCGGTGCCTGTTCGGCAGTGAAATCCCCCATAGAGAAGCAATGGTTAATCTATTCAGAGACACCGAACAGCAGTGAAAAGTTGCCAAAGTGCCCTGCTGTTCGGTGGTTTAATTCGACAGGTTTATTCAGGCGAATGCCATAGGCTTCAATGTTAAAAATATTCCCGTCTGTCCAGATGACCCATTGATGCCGATAAATCTCTACAGGATTTGTGTAATTCAGCTGCTACGACTATGGCTCGCTCGATGCCGGAAATGGTTATTTATAGCAAGGTAGAGACTTTAAAATCGAAGGGGTTATTCCGAGAGAGCCGATCTGGCCCCGAAATGTAACCGGACACTGAAATTCAGCGTACGGTGACATTTCGGGGCCATTCGGCTATTCAGAGAGCAGACAATTCGCCAAATTTTGGCGAATTGCTTGCACGTATTTTGCCTGTTCGACGTCCATGAAGTCCCATAGAGAAGCAAAGGCTAATCAATTCACAGACACCGAACAGCAGCCAAAAGTTGAAGTGCCCTGCTGTTCGGTGGTTTCATTCGGCAGGTTTATTCAGGCGAATCCCATAGACTAAAATGTTAAAAATATTCCCGTTTTAATTCAATATCTAATTAACCATTTATTTTAATCTGCAGCAAAAAGTCTCTTTATTGATATTATTTTCTTAGTATTTTAGGCATTTTTTGGGATTTTCCAGAAAAACAAATAAGGAATCTGGTTCCATGATAATGTGATTAATTCACAGAAACCTATGTAAATTCCTCATGCAATAAATTGTAATAATTTAGCAGCTTGAGGACCAAGGGTATCTATGATGTAACAGTTACGTCATTGATCCTTAAGGGGTTAAAATTTGACAATTGCTCATTTCCTGAGTAATCTAGCAAGGCTTGCGATACATTTAGAATAGAGATGTGCACCACTGAAAATTTCGGATCGCACACTGCCGGGCAGCACCTCTATAGAATAATAATGCAGCATATGATTCCGCATACTGCCGGGCAGCACCTCTATAGAATTATAATGCAGCATATGATTCCGCACACTGCCGGGCAGCACCTCTACAGTATAATAATGCAGCATATGATTCCGCACACTGCCGGGCAACACCTCTATAGAATAATAATGCAGCATATGATTCCGCACATTGCCGGGCAGCACCTCTACAGTATAATTAATGCAGCATGTGAATCCACACACTGCCGGGCAGCACCTATCTGCGGTATAATTAATGCAGCATATGAATCCGCACACTGCCGGGCAGCACCTATCTGCGGTATAATTAATGCAGCATATGAATCCACACACTGCTGGGAAGCGCCTCTCTGCAGTATAATTAATGAAGCATATGAATCCACACACTGCTGGGAAGCGCCTCTCTGCAGTATAATTAATGCAGCATATGAATCCACACACTGCTGGGAAGCGCCTCTCTGCGGTATAATTAATGCAGCATATGAATCCACACACTGCTGGGAGCGCCTCTCTGCAGTATAATTAATGAAGCATATGAATCCACACACTGCTGGGAAGCGCCTCTCTGCAGTATAATTAATGCAGCATATGAATCCACACACTGCTGGGAAGCGCCTCTCTGCGGTATAATTAATGCAGCATATGAATCCACACATTGCTGGGAAGCGCCTCTCTGCGGTATAATTAATGCAGCATATGAATCCACACACTGCTGGGAAGCGCCTCTCTGCAGTATAATTAATGCAGCATATGAATCCACACATTGCTGGGAAGCGCCTCTCTGCGGTATAATTAATGCAGCATATGAATCCACACATTGCTGGGAAGCGCCTCTCTGCGGTATAATTAATGCAGCATATGAATCCACACACTGCTGGGAAGCGCCTCTCTGCAGTATAATTAATGCAGCATATGAATCCACACACTGCTGGGAAGCCCCTCTCTGCAGTATAATTAATGCAGCATATGAATCCACACACTGCTGGGAAGCGCCTCCCTGCAGTATAATTAATGCAGCACATGAATCCACACACTGCTGGGAAGCGCCTCCCTGCAGTATAATTAATGCAGCACATGAATCCACACACTGCTGGGAAGCGCCTCTCTGCAGTATAATTAATGCAGCATATGAATCCACACACTGCTGGGAAGCACCTCTCTGCAATATAATTAATGAAGCATATGAATCCACACACTGCTGGGAAGCGCCTCTCTGCAGTATAATTAATGCAGCATATGAATCCACACACTGCTGGGAAGCGCCTCTCTGCAGTATAATTAATGAAGCATATGAATCCACACACTGCTGGGAAGCGCCTCTCTGCAGTATAATTAATGCAGCATATGAATCCACACACTGCTGGGAAGCGCCTCTCTGCAGTATAATTAATGCAGCATATGAATCCACACACTGCTGGGAAGCGCCTCTCTGCAGTATAATTAATGAAGCATATGAATCCACACACTGCTGGGAAGCGCCTCTCTGCAGTATAATTAATGCAGCATATGAATCCTCACACTGCTGGGAAGCGCCTCTCTGCAGTATAATTAATGCAGCATATGAATCCTCACACTGCTGGGAAACGCCTCTCTGCGGTATAATTAATGCAGCATATGAATCCACACACTGCTGGGAAGCGCCTCTCTGCGGTATAATTAATGCAGCATATGAATCCACACACTGCTGGGAAGCACCTCTCTGCAGTATAATTAATGCAGCATATGAATCCACACACTGCTGGGAAGCGCCTCTCTGCGGTATAATTAATGCAGCATATGAATCCGCACACTGCTGGGAAGCGCCTCTCTGCGGTATAATTAATGCAGCATATGAATCCACACACTGCTGGGAAGCGCCTCTCTGCAGTATAATTAATGCAGCATATGAATCCACACACTGCTGGGAAGCGCCTCTCTGCAGTATAATTAATGAAGCATATGAATCCACACACTGCTGGGTACAAGCGCCTCTCTGCAGTATAATTAATGCAGCATATGAATCCACACACTGCTGGGCAGCACCTCTACAATATAATTACTGCAGCATAAAACGAAAAACCAACTCAACCAAATGACCCGAAATGACTCGAATCACCGAAATGACCCGAATCACCAAAATGACCCGAATGATTGAATCGACCCGATATTTCGAATCATCCGAATTATTGAATCGAATGATTTGAAATTTCAAATTGATCCGAAATTTCGTGTGGTCGACATTTCGGATTCGGGATGCCCTCGGAAGCATGAAAATGGTAAATTTCGTGCGAAAATCAATTCGGTATGAAACGAATTGCACATCCCTAATTTAGAATTGCGTGCGCGGGACCTCGCAGTGTACATACTTTGTCTCTTTATTTTTCTTTCTTTTGGCGTGCTACGGTTGGGAAACTGGTCGGTTAATTACGGATAGGGATATTCTAGTCAAGAATGACGAGCCTTATTACAGCAGAGCATGTCAAGGTTTTTATTTTTAAAATCCTTTTTTTTTATCTTTTTTTTTTTCCCTAGGCCTCCGCCAAAGAATTATTTCTGCAGAACCATTTCCGTCACCGAATACGAATATGACGCCTCCTATTTTTTTCAACGGCAATCTGTTTACGTTCATTATGACTAAAATAAACTGCACAGAAGATTGCAGCTACTGCCGCGTTCAATCAACGTCTGTGAGATGTGAAAGCTGCAACTTAAGAATAATTACTTGTCCTCGTATATAGTTGTAGGAGGTTAAGAGTCTATATTATTATTTCTGCTGCCAAAACAATTTAGCGCAGTCTTTAAGAAAAAAATTATGTAAAAAAAAAAAAAAAAAACTTCAGTTCTGAAGCCAACAAAATAAATTAAACGCTAATCCTTACTATTCCAGCCCGAGAATGTCAAAGCGCGAATCAACATGTAACGAAAAAGTCCAAACAGTCTATTTTAATTTTTATGTGAATTTTGACGAGCGACCAAACGCAACACGAGATAGAGGGTGAGAACTCAAGGGGTCAGACAGAAAAGGGCCGTTTTGAAGAGACTTCCAGGGAAATAACGTTTGATACATTGTTGTAATCCAGAACAAATATATATTCTAGTGTCCAAGATGTCATTCTAAATTCATTACGCTCGTTTATTTACAAACGGGTTTTGCCAAGAAAACGATTTACTGTCCAATGCATAGAGATCCGTGTTAAACCAGATGCCTGACATGAATCTGTCAAGAAATCTCCTTCCTTTTCATTGTTTAATTGGCTTTGATTTGTAAAGTAAATAAAAATACTTCCGATTTCTGACATTCTTTAAAAAAATAGAAATGGCTTGTTTGTCCGGTTCGGATAGAAATCGTGTTTTACAGCTTCTTTATTTTATTTTTAAATGTGTTATTTATAAAGTATTTAAGCAGGAAGGATACATTGAGATTTCTCTCCTTTGCAGTGTCCTGGGTTCAACACACAGGGTTATTCAAAGAGATCCGAATTGGGGCCGAAAGGTAACAGAACAGTGAAATTCAGCGTTCGGTTACCTTTCCTGGCCATTCGGCTATTCAGAGAGAAGGCAGTTCGCCAAATGTTGGCGAATTGCCTGCACATACGGTGCCTGTTCGAGGGCAGTGAAATCCCTATAGAGAAGCAATGCTTCGGCTATTCAGAGATCAAAAAACTAGTAGGGAAAAGTTGCCGAAATGCCCTGCTGTTCGGTGGTTTAATTCGACAGGTTTCTTCAGGCGAATCCCATCGGCTTCAATGTTAAAAATATTCCCGTTTTAACTCAATATCTAATAAACAGTTTATTATAATATTCTGCAGTAAAAGTCTTTTATTTATAGATTTTTTTGTGAAAATCCTTTTTTCTGTTTTTTTTAAATCGTTTTTTCTTTTTTCTGTAACAGTCCTTTTTATTATCATTCATTGGATCTTATACGTAAATTTCAGGCATTTTCGCTCAGTTTCTTTGCAAACAGCGTTTCACTTTTCAAACATTCAAGCGTACTGTTTTTTTTTTCTCTTCACTCCATTCTTCTGCGCTGTCAGGGTTTTTCCGGCAGCTGCTCTGCGCTGTGATTGGCGGCTGCTCAGGTTTCTCTGGCGTGTTCGGCGGGGTTAATCCAGATGTTTTTGCTGGTTTCGGTGTGCATTCGCCAGGTTTTGCGGTGAGTGTTCGTCGGGTTTGCGGTGGCTTTCCCCTGCACTATGACGGCCCTGTGGTGCTTGCTGAATACACCGCAGGGTCGCCGAAATGGGATTGCCAAATCGCACCGAATTGAAGAGAACGAAAAGTCACCGAACGTGAAATTTTTACAGTTGTTCCAGAGATACAAAGTAATAAAATGCAAGATACTAAACACAAAACCCAAATATACAGACTAACCCAGAAAATAAATATGTAGGAAATATAGTCACTGTTTACAGGTGCATTCTGTATATAGTCACTGTGTTACATGTTTACATGTGCATTCTGTATATAGTCACTGTGTTACATGTTTACAGGTGCATTCTGTGTATAGTCACTGTGTTACATGTTTACATGTGAATTCTATATATAGTCACTGTGTTACATGTTTACAGGTGTATTCTGTATATATTCACTGTTACATGTTTACAGGTGCATTCTGTATATAGTCACTATGTTACATGTTTACAGGCGCATTCTGTATATAGTCACTGTGTTACATGTTTACAGGAGCATTCTGTATATAGTCACTGTTACATGTTTACAGGTGCATTCTGTATATAGTTACTATGTTACATGTTTACAGGCGCATTCTGTATATAGTCACTGTGTTACATGTTTACAGGAGCATTCTGTATATAGTCACTGTTACATGTCTACAGGTGCATTCTGTATATAGTCACTGTGTTACATGTTTACAGGTGCATTCTGTATATAGTCACTATGTTACATGTTTACAGGTGCATTCTGTATATAGTCACTATGTTACATGTTTACAGGCGCATTCTGTATATAGTCACTATGTTACTTGTTTACAGGTGCATTCTGTGTATAGTCACTATGTTACATGTTTACAGGTGCCTTCTGTATATAGTCACTGTGTTACATGTTTACAGGAGCATTCTGTATATAGTCACTGTTACATGTCTACAGGTGCATTCTGTATTGAGGTATGTTAATATGGAGCTCTTAAGTGACTTTTGACTGGGGGAAGATTTGATGGCGTCTGGGAGGTTATTCCATATTTGCGGTGCTTTGTAGGAAAATGCAGATCGAGCCACTTTCTTTTTGTATTGTGGTATTGTAAGTAAGGTGCAGGTCCTGGATCGGAGGTTATAGGATGAGGGAACTGCTGGGGAAGCAGTCTATTCAGGTAGGGTGGTAGCTTCCCAGAAAATCTCTTAAACACCAGGTTGGAAAGGTGAAGGGTGCGTCTAGATTCCAGCAACGGCCAGTTTAGCTCTTTTAACATGTCACAATGGTGGTTCATGTAGTTACATTGTAGCACAAAGTGGCAGAATGAATTATACAATGTAGTAAGCTTCTGAAGGTGCGTTTGCGGGGCGGCTGCATACACTACATCTCCGTATTCAATGGCTGGCATAGTTATTTGTCACTGACTATCTATTTAAGGGTCTTGCTCCAAAGTACCATTTCTTCTCTATCCCAGTATGTCACGGCTCACTGCAGGGGTTAAGGATTCGAGCCCAATATGCGGTTACTCAGATGATGAAGAGGCAAAAAGGGAAGGTTGTAATCCAAAACATAGGTTTATTAAATAAACAAAAGTAAACCAAGAAGGGGAATCTGAATAACTAATAACTATAGATAGGAGCTGGATGGGCAAGATAATATATACAGAGGACAGGGTACACTTAGCAGAAGGGGTAGACAGGACAGGACACTGAATAGCACAATAGGGCCAACAGAACAGGTACTGGACGCTGAATAAAGAATAAACACAAGAGGATCAAAAGACACAGAAGGCAAAAGACACAAGAAGATCAGGCGCAGTATCAGAAGGGTTATGATTGGAGAGTGGTTAAATCAAGCTTAGGTCGGTGGCAGGCAGCTAGCATAGAAGTAGTCAGTCCAGATTCCGGTGTCATACACGTGTAGGTCAATAAGAGGCAGGATAATATAGTCCTTAAGGAATGTAGTAATGGTGAGGGGTTCTCAGGCTACCAGATGGAAAGGTCCTCAGGATATCAGATGGAAGGGTTCTCAGGATACCAGATGGAAGGGTTCTCAGGATACCAGATGGAAGGGTTCTCAGGATACAGATGGAAGGGTTCTCAGGATACCAGATGGAAGGGTTCTCAGGATACCAGATGGAAGGGTTCTCAGGATACCAAACGAAGGGGTACTCAGATGAACCTCTGGCAGGTGGATACCAGATGGAAGGGTCCTCAGGATACCAGATGGAAGGGTTCTCAGGATACCAACGAAGGGTTCTCAGGATACCAAACGAAGGGGCACTCAGATGAACCTCAGGCAGGTGGATACCAGATGGAAGGGTCCTCAGGATACCAGATGGAAGGGTTCTCAGGATACCAGATGGAAGGGGTACTCAGATGAACCTCAGGCAGGTCAGTGCATAGCACTCAGGTCAGGCTTGCAATGAGTCTTTCTATGGTTAGAATAAACGATGCAGAAGCTCTGATTCAGAGGTGAGGCTGGTTTAAATGGGCATTGCAGGCCCAGCCCACACCTGGAGAGGTGAAGGGATACGTGATAGGAAAGTCAGGGATGGAGTCTTGAGTGCCTGGACCTCAGTCCAGTTAGTGGGAAAAGCCGGACCGGATCCAGGTTCTTAAAGGAGACAGATCCTACTTCCCTTTCTTCCGGCGTCTGCGGCGTGAACCGTGACAGAACCCCTGTCTCAAAGACGCACTCCGGGCGTCTAAAGCAGTCTCGAAGGCCTCCAGATCCTCGGGTCGTACATAAGTCCCATTAGAGGCACAGACTACCTTCGGTGACACGTAGTTAGCGGCCACTGCATATATGGTGCTGCTGAACATGGGTTCCTGTGCAGGTGGCACTCGGATTGGCACGCTCTCAGTGTCAGACGATGAAAAGTCAAGAAGCTCTGATTCAGAAGTCACAACACTGGACTTAGATGGTGACCTTTTAACGTTGGGTATAGGAGAGTCCCCTTTGGATATGAAAGGGACCCTCCGAGGGGTGATGGAGTCACACAGATAGGTAGCCGGATTTATAGATGGCTCCGGCAGTAAGGCACCCAGGTAGGTATGGCGTTGACCCGGTGGCCCTTGCCTACGTCGTGCAGTCTGTGGCTGAAGGTCAGTCTCAGTGTCAGTGGTGTCCCAATCATCGGAGTCCCCGTGAGTGGTTATGGGTTTCTCACATGTGGCAATAGTGGGCAAGAGAACATCCACGGAGCCGGTAGGAGGGGGCACCTCCCTTGAGGACAGTGGGATACGTACACCAGAGTCAATCATGGTTGCAATAGGCGTAGATTCTTGGGAACTTTGCGTTTCTTGCTGCAGAGATATTTGGTTGCGCCGGAGTCCACTCACGGCTTGGGCAAGGGTAGTCACTTGCTGTTGCAGCGTGGCAATGGTCTTGGCAGCTGATGACAATTCTGTTGACTGATACACAATGTCGTCGGTTTGCACCGCTATCTCCATGGTGAGTGGCACTTCTGCTTTGGCAGTGGGCACCTCAAGGTCTCCTTGCTCGACCCCCGGGGTTTCTGCGGGGGGAGCTGGGTCACAAGTGTCCTGATCAGCAGTGACAACGTGACCCAGAGAACCCTGAGGGCCTTGGGTGGCACTACCAGCAGTGTAGTTAGGCACCAGGTCCACGGTGGTACGAATTGACATGATTCCATGGGTTCTGTAGAATTGTTTTCCACAACTCTGGAGGACTCAGGCTCTGTAATGAAGGCCGGTACGGTCTCTCCAGAAAGTATGGGTTCCACATCCATGGGTTCAGTACTGTTAGAAAGTTCATAATCAGAGCCAGACATTTGGGGTGCATCATAGGGGGGTGCTGCTACCGGTATTGGTGGGAGTACCGGTGCAGGTATGACAGCTGATGGGGTTGACGACTGGGGTGCGGGAACAGTTCTGTGAAGGGGAGCAGACCTTGATTTGGGAGCAGTCTTTGCAGCGGTTTTTTTGGGGCGCTGGCTTTTTGGGGGGTCTCACTGGGCAAACTGGTAAGAAATGCCCACCTTGTCCACAGTAGATGCAGAGATTATCTGCGAATCGTCGGTTGCGCTCTTCTGCGGATAACGGACCCGGTATTCTGTGACTTGCAGGGAAGCACTTTTTATGAGTAGGATTCCCAATGCTCAATAGCATGCTGCTCAGAAAGTCTGCCAGGTGCATGATGATGTCTTGGATGGCTGTTTGGAGCAGCTCCTTAATGGCCTGAGTAACCACGGGCTCGAGTTTTAATGGCTTCTGCATACTGTCACGGCTCACTGCAGGGGTTAAGGATTCGAGCCCAATATGCGGTTACTCAGATGATGAAGAGGCAAAAAGGGAAGGTTGTAATCCAAAACATAGGTTTATTAAATAAACAAAAGTAAACCAAGAAGGGGAATCTGAATAACTAATAACTATAGATAGGAGCTGGATGGGCAAGATAATATATACAGAGGACAGGGTACACTTAGCAGAAGGGGTAGACAGGACAGGACACTGAATAGCACAATAGGGCCAACAGAACAGGTACTGGACGCTGAATAAAGAATAAACACAAGAGGATCAAAAGACACAGAAGGCAAAAGACACAAGAAGATCAGGCGCAGTATCAGAAGGGTTATGATTGGAGAGTGGTTAAATCAAGCTTAGGTCGGTGGCAGGCAGCTAGCATAGAAGTAGTCAGTCCAGATTCCGGTGTCATACACGTGTAGGTCAATAAGAGGCAGGATAATATAGTCCTTAAGGAATGTAGTAATGGTGAGGGGTTCTCAGGCTACCAGATGGAAAGGTCCTCAGGATATCAGATGGAAGGGTTCTCAGGATACCAGATGGAAGGGTTCTCAGGATACCAGATGGAAGGGTTCTCAGGATACCAGATGGAAGGGTTCTCAGGATACCAAACGAAGGGGTACTCAGATGAACCTCTGGCAGGTGGATACCAGATGGAAGGGTCCTCAGGATACCAGATGGAAGGGTTCTCAGGATACCAAACGAAGGGTTCTCAGGATACCAAACGAAGGGGCACTCAGATGAACCTCAGGCAGGTGGATACCAGATGGAAGGGTCCTCAGGATACCAGATGGAAGGGTTCTCAGGATACCAGATGGAAGGGGTACTCAGATGAACCTCAGGCAGGTCAGTGCATAGCACTCAGGTCAGGCTTGCAATGAGTCTTTCTATGGTTAGAATAAACGATGCAGAAGCTCTGATTCAGAGGTGAGGCTGGTTTAAATGGGCATTGCAGGCCCAGCCCACACCTGGAGAGGTGAAGGGATACGTGATAGGAAAGTCAGGGATGGAGTCTTGAGTGCCTGGACCTCAGTCCAGTTAGTGGGAAAAGCCGGACCGGATCCAGGTTCTTAAAGGAGACAGATCCTACTTCCCTTTCTTCCGGCGTCTGCGGCGTGAACCGTGACACAGTACATGGTGTGTCTTGAAGTCTTTGTACTCCTTATTAAAAGCGTTATCGTATTCCCAGGATACCCATCGCGGTCCAGTGTGCCGTGTACCCTACCGTGTGAGTTCCCATCCATTCCTGCGATGCTCCTCGTGTCGCCAGATAACCTGTCTTGTTGTATTTCTTGTAATCTGTACAATAAATTTCCTGAACTGCAACTATTATCCCAACTGCTGCGCCATTTATCCTTCACATTGTCGCTCTTGCCTGCCAACCTCTGCACAACTATGATACAAAGTTGATGTCAAAACTCATCAGAATTCTTATAAAGTCCGAGGGCCCTCTTGCCATTCTTGCCGTTGCCGTGCTGATCCAAATGATAGCCCAACAGCTGTAGAAGCTCTCCCAATTTTGCCATAACCATTACTAGTGGCTTGGACATATACCTTGTAAAGTAGGTATTAATTTGTCCACGGGAGTAGAAGAACGAGCTGCTTAGTGGTAACTGGTTCCTCTGTTCTCGGGCTGGTATTTCTCCGGAAAACCTGTTGCCAAGTGATTTAAATTCTGCAAAATAACGTAACCCACTAAAATAAAGGCACGAAAACAATCCCTTACTCACCTCTTATCCCACGGTGGAGATGGTGGCACGCTGCACAGCTTTGCGTGATCCTGCTAAGGTTGGGGTCAGATGAGTGTTTTGCAGAGCGGATGGAACATTCGTGAGAATGGACTTTCCTTCCACTCTGACGTCCGTCTGACCACCTCGCTGAGAGCAGTTAGTGTGCTCAGCGCTGCAAGGCTTGATTCCCCCTATGGAGGATGGCACTTTGCAGCCGCGTCAATCCGGCATCCTAGCGCTTTGACGGGGAGGCTTGCAAAACGGTCGACAGCGTGTGTCCGGCCCCGTCGCAGCATCACAACGCTGTGACGGATGCCGGAAGGCACGTCCGTACAAGCGTACATAGTGAGCTCATCTGACGCCATCCTAATGTGAGCACAGAGCAGGTGGCAGGGACGTCCTGGGCTCCATGGAGTCCTGTGGACTCCTGGAGCGGATTCCTGTGGCAGCACTGCTAGTATCACCCTGTGCGTCCTTTTCATTTTGAGGCCAAACCCTGCTGGAATAGGTACATTAAAAAGGTGCTAGTAGGAGGGAACTCACTCGCACTGATCCTCTCACTTCCATTACCAGCTCCCTTTTAGCAGCAAGAGAGGAAGAGGAACCTCGGGTTTTACAGATTTTACAAACACTTGATTTGGAGTAAATGGAGATTTGTTTAAAAGATGGGATAAAATATTGCATAAGCCTGTCACAACGTCAATGTACTCCATTGTGAAAAGCCCTATTCTACACCTTGTTAATGACTGCTGTTTTGCGGTGTACCCACTTAGGGTCACGTTACAAAGGTAGAGCTAAAATCAGGACCGTTTCACAGATTTTGAAACCATTACGGATGAGCTTGGAGTCATACAGGTAACGTTTGCTGTACAATGGAAAACTACAAGACTATCCGTTCACCAGACTCATTTGTAAAACACGACCATGATCAATGTTTACAGCCCACTTAATTTTGCTGCGTCAAAGTCTTGTGGTAAGGTCAACAGATCTCCCGGACTGGCCTACAGACCCAGGGCCAGATCCACATAAGCGTGACTGTAGCTACACGTCCAAATCCATGCCAAAAGACAAGTTCAAGGAAAATTGAATTGTATTCAAGCTGGAGAGGATTACAACAATGGAACAATGGGGTTAAGGGATGGGGTACAAGCTTAAAAGGGTAATTGGGTCAGTAGGATGTGGCATGGACGCAATGGAGTTGCGAGTGATGATGAATCGGGCATAAAGGAGTAGAAAGAACATAACAGAGAAACAATGCGATGTGACATATTGGAGAGATTAATCCAACAGAATCCCAGCAAATCCTTTCATTGAAAATGATAAGCATCCAATAAAATCCGGCGCTCGTTCTGTTTAAAAATGGCTCCTGTGAGAGCCGAAATGTCGGTGTTTTACTTCCAAATGACCCAATAAATAGTTTTTGATTTGACACTTCCCGAGTGCGGTCATATCCACGGTTATATTGGATAGATACACATGGGGATTGAGATGGATGGGGGAAGAGGCAAACCATAATCTTAAAATCCAGGCCAATGAAGTTCTTAATTAAGCACTAAAGGAGCCCCTACTGGTGGGAATGGTCGCCACAATCAGGAGTTGAGGAATGTATCAAAGTGTGTCAGGTCTACTTTAGAAACAGTAGACCAGATATGACTGTAGTAGTGATGTTCTTCTGCCGCAACGTCAGACGACGCATAATAATATTTGACAGCGATTACTTGACAGTGCGATTCGGAACTAACAGGAAATGCTCTGAAGTATCGGCAATTCAGATCGTTCCGAATTGCCAATGTCCAACCCGAATCCTTTTCCTAATAAAACAATTCAAATTTATCCAAATTTTTCCGATTTCCTGATTTATAATCAGGTCGGAATATAATCAGAATAATTAAGATTTTATTGGAATAATAATAAAATTAAAAAAAGTGGAAGCCTAACCCTACACTTCACCCTTGAGCTAATCCTATGACACCCAGAAACTGAAACCATAGCCCTAACCTGACCCTAATCATGACCGAGAAATTGTAAAACCCTAACTCTAGCCCTAACCTATCCATAGCTCTGACCCTAAGCCTAGCCTAACCTTAAACTTAACCCTAAACGTAGCACTAGCTGTAACCCTAATCATGACACACAGAAACTGTAGAACTAACCCCAACTCTAGCCCTAACCTAGCAGTAGCCCTGACCCTAACCATGAAACACAGAAACTGTCCCCCCAGCCAAGCCTAGCCTAGCCTAACCTTAAATCTAATCCTAAACTTAGCACTAGTCCTAACTATAACCCTATCCGTAGCCCTGACCCTAATCATGACACGGCGAGACTGTAAAACTAACCCCAACTCTTGCTCTAACCATGACCCACAGAAACTGTCATCCTAAGCCTAGCCTAACTTGAACCTAACGTAAATGTAGCACTAGACCTAACTCTAACCCTAGCCTGACCCTAATCATGACAGACTGTAAAACTAACTGTAGCCCTAACCATGACACGCAGAAACTGTTGCCCTAAGCCTAGCCTAACCTTAGACCTAACCCTAAATGTAGCACTATCTCTAAATCTAGCCCTAACCCTAGCCCCCAGAACCCATTTTTCACATATAATACATAAGGGTGGTTCTGAATATAGGAAATTGATGAATATATTGGCAGCTTCTAAAATTCCAAATCTACTGATTTCAATTATTTCCGAATCCAATATTTTCAGATTCTGAAACAATCTGAACTGGAAAACAAATTCAGAGCCTTACATGGCTAGCGATTGCTTCCATAACTGCTGCCGCCTTTTCCCAGGCAGGTGTTTAAGATGGTTAAAATGTTATTAAATGAAAGCTCCATACAGCAGTATCCATGAAGGCATGTTGATCTATACTGATGGTCCATGTGGACATTTTCCATTCAACAGTTTGATAATTCTTTTGAAGAGCAGACTTACAATTCCTTGTAATAACAAACGTGGCAATCTCTGTCTTCAAACACGGGGGGGAATCTGCATTATATATAATGTGACACAATAATATGATGAAGGATAGTTCTACACTACAGCAAAGAACTGAACAATCAACAACAAATGCCAAAATATAGAAAGAGTCGACTTAACTTGCCATTAATTTAGGTAGACTTTCAAAGGCTTCCCCAGAGACCTTCCCTTAAGTTGGTTAGTTGGCCGCATTTCTTTGAAGATGTTTCCACATCAGCCGTCTGAGATTGGTGAGGAAAAGCCAGGTAGTCGGTTATTCAGAGAGAGCCAATCTGACCCAAAATGTCACCGAAAAGTGAATTTCCCTGTACAGTGACATTTCAGGGCTATTCAGAGAGCAGACAGTTCACCGAATTTTGGCGAATTGCCTGCACATATGGTACCTGTTAGACGGCAGTGAAATCCCCCATAGAGAAGCAATGGTTAATCTATTCAGAGACACTGAACAGCAGAGAAACGTTGCCGAAGTGCCCTGCTGTTCAGCGTTTTCATTCGGCAGGTTTTATTAGGCGAATCCCAATGGTTCAATGTTAAAAATATTCCCGTTTTAATTCAGTATCTAATAAATAGTGATGAGCTGAACACCCCTGTGTTCGGTTCGCATTCCAACTCGAACAATTTCAAAAGTTCGAGATCGAACACGAACCGAACTCAATGCAAGTCAATGGGACTCGAAAGTTAGATTTTTAGAGTGCCCTCCAAGAGGACATATATGCAAGATATTTGCCATAAAAGGTAAATGGGGGTCCGGGTAGTGCCCTGGGGGACAGGAAACAAGAACAAAAAGTAAAAAATAAAAACGTTTTTAAAGGAACAGTGAGTTTTCCATGAAATAAAGGTTAAGAATAAAAACGAAAAATTCCTTCAAATATCGTGCCTAGGAGGTCCCCATAACCTGCCCGTGAAGTGGCGGATTTGTAGGATGTATAGAAACATTTAAAAACAAAATAAATTACATTTCAAATGACGGTAAATGCTTTTCCTTTAATCTATTCATAAACAACTGCTTGGGGCAGCAGCCTGTATGAAAAGAGGAGACATTTTAGTATACGCAGAACAAGTTTAGTGATTTTTTTTTGGCTAAATTATGGTGAAACCTATGCAGGCTTTGGATGAAAGTAACAATAGGTGCTTTAAAATTGGGCCGTAAGTAACCCCTCTGTGGTTTTGTGGAAGAGTGCAGTGGTGGAGGTTTTGGTAACGCAGAAGAGATCCCCGATCTATTCAGTTAGATCAGCAGCTATAACAAAACCGGATCAGCAATGTTTAGGCACTTGTACTGCGCTACTGTATATGGTGAGAATCGGCGCACACCAGTAGCAACAGGAAGCAAACAGAACAGGCAGGGAATACACAGAGAGAATAGTCAAATGGCAGGCAAAGTCGGCAACAGATCGGGTCCTCAGAACAAGCAGGGTCACTAACAAGTATACAAGCTGATTCGGTAAGCTAGCGATGTGGGAATAAAGACTGAAACACACTGAGCGTGTAGCGACGCAAAGCGTAGTGAAGCGAAGAGAAACAAATATTTTGCAGGCTTGACTTCACTCTGCTCCGCCTCGCAGCATGTCTACACTGCATTACGTTTGCTTCTCACCGAACTGGACAGGAATCCACTAACTAAATTAAAACGTACACACAAAAACGTTTTATTTTCACAAAGCACATGTTATATAAGCAAAAAAAAGTTTCTACTGAATAAAATACATCAAAAATTACTGTTAATTTAATAGGAATAGTATAAAAATATAAAAAAAAGGTAACCCCTGATTATATATATTATAGGGACACGGAGTGCTGTGTATAGAGTAGGGATGCATTGATACGCAGACATATACATATATATCAACACGCAGATCTATATATACGTATATATCAACACGCAGATATATATATACACCCACCCACAGACCTCAGACCATATATACACATACGCGCATGGGGGGTGGCATGTGGACAATCTCAACTAAATGCGCCCCCCCATTTGGCTGATCCCTCCAGAAGAAATGTTGAACCCGACAGAGCAGAGAATATATATATTATTCTCTGCTCTATCGGGTGCAACATTTCTTCTGGAGGGATCAGCCAAATGGGGGGGGGGACAATTAGTTGCCAAAATGTGTGTGTAATATAAGTCTGGATATATATATTTATAAGAATATAGATATATATCTTATCTAAATATATATATATATCATACCTCCCCTTACCTTCCCCTATAAATTTGCTAAAAATATACACACAAAAAAAACAAACCACTGCCTGAGACCCAGCACAGCCCAAATGCCACTCCCCTCTACCTGGCTGAATGTATCTAATATATATAATTAAATACATTCAGCCAGGTAGAGATAGAAAAAAAAAGGTTTTATTTTATGTTCCCGGGGACATTTAAAAATGTCCTCGGATTTAATTTTTTTTTTAGAAATGGGTCGCCTTACCTTAGTCTGGTGGTCAGTGGGGGGCTCCCTGGATCCTGGTTGTGGGGGGGGGGTCTGCCGTGGCCGCAGGTGCAGTGGCTCCCTCCCTGCGCTGCCTGTCTCTGCCACATGCACCCGGGCGGCTAGCCCACACAGTCGCAGCTCTGTCATCCGGCATGCTCCTCAAGGGGATCCTTGGGAGGCCCGGTGCCTGATTAGAGAGTCGTGTCTGCCTGATGTTTTAGTAACAAGAATGTTTTATCCCATAGGCTTCAATGTTAAAAATATTCCTGTTTTAACTTAATATCTAATAAACCGTTGCTTATAATATTCTGCTGTAAAGAGTCTCTTTATTTATAGATTTTTTTTAGTATTTTTTAAGCATTTTTTTATACTTTTTTTTAAAAAAAAAAAAAAAAAAATCGAACTTTTGGCGAACGTCCCAAAAAGTTTGAAGTTTGCGAACTGTCAAACGGCCGATGTTCGATACGAACTCCGAACAGATCGAACTGAACAGCTCATCTCTACTAATAAACCGTTTATTCTTTTAATCTGCAGCGAAAAGTGTCTTTTGTTTTGGGATTTTTTCAGCAAATTTTTTTTTCCATTTTTCTGTAAAGCCGTTTTGTTTTTCTGTAACAGACCTTTTTATTATCGTTCATTGGACCTTATATGTAAATTCCAGAGATTTTCGTTCAGTAGTTTTTTTTGCAAACGGTTTCAATTTTGAAACTTTCAAGCGTACTTGTTTTTTTTTTTTTTTTTTTTTACCCTATTCGTCAGCCTGTCGGCTTATTCCGGCAGCTGGTCTGCACTGTGATTGATGGCTCATCGGCTTTTTCTGGCAGTTGGTATTCGGTGTGATCGGCAGCGTATCGATGCGTTTGTCAGGTTTGCGGCGGGTTTTCCCTGCACTCCGGGGACCCTACGTTGAATGCTGACTTTACTGCAAGGATGGGAACTTTGATTCCCTGAAGGGCAGGGAATGAGAGAGCACCGAAATGCTCTGCAGGTTGTCAAAAACATGTCCCACGTAAAGGATCTCTTCACTTAAGGCTGAATTCTGACTCGTCAGCAGCAAAATACTGGGACCCTGTCACCTGGTGTGAGCTAAAACACCATCGCCAAAGAACAAATGTAGAGCGAGTCACTAAAACTTAGCCACTGACGACCCACTAACAGATCACTTTGTCCGCGGTAGTCCGTGTACAAGGTCGTTTAGCGCACGCTATAGGAGAACATGAACAGAGACCGTTATGGGTCACCAGGGATTGGTTGAGAGATCTCCGTAAACTCCTGTTTTATTGCAAGCCAGAGAAAGTGGGAATCCTGCAAAAAAGTAATGGAGCAGGGAGCGCCATTTGTGGTCTTTATTTTGAAGCCCAGCATGTGTCCTGCAGCGTTGCATGTGCTCATGTGTCTTCGTTTCCCTGGTCGCATGGTGTTTAGGACTGGTCCACTTTTTAGACACTTTGTAGCTCACGCAAGGTACTGTATATCTGATGTCCTAATAAAGCGTCTCTTTCAGACGCTTGCGTCGTCTACGATATGTTGCGTTGTAATACTCTCTAAAACACAGGAAAAGGTGTGAGCGAGACGATGGAAGGAAGAATACCCACTGCAATGTTTAAAAGAAAATGGAACTTTCACTAGAAACAAGATTCGTAAAAATAATTGACAATTTGCTGGTAAATGTTATGTAGGAAATCACTTGAGTTCGGCCGGATCCTGCTCATACTGGACACACATAGCCGCTTACTGGCACGTAATCATATAGGATAATACATTTGACGTAGAGCTGTCATTATATATATATATATGTCATTAGTGAAGATAAATCAGTTGGGCTTATCTGAGTCCACTGTGATTGTTTCTTTTGACACGGTGGTTATGCCATCACTGGCACGAATGCCTTTACTATCTCAACCCATATGCAGGTTGGCATCGCTCTGAGATGTATTCCTGAAGCCCCTCTTGCTGCTGTAAACATTGACGGTGTTACGAGTCCTCCTAATTATTATTATTATTATTATTCTTTATTTATAAAGCGCCAGCATATTCCGCAGCGCTGTACAATAAGCACAGTATAGACAGGGTTACAATACATTGAACAACATTTGACAAACAGTACAGGAGGAGATGAGGGCCCTATTCCCGTAGGAACTCACAATCTAGGAGGGTTGGGGTTGGAAACAGGAGGAGAGGACTGTAAGGTGAGAGTGATTGATGGTTGCGTCAGTGTGTTGGGTGGTAGGCTTCTCTAAATAGGAACGTTTTAAGGGAGCGTTTGAAGGAAGAGAAGTTAGGGGAAAGTCTGACAGTACGAGGGAGAGCGTTCCAGAGAGTGGGGGCTGCGCGTGAGAAATCCTGCAGTCTATCATGGGAAGAGGTGATGCGGGGAGAAGCTAGGCGCAGGTCACTGTTTGACCTTAGGGAGCGGGCTGGGGTGTATTTGGTGATTAGTGAGGACAGGTAGTGGGGAGCTGAGTTAGTGAGGCTTTTGTAGGTAAGGATAAGGATTTTGAACTTAATTCTGCAGTGGATGGGGAGCCAGTGAAGGGACTCGCAGAGGGGAGCGGCAGAGACAGAGCGGCGGGTGAGGTGAATTAGCCTGGCGGAGGCGTTCAGGATGGATTGTAGGGGGGAGAGGCGGGACAGAGGGAGGCCAGATAAGAGATTATTGCAATAGTCGAGTCGGGAGATTTCCTAAGCGTTGTTGTCTGCATCACTACGCGTGTCGATCTTCCCAACGCAACATCAATGGGCGCCATTACGTGCTCGACTCATCCGATGCAACTTCTACCGTTCATCATTCTGCACGCCACGCCGTAGATGCTGCCAATACTGGGCATCATTTCGGTGAACGTCTATTCAGTTGCTCTTAGTATTTGCCGTTGTCTCCACTCGATGGCCAACAGCTGCATACATTTGGTTATTTCATCCCAGCATTTTTATTTGACAATTACCCAACCATGTTTTCTGTTCACCCTCCAGTGCACTCCTGTATTGTGTTGATATTTTGTGTATTGACCTTGGCTTCCCTCTTGACTACCGGCTTCTATCTTGTTCTAAACCTCAGCTTTAGCTAATTTTGTGCATTTCTATTGTCCTCCAGACCTCGGCTTGCCTCTTGACTACTGGCGTGTCTCTTGGGCTAAACCTCGGCATTGTTTATCTCATGTTGTGCATTTCTATTGTCCTGACCTCAGCTTCCCTTTTGACTACCTGCTTCTCGCTTGGTCTAAAACTCAGCTTTGATCTCATGTTGTTTATCTCTATCGTCCTGACCTTGGCTTGCCTCTTGACTACTCGCTTCTTTAAGGGGTCAAGTCCTGGGAAAAAAAGGGAGGGAACTCACCCACGAATTCCACAACCCCTATTACCTGAAGAAAAAATCCATATATCCCGAGTATAGCAGTACGTGGTGATACCATTTTTATTGGGTTAACATTACACTCTTAAAAGCTTGTCTTTTAAATGTAAAGTGGAAACTATACTGATCAGTGAAAGGTATCACTACGTACAGGTATACTCCTGATTTTGGCAACTGGACTAACGCGTTTTATATATAATATATATATATCACATACATATATATATTATCTATCCAGGCACAGACCCCCCAGAATTATATACACAGGCACAGACCCCCCCCCCACAATTACATACACAGGCACTGGACCCCCAGAATAACATACACGGCACTGAGCCCCAGAATAATATACCCAGCACTGAGCCCCAGAATAATATACCCAGCACTGGTTATATGGATATATTTGCCCCCAGCTCACATGGATATATTTGCCCCAGCTCACATGGGTATATGTTGCCCCAGCTGTCATGAATCAAGCCTGTGCCCGCACCTAATCCCTGGCAAACCCTTATTCACCTGCCTAGGTTTGTATGCAGGTTACAGATTCCCCTATCTGGCTGTTAAGCTTCTGTTGTGGTACCTACAGGTGTATACTATTTCACCTAAATGAAGCCTGCTTAAAAGAGGGATCCACCCTTCCATCAGGGCTTCAACATAAACGTCCCTGAAAGTGCAGACCTGTCCCTGAAGCTCCCTACCGTTGTACCTGTATTCCCTCCAGTGATACTCCCAAGTGGAACCCTGCTACCAAGGAGAATCTCCCCATCCAGGTACCCCACTTTCAAGAACCCTCATTCATCAAGGTACCCCACTTTCAAGAACCCTCATTCATCAAGGTACCCCGCTCTCAAGAACCCTCTTTCATCAAGGTACCCCGCTCTCAAGAACCCTCCTTCAAGTGTACCCCGCTCCCAAGAATCCTCGTCCTTTAAGTATAACCTGCTCTCGAGAATCCCTGTTTCCAGGCTGAACCCTGAAACTTGTGTAGCGATGTGTTAAAGTTTACTGTGGCAGTACCCATTTTTAGCCACAAGATGGAGACCATCACGATTAAAGACTCTGGACACTTGAACTACATGTCCCGGCATGCTTTGCGAAGAAACAGGAAGTGGGTGGGTTTGTGGAGACGCTGTACATCCTGCACCTCGTGGAGAACAGGCAGAGCGCGCCAGGGAGCAGAGGAGAGCGGATGCACACACACACAGAGAAGGAGAGACCAAAAGATAGGCCGGAGCGCAGACAGAGTGGATCGGCTTTAGGATTGGGTCACCCAGCCTTGCGGGAGACAGACAATCAGCATTTACATCATCCGAGTGCAGTGCTGAGGAGAGAAGACCCCTCGAGTAAGGAGTACCGCGGTCGATGGAAGCGGGGAGCAGGCGGTAAACTGGCTGAGTCGCGGCTGACAGACAGAAGGCCAGACAACAGATCCGGTGGTCGGCGTCCCCAGTCAAAATCGAGCGGAGAGACGTCCTGGGTCAGCGGAATCTCGAGCTTGCGCTGGATGGGTGAGAGGCCCCAAGGCCGTATGTGAATAAGAGCGTACGCTGCTGTTTCCTTTCTAAAACCCACAGGGCCCCAACTGACTAGTCGAAGACATCGATAAAGTAAACTCACTGGCCAGTTGAAAAGTACCCGGGTACCCTACACACACAAACACATACCACTTCACGTTCTGGGACTTAACTTGTGCAGGACTCAGTTTCCTTTTTTTCCTATCCATATAAGGGGGCAAAGTTAAAGTTACCTTCTGAACAATTTTCCTTTTTTTTTTGTTCCCGCTGCGCGTTTACCGTGATACGAGAACTGTGTATTTTATTGTGTCCCGCTACGCGGTTTTTCCTCGAATTTCGTATCTTTTAATTTTCTGCTCGGTCGGGGTTTTTTTCCGAAAACACGAAGCCCTCGTGTTTTCGTTTCTTTTACCGCTACGCGTTTATCGTGTTACGAAAGTACTGTAAATCTTCCTGCATATACCGTGTCTCAAGAACTGCAAACCTTTTAGTAAACCTTTTAACTTGTAAAACTTACAGCGTGTTGGAGTATATTTATTCCCTAGTGCGGGGAGACTGACCCGTGGTTCATTTTCAGCGGCTCCTTCGGGAGTGAGCGCTACACTTGCATACAGTCTGTTGCCTGCCTGCTAGTGCTCATATTATTTACTGTTTGCTTTGTTTATTCTTCAATAAACCTTCAGTACCCAGCAACCTGTGTGGCTCCTACGATCACTGCATCCTGGGCTTACTTCACCCACCGTCACACTCCCATTCCTGACAGAATGTTGAAGCCTTCACACAGTGAGTCCGCGGTGATCCAAATCGTTATGGAGTACCTTAGAAAAGCGATTTCAAGACATCCTGCAACATTTGGACTTCGTATTTGCAAGTATGCAGCAGGGTTTAAAAGGCACCTCTACTAAGGTGTGCACTCCAGCTCCAAAGAAAGTGGGCAGAGGACCCCTAACTTCTGAAGAAATGGCTAGGAGAAGGTCCCAGAAGCTCTGCTTCTACTGCGGGGAACCGTCCCATACCATCTCAGAATGTTTAGTGCGCCCCCCCAAGCTGCCCTGCACTTTCCCTGGAGTTGCAAACGAAGCCCTGCAATCCCCAGTGCTACCTGGTGCTACTCCCCAGTCTGCACCTGTTAATTCAAAAAGGACTTTTCCTATCAAGGCCAGAGAACCCTTTTCTGCTACGTCTATGTTCCCAATGCCTAGTGAAGCACTGCCCACCAAGTTCAAGAAGGCAATGCCTGTCAAGCCTGCTTCCACCAGACCAAAAAGGGAAACTGTTCCTACCAAGTCCTTGTCCAGAAAACCCACACCTGCTAAGACAAAGACTACGTATAAAAAGTCTATGGAGGCCTACTCTGATAAGCTCCAAAGGTGCCAGCCAAATAGGATGGTGTCACTGGAAACCTATCCTGAGGTCACAGACCTTGAAGACCCCTATCCTGCCGAAACCATGGAGTTCGAGTCCCCCCTACCTCCAGAATATGAACCTGAAATCCCCATGGAGATAGCTGCTGCCTCCCCTTCTCAGGCACCCACCACTCTCAACCAGCATTCCAGGTACCTTGGCGTCGCTGTCTACGCCCCGGCAACCGTCTTCAAGTCATCGGTGAAACCAGAACCCCGAGATCTGGAAGCCAACTCCTGCCTCCATGACCTAGAAGAATCACTGTTGCTGCAGAGTCCAGCTGCCTCCATACTAAGGAGGGCTCTTGGATTCAAAAAGGTTGAGACTCCCACGCCTCACAGCCGCAAATCCGGGCTGGTTTCTGGACAACCATGCCAAGCAACGGCACATATTGGTACCACTGTCTCTACCCCTGAAGGCACCATTACTATGGAACCCTTGCCCCCTGGGTTCACGTATGGTTCCAATGGGACTGTGGTCAGATGCGCAGACCTGCAGGTGTTTCAGAACCCCAAAAGCGCTTGGAGATCACTCCACAATAATGTTGTCGCTGCCCTGCAACCCGCGAGATCTCAAGAGGTCGCTGCCCTGCAACCCGCGGGATCTCAAGAGGTCGCTGCCCTGCAACCCGCGGGATCTCAAGAGGTCGCTGCCCTGCAACCCGCGAGATCTCAAGAGGTCGCTGCCCTGCAACCCGCGGGATCTCAAGAGGTCGCTGCCCTGCAACCCGCGGGATCTCAAGAGGTCGCTGCCCTGCAACCCGCGGGATCTCAAGAGGTCGCTGCCCTGCAACCCGCGGGATCTCAAGAGTCGTGCTGTACCGAGGTCCAGGTCCAAGAGCCGTGCTGTACCGAGGTCCAGGTCCAAGAGCCGTGCTGTACCGAGGTCCAGGTCCAAGAGCCGTGCTGTACCGAGGTCCAGGTCCAAGAGCCGTGCTGTACCGAGGTCCAGGTCCAAGAGCCGTGCTGTACCGAGGTCCAGGTCCAAGAGCCGTGCTGTACCGAGGTCCAGGTCCAAGAGCCGTGCTGTACCGAGGTCCAGGTCCAAGAGCCGTGCTGTACCGAGGTCCAGGTCCAAGAGCCGTGCTGTACCGAGGTCCAGGTCCAAGAGCCGTGCTGTACCGAGGTCCAAGCCCAGACTGCTGCCACCAAAACAGCATTTGTGGACACTGATACCGCTGCAACTACCCTGCCAACTCCTGGTAAGGCCAGTCCATCTAGTGCAGTCCTGGTACTTGTCTCTGCCATGGCAGCCCAGGTGAATACCCTTACCCATACCATACAGGACATTCAGCTGAACCACAAGTTCCTGCAGTCTCAGGTACAGGTTGCATTGGCCGGTGGACATTTTTCTACTCCCGATCTGGTTGCCACTAGCAACCCCATATATCTGAACGACTCCGAACCCACTGTGCTCGATAGCACCTCAGATATGGATCCCACGATACCCTACAGTGTGCAAGGTATCGTGATACGCCAAACAGACCTTGAAAACCCTGAGACCATCTTGACCACCCAAACCTCATCCTTGGAGGTGACGGGTCATGGCCCCCACCGGCGGCGGCGCAGGAAAAAATAGGTGGCCCCCTTGCTGTATATCTGATTGTTCGCGCCCGGAAGGCGCTCCTTGGGTTGGGGTACTGTCATGAATCAAGCCTGTGCCCGCACCTAATCCCTGGCAAACCCTTATTCACCTGCCTAGGTTTGTATGCAGGTTACAGATTCCCCTATCTGGCTGTTAAGCTTCTGTTGTGGTACCTACAGGTGTATACTATTTCACCTAAATGAAGCCTGCTTAAAAGAGGGATCCACCCTTCCATCAGGGCTTCAACATAAACGTCCCTGGAAGTGCAGACCTGTCCCTGAAGCTCCCTACCGTTGTACCTGTATTCCCTCCAGTGATACTCCCAAGTGGAACCCTGCTACCAAGGAGAATCTCCCCATCCAGGTACCCCACTTTCAAGAACCCTCATTCATCAAGGTACCCCGCTCTCAAGAACCCTCTTTCATCAAGGTACCCCGCTCTCAAGAACCCTCCTTCAAGTGTACCCCGCTCCCAAGAATCCTCGTCCTTCAAGTATACCCTGCTCTCGAGAATCCCTGTTTCCAGGCTGAACCCTGAAACTTGCATACAGTCTGTTGCCTGCCTGCTAGTGCTCATATTATTTACTGTTTGCTTTGTTTATTCTTCAATAAACCTTCAGTACCCAGCAACCTGTGTGGCTCCTACGATCACTGCATCCTGGGTTTACTTCACCCACCGTCGCACTCCCATTCCTGACACCAGCTCATATGGATATATTTGCCCCAGCTCATATGGGTATATATTGCCCCAGCTCACATTGATATATTTTCCCCAGTTCACATGGATATAATTGCCCCCAGTTCACATGGATATTATTTACCCCATTTCACATGTTTATATATTGCCCCAGCTCATGGATATGCCCCCCCAGCTCTCATGGATTTGCCCCAGCTCTCATGGATATGTCCCCTGCTCTCATGGATATGTCGCAGCTCTCATGGATAATGCCCCAGCAGTTCTCATGGATATGCCCCAGCAGCTCTCATGGATATGCCCCAGCAGCTCTCATGGATATGCCCCAGCAGCTCTCATGGATATGCCCCAGCAGCTCTCATGGATATGCCCCAGCAGCTCTCATGGATATGTCCCCCCAGGTCTCATGGATATGCCCCCCAGGTCTCATGGATATGCCCCCCAGGTCTCATGGATATGCCCCCAGCTCTCATGGATATTCCCCAGCTCTCATGGATATGCCCCCCCAGATCTCATGGATATGCCCCAGCTCTCATGGATAATGCCCCCAGCTCTCATGGATATGCCCCAAGGTCTCATGGATATGCCCCAGGTCTCATGGATTTGCCTCCAGCTCTCATGGATATGCCCCCAGCTCTCATGGATATGCCCCCAGCTCTTATGGATATGCCCCCAGCTCTTATGGATATGCCCCCAGCTCTCATGGATTTGCCCCCAGCTCTCATGGATAATGCCCCAGGTCTGATGGATAATGCACCAGGTCTCATGGATATGCCCCAGGTCTAATGGATATTATTGCCCCCAGCAGCTCAGCTCACCTCTCCTGTGGGCCCGAAACGATGCAGGCCGCCGCCGCACATTGCCGGTGGCCGCGTGCTCCCTGCTAGAATGGCCGCTGACAGGAAGTGCAGCCACTCGCTTGGGATCGATGAAACAGCCTGCCGCGATCTCGCGAGATCGTGGCTGGCTGTTAGGAAGTGCAGCCGCTCGCCTGGGATCTGTCAGCAGCCATTCTAGCGGGAAGCACGCTGCCGCCGGCAATGTGGGGCGGCGGCCTGCTCAATCGTTTCGGGCTCGGGCCACAGCGGGAACCTGCATTCCCGCAGCGTTCCCACTGAGGGAGAAGTGCGGGAACATCGTTCCCGAGCGTTCCCGCAGGACTCGAGCCCTGGCTTCTTTCTTGTTCTAAACCTCGGCTTTGTTTATCCCTTTTTTGTTTATCTCTATTGTCTTGACGTCGGTTTCCCTCTTGACCTCCCCTTCTCTCTTGGTCTAAACCTCGGCTTTGATTTTATCATTTTGTGCGTCTCTTGTCCTGACCTCTATATTAGTGGAAACACTCAGTCGGAGTGCCGGAGCTCTGTTTCAATGATAATGGATGGAAATTACAAAACATACAAGATCTTATGGATGACTCTCCTGAATGAGAGATATCCCGGGCAGCCATCAGAAATCTTGGGGCCCCTTACTGAACCACCAGTCGAGCCCCCCCTTCTCCGAGCTGCCCATTTCAGTAAACTAATTAAAAATAAGACCTTTTGCCGCCTCCTGCCACTTACCTGGTTTTACCGGGAGTTTTCTAAATTCCTGGTGGTCCTCCAAAGGAGGTAAAAAGTATTCCCTGCTGGTCTAGCACAGTGGTTCCCAACCGCGGTCCTCAGGTACCCCTAACAGGTCAGGTTTTCCAGATATCTGGAGCACAGCACAGGTGATATGATTTGTTGCTCAGTGATTGCAGGATTCAGTCTGCTTTTCTCCAAGGTGATCCTTAAAATCTGGCCTGTTGGGGTTACTTGAGGACCGCGGTTGGGAACCACTGGTCTAGCACTTGATCTGCACCTCTACCTGGAGCAGACCATACTAATTGCTCCCTCAGTGATGAGTCAGAGTGTTCTGACCAACCCCAGATTCCGAAGCCCACCGGGGCATTATCCGTTATCCCGTTGGTCAAGTTCTTGGTGACATGGATGGTCGCTTACATCTGTGTCACATAGACAAGCTGCATTGGGTTTGGCAAGGACTGGGGACCCCTGGAGCCACAGGGCCTCTGAACATATCATGGGCTGTCACCCCCATGATTGTGGCCCTGGTGATATCCCTTGTACTTGTTCCTATTTTTTGAGGCAGCAGGACGACTGAATGTCCCCTAATTCAGTGGAACAAATGAATGCGTGGGACTCTAGCCATGCAAATCACACCGAGGAGGAAAGAGAATGCAAAACGAGGGAAGATCTGATAACAAGAGGACCAAACAAAGGAGGGCAGGAGTCCTCCTGGTTGCCCCTTATGTTTGTCTGAACAAACGTGTCTTCAGGAGCGTGCACGGCATCGGCGCGCCACCAATTAGTCGGATACACAATGGAGACCAACGCTTGATTCTCCTAGATGGGTAACTGGCCATTCTTAACTCGTTAAGTCTTCGGATAGTGCGTTAAAGGTTTAATACACATTCTGGAGATATGTCGGCTTCAACAAAAGCCCCGAGTTCAAAATATGACTACGAGAAAACTGTAGGGAGCTTTGATCTTCCAGCAGCTCAACCAGAAGTGTGAAAAAAAAGGATTGCTTCCACTCTCCGAGGGCTCGTGCAGCGAACCAGCAAGCGGTGCGTTCTACAGGAGGAAGTCATGATATATGAGCTATAGAAACTATGCAATTATTCACAACTCAAACATACAGTTTGAGGGACCCCAGCAGACCAAACCAAGACGCTGCACACTGGAATTCCGGAAAATGAAACTTGTACGGAATGGAAGCCTACATGGTAACATATGCTTTGTTCTCGAGGTATTAAAGAGCAGGGTGTTGTAACAATTTGTGAGTAATATCTTTGGAATTCGTGAATGTATTTAATTAAAGAAAAATGCGATTCTTGGCACGCGGGGAGAGATTCCACGTCCATAGGCTATCATACACGAAGCCTGCAGAGGACTGAACACGCGTTTCGAGTCGGAGGATTCCTCGGAGTGGTCCAAACTGGAGCAGCTGAAACATTTAAACGAAGGCTCGGCGCTTTGAATTGTTACCGCCGTTTAAGTTACCACAAGAACCATCACTTTCGTGCGAAGTGAGCTGTGTTCACGTAATCAAAAATCGTTTGTAAAACGATGAGACCCGTCAACGGGATTTACGCTTGGCTTTTCCGTTAATGCATATTCTTCAAAAAAAGCAAACGTTCATCTGGACGCGATGTGTCAAAGACTGGGACAACAGAATTCCAAATGGGAAACAAAGCGTCATATTGGATTCGATAAACCTGTTTCAAATAGAAATTTGAACACAAATAAATTGTAGGAACGTTCACTTTTGGCCCAAATTTCGATTTTGGCAGCTCCAGGGTCTAAGTGAAAAGTGAGGAAGATGTGCCGATAAATAGTGATTTCATTCATAATATATAAATATATTTTAAGAGAAGACACACTGCGCGCGTTTAAAAATATATAAAAATAACTTTTAATAACCCCCTTCACGCCCGAGATCGAGTCATCTCAATTTTGAATTGTAATGCATTGAAAATCACTCACTAGCCTATTTTCACACCACGGGGTTATGTTAAAGATATGGGGCACTATTACATTCTCAATGCAAAAACGCACGCTAAACGCCTGTTTTTTTTGCGCGAAGCGTTAAACGTTAATGCACGAAGATCACTGCTGGAATTGCATTCCTCGTCCATTTTTTCATCCGTCGGGAAATTGCGCTCGTAAAACCGACGCGCAAAAATACGCACAAAGTGTCCATTTTGTGCGGCCTGCGCACAACAGACGTACGTTCTGACGGAAGACAAGGTAGTGGGCGTCATTTTTGACGGATCTAGTAAAACAAACGTGCGCATCGACGTTCTCCGTTGTGAATCCGCAGTTTGGTACGGTCAGGTTGTTACAATTTGCCGTTACCACCAGCTTTTCAAAGACGTTAAAATTATGCGCGCAAACGTTGTCTGTTAAATTTTGCGCCAAGATCGTAATACCATCCGCGTACCAGCGCACAAACGCATTTGCGCTCACAATGTTAAGTATAGGATGCGCGCACTAAATTGCGCTCGCAAAGGGTTCGTGCAGGGTCACTCGCGTTAGACGTTAACACGCATTTTGTGCGCGAACGTCGTAATACGACGTTCAGCGCAAAGGGTTTTGCTCCTCGTGGTAATGCGTTTTTGCACTCGCGCACGATTATGCGCGAAGAATGTAATAGGGCCCATTGTGTATGGAACAAAGGTACAAAGGGACGTCACTAATCTAAAGCAGAGGATCACTGATGCCACCATTGATGAGGGGAAGCTACAGCAAACATGGCAAGAAATCCAGTACCGTCTTGATGTGCTTCGTGGAACTAATGGAGCCCATATAGAGGTGCATTAAATGAGGCAAAAAAACCTTAAATATATACGTCTCATTTTGTAATAATTTTCACTTATCTGTCTTTCCATTTGCCTTTGGAATAAATGTTTGAAATTGTAAAGAGACTTTATGGACACCCTGTGTATATATATTTTAACGTAACCCAGCACTCTCCTTTAGTAAATAAAATCGTATCATTTAAAATACATGTAGCCCGACGTTTTGGCTCTGAGACTTTTTTCAAGGTTATACACAGTCATGCCCAAAGGTATTGGCACCCCTGCGTTACTGTCAGATAATGCACCACTTTGCCCAAAAAACGGTTGCAATTACAAATGTTTCGGCATTCTCGCGTTTATTTCGTTTTGTTTTATATTGTTATGACACAAAAAAGTGGATAAAAAAACCACGAAATCTGACACATTCCAGACAAAACTCCAAAAATGGACTGGACAAAATTATTGGTACCCTCGATGTAATGGTTGGTAGCGCACCCTTTGTAAGAAATTACTGAAACCGTTTCCTGTAGGGATGTGCGTTTCGGACCGATTCATTTTTTTCACGAAACGGGCCGATTCAGTGCTTCAGATTCAGCTGATGTTCCGAATGGGATCGGCACCGAAATACACACCATCCGAAATAATTTCCAATACGAAACAAAATAAGTTCGTTATTTCGTACGGACGTGAAATTTGTAAAATCACAAGTCCTTCTCGTTCCATTCGTGATTTCGGTTCCGTTTCGGTCATTGTATTTTTCGGTTCCATTGCTGATTCTGTAATTTCGTATCGTTTCGGTTCCGTTGCTGATTTCGTAATGTCAGTCACTTTTCACTTGTTCCAGTGCTTTCTTTCGTTTCTACATTAATAATATATTATTTGAAATATTTAATTAGACTGGGGGTTTAGGGAAAAGCTAACAGTACAAGATATTGATACTATACTATCAATAAAATAAAACTCTCCCTTTTAAATTTTTTTTTATAAATTTTGGGCATTTTTCGGGAATTTTTGGGTTCATCTTTAGGGTTTCTAACGAATTTTAAACAAAACTAGGCTTTATCCCTCCATACTTTTCACTGTAAAAAATTATTTGCATTTTTAACTTTTTATTAAATATCTCTTAAAACATTTTTAGTTTCATCTGCAGCAATATGCCATTTTTAAATTACATTTTTTGGATTAATCTTTAGGTTTCCTAACTATTTTTAAATGTAATAACGAGGTCTGACCTCGTTAAAAAACGATAGAATCGGCAGAATTACCGTATCGACCGAAATACCATTCGTCTAAGTCAAAACGAATAGACACTTTGAAACGAAGAGAACGGACGATCCGAAAAGACTGAAAATTTCCGATATCACGAAAAAAAGTATATATGAAAAAACGAGCCGAAACGAAAAATTTTAAAACCCGAACGAGCCGAACCGAATCGAAAAAAAATCTCTGCACATCCCTAGTTTCCTGTAACCGTCGATGAGTTTCTTCCACCGCTCTACTGGAATGTTGGACCACTCTTATTTCGCCAACTGCTCCAGGACTCTCAGATTGGAAGGGTTCCTCTTCCCAACTGCTGATTTGAGATCTCTCCGCAGGTGCTCTATGGGATTTAGATCTGGACTTACTGTATAAATAAACCAATGGGAGAGTACGCCATTACACAAACTACACCATCTCAAAGCTCGTGTAATCTAACCTTTTTGCTGCGGACGATGTGTGGGAGACATCCTTGGGTTTCCCTTGAGCGTGTGGAGGACACCCCCCACATGTCATGCCTTGCCTTCAGCAAAGCAGGTCTATCTGGCCAATGTCCGGCAGCGATATGACTTCCTGGAAGTCAGGACCGCTGCTGGACCTCTCCCTGGACCACTGACTATGTGGTGCATGGGTGCGATGACGTCAGAAACAAGGGCCAACCAGGCAAAAGGCCCTTTAGAGGGGTTTAGGGGACCCCTCCTTCATTTCTATCTCCTCAACCACAGAGTGCAGATACAAATGAGGGATCATTGGAAAGGTCAGAGTCTGTAATGAGAAAGCAGAATATTTTGAGAATCTTATATAATGAAGGTATATCAAGAAATTCAATCGAATTAGCATCTGGTAATACATTTCTTTGACATAATTCACTTGGTGAAGCGTCCAGATAAAATACCGATGTTCCTTGCTTAGAAAGCAATGTGCTTGCAGCGATGACGGCACATTTTATTGTTGCTGACCTGCTTTCACAACACATACATTCTTTACTGGTCCTGGAAAGCAGACAGCTGCCTGCGCCGACTTTATAGGAATTTGGAGTAATCCGTCAAGCCGGACCCCCGCTGAGCTCAATGGACGCTCCATTGTGACTTGTTCCTGAATGGTAGTAAAGCTCAAACATAAAGCTAATTTCACGCTGCTTTTGGACTCTTCTCAGGCGCCGACGCTGAGATCGTCTTGACTCCTCGTATGTCCCCGGTTAGTAAGCTTTTTGTTGCGCAACATTCAGCGCTGAAAACATGGAATGGAAATCATTATTCTAGGCACCTCTGTCACACAAGTCAGATTTTAAACGCAGAATTTGTAGGCTTTTTTTTCCCCCCTGTCTTCTTCCCAACAAGGCACCTCTGGTATTTACAACCCCCTTATCTGATCTGCTCTCTTGGGCTGAATGGCAACTTGATCAGGGGCCCATACCTGAACCAAATTGGTTGGGGGGTTGAGTAACAAAGAGCCAGCACTCACTAGTACAATTGGTATTTCTCAAGGACTTTGGTATGAGGAACATCTCTGAAAGAACAGTCCTGGGACTTTTAGCCCCTTTGCTGCGGATGACGTGTGGGGCATGTCCTCATTGACTCCCGCTATATGCGGAGGACGGTCCCCACATGTCATCCGCAAGCAGGAGCCCCGGCGGAGACACTCACCTCACTGTCTGGGGTCCCGCGGCGTTCTGACTTCAGCGTCCTCAGACGCTGTAGCTAAGCCCCTCCTCATGCCCCTCCTGACGTCATTTCCAGGCAAATCCCCCGGCAATGCCGGGAGATCGCCTGGAAGGGAGGGTGGCGATCCTTTAGGATCCCTCTCCCTCCCATTCGGGAGGGTTTACAGAAGTAAAAACAAAATTTAAAAAAATAAAATAACTAAAAAATAAATAAACAATTATTTTTTTTAAAAAAAATGAATTTTTTTTGTGTGTTATTATTAATTCAATATTATTCCCATTTCAATTATAATGTGAACAATGATGCTGCACTAATGATTTTTTTCTATGGGGTGCATTTGCTAAAAATCACGTAATTCCCCCCCCCCCCACAAAATGTAACAAGTCCCCATTTCTAATTTTTGTACAAGCGCACCCCATAGAAAATATAACCGCAAACGCTCATGTGAAAAAATTTGAAAAAAACTACACGCTGTAGATGATTAAAAATTCTAATTTTATTGGATTTTTTTATAATATGCAGGCAGGACATGACATATACATATAAAAATGATATATTATGAATCTGCAGAGTCTGCGGGAAAGAACGATATATAATATGTCTGGGTCATATAATAAAATGTGGCTTCAAATCGCGTTTAAACATGATGAACGAAAGCGGCAAAAATGAGCTCAGCACACAGCGGTGAAATGGCTCAGCAGTGAAAGGGTTAAAATCCGAATGGAAGAACTACCTATTAATGCAAGTTAGGTTTTCAGTGCAAGAACTGTATGTGCACGTTTTTTTATATTTCGTATGCCTTGTTTATGTGATATTGGCGCTCTGTAAAGTTTCCTTTTTGTTTGTTTCCATTAAAACTTTGTAACCCAGTACTGTCTTTTGCTCTAGATGATTCACGTTTCTCGTATAGCTTGGTTTTAGCATTACTGTAGAATTTACCATTTGGTAGATATATTGGCTGCATATGGTTAGGCTCCTGGATTGGGGGGCTATACAGTTAAGGGAGTTTCAAAAGTGCCCTATTACTTTCGTGGTGGCAGCGTATAGCCGAAAGGGTGTGTACGGTTTAGGGGGGTTAGTTTGGCATAACGTGGGGCCCTGAGAGGGGGTAGAGTTAGTAAGTCCAGAGGCTTGGGGCTGTTAACCCCTTGTACACTCTCCCTCCGCATTGGTTAGGTAGCGGTTGGTCGTCACAACCTCCATAACCCTTACTGTATTATGAAAATACCACAAATAAATCTATTAACCAAATTGATGAAGAAACTAACAGGAATATTGTTCACTGCGACTCGTTTGCTCCCAGTGAGGCTTTGAACCACTTATTCAGTTTATTAGGTAATATTCTGCTTCCCTAAGCAAAGCTGTGAGGCGTGGATGCTTTAGACTAGCTACGTCTGTATTTGACCAGTACTCACACGATGACGTTCAGCAGATAGCTTCAACTCAGCAAAACTGACACGTAGAAAAATTAATCCAGTTGCATGTTTAATGATCAGACTGACAATCTTGTAATCGTGTACAGCAATGCGGGTAAAAAGACATTAGATTGTCCAGCAGTGAGCACAGAATGGCTGCTATGTGACCAGGAAGTAACTAACAACAAGACACTGAGCAGAGGGGTGGAAACTAACTGGATACAGAAAGCTAGGGAAACTCAGAAGGGACAAAATAGCTATGAACTCAATAGCATGTAAGTAGCAAAGGCAGATTCAACGCAAAACAGAAAATCTACAATAAATCCTAAATCATGGGGCATGACAGGTAAAAAAATTATATTCTATTAATCCATCTGTATATCTAACCCACCGTGATATTGGTTATTTTCCATAGTTCTCCCACTTTCTGAATCATCAGTAAGACATGATGATATTGGAGAATAACGGCCATCTGCAAACATTTAATGAAGAAAGTCCCAATTTACAGCAATAGCATTAAATGATTTGTACCGGACCAGTTCTTCAGATAACACATAAAGAATAGAGTGATGACTGTTGCATAAAAAGGCTTTTTTATAATCGTCGATAAATCTTACTGCCTGAGTTCTCCCCTCAGACTTCATTGACAGCCAACAGAGAAGAATTTAGGCATTTATAACTTGTTTATGGAGGTTAATGAACTTTGACTCATAGATGGAGCCAGTCTCACAGGTGGCCCACTTAAAGGGACACTCTAGGCAACATGACCACCTAAGCTATTTTAGGTGGTCATGATGCCCGGAGTATGCCGCCCTCTGTCCCCCCTCCCTCCGCTCAGCGGTTCAGCTGTAAATGCTGAAAACAGCTGAGAGAGGCGGAGAACTTTACTCCGCCCTCCCAGCTGTCAGTCAGCAGAGCGGGAATCATATTTCCCGCTTTTGCCGAGTAGGAGATCTCATTGCGCTTTCAGCGCGATGACGTCTCTAACTCACCGCAGAAGCTGGCGGCTCCCTCTGAGGGTTAGTGTTGCGCGCATTCTCTTGCGCGCAACACTAATCCTCAGAGGGAGCCTGGAGGAAGCCTGCCGATTGGCTGGCTTACGTGAGAGGCGCGCATGCGCGCTTCTCACGTAAACCAGAAGGCAAGAAGACTCAAGAAGGACGGGAGCGGAAGAGGAGGGAGGTGAGTATGAAAAAAAAAAAGACGCCGCTGGAAACAAGAGGATTTTAGGGTAAGTATTACAGTTACAAAAAAAACCCGAACGATTTATTAAGGGAGTAGGGATAGATTAAGGTTAAAAAAACGGGGGGTGTGATTTTTTATTAGAGTGTCCCTTTAAGTTTCTACCCGTTACAAGGTATCATCAATGGTCTAATACGCAGAGATTTCCCAAATCTATTCCAATAGATACGTTTACGTTTATAATTGTAAAACAAAATACCTGCCTGCTCCATTATTCACTGCATATTGGGCTCGACCTCACAACCCGGCACGCTGAGACCTGACATGTCCTAGGTGCTGAAACCTATTTCCGCACCAAGGGCAGGGGGAATACTGTATCTTGTAACCCTCATTTTTTAAAAGACTTTTTGCTGCAGAATAAAATAATAAACGGTTTATTAGATATTGCATTAAACGGGAATATTTTTAACATTTAAGCCTATGGGATTCGCCTGAATAAATCTGCCGAATGAAACCACCGAACAGCAGGGCACTTCAGCAACTTTTCGCTGCTGTTCGGTGTCTGTGAATAGATTAGCCGTTGCTTCTCTATGGGACTTCATGGACGTCGAACAGGCAAAATACGTGCAAGCAATTTGCCAAAATTTGGCGAATTGTCTGCTCTCTGAATAGCCGAATGGCCCCGAAATGTCACCGTACGCTGAATTTCAGTGTCCGGTTACATTTCGGGAAAAGATCGGCTCTCTCGGAATAACCCCTTAGATTTTAAAGTCTCTACCTTGCTATAAATAACCATTTCCGGCATCGAGCGAGCCATAGTCGTAGCAGCTGAATTACACAAATCCTGTAGAGATTTATCGGCGTCAATGGGTCATCTGGCCAGTTACGCTGACACGAGATGACATCATACCTGATAGGTTCCCTTTCAATATAGTCCAAAAACCAACTTAGTTGTATATTGATACTATCCAGCAGCTCGTCATGTCGACACATTTTGTGAGATTGCCAAATCCGAATTGGCAACCCCGTCCTGTTATCTAGTCGCTGTCTCCCAGTGACCTCAGCTGATCACACTGTCGCAGTTCGCCAATGCTTGCGTCTGAGTTTACCTTTTGGAAAAAAATGTGGTTACAACTGTAGAATTCAATGTATCAAACTGACAGCTTAAGGGAATTCTGTGTCGCGAGGATTAAAGGGACAGGATATTCGTGTTATTAGTAAATATATCACCTAGTTTCCATCCATCGTTCTTTTCACAGCTAGAAATTCCTATTTTTGGCCCAATTCGCCACATATCGGCGATTCCATTTCTCCAAAAATACGGCGAATTCACTATTTAGCGAATGGTCACATTATTTTCCCAAAATTGGAGTCACCCGTTGCAGTTATCAGACATTGGCGAAAACCGCCGAATTGCGGCGAACTGTTGCATATTGCACTGTATGTCGCTATCAATTCACCTGTATTTGGCCAAGTTTCGAAAATAGGCGAATTGGCCCAAATTACACTGAACAGCGACATTCACTGTCCGGTGCAATTTGAGGCCAATTTGGAGGTTAAGGAGTTTTCCAATGAGAGCCAGATTGGCCACCGAATTGCACCGAACAGTGAGTTTCCCCGTATGGTGCAATTTCTGAGCCATTCGTTTATTCAAAAAGCTAGCGATTCGCCAAACATTGGCAAATTGCCAGCAAAATACGTTGCCTGTTCGACACTGGAATCCCCATAGAGAAGTAATGGTTACTCTATTCAGAGACACCGAACAGCAGTGAAATGTCCAGATTTTTGGTGGTTTCATTCGACAGCTTTAATCAGGCGAATCCCGTAGGTTTCAATGTAGAAAAAAAAATCTCAGTTTTTATAAAATTTTTATTCAACTGTTTATTCTTCTCATTTTCTCAAGAAGCCTTTTTTATTGATTTATTTCAGGCATTTTTTGGGCGACATTTTTGATTCTGATTTTTATATATATATATATATTTTTTAATGGCATTTTCTTATTTTGGAGCAGACCTTTTTATTGTTATTCATAGGACCTTATATATTATTTCCTAAGCATTTTATAGCATTATTTTTGTTTAAAACGCAATTTAAAAGTTGTGTTTTTTTGTTTTTTTTTATACCCCTGTACAGTGGCTGGTCGGCGTTTACTGGTGGCGTTCAGCGGTCTGTTCGGTGGGTCATTGGCTGTGTTCGGCCTGTTTGGAGGGTCGTCGGCTGGGTTCGGCGGGTTTACGCTGGCATTTGCTTTATCGGACTGATACGCTGATTTTTCAGCGGTGTTCACGGTTTACTGGATCGATTTCGGTTGTTTTCGGCAGTGTTCGCCGTTTATCAGATCGATTCTGTTGTTTTCGGCGGTGTTCGCGGTTTATCGATTCGGTTTTTTTTCCGCGGTGTTCGGTAATATCGGATCGATTCAGTGGGTTTTTTTCAACGGCGTTCACGGTTTATCGGATGGATTCGGTTGTTTTCGGTGGCGGTCACGGTTTATCGGATCGATTTGGTTGTTTTCGGTGGCTTTCACGGTTTATCGCATCGATTTGGTTGTTTTCGGCGGCGTTCACGGTTTATCGCATCGATTTGGCTGTTCTCGGCAGCGTTCAGTTTATTGCATCGATTTGGTTGTTTTCGCGGCGTTCACGGTTTATCGTATCAATTTGGTTGTTTTCGCGGCGTTCATGGTTTAACGCATCGATTTGGTTGTTTTCGGCGGCGTTCACGGTTTATTGCATCGATTCAGTTTTCGGCGGCGTTCGCGGTTTATAGGATCGATTCGGTGGTTTTCGGCGGCGTTTACGGTTTATTGGATCAATTCGGTAGTTTTTCGGCGGCGTTCAGTTTATCAGATCGATTCGGTGGTTTTCGACAGCGTTCACGGTTTATCGGATCAATTTGATTTTTCAGTGGGGTTCATGGTTTATCGATTCGATGATTTTTTTCAGCAGGGCTCGGCGGTTTATTGAATAGATTCGTTGGTTTATAAAATCGATTTGGCATGTTTATTGGTGGCGTTCGGCGGATCGATTCGAGGGCCCTGCGGAGAACGCTGAATTCACTGCGGGGTCGGCGAATCGAGGTCACCGCGTGAAAGGGTGCTCTTTGAATAACCCCTTTTAGTTTACATTTTTCCATCTAGACCTAAATTTCAGTAACACGCACACGTGTGTAAAGTGTATGCGTGTGTTTTATATTCCGATGCTCTCGGGTAGACCCAGACAAGATAGCGAGTGTGATGCAGCATGTTGATAAGGATTGTGTTACCTTACTTGCCCTTTAGATGAGGATTCATTCCTCAGGATTTTGTACCAAAATAAATCCAGCATTCTACAGCAACGGGTCCCGCGATACCGACATATAGAAGAGATCTATGGAAAGAGCTTTTATACAATAAAAACACATTTAATTATGGAAAAACAAATCTATTTATAAGAAATGAGTTCAAAGCACAGGGAATATCTAGGATACATATTAACACTTCCTTTTTGAAATCTAGCCTGTGACGCTCTCTTGTTAAGACACCCTGTAGTATTTAAGGCAACATTTTAAGGTTAATTAAAAATAAATGCAAATCAAAACTTTACGCATACTTCACAGGAACAACAATCCTCAGAGCACTGTTACGTGTCAGAAGAATTAGCCTCCTGAACAATATTCACCCCATTCAGCCTTTGTACTGGGTGCTACACTAGGAAAAGGTTAGGATGAGGCTGTGACCTGTACAGACCCCATCCTGGCAGATGGTTATCAGATTTGCTAATTGCATTGCACTGTGATGCCTGGCATGCAGCTAGGGGATATCCCATGTATTAGGAAGCACTGGAGTGTAACTAATGCCAGCTGTGTAGATTAAAAGATGAAAAAAAATACTGCATGCAGTAACTCAGGGGTGGGTATAGGTGTATGATATAAATTCTCAATGTATATGTACCTAAAAGAGCCACAGATGTAAAGGAACAGCAGCCAACAGCTACCTCTAGTGGCCAAAGTAGGAACTGCTCTTAGCAATTTGTATCATGCAACAGGTTACACTTACAACACTTCCGGGGGGGGGGAGTAAGGGACACCCTGTGATCTGGAGCAAGGCTGAAACTACCCCCAGTTACAAAATCACATTTCGACTGTAACAGTTAATCGGATTTTTTTGTTTTGCAACATTAATTCCCTTCTCAGCATCAATAAGTTCAGTGAATAAAATAAGAGCATTGGCAGAAGTGTTTGCTAAAGTTTCTCATCTTGGGGTAAAGCAGAGACACCCACACAGGGCATTTAATGGCTGAGGGTGTTGGTTATTATGGCAGATTTAACAGCCTGCATGTATTTGGGATGTCACTGTTTCTGTATCACACCTGCTTGGGGCAACTGTAGGAAAAGAGCTGCCCTTGGTGCAGACTGAGAGGAGAATGTGACTTAAAGGGCTTGTGGAGATCTAGCAGCTGCAGTAAACTGCATCCAGGCACTCTGAGAGGACAGATCAAACTGCATCCAGGCACTCTGAGAGGACAGATCAAACTGCATCCAGGCACTCTGAGAGGACAGATCAAACTGCATACAGGCACTCTGAGAGGACAGATCAAACTGCATCCAGGCACTCTGAGAGGACAGATCAAACTGCATCCAGGCACTCTGAGAGGACAGATCAAACTGCATACAGGCACTCTGAGAGGACAGATCAAACTGCATACAGGCACTCTGAGAGGACAGATCAGCAGAAAGACGGGGGGTAAAAAAAAAGCTTTAAAAAGGCAAATAACACGTGTTTTCAGTGTTTTATCAGATGGGTAATCTGTCACCTCTACATGTGGGTTTAAACCAAATATATTACAGGACATGAGTTAAAAACACTCATTTTATGGGGGATTAGCTAATCAGGAGAGGGGAAATGCATAGAATAAACAAAGCTACAAGAGTGTCATAAAATAAAAAGATACAAGAGTGCCATAGAATAAAAAAGGAGATACGTGTGTTATAGAATAAACCAAGAGATACATGTGTATCCAATAAACAAGAAGAAACAAAACAACAGGTGTATCATAAAATAAACAAAGACACACTGATATTACAGAATAAATAACAAGCTATATGTGTGTCACAGAATAAAGAGAAGATACAGGTGTGTCACAGGATAAAGAGAAGATACATGTGTTATAGAATAAACCAAGAGATACATGTGTGTCATTCAATAAACAAGAAGAAACATTGCATAGAATAAACAAAACAACAGGTGTATCATAAAATAAACAACAAGACACGCTGATATTACAGAATAAAGAGAAGATACATGTGTGTCACAGGAGGAAGAGAAGATACATGTGTGTCACAGGATAAAGAGAAGATACATGTGTGTCACAGGATAAAGAGAAGATACAGGTGTTATAGAATAAACCAAGAGATACATGTGTGTCACAGGATGAAGAGAAGATACATGTGTGTCACAGGATAAAGAGAAGATACAGGTGTGTCACAGGATAAAGAGAAGATACAGGTGTGTCACAGGATAAAGAGAAGATACAGGTGTGTCACAGGATAAAGAGAAGATACATGTGTGTCACAGAATAAAGAGAAGATACATGTGTGTCACAGGATAAAGAGACGATACAGGTGTGTCACAGGATAAAGAGAAGATACATGTGTGTCACAGGATAAAGAGAAGATACAGGTGTGTCACAGAATAAAGAGAAGATACAGGTGTGTCACAGGATAAAGAGAAGATACATGTGTGTCACAGAATAAAGAGAAGATACATGTGTGTCACAGGATAAAGAGAAGATACAGGTGTGTCACAGGATAAAGAGAAGATACATGTGTGTCACAGAATAAAGAGAAGATACAGGTGTGTCACAGAATAAAGAGAAGATACATGTGTGTCACAGGATAAAGAGAAGATACATGTGTGTCACAGAATAAAGAGAAGATACAGGTGTGTCACAGGATAAAGAGACGATACAGGTGTGTCACAGGATAAAGAGAAGATACATGTGTGTCACAGAATAAAGAGAAGATACATGTGTGTCACAGAATAAAGAGACGATACAGGTGTGTCACAGAATAAAGAGAAGATACATGTGTGTCACAGGATAAAGAGAAGATACATGTGTGTCACAGGATAAAGAGAAGATACATGTGTGTCACAGCAAGGATAAAAGGAAGATACATCTGTCACTGAATAAAGAGAAAATAGTTGTGTGTCACAGGATAAACAAAACAGAAGATACATGTGTGTCAGGATAAAGCAAGAGAAGATACATGTGTGCCACAGGATAGATCAGGAGATGATGCCTGTGTGCTACAGAAAGAAGACCCAAAGAGGAGACATATGTCTCACAGAAGCCACCAATTCCTGTGTGTCAGGGTGGAATGTGTTTCTTCAGGAGTGGGCTCCAGGGTTTGCTGTGCTGGTGGTCTGTGGGCTTTAGTTCCGGGGGAAGGGTGGGGGATCTCCTGATCCCAGGGGAGATACCTTCAGGTGATCATTGAGGGGGAAGAGGTGAGTTTTCTTCCTCCAGAGTGAAGTTGCAGCCCCCCCCTCCATCATTTTTTCACCTTTCCCTGGGAGGGCTGTCAGTGTGCTCCTGGTGGTGGGGGGTCACTGGGGATGGACCGGGTCAGAAGGTAAGTCCCCATGCTGGAGTGAGTGCTGAGAGGCGGACCTGTCCTGGCCGGAGGTGGAGTTCTGGTTCTGGGGATTTTTTTTTCCATTTAAATCTGGCTATAAAATGGGGAAAAAAGGAGAAGCTGGATCTCAGATGAGCAGGAGGTCCCCCCTGAGGAGCAGGAGGTCCCCCTCTGAGGAGCAGGAGATCCCCCCCCCCTGAGGAGCAGGAGGTCCCCCTCTGAGGAGCAGGAGATCCTCCCTGAGGAGCAGGAGATCCCCCCTGAGGAGCAGGAGGTCCCACCTGAGGAGCAGTAGATCCCCCTGAGGAGCAGGAGATCCCACCTGAGGAGCAGTAGATCCCCCTGAGGAGCAGTAGATCCACCTGAGGAGCAGGAGATCCCACCTGAGGAGCAGGAGGTCCCACCTGAGGAGCAGTAGATCCCCCTGAGGAGCAGTAGATCCACCTGAGGAGCAGGAGGTCCCACCTGAGGAGCAGTAGATCCCCCTGAGGAGCAGTAGATCCACCTGAGGAGCAGGAGATCCCACCTGAGGAGCAGGAGATCCCACCTGAGGAGCAGGAGGTCCCACCTGAGGAGCAGTAGATCCCCCTGAGGAGCAGGAGATCCCACCTGAGGAGCAGGAGGAGGAGGAGGAGGAGGTGGTGGAGGTGAGCAGAGGGCTCCCAGGCATGGGCACCATGCTTCATCCTGCAGCAGCTCACCCCAGCAAACTTGTGAAACAGGTGGCCGCCTGCTGCCTGCTGCTGCCCCGCTTCTTGCTCACCGCCCTGATGCTGTGGCTGCTGGACTTCCAGTGTATCAGGAGGAAGGTGCTGCTCCATGTCAGGGAGGAGGAGGAGGGGGAGGGGGAGGACAGAGACGACCCGCCGGTATGCGTGTCCGACTCTAACAGGATGTGCACGGCGGAGAGCCTGCGCGCGGTGTGGCACGGCCAGAAGCTGGACTTCTTCAAGTCGGCCCACCTGGGCTGCCCAGCCCCCAACACCGAGGTGGTCACCCTGGACGGACAGAAGCTCTGCAGGATCCTGGACTTCTGTCACCGGCACAGACCGCTGGTCGTTAACTTCGGCAGCTGCACCTGACCCCCTTTCATGGCCCGGCTGCAGGCTTACCGGCGGCTGGCAGCCCGACACCTCCATGCTGCCGACTTCCTGCTGGTCTACATCGAGGAGGCTCACCCCTCGGACGGCTGGGTGAGCACCGACTCCCCCTACCAGATCCCCCGGCACCAGAGCCTGCAGGACCGGCTGGCGGCCGCCCAGCTCATGCTCCAGGGGGCTCCGGGCTGCAGGGTGGCGGCGGACACCATGAGTAACGCTTCTAACGCAGCTTACGGCGCTTACTTCGAGCGGCTCTACGTCATCCTGGAGGGCGAGGTGGTTTACCAGGGGGGCCGGGGACCCGAGGGCTACAGCATCTCCGAGCTGAGGGTCTGGCTGGAGCGATACGAGCGGCACAGGACGGACAGCAGCCCCCTGCAGCTCATCATCCCCCCCGTCTAGGGCAGCGCTACTCCCTCCAGTGTCAAGAGCAGACTCTCCGGGGGCTTTAACCCATTCACTGCCAGGGTCATGTTGACTCATTTCACGCATTGTTCATTTTTTTCTCCCCTCGACTTTTTTTTGTTTTTTTTGGGGGGGGGGGTAGATTTTAAATTATTTCTCCATTTTATTATTTCATTTTTTTCATCTTATTTTCCTCTTATTGCCCATTTTTTTCTATTCCCCCCCCCTTATTATTCCCTCTCCTCCTTTTTTTTTTTTTTTTTTTTTTATTCCATCGCCCATTTTTTCCTTTTTTTTTTTCAAATTTTCCTTTTCTTTTTTTTTTCCCTTTCAATTTTATTCCATTTTTTTTTCTATTTATTGCCAATTTTTTCATTTTATTTTTCTAATTTTTTCCCCTTTTATTTTTCTTTTTTCTATTCAATGACCATTTTTTTCCTTTTTTTTTATTTTTCCCTTTTTTTATTCGTCCACTATTTTATTTACTGTAAGAATTCTTTTTCTTTCTATTTCATCATTATTCTTCCTTTTTTTTTCTTTTTTTTTCTTTATTTAATTTTTAAAATTCTTCAATTTCTATTTTTTTTTATTTTTTTTTTCTCCTTTAAACCGAAAAGTACATTTAAGTGGCTGCTGTGGAAGAAGAGGAGGGGTGTAAAGGGAGGAGAAAAATCCATGGGCACCTATTTAATTTGTAAGCTGCAAGAATAAGCTACCAGTTGTTTGTTTTTTTTTCTGCGTAGAAGTTTTTCGGGTCGACATGGGGTATGTAATAATAAACAATGCATTACTGTCACAGCGCTGGACTTGCTGCGGGTGTTTAAATGAAGACCGGTTTTGAAATGGTTAAATATTCGCCAAAAAATCGCTGTCTGATGTGGTGGATTACCTGCAGCTCTCTCAGCATTAGGTGCAGTGGTTAAAAAAAAAAAAAATAATAATAATAATTAAAAAAATGTTTATTTATGTAACTTTTTTGTAAACAGACTTTTATAATAAAGGATTTTTTTTACAATTAAAAGAAAGGATATGTTATATATATCTATAAAAAGAGACCTGGCGTGCGTCCTGGTGCTTCTGTGTCTCCTGATTTATTGGTGTTTTATTGTCGCTGGTGCAGCTGCACCAAGGTGTCATTCATTGGGTAGTGTGCGGCGTAAGCACAGGGTCTGCGACTGCAAACAGCGTGTAGGGGTTGCGGTTTCTTGATGTAAACCCCCTCGGGGGGGGGGAGGGTCTCCAAGAAAAAAAGTATTTGTTGTTTATTATGGTTTGGCAGCGCATGGGGCTTCCAAACGCTGGCGCCGCATACCTGCCAACTTTTCCAGCGGCCAAAAAGGTGACCCTAGAATTGTAGGGAGTGACGCTGGAGGCGGAGTCAGAAACGAGGCTATTACCAATCAGGGCCAATAAAAGCGTAATGTAGGACAAGGACAAAGTATCTTATGTATACAGGGCTATTTATAACGTTTGTCAGAGTTTAGTGCAGGCGGTCAGCAGCCTTGGCCGTCCAGATGTTTTCGAACTACATTTCCCATGCTGCTCAGCCAGCCAACGGAGTGACCGAGCCTCATGGGAGGTGTAGTTCCACAACCTCTGGAGGATCAAGGTAGCTGACCCCCTGTCGGCGTACAGCAAGGCTGTCAAACTAAGGCCCCCCCAGATACCGATGCCTACAATTCCCTAATTCTTTCAATGCGATAGGTGGCCAGGGAATCATGGGAGTTGTAGTTCAGAAACCATCTGGGTGACTGGAGTTTGACAGCCATAGTGCAGAGACTCCTTGCTGGGTGTTTTATTGTTTTGCAGGACTGTGATACATTTGTGCACCCGATGTATGGGGGAGCCCCAAAAAAGACACCCGCACGCAATGAATTTGTGGTGGAACGCTTGAAAAGACACTCATGCGCCCCAATATGTCAGGGAGCCGAAAAAAGACACCCACACCCAATGAGTTTATGGCGGAGCCCTTGGAAAGACACCCGCACACCCTGAATGTATAGGGGAGCCCCAAAAAAGACACCCACACCCAATGAGTTTATGGTGGTGCCCTTGGAAAGACACCCGCACACCCTGAATGTATAGGGGAGCCCCAAAAAAGACACCCACACCCAATGAGTTTATGGCGGAGCCCTTGGAAAGACACCCGCACACCCTGAATGTATAGGGGAGCCCCAAAAAAGACACCCACATGCAATAAGTTTATGTTGGTGCCCTTGACAAGACCCCCATGCACCCCAATATATGGGGGAGCCCAAAAATGTCACCTGCAGCCAATGAATTTATGGCAGAGATTTTGAAAAGACGCCCATGAAAGGTCAACTGCGTTCCCCAAATATTTAGAGGAACATCTAAAACAGGGCTGACAAACTCCAACCCCCCAGATTGTTTCTGAACTACAACTCCCATGATTCCCTTTCCATCCACCGCATTAAAGGAATTCTGGGAATTGTAGGCGTCAGCATCTGGGGGGGGGGGGGGCGAGAGAGAGACAGCCCTCCTCTAAAACAAGAGAAAAGTGTGGAAAATGGATTTGTGCTCAAAGAGGGACTGCGCCTCCTAAATAGGGACACTTTGGAGGTACGCGTCAAGAGACGACAAACTCAGACGCCAGAGACGAGGAGAGCGAGCGATGCGACGTAATGAATTAAAAAAAATGAACGGGTAAGGCTAGGGTCAGACGAACGCATTTTTCACGTCGTCCGTGAAAAAGTTCGGTCGAACGAACGTACGTATTTTCCCCCGGAATACGCGATAGCGGTCATACGATGCGCCTTTTCGTCCGTGATTTTGTACGGATCATCAATAAAACACTTTTTGAGTCTGGACGTTATGTTGGCCGGACATTAGCAGCGTCTGACGTCTCCTAATCACGCACACACGCCGCTATGCGGCCGCAGCGCACTCTGTACGTCAGTAGTAGCGGTTTGACGTTCTCGAAAAAATGCGTTCGTTGGCCACTTGCGTTGCGCGGACGAACTTTCGTGCGGCCGTTCGTCGTATGTTCCCCGGCATTGGACGTCATTTGCTGCTAGTACGGCCGTGATTTCGTGCGGCTAAACGCACGTTAAAACTGCGCTAGTCTGACCCTAGCCTGAGTTTGTCGCAAAAGGGGTTAAACTGCAAACCGCGCTTTACAGGGCCAAGAGCGCTGTGAAATGTGCACCAACTGCTGCGTGTGACTAGAGTTTAACGACCCAGCCTGTTCTCCTGCGCACACGTGGCCGAGGAGGAGACGCCACAACATCTGTCTGTTTCTCAAGCGTCCATAAATCAGGACAGGTGTGGAGAACGTGTGTAGGATTGAGCAATGCGAAAGCTGCCCGGCTCTTCTGCGAGCTCGTAGCGTGCCCGGAGGTCTTTCTTCTCCTGGTCTCTGAGAACTTGGGGGTCGCAACAATTCATCATCATTCATCATCATCATCACTCAATGTTCTCGAACCCAGGACGTACTGAAAACGAGAGAAATCTCAATGTATCCTTCCTGGTAAAATCCTTTTCAAATAAATAAATAAATAAACATCCTTTATTTATATAGCGCCACATATTCCGCGGCGCTTTACGAGATCAGTGTACAAGGAGTTGATACATTGGAATTCCACACATTGACGATGACCTGATTCAGGGGACCCTGTGCCCAAGGGAACTTGTGAGGTCGGCGCATCCATATCGTTAGGTGTTTTGCCCAAGGACACTCGCTGGTGGCGTCTTCTGAGTGGGGTCGAGTCGTCTTTCCATGATTGTAGATCAGTGACCTGGTGGTTAGGTTGAACCCGCTTCTCGTAAAGCTGAGACTTCTCCACACCGTTGCATTGGAGGGATGTGCTGAATGGTATTTGACTTGCTTCTCCACGGTTGAAGGGTAGAGACGTCACCACTGGACTCCACAGCCGATATTGTGTGGTCGGCAAGTGTGTACCGTTAGGTGTCTTGCCCAAGGACACTTACTGGAGAGGTGCTCTGGCCGGGATTCCAACCTGGGTCTCCACGGATATAGAGCAGTGATGTTACTTCTACTCCATCAAACATTCGGTAATATTCTAGTCCTGTGGTTACCATCCCTGGTCCTCGGGTCCCCCTAACAGGCCATAGAATGGAGTGAATGGGTCAGTCACCGACTCCCATCATTGTATTGTGTGGGATGTATTCAAAGGACATCACCAGTGTGAAGATTAGAAGTCTTTTAAGCTAACTGTCATATCTCTTTCAGCTGCCAGCTCTTATCTCGGGTAGCCTGGAGATCAATACACCCCCTGAAGCCACAGACCGCTGCAGCACTCGGAAGCCAAATTGCGAGCTAGCAGCGACCGTACTGACTGAGCACCTTGGTGTGAAATTTCTAAAATCCGGATGCCTCCAAAAATGTTGTTTTTTGGAGCCTCCTGTATTTTAGATCTCTGGATAAGGGGTGTCTGTCGTGTGTGTTTATGTATATGTATGTGTGTGACAGCACTACGGAACTTGTTGGCGCTTTGTAAATGCTTGTAACTGTGTGTGTGTGTTTATGTATATGTATGTGTGTGACATTGCGTCGCTACGGAACATGTTGGCGCTTTGTAAATGCTTGTAACTGTGTGTGTGTATGTATGTGTGTGACAGCGCGCCGCTACGGAACATGTTGGCGCTTTGTAAATGCTTGTAACTGTGTGTGTGTATATGTATGTGTGTGACAGCGCGCCGCTACGGAACATGTTGGCGCTTTGTAAATGCTTGTAACTGTGTGTGTGTATATGTATGTGTGTGTGACAGCGCGCCGCTACGGAACATGTTGGCGCTTTGTAAATGCTTGTAACTGTGTGTGTGTATATGTATGTGTGTGACAGCGCGCCGCTACGGAACATGTTGGCGCTTTGTAAATGCTTGTAACTGTGTGTGTGTATATGTATGTGTGTGACAGCGCGCCGCTACGGAACATGTTGGCGCTTTGTAAATGCTTGTAACTGTGTGTGTGTATATGTATGTGTGTGACAGCGCGCCGCTACGGAACATGTTGGCGCTTTGTAAATGCTTGTAACTGTGTGTGTGTATATGTATGTGTGTGACAGCGCGCCGCTACGGAACATGTTGGCGCTTTGTAAATGCTTGTAACTGTGTGTGTGTGTTTTACCAGGACTTCCTCTAGTGAAAGCTCTACAAACACTGTTTTCTGCCGCAGTGCAAAGGAGGGACTCGCTTACGTGTAGGCGACATACGTAGACGTGTCGGTGTAGTGAAGCGGCGTGCTTTGAGCCGGTGTGGATTAATCACATTGTTTAATGATCTGCGCGGTGAATTCTCGCACGACCTGCCGGGAGACAGATTTTTAGAGCACGTTTAATCATGTTGCTTCCTCTTTTCCTCTTTTAATTCGGCAAAACTCTAACTCCGGACATCGATGCTCTGGCTCCGGGTCAGGGGTCAGGGGTCAAGTTGAGGGGAAGCATTGGGAAATACAGCATATCGTGTCCCCATCAGACCCACAAAAGCTATAAAATACATAGTAATTTCAGTGGGCCCTATTTTCTCGTGGAGGCTAACACGGAGACGGTAACCGGATAATGCGCGCGTGCAGATTTTCCTTTACCTCTCCATGTTGACGTTGTTTTCCAGGGAAGGTGCTATCTCGGTACCTCGCCCCGGAACTCAGCGCTACCCACCCTGATACCCGCAGTAGAGCTTACGCGCCACCATAATTATCAGCTCCTGGAGTCCATAGGACTCCATGGAGACTTGCGTCAGTCCTGCACCGCGGAGGGAGACTGGGAACTATTTGTCCCCAGTCTCACTCTGCTCCCGGCGACAAGAAGGGCGGATCGGGCCACCGTTCTCACCGCGGGATGAGATGTGATTATGGGATTTATTGGGGGGGTTTTAGGGGCTGCTAAATGATTGTTCGAGTGCGGAATCAGTCAGCACCAGATTTTACGAGTAGTTATGTTTTTGCTTCGAGGGTTCCTGCGGTAATTAGTGCCGGCGCTTTGTAATACCTTACTTATTGAATCGCTAATTACTGATTGCGCTCCCCATGTTAAGTATAGGAAGCGCAAACTACAGCAAGCTCGCCCAATCACCAGTGCGTTAAAGTCACTCATCCGAGCGGTAACGCTTACATAGGGAATAGTGCCCCATGAGCCTAAAAGGTAATCCAGATGTGGACCCCATGCTCGACGCGCCTAGACGGGTGTCAGCTGCACCCTCCTGGCGAGGCCGACACGATCGACAGTGGCTGCTGCATTTTCTGGAACCGCAGGATCATATGTGAGAAGTGAATGTCACATGCAGGGTATGATTGAAGTCAGATAGCTTAACTCATCCTCTTTTGAAAGCACAAAGTCCTTTGTATTTTATTCACTTTATTGGGAAAATAACAGCAAATAAAAGGTGGCTTTACAGACAGAGAGGGCTGCTCAGGTGTACCTTGGTATGGGGGGACGTGGATAGAGAGGGCTGCTCAGGTGTACCTTGGTATGGGGGGACGTGGATAGACAGGGCTGCTCAGGTGTACCTTGGTATGGGGGGACGTGGATAGACAGGGCTGCTCAGGTGTACCTTGGTATGGGGGGACGTGGATAGAGAGGGCTGCTCAGGTGTACCTTGGTATGGCGGCAGTGGTGTATTTTATTATTATTATTATTATTCTTTATTTATAAAGCGCCAGCATATTCCGCAGCGCTGTACAATAAACACAGTATAGACAGGGTTACAATACATTGAACAACATTTGACAAACAGTACAGGAGGAGATGAGGGCCCTATTCCCGTGGGAACTCACAATCTGGGAGGGTTGGGGTTGGAAACAGGAGGAGAGGACTGTAAGGTGAGAGTGATTGATGGTTGCGTCAGTGAGTTGGGTGGTAGGCTTCCCTAAATAGGAATGTTTTCAGGGAGCGTTTGAAGGAAGAGAAGTTAGGGGAAAGTCTGACAGTACGAGGGATAGCGTTCCAGAGAGTGGGGGCTGCGCGTGAGAAATCCTGCAGTCTATCATGGGAAGAGGTGATGCGGGGAGAAGCTAGGCGCAGGTCACTGTTTGACCTTAGGGAGCGGGCTGGGGTGTATTTGGTGATTAGTGAGGACAGGTAGTGGGGCGCTGAGTTAGTGAGGGTTTTGTAGGTAAGGATAAGGATTTTGAACTTAATTCTGCAGCCGATGGGGAGCCAGTGAAGGGACTCGCAGAGGGGAGCGGCAGAGACAGAGCGGCGGGTGAGGTGAATTAGTCTGGCGGAGGCATTCAGGATGGATTGTAGGGGGGAGAGGCGGGACAGAGGGAGGCCAGATAAGAGATTATTGCAATAGTCGAGTCGGGAGATTACCAGGGCGTGTATGAGTTGTTTTGTGGCGACAGCGGTAAGAAATGGCCGAATTCTGGAAATATTTTGGCCTAGGCCGACGAGGCCTAGGCCTAGGGCGGCACTTTCCAGGGGGCAGCGGCCCGCACCGGATGGCCCCACCCCTAATTTTTTTTTTTTTAAATTTAAATGAATTCACCATTCACCGCAGGGTCCCCAAAGTGCATGCGGAATATGCTGGCGCTTTATAAATAAAGAATAATAATAATAAAATGGAGTTGGCCGCTGAATGCTGCCACCGCAAACCCGTGGCCTGCTGTTTTCAAAAGAACTACTAAACGAAAATGTCTGGAATTTACATATAAGATCCTATGATTGATAATAAAAAGTTCTGTTACAGAAAAAAGAAAAACTGCTACTAAAAGGTACTAAAAAAATCAATAAAGACTTTTTACTGCAGATTAAAATAATAAATGGTTTATTAGATATTGCATAAAAACGGGAATATTTTTAACATTGAAACCTATGGGGTTCGCCTGAATAAACCTGCTGATTGAAACCACCGAACATCTGGGCATTTCACTGCCATTTCTCTGCTGTTTGGTGTTCTCTGAATAGATTAACCATTACTTCTCTGTGGGGATTTGCACTGCCTTCAAACAGCACCGTACTTGCTGGCAGTTCGCCAAAGTTGTGTGTGAGCATATCACAGAGCAGTGGTGTACTTAGGGGAGTGGCAGGGGCCGGGCTGCCCCAGGTACCAGTAATTATTGGGGTGTCATTAGGGGGTACTAGGAGGTGCCACTGTCACTGTGTGTCAGCTTTGAGCTGTGTTCTCAAACAACGAGCAGTGGAGCAGGGCGTTTGCATACGGAATAAAATCGAATAGAATAAAAATCTCCCTCTCCTCCCTCCATAGCTCCTCCCCTGCCCCGCAGCAGCTCTAGGAGAGGGGAGGGGGATGTGATTTGTGTGCAGAGAGAGAAGATGACAGTAAACGGCAGGTAAAGGGGGGGGGGTATCAGCAGAATATGAAGCCCTGTCTGCTTACTGCTGTTTAAAGTGGACCTTTCCTTAACCAGCACTGCAGTGTTATAAATTTGTCATTGAGCTGCCTGGCTCCTGGTGAGGCTGTGTGCGTGCAGGTCACGCGGTCTGGCCAGTCAGGTGGTACTGAGTCTCAGTACCACCTGACTGGCTGAACCACGTGACACTCACGCACGCAGCTGCCCACCCTTTCGTTAACACGGACTCTCACTCTATTCTGGACTGAACACCCACCGGGAAGGGAATCAAAGCCACGGTGCACCCTCTGGCAGTGGCACCCCACTGCTGACAAGATGGCTCCACGCACAGGCACAGCCGCGATCCTAACGTGGCCTGGAGGGACCTCCTGCTGAGTCCGTACACAGTCCCTGCTGACTCTGCACACAGCCCTACCGCAGACGGAGGCCGGTAAATATAGAATAAATAATTGCTGTGTGCTCATATACACTCGGTTTGCTGGGAGTTTTATTGCAGTGGATTCTGATGCACTCATACACACCACACATTGCATTGCTGGGAGTTTTATTGCAGTGGATTCTGATGCACTCATACACACCGCACATTGCATTGCTGGGAGTTTTATTGCTGTGGATTCTGATACGCTGACACACACCACACATTGCATTGCTGTGAATTCTGATACACTGACACACACACACACCGCATATTGCATTGCTGGGAGTTTTATTGCTGTGGATTCTGTGATACACACTGCATATTACTGTGAGTTTTATTGCCCTGGAGCTCTGGGATACGCTTATACACACTGCACATTACTGTGAGTTTTATTGCTGTGCAGTTCTGATATGCTCATACACAGTGCCCATTTCTGTGACTTTTATTGCTGTGCAGCTCTGTGATACGCTCATATGCAGTGCACATTTCTGTGGATTTTATTGTTCAACCAATTAGAGCGGCTGTGATCCAGGATACTTGACATGCGTGGCTGTTCTTTGTAAAAATGCTTGAATTTAAACATTTTATAATTTTATTTATCTCAATAGATACATTTGAAATGGTATACAAAATATACAAGTAGACACTTGGTATCCACTTTTAATATAAAGAAAGGAAAAGGCGGAGCTCTAAGAGGAAAAGGTGGAGCTTAAAGAGGAAGGGTGGGGATTAACCAGGAAGAGGTGTGACCTTGACAGGAAGGGGTGCCTCAAATTTAAATTAGGGGGTGCACGAGTTTAGTCAGGCCTAGGGCAGCACAAAACCTAAATACACCACTGTATGGCGGGACATGGATAGAGAGGGCTGCTCAGGTGTACTTTGGTATGGGGGGACGTGGATAGAGAGGGCTGCTCAGGTGTACCTTGGTATGGGGCGACGTGGATAGAGAGGGCTGCTCAGGTGTACCTTGGTATGGGGGGATGTGGATAGAGAGGGCTGCTCAGGTGTACCTTGGTATGGGGGACGTGGATAGAGAGGGCTGCTCAGGTGTACCTTGGTATGGGGGGACGTGGATAGAGAGGGCTTCTCAGGTGTACTTGGTATGGGGGGACGTGGATAGAGAGGGCTTCTCAGGTGTACCTTGGTATGGGGGGGACGTGGATAGAGAGGGCTGCTCAGGTGTACCTTGGTATGGGGGATGTGGATAGAGAGGGCTGCTCAGGTGTACCTTGGTATGGGGGGAAGGGGATAGAGAGGGCTTCTCAGGTGTATCTTGTTATGGGAGGGCGTGGATGGAGAGGGCTGTTCAGGTGTACCTTGGTATGGGGGGACGTGGATAGAGAGGGCTTCTCAGGTACCTTGGAATGGGGACGTGGATAGAAAGGGCTGCTCAGGTGTACCTTGGTATGGGGGGACGTGGGTAGAGAGGGCTTCACAAGGGGTACCTTGCTATGGAGGGACGTGGATAGAGAGGGCTTCACAAGGGGTACCTTGTTATGGGGGGATGTGGATAGAGAGGGCTGCTCAGGTGTACCTTGTTATGGGGGGACATGGATAGAGAGGGCTACTCAGGTGTACCTTGGTATGGGGGGGACGTGGATAGAGAGGGCTTCTCAGGTGTACCTTGGTATGGCTGACATGGATAGAGAGGGCTTCTCAGGTGTACCTTGGTATGGCCGACATGGATAGAGAGGGCTTTTCAGGTGCACCTTGATATGGGCGACATGGATAGAGAGGGCTTCTCAGGTGTACCTTGATATGGGCGACATGGATAGAGAGGGCTACTCAGGTGTACCTTGGTATGGGCGACATGGATAGAGAGGGCTTCCCAGGTGTACCTTGATAGGGGTGACATGGATAGAGAGGGCTTCTCAGGTGTACCTTGGTGTGGGCGACATGGATAGAGAGGGCTTCTCAGGTGCACCTTGGTATGGCGGGACATGGATAGAGAGGGCTGCTCAGGTATACCTTGGTATGGGAGGACGTGGATAGAGAGGGCTGCTCAGGTGTACCTTGGTATGGGAGGACGTGGATAGAGAGGGCTGCTCAGGTGTACCTTGGTATGGGAGGACGTGGATAGAGAGGGCTTCTCTAGTGTGCTCTGTTATGGGGGGACATGGATAGTGTGCTCTGTGCTTGCAGAAGCGGGAAAATGGGGCTGGGCCAAACTAACTATACGAGTAAGACTGGAAGAGTGGAATAATCCAGTTTAAGTAAAAACACAAGGGGAAAACAAAAAAGGAATCTGGTTCCATGACACTGAATCTCTCATGCAAAGAGGACCTCCTTGGCACTTCAGCATTGGCTTTCTGGGTGACGGCGTGTGATTTGCGTATGGTTCAGCCTCCTCTATAAAGGCCCCATTGAACTAAAACTACGCGTGACCTGAGCGGGCCGCACCGTAGAGCAGGACACTAGCGCCGTGGTCGTTTCTCACTGTTCCCATAACCCTCTTCTTCTTGCTATAGAAGATTTGTTTTGACTCCGATGACAAAATCTATGTATTTAAACCTAAGTGACGATGGGTTTTCCTTCTACAATAAACCTGAGTATGGGTTAAAAGCAAACCGCGAGGTATCGTGGAGGGCAACTCGAAACAAACGACAACTTGTACAACATAATGTACTCAACAAAAAAGTCTAAAAGTTTTACAAAGTCGGTTCTTAATGTAAGCGATCAGAAATATACTTTGCTTTCACAGGGGAGAACAAAGCCATGAAGACCACCACTGGGCCACCGTTTGTACCTTGATGCAGTTTGCTGTAACTCAAACAATAAAAGTAGCTTCTACAAATGTCGCAGATTTCAATACATTATAAAAAAAATAATATATCAAATGCAAACACTTCACTTAAAGGGATTACATAAAGCTGTAACTTGTACATTAGAAACAAAACCACAGTATAAAACGCATGGGGCCATATTACATTCTCTGAGCAAATGCGCTCGCGAAGCGCAATTTGTTTTGCGCACATTGTCCAGCGTTACCGCGCGAAAATTAACGTGATATTCGAATCCGAACGCATTTTCTCATCCGTCCAAAAATAACGTTAGTAAAAAAAACGCGCAAAACGAAGTATAATACGCGCGCAGTAACGTTGCGCATGTAAATCAGTGCGCGGACTGTTTTTTTCGCGGGATTCAGCCAATAAGAATTAAGAACCTTAATTGACATCAATTCACCTTAATTGACTCACTAACGTTTTTGCGCCTGTCAAAGTAAATCTGAGTATACATGCTGCAGCAATAAAAAAATATGCACCGAGTCACAATTTTATTGTTTGGGTATGTGTAGAATGTGTAACTATACTGTGCTGTATTTTTTTTTTCGTGCTGGTGCATTTTGTTTCGGCCAGAACGTTCAGATTTGCAGTTAACACCAGCTTTTCAAAGACGTTAAAATTATGCGCGCAAACGTCGTTCGTAGGAAGTTGCGCATCTATTGAAATACCATCCGCGTAACGAATTTGCGCTCACAATGTTAAGTATAGGACGCTCACAGTTCATCACGCTCGCGCATGTCCATCCGCGTTCAACGATAACGCGCATCGTTTGCGCGAACGTTGAAATACGCCGTTCTGCGCAAATGGTTTTGTCCTCGTGCAAATGCGCATTTGCGTGCGCGCAAAACCAATGCGCGAGGAATGCAATATGGCCCATTATAAGCCACATTATAAAGCACACACTGCTGTTTTTTTTATTTATTTGAAATAATTGCATGTTAAAAAGGAAAAATAAGGTAAGGTCATTAATCTCATGTTTCCGTTTTGTGTATTTTTCCCATGATGTAAAATTGTACGGGACATCACTAATCTAAAGCAGAGGATCACTGATGCCATTGCCACCATTGATGAGGGGATGCTACAGCCAATAGAGATGTGCATTCGTTTCGGAAAAATTCAGAATTTGTAATGAAATTTGATAATTCGTAGTTCGGAAGTGAAAAACGAATCGATACGATACGAATTCGAAACGAAACAAAATGGTATATAACGAATTTATTTACTTTTACACTGTGTTATCATCATAAAAGAAAAATTTGAATAATTGATATCAACTATGGAATTGATCTTAACTTACAATACTAGTAATAGTCAGCAAAGGACTTTATGAAACAAATTCATTTTGTTTCACTGTTTAATTTGACTCAAATACTAAATTTATTTATTTATTTATTTATAAAGGATTTTACCAAGAAGGATACATTGAGATTTCTCTCGTTTTCAAGTATGTCCCGGGTTCAAATCTGTGACACAGCTTAAAATTTAACCCTAGCTTTTATTTTAACAGCAAAATTTGATTAATTTTATTTAGTGATCCAAAATTCGAATCGATATCAACTAACGAATTGATACATGAAATTCGAAACCGATTCGAAAATTTCAAATCGATTCAAAACGAAACGAAATACGAAACAAAATAAGTTACGAAATTCCGTAAACAAAATTATTTAAAAATGTAACGAAACTAAACGAAACATATTTTTCAGCCATGCACATCCCTAATAGCCAACATGGCGAGAAATCCAGCACCGTCTTGATGTGCTTCGTGCAACTAATGGCGCCCATATAGAGGTGTATTAAATGAGGCAAAAACACCTTAAATACATACGTCTCATTTTGTAATAATTTTCACTTATCTGTCTTTTCATTTTGCCTTTGGAATAAATTTTTGAAATTGAAAAGTGACTTTAAGGACACCCTGTATATATATATATAATGACCTCGCCTCCATTCACCTAAAATCTCTCCAGCATGCATGACTGTCGTATTATAGTCACCTATGGGTGTGAATCACTTAGAGAAATGTCAGAGTAAGCAAAGATAAAGGTTATGATGTAACTAAAACAAAACTTTAAATGCCTTTTTAGTTATTCCACTTCCTGTAAATGCCTTCCAGCACCATGTGGACACGTGTTTGAAGAACGCAGCAACATGCTTTCAAGAAATATGCTGCTCAGGCATGAAGTCGGCTTTTATTGTGTTGACGCTTTTAATTTTAATCCTATTGTGCCAGTGTGGACATCACAAAAGAAAAAAAATCCATCGGCTACTCTGGGGTTAAAAAGGGAGAAGGGCTTTGAACATAAACCCCTCCTAACCCCCCTCGTACCCCATTCCATTTTATCTCCTTAGTTTGAGTTTGAATCCACCACTGGTGCAGATGTGATGGGCTGCTGGCTTCCTTCTAGTCACGTGACTACTTAAGGCTGGGGTCTCCCGGCCACTCGACCACACAAACAGGGTTATTCAAAGAGAATCGAAAAGTCACCGCATGTTCTCTTCAATTCGGTGCGATTCGGCGATCCCATTTCGGCGTCCCAGCGGTGTATTCAGCAAGCACCACAGGGCCGTCATAGTGCAGGGAAAAGTCGCCGCTAACCCGACGAACACTCACCGCAAAACCTGGCGAACGCACGCCGAAACACGCAAAAACATCTGGATTAACCCCGCCGGAGAAACCGGAGCAGCCGACGGAAAAACCCGACACCGCAGACGAATGGAGTGAAAAAAAAAAAACGTACGCTTGAATGTTTGAAAAGTGAAACGCTGTTTGCAAAGAAACTACTGAACGAAAAGGCCTAAAATTTACACATATGATCCAATGAATGATAATAAAAAGGGCTGTTACAGAAAAAAAGAAAAAAACGATTTAAAAAAAAGGAAAAAAACTTTTCACCAAAAAAATCCCGAAAAATGCCTAAAAGATCCTAAAAAATCTAAAAGTAAAGAGACTTTTTACTGCAGAATATTATAATAAACGGTTTATTAGATATTGGATTAAAACGGAAATATTTTTAACATTGAAGCCTATGGGATTCGCCTGAATAAACCTGTCAAATGAAACCACCGAACAACAGGACAATTCGGCAACTTTTCACTGCTGGTTTTTGTTCTCTGAATAGACAAATCATTGCTTCTCTACGGGGATTTCACTGCCCTCGAACAGGCACCGAACAGGCACCGAACAGGCACCGTATGTGCAGGCAATTCACCAAGATTTGACAAACTGCCTGCTCTCTGAATAGCCGAATGGCCAGGAAAGGTAATCGAACCCTGAATTTCACTGTTCGGTTACCTTTCACCAGCAATTCAGATCTCTTTGAATAACCTGATAGAGACAGTCAGCGACTCAATCCAGGAGAGAGATCACGGGAGGAGAGGTATATTTGTGTCACTTTTCATCAATTACAGCCGTATCCCCTGGTGGTGAGAGGGATCCAGGCCAGCTTTTCCTAGCTCTGGGATAGCTATTCCACCCTGTGCCGCTTCTGCGTTTCGCTGTTGTCTGTTCAGGGATCACATGGCCCAATTGCCCAGACCTGTTCACCATTTAAACACCAGCAGCACAGAGGCTCATTGCTCTGGCATTAATTCTGGTTCCTGTAGGTTCAGGTTCCTGTATTGCTGCATTTCCTGCATCGTGTTTTGGATATTAAACCAGGACGTTCCTTCCTGGTTCTTTTTCCTTGGCTCCAGTCCTGACCATTCTTGTCTATTCCTTGTTTCTTCTTTTATGTATTTTGTTATCCTTAGTATAGAGCCCAGTATAAGGACCTTTATTTCAGTTAAGGGCTTCATGTGCGGTTGTCTTGTTTAACCCTTGCTCTTCCTGTTTCTCCTGACTCCGCTATTTCTTTGTGAGACTTCCATAGGCAGAAGACCATTTCAAGGATTTTTTCCCCTAGTGACAGGGATCCCTTTAGATTTCTTCTGTGCCCTCCTGCTCTTCGTGTTAGTCCTGGTATTTCCTGTCTGGAATCTGTGTATTCTCTGTATGCTGTATCTGCTCCTGCAGCCAACAGCCAACCTGCCTCTAGGGCTAATTTCCTTCCTGAACCAAGGCCACATGGCCCAAGCCAAGGGTCGTCATGACAATTTGAGTATACTGGATATACTGCTCAATGTCCCCTAATAGGAATATCACACACATACTATTGTGCCTGTTAGGCTTGTGCACCGATTTTTTTTTTCGGTTCGATTCGGTTCGATTTTTCGGATTTTTAAACTTTTCGATTCGGTTCGTTTCGACCGATTTCTGTTTCGATTCGGTTCGGCTCGACTCGTTTTTCGTGTACATATTTTTTCGGAATATCGACCATTTTTCGTATTTTCGTGTCACTTTGCTCGTTTTTTGTATCGACTTTTCGTAACTTCGGAAATTTTCGTTTTTTCGGAACGTCTGTTCTCGTTTCAAAGCAATAAATTTCGATTTGACACATTTCAAGTCCATTCGAAAATTCCGAAAATATTTAGTTTTGGCTTGGAAAACTTTTCGGATCTGCCATTTTCGGATCTAAAAATTTTCGGAAATTCGGCCGCATCCTTAAACACGAATCGGGAAATTTCGTGAAAATTCCGAAACCCGAAACGCACATCCCTAGTGCCTATACTTATATATTCATGCTGAGAAAGTTTAGAGCCAACTGTACAATGGCTCAATAATATGTGAGTGATATTCTTATTATGGGACACTGGGACTGCATATACTGGATATGCTGCGCAATGTACGTCCTATTTTTTTTATATTTTAGGTCTTACCACAAGAATATCGTTGAACTGTCATTTCATTGAAAATTTCTCCTTTTTTTGTGCGAGGACCCTTTTTATATTTTTATTCTTGGATTATTTTGTGTACTTTTGATGTATTTTACACAGGACCTTGCAGCAACTACCATTTTTTGATTAAGTTCCATCTGCGCCTGTATTGCTTTTTATTTTTTTTTCATGCTATCGCTGATACAGTTAAATAAAGGGATAGAAATACAATGTAAGCTGTTTGCATTTGTTAAAAAAAGAATTTTCATATTATTGTAATATAATTTATATATTATATATATGATTTGCTTTTAGATATTAAATTTATAACAGGTAATAATTATATACAGGGTTATTCAAAGAGAATCGAAAAGTCACCGCACGTTTGGTGACTTTTCGTTCTCTTCAATTCGGTGAGATTTGACAATCCCATTTCGGTGAACCTGCGGTGTATTCAGCAAGCACCACTGGGCCGTCGTAGTGCAGGGAAAAGTCGCCGCAAACCTGCCGAACACTCACCGCAAAACGAGGGTGAACCCACAAAAACATCTGGATTAACATGCTGGAGAAACCCGAGCAGGAGCCGATCACAGCGCAGAGCAGCCGCCGTAAAAACCCGACACCGCAGACGAATTGTAAAAAATAGACAAGGTGGTAGGTGGCGCACATAATATATAAACAGATAGTTTTGTGTAGCAGCAAGGACACAAACACACACTCCCAAGTGTGAATAGTCAATAGATAGGAAGGATAAATTAGAGTCCTTGCGCTTGCACGGATGGTCAATAGGTGAGTAGTACTTCAAGTAATCTAGAAAACATAAGAGGAGACACACATTGCGCAATACATCCTTAAGACACCTGGATTCTAGAACTTTAGGTAATGAACTCACTTTTTTCTGAGCCCCATAAAGTCGGCTCTAAACTGTACAAGCATAAAGTTGTAGATGGAAAACTCTCACCAACTCGTACTACCGGCAGCAATCTGCAGTGATAGCCTGGTCCATAGATTGGAATGCTGGATCCCCGGAATATACCACAGACAAGGCGTCATCAGGATTTAAAAGGTGAATTTATTCAAACACTTCAGGCACTAACGCGTTTCGACCTGTTGGTCTTTGTCAAAGTGCATAGCATACACAATACATTACAATGTGCAGCGTTTATTTATACCCCAAAGGAACAAAAGTAATGGGCGGTGTCGTGCCGCAATCTCATTGTCCCAATTGGCGTTGGCACACCCTACTTCCGGTCGTTCGGGGTCCCGGCGCCGGCGGATATCCGGCAGCCACATGAGCATACAGTGGTTGCATCTATGTGTCCAGACTTCCGCCCGCTTGAACCACTGAGCGCCATTTTGGAAAAGGGAAAAGATTTTTGATATGTCACACCATTGCGAACTTTATTGTCGCAAATAACATTGGTGCATCCTACTACCGGTCGCTCTGGGTCTTGGAGCCGGCGGGTCCCCAACGTACAAATGGGCGCACATCAGTTACTTCCATATATACAGACCTACGTCAGCTCGAATCTCCGGGCGCCATTTTGGGAAAGGGGAAATACCCAAACATATCATATCATTACAAATCTCAAGCAGATTGATAAAAAGTACAGAAATACATCGGTTAGATGTTGGTTAGCAGTGCCACTCTTCACAGCTTACTCAAATGGTACTTGCCAACCCTCGAAATCCCCTGTACCAGCCTAAACAACATCTAAATATATTGTACAGGATAAACTTTAAAAAAGATAAGAAATATATAATACATCAGATAAAAATATGATTAAATACATTCCAAAAATTATTCTAGGGAATATATATTTACAGTAAAGCATTAATCTCTAAATCGATATTCAAGCCCTCAGGTATTAAACTTCCCACATCAAATATCCATTTAGATTCCAACCAATTTAGATTCTTTACAATATCACCCCCTCTCCAATGTTTCTTAACCTGCTGAATACCGGCAAAACCAAGAAGTTTAGGGTTTCCGTCATGATATTTGGAAACAAATGAGCTGATACACTATGTTTGTCATATTTCCTTCTGATATTATAAATATGTTCAGCTATTCTGGTTTGTAACATTCTAGTTGTTCGTCCGATATATTGTAATCCACACGGGCACCACAACAGATAGATCATATTAGTGAAATTGCATGTTAAAGGAACACTCTACTCAAAAATCCCCCCCCCCCCGTTTTTTAATCCTAACCTATCCCTACTCCCTTAATAAATCTTTATTTTTTTACTTGTAACTGTAATACTTACCTAAAATCCTCTTGTTTCCAGCGGTGTTTTTTTTTTTTTTATACTCCCCTCCCTCCTCTTCCGCTCCCGTCCTTCTTGCATTGAAGTTGCCTTCTGGTTTACGTGAGAAGCGCGCATGCGCGCCTCTCATGTAAGCCAGCCAATCGGCAGGCTTCCTCCCGGCTCCCTCTGAGGATTAGTGTTGCGCGCAAGAGGATGCGCGCAACACTAACCCTCCGAGGGATCCGCCAGCTTCTGCGGTGAGTTAGAGACGTCATCGCGCTGAAAGCGCGATGACGTCTCCTACTCGGCAAAAGTCGGCAGAAGCGGGAAATATGATTCCCGCTCTGCTGACTGACAGCTGGGAGGGCGGAGTAAACTCCTCCGCCTCTCTCGGCTGTTTTCAGCATTTTCAGCTGATCGGCTGAGCGGAGGGAGGGAGGACAGAGGGCAGGATACTCCGGGCATCATGACCACCTAAAATATCTTAGATGGTCATGTTGCCTAGAGTGTCCCTTTAAGAACGCCTGGATAGAGAACAATTGGTTGTTGGAGTGAGATTTAAAATCTATAGTGCATCTGTTACTATCTGCAACTGTCCTACAGCACTTACAGTTGTGTTCAAAATTATTCAACCCCCACTGAAATTGAGTGTTTTGGCCAGTTTGAGATTGATTTTGATCATTCAGTCATCTTGCTTACAATTAAATCAAAGAGGCACGTGTAGGTCAGACAAATATAACATAACATTTATAATGAAATAACCACAAATGTCTTTTCTGTGCTCACATCATTATCAGTTTTATTCAACCCCCAAGTGACATTCAATCTTAGTACTTAGTACAACATCCTTTTACAGTTATAACAGCTTTTAAACGTGAAGCATAGCTTGACACAAGTGTCTTGCAGCGATCTACGGGTATCTTCGCCCATTCGTCATGGGCAAAAGCCTCCAGTTCAGTCACATTCTTAGGCTTGCGCACTGCAACTGCTTTCTTTAAGTCCCACCAGAGGTTCTCAATCGGATTTAAGTCAGGTGACTGCGATGGCCACTCCAAAATATTCCAGCCTTTAATCTGCAACCATGCTCTAGTGGACTTGGAGGTATGCTTGGGATCATTGTCCTGTTGAAAGGTCCCCCTTTTTTCCTTGATTATGGACTGAAGAAGGCACGTGAGCTGCCGAAACGCGTATCCTCCATCATTTTCCCCTTTTTCCCTTCCTCCCCATTGTTATTTTAGATTTTTCAATAAACCACGTTTTAACTTATCCATCCGTGGTTTTGCTGCCGTTTTTTACGGTCTATTTACTCCATCCACCCTTCCGAGCCGGTAGAAGACCGCCAAAGAGGTGCAGCTAAAGAGGTGACGGTGCCCACCGAGCAAAGGAGCACTATCTGCCATTAAGCTGAGCCTGGAACAAGGCTCCACCATCGGTGAGTGAGACCAACTCTATCCCTACTAATGTATCTAGCCACCATCCAAGTTGCGCTATGAATACTCTGTTCCTTTATATCCGAGGTGAATAACAACTTCAAAAGAAGGGCAGAGGCCACTCTATACTTGGCCCAGTGCACTTCGAACCAGAGCCTGGAACACATAGGCTCTGGAAAGTGTGAGGGTGTGCTTTTCTTATATTTGTCCACGATTCACATATCCAGACAATATTGCACTATTTTTCTCTTTTTTTCCTTTTTTCCCTTCCCTGCACTACAAGAACGTGGAACCCACTAGAACACAGAATCCACTAGGACAACAAGAACAAGACCTTTTTTCTCCCCTATTTTGAGGATCTCCGTATATGGACGGTATAAGTGAGAGGCTCACACAATTCAGTTAAGCCCTCCTTTTATCCATTCACGAATAAGACTGTTTACTAGACTTTTGCACAACCTTTGGACTATTTTTTATTACTATTTTTGTGTCATTATAATTGCACTTTATCTTTGCACAAAAGCGTGTGCTGCTGTTTTTTTACGCCTTTTTATGTGTTTTTTTGAACTGTTCTTATTACGGAATTTGTTCTATTAATGCACTTTTCACAGTACGCCATTAACGTGCACAACGTTTTTAGATGCCATTTGCACTATATGTACTTTTGATTGCATTTGCACTTTTTCTAGTGTACACTCAAGATAGCACTTTATCATTGGTCTGCTCTGAAACTGTGCTCCTACAGTTGTTTTAAACTGCTTTTTTCACATTACACGCAGTTTCTACGCTAATTACCTCCCCTTTTTGCGCCACTGGAGTAACTCCCACCACTTTCCGTACCTTAAACACATTTCTGTCGAGGTTTTGTGTTCTTCTCCCAGTAGGCTGCATACATATTTTTACCTATATCCTATTCACTTTAGCGCCTCCTCCGTACCACAATCCTTGTTTTAATCTGCAACCATGCTCTAGTGGACTTGGAGGTATGCTTGGGATCATTGTCCTGTTGAAAGGTCCAACGTCTCCCAAGCCTCAGGTTTGTGACGGACTGCATCACATTGTCATCCAATATCTCCTGGTACTGAAGAGAATTCATGGTACCTTGCACACGCTGAAGCTTCCCTGAACCTGCAGAAGCAAAACAGCCCCAAAGCATGATTGACCCCCCGCCATGCTTCACAGTAGGCAAGGTGTTCTTTTCTTCATAGGCCTTGTTCTTCCTCCTCCAAACATAGCGTTGATCCATGGTCCCAAACAGTTCTAATTTTGTTTCATCAGTCCACAGAACACTATTCCAAAACTTCTGTGGTTTGTCCACATGACTTTTGGCATACTGCAGTCGACTCTTCTTATTCTTTGGAGACAGCAAGGGGGTGCGCCTGGGAGTTCTGGCATGGAGGCCTTCATTACGCAGTGTGCGCCGTATTGTCTGAGCTGAAACTTCAGTACCCACATCTGACAAATCCTTTCTCAGTTCCTCAGCAGTCACACGGGGACTTTTCTCCACCCTACGCTTCAGGTAGCGCACAGCAGTCAAAGTCAGCATCTTCTTTCTGCCACGACCAGGTAGCGTTTCAACAGTGCCCTTTGTCTTGAATTTGCGAATGATGCTTCCTATGGTCTCTCTTGGTATGTTTAACATCTTTGCAATCTTCTTATAGCCATTGCCCTTCCTGTGAAGAGTAATCACCTCTTCTCATGTCTTCCTGGACCATTCTCTTGACTTCACCATGTTTGTAATCACACCAGTAAATGTCTAGAAGGAGCTGAGTATCACAGTCATTTTAAAGCTGCCTAATTGGTGCTTATTATGCTTTATTGCTGCTCCGTGACATCCACAGGTGTTTTCAATACCTGATTGAAAACACTTGAATGAACCTCTGTTCTTCAGAGTGGTAGTCTTTAAGGGGTTGAATAATTGTGTCAATGAAGAATTCACAAAAGAAACATTTACTACTGTATTACAAAACCAATTGATGTCATTTTAGCTGCATATGGTTCTTTAAAAGGTCCTTGTAGGATTTCATTCTGAATACAATTACAAATGTCACTAAATTCCCTAAAACCCTTTACAGCATTGGGGGTTGAATAATTTTGAACACAACTGTACATACCCCACATCTATGGAAACCTTTTTTCCTAAATTTAGAGAGAAAAGTTTCTGGAACTTTCTCCTTATCCAGAACACTCTTAGTCAATAACATCTTTAAATTTTTTGTCCCTCTATAGATAACTATAGATAGACGAATGCAGTGAAAGAAAAAAGAAAACAGTTGCTTGAATGTTTGAAAAGTAAAACGCTGTTTGCAAAGAAACTACGGAACGAAAATGTCTGGAATTTACATAGAAGATCCAATGAATGATAATAAAAAGGGCTGTTACAGAAAAAATAAAAAACGATTTTAAAAAAACTGAAAAAAATGTTTGCAAAAAAATCCCCAAAAAATGCCAAAAAGGTTCTATAAATCTAAAAATAAATAGACTTTTTGCTGCAGAATAAAATAATAAACGGTTTATTAGATATTGAATTAGAACGGGAATATATTTAACATTGAAGCCTATGGGATTCGCCTTAATAAATCTGTCGAAATAGAAACCACCAATAGTGAGGAAAGGGGGGGTTTGTGAGATCTGAGCGGGCCCCACCGTAGAGCAGGCCACTAGTGCTGTTGCTCGTTCTCAGGACCCTCACAAACCCCCCCTTTCTCAAATTAAACCACTGAATGGCAGGGCATTTCGGGAACCTGTCACTGCTGGTTTTTGTTCTCTGAATAGACGAAGCATTGCTTTTTTATGGGGATTTCACTGCCCTCCAACAGGCACCGAATGTGCAGGCAATTCGCCAGAATTTGGCAAGCTGCCTGCTCTCTGGATAGCCGAATGGCCAAAGAAAGGTAACTGTATGCTGAATTTCAGCGTTCGGTTCCCTTTCGCCAACCATTCGGATCTCTTTGAATAACCCTGATAATTATATAATGTAATCGGATTCATTTATTTAGTTTTTTTGCCGTCTGAAATGTAAAATGCATTCGTTTATTTGGAAGCTAAATAAATCTAATTAGCAATTATAAATTAATTTATCATTCCGTGAGTTTTTTAAAAATTTTTGGTTAGTCAGCAAAACAAACGGCGGTGCCTGTCCAATCATATGCAGCAACCATGGGGTACACCCAGGGGTCAAGTCCTGGGAAAAAAAGTGTGGGAACTCATCCCCGAATTCCACAACCCCCATTACCTTAAGAAAATATATATATCTCCCGAGTAAAGCAGTACGTGTGATACCATTTTTATTGGGTTAACATTACATTTAAAAGACAAGCTTTCGAGAGTGTAACCTCTCCTCTTCAGGTCTGGAAACTATACTGATCCGTGAAAGGTATCACTACGTACAGGTATACTCGTGATTTTGGCAACTGGACTAACACGTTATATATAACTAGTTGTTAAGCCTGCCCGGAGGGCAGTCTGTCTCACACACACCGCACTCACGCAGCACCTCTCACGCACACACACACCGCCTCACGCAGCGCCTCTTTCACACACACCGCGCTTCACGCAGCACCTCTCACGCACACACACACCGCCTCACGCAGCGCCTCTTTCACACACACCGCGCTTCACGCAGCGCCTCTCACGCACACACACACCATGCTTCACGCAGCGCCTCACGCACACACACGCACCGCGCCTCACACACACACACACCGCCTCACGCAGCGCCTCTTTCACACACACCGCGCTTCACGCAGCGCCTCTCACGCACACACACACCATGCTTCACGCAGCGCCTCACGCACACACACGCACCGCGCCTCACACACACACACACACCGCCTCACGCAGCGCCTCTCCCAGCGCCTCTCACACACACACACACACATGCACCTCACTCAGCGCCTCTCACGCACACACACACACATGCACCTCACTCAGCGCCTCTCATGCACACACACACACACTGCACCTCTCACGCACACACACACTGCACTCACACATCGCACTCACTGCGCACGCACACACACACACACGTACTCACTGTGCGCACGCACACCGCAATGCGCGCACACACACGTACTCACTGCGCGCACACACACACGTACTCACTGAGTGCACACACGTACTCACTGCGTCGTGCACACACACGTACTCACTGCGCGGACACACACGTACTCACTGCACGCACACACATGTACTCACTGCGCGCACACACACGTACTCACTGCGCGCACACACACTACACTCACTGCACGCACACACACACACTACACTCACTGCGTGCACACACACACTGCACGCACACACACACACTGCGCGCGCACACACATTGCACTCACTGCGCACACACACACGCACTCACTGCGCGCACACACACACACACTCGCACTCACTTCAGGCACACACACACTGCTCGCGCCGCACACGCACACATTTTTTTATTATTTTTATTATTTATTTATTTTTTCTATTTTCTTTTTACTTTGAACATAGTCATGTTTGGTATCATTCGAAAGGCCATGCTCAGGCCTTTCGAATGACACCATGCATGACCCCTAGCTGCCACGGTTCTGGAGATATCGGTGTTCAAATGAACCCTGTATCTCCACCGGGGGATTTCCTTGGGAAATCCCCGGGCAGCTAGAGGTTCCGCGGCTATCTGCCGTCATCGTGCTATGGACGACACGTCAGGAGCCAAGAGGGGAACCCGGAGGTAAAGCCGCCATCCAAGATGGGGGCCCCCACTGGAGCTAGATTTCGATCGGCTGCCGAGCGGCGCCGATCGCGATCTGTAAAATGTAGGGTTAAAAACCAGGCACCACTTTAAAGGGCAGACACTGCCCTTCAAAGAGGTGTCTGTTTTTTTCCAGAAAACCCTCCCGATCGGGAGGGAGAGGGATCCAAAAGGATCTCCCCTCCCTTTCAGGCGATCTCTGCCCATTGCCGGGGGTCGCCTGGAAATGACGTCATTGCGCAGGCGCGATGAAGTCATTTCCGTCAGAGCCGGCATACAGGCAGCGTCTGGCTTCCCCGAACGCCACGGGACCCTGGACAGAGAGGTGAGTATCTCCGCCGGGGCTCCCGCTTGCAGATGACATGTGTGGCACGTGCCCCACACGCTATCCGCAGGGAACGGCATCCAGACGCCTGTGCCGCGGCAGTTGGATGCGTGCGCAGAGGCAGCGTGGCGACGGACACGCTGCCTCTTACTGTATTATGTTATAGATATATATATCACATACATATATATATCCAGGCACAGACCCCCCAGAATTATATACACAGGCCCCCCAGAATTATATACAAAGGCACTGGACCCCCAGATTAATATACCCAGCACTGAGCCCCCAGAATAATATGCACAGCACTGAGCCCTCAGAATAATATACACAGCACAGAGCCCTCAGAATAATATACACAGCACTGAGCCCCCAGAATTATATACACAGGCACTGGACCCCCAGATTAATATACCCAGCACTGAGCCCCAAGAATAATATGCACAGCACTGAGCCCCAAGAATAATATGCACAGCACTGAGCCCCCAGAATAATATACACAGCACAGAGCCCTCAGAATAACATACACAGCACTGAGCCCCCAGAATTATATACACAGCACTGAGCCCCAGAATAATATACCTAGCACTGAGCCCCCAGAATAATATGCACAGCACTGAGCCCCCAGAATAATATGCACAGCACTGGACCCCCAGAATAATATACCCAGCACTGAGCCCCAAGAATAATATGCACAGCACTGAGCCCCAAGAATAATATGCACAGCACTGAGCCCACAGAATAATATACGCAGCACTGAGCCCCAAGAATAATATGCACAGCACTGAGCCCCAAGAATAATATGCACAGCACTGAGCCCCCAGAATAACATACACAGCACTGAGCCCCAAGAATAATATGCACAGCACTGAGCCCCCAGAATAATATATGCAGCACTGAGCCCCAAGAATAATATGCACAGCACTGAGCCCCAAGAATAATATGCACAGCACTGAGCCCCCAGAATAACATACACAGCACTGAGCCCCCCAGAATTACATACACAGGCACTGGACCCCCAGAATAATATACACAGCACTGAGCCCCCAGAATAATATGCACGGCACTGAGCCCCCAGAATAATATACACAGCACTGGACCCCCAGAATAATATGCACGGCACTGAGCCCCCAGAATAATATACACAGCACTGAGCCCCCAGAATAATATACACAGCATGGAGCCCTCAGAATAATATACACAGCATGAGCCTCAGAATAATATACACAGCACTGAGCCCCAAGAATAATATGCACAGCACTGAGCCCCAGAATAATATGCACAGCACTGAGCACCCAGAATAATATGCACAGCACTGAGCCCCAAGAATATATGCACAGCACTGAGCCCAAGAATAATATGCACAGCACTGAGCCCCAAGAATAATATGCACAGCACTGAGCCCCAGAATAACATACACAGCACTGAGCCCCAGAATAATATGCACAGCACTGAGCCCCAAGAATATATATGCAGCACTGAGCCCCAGAATAATATGCACAGCACTGAGCCCCAAGAATAATATGCACAGCACTGAGCCCCCAGAATAACATACACAGCACTGAGCCCCCAGAATTACATCACAGGCACTGGACCCCCAGAATTATACACAGCACTGAGCCCCAGAATAATATGCACGGCACTGAGCCCCCAGAATAATATACACAGCACTGGACCCCCAGAATAATATGCACGGCACTGAGCCCCCAGAATAATATACACAGCACTGAGCCCCCAGAATAATATACACAGCATGGAGCCCTCAGAATAATATACACAGCATGGAGCCCTCAGAATAATATACACAGCACTGAGCCCCAAGAATAATATGCACAGCACTGAGCCCCCAGAATAATATGCACAGCACTGAGCACCCAGAATAATATGCACAGCACTGAGCCCCAAGAATAATATGCACAGCACTGAGCCCCCAGAATAATATACACAGCATGAGCCCCCAGAATAATATGCACAGCACTGAGCACCCAGAATAATATACACAGCACTGAGCCCCAAGAATAATATGCACAGCACTGAGCCCCCAGAATAATATACACAGCACTGAGCACCCAGAATAATATGCACAGCACTGGACCCCCAGAATAATATGCACAGTATGAGCCCCCAGAATAATATGCACAGCACTGAGCACCCAGAATAATATGCACAGCACTGGACCCCCAGAATAATATGCACAGCATGAGCCCCCAGAATAATATGCACAACAATGGACCCCCAGAATAATATGCACAGCATGAGCCCCCAGAATAATATGCACAACAATGGACCCCCAGAATTATATACACAGCACTGAGCTCCCAAAATAATATGCACAGCACTTGACCCCAGAATAATATACCCAGGAGGACTGGTTATATGGATATATATTTGACCCCAGCTCACATGGGTATATTTGCCCCCAGCTCACATGGATATATTTGCCCCAGCTCATATGGGTATATATTGCCCCAGTTCATATGGGTATATATTGCCCCCAGCTCACGTGGATATTATTGCCCCCAGCTCACATGGATATAATTGCCCCCAGTTCACATGGATATTATTGCCCCCAGCTCATATGGGTATATATTGCTCCCAGCTCATATAGGTATATATTGCCACCAGCTCACATGGATATTATTGCCCCCAGCTCACATGGATATTATTGCCCCCAGTTCACATGGATATAATTGCCCCCAGTTCACATGAATATTATTGCCCCCAGCTCATATGGGTATATATTGCCCCCAGCTCATATGGGTATATATCGCCCCCAGCTCTCATGGATATTATTGCCGCCAGTTCACATGGATATTATTGCCCCCAGTTCAAATGGATATTATTGCCCCCAGCTCATATGGGTATATATTGCCCCCAGCTCATATAGGTATATATTGCCCCCAGCTCACATGGATATTATTGCCCCCCAGCTCACATGGATATTATTGCCCCCAGTTCACATGGATATTATTGCCCCCAGTTCTCATGGATATTATTGCCCACAGTTCACATGGCTATTATTACCCCCAGCTCACATGGATATTATTGCCCCCAGCTCACATGGGTACATATTGCCCCCAGCTCACATGGATATTATTGCCCCCAGTTTCTCATGGATATTATTGCCCCCAGTTCACATGGCTATTATTGCCCCCAGCTCACGTGGATATTATTGCCCCCAGCTCACGTGGATATTATTGCCCCCAGCTCACATGGATATTATTGCTCCCAGTTCACATGGATATTATTGCCCCCAGCTCACACATGGAATTTTTTCGCCCCCAGCTCATCTCTCCTCTCCTCTCTGCAGTGCCAGGCCCGAAATAATTGAGCTGGCCGCACATTGTCGACGGCCGCGTGTTTTTCAAGCTACGAGCGGCTGCTGGCAGGAAGTGCGGACAATCGCCTGGGATCGATCAAACAGCCAGTCGCGATCCCGCAAGATCGCGGCTGGCTGTTGGATCCCAGGCGAGTGGACGCACTTCATGCCAGCGTCCGCTCGTAGCAGGAAAAACATGCGGCCGCTGGCAATGTGCGACAAGCTCAATCGTTTCGGGCTCGGGTCACAGCGGGAACCTGCGTTCCCGCTGTGGGAGAAATGCAGGAACGCCGTTACCGCAGGACTCGAGCCCTGGGTACATCAATGAAATCTCCATAGCTACCCTGGATGTCAGTGTCAGAATCGCCCATGTGAACAATTACCGAGTGTGTTCCTCCGCCAAAGTAGATGGGAAGGCATCGTGTAAAATTACTCGGTGGAAATTAATTAAATTTTTTGAAAATTTTGGCAGTGAAGTATTATGCCACAGGGCTTTCACAGAAATGTTTTTCTTAATAGTAAAGAGATAATTGATTTCTCAAGCACAGCATTCATTCAGTGCAAGTCATGGTTTAGTTATCCCCTGACTCACCCAAATGCAGAATGGCTGACTGCTTGAGGTTATTCTTTCAATCCGGTTCTGCGGTGCTGACACGATTTCTAAGCATTACGCAAAAGGCAGTTTCTAAAAAATATGAGAGATTCGCATAAATTAACGCCAACGTGATTTCCTGAAAATTAAAAGCTTGAAATTGTGTCCTGTGTTTAGATTCTGCTTTTTTTTAAACAAATAAGCAAAAGACCAAAACAAAATAACAAAGAAACACAACTTTTGGGTCACAAAGCGATCATATTGGGTCCTAACCCCTCAAAAGCATAGAACTCGATTAAAGGGCCGCTACCACCCAAAAATGCCATGTCCTTATTGTGTTTATTTGATGTTGCTGATATCTTACATTTGTTTTGTTTTTCTCTTGTATGTTTAGTTAAGACAATATTTTACTCTATCAAGGTAATTCAGGGAAAGGTGAAACTCTGGAGAACCTTTGGAGAAGTAGAAAATTCTACGTCAAAATAGCCAAACCAGGAAAAAATCTCCTATTCATCTCACTTTCCAAATCAGCTATTTTGACCTAGAATTCTCACTTCTCCAAAAGTCCTCCAGAGTTTCACCTTTCTCTGAATAACCCTGTATATGTGTCACTAGGCGCATAGATTGTGTGATATTTTCCTCTATATGTGTCACTAGGCGCATACATTGTGTGATATTTCCCTCTATATGTGTCACTGGGTGCATCCATTGTGTGTTTCCTCTATATATATTGCTCGATATTTTCCTATATGTGTCACTGGTGCATCCATTGTGATATTTTCCTCTATATGTGTCACTGGTGCATCAATGTGTGATATTTCCCTATATGTGTCACTGGGTGCATCCATTGTGTGATATTTTCCTCTATATGTGTCACTGGGTGCATCCATTGTGTGATATTTTCCTCTATATGTGTCACTGGGCGCATCCATTGTGTGATATTTTTCTCTATACAGTGGCAATAAAAAGTATGTGAACCCTTTGGGATTACGTGGAGTTTTGCATGAATTGTTCATAAAATGTGCTCTGATCTTCATCTAAGTCACAACAATTTGAAAAACACAGTCTGCTTAAAATAATACAACACCAACATTATATGTTTTCATGTTTTTATTGAACAGAACATGTAAACATTCACAGTGCAGGGTGGAAAAAGTATGTGAACCTTTGGACTTAATAACTGGTTGACCCTCCTTTGGCAGCAATAACCTCAACCAAACGTTTCCTGTAGTTGCAGATCAGACCTGCACAACGACCTGGAGTAATTTTGGACCACTCCTCTTCACAAAACTGTTTCAGTGTAGCAATATTCTTGGGATGTCTGGTGTGAATCGCTCTCTTAATGTCATGCCACAGAATTTCAATCGGGTTGAGGTCAGGACTCTGACTGGGCCACTCCAGAAAGCGTATTTTGTTTTGTTGAAGCCATTCTTTTGTTGAATTACTTGTATGCTTTGGGTCATTGTCCTGTTGCATCACCCATCCTCTGCGGAGCTTCAGTTGGCGGACAGATGGTCTTACGTTTTCCTGCAAAATGTCTTGATAAACTTTGGAATTCATTTTTCCATCAATGACAACAATCCGTCCAGGCCCTGAGGCCGCAAAGCAGCCCCAAACCATGATGCTCCCTCTACCATCTTTTACAGTGGGGATGAGGTTTTGATGTTGGTGTGCTGTGCCTTATTTTCTCCACACATAGTGTTGTGTGTTTTTTTCAAAACAACTCAATTTTGGTTTCATCTGTTCACAGAATATTTTGCCAGTAGTGCTGTGGAACATCCAGGTGCTCTTTTGCAAACTTCAAACGTGCTGCAATATTCTTTTTGGACAGCAATGGCTTCCTCCGTGTTGTCCTCCCATGTACTCCATTCTTGTTTAATGTTTTCCTTATTGTAGATGTGTCAACAAAAATGTTAGCATGTGCCAGAGATTTCTGTAAGTCTTTAGCTGACACTCTAGGATTCTTCTTTACCTCATTAAGCATTCTGCGCTGTTCTGCGCTGTGTCATCTTTACAGGACGACCAGGCCTAGGGAGAGTAGCAACAGTACTGAACTTTCTCCATTTGTAGACAGTCTGTCTTACTGTGGACACATGAACATCAAGGCTTTTGGAGATACTTTTGTAACCCTTTCCAGCTTCATGTAAGTCAACAATTCTTGATCGTAGGTCTTCTGAGAGCTCTTTTCTGCGAGGCAGAACCAGGCAGTGCTTCTTGAAACCAGTAAACCCAAAACTGGTGTGTGTTTTTATTAAAGGGCAGGACATCTTTCAGCAACACATCCAATAATATCACACTGATTGGACTCAAGGTTGGCTCACTCCTGGCTCCAATTAGCTCTTGGAGAAGTCATTAGGCTAGGGGTTCACATACCTTTTCCACCCTGCACTGTGAATGTTTACATGTTCTGTTCAATAAAAACATGAAAACATATAATGTTTGTGTTGTATCATTTTAAGCAGACTGTGTTTTTCAAATTGTTGTGACTTAGATGAAGATCAGAGCACATTTTATGACCAATTCATGCAAAACTCCACGTAATCCCAAACAGTTCACATACTTTTTCTTGCCACTGTATGTGTCACTGGGCGCATCCATTGTGTGATATTTTCCTATATGTGTCACTGGGTGCATCCATTGTGTGATATTTTCCTCTATATGTGTCACTGGGTGCATCCATTGTGTGATATTTTGTTTCGTAAAACTGCCCTCCCCCAGTTGCTTTCCATCACTTGCTCCTCACTGTGTGGCTTTGACCATAGAATGGAGTGAATAGGTCAGTCACTGACTCACATCATTGTATTGCGTGGGATGTATTCAAAGGACAGGTGCTTTGTAGATGTCTTTTGAGCTCCCTGACTTATCTCATTCAGCAGCCAGCTCTTATCTCAGGTAGCCTGAAGAACAATAGACCTCCTGCTGCCTTAGGCTGGCGTCAGATGAACGCAGTGTGAACGTGCGTTTGCCGCACTTTATTACGGCCGTGGTAGCAGCAAATGACGTCCAATGACGGCCAATTTAAGAAGTACGGCTGCGCAACGCAAGCGGCAAACTAACACATTTTTTCAATAATGTTGATCCGCTAGTACTGACGCACAGAGTGCGCTGCGTCGGCATAGCGGCGTGTGTGCGTGATTAGGAGACGTCAGACGCTGCACATGTCCGGCCAATATCATGTCCATTTATTTTTTATAGCTCCGTCAAAAATCACAGGCGTAATTGACGGAAGACGCGAAAAATGCGTTAGTCTGACCCTAGCCTAATCTAAACATTCCCTCCTCCATCTTATTAACTGTTAAATACTGTAGATTAGATAAGCCTCAGAAGTAAAGAAAACCCTTTTGGTAAATGTTGCATCATGGGAAAAATACAGTAAATGGAATCAGGAGATAAAAAAACACTAATTTTATTTTTCCTTTTTACATGCAATTACTTCAACGAATAAAAATAAAAAAACAGCAGAATGTGTTTTATAAGGTGGTTTTATTTGTATTGCAAAAGTGATCTAGTTACAGCTTATGTAAGGGGTAGTGTCCCTTTAAGTGTAGATGCAAACCCCTCGGTCTTACATTCACTCCAATGTAAACTCTGGTTACTAAAAAAATAATAAATTTATTAAAACTATTATATTGTCTCTGACTCCTTTATTTAATTAAATAAACACATACAAACACAAAACATATTTATTAAAAAGACAGGTAGTGAAACATTATATAGGTGTCACCTTCCATATATAAATAACTCTTGCTACAAATTTATTCACATTTTAGTCTCCTCTAAGGCTGGCTGTCCACTGGATCCGTAAGCGGACGACCAACTTGACCGTCCGACTGCGGACAACTTTTTTCAAAGGGCCTGAGTGGTTGAGAGGTCAGTGTCTAGAGCAGGGTTGTCAAACTCCCAGCCTCCCAGATAAAGACGCCAACAATTTTCAGAACTCATTTGATGCAACAGATGTCCAGGGAATCGTGGGAGTTGTAGTTCAGAAACATCTGGGTGGGTCAGAGTTTGTCAGCCCTGGTCCAGAGTGTCCATGTAAGAATCCTGAAATCTTCCACCAGTGGTAAACTATCAGGGTTATTCAGAGAGAGGTTAAAACCAGGAGAATGACTGGAGAAGTGAAAAATCGAGGTCAAAACAGCCAATTTGGAAAGTGAGATAAATGGAAGATTTTTTCTGTTTTGGCTATTTTGACCTAGATTTTTCACTTCTCCAGTCATTCTCCCGGTTTTCACCTCTCTCTGAATAACCCTCTATATAATTTATAGGTCCATGTGATTGCACAGGATGACCCCTTTATCCATTCGCTCCTTTGTTTAGATGCAACCTGGTTATGCGTTCTTTATTTATTGCACACAAGACTGATTTTGGTAGACATTGAGTATTCTGGAACTATGGGTCCTATGAAAGAAGTGAATGTCACATGCAGGATATGATTGAAGTCAGATAGCTTAACTCATCTCCTTTTGAAAGCACACAAAGTCCTTTTCCTTTATAACTATCTTCACTTTATTGGGAAAGTAACAGCAAATAAAAAGTGTCTTGTGGATAGAGATGGCTTCTCTTTGTGTGCTTTGTTATGGGAGGAAGGTGGATAGAGACAGCTTCTCTGTTGAAGTATGCTTTGTTATGGGAGGAAGGTAAAACAGAATGCAAATACCCAGTATAAACAGGATGCTTACTCACACACCTCTATGGTTAGACTGGAGGAAGTGAAGCTTTGCTAAACATGAAATGGGACTGGGCCAAACTAACTATGCGAGTTAGATTGGATTAGTCCACTCTCCCTGTCTAAGTAAAAGCATGGGGGAGAGAAACAAATGAGGAATCTGGTTCCATGATATTGAGCATTTATTCACTAAATTGGGAATTGAGCAGAATTGGCAAAGAACTTGCTCAATTTAGACCAAAGGTTACTGAATGAACTGCTACTCTTTTTCATAGGCTTTCAACGGCAAAATATTTACCAGCCACTTGGTGTGTTAATGAGAAACTTTACTGACCTTTGCTTTATAGTTTTAAAGTGGTCAGGATGTCTAGAGACCCCCCCCCCCGTTCCCATTTGCTCTGATCAAGTACAATCATGTGGTGAAGTGGAGAAGTTTCCTCCACCCCAGCCAGCATCACCAGCAGCTGGGATTTTTGAATTTCACGGGAGCTGGTCACCAGGCAGGTCGGTCACTAGTGACACCTGCACATAGAGAGCGCGCCAACATCTCCCACTGAGACCACCTGCTACAGCCATTGGATCAGATCTGTGCATGCGCGTGCAGCTTCGATCCATCGTCCTGCGTAGGCACTATTGGAACTTGCATATATAAAGTTCTGCACAGTTTGCGGTTCTTACTCTACACAAGTTGCATAGGAGCACAAATTGTGCAGAAAAGCTTCAGGGACTTCAATGTTCGGGTGTCCCTGAACTGAAGGGGAGGAGCAGAGTGGGATAAAAGGGGAGTAAAATCACTCAAAATTAAATAAAATAATAAAAAATAATTGGGCAGAGGCCGTCAGCAGGAACTGCTTGATTATTTAAGACTATTATTTAATACTCTGTTTTTCAATAGACAATCCCTTTAAGTATCAGTCGGGGTTCTTAGCAGGGAGAATTGAAAGTAACAGCTCTTTCGTGGATTTTTTTTTTTACTTTTATGACGCCAGTATTGAGCCTGAACTCGAAAGTGTAATTAAAAAAAAGATGAAATGTAGACAGAATAAAATGTAATTTGAAGGAGGGCAGGCTTTACCTCTTATGAACTAGCAATATTATGTCACAGATCAAGGGCCGTCCGACCAGTTCTACGGGTGTTTCTGGTTCTGCCCCCGGCTTTTGAGATGCAACATCTTCACGGCTAAGAAAAATAAAGCTAGTTCCAATCTATTTACTATTTGAAACCTGCCGTGCATAGATAAAATACAAAGCTAGGAAGACGAAAGGGTTGGTTTGTTTGCAGCTTCCGTTAATCAACGTTAAAAAAATAAAATCCAGACAAGCCCATGTGTCGGCACGGCCATCATTTACAGCGTTATGTATATTAATCTTTTTGAACTGTGCAACTTGTCTATCAAAAGACTGTGACTCCAGAATGGGCTCTGGCTAGGGGTAGTGACTCCAGAATGGGCTCTGGTTGGGGGCAGCGACTCCAGAATGGCCTCTGGCTAAGGGCATCAACTACAGAATGGGCTCTGGCTAGGGGCAGCGACTACAGAATGGGCTCTGGCTGGGGCAATGGCACCAGAATGGACTCTGGCTAGGGGCAGTGACTCCAGAATGGGCTCTGGCTAGGGGCAGCGACTACAGAATGGGCTCTGGCTGGGGCAGCGACTACAGAATGGGCTCTGGCTAGGGGCAGTGACTCCAGAATGGGCTCTGGCTAGGGACAGCGACTACAGAATGGGCTCTGGCTGGGAGCAGTGACTCCAGAATTGGCTCTGGCTGGGGAATGGCACCTGAATGGACTCTGGCTGGGGCAGCGACTCCAGAATGGGCTCTGGGTAGGGGCATAGACTCCAGAATGGGCTCTGGCTAGGGGGAGTGACTCCAGAATAGGCTCTGGCTAGGAGCAGTGACTCAAGATTAGGTTTTAGCTGGGGCAATGGCACCAGAATGGGCTCTGGCTGGGGGCAGCAACTACAGAATGGGCTCTGGCTGGGGGCAGCAACTACAGAACGGGCTCTGGCTGGAGGCAGTGACTCTAGATTGGGCTCTGGTGGGGCAATGGCACCAGAATGGGCTCTGGCTGGGGGCAGTGACTCCAGAATGGACTCTGGCTGGGGAAGTGACTCGAGAATGGGCTCTGGCTGGGGCATTGACTCCAGAATGGGCTCTGGCTGGGGGCAGCAACTCCAGAATGGGCTCTGGCTGGGGCAATGGCACCAGAATGGGCTCTGGCTGGGGCAACGACTACAGAATGGGCTTTGGCTAGGGGCAGTGACTCCAGAATGGGCTCTGGCTAGGGACAGCGACTACAGAATGGGCTCTGGCTGGGAGCAGTGACTCCTGAATTGGCTCTGGCTGGGGAATGGCACCAGAATGGACTCTGGCTGGGGCAGCGACTCCAGAATGGGCTCTGGGTAGGGGCATAGACTCCAGAATGGGCTCTGGCTAGGGGGAGTGACTCCAGAATAGGCTCTGGCTAGGAGCAGTGACTCAAGATTAGGTTTTAGCTGGGGCAATGGCACCAGAATGGGCTCTGGCTGGGGGCAGCAACTACAGAATGGGCTCTGGCTGGGGGCAGCAACTACAGAACGGGCTCTGGCTGGAGGCAGTGACTCTAGATTGGGCTCTGGTGGGGCAATGGCACCAGAATGGGCTCTGGCTGGGGGCAGTGACTCCAGAATGGACTCTGGCTGGGGGAAGTGACTCGAGAATGGGCTCTGGCTGGGGCATTGACTCCAGAATGGGCTCTGGCTGGGGGCAGCAACTCCAGAATGGGCTCTGGCTGGGCAATGGCACCAGAATGGGCTCTGGCTGGGGCAACGACTACAGAATGGGCTTTGGCTAGGGGCAGTGACTCCAGAATGGGCTCTGGCTAGGGACAGCGACTACCGAATGGGCTCTGGCTGGGAGCAGTGACTCCTGAATTGGCTCTGGCTGGGGAATGGCACCAGAATGGACTCTGGCTGGGGCAGCGACTCCAGAATGGGCTCTGGGTAGGGGCATAGACTCCAGAATGGGCTCTGGCTAGGGGGAGTGACTCCAGAATAGGCTCTGGCTAGGAGCAGTGACTCCAGATTAGGTTTTAGCTGGGGCAATGGCACCAGAATGGGCTCTGGCTGGGGGCAGCAACTACAGAATGGGCTCTGGCTGGGGGCAGCAACTACAGAACAGGCTCTGGCTGGAGGCAGTGACTCCAGATTGGGTTCTGGCGGGGCAATGGCACCAGAATGGGCTCTGGCTGGGGACAGTGACTCCAGAATGGGCTCTGGCTGGGGGCAGTGACTCGAGAATGGGCTCTGGCTGGGGCATTGACTCCAGAATGGGCTCTGGCTGGGGGCAGCAACTCCAGAATGGGCTGTGGCTGGGGCAATGGCACCAGAATGGTCTCTGGCTAAAGAGCAGAGACTAAAGATAAAGCTGCTTGATAGTGGCAAAACGCATTGAGTTCTGATGCTTTATTTCTTTTAACTGCTTTTCACTTTCTGTTGACCCAGAACCATCACCAATGTGAATTATCCCTATGATGGCAATGTTTTAAAGGCAGCATCGATGTTTGTATCACTCCTTATTGATATTAATTTACCTATCCCTCCTCATTTATTTTTGTCTACATCTCTCCTTTATGTGCCGTGTTTCCTTATCATAGTGGGGTATAGTAGGCGGCTCAAACCGGTTAGATATAAGGATTTTTGTATTGTGCCTCCTTTTTTCCAGTGCTGTCTGCCTCTTATTGTCTGCTAACACTAGCCTGGGTTATTTCTGTGCTATTTTTCGTCACGTTAATTTGGCAAACCTCACTTTCTTTATGTGTTCTGTACGTTATGTCTCATTAATAAAGAATCCTTATTATTACTTGTATTTTTTCATTGCTACCAGTATTTTCTGCCTGTTCCTACAGGTTTCCTGCTTGTTAGTATTTCGGGTTCAATGTACCCAGGGTTTACGAACCCATTGCTGGTAGATTCATGTTCCTGCTTGCTACAAGTACTCTGTCCTTTGGTTTCAAATAGTGCCAGCAATATCAAAGCAGAGGATAGGGAAGGATGAGGGACTTTATGACTTGGCTTAATGGTGGTATCATGTATTATTTTAACTTATGTGGCTTGACCTGTCCTCCCCCGAAGTCTATCAATATCCTTGCTACCCTCTGTATACAGCACATAGCATTATGGCAGACACAAACCACCATACTCTTTCTTTCTTTCCCTCTCTTTGTTGACTAATAACCATCTTTTAATAGTGGCGCCAACCAGGGGCGTATTCCAAAGCTGACGGTAAAATGGAGACGGTAAGCAGGATAATGTGCGCCTGCAGATTTTCCTTATCGTCTCCATTTACCATCCGTATTCCGGAGTAGGTGCTTTATTAGCGCCTGGCCTCCAAATGAAACACTAAGCTGCCAGATATCGGCAGCGGTGCTCCATGCCGCCACGAGTATCGGCTCATGGAGACCATAGGACTCTATGGAGCCTTGCACGCCCTGGCTGCAAGCGCTGCTTGAGCTTGTCCTTGTGAGATCGAGCAGCGATATAGATGCAGAGGGAGACTAGGAACTAATTGTTCTCAGTCTCACTCTGCTCGCGACGAGAGGAAGTGGCGGATTGCGCCGCCCTCTCCACCGCGGGATGAGAGGTGAGTATGGGTATTTTAAAGGAGGTGTTTATAGATTACAAAGTCCCAGCGCTGATTAACGTCTGGCTCTGGTTAGCGAAAAGTTAACCAGAGCCAGAACCTGGTGTTAACGGATTCCGCTTCTGCAGAATCCGTTAACACCAGGCTTAAAAAATAAAAAACAGAACAGATACTCACCCTCTGTCCCGCAGCGAGGACCGCGGCTCTGTTCGCCTCCTCTGGCTGGCGGGAGCAGGGAAAGACTGGGGGAAAAAGTCCCTGAAGTGCAGTGGTTTAGGATTTTAATGTAACAATTCGTAATAACGGATCGTGCCATCACCTCCACACTTGTTGGTGACATGGGAAATTAGATGGTGAGTTAGTGCAGCATCATTGTTCACTTTATAATTGAAAGGTGAAAAAATTACTGTGTTAAAAATAAATATTTATTATTTCATTTTTATTGTTACATAAAACCTAGTCATGTTTGGTATCATTGGAAAGGTCATGCTCTGGCCTTTCCAGTGATGACCTTTTAGCTGCTATGGAGTAGGAGATACAGGGGTTCAAATGCCCATCAATGCAGACATACACAGGGTTATTCAGAGAGCGTGAAAAGCAGGAGAATGACTGGAGAATGAAAAATTCTAGGTCAAAATAGCCAAACCAGAAAAATTCTCCCTTTCATCTCATTTCCAAATCGGCTATTTTGACCTAGAATTTTTCATTCTCCAGTCATTCTCCTGCTTTTCACGCTCTCTGAATAACCCTGACAGGGTTATTCAAAGAGATCCGAATTGCTGGCGAAAGGTAACCGAACGCTGAAATTAAGCGTACGGCTACCTTTCCTGGCCATTCGGCAATTCAGAGAGCAGGCAGTTCGCCAAATGTTTGGGAATTGCCTGCACATACGGTGCCTGTTGTAGAGCAGTGAATTCCCCATAGAGAAGCAATGCTTCATCTATTCAGAGAACAAAAAACAGCAGTGAAAAGTTGCCGAATTACCCTGCCATTCGGTGGTTTCATTTGACAGGTTTATTCAGGCGAATCCCATAGGCTTCAATGTTAAAAATATTCCTGTTTTAACCCCTTAGTGACCGGGCGGTTTTACACAAATCCGTCCTTTAGTGACTGCTGCTGTTTTTACATTTCTGCGCTGTTAGTGTTTAGGTCAAATTTTCCTCTTACTCGTTTATTCAACCCACACATATTATACACCCCTTTTTCCCGCCATTAAATGGACTTTCTAGAAATACCATTATTTCCATCATATCGAATAATTTACTATAAAAAAAATATGAAATATGATGAAAAAATGGTAAAAACACACTTTTTCGTAATTTAATCCCCAAAATCTACAACCACCAATAAAGACCTCGGCTAAATAGTTTCAAAATTTTGTCCCGAGACTAGAAATACCCAATTTTTACATGTTTTTGCTTTTTAATTCAATATCTAATAAACTGTTCATTATAATATTCTGCAGTAAAGAATCTCTTTACTTCTAGATTTTTTTAGGATCTTTTAAGCATTTTTTGGGATTTTTTTCCGTTTTTTCTTTTAATCGTTTTTTCTCTTTATTCTGTAACAGCCCTTTTTATTATCATTCATTGGATCTTATATGTAAATTTCAGACATTTTCGTTCTGTAGTTTCTTTGCAAACAGCGTTTTACTTTTCAAACATTCAAGCGAACTGTTTTGTAACTTTTCCATTCCGTCTGCGGTGTCGGGTTTTTCCGGCGGCTGCTCTGTGCTGTGATCAGCGGCTGCTCGGGTTTCTCCGGCATGTTCGGCGGGGTTAATCAAGATGCTTTTGCGGGTTTCGGTGTGCGTTCGCCGGGTTTTGTGGTGAGTTTCGGCGGGTTTGCAGCGGCTTTTCCCTGCATTACGGCGGCCCTGTGGTGCTTGCTGAATACACCGCAGGGTCGCCGAAATGGGATTGCCAAATTGCACCGAATTGAAGACAATGAAAAGTCACCGAACGTGCGGTGACTTTTCGATTCTCTTTGAATAACCCTGTATGTGTCCTCTAGCTCCCTATTAAGTGGCTCCCAAAGTGCGGTTCGTTATTGTCTCCTAATAAGGCTAGGGTCAGACGAACGCAGTTTTAACGTGCGTTTAGCCGCACGAAATCACGGCCGTGCTAGCAGGAAATGACGTCCAATGCCGGGGAACATACGACGAACGGCCGCACGAAAGTTCGTCCGTGCAACGCAAGTGGCAAACGAACGCATTTTTTCGAGAACGTCAAACCGCTACTACCGACGTACAGAGTGCGCTGCGTCCGCATAGCGGCGTGTTTGCGTGATTGGGAGACGTCAGACGCTGCACACGTCCGGCCAACATAACGTCCAGACGCAAAAGGGTTTTATTGATGATCCGTACAAAATCACGGCCGAAAATGCGCATCGTATGACCGCTATCGCGTATTCCGTGAAAAAATACGTCCATTCGTTCGAACGCACTTTTTCACGGACAACGCGAAAAATGCGTTCGTCTGACCCTAGCCTTAGTGGAGAGAAAATATGTTCAAGACGCTGGGGAGCGATACATTAGGCCTAGAAAACGTTTAATGTATATCCACGCAGGAATACAGACTGAAATGTATAAAATAAGATAGAACAGCAAAAAACGTCTGCTACGCGCGCCAATACCTCCATGATATCTTGCTTACTTTTCCAGATTCCGTGGTTTGGTTAGATAGGCACATTTTATCCAAAACAAGCCCAGTAAAAATGTTCTATTTCCTTTGACTTGACTATAAACTGCAGACGGGACAAAGGAAAAAAGGATAGAATAGCGAAAAGGGCTACACTGGATTCTAGGAGATTAATTCATTATAGCATATGGAAATCATTGTCATTGATTCTGCTACCGAGAGTAGCCATTGATCTGTCCTGGTGGTCTTCCCATCGCGCTGAAATAAAACATTTTTCTTTGGTGTATTTCACCACAAAATACGTATCTTGCAATTTTACCCCGTTTGCGTGTCCAAATCTTTACATTTTTTCCCTATTTAGGCTTTTACTTTTTTTATATTATTAAATATATTCTCGTATTCTTCTTAAAGCGGGCACAACGGGAGAAGTGATCAAATAACAGCGTTTTTCAACTTCAAAGGCAAATTCGTCTGCACTCAAAAGCTATAAAGCTTGGGAATATGTATCTATATGGATATACATATATATAAAATATATGGGCATGTGCATATATGCTTATTTAAGGGGTTATTCAGAGAGCACCGAGACGCCGTTGACATTTGGGTGCTCTCTCCTCCCTGCACTTTGGGGAATCAAAGATCCCAACCAATTCAGCATTCACCGCAGGGTCCTCGGAGTGCAGGGAAAATCCGCCACAAACCTGCCGCAATACCACCGAACACCCACCGAAAACCTGCCAGAAAAAAACACGTCGAACACGCCGGAAAAAGCTGATGAGCCGTCGATCACAGCGCAGACTAGCTGCCGGAAAAAGCCGACAAGCTGACGAACGAGGTACAAAAAAAAAAAACAGTACGCTTCAAAGTGTCAAAATTGAAACGCTGTTTGCAAAAAAACTACTGAACAAAAATGTCTGGAATTTACATAGAAGATCCAATAAACGATAAGAAAAAGGTCTGTTACAGAAAAAAGAAAAAACGCTTAAAAAAACACAGAAAAAAAGTTTGCCCAAAAATGCCTAAAGGATCCTAAAAAAAAACAATAAATAAAGAGACTTTTTGCTGCAGATTAAAATAATAAACGGTTTATTAGATATTGGATTAAAACGGGAATATTTTTAACATTGAAGCCTATGGGATTCGCCTGAATAAACCTGCCGAATGAAAACACCAAACAGCAGGGCATTTTGGCAACTTTTCTCTGCTGTTCGGTGTCTGTGAATAGATTAACCATTGCTTCTCTATGGGGATTTCACTGCGTTCGAACAGACACCGTATGTGCTGGAAGTTTGCCAACATTTGGCCAACTGCCTGCTCTCTGAATAGCCGAATGGCCCCGAAATGACACCGTACGGGGAAATTTCCTGCTCAGTGACATTTCGGGGCCAGAACGGCTCTCGCCTTTACAGAGCCATTTATTTTAAAATTAATATAGAATTATCTGACCTGCGCCTAGCTTCTCCCCGCATCACCTCTTCTTATGATACACTGCAGGATTTGTCACGCGCAGCCCCCATCCTCTGGAACGCACTCCCTCGTACTGTCAGACTTTCTGCTAGTTTCCCTTCCTTCAAACGCTCTCTTAAGACATTCCTATTCAGGCAAGCCAACCACCTGACTCACTGATACACCTCACTGCCCCAACCAGTCCATCACTCTCACCTTGCAGTCCATCACGCCCACCAGTCCATCACTCTCACCTTGCAGTCCATCACGCCCACCAGTCCATCACTCTCACCTTGCAGTCCATCACTTTCATCTTGCAGTCCGTCACTCTCACCTTGCAGTCCGTCACTTTCACCTTGCAGTCCGTCACTCTCACCTTGCAGCCCATCACTCTCACCTTGCAGTCCATCGCTCTCACCTTGCAGCCCATCACTTTCACCTTGCAGTCCGTCACTTCCACCTTGCGGTCCTTCCCTCTCACCTTGCAGTCCCTCACTCTCACCTTGCAGTGCATCCCTCTCACCTTGCAGTCCATCACTCTCACCTTGCAGCCCATCACTCTCACCTTGCAGTCCATCGCTCTCACCTTGCAGTCCGTCGCTCTCACCTTGCAGTCCATCGCTCCCACCTTGCAGCCCGTCACTTTCACCTTGCAGTCCGTCACTCTCACCTTGCAGTCCATCTCTCTCGTCTTGCAGTCCATCACTCTCACCTTGCAGTCCATCGCTCTCACCTTGCAGCCCATCACTTTCACCTTGCAGTCCGTCACTTCCACCTTGCAGTGCATCCCTCTCACCTTGCAGTCCATCACTCTCACCTTGCAGCCCGTCACTCTCACCTTGCAGTACATCGCTCTCACCTTGCAGCCCATCACTTTCACCTTGCAGTCTGTCATTCTCAACTTGCAGCCCGTCACTCTCACTTTGCAGTCCTGTTTCAACCCCCAACCCTTCTAGATTGTGAGTTCCCACGGGAATAGGGCCCTCGTTTCCTCTTGTACTGGTTTATCAAATGTTGTTCAGTCTCAGTGTATTGTAACCCTGTCTATATAGAGCCCATTGTTCAGCGCTGCGGAATATGCTGGCGCTATATAAATAAAGTATAATAATAATAATCTTTCTCTGTAATTACATTTGTGTACTTCATGCACTTTGGTTTTGTATTTTGAAAATACATATGTAGCTAGTAGAATGTATCCTATGATTACCAAACAGTCTAAAATTGAGGTATGCATTTAACCCCTTCGCTGGTGGACCATTTCATCTCTGTGTGCTGAGCTCATTTTGACCGTTTTGTGCTCACCGTGTTTAAACGCGATTTGAAGTCATGGTTTATTGTTGAACCCGGACAAATTATATATCTTTTTTTATGGCAGATTCATAATATATCATTATTATATGTATACGTCATGTCCTAGCAGAATTTTATAACAAAATCTGAAAAAAAAAGTAAATTTCCATTAAAATTGCAATCATCCACTGCGTGTAAAGTAATTTTTTCACATTTTATCATCTGAGCCTTTCCATAGGAAATCCCAGGGCACCTAGGGGTTAACTCGCTAACTGACATCATCGCGCCAAGTGCACTGACATCTGTTGATGAGGGGAGACCCGAAGGTTGGGCTGACATTTAAGATGGCAGTCTCCACCGAAATAAGCCGCGATCCGGCGCCGATTTGAGCCGGATCACGGCCTGGCACCTAAGGGGTTAAAGAGAGGCATCCCCGGAAAGGTCAGACTGTGACCTTTCCAGCGATGCCTTTCTTGACTTTGTACCCCTATTCCTGTCTCATCCACCTACATCTTATTCAGTGCTTCTCCTGTCTGCTCTATCCAGTATCAATAGTTCCCTTCGTGTCTATTCATTTCCTCTCTTGCCTCTGTTTATTAATCAGCTCTTCTTTCTGCCTTGTCCCTTTTATCTCTATCCAGTGTTTAGTATATCCAGCATCTATCCTGTCTCGACAACCACCTTATACTTGCCTTATCCCATATTGCTTTTGTTTCATTCCTCCTGTGTCCTATTTATTAACCCCTTAAGGACCAATGGCGTAACTGTTACGTCACAAATGCATTGACTTTAAAGACCCTTGATCCTTAAGGGGTTAAACCTTTTTCATTTATACCACAATTGTCTGTCTGTTCAGCTTCGTTCACTGCATATTGAGCATGACCTTGCAACCCCAAAACCTGGACCCTGACACCCAACCAGTGAGACAATATTCCACCCTGTGACACTAACCCTAGTGATGCCACTGGTTACAGGACTCAGTATTTTTGTGGGTTAAGGCTAATGTCAGACGAACGCAGTCTGAGCGCACTCTGCGTGCGTGCACAACGGATGGACGTACTGAAGAAAGATACTGTAGACACCATACGGTCCGTTTTTGTTGACGGACGTAGAAAAAGAAAGGGAATTATGGGAAACAAATTAATATGAAAAAATTGGAAAATGATATGACAAGCCATTGTGTGCGTCAAGGTGCTGGACGTCGCAAATGCGCTGCGTCTGACATCTCATCACTCACACAGAACGCTACGCGGACGCGGTGCACTCTGCGCGTCCGTCTAGCGCGTTCGTCTAGTGACACATATAGAGGAAAATATCACACAATGGATGCACCCAGTGACGCATATAGAGGAAAATATCACACAATGGATGCGCCAAGTAACACATATAGAGGAAAATATCACACAATGGATGCACACAGTGACACGTACAGAGGAAAATATCACACAATGGATACACCCAGTGACACATATAGAGGAAAATATCACACAATGGATGCACCCAGTGACACATATAGAGGAAAATATCACACAATGGATGCACACAGTGACATGTACAGAGGAAAATATCACACAATGGATACACCCAGTGACACATATAGAGGAAAATATCACACAATGGATGCACCCAGTGACACATATAGAGGAAAATATCACACAATGGATGCACCCAGTGACACATATAGAGGAAAATATCACACAATGGACGCACCCAGTGACACATATAGAGGAAAATATCACACAATGGATGCACACAGTGACATGTACAGAGGAAAATATCACACAATGGATACAACCAGTGACACATATAGAGGAAAATATCACACAATGGATGCACCCAGTGACACATATAGAGGAAAGTATCACACAATGGATGCGCCCACTGACACATATAGAGGAAAATATCACACAATGGACGCACCCAGTGACACATATAGAGGAAAATATCACACAATGGATGCACCCAGTGACACATATAGAGGAAAATATCACACAATGGATGCACCCAGTGACACGTATAGAGGAAAATATCACACAATGGATGCGCCCAGTGACACATATAGAGGAAAATATCACACAATGGATACACCCAGTGACGCATATAGAGGAAAATATCACACAATGGATGCACCCAGTGACACATATAGAGGAAAATATCACACAATGGATGCACCCAGTGACACATATAGAGGAAAATATCACACAATGGATGCACCCAGTGACATATATAGAGGAAAATATCACACAATGGATGCACCCAGTGACACACAGGAAAATATCACACAATGGATGCACCCAGTGACACATATAGAGGAAAATATCACACAATGGATGCACCCAGTGACATATATAGAGGAAAATATTTAACTAAACATACAAGAGAAAAATTAATGAAAAAAAATGTGCAGAAAATATGGCATTCTATATCGTTTCTTAATTTTAACCCCTCACCTAATCATTTTAGTAATCGGCATAGATATGTCCCTGGGAAAAGTGTACATTAAATTGTAACATGATTAATTCAATGTGAGATAATGAGTTGTGATGGATTCAGGAGAGTCAATTAAGGGGACAGCTAAGAATTTAGGTAATGGGTATCATTTATGTATATGGTAGAAGTATGACTGTGTGTATATGTATATTTATAGCATATACAGTGTGAAGATATTAAAACACCTTCCCTGAGTATAATGATGTGATTTAGAGCAGTCATTAGGTTTGGCTACAGTAGGTTCTGCCATGATCAGGGCCGCATTAAGATCTCTATGGGCCTGGAGTTGAAGATTTTGGTGGCTTTTTTTGTAATTTAGTGAAATGAAAGCATATTTTAGGTTATTTAATAGTGCATATACGGGTATATCTAACCAGGTAGATACTGTGGGAGGAAATTTACATTCAGATTTCAATCATTTACAGCGTGTAAAATAATTTTTTCCACATTTTATCATCCAAACCATTGTGGTTATATATTCTATAGGGCATTCTTGTTAAAAAAAATTGAAATGGGATCCTGTTACTGCATTTCCTGTTACTGAGAAAATATACAATTTTAATCAAAAAAATGAAAAATTTCCCTTGTGTTTTGGAGGAAGTGGTTTTATGAATAATATGACTATGTATCTTGCTCCCAGCGTGGGAAATGAGAAGGTGAGTAATGGCAGTGGTATTGCTCATTTTATACGTGGCAAATGGACAATGCCATTAGATTGGAACTAAAAATATGTAGATAAAAAAAGTTTTTTGGGTTTTCCTTTCTTTTATTATTATTATTATTCATTATTTATAAAGCGCCAGCATATTCCGCAGCGCTGTACAATAAGCACAGTATAGACAGGGTTACAATACATTGAACAACATTTGACAAACAGTACAGGAGGAGATGAGGGCCCTATTCCCGTAGGAACTCACAATCTAGGAGGGTTGGGGTTGGAAACAGGAGGAGAGGACTGTAAGGTGAGAGTGATTGATGGTTGTGTCAGTGAATTGGGTGGTAGATTTTACATGGTCATGTTTGGTATTAATGATAAAAGGCCAGACGCTGACCTGTCCAATGACACCTCCCTTGACCTTGTGAGGTGTAAAGATTAGTGACGCAGGGGTCCAAAGTCCCTCCCAGTGCACTTTGCTGCAGTGTGGCGGTTTAGGTTTTTGGTGTAACAATTCGTAATAACGGATCGTGCCATCACCTCCACACTTGAGATGGTGAGTTAGTGCAGCATCATTGTTCACTTTATAATTGAAAAGTGGAGAGTATTGCTGTGTTATAAAATAATAAATATTTATTTATTTTTTTCTTTCTATTTATTGTTACATAAAAACTGGTCATGTTTGGTTTCCTTGGAAAGGGCATGCTCTGGCCTTTCCAGTGATACCTCACATCACCCTGTAGCTACTATGGTGTTGGAGATAATGAGGTCCAAATGTCCATCAATGCAGACATTGTTATTTTTTCTCTGGGCCTATTCTGGGGCATTGTCCTGGAGCTGCTGCTCCATCTGCCCCTATGTTAATCCGGCCCTGGCCATGATGGGGTACATTGATGCTGTGGGAGGTTTAAGCAATGTATAATCAGTAGGTAGTAGTAGGTACATAAGGTGTTTCATGTTGTTAAAGCTACATTTAAGCAGGGTGCACGGTGTATGATATATTGTATTAAATGTCAGCACCCTTTTAAAAATTGTGTGTTCAGGTTGAATAGCGAAGCTATTTCCATATAATATACAGTATAATGAGTAGAAAAAGGGAATCAATTAAAATGGTTAAAGTGGTATATTCGGGTCAAACAAGGAATGTTTGGCTCCGTTATTCAAAGACGTTTATTATCAAACAGTTATTCCACTTTTAAAATAGTTCTGTACATAATCACCTGGTGTTTACTTGTTTACCACAAGGGGGCACAATTGTTATTCTGTTGCATTTACTGCAGGGTCTAAACCCCAGAACACGTTCAATCCACAATTCAATGCTGCAGCTGCAAAGGAACTACAAATCTTCAGCCAAAATAGCTGAAAATGCAAAAAAAAAAAGTTATTTTGTCCTATATTATAGCATTCCCTTTCAAGACTCCCAGGTGTAGCTGGATTGTTTTAGTGGTAGTTCCTTGCCGTGATAATCATCCACACAGTTGTATCGTACTTTATGCCTTAAATAGGTCGTCTATTTGTATGTCCATCACCTTATTTAGGTACTGATTCTAGGGTCAGACTAACGCATTTTTCGCGTTGTCCGTGAAAAAGTGCGTTTGAACGAATGAACGCATTTTTTCCCGGAATACGCGATAGCGGTCATACGATGTATATTTTCGGCCGTGATTTGTACGGATCATCAATAAAACACTTTTTGTGTCTGGACGTTATGTTGGCCGGACATTAGCAGCGTCTGACGTCTCCTAATCACACACACACGCCGCTAGCGGACGCAGCGCACTCTGTACGTCAGTACTAGCGGTATCACGTTCTCGAAAAAATGCGTTCGTTTGCCACTTGCGTTGCGCGGCCGCACTTTTGTGCGGCCGTTCTTCGTATATTTTATTATTATTATTATTATTCTTTATTTATAAAGCGCCAGCATATTCCGCAGCGCTGTACAATAAGCACAGTATAGACAGGGTTACAATACATTGAACAACATTTGACAAACAGTACAGGAGGAGATGAGGGCCCTATTCCCGTAGGAACTCACAATCTGGGAGGGTTGGGGTTGGAAACAGGAGGAGAGGACTGTAAGGTGAGAGTGATTGATGGTTGCGTCAGTGAGTTGGGTGGTAGGCTTCCCTAAATAGGAACGTTTTCAGGGAGCGTTTGAAGGAAGAGAAGTTAGGGGAAAGTCTGACAGCACGAGGGAGAGCGTTCCAGAGAGTGGGGGCTGCGCGTGAGAAATCCTGCAGTCTATCATGGGAAGAGGTGATGCGGGGAGAAGCTAGGCGCAGGTCACTGTTTGACCTTAGGGAGCGGGATGGGGTGTATTTGGTGATTAGTGAGGACAGGTAGTGGGGAGCTGAGTTAGTGAGGGTTTTGTAGGTAAGGATAAGGATTTTGAACTTAATTCTGCAGCCGATGGGGAGCCAGTGAAGGGACTCGCAGAGGGGAGCGGCAGAGACAGAGCGGCGGGTGAGGTGAATTAGCCTGGCGGAGGCGTTCAGGATGGATTGTAGGGGGGAGAGGCGGGACAGAGGGAGGCCAGATAAGAGATTATTGCAATAGTCGAGTCGGGAGATTACCAGGGCGTGTATGAGTTTTGTGGTGACAGCGGTAAGAAATGGCCGAATTCTGGAAATATTACGCAGTTGGTATCGGCAGGAGGAGGAAAGAGACTTGATGTGGGGGATGAAGGAAAGAGCAGAGTCCAGTGTAACTCCAAGACAGCGAACTTGGTTTGATGGGGAGATGGTGATACCCTCCACCGTGATAGAGAAGTCAGGAGGTGGGGAGGCATTAGAGGGAGGAATAAGTAGGAGCTCAGTCTTTGACATGTTGATCTTTGGGTGGTGGGAGGCCATCCAGGAGGAGATGCCAGATAAACAGTCACTGACTTTTAAAAGGACAGGGGGAGAGAGATCAGGGGTAGAGAGGTAGATCTGAGTGTCATCAGCGTAGAGGTGGTAATTAAAGCCAAAGCTGTTGATGATTTTGCCCAGGGAGGAGGTGTAGATGGAAAAGAGCAGAGGACCAAGGACAGAGCCTTGAGGTACACCAACAGATAGAGGCAATGAAGAGGAGGAGTTATCAGCAAAGGACACACAGAAGGACCTGTTGGATAAATAGGAGTCAACCCAAGCAAGTGCAGTGTCACCGAGACCCAGAGAGTTGAGGGTCTGTAGAAGGAGGGGGTGGTCAACAGTGTCAAAAGCAGCCGAGAGGTCAAGCAGGATGCCCGGCATTGGACGTCATTTGCTGCTAGCGTGGCCGTGATTTAGTAGGGATGTGCGTTTCGGGTTTCGGAATTTCGGAATTTTCACGAAATTTCCCGATTCGTGTTTTCGGATGCGACCGAATTTCCGAAAATTTTTAGATCCGAAAATGGCAGATCCGAAAAGTTTTCCGAGCCGAAACGAAATATTTTCGGAATTTTCGAATGGACTTGAAATGTGTCAAATCGAAATTTATTGCTTTGAAACGAGGAGAACAGACGTTCCGAAAAAAACGAAAATTTCCGAACTTACGAAAAGTCGATACAAAAAACTAGCAAAGTGACACGAAAATACGAAAAATGGTCGATATTCCGAAAAAAATGTACACGAAAAACGAATCGAGCCGAACCGAATCGAAACAGAAACCGGTCGAAACGAGCCGAATCGAAAAGTTTAAAAATCCGAAAAATCGAACCGAATCGAACCGAAAAAAAAATCGTTGCACAAGGCTATGATTTAGTGCTGCTAAACGCACGTTGATACTGCGCTCGTCTGACCCTAGCCTTATCTAACACATTAGCGTTTTATTTGTAGGTGGTATACCTCTAATACCCCTTTATCATACTAAGATGCTCCTATAGGGCTCCCACATCCTTGCCCATATACTAGTATATATTGGAAACACACTACTTTCATTTTCATGTTTATGTATTTTATATTCTTCCTTATTTTTCTCTTCCTCTGTGTGGATTGTTTGCATTATTTCTAATTAAAGTTTTTTTTTGTTTTTTTTTACAGACTGAAGTAGTTTAAGCCTTTGGTTCCTGTAATTGTGATGATTTGGCTGACATTTAAAAACAACCCACCAATTCACGATCAAAATATTAGAATATGCTGACATGTCAATCAATCAGCTCAAAACACCTGCAAAGGTTTCCTGAGCCTTCAAAACGCTCTCTCCGTTTGGTTCACTAGGCTACACAATCCTGGGGAAGATGCTGATCTGACAGGTGTCCAGAAGACAATCATTGACACCTTCACAAGGAGGGTAAGCCACAAACCTTCATTGCCAAAGAAGCTGCTGCTCACAGAGTGCTGTATCCACGCAGGTTAACAGAAAGTCGAGTGGAAGAAAAGATGCAAAACCAACCGAGAGAACCGCAGCCTCGAGAGACTTGTCAAGCAAAATCATTCAAGAATTTGGGTGAACACAAGGAATGGACTGAGGCTGGGGTCAAAGGCATCAAGAGCGCTTTAATATGGTTTCTGTTCTCCATGAGCGATGACGTCAGGTGGCGAGGGCGGAGGTGGAGCCGCCATCGAAGATGGCGGCCGCCACCAGAGCTGGGCCGCCACCCGGCGCCGGATCACGGCCCAGTGCCTCAGGGGTTAAAACCAGGCAAAAGGGGAGAGTTTATGCGGTGCCCCTGACTTGTCCTTTTGGGACCTCCCAATCGGGAGGGAGAGGGATCCGAAAGGATCCCCCCTCCCTTTCAAGTGATCTCCCGGCAATGAAAATGATGTCATGGCGCGCTGACGTCATTTAGGCGGGGAGGCCCATAAAAGAGGCGTCTGAGTTCCAGGAACTCAGAACACTGCGGTACCTCTCCCAGGGCTCCTCCCACTAGCGGGTGACATGTGAGGAACGTCCTCTGCATATAGCGGGAGTCAATGAGGATGTTCCCCACACGTCCTCCGCAGCCAAGGGGTTAAAACACATTTTGCGAGTCAATATAATACAGATTATTACGGGATCAGAAAGATCGTACGGAGCAAAACACTGTGTTATGCGTACATGCCGGTTCCAGGGAGGTCTTGGAAGAGGGTGTTAGAAAGCAAGGAGTCACACCCTGAGGAATTTATGGGCTCCTCTCTGTATTTCTAGCTCCACCTCATAAGGTTAAAAGGGGTTATTCACTAAGCAGCGAACTTGCCACCCAATTACACTGAACAGTGAATGTCCCCGTACGGTGCAATTTCGTGGCAGTTCGTCTATTCACTAAGCTGTCAATTCACCAAATACTAGCGAATCGACAACAAAATACGTGCAGTTCGCGTTTAGCCGCACTTAATCACGGCTGTGCTAGCAGCAAATGACGTCCAATGACGGGCAGCATATGAAGAACCACCGCACGAAAGTGCGGCCATGCAACGCAAGTGGCAAACGAACGCATTTTTTCGAGAACGTCAAATCGCTAGTACTGACGTACAGAGTGTGCTGCTTCCGCTAGCGGCGTGTGTGCGTGATTATCAGACGCTGCTAATGTCCGGCCAACATAACGTCCAGACGCAAAAAGGGTTTTATTGATGATCCGTACAAAATCACGGACGAAATGCGCATCGTATGACCGCTATCACGTATTCCGTGAAAAAATACATCCATTCTTTCGAACGCACTTTTTAAGGGACAACGCGAAAAATGCATTAGTCTGACCCTAGCCTGAGATGTAAGGATGTGCGTTTCGTTTCGTACCGATTCGGATTTCTCACGAAACAGGCTGATTCGGTGCTTCGGATTCGTCCGACGTTCCGAACCGGACCGGCAACGAAATACACACCATCCGCAATATTTCCCGATACGGATCGAAAAAATTTCGTTATTTCGTATGGACATGAAATTTGTAAAACCTCAAGTCATTTTCGTTCCATTTGCGATTTCGGTTCCGTTTAATTTCGGACAATGTATTTTCGTATCGTTTCGAGTCCGTTTCGGTTCCGTTGCTGATTTCGTAATTTCGTATCGTCAGTCCCTTTTTTCACTTTTTCCAGTGCTTTCTTTCTGCATCAATAATATATTTATTTTAAACATTTAATTAGACTGGGGATTTAGGGAAAAGCTAACAGTACAAGATATTGATAATTTATATGATTAAATAAAGTTGTGCAATACATATTCATAAGAAAAAAAGGATCTTTCATAAAAAACAAAGGAACGAATCGGCAGGATTACCGTATCGACCGAAATATCGGAGCATCCGAAATACCATACGTCTAAAGTCAAAACGAAAATCCGAGAACAAAGATTGACCCTTTGAAACGAAGAGAACAGACGATCCGAAATACCGAAATTCCTCGATTTCACTAAACAAAAATCGATACGAAACACCGAGCTGAAACGAAACAAGCCGAAACAAAACTTTTGAAAAACCGAACATGCCGAAACGAAGCGAAAAAAAAAAAGGCGTGCACATCTCTACTAAAATGGATTAGAGCCCATTGTCTGTTAAAATGATATTACTATTTAAAAATATAATAATTAAAAGCTTTAAGAATGCAAAGACTCTTTTCTACACATTATCACTCGGAATGTGGTTTCTTCTTTGATGGAAACAAGGTTGTCATCCAGCAACATCTATGAAACATTGCAGAGCTGATTCATGAGATTAAGGAACGACACCCTAGCTTGTATGTGTTTTTGGTGCTGACGCTAAGAAACGGTGAGCGCTCTGATTTAATCTTCCGCCAGGCCTCTCGTTATCTCTAACCTTTCTCATCAGGCAAAACCAGTTCATCCCTTAACCTGTTAACGCCGCAGGACGTTCCATAACGTCCTGGCGGCAGGCGGGCTTTGAAGACGCGGGGCGTACATGTACGCCCCGCTGTCTTCAATGGGACCGCCTCGGCCCCTCCCTGAAGCCTGCGCGCTGACTTGTGGCGCGCGTCATTGGCTGCAGAGGGACGGCCTGAAATCAAGCCGTCCCCTGCACCCAATGACACGCACTGCACGCCGGCTGCAGGGAGGTCTCAGAATCAGTGCCGCGCGAAGGCAACCTGTACGCCTCGCCGGCGAAATCTACCCCTTAAGGGCGCCACCCCTGCGTCCTTAACCCCTTCACTGGAATTTTTTCCCAGTGTGTCGCATATTGGCAAGCATTTCAGACTGGGTTTTTTGCCTTCTTTTGGATCAACAGCAGTAGGTTATGTGGGAGAGGCTGAACCCGATGGACGCATGTCTTTTTTCAGCCTATATAACTATATAACTGCTGAGCCATTTCACATCACAAAAAACAAATTTTCTTTTTTTTTTCTTTACTTTAAACATGGTCATGTTTGATATCATTGGAAAGGCCATGCTCTGGCCTTTCTAATGATTCCAAACATTACCCTGCTAGCTGCCAACAGTTGGGAGATATTGGGGTTCAAAGGAACCCCTATCTTTCCTTAGGAGTCAATGAGGACGTTCCCCACACGTCCTCAGCAGTGAAAGGGTTAAGGGGTTAAGACAGTGTTTGTCAATATAAACACATAGGGGTTATACATTAGCCACCATAGTACACAGGTTGTTGCAAACAACAGCAAATATTGTCATTATTGCAACGATGAAAACCCTTGGAGATTTCCAAAAAGGGAAATTACAACAGCAGGAGAAGCTTCTTCAATGAATCTTCTCCTGACATTGCTTGAACATCCACTCTCAGCATGGCCGAACTTTATCCTTGTTGCAACAACGGTAATGTATAGGGGTTATTCACTAACTTCCGAATTGGCCCTGAATTGCACCAAACAGTGAATTTGTTTATTTACAGGCAAATTGACAGCAAAATATGGTGCATTGCCATTTTGCCGCAATTCACTGGCACCGAAATTGTCCCACAGAAGGCTATCGTCTCTTCTATTCTCAGAACGCCGAACTGCACAGAAATTCTTGCGAAATGCCCTGATTTTGGGTGTTACAATTCTGAAAAGTTTAAATTGGCGAATCCCATAGGTTTCAATGTTAAAAAATTATATCTTTTTTAATATATTTTTGAAAAAAATGTTTATTCTTTTTTACTTTTTAACCCCTTAACGCCGCAGGACGTACATTTACGTCCTGCATTAGGCGGGCTTTGCCGCCACAGGACGTAAATGTACGTCCTCGGCGTTTAGAGCCCCCCCGGGAGATACTCACCTCCTCCGGTCGCTCCCACGCTGTTCTGACTCCCCCGGAGTCAGATCAGTGTGATCCCTCCTCCGGCGTTGTGACGTCATCGCGCCGGTGGCGCGATGACGTCAGTTTCAGGCGCCCCCCCCCGCCGGAGCAGGGGAAGCGCCTGGAGGGGAGGGGAGGGGAGGGATCCTTCGGATCCCTCTATCTCCCGATCGCCTGGTCCCCGGCGGCTGTGGCCAGCATCGCTGGAAGGGTCACAGCCTGACCTTTCCAGCGATGTATGGGGGGTTAACCCCTTAGTTGCCAGGTCGCGACCGGGCACTAATTTGTGCCCGATCGCGGCCTATTTCCGGTGGGGGCCGCCATCTTGGATGGCAGCCCCCACCTCTGGGTCACCCCCCGGTCAACTGACTCATCGCGCCATGCGCGATGATGTCAGTTAACCGGGAACCCCCTAGCTGCAAAGGGATTTCCCATGGAAATCCCTTGCAGGAGATAGGGGGGTTCTTTGAACCCCTTTATCTCCTGATCGGTGGCAGCTAGGGGGTCATGGCTGATATTGCTGGAAAGGCCAGAGCATGGCCTTTCCAATGATATCAAACATGACCATGGTAAAAGTGAAATAAAAGTGTAAAAAAGTAAAAATAATAAAAAAATAATAAATTAAATAATAAAAAATAATAAATATAATAATAAAAATTTTTTTTGTTTTTTTTAATGCAGCACTATTGTTCACATTTCAATTATAATGTGAACAATGATGCTTCACTAATGATTTTTTTTTTTTGGGGGGTTTAGCTAAAATCACGCAATTTCTCCCCAAAAAAAAATGGGTTCACCGTTCTAATTTTTTTAACAAATCTACCCAATAGAATATGACCGCAGAGCCTCGGATAATAAAATTAAAAAAAAAAAACACTTTACACACTGTGGAAGATTGAAATTTTATTGAAAATTCTAATTTTTTTTACATTTTTTGTTATAGCATTTTGGCAGGGCATGACATATACATATAATAATGATATATTATTAATCTGCCAAGTCTGACGGAAAGAACGATATATAATTTGTCTGGGTGGTATAAGAATACGTGACTTAAAAATGGTCAAAATGAGCTCAGCAAACTTCTACTTCCGAAACAGCGCCGAAGTTGTAAAATTACTCCCGTCCTTAAGGGGTTAAAAGCTCTTTCTTCTATTTTTTTGACAACATTTTTGTTTTATTATTGCTTAACCCCTTAACGCTCAAGGAAATACCAGGTACGTCCGACGAAAGCGGTTGCTCAACGACCGAAGACGTACCCTGGACGTCCTTTAGTAAACAGAGCATTGGAAGCGATCGGTATCACTTCTAGCCGCTCTGATGCTATTGCAGGGATGCCTCGGCATCAAGGCATCCTGCAATAGTGAATCCAGCTGCCGGGCCCCTTGTGCTCGCTCCAAGAGTGCGATCACGTCCGATTTAACTGGATACGCGCCCGGCAGCGTAAAAGAGTGCTGGAGGCGGTCTCTCTCTATCGCTTCCAGCAGCTCTTACAATGTCAAGGCATCACAGCAATAGTGGCATCATGCAATAGTAATTTTACCTGCCGGACCGAGGGGTCGAGGCACTCTGCCAAATAATGATAAAAAAGCCCCTCTGTTCCCTAATCCACTTTTTAAAAAAATTCTTTGGAAAATAATAAAGTGCTAATTGCACTTATCTCTATATAAATGCGTTTGTCCGTCGCCGGCTGCGCGCGCACCCACCACACTCTACAACAATAGACTACCCTCTGGGCAGGCTTAATGCTTAGTTGTCATATAAGTTGCAAAAAACATGTAAACACTGGGGGCTGTATCAGCCGGTGTGAGCTAAAATGACAACGCACTGGCAGCGCCTGACAACCCACCAGCAGATCACCTTGTTCCGTGGTAGTCCGTGTACAAGATTCATTAGCGCACGCTAGGGGAAAAGCTAAGACCCGGGCTGAGAACCAGCGCCAATGCATTGTATGGTTAAAAATGAAAAGCATTCCAGTGCAAAAAAGACTATTTTTTTACTTAAAAATAAATCGGAATCCCAAATTTCGCCTGAAAAATCCAGATAAATACCTAATAATAAATTCTAAAAATTCAATGAATAAAAAGGCTTTTTGCTGCGGATTAAAAAATAAGCAGTTGAATAAATAAAGAATAAAAACGATAATATTTTTTACATTGAATCCTATGGTCTTTGCACATGGCAGGTTTTCCTATACAATGCATCTTCTCACGTTTTCCCGAAGCGCGCCGGTTTAACCATACAATGCATCTTTTACACGTAAACTACATCCAGCGAGCCGAGAGACACACCTGCGCTGCATTCCTTTCAATCGCCTGTTAATTTTGGGCGAGGACTTTTGACTTTTTTTCCTTTTTTCCTCCTTTTCCGTCAGTTAACCCCAGGGTTGAGCAGAAGGTAAATTTTTTTTGATTAGCGTCGGCGCTAACATTATCGCCGGGACCAAACGATCTGTTGGTTAGAATAGCGCAAGTTCTCTGTAGTGCTGCCCGTGTTAAGTATAGGACGTGGTAAGCTCATGCTATGAATTGTTAATTACCGCGCGTTAAGTGGTTCTCGCCATTTGTAGCGAGAGGCAAACGATCTGTTAGTCTGGCGCTAGACTGAATCTACATGGCGCTAACGCGAAAACTCTAGGGTTAGCTCACACCAGCTGATAGTGCGCTGGGTATTTCTAAACTCGGGACAAAATTTAGAAACTATTAAGCCGGGGGGGGGGGGTTTGGCACCTGTACATGCGTAAGAGATTTAGGGGGGTCAAAGTTCAAAAAAAGGTTTTTTTTTTCTCTCCAGTTTTTTCATCTTGTTTCAAAGATTTTTTATAGTAAATTATTAGGCATGCACCTATACCGATACTAGTATCAGTATCAGTGCCGATACTGCCGTTTGCACGAGAACCTGGTACTCGTGCAAATGGCCTGATACAACCCCCCGATAATGGAAGCCAGCGCTGGGCCGGCTTGCCGGTATCCGCGGGGCTGGGGAAGCTGGCCGTGTGCATGAGCTGGGGGCAATATCCATGTGAGCTGGGGGCAATCTCCATGTGAGCTGGGGGCAAGCTACATATCCATGTGAACTGGGGGCAATCTCCATGTGAGCTGGGGGCAAGCTACATATCCATGAGAGCTGGAGGCAAGCTACATATCCATGTGAACTGGGGGCAATCTCCATGTGAGCTAGGGGCAATCTCCATGTGAGCTGGGGGCAAGCTACATATCCATGAGAGCTGAGGCAAGCTACATGTGAGCTGGGGTGCATTCTGTATATATATATATATATATCTCGGGGGGTATATACATGTGAGCTGGGGAGCATTTTTATATGAGGTCTGTTCTTATTGAAAAGCGTTCACATGACATAAAAGTATCGGTACTCGGTATCGGAGAGTACTTTAAAAAAAAGTATTGGTACTCGTACTTAAAAATGTGGTATCGGTGCATCCCTATAAATTATACAATACGATAAATAATGGTATCTTTAGAAAGTCCATTTAGTGGCAGGAAAACCAGTAAATAATATGCGTGGGTTCAGCAAACGAGTAAGAGGAAAATTAGAGCTAAACACAAACAGCGCAGAAACGTAAAAACAGCAGCGGGCACTTTCTGAGAATGGTAAAACAGTCCGGTCACTATGGGGTTAAATCTTGGCCACTTGAAAAATATAAAGTGGTCAGTATGTGTAGTGTCCCATTTAATGTTGGGTATTGCAGTAAAGTTACATGTTTCCATGGCAACCTGTGAGCCCAGGACTGAGTGTCTTCTTCATTGAACCTCTTGTTTGATCAGTTTCTCTGCAAAACTATTTACAAACTGTCACCGCATTATACTACAAAAAAAAACACACCAAAACAACAGAAGCCCCTCCCCTACTTCACCTTCCGGGTGACAATCACAGTCCCATCATTACAACCGGAAGTTAGAACGAGCAGGGACATTAAAAGTGCAACGTGGCCACGCCCGCCCGTGAGTTCTCGCGAGAACTGCAAGGAGCAGCAGCAGCAGCAGGAGGAGGAGGGGAGTGGCCGAGCGGACGGGTTCTGTGTGACCGAGAGATAGGCGCTGCGCATGGAGTCGTTAGAGCACGTGACGCGGGACAGCCAATGGGAGAGGGAGTGTCTGGAGGTGAGGCGCTGCGGCTGCAGCCTGGGAGAGTGAGGAGGAGAGGAGGCGGCAGCCAGTCAGTAAAGAGTGTATGAAGTAAGGCGGGCGGCCGGCCGGGGGAGGGCAGAGTGTCAACCCGAGTCGGAGAGGATCCGCTGCAAACACCGGAGGAAGAAGGGACAAAAATAATTAATATTTTTTTATAAAGGTGTTAGAGCCGGAGCGGCCGCCATGCCGAATAAAACCAAGAAGGAGAAAGTGAGTGAACCCCCCCCCCCCCTCCTCCACACCCGAGCGGCCGGGGCGGGAAGAGAAGCCGCGGGCTGGCAGGGACAGAGGCGGCCGGGGCGGCCTGGAGGGAGGCGGGGCAGTGAGGGAACTTTAGCCGGCGCTTCGGGGCCTAGTGCCCCAAGTTAAGAGGAAAGTGTCAGCTGGGGAGGCAGGGGGTCTCTGCATCGCTGGGGTGTTAAGGGGTGCAGGGCAGCATCACTGGGGGTGTTAAGGGGTGCAGGGCAGCATCACTGGGGGTGTTAAGGGGTGCAGGGCAGCATCACTGGGGGTGTTAAGGGGTGCAGGGCAGCATCACTGGGGGTGTTAAGGGGTGCAGGGCAGCATCACTGGGGGTGTTAAGGGTGCAAGGGCAGCATCACTGGGGGTGTTAAGGGGTGCAGGGCAGCATCACTGGGGGTGTTAAGGGGTGCAGGGCAGCATCACTGGGGGTGTTAAGGGGTGCAGGGCAGCATCACTGGGGGTTTAAGGGGTGCAGGGCAGCATCACTGGGGGAGTTGAGGGGTGCGGGGGAGTTGAGGGGTGCAGGGCAGCATCGCTGGGGAGTTAGGGGTGCAGGGCGGCATCACTGGGGGAGTTGAGGGGTGCAGGGCTGCATCGCTGGGGGAGTTGAGGGGTGCAGGGCTGCATCGCTGGGGGAGTTGAGGGGTGCAGGGCTGCATCGCTGGGGGAGTTGAGGGGTGCAGGGTGCATCGCTGGGGGAGTTGAGGGGTGCAGGGCTGCATCGCTGGGGGAGTTGAGGGGTGTGGGGTGCAGGGCTGTTGAGAGGGGGGGCAGCATCGCAGGGGGGAGGGCAGGGAAGTATAAAGAGGAGTGCAGGGGAGGGCAGATGGGGGGGGGAGCATGAGGGGGTGCAGGGCATGCAGGCAGCAAGGGGGGAGAGGAGCATGGCAGGGTGATGCGGGAGTTGAGGGGTGCAGGGCAGCATCGCTGGGGGAGTTGAGGGTGCAGGGCAGCATCGCTGGGGAGTTGAGGGGTGCAGGGCAGCATCGCTGGGGGAGTTGAGGGGTGCAGGGCTGCATCGCTGGGGGAGTTGAGGGTGCAGGGCTGCATCGCTGGGGGAGTTGAGGGGTGCAGGGCTGCATCGCTGGGGGAGTTGAGGGTGCAGGGCAGCATCGCTGGGGAGTTGAGGGGTGCAGGGCTGCATCGCTGGGGAGTTGAGGGTGCAGGGCTGCATCGCTGGGGGAGTTGAGGGGTGCAGGGCTGCATCGCTGGGGAGTTGAGGGTGCAGGGCAGCATCGCTGGGGAGTTGAGGGGGCAGGGCAGCATCGCTGGGGGAGTTGAGGGGTGCAGGGCAGCATCGCTGGGGGAGTTGAGGGGTGCAGGGCAGCATCGCTGGGGAGTTGAGGGGTGCAGGGCAGCATCGCTGGGGAGTTGAGGGGTGCAGGGCAGCATCGCTGGGGGGTTGAGGGGTGCAGGGCAGCATCGCTGGGGGAGTTGAGGGGTGCAGGGCAGCATCGCTGGGGTTGAGGGGTGCAGGGCAGCATCGCTGGGGGAGTTGAGGGGTGCAGGGCAGCATCGCTGGGGGAGTTGAGGGTGCAGGCAGCATCGCTGGGGAGTTGAGGGGTGCAGGCAGCATCGCTGGGGGAGTTGAGGGTTGCAGGGCAGCATCGCTGGGGAGTTGAGGGGTGCAGGGCAGCATCGCTGGGGGAGTTGAGGGGTGCAGGGCAGCATCGCGGGGGGAGTTGAGGGGTGCAGGGCAGCATCGCCGGGGGAGTTGAGGGGTGCAGGCAGCATCGCCGGGGAGTTGAGGGGTGCAGGCAGCATCGCCGGGGGAGTTGAGGGGTGCAGGCAGCATCGCCGGGGGAGTTGGGGTTGTGCGGCAGCAGCGCCGGAGGCGTTGGGGGTTGTGCGGGGCAGCAGCGCCGGAGGCGTTGGGGGTTGTGCGGGGCAGCAGCGCCGGAGGCGTTGGGGGTTGTGCGGGGCAGCAGCGCCGGAGGCGTTGGGGGTTGTGCGGGGCAGCAGCGCCGGAGGCGTTGGGGGTTGTGCGGGGCAGCAGCGCCGGAGGCGTTGGGGGTTGTGCGGGGCAGCAGCGCGGAGGCGTTGGGGGTTGTGCGGGGCAGCAGCGCCGGAGGCGTTGGGGGTTGTGCGGGGCAGCAGCGCCGGAGGCGTTGGGGTTGTGCGGGGCAGCAGCGCCGGAGGCGTTGGGGGTTGTGCGGGGCAGCAGCGCCGGAGGCGTTGGTCCTGCCACCCGAGAGTGTTGGGCTGTGTGTTGGCCCTCGGAGTTCTATGGACATGCTATGTAGCTCATGGGTGTCAAGGGGTGAAATGTGGGAACGCATGTGTTTTAGGGGTGGCGGGTGGGCACGTGTTGCGGTTCGTGGGGGGGATTTGTGAGCATGTGCTGCAGGTCTTTGGTGGGCATGCACTGCAGAACCAAGGGGGGGTGGAGTGGCAGGCACACAGTTGCAGGTCTGGTGGGTGGGCATTATCTGCAGATTGCTTGTGGGAGGAGGGGTAACGGGTGCACTCTGCATGTCTTTGGAGGGGGTTATGGGTGGGCACACGCTGCAGGGTGCTGCGTGACCAGTGAGGAGCAGGGAAGTGGTTGTCAGGCATGCAGGTCAGGGCGAGATGAGGGTAGGCACGTGGTGTGAGGATCTTTGGTCAGTTGGGCACATGCTTCGTGGTGGGTCGGGTTGATTAGGCATGTGCTGCCGATCTTTGGGAAGGTGGTGTCGGGTGCCATGAGCTGCAGCCAAAGGTGCCGGTGATATCCATGATGCAGCTGATGTTGTACGGAGTTCTGCATCCGCTTCGAGTTGGTTGTAAAAGAGCACGCCTGCTTTTCAGATCAAGGGTTACAGTTTACATGCATAGTTATTGGTTACGGTGCATGTTGAAGGTGTGTATGCACTGCCGATATGAGGTGCAGCGGGCTCGCCGTCAATGCGCTGCCGATATGAGGTGCAGCGGGCTCGCCGTCAATGCGCTGCCGATATGAGGTGCAGCGGGCTCGCCGTCAATGCGCTGCCGATATGAGGTGCAGCGGGCTCGCTGTCAATGCGCTGCCGATATGAGGTGCAGCGGGCTCGCCGTCAATGCGCTGCCGATATGAGGTGCAGCGGGCTCGCCGTCAATGCGCTGCCGATATGAGGTGCAGCGGGCTCGCCGTCAATGCGCTGCCGATATGAGGTGCAGCGGGCTCGCCGTCGATGCGCTGCCGATATGAGGTGCAGCGGGCTCGCCGTCGATGCGCTGCCGATATGAGGGTCCGCGGGCTCGCCGTTGATGCGCTGCAGATATGCGGGTCCGCGGGCTCGCCGTCAATGCGCTGCAGATATGAGGGTCCGCGGGCTCGCTGCCGATATGAGGGTCCGCGGGCTCGCCGTCAATGCGCTGCCGATATGAGGTGCCGCGGGCTCGCCAGATGCGTGACTATTCTGTCGTGCACTAAACATTCACAATAGCAGCAATCTATAAAGGTTAATGTATATAAATATATGCGCCTCCTCCTCAGCTCTTGCTGTCAGTGCAGTTTTTGCAGCTTTATTGAGGTCAGGAAGACCAGGAAATGACTCGGCCAATCAGCACTCTTGTTGCGATCCTTCAAACTCCTCCCTGGCCGATGTTTACGGGACGCGTAATTGAGCGATTGACATCAGTTACATTCATTAGATGTTTTCAAGGGAGCTGCTCATATAGACAAATTTAGTTGCCGGGGTGCGTGTGCCGATCCTGATGCTGGAGATACAGGCAATGTAGTAGACGGCCAGCATGACACAGTGGGCTGGGGTTAACTCCGACATTCATCGATTTCTTGCAAAGTTATACCTAAACATCTGTTTTTAACCTCAAGAAATCTCCGCCGTATTGTTTTTTGTTTTAATGAACAAGCTACATCTCGCAAAAGGTTGATTTTATAAAATGCTGTATTCTTCTCGATGTACTGAGTGACCGGAAACCGAAACCTAATTCTAGAACACTGTCCCCGTGTGGAAGAACCTTGCTGTAAGGCAGGCGTTACCAGCCTTGGCCCTCCAGATGTTTTGGAACTACATCATGATGCTAAACCTTCTGGGTAATGTAGTTCCAAAATCTTTGGCGGGCCAAGCTTGCTGACCCCCCCACCCCCTCCCCCCCACTGTAAATAAACAGGCTCACAGTTTCTCAAAGTATATTTGACAAATTTCCAAGATACAAATATTGTCGTCCCCCCCCCCCCCCCTTGAGACTCTTAGTGATGTCCTGTATTTGCATAACAGGCAAAACGGAGACTCTATCATTTCTCTGAGTACTGATGCAGGTGGCGGGGATTTGCTGACAATCTTCCCATGCTTGTCTTTATCTGCTGCTGGTGATTGCAAAGGGAATCCTCTGCTTTGGAGATCATTGAATTATCTCATGGACATGCAGGATCCTTCGTAGGCTCCGTATAGATGTCTTATCCCACCTGTAATGTGACTTTATCTGCTGGGAGTGGAACAGATTTTTTTTCCTGTTAACTTAGGTGACAATGGATATGTGTGTGCGTGTGTTACAATTGGGCAGTGCTGGCAGTAGAAGGCAGTCAATGGATCAGACACTATGGACCTTGTCTGCGAAAGTCCTAGGGATGCACCACTACCATATCTTTTTTTTCCCCCAGGTACTCGGATACCAATTACCGATACTTTGATTTAATGTCATGTGACCACCTTTCGCTAAATACTTTAGGATTTTGCTAAAAGCCTGTCAAATTTACGTTAACATTGAAATGTATCGCCAGACACCCCATTTACCCACCACACAGGCCTGCACACACCAGACCTCGTGTGTGTGTCTCCATATATCTATCCCAGACACTTGGGTGACTGGCAGAATGCACTAACAGCATTCTGCCTGCCCGCCCGCCCGCATGTGACTTTTGTAATGCAGCTCCACTGGTGCGGCGCTCTTGCGATACGCGTTCCATCCTTCACACGCCGGGGGTCGCTCGCTGGAAGGCGGCCAAGCGGAAAGGCCTGGCAGAATGCTGTTAGTGCATTCTGCCAACTACCCAAGCCCCATGGATACTGCCCAGCAAGCCAGCCCAGTGCTGGTTTTCAGTATTGGTATAATGCCGTACATACAATGACCGCGATGCGAGGCCCTGCGAATCGGTTGCTTTTTTTTTTTTTTTTTTTTATGTGAAAGGATTTTACCAGGAAGGATACATTGAGATTTCTCTCGTTTTCAAGTATGTCCTGGGTGGCGAGCTTTGCGCCTCGTATTATGGCCAAAGCTGGATATTTCCAACTTTGGCTGCTCAGCCATGCGGTCCCATGCCGGCTGAATGACAGAAGATGGGGCTGTGTACATGGAGCGCGTCACATTGCTTTCTGTGTATCTCTGGCTTAAGCATCTGCTGCGTTCGCAAGAGTAAAAGTACTTGTTCTGTTGCCGGTATCGGCGCCAATACTCGTATCTGTAGCAGCGCATCCCTATAAAGTATGTAAATTCCGGCAATGCACAATTTGGTACGGTAGGTACCAAAATTGGGTGTTTTAAAAAAAATTAAATGGCTGCAGGGACTTCTGCATTTTGGAAGCAGTGAGGGAGAAAAGTTTGAGTATTTACACCAAAAAAGAAATGTTAAATATAAAAAAAATAGTTCAGATGCTGGTCATTATTTAAGGACAGAAGCGGGATATCATTTCACTAGTGTCCCTTTTAATAGCGGCATCTCACGAATGTACGAGTGTATGTCAGCACGTTGATGGAAAGTGACAGATGAATGGAAGGAAGATAGTATAGTCACGTGGTTCATTATGAAGGTGTTTTCGAAAGAGTGTATGATTTAATAAAGTACTGACTGACAGCTTGAATATCCTTTATTAAAAATCACAAAACCTTTTGAGCAAAGACCTGACACAGAACCTATTGTGACAAAATTTCTAAAATCTATAAACTGACCTTCATACTACGTGTATGCGATGTTTAAATTGATTTTAGTCTCTGGTCCCATCCCCAAGTTATCTCGTGCGCAAATATTCCAAACATCCTAAACATTCTGGACCCAAGTCTTTCCGATGAGGGATACTTGACCTGTAGCTTGAATCTAAATGTGTATTTTAAGTCCCGATGGAGCTTTCTGATACACAGGCGCTGATTGGCAGATACAGCTTGTGGGAGGAGTTGATTATAGAATTTCTGTGTATAAATAGTTAAGAAAACACATGTCCTATTGGTCATTTCTTTCATGTAATAGATCTTTTAGGCTGGCCGTCCACTGGATCCGTATTTGTGCGATGGTGCGATAATCCGATATCGCGTCTCGTTGTCCGACCGATCCTACAACATGCAGGTGAATGGACCATCATCCATTGTGTCTGACATCAGACTTCCAGCGACGGTGAAAGATGCCATCAGATGTGCGATGCTTTCCATTTGAGGGGTGAAAAAAAAAATCGTAGACATCTGACAGATCTCTGGAGAGAAGATGGATATGGACAAGCTGATCAGGGGAGTGATTTGGATTTTGTTCTGGAAAGGTCATGAAGTGGCAGATGGAGGCTGCAGGTTATTTTAACATGTTCTGCCTTCCCACCTGCTTAGTGTGTGTGTGCGTGCGTGTGTGTGCGTGTGTGTGCGTGTGCGTGTGCGTGTGCGTGCGTGTGCGTGTGTGTGTGTGTGTGTGTTCACTTATTCAAGCTGATGGGCATTGCATGAAAAGTGCCACCCTGCAACATGTAGAATCGATACACTTAAATCCTTACACAGGTAAATAAAAAAGGAATCCCAGGTGACCAATCACTACTATGAAACTGGCTGCATATCCCATAGGTTTTAAATGTATTTTTTTTTTCTTCTGAACAATTATTTTTTATTTTTTTTTTAAAAGGACCGTTTCTAAAAGCAGGATGTGCTGTTTTTTTTATACAAAACCAGTTCATTATGGTTTTGGCAGCCTCTGCACTCCACCGCTGTCTGATTTTTGATCTGGGTCATCTGTGATCGCACGACAGATCGCACAACAGATCGGACGACCCTAGTCTGACCCGGTCGTCTGACTACGGATCCAGTGGACGGCCAGCCTTAGGCTAGGGTCAGACGAGCGTGATTTCTACGGACTGTACGTCCGTGCACACGGACGCAAGGCAGGCAAGAACGTACAACCCCTAGAACGGCCGCACAAAGTGCGCTGCGTCCGCAACGTCCACATAGCTTTGTGAGTGATGGAACGTGGTCAGACGGACTGCATTTATACGTCCAGCATTTTTAACGGACAAAATGTTTTTGCTTATTTTATTTTCCCGCCTACATCCGTCAAAATCGTCAGTGCAGAAGACACAGTAGTGGCCACACAGTCCGTTTATTCACTGATGTATATTTTGACGGATGTAGGCAGGAAAATAAAATAAAAAGCAAAACCATTTTGTCCATTAAAAATGCTGGACGTATAAATGTAGTCAGTCTGACCACGTTCCATCACTCACACAAAGCGTTGCGGACGCAGCGCACTTTGTGTGGCCGTTCTAGGGGTTGTACGTTCTTGCGTCCGTGGGCCGCGGCCATTGTGCGTTCGCAGTTCAGTGCGGCCGTACTTCGTGTGTCGGGCTCCAATGGGCTTTCTGTCATGCTATCACGGACGTACTTTTAGGCGCCATCACGGACGTGAACACTTCGCTCGTCTGACCCCAGCCTTAGGCTGAGCATCCACTGGCACCGTAGTCGGACGACCGATGCGTTCATCCAACGATGTACGATGTCGTACGTCCGAGGGTCTTCCACTGCAAGCGATCTGTCAGAACTATGGACGATCAGATGGATTTCAGAGGTGGAGTGCAGAGACTGCCAAAACCAGAATGAACTGGTTTTACATATAAAACAGTTGATTCTGCTTTTTTAAACACTGCAGTCCTTTGTGGGACAATGGCTGAGACGGAATACAAATATACATACTGTACACACAGAACAGTAGCAGAGAGGACCCAAGAGCTTACAATCAACCAAGGAGCCTTCCCTGCCCTATCCCTCACCCCTACACAAACCGGGCTAGTCCCACACATCTCACATACATATAAATCAGGGATCTCAAACTCTGGCCCCAAAGATGTATATTGCCTACAAATCCCAGAATTCTTTGAATGCAATAAATGGGCAGAGATTAATGGGAGGTGTAGTTCAGAAACATCTGGGGGGCCAGAGTTTGAGATCCCTGATAGAAATAGTTTATTTTAAATGCTTTTATAACTCCCCGTGATCAGTTTCTCCACATCCATCTTCTCTGATCTGCTGAAATACTTGCGATGCAAACGAGTGATTTGGTTCTGATCGCACATCCGATGCCGTCGTTACCCGTCGCAGGAAGACAGACGTCGGATGCAGTGGACGATGGTCCATTCACTTGCATGTTGTTGGATCGGACGGACGACAACTGACAATAACAGATGATCGCACCATCGCACAAATACGGTGCCAGTGGACGCCCAGCCTTAGAGCCACGGTGAGCAGGATAGAAAAAAACATCCTGTACTCCTGTGTGAGTACAGGCAAAGACATGGAAATGGTATTGGTGGAGTTCAGTCTAAACACCGGCCTACAGAGTCGCTGTCTATAGGTGGTTATTCACGAACCTTCGCATTGTCCCCAGATTGCACCAAACTGTTAATTTCGGGTCAGTTGGTGTATTCACGAAGCTGTGAATTTGCCTGATACAGGCGAATTGACTAATTACGATACATTTTGCCGGCACCAAAATCTCCCCATAGACTATTGTCTTCTATTCACAGAATGCCAGGTTTCCCGAAAATTCAGCGAAATGCCTTGATTTTCGGTTCGACATGTTTAAGGGCAAATCCCATAGGTTTCAATGTAGAAAAGTCCAGTTGTCTTTTCTGTAAAGACCCTTATTTTAGAAAACCTCTTTATTAGACAATATTATTTTTTTAAATACTTTTTTTTTTTTCTCTAAGGACTTTATTATTTTTAAACGTTTTTATTGATTGACACTCCTATAAGAATGGACTTTTTCCCCCCCCTACTTTAGTGGAACTTGGCTGTCTTCGCTGGCGTCCGATAGCGGACTCCAATTTTGGCAAAATATGGTTTCAATTTGCTAAAATGTTGAATTCATTTTTTTTCACGTGTTTTCGGGGCTTTGTGCGTAGACCTTATTGTATGTTGGACTTGTTTATGTGGTTTGCACATTGTAATGCAAGACAACAGAAATTAACAGTCTATAACGCTCACCTGGACCACCACGTTGGTGTGCTCAGTGCTGAAAGACTCTATCCTCCTAATGGAGCATTGCGCTTTGCAGCCCCGTTGAACATGCGTCGTAGCACTTTGACAGGGAGGCTTTCAGCACGGCGGCTGTTGTGCGCACAATTTGTGCACGTGCTACAGTGTGTGGCTGGCCTCGTCGAAGAGTCACAATGCTACAGATGCCTGGAGGCACATTCGTACGGGCGCACATGGAGCGCTCGTCTGACCCTGGCCTTAACTGCTGCATTATTAATTCACCATGACGGTCTTGACCTAAATGCTGTCAGTTTCCCGCATGCACATGGGGGAGAAATGGCCTGGTGTTTCAGAATGTCTTGTGAGGGACGTTTTTGTCAATAAAGTTACTTTTTGAAGTTTTCTGCAAAGCAGAATCTTTTCACAGCAGGCAAAGATAAAGGAACCAAATCTTGGCTTCACAAACACAGTCCTCGCTGGCCTGTGCGTCGCTGACAGTGTCACAAATGTTAAATCTCTATCCTGTTAAGGCTAGGGTCAGACGAAAGCCTTTTTCCCCGCGAACGTGGAAAAGTGCGTCCGAACGCATTGACGTATTTTTTCAGAATGCGGGGAAAAAACGGTCAGACGACGCGCATTTTCGGGCGTGATTTTGTACGGATCGTCAATAAAACTCTTTTTGCGTCTGGACATTAGCAGTGTCTGACATCTCCTAATCACGCAAACACGCCGCTATGCCGCAGCTGCGCACTCAGTACGTCAGTACTAGCGGTTCAGCGTTCTCAGAAAAATGTGTTCAAATTCCACTTGCGTTGCACGGCCGGACTTTTGTGCGGCCGTACATCGTATATTGGCCGTCATTGCCCGTCATCTGCTGCTAGTGCAGCTGTAATTATGTGCGCCAGAACGCACGTTAAAAGTGCGCTGGTCTGACCCCAGCCTTAGAAGGGCGATTCGTCTCTGTGTCCTGCAGCTTCCTATCATCTTCACGAGTCAGCAGGACGGACCCCCATTACTTGTTAATGTGATGCTATTTGGGGTATATTCACTGGTGCGCGACTAGGGGTGGATCGAAACCAGAATAGCAAAGTCTAGGACAAATTATCACCGATATTTTATTATAACCCTCCTACCGCCTGCCTGTCGTTCTGGCACTGTATTGCTACCATGGCTGCCATTCATTGTCTATAGATGGGTTGGATAATTTTCCATTTTGCTGCCATCCATTAACTGATTAAACTTGACAAAATAAATATATATGTATTAAGTGGTTTTTATTACCCCATTCCTTGCCAAGCACCTTTTTGTTTTGAGAAAATAGAAACATTTATTTGAAACCTGGGATGCAAAGCTCACAATTAAAAAGACAAATAGAAATTTTGCAGAGAAATTATTGTTCTGAGATGAAGAATTAAAATAATGTAAATTTATCCTTTCTATTCATGTATTTTCTCCTATTTACAAAATTATTGTTGGAATGAAGGCTTGTGAACTCTAGATGGTGTCCCTTATCTGGCACAGTGGCACATGAGGTCTGCATTATTAGTATACAGGGAGAAATGGTCTTTGTGTGTAAATGTGCTACAGACAGATAATGGTGAGATCTCCTGCTTACACGAGGTCTGCATTATCCGCATACAGGCAGATGCAGTAACTGTGCTGCAGACAGATAATAAAACGGTGATCTCCTGTTTATGGGGATTTGTAGTGATCAGATTAAGATTAGCAATGCAATGTATGTGCTGCATAATGCCTGCGTATGGCAATTACAGCAACACCTTGTATCTGTATGTGCTGCATAATGCCTGTGTATGGCAATTACAGCAACACCTTGTATCTGTATGTGCTGCATAATGCCTGCGTATTAGGGATAGACCGATATCATCATTTTTTCAGGGCCGATACGATACAGATTATCGGCAGGTTTTCTGGCCGATAGCCAATATTTGGTGCCGATATATTCTGTAAATTGAAAGCTCTGAAAAAAACAGCACAAATCTGACTATGCCGTGAACTCAATGGCCTAAACCACAATCTTCGTGCAAACGTTTCCACCGGTGCAAAAAACATTTAACGCGAGGGGCAAACCCTTTACGCCGAATGCCATATTATAGTCAGTGCAACAAACGCACGTAATCGTCAACCGCGGGTGAACCTGCAAACCCTGCGTGAGCTTACTGTATGTCGCGCGATCTATACTTAACATTGTGCGCACAAACGCATTTGTGCGCTGGTATGCGGATGGTATTACAATCTATGCGCAGTTTGTAACGCACAGCGTTTGTGAGTATAATTTTAGCAACTCCTAAAAGCTGGTGGTAACGGCAAATCTGAACGTCCTGGCCGAAACCAAGTACACCAGCCCAAAAAAAAAAAATGCAGCAAAGTATAGTTACACATTCTACACATACCCAAACCTATAAAATGGAGAAATTGTGCGTGCATGTATTATTGCTGCAGCATATATGCTCAGATTGACTTGTGGTTCTTAATTCTGATTGGCTGAATTGCGTGAAAAAAAAATGACAGTAAGCACACTGATTTCTGCCTGCAACGGTACTGCGCGAGCATTTGGGCGCATCCAGTTTACGCGGGTTATTGATCGGGTCAAAAACGCATGAGGATTGTAATTCCAGCAGTGATTTGCGCACGCTAACATTTAACTCTTGGCGCAAAACTTCACGCTTTGCGCGAGTGTTTTTGCGCAAAGATTGTAATATAGCCCAATGTGTTTAACATGTAAACATTGCACCACGTCCACTTCATTTATTCAATTTAATAAGAATTTTTATTTTATTTAATCTTTTATTTTTTACAATCAGACCGTGTCTTTGGCTTTCTTAAAGATCCCTCATATGACCCTCTATTTAAGGGGTTCAGCAACCTTGGCCCTCCAAGGGTTATATTAGAAAGTTATATTACAGCTCTGGTTAAGCAGTCACTTTGTAATATTGCCCCACGTTTTGGAATTACATCTGCTATGATGCTCATCTTCTCATTAGGTTCTTGGAGCCTCATGGCAAATCCAGTTCCAAAACATCTGGAGGTCCTAGGTTGCTGGACCCTGCTGTAGGAAATAAACCCTGCATCTCCTGTATAGGGAATTCCCTGCCAGATGGGATGGAAGCCCCATTTCTGTTGCTATCACGCTCATGCACAATACGGTCAGTGAGCAGGGGGCATTCTGCAGGGAGGGCTTACAGCCTGATGTGGGAGAAGCCCCAGATTCGTACAGTTCTGTGGGATCTTGCGTGTCGCAGCTGCAGTGAGCAAACTTGTCCAAATATCGGCAAATAAAATGCTGATACCGATATCAGTTATTTTCTGAATATTGGCTAAACCGATATATCGGTCTATCCCTACTGCGTATGGCAATTACAGAAACACCTTGTATCTGTATGTGCTGCATAATGCCTGTGTATGGCAATTACAGTAACACCTTGTATCTGTACTGTACAGGGATTTACACTCATTATAACCCCCTGAATCTTATCCCTGTTCAGCAGCGAGTGACGCCACAGCTCTCCCTGTTTTCTGACAAACCCCTGGACCGTTATGATGCAGCAGCAAAGTTTCCGAATATTTTGTTACAATGGATTTAACCACTTGGCTGCTAAGGATGTGCACAGCGCCTCCAGCCAAGTGGTTCTCCTGTGCCATGCTAAGCACATCCTAGCACAGGAGGCAGCAATCGGCTGGGACTCTGGCTGATTACAACCCCCCCCCCCCTGTCCGGGCTGACATGTTGGATGTCAGCCCGGCACTCCGGGACCCCGGCAGGGACAATAGATGTCATTGTGCTAGCGCGATGACATCTATTTCAGGCCCCCCCCGCCCGCGAGTGTGGGGAAGGTGCCTGAAAGGGAGGGGGAGGACCGCTCTCCCTCCCAATCGGTCGGGGGCAGCAGCTAAAGGCAGGCACCGTTTGGAAACGCACAGCCTGCCCTTCCAAACGGTGGCTGGCTTTAACTCCTTGGGGGCCGGATCACGATTCGGCGCCGGATCGTTATCCTCTCCCGGATCTTGGATGTCGGCCATGCTTCCGGGAACTCCCCCTGATGACTGGCGTCATTGTGCATAGGGCAATGACATCAGTTTTGGAGTTAACCCCTAGCTGCCACCAATGGTGGAGATAGAGGGTGCATTGGAACCCCCTATCTCCCGATCCGTGGCTGCTAGGGGTTAATGTGGCCTTTCCAACGTTGCCAAACACGACCATGTTAAAAGTAATAAAAAAATAAAATAAAAAAAATGAAAATAACTTTTTTTCTTTTTTTGGTTTTGTTAATGCAGCAATATTGTTCCCATTTCATTTAATAATTTGAACAATGATACTGCAGTAACGATTTTTGTATGGGGTGCGTTTCTTAAAAATAGCGTAATTTTCCCCCCAAAAAATGTAACATCGCAACTCATAAAAAATCTAACTTCCAACGCTCGCATGTTAAAATGTGAAAAAAACCCACTTTACACGTAAATTATTGAAAGTTAATGCATTTTTTTGTTATACTATTCAGATAGGTCATGACGTATACATATAATAATGATATATTAGGAGTCTGCCAGAAAGAACGATATAATATGTCTGGGTCATATAATAAAATAATGGCTTGAAAACGCCTTTAAACATGATGAGCGAAACCGGTCAAAATGAGCTCCGCACACAGGTGTGAAATGGCTCAGCAGCGGAAGGGTTAAGAGCTGCTTCTTGTAGCTTGTTTTTACAGTAAGGGTTAAAATGAGAGATAAGATGGTGGATTTTATTTCTCCGCATGAGGCACACAAATCCTGCTTTAGAAAGGTATGCGAGTTGGGTTTTGATATGCTAATGTTTTTGTGTTAAAGTGCAAAATTGGGTTCTCTCTTTTTTGGAGTGAAGGGGTTAAACACCCCTTAGTCATGTATGCTTTATATATAATGATGGTATTTTACCTACAGGTTACACTTTGTAGTGTTACATTCTGTGATACAAATTGTGATCAGCTTGATGGTTTTAGGCTGTTCTTTGCTGGAAAAGTAGGAAATGTTGATCATATCAGTTAGAAACCTTTTAGTTTAACATGTTGTTAACTCCGAGTAATGTTAGGAAAGACATGGAGCTCCAATCCAGCCTTAGGCCTCGTTCACACTGTGTGATTTTGAAAGTCGTGCAACTTTCATATTCGCGACATGGTGCGATAATGTTGCGCGACTTCGCTGTTTTGTGCGATTTTTGCAAGGCACCACCAATACAAATCGCAAAATCGCAAAAAAAGGGTCATGTACCAGCGACATGCTTCTGCGACGCGCGACATGCTTCTGCGACGTCGCGCGGCAAGATGTGAACAGCTCCATTGAAGAAGCTACACAGCGCGACGTTGCAGCAAAATCTGCGCGATAAATCGCACAGTGTGAACAGGGCCTAAGATAGTGTTGTTGGTCCCCTTTTCTTTTTGCTGAAGCTCTGGCCTCCTGTCTCTGGCGTATAATTAATAAGTAGCGCACAAAGCTGGATATTGTTGCTGCAATTTGTATCAGAGCCCTCTGGCTTTGTGTCGCTGCACAGCTTTCACATATCTGACCCATGACCTTCAAACTCCTTGCGTTCAAACAACATATTCATTCAAGCAACGCGATTTTGGAAGTCTACTTTAAGGACTTGCTGCACTTGACTTGGATGACAAACTGCCAAAAATCCTGGTTACAATGACTTCCAAACGCTTTGGGAAGCGAGCTAGCATGGCATTAATACACTGTGCTATTAAGTTGCAGGCAAGTTGTGGCTGTTTTGGTAAAACACATGCTGTATTTAACTGCAGATCTATGATGGATCTGTACTTTTGTGTATCTTTACATGGTTACCTTGGCATGCTGTGATTTCATCCTGTCACATCACAACCTTTTGGGGCCATTTTACGTAAATAAAAAATGTAAAGGTCAAAGTGCATCCATGCCTATTAACCGCTGGTTACAAGTGATTCATTTAGACAGCCACTAGGATGCAAATATATTTTTCAACGTTTTTTTTTCTTTTCATCTGCAGCAAAAAGTATTTTTAGTTACTGATTTTTTTTTTTTTTTTTAAATAATCTATTCTGCATGTTTTAGGCAAAATTTTAGGCAAATTTCCATATTTAAACAAAATATAGTGAAAAAAAAAGTCTAGGCTTTATCTCTCTTGTCTAACACCTTTTTTTTTTTTTTTTTTCTTTTTTTCATGCTGGCCGTGTTCAACTTTTCTCTCCTCGGTGCTGAAACATATTTCAGCACCAGAGGGGAGGAGGAATAACCCCCTGTCCCAACTTTTGATGAGTTTTATTTTTGCAGCCTCGGCTGTACTGGACGGGGGCTGTCCTTGGTGCTAAAACTCCGTTAACTGCAAGATTTCATGGGAGCACGTCACCGTGTGACATCGTTGCCCTGCGACCTCTTGGTAACGTGTCCAGCCGGAGGGGAACGCTGACCAAATGCTTTTAAATGCATCCGGCCAGCTGACCCAGCGTCTGTCGACTGTATACATGAGTGGGTAGGTCTGGTCTGAGGTCTGTAATACATGAGTGAGGTGTGGTGCCCTGTGCAGTGGGTAAATGGGGTGTCTTGTCATTCATCTCAATATAAACAAAAATTGGACAGGCTTTCAGCAAAATCCTAAATTATTTATTGGAAAGCTGACACATGACTTTAAATGTATCGGTACTTTTTTCAGGTACTCACTGATACCGGGTATCTGTACTTGGTCCTTAAAATGTGCTATTGTTGCTTCCCTATTTTCTAGAGTATCCTTTTAACTGAGGGACTTGGTGTAATTGTTTCAATAACAGGTTTTCCTGTGTGCGTTTTTTTTATACTTCTATATAGGGATGCACCGATACTATACTATTATCGGTATCAGTGCCGATACTGCCGTTTGTACGAGTACTTTGTACTCGTGCAAATGGCCCGATACACCCCCCCCCCCCCAATACCGGAAGCCAGCGCTGGGCCAGCTTGCCAGTATCCGCAGGGCTGGGGAAGCTGGCTGTGTAGATGAAAAGCACGTGGCCAGCATTTCCCTCCGGCGGCAGCGATACTCACCCGCCCAGTCGTGCTGCTGTGATGTGATCACGTGGCTGCCAGGTGCATCTGTGGCGCGACTGGTCCTCAGGACGGGTGAGTATCGCTGCCGTCGGAGGGGGAACGCTGGCCGTGTGCTTTTAATGCATGCGGCCAGCTTCCCCAGCATATAGGGGAGCGCTGGGGCCAATATCCAGGGGAGCGCTGGGGCCAATATCCAGGGGAGCGCTGGGGCCAATCTGTATATCTATATCTCGGGGGGGGGGGGTATATACATGTGAGCTGGAGGCATTTTTATGAGGTCTGTTCTTATTGGAAAGTGGTTAGATGACATAAAATAAAAGCATCGGTACTTGGTATCGGAGAGTGCTTTTAAAAAGTATCGGTACTCGATCTGAAAGTGGTATCGGTGCATCCCTACTTCTATACATTAAGGCTGGGGTCAGACGAGGGCACTTCAGAGTGGAAGGAACGTCCGTGAGAGTGGACTTTCCTTCCACTCGATACCAGTCTGGCCACATCGCTGAGCGCAGTCAGTGTGCTCAGTACTGCAAAGCGCAATCCTCCTATGGAGGATAGTGTTTTGCAGCCCCGTCAACACGCATCTAGCGTTTTGACGGGGAGGCTTTGGGCGAGGATCGTTGAGTGCGCATTACGTGTGTGCGCGCTCAAGCGTGTCACGTGCCCCGTTGCAGCGTCACCACGCTGCAACAGTCTCTTTATAGGCCCGTCAGTACGGGTGCGCCTAGTGTGCTTGTCTGACACCGGCCTTAACACTTTTATATTTTTACATTTCTTTTACCCTGAGGTCTTTGAAAATGCGCCGATACATTATTAGGCTTTGTTGCTATAGAAGCACAAACGGCTACAAAGCATTCTATGGCGTTTTGAGTAATGACGGATCCGTAGATATGATAGGACACGATTTGAAATTGCTGCTTCATACCATGAGTACGATTTGGCTTTTGGTCTCAGACGTCGATTACTGTCCTAACCTCTCATGTGCTTTGCTCTCTATTGGTTTTGGTAAATACATTTTCTTCTCACGTTTCACTGTACTATTGTATAAAGCACGAATACAGACCTGTCTATATTATTGTTTTTCTAGGAACCTCCAAAAGCTGGGAAAGGTGTCAAAAGTGGAAAAGAAGGCCAAGACAATCCCGAACACGAAGTAAGTCTTGATGCTGTGAATTTCTCAGCAGAATCTACATTAACTCTTTTTAGTTCTCCTTGATCAGTCCATTCAGCGCAGAGTATGGGTAAAGCTAAAGTTGAGATTGTGGTGTTTGTAAGCCTTTTGTATTTGTGTGTTGTTCACAATGCTCTGTCGCAGTGCCGACAAACGCCGGTGTTTGATTTCACAAAGAGCAACTGTGGAAGCATCACGGCGTTTTATGAATAATCTCTATAGTCTGATTAACCCCATAAGGGCTACTGACGTACATGGTACGTCCTGGGGGAAATTCAACCTTAAGGACAAAGGACGTACTATGTACGTCATGGTCCTTCAACCTCCTCTTCCTCCCTTTACCTGCCTCTCTGGCCAGGGTCCCATGTTATTCTGGCTTTGTTTTAAAGCCAGCCCGACTGTTTTATGGGCCCCAGCCGTGGACGGTGACACCATTTTTCAGGCGCCTGCAGGGGGATTCTAAAAGGGGAGCGGGTGGGTTGTTTGGAGCACTTCTCCCTCCCCAGCAACCTGCATGTAGAAAAAAAGGTACCGCTGGAGAGGGCAGAGTCTGTAGGGTGTAATAATATAGGACCAGAAGCCGCTCCTCTGCAACTGACTGCATGCACACTTTGTTTCTTAGCTGGGAAGCAGCAAGAGTGTGCAGTTGCTCAGAGGAGCGGCTTCTGGTTTCATTGGGTAGGACTCTCCTTACGTTGGGTAGGGCTCTCCATGACGCGGCCGGTGAACTTGCATTTCAATGGCCATTCAAGTAAACCAAAACCTGTTTTGTTTCACATGGAGTTGTATAGAAAAGAGCGCCGATGACGTTTTTTTTTCTTAAACTTTTCGTTGCAATAACCGGATACATAAATTCAATGTTTTATTTGCTGCAATTTGGCAGTTTTCTCCGATAACTGCTTCAGGGACTCAAATTTTTGCAAACTAAGGTGACCATTTGCGAAATAGGGAATTCACCATATTTTCGGCTAAATGGATCCCCCCGAAAAGTGGGGAAAAAGCAAAGGACCTAAAGATGAATAGACCTAGGGATGCACCGATACTAGTATCAGTGCCGATATTGCAGATTAGAGATGGGGGCAAATCCACGAGAGCTGGGGGCAAGGTACATGTGAGCTTTGGGTATTCTGTATCTATATATCGGGGGGATATATACATGTGTGCTGGGGCATTTTTATGAGGTCTGGTCTTCTTAAGCGTTCTTCAGGACATAAAGTAAAAGTATCGGTACTCGTATCGGTGAGTACTTTTAAAAAGTATCGGTACTCGGTCTTAAAGGGGTATCGGTGCATTCCTAAATAGACCCATTGGTTTCAAACTTCTATAATAACCCCTAAAATGCCATTAAAGCAGGTAAATACAATAAAAATAATAAACAGGTATGGCATGTAGCCTACCCATTAATCCCTAAAATGCTATTAATCAATGTAAAACATGAAATGAATACACTGTGGCATGTAGCCTATCCATTAACTCCTAAAATGCCATCAATCAAGGAAAAACTGTGTACTGTGATGGATGAAACCTGCCGATTAACCCTTAATATGCAACTAAACCAAGGCAAAAATGAAAGTAATACACAATGTAGAATATAGTCTGATCCTTGACCCTTTCATTGCTGAGCCATTTCAACCCTGTGAAAAAAATAGTTTTATTTTAAACTGAATATGGTTGTTGGGAATCATTGGAAAGGCCAGACTCTGCCCTTTCCAATGACCCTTCGATCATGTACGACACACGTGGACGAAGATGCAGCGTTCTGAAGTGGGTGAAGCTGGATGCTGATTCCTGATGGGGCAAGCAATAACCCCCCCTCTAGAGGCGCCTATGATGGTGTCAGATGGGAAAGCGCAACCTGTGTTATTACCCGTAGTTACAGAAGTGATGGATAAAAAAAAATCAGACTTTTGGGACTTTTTCCAGTCCAAAATTTCTAGGCATATACGCACGTTCATATGGTAACAAGGGGTGTTTTGCTTGTGTAGTGTATAAGAAACATAAACAATATAAAATGGAAAGATCTCAATTCTTCCATTTTAACCTGCATAATGTGTAACACGAATACAGAATCTGACCCTTGCATCGCAAAAATCATAGATTTTCTTAAAACCTCTTAAAACTAATTTTGCGCTTGGCATAAGCACGCTCACCCGCCAAGTAGGGCTGTGCAATTAATTGCAACCGCAAAACAATCGCGATTTAAAGAACCTGCGATTTCTAAATCGCATAAGGCTGCGATTTTCGGCTCACTGTAAGCTTCCGGTGGCACATGGAGCTTTGGGTGCTCACAGGGGAAACCACGTGTACAGCCGTGTTCTCGCAGCTTGTCACGTGGTTCCCCCAGGCGAGCGCCCAAGCTCCATGTGCCGCCGGAAGCTCACAGGGAGCCGCACACGCGGCACAAAGAGGTGAGCTGGGGAAGGATATCGGTGAGCTGGGGAAGGATATCGGTGAGCTGGGGCAGGATATCGGTGAGCTGGGGCAGGATATCGGTGAGCTGGGGCAGGATATCGGTGAGCTGGGGCAGGATATCGGTGAGCTGGGGCAGGATATCGGTGAGCTGGGGCAGGATATCGGTGAGCTGGGGCAGGATATCGGTGAGCTGGGGCAGGATATCGGTGAGCTGGGGCAGGATATCGGTGAGCTGGGGCAGGATATCGGTGAGCTGGGGCAGGATATCGGTGTTCTGAATACATTTAGAATGTATGTAGCATGTTTGAAAAAGCAAAAACAATTACCTAAATCGCAAATAAAATCGCAATATTCATTCAAAAAATCGCAATATGATTATTTTGTCAATATTGCACAGCCCTACCACCAAGGCGATCCTTACACGGCAACCTGCTTTGTTACTGTGCAGAGGTTTGACTTGCGGGAGTCAAAATACAAAGCCTTCTCTATTATTTTGTATGAAGCCAGGACCTCGATGTTACTTGGGTTGTGCTTCTGCACGTGGGGACTTGCTCACGATCTGGGCCATGTTTTTTGTTGGTGGTAGAGGGGGCGGCAATGAACCCGGCTCCAAACCTTGGTGTGGAGGGCAGTACCTGTTGTAGGATCTCATTAAGGTAATTAAATACAATTCATACCTTCATGAAATTTTCCACCAGAAATTCAATCTGTTATGAAAGGTTCTTGGATGTTTGTGCATACTTTGCTCCGTGTTTTGCAGTGTGTGTGCGACCGGAAGGTGCTTTCTTACGCTGGGGCCACACAAGCAAGAAAACAACATCCGTGAGAGTGGACGTTCTTTCTGCTCAGACTTCTGTGTTGTCGCCATTTGTGCATAGAGCTCTTCAGAGGCTCGCGCTTTGTAGACCTGTTTGATGTACACTGTAGCGGTTTGACAGGGAGGTAGAATCCATGTCCGTTAAAAGTATGCACGTTACATCGGGCTGTCCTCCCAGCCGATCCATTGTAACGCCACAGTGGATGCACTTGGTGTGCCGGTGTGGCCCCGGCGTTAGAGGAAATTAAGTTATTCCTGAGCTTTTTGCCTGCTTGTTCTTTGTTCTGTTTTATATTTATTTCTTTTCTACCCTAAGGTATCCAACAAAAAAGCAAACAGCACCCCCCCACCAGCTCAAGTGTCCAAAATTAAAGTACCTACTCCTCAAGTGGTTGTAAAGAAAGAAAAACGGCAAAGTTCCTCAAGGTTCAACGTGAGCAATAATAGAGAACTGCAGAAACTTCCAGCTCTGAAAGGTAGGAGGGTTTGCCCACTACCCCTCCAACCCCCCCCCCCCCCCATCTATACCCATGGTGGGTATCTATATTCTCTTTGTGTTTTGATCTGTGATGTCGATTCGGTCAACGAGTCATTGTAAGGTTACCTTAATCAGAGTATTTCTGGAGTGCTGGCTTTATGCTCTTTCGTATGCTGTTTGTTTTAAAGGTCAGTTCTCTTGGTTTTGTATACATATTGCTGCTGCCTGTTTCATGTTGTGTATATCTGATTGATTAAACGCGCTGCGATGATTTGTGTCCCTTCATCTTCTAAAAAGGAATGCAGTTGTAAATATTTTGGGTCTTACTCCCATTTTGACAAAGTTATTCCGATCGACTCCCGATCTATTAACTGCTGGACAAAGCTCTTCTGCTCGTACTGCAAGTTTTGCTTGTGGTTTTGAGAGGACACCTTCAAATTTGTCACTGACATGGCGCTCCCCTGCTTGAAGCCACAGACAGACTATTCTTTGTGGTCCCCTATTTAAGTACCAATTCCTTTTCTTTATACAATGTTTTACAGTGAACTTAGAGATGTGTTTTGGAGGTGTGCAGGCCTCTCGTGTGCAGAATGTTGGTATAATTGTGATTTATGCAAGAATGCTATTGTTTGTCGATTTGTCTGGTCTTGTGTATTTTATTTGAAATCTGTAAATTGGTTGTAAATCCGCTGTTATCTGTTACCATGATTCCCATTGTCCTGCCTCGTTAGAAATGTTACGTAATGTTTAATTTAACGGTCTACCGTCCTAAACTAATTTTGTTTCACCTTCCAAAAGGCCAATGTTTGTCCAATTATCTGTTTCAGTCTGATTAGGTCCCCCAGCAGTTTCTAGTGGGGCTTTGTGGTACGTAAAATGTCCCATGTGTGAATGTATGGGTGCGTGTCCCTGATTTTAAACCAGCTTTATTCTAACCCTGAAAGACCTCAGACCTACAGCCTCGTCTTATTTCTGGGGGATGCTAGCAGGCTCTGTGTCCCGGTCCTTAAACTTCGTCTGAGGACTGGAGGAAGGCACGGGAGTCTGCCTGGGTAGAAAACAGGGGGGGTCCTGCAAGGAAGCAGCATTGGCAGATGTGACTGTCGGAACAGATCTGTCCCAAAATGTTTCCTATAACTTTCATAGGAGGTGTTAATTTGCACCTGGGACTAGGAGAACGAGCTGTTCCATGACGACTCGTTCTTAGAAATCCAGACTGTCAGAACATGCTGTTAACAGCATAAAATACCTCTCAACATCTTTCTCTTCCCGCACCCTTGGCGAGAGTCGATCTGCCTTTCATCCGGCAGCGGGCGATTTTGAACAAATAGTTCCCAGTGTCCTTCTGCGTATTGTCCGCTGCGCGTCACGTGAATGCGAGCTCGAGTCCATATGTGTTGGCGCTGCTGGTATCAGGCTCTCCCTGTGTCTTCACATGACCGATTGCTACTCGAGTGGCAGGTGTGGTAAGAGACGGTGAGGAAAATTGTCTTGCGCTTTTTTTTCTTTTTTCTACTTTGTCCCTTTTATTGCCAACATGGGAATGAGGCGCTTTGCGTTTCTGCGGAGATAAATGCAAAACGTAACCAAGTTCACCGACAAACCTAGTTTACCTGGTTGAGGCTCCCGAGGTGAGGTTTGAGAAGCACTGCTCTAGACAATGAGAATGTGCTTGGCATAAAGGATTGGTTGTTGAGAAAAAAATAGAGTATGAGGAGTGGAAAAATGAAGACTGTAAAGAGAAATGTCACTTTATTATTCCTCAAAGGCCAGAACCTACAGGACAAAGGATAAAACTGGGGGAGACCCGGGCCCTATTCTGATAGGAGTCGTAATGATCGTGGTGACTGCATGTTCACCTGCGATTCTAAAGGCCTTGCTTTATCAATGGGCTTTTCAGTGTTTGCTGCTCATTAGGACGTCCTAGACGCTGAGCAAACTGGTGCTGAAATAACAACCACTTACATACTGTTGATCATTCATACTCGAGCGCTAAAAAAGCTCCACAATTGTGACGATTTAAATCTGGTATAACATGAGTAAAATCACTTTAACCTCCCTGGCGGTTTTCCAGAGTGTGGCTCGCAGTTAAATTTCACTGCTGAAAGCGGTAACCCCGAGCCACACTTGGGCTGCATACATACCTGTCCCTGCGCTCCCTCGCTGACCTCCCGCAATCTGACAGAGGTGGCTGCGGGGAGCAGCGAGGGAGCGCAGGGACAGGTATGTATCCAGCCCAAGTGTGGCTTGGGGTTACCGCTTTCAGCATAGAAATTTAACCCTGAGCCGCATTAACACCACCGGAGGCTGAATAAATGGTACTTGTTCTGACATATAAAATGTCAGAATCGGCCTGCCAGGGAGGTTAACCAGTTTAAAATACACCCCTTGTACTGGAAGTCCCTTGCCTGGCTTACCCAAGGCTCTTGTGGCGAAGCTGTTTTCTTGCAGTGTAATCAGGTGGAGACGGTGACCATAGTTCCTTTGTCCATCAGCGACTCTTGTGCGGGGCGAGATCTTTTGTGGTTGCTCAGTGGAGTCCTATGGAGTCCATTTCAGGGAAGATACTGCGGTACAATCCAACGCTCTGGCATTCTTTAGCAGGCGGTCTGACCGCAGGTTATGCGTTGTCAGATCTGGACCCGGTATTGGACAATCTCGATTTGTAGCACGACTCTGATCTGCGGCCAGAAATGACCGATCGGGACATCCCTAACGTGAGCAGCGGTGAAAAATTATGTGCCAGGCAGGATTGGTGGATAATATACATACATAAAAAATGGCGTCGCGCCCATACTCACCAGAGCGGCTGCAACAGCCAGGAGGCCATTGAATGGCCATTGAAACGTAAGCTCACTCTCCCCTTCAAGGCACCTCTTTGTAAAGTGAGTACCTAACCAATGTACCAAAAGCCTCTCTGCTGAGCAGCTCCATGCCCCTCCTGCTGCTTTTCAGCTAAAAGGCAGAAAGATGGTGGGTTTTATTTATACACGCATCAAATACTTCCCATTTGGGGTTTAAAACAAAAACATGGAAAAAGGAACGGCAGCAAAACGACGAACTGGTGTTACAAGCATAATATACATACATACAAAAATGGCGTCGCGCCCATACTCACCAGGGGCTGCAACAGCCAGGAGTAACAGCCCAGTTCATGTATAAAACATAAGAGGAAAAAGGTGTCATCTGTGCTCGTTTCTATCAGGAGGTTTTAGTTGATTTCAATGGCCATTGCAACGTAAGCTCACTCGCCCCTTCAAGGCACCTCTTGGTAGAGTGAGTACCTAACCAATGTACCAAAAGCTGCTCTACTGAGCAGCTCCATGCCCCTCCTGCTGCCTTTCAGCCAAGGAGAGGCAGAAAGATTGGTGGATAAACCTCGCTTGTATTGCACACACATAGACCCGTTAACGTGTTCATAAATATGCTCATACAGTGATTATTGCTGATTTTCAGTGCACAGCACACCTTCGTTCATATTTAGGTATTCTTTGCTGTCAGAAGCAAGACCAGTGTATAAACCAGGGTTTTAGTCTTATACTGTCACTACTAAAAACGAGGCATTATTATTAGAGCTCTTCAAAAAAATCTGCTGACAGCCTCTGCCTCGTTACTGTTTAATTTTACATATTTATTTTACTCACCTTTTTTCGTCTCTCGTCACAAGCAGCTCCAACTCAGCGGCTCCAAACCTGGAAGTCCCTGATGTTTTCAAACACCATTTGCGCCCCTATGTAACTTGCGTGGTGTGGGAACTGCGAATTGCACGGCAAAAAGGACCTGCACACTTTATCTACGTCCTGTAGCGCCTGCGCGGAGTGATGGATGTGCGCGCCTGCGCAGATCCGATCTGTGTTGGCTGCCTCTGAGAACGCTCTCTACCGTGATTGGTCTCAGAGGGTGATGTCAGCATGCTCTCTCCGTGTGACATCACTAGTGACTAATCTGGTGACCAGCAGCCGGGAAATGAAAACCATTATCCAACCTAAGTGTTGTGCGCGCAGATCTGTCATGCTGGCTCGTTGAACGCTGCAGTGTTTTTCCTGGATGCAGAACGGGATCCATTAAATTAGATGGCCGCTAAAAATAAATCGCACTTAAGAGGTTTTAATCATGTACGTCCATACTTTGCCTACAAACGAGTTCTGTATTATCCTTGTAGATGTAGTTATTCAGGGATTAGCGGTTTTTCCTGTTTATATGGGGCATCGAGCCGGCCTTGTGCGACGCGGAGCCTAAGTGGAGCGCTGATTTGTCCCCATTAACAGCAACAACTACCTGTTTGTAATTACAGGCTTGAAACCACTTGGTGATGATTGCTTTTTATAATTCAGTGCTCACGTAATGCACATGTGATTGTGCTACGTTTTCACGCTGCGAATAAAGGACCAGCAGGTCCAGCATAGTTACTGCTTGTTTTATAGCATCAACTTGGTTGTAAAAGGCGTTACTTTCTGACTTTAACACTGCATCTGTGGCTTTTCTTGCATTTAAATCAAAATCTTGTATTTAAAAAGACAAAAACGCTTGCCCTCACTGAATGGCCATCATAAGAAAAGTGAAAAAGCAAACGAACGCAGAACAAAATGAGGATGCCAAAGGGCATGTGGCTGGACCGAATGAAGAAGCATGTGTGACACTGAAATGTAAACTACTTTGAAAAATGTCCTGCTTCAGGCCAGGTTATCTGATGGAAGAAAAACCTGGCTACAACCTTTAGCTGTACAGTTCGGTAGGAATGTTACCGTGTGTGTGGCCACAGCTCTCCTCTGTAAAAGCACACTCTGGAGCCCTCATCCCAGCGTCTGCCGTAGTGCTGATGATTTGACTGGGAGGGGCCACCCTGTGTAATGGGGCGTACTAGTGTGATGCGTTGCACGATACGACAGGGCGTGCTAGTGTGATGCGTTGTACGATACGACAGGGCGTGCTAGTGTGACACGTTGCACGACGGCGTACTAGTGACGTGTTGCACGACGGCGTACTAGTGACGTGTTGCACGATGGGGCGTGCTAGTGTGACGCGTTGCACGACAGGCGTGCTAGTGTGACGCGTTGCCCGACGGGGGCGTGCTAGTGTGACGCGTTGCCCGACGGGGGCGTGCAGCTTTCTCCATAGGAGTCTTGTGCTTTCTAGGGCTGAGCACACGAGCATGCACTCAGTGAGGTGGTCACACGTCGTCAGAGCAGGCAGAAAGCCTGTTTTCACATAAGGCCCCTCCACGCTCGTGTGACCCCCATCCTAAGTGTTCAAGCTGCGTGGTGGAGTGCTCCATTCAGCCCTGTTTAGTGGCTACAGTTGTGTGAAGTGGAGAAGTTTCCTCTGACCACTCAGCAGATGGCATTTGAATATCCCACCTTCCACTTGAGGACCGATGTTGGCATGCTCTGCGTCCTGACATCATCCGGTCTCCTACCTATTTTTTTTAACGTGGTCAAGTTATTTTCAGGGCCCCTGCCTCATTGGGCAAGAATCACTGGGTGAGCTGAAGGAAACCCTGACTTCTGGTCACCATATCCGTCACTAGTGATGTCGGCACTCTGCATGGTGACATTACCTTCTCTCAGCCTGCCCACTATAGTAGACATTCTCAGAGGCAGCCATTGGATTGGATCTGTGCATGCGCGCTTGGCACCGATCCTTCGTTCTGCATACGTGCTACAGAACTTGGGTACGCAAAGTGCGCACGTTCCCAGTGATGCACAATTTCCGTATCCGAGGCAATTTGCTTAGAAAACAGGGACTTCCAAATTTCAATTCTCTGTACGTACACTTTAATACCTTCCTAATAATATACCTCAACTGTGTTTGTAAAAGTGATAAAGGGATACATGTTTCTAAATAAATAAATATGGACACTGTCAGTAATTGGCTAATTATTCCTGTGTCTGATAGTCTGGTGGTTTTCAACTCTGCTTCAGCTCTGTTCCGCGAAAACCCCCCAAAAAAACAGTCAAATGGGTTTGTTAGCGCAAAGATGCGATGGTGTGCGGTGTAATGGCAAAACAATGTACTATGCAAATACACAGGGTCCATAAAGTCTCTTTACAATTCCAAACATTTATTCCAAAGGCAAATGAAAAGACAGATAAGTGAAAATTGTTACAAAATGAGACGTATATATTTAATGTTTTTTTTTCCCTCTAATACACCTCTATGGCTGGGTTCACACCTAGCCGTTTTAACGCGCGTTCGTGCGCGCTTTAAAACGCAGGAACGGGGAAATCCCATGCTTTGCTATGGGACCCATTCAGACCTAAGCGTTTTACAGCGAGCAGGAACGCGCGTTAAAACGGCCAACGCAAAAAGAAGTTCGGGAGCTTATTTTCGGGCATACAGCAGCGCGTTCGCGGCCATATCATAGCCGCGAACGCGCTGCAACGCGCGTTCGCTTGTATGCGCGAACGCGCGTAAAAAAAGCGCGCATTGCACGATGCAGCGCTACACCCGGGTGTGAACCCAGCATAAATGGGCACCATTAGTTGCACAAAGCACATCAAGACGGTACTGGATTTCTTGCCATGTTGGCTGTAGCATCCCCTCATCAATGGTGGTATCAGTGATCCTCTGCTTTAGATTAGTGATGTCCCTTTGTACCTTTGTTCCATACACCATATCTTTAACATATCACTCCCCTCCACTTCTTTCTATGGGGTTATCTGGTGAACGAGGGGGCCAGGGAATTTGGCCACCCTTTCCATTCCACCGCTCTGGAAATGTTCAACAGGGTTCATTTAGGCCGGGTGCACACTAGTGTTTTCTTCTGCGTACTGGCGCATGTTATGACGCACTTTCTGGTGTGTGTTGTAGCATATAATTGTGTGGATAGAGAACACATGTAGTACGCACGCAATGCATAACGTGTGCTGAAGACGTCCGTCATGGAAACACCAAGGCTTTTGCGCTAGGATTGACGCGACGTTGGCTGCGTGCTGAACGTCAAAAGCCCATTTATTTATTTTTTTCAACTCAAATTCAGTTTTTACAACGTGCGTCAAAATTCACGCATCATCTGGCGTCTACAAATCTGTCATAAAGTGCCTACTTTAGAAGAAAACTCTAGTGTGCACCCGACCTTAACAGTAGCTCATCAACAGGATCTGTGAAATGCACGAATGCAATGTGATAAAAAAAAACCTTGATAATCACGGAGTACATAGAACAAATCTGAAGATCTCTCATCAATTGCCTTTGTAATAATTTTCACTTATCTGTATTTTCATTTGCCTTTTTGTAATACATTATTAAAATTGCTAAAAAGACTTTATGGTGTGTGTGTCACACTCTGCATTACACACTCTGCACTTGGATCTATTCAACATTAAAATCTATGTCACCGTTTCGCCTCTCAGACCTGTTTTTAGAGACCATTTTATCTCCTCTGCTCTGAGATTTAAAACAGATTATATATATCGATCTCGATCTATCTGTATCTGTATCTTCTCCATAACGCAGCGGAGTCCTGCGCGCCCGTCCCGTCTTTGGTTACTACGCTCTGTTTACCCAGGTTTATAGTGCTGCAGTGTATTTTCGTGCTGTCAGGCAGGTGAAACCCTGCGTTCCCTCTTTCCTGTGATGGATCTAATCCGCTTCCCCGTGGACGGAGGATTCGTTGCTGACTTTTTTCTTTTTTTAATTCTGTGCTTTTTATTTTATGTCCGAGCTAGGCGTTTGGAAATTCATACCTGCTTGGTTGTGTTTTTTTACTTTAAATTAGAAATGCCTAAAGCGCACCTGTATAACATTTAAAAATAAATTAATTAAACGGGGGAAAAAAATGACTGGAATTATACAGTGAATAATTCATTCTCTCCCCGCAGAGTCGGCGTTTGGCCATGCTCTTTGCTGTCATCTTAGCTGTCGAATGTCACAATGTTTCTCTGGAAGGTCCTATGAGATTGCGGCAGTTGTTGCAGTTTTTCACGTGTGCAATAAAAAGGGGGCATTTACAGCTACAGGATTAGCTTTTTTTTCTCAAAGTCTGCAGACTTCACTTCAGATCTACATGCTTTTGCTACACTTGTTTGTTCAAATCGTCTGGTCTTTACTCTATGTACACTGCTACGGATTGCGTTGGCGCTTAATAATCAGGAAATGTGCAAGGATGGGGTTGGGTGAGCTGACATTGTTTTTATAAAAAAAGTTCTTTATTGGAAAGCATAAAGGGTTAAGAGCATATTTTACTGCAGGACCAGTGATTTTCATTTTTATATACAAATTCTGACTCTCCGCATGGCGTCAATTTTCCTATCGTGTACTGTGACGCCACACGCCATTCTGTTGTTTGGTTCTAATTGTACATTTCAAAACATGCATATATGTAACAATATCCTCTCTCATAAAGCAAATACAAGTGTAATGTGAGCTGAAAACACTTTCCTCTCACCTAGTTTTAACTGGGAACAAAAGCCCGAAATACACATGGCCAGCAAAGTTATATAAAACATGGTGAACTGGTCACTAAAAATAATGATATAAGCCAATGATATTAGAAGCCAGGCAACACTTTGCATACAGAGTTTATCTGGATTATTATTCTTTATAGTGCCAGCATATTCCGCAGCGCTGTACAATAAGCACAGTATAGACAGGGTTACAATACATTGAACAACATTTGACAAACAGTACAGGAGGAAACAAGGGCCCTATTCCCGTGGGAACTTAAAAAAAAAAAAAACCCAGAAGGGGTGAGAGATTGCTCGCTGCTCATGCAAGATCCTAAAGTGGGTTATTCTGATTTTGTTTTGTCTTGTTTTTTTTTTAATTTTGTTTTTTTGAATCCTCAGTGTGTTTCTAAAATAATATCCGGGAATAAGAGGTTCTGTAACACCGCAGGGAGGGTAAAAATCAATGTCAGACGAAACCGATTAGGGTTAAGTGGGCTGTGTGGTTTGGGCACAGAATGTATATTATTAATGACCGTTAAGCAATTGTTAAAAGCACAGAAACCCGTCTGTAAATTGTAAAATTGGGAGATAATTGAGGTGGGCGGAGCCAATGCACTTTGCAAGTTGAAACCGTCCTAATGATGTGGGCAGGATGGTCCGTCTTTAAAGGTAGCCTCGTTAGCATCCTCAAACGGATACGTTCATCAGCTGCATTAAAGTTCTAAGGGGGGACTTCTGAAATTGGGATATTTGGGCTGAAACAACTAATCGATAAGAATAGTTGTCAACTGTCCATTATCGATGGAATCTATATTTGTGTACAGCACACACTGTCAGAGTTAAATGTTAGAAGCTCAGACTCTGCTTTGGAGCTGATTGCAGAAGACGTGCCACTGCTTTGCTCTGTATGGTTTAGTTCTAGGGTTATGCCAGACTTTCAGGGTTATTCAGAGAATCGAAGCCACCGCACGTTCAGTGATTTTTCATTCTCTTCAAATTCGGTGCGATTTGGTGATCCCATTTTGGCGACCCTGCGGTGTATTCAAGCACCACAGGGTCGCCGTAATGCAGGAAATTCGCCGAAAACGCACTGCAAAACGAGGGCAAACGCACACCGAAACCCGCAAAAATATCTGGAAAAACCCGAGCAGGAGCCGATCACACGCAGCACAGCTGCCGGAAAAAGCTGACACCGCAGACGAATGGAGTGAATAAATTAAAAAACCAGTACGCTTGAATGTTTGAAAAATGAAACGCTGTTTGCAAAGAAACTACTGAGCGAAAATGTCTGAAATTTACATGAGGTCCAATGAATGATAATAAAAAGGGCTGTTACAGAAAAAATAAGTAAACTTAAAGATCTTAAGATCCTAAAAAATCTAGACTCTTTACTGCAGAATATTATAATAAACGCGTTATTGGATATTGAATTAAAACGGGAATATTTTTAACATTGAAGCCTATGGGATTCGCCTGAATAAACCTGCCAAATGAAACCACCGAATGGCAGGACATTCCGGGAACCTTTCCCTGCTGGTTTGTTCTCGGAATAGCCGAAGCAGTGCTTCTCTACGGGGATTTCACTGCCCTCTAACAGCCACCGTATGTGCAGGCCATTCGCCAGGATTTGGCGAATTGCCTGCTCTCTGGATAGCTGAATGGCCAAGAAAGGTAACGGTTCCCTTTCGGGAGCCATTCGGATCTCTTTGAATAACCCTGTTAATCATCTTGATTCAGTTTACAACTGTGGCAGCGCTATAACCCAAACCCTAGGATACTGTCACTGGGTATAGGCTTTGTACCACTGGTGTTTTATCCTTGAAGCAAGAATCCTGTGCCCCCACCCCAACCTGCCTGCCCATCCCCTTTGATCTGCAGTTGCCTTTCTCTCCCTTTTCATCTGGTCCCTTTCCACAAACTACAACTCGGGTCCAGTCTTGTAACAAAACCCACTCTGTCTTACACTAGGGTCAAGTCACTTGCCCAAACTCCCTCACTTCCACCTCTGGACCTTCCTCTCCTGTTGATGAAGTTATTTTATAGGGACGCTCTACGCACCCTTACCTCTTTAGCTTATGAAAGTGGTCAGGCTGTGTGGAGTGCGCCCCTCTCCTTCTCACCCCGCTTTCATACTGACACAATGTTGATCTGTGCGCTCAAAGCAGCGTTCGTTAGGGGAGAAAGCAGACATGGGCTTAACCTCCGCACGCAGCATCAATCCATCGTTGTAATCGGGTGTTTGTGCAATTTGCGTATGTATGTAAGAAAGTTATGTACACTACTCAAATTTGTTTATAAAAAAAAAGGGAGGGCAGGGGTTGATATTTTTTTACGTTCTTTAAACTTTTTGTCCGATGAATTGATTTAATCAAAAATAATCGGCCAGCTAATTGATTATGAGAATCGTTAATTGCAGCCCTATATTATTTTAAGTGTGAGCTCTGCGATTCTCATGACTTCGTAATGCGGTGTAACGGACTCCTTTCACACGTTTTGATTAGAAATCCTTTTCTGGCTTTTGTCACTCTTGATATTATCCCATCTTATGTGAGCAATTTTTTTTATTTTTTTATATTAAAGTGCTTTAAAGTGATATTCTATTGAATACAGAACCCTTTTTTGCTCTTAAATAATTGGGCAGTTGCTGATGCCAGCCTGCTTAAGCCCATGTCTGCTTTTTCCCTTAACGAACGCTGCTTCGAGTGCACAGATCATTCATTATGTCAGTATGAAAGCGGGGTGAGAAGGAGGGGGGCGCACTCCACACAGCCTGACCACTTTCATAAGCTAAAGAGGTAAGGGTGTGTAGAGTGTCCCTATATAATAATTTCATCAATGGAAGGTCCAGAGGTGGAAGTGAGGGAGTTTGGGCAAGTGACTTAACCCTAGTGTAAGACGGAGTGGGTTTTGTCAAAAGACTGGACCTGAGTGGGAGTTTGTGGAAAGGGACCGGATGGCAACTGCAGATCAGAGGGGGGTTGGGGTTGGGGTGGTGGCACAGGATTCCAGCTTCAAGTAAGGATAAAACACCAGTGGTACAATGCCCATACCCAATGACAGTATCCTAGGGTTTGGGTTATAGCACTGCTACAGTTGTAAACTGAATCAAGATGAGGGGGGTGAATTTACGCACCTTTTCGTCCCTTGCCACTTGCTGCTCCGCCTCCTCTTCAGGCTCGGGACTCCCGAAACCGGATGTCGCCTGAAGCTTTTATGTGCAATTCGCGCTCTTGCGCAAATTTGTGTGGTGCAAATCGCACACCGCTACGGGACTTGCACTTTATGCACAGAAATTCCGTAGCGCCTGCGCAAAACAATCGAGCTGGACGTGCAGATCTGATGCATTAGTTGCCTCTTAAAGGCTGCAAGGGTGATCAGAGAGGGTGATAGCGTCATGCTCTCCACGTGATGACCTCACTAGCGACTGATCTGGTGACAGGCAGCCGGGAAATTCAAAATCCCGGCTGCTGGTGACGCCCAATGTTTCCTCCCGTTTGGGGAGCTCGGGGTTGGGTCTCTTCTCACATCCTGAACACTATAAAAATATTGGTGTCCTTTTTAATAAAGTGTGTTTTTTTTTTTTTCTTATTTGAGCATTAATTCTGTTAGGATAATTCTTCATGAATTATCCTTTCAAAGAGTTTTTCCCACACTGGCCTACCAGTGGCATTAAAGTGCCCAAGGCCAGTAGTTCTCTGTACCTGTGCTCTGAAATAGTGAATTCATCCCTGTCGGTGTTTGCAGAATGATTGTCAGCCGCACCAAAGTGTCACCGAGCATCAATCTAATTTGCAGGCCCAGTGAGATGCCGCGTCCCTGCAGGAAGGCCCAGCTGGGTGCTCATATAATTGAAAGCTGCAATCTGCCTCCCCTGACCTTGCAAATCAATATTTAGTAGTTTCAGGTAATGCTATTCAGCGATCTCATTAATGCGGGCACTGTGTGTTTTTGCCCAGTACCAGAGGTTTAGCTGCATCTGATAACTGGGTAACTTTCTGTAAGCTTCAGTGAAAGCCAGATTCGGATGTTCATAGAGATGTAACAAACCCAGAAAAGCTTGCAAAGGAGAATACAGTGTATATTAGTGTATGGAACTGCAGCTCATCCAGTACCAGCAGACCTAATGCTGGGTTGGAACAGGGCTCTCGATATGCTACGCATAACAGGTAATTGCTGCTCACAAGTGGAGCATTTCTTCTTGAGACGTTTTCAATTTGTGCTTCACTACCAACCCCGTTATTTGGAATATAATCTAACTTTGCATCCCATGTTTGAAATAATAAATGTGAACAATGGAGTAAAATTTAGTTTTTGCACAGACCTTGTTGTGAGATAATTAAAATAAGTTAGAAATGAACTTTTTGTGACTGTTCTGAACTCCTAGATGGTGTCCCTTATCTGGCACAATGTCACATGGGGTCTGAATTATCAGCATACAGGCAGGACCAGCACCTTACTTGCAATACCACAATACAAAAAAAACAGTGACTCAATCCTCCTTTTCCTACAGAGCACCAGTTATGGAATAACCTCCCAGACACCATCAAATCTTTCCCCTGTCTAAAGTCACTGAAGAGCTCCTTACATGTTTACAGGTGCATTCCTTATTGAGGTATGTTAGTAACATAGTGACTATATACAGAATGCACCTGTAAACATGTAACATAGTGACTATTAGGGATGCATGATACCACTTTTTTAAGACAGAGTACGAGTACCGATGCTTTTGTTCAAGTACTCACCGATACAGAGTACCGATACTTTTTTTTTTTTGTCATGTGCATGCTTTCCAATAAGAACAGACCTCATATAAAACTGCCCCCAGCTCATGGATACTGCCCCCAGCTCATTGGATATGCCCCCCCCCAGTTCACCTGGAGCTCTCCACGTTGATACTTACCTTCCTGGGCGACACCAGGAAAGTCTTTGCGCGTTGCGCTCGTAGGAAGGACCCCAGCTGCGATCACGTGGGACCATGTGATTTCAGCTGGGGTCCTTCCAACTAGCGCATGCGCAGAAGGCTTTCCCACGTCGCCCAGGAAGGGAAGTGTCATCGCAGAGAGCTCCAGGTGCCTGTCCGACTGCTCTATCGTCATTCGGACAGGCCCTGCAGCTGCTCACCGCTTTCATACTTGCCTTCCTGGGCGACGCCGGGAAAGCTTCTGTGCGTGCGCTCGTTGGATTGACCCCAGCCGTAATCACATGGTCCCACGTGATCGCGGCTGGGGTCCTTCCAACGAGCGAAGACTTTCCCGGTGTCGCCCAGGAAGATAAGTAGGAACGCGGTGAGCAGATGCAGGGCCTGTCCGAATGCCAATAGGGCATTCGGACAGCCGCCCCAGCCCCTCGGATGCCGACAAGCCGGCTCGATGCCGGCTTCCGGTATCGGGAAAAATATCAGGGGTACTGCACGAGTACCAAGTACTCCTGCAGTTCCCGGTATCGGCACCGATACCGATACTAGTATCTGGGTAACCCTAGTGACTATATACAGAATGCACCTGTAATCATGTAACATGACTATATACAGAATGCACCTGTAAACATGTAACATAATGACTATATACAGAATGCACCTGTAAACATGTAACACAGTGACTATATACAGAATGCGCCTGTAAACATGTAACATAGTGACTATATACAGAATGCGCCTGTAAACATGTAACATAGTGACTTTCTTACATGTTTTCTGTTAATCTGTATTTGTGGTTTTTTTTTATAATATCTTGCATTTTATTACTTTATTTCTGTAACAACCTTAACATTTCAATGTTCTTGATCCCAGGACATACTTGAAAACGAGAGAAATCTCAATGTATCCTTCCTGGTAAAATACTTTATAAATAAATAGCCTTTGTGTCAGATGCAGTAAATGTGCTGGAGACGGATAATGAAATGGTCATCTCCTGTTTACAGTGGTTTGTAGTGATCAGAATGAGATTAGCAATGCAATATCTGGGTGTGCTGCATAATGCCTGTGTATGGCAATTACAGCAACACCTTGTATCTGTATGTGCTGCATAATGCCTGTGTGTGGCAATTACAGCAACACCTTGTATCTGTATGTGCTGCATAATGCCGGTGTATGGCAATTACAGCAACACCTTGTATCTGTATGTGCTGCATAATGCCTGTGTGTGGCAATTACAGCAACACCTTGTATCTGTATGTGCTGCATAATGCCGTGTATGGCAATTACAGCAACACCTTGTATCTGTATGTGCTGCATAATGCCTGTGTGTGGCAATTACAGCAACACCTTGTATCTGTATGTGCTGCATAATGCCGGTGTATGGCAATTACAGCAACACCTTGTATCTGTATGTGCTGCATAATGCCTGTGTGTGGCAATTACAGCAACACCTTGTATCTGTATGTGCTGCATAATGCCGGTGTATGGCAATTACAGCAACACCTTGTATCTGTATGTGCTGCATAATGCCTGTGTGTGGCAATTACAGCAACACCTTGTATCTGTATGTGCTGCATAATGCCTGTGTATGGCAATTACAGCAACACCTTGTATCTGTATGTGCTGCATAATGCCTGTGTGTGGCAATTACAGCAACACCTTGTATCTGTATGTGCTGCATAATGCCTGTGTATGACAATTACAGCAACACCTTGTATCTGTACTGTACAGGGATTTGCACTCCTTACAACACCCTGAATCTTATCCCTATACAGCAGCGACTGACCCCACAGCTCTCCCTGTATTCTGACAAACCCCCAGCTGCTGGAATGTCGCAGTAATGTTCATCAACATTTTGTTACAGTGAGGTTGAAGCTGCTACAGTGTTTTCCAGTATTGCAGAGGGACATGTGTGATTTTCATTACCCCACAGGGGGTGCTCTAATTTTTTCTATATGCTAATGAATGCTTTTCAATGAATTACAATTGAAAAAGCTAATTCCCAAAAAATGCAGAGCTAAAGTCCTGACCCTCAGTGTGCGTCTGCAGAGGGAGGAAAGGTGAGTATTATTGGCCTGGATATAAAAAAAATAATTGTGAAAATATGTTCAGCAGCTGCTAATAATTCCAGTTATTTGAGAAGGAATGGGGGGGGGAATAAATAATCAAGAAAAACACTTTCTGTGTAACAGAGTAGATGGAATGCTGGTTTTTCCAGCGCCGTCATGTGTTTTTACATCTTGCACCTCGGTCCAGGAAAGCATTTGTCGCTCGGTGGGATGTGTAAGGAAGCAACAACTGACATCTAATGGCTAAGATTAAACCATCAGGTGCCACATTAGAGTGTGTCAAAAATGTAAATGTATATAATGACCTGCAGATGGTGCCGTCTGCTGGCCAAATACTGCTGCTACAGCCTCACAGTGCAGATTGGGATATGTTTGGTTTACAATATCTGTTTGTTGTTGAGACTAATTTCAAGCTGTTCCCCCCCCCCCCCCCCATATCACACTGTTGCGCTGAAACCTAGGGGTCATATTTTGGAACCCAAATGCAATGGCTCCACCTCCAAATGCAAAGGCTCCAACTGGTGCCCTGACATGGAGTATAGTTGATTTGGCCCCACAGTGCCTTGAAGAATGATGGCTATATTAGGGCTTGACAAATTTGCTTTGCATCTAGGAGCCAGCTACAAAAGTTAGGAGCCAACGTTTCGGCGAGGATTCGCCTTGATCATTTTATAGCTTGAACAAGACCAAAGGTTGGGAACCTGCCTCTGCATCTGGGAGTTGGTTTGTACTGACCCAAATTCTGACTTTAGCTGCTTCTATTTATTTATCACTTTGTCATCGGGTGCTTTTTGCTGTTAGGTATCTTTTGTGCATGTGTTTTGGCTACTGTTTTGAGCCTAGAAGTGCAGACCATGGCTTCAAATATCAGTTTGGCTGCTCTGAAACAGATATGTATACACGTTTTTACATGACTTGACAAATTTGCTTTGAATCTAGGAGTCAGCTTCAAAAGTTAGGAGCCATCGTTTCGGCGAGGATTCGCCTTGATCATTTTATAGCTTGATAAAGGAAAATCCTCTCCGAAACGTTGAACCTGCCTCTGCATCTGGGCCTTGGTTTGTACAGACCCAAATTATGATTTTAGCTGCTTCTATTTATCACGTTGTCACCTGGTGCTTTTTTGCGGTTAGGTGTTTTTTTGTGCATGTGGTCTTTTGGCTACTTTTTTGAGCCTAGAAGTGCAGAGTGTTACTTCTAATATCAGTTTGGCATATATAGATAATGAGGATAGATGTTAGCATCTGTACATTGTGACGTTGCGATATTTTTATTTTCTTTGCTCTTTGTCATTGGACACCCTATTTACCCACTGCAGACACAGACCTAAACACTCACACTCTCTTTCTCTCTCTTTCTCTCTCTTTCTCTCTCTTTCTCTCTCTTTTCTCTCCTTTCTTCTCTCTTTTCTCTCCTCCTTCTCTCTTCTCTTTCTCTCTTTTCTCTCCTCTTTCTCTCTCTTTCTCTCTCTTTCTCTCTCTTTCTCTCTCTTTCTCTCTCTCTCTCTCTCTTTCTCTCTCCTTCTCTCTCTTTTCTCTCCTCCTTCTCTCTCTTCTCTCTCTTTCTCTCTCTTTCTCTCTCTTTCTCTCTCTTTCTCTCTCTTTCTCTCTCTTTCTCTCTCTTTCTCTCTCTTTCTCTCTCTTTCTCTCTCTTTCTCTCTCTTTCTCTCTCTTTCTCTTCTCTTTCTCTCTCTTTCTCTCCTTCTCTCTCTTTCTCTCTCTTCTCTCTCTTTCTTCTCTCTTTCTCTCTCTTTCTCTCTCTTTTCTCTCCTCTTTCTCTCTCTTTCTACCTCCTCCAAGTCGAAATACTGCTTGGTATCCTGGAAATGAGTAGATGGCCAGTGGATGTGACAGTCAGCAAAGCTCATATAGAGTGACCACTAGAAAAGCACAGATCACGGGTTCTTGGCTGTGGATAAGCTGGTTTATATACGCATGATGCCAGCCGTGTGTTTTGGTCGCTTTGCAGAGCCTGCAGCTCTGTTTCCGTATTAGGAGTCCTCTTGGCAAAACAAAGTGCTGCATTATTCACAATGTGACGCGTTTCACCGCTGTAACTGCTCTATGCCTTGAACTCGCGCTAATGTTTTGGTATATATTACAGGTTTTTTTTTCTCTTATCCAGTTAACCCTCCCCTTGTTGCCCATGACCTAATCTTGAAAAACCTGACCTCACAGATTGGTATACAGTATGTCTACAGTTAGTTACAAGTGCCGTAGCGCTGTACCATGGGACCACCCGTAACCACTTCTGACTTAGGCCATACTAACAGCCCAGACTATTGGCTATTTAAAATAAAATATATAATTCTCTACATGGTATTAATTTACATCAGGGATCTTAAGCCCCGCCCCAGATGTTGATGCCCACCAAATCCCAGAATGCATTAGATGGCCAGAGAGTCATGGGTGTTGTAGTTGACGAATGTGGGGGTGGGGACAGAGTTTGACATTCCCTGGTTTATTTGTATCTAATATGTAATGATACCAGTGCACTGATAGTGAATATAATAATCAGAAGTATCTATTATGATGGGAATAAAAATGACCAGACGGGCCCTCTCTGCGGAGGAGCAATTCTTATATACGACTCATCCGATCGGCCTTTCCATTAAAGGGACCCTGTATTGAAATTTCGCTTTTTATGCCTTTAAATAATTGGGTGGATCCTGCTGACGGCCTCTACTCAATTATTACCCCCCCCCCCCCCCCCCGTGATTTTATTCACTTTTTGTCCCTCTTTGTGCTGCTGCTCCTCCACTGCAGCTCGCAGTCCAAACCCAAAAGTCCCTGAAATGTTACCGTGCTTTTGCACAATTTGCGGTACCTACACTATGCATCACAAAGGGACTCACACTTTACGTATGTGTACATGTGTTTGTACATGGCGTTCAGAGCTCAGATTTAGGCTCGGGTTAGACGAGTGCACTGATTTGCGCACAGTAACGGATGCACTTGGTAATGGATGAGATTGTGGTTACATTATATCAGTTAGTTTTGACTGATTTTGAGAAGAATAAAAAAACCTGCATGCAGGGGTTTCTCTAATCCATGTAGCTTTTTCACGTCTGTCATTTTGGCGTCCGTTGCAACATGCATCGCACGCTGGTGAAAAAGCAAGCATGTGCTTCGCGTGTTGTTCTCTATTGACTTCTTTGAAAAGCTACGATGGACAGCAAACCGTGCGGTCAGACAGACACAAAGTGCGCTCGTCTGACCCCAGCCTTATTAACTTCTTAAAAAAAAAAAAAGAGCGTATTTTACCAGGAAAGATACGTTGAGATTTCTCGTTTTGAAGAGTGTTCTGGGTGTTGAGTATTTTAACGGTTTTGACCGATGTTCACCTTTTACACAAAGTCTGTATTTTAATGGCCTGGGTAAGAAGCGATCTATATACAAATTGTAAGATATTAGCGGGCGCTTGGACACCTCTTGCTCTGACGCTTTTTCTGGCACTGTAATTGTATTTGTATTTGCCCTACGCGGTCTTTTTGGCGGAAACCTTTAACCCCATTGTGCAAACCCAGGTATCTGGCGCCGCTCTATTCTTGTAAATTCTCCCAGCTATTTTTGGTTGTGCTTTGACAATTCAAACATGTTCTGCAGGTTCCAGATGTCTGCACGTGTCCGTGTTACGCCATGTTTTACTACAGCATACAGCTCGGTTAATTAGATGCTGCGCTCTTAAAGCGGCATCCCATAAACAATAAATACAAGGGAAAAGGGCTTGAGAAATGTCTTGGCAGGACGCCTTCCTCAAAACTGGAAGGACGAACATTTTCCAGCCAGTCTATGCTCCCTCATAAAACACGTTGCAAAGCGTTTACTTTGAAAATGATTTACAATTATTGTATATATAATATATATTTTTTTTTTTTTTTTTTAGTTGGAGAAAAAAAAATAATTAGGGATTTGGGTCAGTCTTCCAAATGCTTTCCAATCAAGGCTGCCATCAGGTGGGGGTACTGTCGGTTTTTTTTTTTTCTTACTAATTTGGTAAGAGGCCCAATTAGTAACGGCCTCTACCCAAGTGTTTTAGCAGATTTTATTCACCTTTTTGTCTCTCGCTGCACCGTCGCTTTGTCTCGGACTCCTGAACCTGGAAGTCCCTGAAGCTTTTCTGTGCAATTTGCGTTCCTAGAAGACTTGTGTGTAGTGTAGGACCCGCAAATTGTGCACTTTGTGCGCGGACGTTCTGTAGCACCTCCACAGGATGATTGGAGCTGCTTACACATCGGCTGCCTGTCTGAGAACGCTCACTGCTGCGATTGGTCTCAGCGAGCGATGTCGGCTGATGTCACTGACCTGCAACTGGGAAATTCAAAATTCCCGGCTGCTGGTGACGCTGGGTGGGGGTGGAGAAAACTCCTCCACTTCACCTGGTGTTTTCTCCAGATGGGGAGGGGGGGGGGGTCAGGCTTGGTAGTGTCCCTCGAAGTTTCCCTTTCATGTATCCTAAAGTCTTTTTGAAAATGTTGTTGTACTTGATGGGTAGAAAGAGGGGGCACCGTAAGGGGTTAAATATCCCACCTCTCACCCCTCCTATTCAGTTTTAGCTTACAGTAGCTCCTGATTTCTGGTGTGTGTGTGTCCGCCCATTGGCTAATTACAGATTGTTTTAGAAGGCGTCTGGTCTTGCTCCGATGAACAGGTTTAAATACAGCTCTGGTTTAGCTTCTGCGACTCTGCCGATACAATACGATATTGTTTCAGTTTTTGCGTTGACACCGTGATGGTTCCCTGGGATGACTTTGTTGTGGGCTTTGTGAGCGTTTGTAATTTCCTGCTTAAATGAACATTCTGCTGATGTCTGTTTCCTCAGTGAAACACGGCTTACGTTTTGTGCATTATTTTACCAGCTTCCAACTAAAGATAAAATATATCCTTTCATCCAGTTATTAGGGTTTGGTGTTAAAACATGTTGTAAGCAAAGCTCCCTCCATTGTGCCCTCACCCTCCTTCGCACCCTTGCCCACACAATACACGGACTCTGTGCCTGTAGCAGGAATGTGTGGATTCTGGCCTCCGGACCGGGGACCAATGTGTCAAAGCACAACATTAGGCTCGCCCCGTCTCTCTAGTCCTTCAAGAAGTCTCTGAGCACGCATTACTTTAGAGAAGCCTATCTGCTTGCTCCATGCCCCCCCCCCACTCATTTCCTGCTCCGCTTTCCATTCAGCCCTCCTGCAACCCACCACTTCACTTACCCTATTCACCCTCACCTAATGTCACCCCCTCTCCTTAGATTGTAAGCTCTGGAGCAGGGTCCCCTCTCCTTAGATTGTAAGCTCTGGAGCAGGGTCCCCTCTCCTTAGATTGTAAGCTCTGGAGCAGGGTCCCCTCTCCTTAGATTGTAAGCTCTGGAGCAGGGTCCCCTCTCCTTAGATTGTAAGCTCTGGAGCAGGGTCCCCTCTCCTTAGATTGTAAGCTCTGGAGCAGGGTCCCCTCTCCTTAGATTGTAAGCTCTGGAGCAGGGTCCCCTCTCCTTAGATTGTAAGCTCTGGGGCAGGGTCCCCTCTCCTTAGATTGTAAGCTCTGGAGCAGGGTCCCCTCTCCTTAGATTGTAAGCTCTGGAGCAGGGTCCCCTCTCCTTAGATTGTAAGCTCTGGAGCAGGGTCCCCTCTCCTTAGATTGTAAGCTCTGGAGCAGGGTCCCCTCTCCTTAGATTGTAAGCTCTGGAGCAGGGTCCCCTCTCCTTAGATTGTAAGCTCTGGAGCAGGGTCCCCTCTCCTTAGATTGTAAGCTCTGGAGCAGGGTCCCCTCTCCTTAGATTGTAAGCTCTGGAGCAGGGTCCCCTCTCCTTAGATTGTAAGCTCTGGGGCAGGGTCCCCTCTTCTTAGCTTGTAAGCTCTGGGGCAGGGTCCTCTCTTCTTAGCTTGTAAGCTCTGGAGCAGGGTCCCCTCTCCTCTTAGCTTGTAAGCTCTGGAGCAGGGTCCCCTCTCCTCTTAGCTTGTAAGCTCTGGAGCAGGGTCCCCTCTCCTCTTAGCTTGTAAGCTCTGGAGCAGGGTCCCCTCTCCTCTTAGCTTGTAAGCTCTGGAGCAGGGTCCCCTCTCCTCTTAGGTTGTAAGCTCTCTAGCAGGGTCCTCTCTCCTCTTAGGTTGTAAGCTCTGGAGCAGGGTCCCCTCTCCTCTTAGGTTGTAAGCTCTGGAGCAGGGTCCCCTTTCCTGTTCCTTGTGCTCTTCCATTGTACAGCGCTAATGAATTTGTTGGTGCTTTATAAATACTTGTAACTGTAACTCTAGAAGAGAATTGGCAGAAGTGGGCACCCAGGGGTTAACGTGTCTAGTGTCTTGGTAAAATGTGTAGGAGTTTGTGTCAGTGATCTATTGTTCGTACTTTCTATCGCTGTCTGTTCACCTTTTTGATTTGATGTTAATGTGTTAAATCCATCTGTTTTAAATTAATCGTGGTTTCTGTACCTCCTGGAGGAATTCACATACGCCTCATGTAGACGGTAAGGGTTTTTCAGAAATCTGAACTTGCCCCAAAAATGCACTGAACAATGAATTTCCCTATACGGTGACATTATGAGGCTATTCCGAGAGGAGGCAGGTCACCAAATATTGGCAAATTGGCAGAAAGTACAGTGCCTGTTCAACGGCTGGGAAATCCCCCATAAAGAAGCAATGGTTAATCTATTCAGACACCGAACAGCAGAGAAATGTCAATGAAATGCCCTGCTGTTCGGTGATTTCATTCGGCAGGTTTATTCAGGCGAATCCCATAGGCTTCAATGTTAAAAATATTCCCATTATTAAATATCCAATAATATGTTTGTTTTAATCTGCGGCATAAAGTCTTTAGGATCTTTTTTAGGTGTTTTTCAGGATTTGTTTCTGTAGAAATTTTGTCTCTCAGTTTATTATTTTTTCTGTAACAGACCTTTTTATTATCATCCATAGGATATTATCTGTAAATTCCAGACATTTTCGCTCAGTAGTTTATTATGTTTTGTTCTTTTCAAACTGCGTTTCAGTTTTGACACTTTCAATCGTGTGTTTTTATATATATATATATATCTCCCTTATTGGCCTTTTCTGTTCGGATTATTTTTTGTTTTCCTCCGGACGCGTGCGGCGGGTTTTATGCGGTGTTTTGGATCAATCTGATATTTCAGATTGTATCAGCGGCTTCTCCCTACGCTTCGGGGTCCCTGCGGTGAATGTTGAATTCATCTGTGAATTTGATTTCCCCGAAGTGCAGTGAATGAAAGAGCTCCGGAATTCCGGTGATCTGTGAATAACCCTGAATGTATCTGTGGATTGTGTCCTTTTACAAACACCCGGTTTCTCAATGTATCCTCCGTGTATCCTTCCTGGTAAAATCCTTTTATTTTTATTTAAAAAAAATAAAAATAACTGGTCTCCGTCTAAAAGATAATATTCGTCCCTGCACTAAATTCTGTCTGGTGTTTGGGGGAAGATGCATAGAATTATACAGCACTCCTCCCTCAAGCTCTGGTTGAGGGTTGTGAAGGACAGAAAAGCTGCTGCTGATCAGCTTGTCTATTGACAAGGGACGGGCGCTGCAACAGGTTTGAGTTGGGTCCACAAGCCGGAGACAAGTGAAGCCCAGTTGCTGTTACACATGTGTCCTCTGCTTCCTGCCTTCTTACTGTTCACTACAAACTCCTGAGGTTCTGAAAATGGGAAAACAAACCCCCCCCCCTTCATGTGTGTATTAACATTCTTTCCATCCTGAGCCGTCAAAGTGTTAATACACGTGACCTCCGCTTCCTGCCCGTGTCCTGGAATAAGTTACAGTTGAACAGGGACTTCACATAAAGCCTATCAGCCCCGGAGCCTGATGCAGCTCGTCAGCCAATCGCAAACCCTTTTCTATTTGTAGTTTTTTCGTGTCGTTTTCAGTGCCTGCGTCTGGCCAATGACACGCCGCCTGTTTGCTGACATCATCGGCCAGCCTGTTCCCTCCAGCTGCAGAGAGATGCCTGTTTCCTTCCTTCCCCCTTTTTTTTTTTTTATTTTTATAACTAAAATGGAGATCTGAATCCCTTCCTTAAGGAGTACGCCGCTCCCCCCCTCCCTGATTGTTACCCCCCTGGTTTGATGTGGACATGTAATAACACAGGCAGCAGGATGGTAGTAGATGCAGCCAATTCGAACGGGCCCTTTCAGCCTGCAGCCCTTCTGTACATTCGAGGTGAGTTGCATTTTTTTTTTTCCCCTTTACTTTGGGCTTTTTTTTCTCTCGGTGGTTTTGCATTCACGGCACTGTAACGTGTTCTGCTTCATTAATAAATGGCTGCAGCCGAATGGTAATCAGGAAGCGCCCAGGCAGATTAACGCTTTGTTGTCCCGCACGGGGCGTGAATGAAATACAAGAAAAAGCTTTGCCACCGCTACATGTTTCATGTGTTCTAAATCCTGGCAAGGAATCAGGCTTTGCTGCTTTTTTTTTTTTGTCCCCCCCCCCCCCCTCTTCGGTCTGCTTCCCATCCCCCTCCAGAGCTCTGCTTATGTCAAAGGATGTGAAACCACCATGGAGGAAGGTGCCTGGGTGGGAGGCAGTCTGCCCGTCTTCTAGATTGGATTTATTTACTTCCTTGGGTCTGGGCAGCTCGTCGCTGTGCTGAGTGGTTTTCATTGCATAGTGATTTATATACATGATATTCATGCCTTCGTTTACAAATAATGTGAACATGGTGTCCACATCCTGAACCCTAACCAATCGGTGTATGAATGTTTTTTTTAGGTGGCTTGTTCAAATTTTTTTATTTTTTTATAAAGTATTTTTACCGCTGTGGGGCATGTAGCTTGTCCATTAACACCTAACCTGCCAGTTATCAAGATAAAACGTGAAGTATATACACTGTGAGGCATGTAGCCTACCCATTAACCTATAAAATGCCAATAATCAAGGGAAAACATGAAATGTATACACTGAGGCATGCTGCCTACTCATTAACTCTTAAAATGTATTTATTTAGTATTTTACCAGGAAGGATACATTGAAATTTCTCTCTTGTCAAAGCATGTCCTGGGTTCAAGAACATTGAACTGTTACATATAAAATGCAAAGAAGTATCAGTCTTTGGCCAAAGACTGATACTTCCTTGCATTTTATACAGTTGACAATAGGAGTGTTTGAACCACCTCCTGGGAGTATTCCAGCACCCCATCTTGAAGTTGAGTATCACTCTCTAATCCAGTGTTTCCCAAAACTGGCCTCAGGACCCTCTAACAGGCCAGGTTTGCAGGATATGTGAAGCACAGCACATGTGATATGATTTGCTGCTCAGTGATTGCAGGATTCAGTCTGCATTTCCCCAAGGTGATCTGCAAAATATGGCCTGCTCTAATATATATATATATATCACATTTACAGAAATACAAAGTAATAAAATGCAAGATATTAAACAACACAAACAGATTAACACAGAAAATAAATATGTAGGAAATAGTCCCTTTTACATGTTTACAGGTGCATTCTGTATCGCGGTATATTAATTGATATCTCTTAAGGGACTTTAGACTGGGGGGAAGATTTGATGGTGTCTGGGAGGTTATTCCATAATTGTGGTGCTCTGTAGGAAAATGAGGATGCACTTTCTTTTTGTATTGTGGTATTGTAAGTAAGGTGCAGGTCCTGGATTGGAGGTTATAGGATGGGGGAAGCAGCCTATTCAGGTAGGGTGGTAGCTTCCCTGAAAAGCTGAACACCAGGTTGGAAAGGTGAGGGGTGCGTCTGGATTCAATCGACCAATTTAGCTCTTTAACCCCTTAGTGACCTGGCGGTTTTACACAAATCCGTCTTTTAGTGACCGCTGCTGTTTTTACGTTTCTGCACTGTTAGTGTTTAGGTCAAATTTTCCTCTTACTCGTTTATTCAACCCACACATATTATACACCCCTTTTCCCGCCATTAAATGGACTTTCTAGAAATACCATTATTTCCATCATATCGAATAATTTACTATAAAAAAAAATATGAAATATGAGGAAAAAATGGTAAAAACACACTTTTTTGTAATTTAATCCCCAAAATCTACAACCACCCAAAAGGACCCCAGCTAAATAGGTTTAAAATTTTGTCCCGAGACTAGAAATACCCAATTTACATGCGTTTGCTTTTTAACCTTCACTGCTTAGACAGTTCACCTATGTGCGCTGCGCTCATTCTGACCATTTTGTGCTATTTATGTTTAGATGACAGCCTAGGTCCTATTTAATTAAACTTCCCCCCCCTCCCCCCAGACAAAAAAAACTTTTAGAAAAACAAACATTTTTTTTTTTTTATTTAAATTTTTTTTTAAAACCAAACCTGGTCATGTTTGGTATCATTTGAAAGGCCATAATCAGGCCTTTCAAATGATGGCAAATATGACCATCTAGCTGCCATGGATCGGGAGATAAAGGGATCCTTAGGATCCCCTTATCTCTACATGGCAGCTAGAGGGTTAACTGGCCCACTGACATACTCACACATATGGTGAGGTTGTCAGTGGGTGGGGGGGGGACCTGGAGGCTTGGCTGACATCCAATGTCAGCCCCCCTCCAGGTTTGAATCGCGTTTTGGCGCCAATTGGCGCCGCAACGTGATCCGGCGGCGAAATGGTTAATGCCATACACCGCTGGAAAGGGGAGGCTCTCCCCTCTCCAGCGGTGCAAACGGCATCTCCCTAGCTTCAATGGTTGGGGAGATAGAGGGCTCCGAAGGAGCCCCCCCTCCCCTCCATTGAAAAGCATGGGGATGCCTGCTGATGACATCACCACGCAGCGTGGCGACGTCATCAGCCTCGCCTGCCCATGTAAATCACATGGGCAGGCTTCCTCCCTGCCAGATCGCCGTGGGATCCGACGAGGGAGGGGAGTATCGGGCGGGAGGGGGATTAGGCGCCGCTGACGTACCCTGTACGTCCGCGGGTCTAAGGGAGACCCGAGTACAGGACGTACAGGGTACGTCAGAGGTCCTTAAGGGGTTAAACATGTCACAATGGTGGGTCATGTAGTTACATTGTAGCACAAAGCGACAATGAGTTATACAATGTAGTAAGTTTATGAAGGGGTTTGTGGGCAGCTGCATACAGTACATCTCTGTACAACAAATGCTTATGCCAGCTATTGAATAATCTGCTTTCTTATGGAGTGGCTCAGGCAGGATTGTGCACTTGTGTGTGTGTGCATATGTTTTATCAGTTGGGAGCCGGTTTAAAAACTGCAGGAGCCAGTCATAAATCTGTGGAAAAAAAATTTAAATTAAATAATAAAAAAAAACGCCATGAAAAGTATTGGCTATTGCTTTTTGTAGGATGCAAAAAACTGTGTGAGCGAGACTTAAAATTTTCGAGGTCAATGGCTTCCTAGCTGCTACGATCAGTAAAATCGTGATAGTGTGTAAAATCGTGATAGTGAGGTAATTCTTCCTTTCCTTTTTTATTTTTTTAAATTAATGTGACAGAGAATTATTGTCTTTCTACATTCTCATTCCTTTACGTATCTCGGTTTCACAGTCAGTCGTGCAGAGTTATTGAGCTGTATACAATGAAAACAATTCAAAAGTATCTCTTTATTTCAAGCTTACTGTTCAAAGTTGTGTTTTGCATAATTAAAGGTTTTAAAGTTGTTGGTTTGGAAATGTTGTGAAGCCTTCGGTTTATTCCTGTGGTTTGTGTGTGTATTAGGAGACAAGCTCACTTGTGCTCCACAGGTCGAGATGGTCCAGTGCTCCTCCGGCCAAGGTGATACTCCACCAGTAAAGAGAAGGGCACTCCAGTGGTCGGCATACCCTTCGGCTAGTTACCATACCAATGCTATGTGGCAACAGATCGGGTCAACATGTCAGTTTAATAAGACTTTTTTATTAGGAAGTGTGTGTATTTAACTCCTTTAAATCCTCCCCCTTGTTCGCTCCAAAAGGAGGACCGACGTGCTGTGCCGCTTCCATCTGCGAGGTCTCCTACAACTTGCTCCAACCATAAACAGAAAATTACTTGAGTGAGACGACCCAATGTTCAGGGCAACTTCAGCAGATACTTGGCAACTTCCATCACGCAGACTGGCATAATATTCCAAACAAAACAAAGGTGTTTTGCTCACGCAACAAAACCACATTATTCCAGTTATCTGGATGCCTTTACAAAGCCATGGTCGTTTCTTCTGGCTAATATTTTTTTCTGCCCCTTTACTGATTCCCAACGTCCTGAAGAAGACGCATCAGAAGCAAACTTGGACGATTTAAATTGCTACTTTTGTAGCCTAAGAAAATTTTGGATTTATTTTTTTCTTGGGCTAATGTCAGATGAACGCAGTCTGAGCGCACTCTACGTGCGTGGACAACGGACAGACGTTCTGACGGAAGATACTGTAGACGCCACACAGTCCGTTTTTTATGACTGATGTAGGAAAAAAGGCAAACAGGGGAAACAAAATTTAATATGTAAAGGCATTTTGTGTGTCAATGCGCTGCGTCTGGCGTTTCATCACACAGAACGCTACGTGGACGTGGCGCACTCGGCGCGTCCGTATTAGCGGTTTTACGTTCTTGCGTCGGTTTGCCACGTGCGTTGTGCGTGCGCAGTTCCATGCGGACGCACTTAGCATGTGGGTCTCTATTGATCATGATTCTGTGCTACGATGGACGTTATACTGTGCAGCAACACAGATGTGATCACTGCGCTCATCCGACACGGGCCTTAGTCTTTCCAAAGGCACGTTTTGTAAACTTCCTGCACACATTGGGCTACCGGGACACATTCTGGATCCTCCGTACTGAAATCTGAGGGTAATGAAGAAAATGTGATCCATATTTTGCTACAATAAATCCTCGAGTAACCACATCTATTGTGTTTAGAGGAGAACGTTTCGTTCCTGGTCTTTATTGATGCACTATGATACTTTTTATTTTGCAATTAGGATTTACGAAAGGGTTTGAAACCCGAATAATCAGGCCAAGCGTCCTGTAAGAGGTCTGACTGCCATCATAAAAACCTGCCTGCCATGTCACTGCAACCTCTTTCAAGGAGGGTCCTAACCTAATGAAGCCAAAAGTTGCTTTATAAGCAGTCACATGTCCGTCTGCTTCTTTGCTAAGAATCAAAATGTCCATACTGTCTCTTAGCGGAGAAGCAGCAGGACGATCTGTGGTCGCTTATAAAGCAACTTTTGGCATCATTAGGTTAGGACCCACCTTGAAATAGGTTGACGTGCTGGGTGGGCTTAACACTTTAATGTAGGGCTGAAACAACTAATCGATTTAAAATAGTTGTCAACTATTTTAATCGGTGTAGATTAATCGTCCTGTGTAAAGCACACACTGTTTAGAGTCAGACTGAGTTGAACGTAAATAACCTCAGCTTTTGGAGCTGATTGGAGAAGACGCTCCGCTGCTTTACTAGGTATGATTTAATTCTAGGGTTATGTCAGACACAACCAGTTTGTTTTTATTCGGTTTACAACGGTAGCAAAACTAGAACAAACAATAGGATACTGCCACTGGGTGAAGGTTATATGCCTGTGTTTAATCCTTACTTGAAGCTGGAGTCCTGTGCCACCACCCCACTCTCCCTGCCACACCCTCTTTGGTCTGGGAACTGCCATTCCCACCCTTTGGTCTGGCTCCTTTCCCCAAACTCACTCCCACACTCAGATCTGGCATTTTGTCCATACCCACTCCCTCTCACACTCACATCAAGTCACCTGAGTAAAGTCACTTCCTTCCACCTCCAGTCCCTCCTCCCACTCCGTTTTGTTCACGAAATTATTTAAAAAAGGTACACTCTACGCACCCTGACCACTTTAGCTTATTAACCCTTTCGCTGCTGAGGCTTTTCACACCTCTGTGCTGAGGTCATTTTTACCGGTTTTGCTCATCATGTTTAAACGTGTTTTGAAGGCTTATTTTAGTATATTACCCAGACATATTATATATCGTTCTTTACCGTCAGACTCGGTAGATTCATAATATGTCATTATTATATGTATACGTTATGTCTTGTCTGTATATTATAACAAAAAATGCAATAAAATATGTATTTTCAATAATTTTACAACGTGTAAAGTGTTCTTTTCACATTTTAACATGCGAGCAATTGCGGTTATATTTTGTATGGGGTGCGCTTGTTAAAAAAATTAGAGATGGGGTCTCGTTTTTTTGGGGAAAATTACGCGATTTTTAACAAACGCACCGCATACAAAAATCGTTAGTGCAGCATCATTGTTCACATTATAATTGAAATGGGAACAATATTGCTGCATTAACGAACCAAAAAAAAGAAAAAAATGATTTTTTTTTTGTTTTTTTTAAAATCTATTTTTATTTAATTTTAATTTATTTTTTTTTAAAAACTTTTTTCACATTCGAGTTTGGTATCATTGGAACGGCCATGCTCTGGCCGATCCAACCATACCAAACATTAACCCCTAACTGCCACGGATCGGGAGATGGGGAGCTCATTGGAACTCCCTATCTCCACCGTTGGTGGCAGTTAGGGGTTAACTCTAGGACTGGCGTCATCGTGCTATGCACGATGACGCCAGTCCTCAGGGGGAGTTCCCGGAGGCTTGGCCCACATCCAAGATGTCGGCCAGCTCCGGGAAAGGATCGCGAACCGGCGCTTTTCAGCGCCGATTCGCGATCCAGCTCCCCAGGGGTTAATGCCAGGCACCATTTGGAAGGGCAGGCTGTGCCCTTCCAAATGGTGCCTGGGTTAACCCCCGCAACGCCGCTGATCGGGAGGGAGAGAGGTCCGAAGGACCTTTTCCCCCCCCCTCCCTTTCAGGCGCCTCCTCCGCACATGCGGGGGGGGGGCCTGAATTAGGTGTCATCGCGCTGCCGCGATGACACCTAATTTCAGCGGTTCCGGATGCCGGGCTGACATCGAGGATGTCAGCCCGCACCGGGGGGCCAGCGATCGGCCGGAACCCGGGAGGACGCGCTCAGCGCGTCCACCGCATACCAGCAGTAATGCGGAGGACGCGCTGAGCGCGTCCTCTGCATTGAAGTGGTTAACCCCGATTTCATGCTGACATGATCATCTATGACCAAGTGCTTGTAGCCGCATTCATTTGAGAAAGCAAACATGGGCTTAAGCTGCGCATGCAGCATCAACCCATCCCTCTGACTAAGCACTCGCATACCTTGTGTGCAAAGTACACAAGATACACAATTTGCGTATGTACGTACAAAAGTTACGTACACTACGCAAATTATGAAAAGGGGGTGGGGTTGTCGTTTTTTTTTTTTTTTTTACTTTACATAAAATTCCTATTTTTTTTTTATTTTTTATCCGCTGAATCAATCGAAATAATAATCAGCCAACTAATCGATTATGAGAATAATTTAGTTGCAGCCCTACTTTAATGGCTATTATAGTAAACTAAAACCTCAGTTTTGTTTGGCATGGAGCCATAGGAATAAGCACAAATGACGACTTATGTTTTATGCATGAAGTGGGCAGGATACTCCTGGTTAACGCAGCCGCCCAGGTAGGGAACAGTGTTTGAAACAGCTTTTTGTGCGTAGCTTAAAAATACGGCCTATAATCATAGAATGCTTTGCCCCATTGAATCTGTCTTAAATGCACTTTGACAGTTCCCTGTGAACCTTTGCGCTGTCAAAATATTCTTCAATAAGAGACCATTTTTTCCTTACGGTCGTCTTGATGGCCACACGAGCTTCAAGCCCTGGATTGTGCATCCATTGTGTGATATTTTCCTGTCACTGGGTGCATCCATTGTGTGATATTTTGTGTTGTAAACTGCCCTACCCTATAGTATCTTTCCATCACTTTCTCCTCACTGTGTGGCTTTGCCCATAGAATGGAGTGAATTGGTCAGTCACGACTCACATCCTTGTATTGTGTGGTATGTATTCAAAGGACATCACCAGGGGGTAGTTTAGAAGCCGTGAAGCTCCCATGTCTTGGTTCATTCAGCTGCCAGCTCTTAGCTCAGTGTAGCCTAGAGAACAATAGACCCCTGCTGCCTTATCTAAACCTTCCCTACTAAACCTCACTGACTGTTTACTGCTGTTGTGTCTCTTCAGCATTTAAGTAAAGCGTTTGCACAGATTTTGGTGTTGCATCGTGGGAAAAATCCACAAAATGGAAACGAGATAAAAACTAGGGTTGCACCGGTACTAGTATCGGTGCCGATACCGGGTACTGCAGGAGTACTTGGTACTCCTGCAGTACCCGCCGATATTCTCCCTGATACCGGAAGCCGGCTTGCCGTCATCCGAGGGGCTGGGGCGGCTGTCCGAATGCTCTATCGGCATTCGGACAGGCCCTGCAGCTGCTCACGGTGTTCATACTTACCTTCCTGAGCGACGCCGGGAAAGTCTCCGTGTGCGCTCGTTGGAAGGCCCCCAGCCGCGGCCACGTGGGACCATGTGATCACGGCTGGGGGCCTTCCATCGAGCGCACGCGCAGAAACTTTCCCGGCGTCGCTCAGGAAGGTAAGTATGAACGCAGTGAGCAGCTGCTGGGCCTGTCCGAATGCCGATAGAGCATTCGGACAGGCACCTGGATCTCTCCGATGATACTTACCTTCCTGAGCGACGTCGGTAAAGTCTCTGCGTGCGTGTGCGCGCGCGAAGGCCCCCAGCCGCGACCATGTGGTCGCAGCTGGGGGCCTTCCAACGAGCGCATGCGCAAAGACTTTCCCGGCATCACTCAGGAAGGTAAGTATCATCGTGGAGAGTGCCGGGGGGGGAAGATCCGTGAGCTGGGGCATATCCATGTGTGAGCTGGGGCAGTATGAATATATATATCTTGGGGGGGGGGATATATACATGTGAGCTGGGGGCATTTTTATATGGTCTGTTCTTATTGGAAAGCGTCACATGACATTAAAGAAAAGTGTCGGTATTATTATTATTCTTTATAAAGCGCCAGCATATTCTGCAGCGCTGTACAATAGGCACAGTATAGACAGGGTTACAATACATTGAACAGCATTTGACAAACAGTACAGGAGGAGATGAGTGCCCTATTCCCGTAGGAACTCACAATCTAGGAATCTCGGTATCGGTGAGTACCTTTTAAAAAGTATCGGTACTCGGTCTTAAGTGGTATCGGCGCATCCCTAATAAAAACCTGACTTTCCTTTTTACCTGCAATTACTTTAAAGGGGGGAAAAAAACCAGCAACATGTGTTTTACAAAGCGGTTTAATTTGTTATGCACACGTAATGTTAGTGGTAGTGTCCTTCTAAACACTGCAAGCCGGACTCGCCTCTGAGCTACATTGTTAAGCTGAAACATCCTCCTGACCGCTATGTATCGGTCTCTAGACTTGATCTCACGCTTTCTGGAAGTGCTGTGTCATCACCTTGCTTTATATTTGTGCATCACGATTCTGGGCTTGTCCTCTCTGGGGCTTCTATGGGCTAAAAGAGAAGGCGCTTAAAGCCCCCCCCCCCCCCCCAATATGCCGACCTGCTTGGAGACCAGGAGGAAGCCATTGGTCAGTTCTGCCTCTGCACTGGAGGAAGAGATCTACAGGGAGTAAGGATCCCTCTATTCTCCTCCAGCCAAGCTCCTTACATGTGGTTTTTAATTTTCCATTCTCGATAAGACCCTCCCTCGTCATTCTAATACATTTCCACCTGTAGATAATGAGCCTTATAAAAATCTGTACCTGTGTACTATGAGCGGGAGGAACAATCCCAGAAGTAAATTGTTTACAGGGAAAATATGATTTAGCTGCACCAGAGTGACACATCCTGTGGCTTCATGAAATCATTTTTTTTTGTAATTTTCAATTTTTATTAGTCGCAGAGAATCAAATTGAAAATGGGCCGCGCAACCACAAAGTCCCAGACACATTGGAACTTTTTAAAAAAAAAAAAACCACGTTGCTTAACTTTTCGGTCTAGTGATCTTCCCTCTGTATTTATGCGTTTATTTGGAGTGCACCAGGACTCTGAGGGGCGTCCTTCAATGATGGAGACGAGGTGCATAGAAGTAAATCCACAAGTTAGAAATGAAAAACCACGTGCATAGAGTCTCCATTATATAGGAATTAAATGGAATATCACCACTTCAGCGGGTCACGTCTCCTGCAATCACCAGGTTGCTGCCACTCTTTCATCTCTGATCAGTATGGGAACTTTTTATTTTTTTATTTTTTTTTTTAATCACATTGATAAAATAATTCCAAATTTTATTGTGGCTTAAAAACAATTATAAACTATGCTACAATAATTTTGGAATAACTATCAATTATTTTTTTTAAAAAAAAAATCGATTTTAAAAAACTTCCTAATTTATTGTAGCATAGTTTATAATTGTTTTTAAGCTACAATTTTAAATTTGGAATTATTTTATCGATTTATTCTTTAAAAAAAAAAAAAAAAAAAACGAGCTGTGCTGTAATAGCAGGAAGGAGATGGGCAGCTGGTGAGGTTTTGCAGCTCGCTCACGTTGCCATCATTAGGTGTGCGCTAATTCTGGAGCTGTCAGACATACCTGCCTTTTTTGGCTTGTTGGTTTTTTTTTTTTTTTGTGTTGTCTACAGAGGCCTTCTTGCCAGTCATGCTTCCTCTTAGGCCTGAGTAATCGATCCGCACCGCATACACTGCAGGCTTACCCAGTTAAGCCGGCGAATCAATCCACATTAGGTGACCTCCAGACCATGGGAAATTGCCAGGGAACAAACCGATATAAAACAGACCGAGCCGGTGCAAACGAGTTTAAAATCCTCCTCATGCTAGGAGTATAGAAGACCTTGCGACATCCAACATGTGTACTCGGCTTCATCCTACAGGAGGAATTCCATTCTAGATTTATTGGTTTGTGCCGCAGACTGAGCCTCTTCTTGCAGCATAAAGTGTAAACTCCATAGAAATAAATTACTCTAGGTATCCTTTATTTGAGAAAGTAAAATTGTTTTCCCTCTCCAGCGACACAGAATGATGGGCAAGATTTTAAACTTCCTGTCCACCTAATCTTACTGATGTTGAATATTTGAGAATTTTGGGAAGGTCCCTGTGCAGTAAATCACCCATCAGATTTGTTGCTCATTTGGTTTCAGAAGTGTCTATTCATTTATATATTGTGTGCAGTTAGTGCTTTGCTTTTACGGCACATTTCAGCGATTCCGTTTTTTTGCTGAAAATACAAAGAATTCACTGCTTAGTGAATGGTCACTGTATTTTGCTTAAACTGGAGTCGCAGAAGTAGATGTCGGTGAAAAAGTGCTGAATTGGCATTGATACGTTTCAACAGCTGGGGGGGGGCAGAAAGCCTAAATAGGTGCTTAAATCAACAAAATGTGTCTAAATGATAAATCTTTAATCTTGTAACGGACTTTTTTTTAAGGTATTTTCTAAAATAAACAATGTTGAGAAAATACAGTTTCCTAAAGTAAATTTTGTCTTCTAATAAAAATCCAATAATTCAATTTATTGCATTAAAACCTGCTGGATTCAGCTGTTTAAACCGGTTGAAACACTGAAAATCTGCATTTCGGTGCAATTCATCGTTCTGTGACTAGACTACGCAATGGTCTTCTATGGGACATTTTGATGCTGCCTTTTATTTGGTGAATTGACAGCTTTTTGAATAGACGAAGGTGGAATTCGCTATTCGGAGGTCAGTGAATAACCCCTATAGTGTTACAGACATATCTGAACATATTAGGCCGTCGCTGTTTGCCTAATGAGGCCAAGTTTGGGGACGATTTGTGTTTTTTGTTTTTTTTCTCCCCATGAGGCTTGAGGTTGGGTAGTTATGGTCTTGTGGCTCTGTTTCCTTTGGCTTAATATTCTATTACAATACATGATCTTGGCATTGGCTCCTTTTAATATCAACTCCTAGATTTAAATTACTCATAGATGTTTTGTAACTACATTTCCATGATGCTCGATGAACCTAATGAGCAGCTAAATGCCATGGGAGATGTAGTTCCAAACCACCTGAAGGGCAGTTGACCCCTGCTGTAGGACATATGGCATCAGACATCCAGGGGTCCAAAAGACCCCAGCATTCTCTGCCAGGTGGGAGGGAATCCCCATTTCAGTTCATTTCACCACGCTCATGCGCAATAGTCTGAGCAGGGGGAAGTCCTACATCGAGGGCTGACGGCCAAATCGGCAGCAGACCGGCATCTACCTGTGCGACTGCAGTTAGCAAATTATCGCCAACTAAAAGACTTGTACCTATTATCAGTAATTTCCTAAATATCGGCTAAACCGATAATCTGTCTCCCTAATTTGTAGCCCAATCGGCAGCTTGGGATTTGCTTTGCCCAAGTGCTTAAAGATTAACTCTGGCTCCTGACAGTATGGATTTCTAATACAAACCTTATTACAATTTTTTATTTTTTTTCCCCTGGCTTTTAATTTCAGTTATAAAATTGCCAAGCTCTGTTCTACACCCGGAACACATTCCAAAGGTCCCTTGTCCTACTCCTGGGTACCTGCTCTTACGGTTAGAATTTTTACAGCTCTGGTTCAAAATCTCAATTCTTTTCGACAGTCGTATTAATTTGGCGTTGATATCGGTGCTGGACTTGCCATCATTACCAACGTGAGCCTCAAGACGCGGCTTGATGGATTACTGTTTGAACAGAGACCTCGTCGTTACGGGACATTCTAGTTATCGATTTTTAGAGAGACCCGATTTTGTGGTTCATTGCATATTTCTATCGATGATTTTTTTCTAGATTTTCTTTCCTATTTCTGAATTTGTTTTTAATGGGATTTGATTTGGAACATGCAAATCATTGAAAATAATCGTGGATGGGTCTTAGACTTGTGTGTGTTCAATATGCTCCAAATCTCTTAATGTAACTTGCCAGTGAATGGGTTAAATAAAAAGACCTCCTGAAGCGCAGTCACTTACCCCTCCCTCGTCACTATTAATAAGCTGAAGCTATAACGTAGCATTCACCAGAAAAGCACTGTGTCCCCACCCATCCTACAGATTGAGAACCTAAACTTAGGCCTTCCCTTGTTTTACAAACGTCTCCCTAGAAAGGAGGATGTGATGTCATATCTCTCCTTCCTGTAAGCCCTGGGGTGGGGGGAGTTGCAAGGAATGTCCGAGGGCCACCACTGAACAGTAGTGAACTGCTTGGCACTCCTTTTTTAAAGGGTTGCGCCAATGCAAAAATTGCACGCACTGTATCAGACGGGCTTGTTGAATGGTACCCTGGTGACGAGATGCTCGGTCGGAGTCCGGGCCCACTTGCAGTTTCTCTCGTAAGAGACTGAATTGTTTGCAAAATCGTTGGTGTTGGTCTTCCCATTGGGCCCTGTCCTAAACACATTTTACCTAACCATATTTCTGTAGAGGATGAAGGAGCGAGTACTAAACCTGTAATTTTATTTTTCATTTCCCAGCAGCCTTTGCTACAGATTTTGGGGAGAGATGCTGTGCTTCAGCGTTTGTTAAGCTCTTGTTTCCATTGTAGATTTACTTGTGCAAGAGCTGTGGCATAAAATAGCATTTGTATTCAAGTGGTATCTGTAGTTTGCTCTTTTTTATAAGTGCCTAGAAAAGTATTTTACCCGTGCTGCAGGGCTTGACAAAGCCAGGAGCCTGGTAGCCACTGGCTCCTAGAATCTTACTCCTGGCTCCTAAAATTTCCAGTTTATTTTACACCAATCTAAAAAGCCGCCTTTGAAGCCAACTAGATGTTTTAGATGCCAATGTTTTCTTCCTGTCCTACATTTTTAATGTAAATATATACAACTATACTGTTGTGTCAGTGTGTGGGTCTGTGTCTGCAGTGGGTAAATAGTAGGGCGTCTAATGACGACAGAGCAAAGAAAATAAATAAAACTATCTCAATGTCACAAGGTACAGATGTTAACAACTCAAATATATTTATATATAATTTTCAGAGCGGCCAAACTGATATTAGAAGCAACGGTCTACACTTCAAAGCTCAAATAGTAGCCACAACAGCAAAATGCACCGGGTAACAAAGTGATAAACAAATAGAAGCAGCTAAAATCATAATTTGGGTCAGAACAAACCAGCTCCCAGATGCTGATGCAAGGTTCCCAACCTTTCAGCGAGGATTCGCCTTTGTCAAGGTATAAAGGCATTGATAAAGGCAAATCCACGCCGAAAGGTTGGATCCTAACTTTTGTAGCTGGCTCCTAGATTAAAAGAAAATTTGTCAAGCCCTGACGTACTGATTGTTTTAGACTTTAGAAGAAGAAATGGGAAATTCAGGGCAGAGCAACACCACAGAAATTGGGTTATATCTAGGGATGCACCGAAATTTCGGCCACTGAAGATTATCGTCCAAAAATGGTGTTTTTTGGTTTCGGCCGAAATGGAGTTTTCGATTTCGAAGAAGAAAAAAAAACCTGACAATTTCCATTTCAAAATTGGGCTTGGAGGCCGGCCGAGCAGCCTGCTCGCCGGCCTTCGTTATCAGGCGAGTCCCCCGGCCTCCAGGCCCAGGTTCTCATGTCTGATTTTCGGTTTCGTATCGTTTTTCAGCCGAACCGATCCCGAATTTTCAGTATCGGACGGAAATTTTCATTTTGGTGCATCCCTAGTTATAGATTTTAAGCTCCGATGATCAGGGCCCTCTACACTTCTTGTCTCCTTTCCTTTGTTTGTGTCTTGCTCCCTTTGGTTATTGTATAGCGCTGTGTTAACTATTGATGCTATATAAATGATTTATAATATTAGGGATGCACCGATAGCATTTGGTACTCTTGCAGATGCCTCCGATCTCTGATTGGGCTAGCTTGCTGTCTGGTATCCGAGGAGCTGGAGCAATGCTCGGACCGCATTCTGCCAGGCCCCTTTGGCTGGCCGCATTCCAGCGAGCGTAGGTTGTAGTGCAGCCACTCACTGGTACCTCCAGCCACGATCTCGTGAACTCTGCCTAGATCTCACAAAGGCACGGCTTGGTGCCAGCGAGTGGCCCCATTACAACCTTTGGCAGCGGCCGCTTGGTGGAACGTGGCCAACCATAGGGGCCTGGCAGAATGCTGTTAGAGGATTCTGCCTGCCACCTCAGTGTCTGTATCTGAGGTCTGTGGTGTGTGTATATGTGTCTGAGGAATGACATGGGTGTGTATATATCTGAGGTCTGGTGTCTGGGTGTGCAGTGGGTAAATGCGGGGTCTGGCCATACATTTCAATATTAACGTAAACTGGACAGGCTTTCAGCAAAAATCCTAAATTATTTATTGGAAAGCCGTCCCATGACTTTAAATGTATCGGTACTTAGTTGGTGCAACCCTAAATTTAAGTAAGACTATTTTATTATTTTACCAAGATGGATACATTGAGATTTCTCTCGTTTTCAAGGATGTTTGTGCAGAATATTTTACTCTTTAAGGGCTTTCCTACAGGACTCACACATTGCAATTATTTGCTTCCAAGTCCAGGCTTGACCAGCCGTACATAAAATTCTCCAACACGCTGTGACTACATACCAAGCACACATGATTGACGGCCAGCTAGCTGCCTCTGTGACTGCGGTTTTGTTACTTCTGGAGGCTGTCGACTTATTCTTGCATGTAAAAGCTTGTTAATCGCCTAAAACACAAACACACGTGTGAAAGGAGTTTAAATGCCCAGCATTTGTGTTATGGTTCTATGGAACTCCTAACTTTTTTTTTTTTTTTTAAGGTTCTGGCATGAGTAACTCTGGGCCTCACAGGGTCCTGGGGGTTAGGGGTTTGCCTCGCAGGGTCCTCGGGGGTTAGGGGTTTGCCTCGCAGGGTCCTCGGGGGTTAGGGGTTTGCCTCGCAGGGTCCTCGGGGTTAGGGGTTTGCCTCGCAGGGTCCTCGGGGGTTAGGGGTTTGCCTCGCAGGGTCCTCGGGGGTTAGGGGTTTGCCACGCAGGGTCCTCGGGGTTAGGGGTTTGCCTCGCAGGGTCCTCGGGGGTTAGGGGTTTGCCTCGCAGGGTCCTCGGGGGTTAGGGGTTTGCCTCGCAGGGTCCTCGGGGTTAGGGGTTTGCCTCGCAGGGCCCTCGCGGGGTTAGGGGTTTGCCTCGCAGGGCCCTCGGCGGGGTTAGGGGTTTGCCTCGCAGGGCCCTCGGCGGGGTTAGGGGTTTGCCTCGCAGGGCCCTCGGCGGGGTTAGGGGTTTGCCACGCAGGGCCCTCGGGGGGGTTAGGGGTTTGCCACGCAGGGCCCTCGGGGGTTAGGGGTTTGCCACGCAGGGCCCTCGGGGGGGTTAGGGGTTTGCCACGCAGGGCCCTCGGGGGGTTAGGGGTTTGCCACGCAGGGCCCTCGGGGGGGTTAGGGGTTTGCAACGCAGGGCCCTCGGGGGGTTAGGGGCTTGCCACGCAGGGCCCTCGGGGGGGTTAGGGGTTTGCCACGCAGGGCCCTCGGGGGGGTTAGGAGTTTGCCACGCAGGGCCCTCGGGGGGGTTAGGAGTTTGCCACGCAGGGCCCTCGGGGGGTTAGGGGTTTGCCACGCAGGGCCCTCGGGGGGGTTAGGGGTTTGCCACGCAGGGCCCTCGGGGGGGGTTAGGGGTTTGCCACGCAGGGCCCTCGGGGGGGGTAGGGGTTTGCCACGCAGGGCCCTCGGGGGGGTTAGGGGTTTGCCACGCAGGGCCCTCGGGGGGGTTAGGGGTTTGCCACGCAGGGCTCTCGGGGGGTTAGGGGTTTGCCACGCAGGGCCCTCGGGGGGTTAGGGGTTTGCCACGCAGGGCCCTCGGGGGGGTTAGGGGTTTGCCACGCAGGGCCCTCGGGGGGGTTAGGGGTTTGCCACGCAGGGCTCTCGGGGGGTTAGGGGTTTGCCACGCAGGGCCTCGGGGGGTTAGGGGTTTGCCACGCAGGGCCCTCGGGGGGTTAGGGGTTTGCCACGCAGGGCCCTCGGGGGGTTAGGGGTGCCACGCAGGGCCCTCGGGGGGTTAGGGGTTTGCCACGCAGGGCCCTCGGGGGGGGTTAGGGGTTTGCCACGCAGGGCCCTCGGGGGGGGTTAGGGGTTTGCCACGCAGGGCCCTCGGGGGTTAGGGGTTTGCCACGCAGGGCCCTCGGGGTTTGCCACGCAGGGTCCTCGGGGTTAGGGGTTTGCCACGCAGGGCCCTCGGGGGGGTTAGGGGTTTGCAACGCAGGGCCCTCGGGGGGTTAGGGGCTTGCCACGCAGGGCCCTCGGGGGGTTAGGGGTTGCCACGCAGGGCCCTCGGGGTTTGCCACGCAGGGTCCTCGGGGTTAGGGGTTTGCCACGCAGGCCCTCGGGGGGTTAGGGGTTTGCCACGCAGGGCCCTCGGGGGGTTAGGGGTTTGCCACGCAGGCCCTCGGGGGGGTTAGGGGTTTGCCACGCAGGCCCTCGGGGGGTTAGGGGTTGCCACGCAGGGCCTCGGGGGGGTTAGGGGTTGCCACGCAGGGCCCTCGGGGGGGTTAGGGGTTTGCCACGCAGGGCCCTCGGGGGTTAGGGGTTTGCCACGCAGGGCCCTCGGGGGGTTAGGGGTTTGCCACGCAGGGCCCTCGGGGGGGTTAGGGGTTTGCCACGCAGGGCCCTCGGGGGGGTTAGGGGTTGCCACGCAGGGCCCTCGGGGGGTTAGGGGTTTGCCACGCAGGGCCCTCGGGGGGGTTAGGGGTTTGCCACGCAGGGCTCTCGGGGGGTTAGGGGTTTGCCACGCAGGGCCCTCGGGGGGTTAGGGGTTTGCCACGCAGGGCCCTCGGGGGGTTAGGGGTTTGCCACGCAGGGCCCTCGGGGGGGTTAGGGGTTTGCCACGCAGGGCCCTCGGGGGGGTTAGGGGTTTGCCACGCAGGGCCTCGGGGGGGTTAGGGGTTTGCCACGCAGGGCCTCGGGGGGGTTAGGGGTTTGCCACGCAGGGCCCTCGGGGGGTTAGGGGTTTGCCACGCAGGGCCCTCGGGGGGTTAGGGGTTTGCCACGCAGGGCCCTCGGGGGGGGTTAGGGGTTTGCCACGCAGGGCCCTCGGGGGGGTTAGGGGTTTGCCACGCAGGGCCCTCGGGGTTTGCCACGCAGGGTCCTCGGGGGGGGGGGGTAGGTGTTTGCCACGCAGGGTCCTCGGGGGATGTTCTTCAAAACCAATATAATTCCCATTACAAGGGGTTGAACTGGAAGGCCTGTAAATACAGAGTCATCTGAATCGGTACATCCTTTGTTTGAAGTTGCACTGTCCTGTGGATGATGACTGGAAGCATGCTTTCATCAAAAGGATGCTACCAGCTGTGTATTCCCCCAATTTTGAAAGTTTTGTACATGGTTAAGTGCTGGTTATGTTTTTAAAAGGTCTACATTCTAATACAGATTCCCAGCCTTCCCAAATAAGTGTATCGGTGCCGATACCGGCATTTGCACTTCTGAAAATGCCCCAATACCGCCCACGATGCCTGGAATCCAGCGTTGGGCTGACTTGCCAGTATCGTTGGGGCTGCTAGCGGAATGCATTACGAGCATTCCGCTAGCATTCCCCTCCGGCTGGCCAAATTACGTGGTCCTTCGAGCAGTCCTCTAGCTGGAGGCCGCGTCACAGCCCAGCAACCACTCGGAGGGGAATGCTAGCGGAATGATCTTAATGCATTCCGCTAGCAGTGAGGTCTGTGTGGGTTATACATGTGTCTGAGGTCAGGTCTGGTGTGTGTGTGTGGTCAGGGTATGTGCAGTGTCTAAATGGGGTATATGGCCATACATTTCAATATTAACATTAACCGGACTTTAAGCAAAAATTCTTTATTGGAAAGCGTCACATGACTTTAAAGTATTGATACTCTATCAGTGAGTACCTGAAAGTATCGGTACTTGTACTCGGACTTAGGTGTGCCCCAATACCACTTTTCTAATATACACACATGCAACAGACCTCTGAAGCATGTATGCCCGCACCAGACCTTGGACACTGGGGTGGCTGGCAGAATGCAGAAACAGCATTTTGCCAGGCCCTTCCGGCTGGCCACGTTCCATCTAGTGGCTGCCTGCATATGAAGGTTTGTAATACGTCTCTGCTAGGGCTGCGTTCCTGCTAAAAATGCGGATTTTGCGAGATCATGTATGAAGACCAGACCAGCGGAGCCGCTTTAAAACCTTCACATGCCGGCGGATGCTTGCTGGAACGCGGCCAGCCAGAAGCAATTGGCAGAATGTTGTTAGATCATTCTACCAGCCAACCCAGCCCCTCTTATACCACCTGGTAAGACAGCCCAGTGCTAGCTTCTGGTATATTTTAGAAGTATCGGGGGCATTTATAAGCGTACATGCTAGTATCGGTGCATCCCTAATCTGGAGCCTTGCTCTAGTCTAGATGGTGTCCCTTATCTTGCAGAATTTCATTTGGGATCTACATTTTTTGACATAGAAGACAAAATATATTGAATAAATGTCTGTATGCTAATACAGTAAATATGATTTAAATCAGTTGTCCCCCATCCCTGGTGCTCAGGTCCTCAGGGTTGGAGCACAGATTTAGGTACTGGTGATGTCGCCTGCTTATGGGGGTTTGTAGTGATCATAATGAGATTAATAGCAACGCAGCTTCCAAAAAAATACCAGTTACACTTAAAAGTACTTGGCACCAGCAGATTCCGTAGCGCCTTCCAATGGGGAAGCACAAACAGGTGGCATAATAAAGGAACAGATGGCCCTGCCCGTAAGAATTGTCCTGCTAATGCAGCACTTTGTACAAGTGCTCAGCCAGACATCCCATGAGTTTACAATCTAAGGGACTGAGGTAAGTGAAACAAAAGGGAGCAGGGGTAGTATGGTGCTAATTACCAGAGCGAGTATAGCAGACACTGCATAATGAAAGGGCAAGAGCTTGGGCATAAGGTTAAATAACGAGATGCAGCTGGAAAAAGGAGCCTATATAATTAGGATCAGGGCTGGGTGAGTGGGTGGATGGGGCAGACGGACAGCATTGGAGAGGATGGAAGTGTGGCTGTGAATTAGAAATAGAGTTGAGAGAGATGGCCATTGCACGCAAAGCATTTACGAGGAGCAGAATAAGCTAGCAGCTGCAATATGGTAAAAATTGCATTGAATACTGTTCTGCTGGATACAGAGGGAGAGTTTGCAGGGAGTATGGCTTGCTGTGTGTGATTCAGGGAGAGGATGAAAGTGAAGTGTGGCTTTCTGTATGTGCTGCATAATGCCTGTCCATGGCAATTACAACACCTTGTATCTGTGCCGCATAATGCCTGTGAATGGCAATTACAGCAACTGTATATGCCACATAATGCCTGTGTATGGCAATTACAGCAACACCTTGTATCTGTACTGTACAGAGATTTTCCCAGAACTCTCCCTGTACGCTGCTTTTTCTCTGGCTGTTGAAATGCTGCAGTAAAGTTTGAGCTTTGTGTTTATAGTGATGGTTGGAGATACTCCTTGTTGAGGGTGCCGAATTCATATAGCCCGACACCCTGGATATTGATATTCGTGCTGGGCTGGTACTTTTCATGCCGTTGTAGCACGATGGTCAGACTAGAATGCTTGTTTTTCCTTGACAGCTGCTGAAATTTAGGGCAGCTCATTACCAGTGTGAAGATTCCCTACATTGGACTCCCTGCCCCCCCCCCCCAGACAGGACTCCGTGGTGATGTCAGCAGCTCTTCTCCCTGTCTGAGAGGGAACAAGAACACTGAGGCTATGCGTGCACCTAGAGGTCATCACTGTCGATGCGCTAGGATGCGTGTCGACGGGGCTGCAAAGCACGATCCTCCATAGGAGGATCGCACTCTGCAGCCTTGTAGAGGGGGGCAGGTGGGTGTCGGGGGGGGGGGGGGGCGCGGTGCATTAACTTCTCTTTAACGCACTAGCGTGCGTTTAAAAAAAACCGCCCAGTGTGCCCCCGGCCTGAGGGTGCCAGCTTGGAGTCAGAAGCCGACAGAGTGGGTCACTTGAAATAAAAAGATGGGGTCATGCTAAGGTCTAGATGTTAGACATACAGAGCTTTTTTTTTTTTTTTACCAGTAATTATTCTGTAGCTGTGGGAACTGGAAGGTGAAAAATCTCCATATTATGTGCCAAAAAGTTATATATGAAAATAATATTCTTTATTGCAAAGTTCAATATGGTTAAGAAAAAACACTGGGAACCCCTGTCCATTTCTACGGAAATAAAGAGGCGTATAAGGACAGGTACCGCCAACATTTCAATTGAACATTATCAATCGGCCTCGTTATCTGTCAAATGATGGGCACTTGTCTGACCTGGGTTAATGTTCAAAGCAGATATTCAATCTCACTTGTGCAGGTCTGGCAAATCAGGGCTGTTGGCATGTATGCAGAGAAGCGCAGCTATCAAACTAAATACTCCTTAAGGTTATTCACTGACGGTGTTTCACGTTGTTGTAGCACCAAGTAACACCAGCATTTCACAAAAGTACAATTGAAAGCGGTACAAAGTGACGCTATCCCTGTATACACAGCAAAGCTACAGAGTGACACTATCCCTGTATGCACACAAAGCTACAGAGTGACACTATCCCTGTATGCACACAAAGCTACAGAGTGACACTATCCCTGTATGCACACAAAGCTACAGAGTGACACTATCCCTGTATGCACACAAAGCTACAGAGTGACACTATCCCTGTATGCACACAAAGCTACAGAGTGACACTATCCCTGTATGCACACAAAGCTACAGAGTGACACTATCCCTGTATGCACACAAAGCTACAGAGTGACACTATCCTGTATGCACACAAAGCTACAGAGTGACACTATCCCTGTACAGCAAACAACAGCAGATGACACTATCCCTGTATGCACACAAAGCTACAGAGTGACACTATCCCTGTATGCACACAAAGCTACAGAGTGACACTATCCCTGTACAGCAAAGCTACAGAGTGACACTATCCCTGTATGCACACAAAGCTACAGAGTGACACTATCCCTGTATGCACACAAAGCTACAGAGTGACACTATCCCTGTACAGCAAAGCTACAGAGTGACACTATCCCTGCACAGCAAAGCTACAGAGTGACACTATCCCTGCACAGCAAAGCTAGAGTGACGCGATCACTGTATGCACAGCAAAGCTACAGAGTGACACTATCACTGTACAGCAAAGCTACAGAGTGACACTATCCCTGCACAGCAAAGCTAGAGTGACGCGATCACTGTATGCACAGCAAAGCTACAGTGTGACACTATCCCTGTATGCACACAAAGCTACAGAGTGACACTATCCCTGTATGCACACAAAGCTACAGAGTGACACTATCCCTGTATGCACACAAAGCTACAGAGTGACACTATCCCTGTATGCACACAAAGCTACAGAGTGACACTATCCCTGTACAGCAAAGCTACAGAGTGACACTATCCCTGCACAGCAAAGCTACAGAGTGACACTATCCCTGCACAGCAAAGCTAGAGTGACGCGATCACTGTATGCACAGCAAAGCTACAGAGTGACACTATCACTGTATGCACAGCAAAGCTACAGAGTGACACTATCACTGTACAGCAAAGCTACAGAGTGACACTATCCCTGCACAGCAAAGCTAGAGTGACGCGATCACTGTATGCACAGCAAAGCTACAGTGTGACACTATCACTGTACAGCAAAGCTACAGAGTGACACTATCCCTGCACAGCAAAGCTACAGAGTGACACTATCCCTGCACAGCAAAGCTACAGAGTGACACTATCCCTGCACAGCAAAGCTACAGAGTGACACTATCCCTGCACAGCAAAGCTACAGAGTGACACTATCCCTGCACAGCAAAGCTAGAGTGACGCGATCACTGTATGCACAGCAAAGCTACAGTGTGACGATATATATCAAAGCTACACAAGAAGAGTTGCATTTTTACTTTTAAAAGTCGAAACGCGTCAAGCTTATCAAGCCTAGTGCCATCCTGGTGGAGGGGGGGGGGGTGAAATTAATGCAATTTATTCCCGTAGTGCCCTACATGTAGACATGCAAACTAATGTTAATAAAATAGTGTTTCAAGAAGCCCCTCCCCACAGTGAAAACAAAAACTCGCCGTTACTCCACTAAACACACTGCCAGGGAGGAACACCACTACACAACATCACACAACCACATGTGGCACTAAGAACTATTGGTTTGGCTGCCACCCTGTGGTCACATGACATGCTGCAATGTCAAGGAAACGGTAGCGTGTCACCGTATAGAGCAGAGGCAGCCCTGTGCTGGAAAGACAAAAGCAGGGCTGTGAAACTCATGGCCCTCCACGTTGATGCCTGGAATTCCCAGAATTCCATAGAAACATGTCGGCAGATAAGAATCTTTCGGCCCATCTAGTCTGCCCAATTACATGGATACTTTACCTGGATTTATCTTTTGTTTAGGATAGCCTTATGCCTATCCCATGCTTGCTTAAATTCAATTACTGTTTTGGCCTCTACCACTTCAACTGGAAGACTGTTCCATGTATCCACCACCCTCTCAGTAAAATAATGCTTTCTGATGTTTTAAACCTTTGCCCCTCTAATCTAAGACTATGTCCTCTTGTTTTGCTATTTTGTTTCCTTTTAAATATACTCCCTTCCTCTACCTTGTGGACTTCCTTTACGTATTTAAATGTTTCTATCATATCTCCTCTGTCTCGTCTTTTTTCCAAGCTGTACATGTTAAGATCATTAAGCCTTTCCTGGTAACTTTTCTCCTTCAAGCCATACACCATTTTAGTAGTAGCCCTCTCTGAACTCTCTCTAAGATGTCTATATCCTTCTGGAGATACGGTCTCCAGTACTGCACACAGTACTCCAAGTGAGGTCTCACCAGTGCTCTGTACAGTGGCATGAGCACTTCCCTTTTCCTACTGCTAATACCTCTCCCTACACAACCAAGCATTCTGCCAGCATTTCCATCTTTCCTGCTGCTCTATTACATTGACTACTTACCCTTAGATCCTCTGAAATAATAACCCCTAAATCCCAACCCTCAGATGTATCAAATATTCTATATTCAGCCCTTGGGTTTTTACGTCCCAGGTGCATTATCTTGCACTTATGCACATTAAAACTCAATTGCCACAGCTCCCATTTTTTTGTTTAACGAGGCTGATTGAAATGTTGGCGGTGCCTGTCCTTATACGCCTCTTTATTTCCGTAGAAATGATGGACAGGGGTTCCCAGTGTTTTTTCTTAACCATATTGAACTTTGCAATCAATAATATTATTTTCATATATAACTTTGACCGCTATCGCGTATTCCCGTGAAAATATACGTCCATTCGTTTGAACAGACTTTTTCACGGATGACACGAAAAATGCGTTGGTCTGACCCTAGCCTAGTACAGGGTATAAATCTAAAACGAAAATACTAGCAAAGCAATATTTAATGTTGCAGTATTAAGGGGAAAGTGCAACTCCAGATTATCCCCATAAAGACATTTATTTCATACTTGGTAAGTCATAGGAGCCAGTGTCTGGTTTGCGTCTAGAGGTCTGCGCAGAAGAATCCTGAAATACAGTAGCCAAACGGTAAGATTTTTGGGGCCATGGCTAGCTTGATCTGTAAATCTTTACCCCCAGACTCCTTGGCTCGACAATAGCTCTACAAGCAAAATGTGATTCAGCAATCCTGAATGAAATCTTTAAATCTGTTCCCGGGGCTTATTTATAGTCCTGAGAATCCGCGCTCACGCGCTGCTGTCATTTACCACCTTTTCGAGAGCGCTTGGCCATCAATGGTTTCCTGGCAACCGTGACGAAGGCTGTAATTGAGTTTGGCAATGCATTGTTTACTCTGATGAACTCCGCTTGCGCTCTTCCCCCTTCTCGTCTGGTGCCAGTGTTCAGATGTAAACCTCTATGATGTGCAGAATATTGTATTGAAAAAGAAAGATGTTTGCAGTTTCTTCAAAGCCCTTATTCATTCTGGTTACCGTTCAGTGGCGATGGAGCTCACCTCTAGAGCGTGGAAAATAAGGTTACGGTTTGCAAAGAAAAGACTCAAGCTGATTTTTTTTAATGAACAAAGTATGTTGTGTATATGGATAGGTGTAGAATTAAAATATATATATTTGTACCTCGTGGCAATCTACTTGTCCTGATAAGAAAAATAATTTCAATAAGATAGCATTAAAAGGTCATTATTCATAACAGCCTGGAGACCAAACACATAAACATGATCAAAACACCTAGATAAGTATGGAGTCTAAACAGAACATGTGGAGTTTGCTCACTCGTACATCCCACACATTACAGACCAGAGCTCCACAATAGCTCACTCATACGCACTGCACATTAATGGATCAGCGCCCCACAGCAATAAAACTCACATTAATATGCAGTGTGTATGAGTTTTATTGGAGGTCTGATACATTAATATGCAGTAGGGCTGTGCAATATTGACAAAATAATCATATTGCGATTTCTTGAATGAATATTGCGATTGCGATTTTATTTGCGATTTAGCCAATTGTTTTTGCTTTTTCAAACATGCTACATACATTCTAAATGTATTCAGTATTCAGCACATGGATATACTGCCCCAGCACATGGATATTGCCCCAGCACATGGATATTGCCCCAGCACATGGATATTGCCCCAGCACATGGATATTGCCCCAGCACATGGAAATACTGCCCCAGCACATGGAAATACTGCCCCAGCACATGGAAATACTGCCCCAGCACATGGAAATACTGCCCCAGCACATGGAAATACTGCCCCAGCACATGGAAATACTGCCCCAGCACATGGAAATACTGCCCCAGCACATGAAATACTGCCCCAGCTCATGGATATACTGCCCCAGCTCATGGATATACTGCCCCAGCACATGGATATACTGCCCCAGCACATGGAATACTGCCCCAGCACATGGAAATACTTCCCCAGCACATGGATATACTGCCCCAGCACATGGATATACTGCCCCAGCACATGGATATACTGCCCCAGCACATGGATATACTGCCCCAGCACATGGATATACTGCCCCAGCACATGGATATACTGCCCCAGCACATGGATATACTGCCCCAGCACATGGTATACTGCCCCACCTCACTCTGTGCGCCACGTGTTCGGCTTCCTGTTAACTTCCGGCGGCATGGAGCTTAGGCGCTCGCCTGGGGAACCATGTGACGAGCCGCGAGAACGAGGCTCGTCACATGGTTCCCCCTGCGAGCACCCAAAGCACCATGCCGCCGGAAGTTAACAGGGAGCCAAAAATTGCAGCCTTATGCGATTTAAAAATTGCAGGGTCGGAAATTGCGATTCGATTGCGATTGCAATTAATTGCACAGCCCTAATATGCAGTGCGTATAAGTATCAGAGCTCCACAGCAATAAAACTCACATTAATTTGCAGTGCGTATGAGTTTTGTTTTTTTTTTTTTGCTGTGGAGCTCGGATACATTAATGTGGAGTGCGTATAAGTATCAGAGCTCCACAGGAATAAAACGCATATGCCCTGCACATTAATGTGAGTTTTATTGCTGTGGAGCTCTGACACATTAATATGCAGTGTGTATGAATCGGAGCTCTACAGCAATAAAACTCATACGCGTTGCATATTAACGTATCAGAACTCCACAGTAATGTGTGCTTTGTATGAGCGCATCATAGCTACACAGCAATAAAACTCGCACTTTTACACAGCGCACATTACTGTATCAAAGAATCCACCGCCCTAAACCCATAATGTTCACTAGCATGATCACTCTCCCAAATTCTCAACCTCTGGACCCCTTTCTATTGAGCTTCTTTTTTTTGTCCCTGTACACTCTTTTGTGACTGTAGCGCTTCATGTGTGATGTCATCCGCACGTTCCCAAATGTTACTTTGTGTGAAATTCTATACTGTGCCTCTAGAAGTGACTGTTAAACAGTATAGCATCTGTAATATGCAGAATGTATATAATGCACAGCCCCCCCCCCACATGCGCCAGTGCTCAAACTTGGAACTCAGTAAATCATAGGAGCCAAAAACAATTAGATATATCTATATCTCTCTATATTTCTATTTAGGACGGAGTCCGTGGGGATCTGCGCTTTGCTAAAGTCGTACCGTTTCCGTGATGCGACACCACATTTTCAAAGTTCTCATTGATTTTAGTTGTTCTTGATGGTGTGGGTGAGACTGGAGACTATGTGAAAGCGTTTCAAAATAGTTATGTGAGAAAAAAAGGGGGTGATGGTGGACCTGCACCATCACAAAGGGACAAGTCGCACTCTGCAGATGTGTGCGGTGGCACGGTTTTCAGTGGGGAGTCTCCTGTCCTCCAGAACGAGGACTCCCGGCAAAGAGCCCAAAAATCTAGAACGTCTTGCAATAAATCTGTTTTCTGTTAACCATAAACAATTTGGGTGAAATTGGACACAATAAGGAATTATTCCTGCGCAATTAAATATTCTGAGCACCATCCCTGCCACTTTAAACCGCTTAGATCCAAACACCTGGATGGCTGAGACTAATCACAACCGGAGATCTGTGACTCTCCCTTCGGTCCTATCAGCCCACATGGCCAGACAAAGAAACCTTCACTGGAGAGTCGGGTGCTCTTTAGGCTGGGCATATACTGGCAGAATAGCAAACCTGCAGACTGTGCTGCTGTGTGCCTTTTTAATGACGGGAGTGCTCATCCAACCGTTTAACAATCCTAGCACCTCTATACCCTACAGTCAAGTACAACCATATAATGATACTTCAACGGCAGGAACAGAGTCCTATGATCCATCTTGCACACAGTGCTTGGCATAGACAGAAGAATGGAAGTAACAGCAAGATAAGGTGTAGGCGATGGAACCACGTGGATCCACAACGTCTTTGCTCTTTTTTGTCAACTTTTAAACGGCCACTACCACCAAAATATGAAATTCTTTACTTTGTTTCTGATATCTTGCATGTGTTTGTTTTTCTCTTGTATGTTTAAGAAAATAATTTCCTGTGTCACTGGGCGCATCCAGTGTGTGATATTTTCCTCTGTCACTGGGCGCATCCATTGTGATATTTTGTGTTGCAAACGCCCCCCCCCATATCTTTCCATAACTTGCTCCTCACTGTGTGGCTTTGGTCATAGAATGGAGCGAATGGGTCAGTCACCAACTCGCATCACTGTTATATTGTCAAGACATTACCAGGGGTTAGATTAGAAGCCTTTTAAGCTCCCTGTCTGATCTCCTTCAGCTGCCAGCTCTTGTGTAACATCTCGGCTTTGAATAAGATCTGTTTTATACATTGTGCTTCTGCTTTATTTTTTTTAGATGTTCCACCGGCAGAACAGGAGAAGCTGTTTGTTCAGAAGTTGCGCCAATGCTGCGTTCTTTTCGACTTCGTTTCGGATCCCCTAAGTGACCTCAAATGGAAGGAAGTAAAGCGAGCCGCTCTGAGCGAGATGGTGGAGTACATCACACACAATCGCAATGTGATCACCGAACCAATTTACCCAGAAGTGGTCCACATGGTAAGTTATGGAAAACACCCACGCTTCTTCTATTCATGTGCCTCCTAGGCTCTATGCCGCTTTCCCTTTTAAACCAGGGATCTCAGAATCTGGCTGTACTCCTCAGGTGTTGAACTACAACTCCCATGATTCTCAGGCCATTAATTTCACTGAAACCAATTCTGGGTGGTGTAGGCATCAACATGGGGGGGGGGGGGTGGCGATGGGATACAAGATCTCCTATAGATCCCTATAAATATCTTTATACAGTGTCCAACAAAATGTTTTACTGGAATTCACGCCGGAGTCGATTCATTGTATTCACCGCTGGAACATCTGAAAGGTTTTATTTGAAGAGGCCCTTTTTCACTTCACTTTTCCTTTTTTCTTAATTTTGTTTTTTTTAATCATTTTGCGTTTTGAAACACCGCTTAGATACTGGAAGCTTCCAAAGACACATTATGCCCGCTACTAGTCTGGCGAAACTGACACCGTTGTGGTTAACCGCAGTGTGTGTGTGTGTGTGTTTAATGGCCTCGCTGGAGATGCCGGCCTATGGTTTCCTGTAATCTCAAAGAATTTTGTAAGATTTTTAAATTCCAGATTTGCTGCAAACAGGAACTAGTGAAGTAAAACCAGATCGTGCGGTTTGTTTTGTGACTTCTTTTTACCACCATATGTATTCAGCACTTTCCCCAATTATATGGCTGCTCCAGCTCAGTTACTAGTGAGTGTGACTGCACCTCCCTGCGTCCGTCGCAGCTTTTTGACAGCTCGACAGGGAGGGCCACACAGTGTAGCATGCGCGCTAGTTACGTGCGCCACCACTGGACGTGCTAAAAGCCTTTCCATGAAAAAGTTACGACGGACGTAGGACGGGGCTACAATGTGCAATCCTCCGTAGTAGGATCGAGCTTCGTTGCGCTGAGCGCTCTAACTGCGTCAGAGTGGAAGGAGAGTCCACGCTCATGGACGTTCCTTACGCTCTCAAGAACGCTCGTGTGACACCCCCAACCTAAAACGTATCCCACCACCACCCACCTGGCGTATGTATTTCTTCTATGATTAATAGTCACCTGACTTCCAAACAACCAAAGCAAAAAAGTTCAAGAAATAAACACCCTGGACATTTGTTTTTTCTTTCCCCTATTTGCATGCCGTAGCACGCATTTATTGGAATGTTTTGAGAATGAACACGTTGCGTATTTCACCTGGCATTGCCAAATCAGCCATGTTTTTTTTTTCCTGGACGCCTATAATTTATTCATGCTGATGGTCAGTGCATGAAAAATGACACCCTGCAGCATGTGGAATCCATATGATGCAGGTACGAAATAAATAAAAAAGGATTCCCAGGTGCCCTACCTCGTTTCCTGCAGCATATGATTTATACATGTTACAGGGCAGCACTTTTTCCAGTGATTCCCTCAATCTGAAATGTCCAATAAAACCTGGCTGTTCTGGCAACCAGTGTTAATTTTGGCAGCAAATTTTGATTTAGTCTTAGTCGCTTGACTAAAATAGCATTTAGTTTGTTACCTGAATCGTTTTAATTTTAGTCTAGTTTTAGTCGACTACGGCTAGCGTCAGACTAACGCAGTCATCACGTCCGTGGCACTGCACAGATGAACGTCCGTCGTACCATTTGATTTTGTGATCAAGAGACCAACACACGAAGTACGTGCGCACGATGCAGGTGGCAACGGACAGCATTTAGGCCTCGATGTAAAAGCGCTACGACTGACGCCCAGAGTGTGCCGCGTCCGCCTAGTGGCCTTTATGCGTGATGAGGCGACGTCAGAGGCAGCGCATTGCGACATCCATCACGTTGACGCTCAGTTTTTTTTCGGTCTGGCTGACTGTACCTGTCATTTAATTCATTTTGTTTCCCAGATTTCCCTTTGTTTTTTTAACGGATGTAGAAAAAAAAAAACGGACCGTGTGGGGTCTACAGTATCTTCCATTAGTACATCCGTCCGTTATGCACTCACGCAGACTGCGTTCGTCTGACATTAGCCTAAAATCAAATGGGTTTAGTTAAAGTGTAATCAATGCATTATTTCAGCATTTCTCATTCTATACTCCTGGAATAAATGTCTTTTAACCTGTTACGAAGGTCTGAACGTGCAATACGGGCGCAGATATAACCGTTATGTTATAAATAACATACTTAGATTAAAATCCAGTTTCCAGTTTGACGGAAAAATTAGATTTTTAGTTTTGGTCGTAGTCTTTTGACTAAAATGCCATTTAATTATAGTCACATTTTAGTGATCTGAATGATTTGAATTTTAGTCAAAAACCTGTTTAAAATAGTCGACTAAAACTAAACACAGCTGGAAATGCTAATTTCACCTACGTTTTATTTCTTGTCTTAATTGTAAATATGCTTATGTATTTCTTAGTTTGCTGTGAATATGTTTCGGACTTTACCGCCGTCGTCAAATCCGACAGGAGCAGAGTTTGATCCCGAGGAAGATGAACCTACGTTGGAGGCAGCATGGCCGCACTTGCAGGTATGCATTACAGATATACGCGCGTTCACACACTGACTCACATCTAAAGTGAACATTAAAGGACACATTACATTTTGGCTAATGGCGTTTACAAACCCTGCTGCACAATGTGCTGAAACAATGTGTACTTTTACCATTATGAAAATTGAAGGATTCTGGAGTTTCTGAAATACAGGTCAGTGTACCTCACACAGCGAGGTGTCCAAGCACAAAAATGTCCGTTCTCACGCACCCCTTTACGGCTGGTCGGCTTGGCCTTAAATGGATCAGAATGGTTTTGCGGGGTAACTTTTTTTTTTCTTTGCATTTATTCAGTGCGTTTCCAACATATTTTAGAGATGTTTCGTTCTGAATCGCAAGTCGGACTAAATTGTACCGATTCGTATTTCAGAAGCCCTTCCGAAATAACGAATAGATTTCATCCAGAACGAAAACCGTATAACAAATTGATATTAGTTTTTACAAATCGATTCGTTATGCCGTGGTGCTGAATCTGTTGTATTCAGCACCACAGGCCATGGACAGTGACATATGGTGCAATTCGGCAGCATTGAAATCCCCTTTAAAGATGTAATGGTTAGCGCTGAACAGCACGGAAATGTCAGTGACATGTCCAGATGTTTGACAGGTTTAAACAGGTGAATCCCATAGGTTTCAATGTAAAAAACCAATTTTTTTATTAAATATTCAACCATTTATTCTTTTCATTTGCAGCAAAAAAGTCTCCTTTTTTGAATTTTTAGGTGAAATTTTTGGATTCCCAATTTAAGAAGACGAGGCTTTTTTTCTTCGCCAAACGCAGCAGGGTTTTCCTTCAGTCCTGCTGCGTTCGGCGTGTGCTGTCCTTTGTGCTGAAATAGGTTTCAGCACCAAGGACTGGGGGATTACTGTATCTTTTAACGCTCATTATGTAACCCTAATCTAAAAGTAATTGATCCATTTCACCATTCCGAAATAACGAATCGATGCGAAATACTAATCGCGGTAACATAACAAACGCACCGTAACAAATTTTAAAAAAGTAACAAAACGAAACCAATTTTTTTCATCGTGCACATGTCTAATATTCTATAGGATTAAATGAAAATAACAATTAGTAATAAAAGGACCTTGTGTTTTGTGTTTTTTTTTTTTTTTCTCTACCTTCTAGCTTGTGTATGAATTTTTCTTGAGGTTCCTCGAGTCTCCTGATTTCCAACCCAACGTAGCAAAAAAGTATATTGATCAGAAATTTGTCTTACAGGTAACTATAACGTGTGATTTCATACAACAAACGAAACATGTGTTTTTATACATGTGCTTTAATATATATGTATTGTGCATATCCAGCTATTGGAACTCTTTGACAGCGAAGATCCCCGCGAACGAGATTTTCTCAAGACGACTCTTCACCGGATCTATGGGAAATTTCTAGGCCTGAGAGCTTACATCAGGAAACAGATCAATAATATATTTTATAGGTATGTTGTTTGTTTTGTGTATTTGTCTTTCTTTACTTTTAGAGGTATAATTTTGTATAAACCACCCCCTGAGGGGGAGTATTTCCATACAAGGCTTACTTTCCTACCTCTTACGTGCGATCCTGCTACCCTTAAGGCTAATCTAAACAGTTCTGTCTACAATGTGGCGTGTGGACCAGCAGATGGTCACCACATATGACCAGCAAACCTTTAAACCATTAAATCTTGTTGTCGTCCAATGATAAAAATGAACAAGGTGTAGTCATGCTAGGTTTTTTCCCTTTTTTTTTTTTTCTACTTTTTTCCTCAGTAGCGCTGTTATGTCTAATCGATTCATCTGATAAAAATATAGATTTTTTTACTTAAAAGAAATACTATGTAAAAATAAAAAAATCAACCCCTGCACCCCCTCCTTTTTATCATAACAATTTGCAAAGCGTATATTACTTTCGTATGAACATATGCAAATTGCATACTTTTCGCACACAAGGTACGCGAGCGCTTGGTCTCAGTGATGGATTGATGCTGCGTGTGGAGCTCAAGCGCAGGTCTGCTTTCTCCCCCCAAACGAAAGCTGCTTAGAGTACTCAGACATGTCGGCACAAAAGCAGGGTGAGAAGGGGTGGGCACGCCACACAGCCTGACCACTTTATTACGCTGAAGTGGTCCGAGTGCATAGTGTCCATTTACAATAATCTCATGAACAAACTGAGCTCCGGGGCGGGGGTCTGGAGGTGTGAGTTTGGGCAAAATACCTGTCCTGAGTGTCGGAAGGGACCGGACGAAAGGGAGTGAATGGCAGCGCCAGACCAAAGAGGGGATAGCAGGCAGGTTGGGGTGGTGGCACAGGACTACAGCTTTACAGCACACACACCCAGTATCCCAGGGTTTGTGTTATAGCGCTGCTACAGTTCTAAACTGAATAAATACAAACGGGTTACGTCTGACATAACCCTAGAACGAAGTCGTAGTGAGTAAAGTGGCAGCACATCTTCTGCAATCAGCTCTGAAGCACCGTCAGAGGTTATAACTTTTAACTCAGTCTGGCTCTAATCGATTTGAGTATGGCACACAGTTTAATTGACAGCCGATTAATCGATATTGAGAGATGGTCAACATTTTCATTATCGATTTAGTTGTTTCAGTCCTAGTTTACAAATCCACACGTTTTGTATTCTATGAATAATGGAACATGCCTTTCAAATCATGTTTAACACGTTACGCACAGAAACCAACCCCAAATCACAATAGCCTGAAAACCCAACGGCAGAAACAAATAATAAAATATTTAGGTGACGAAGAAGCTCCTTTTTTGTTTTCAAAAAAGCCTTTCAGTACAGTAACACCCCACAGGGTGCAAATAGTCAATCCACTCTTCCCAGTTGTCGCAGTACAAGTCCTCCTATCCAGTCGAGATGAACGCGTGTTAGCGTTTTGAAAATCTACTTCACAAGACCTCGAGAGTTGACTTGTGAAATGAGACACCACTGGCGCCCAGAGTTTGTTTGTACACAAAGGAAGAAAATGAACCATGACCCACCATTGTGACATGTTAAAAGCGCTAAACTGGCCTTCGCTGGAATCTAATGCACCCTTCACCTTTCCAACCTGGTGTTTAAGAGCTTTTCTGGGAAGCTACCACCCTACCTGACTAGTCTGCTTCCCCAGCAGTTCCCTCATCCTATAACCTCCGATCCAGGACCAGCACCTTACTTGCAATACCACAATACAAAAAGATTGGCTCCAGCCTAATTTTCCTACAGAGCACCACAAATATGGAATAACCTCCCAGACACCGTCAAATCTTCCCCCAGTCTAAAGTCCCTTAAGAGCTCTATATTAATATACCTCCAATACAGAATGCACCTGTAAACCTGTAACAGTGACTATATACAGAATGCACCTGTAAACATGTTAGTGACTATATACAGAATGCACCTGTAAACGTGTAACACAGTCACTATATACAGAATGCACCTGTAAACATGTAACACAGTGACTATATACAGAATGCACCTGTAAACGTGTAACACAGTCACTATATACAGAATGCACCTGTAAACATGTAACATGGTAATGTATCCTTCCTGGTAAAATACTTTAGAATGAACAATTAGCAAATATTCTGTTATTTTTATTTATAAAGAGGGAATTCTGTGAAATGGGGATCGTGTTACGAGATGGAACTAATCCGATTCATGTGGAACCTTGATGAAAATGTGTCACTTTGGTACATGTGAAACAATCCTAAATGGTTAATCTGACTTGATTACCAATTTTAAGCATTTTTCAGGGCAATGCATAATGTGCTTTATGGATACGCATACAATACCTAATCCTTGCCGGACATCTAGGAATAGGAGATAATGTTGTATCCATGTGTAACTTGCACAATGGCTGAGGGTCGTGACAGTCTGCAGACTTGGATCAGGCTTACTGGTTGTGATGGTCAACACTGAGGCATAGATTTCATGAAGCAATTCCTTTCATTGAATCTTTTGTATGTGAGCCTTTTTTATTAAGAATTTAAAGGGACACTCTGCTCCTGCTGAACTCTACACTTATAAAGTGCTCAGGATGTGTGCGCTCCCACGATCTGGAGTTATTGCTGGGTGAAATATAGGTACCTCCTTCAGCCAGCGTCACCGGCAGCTGGGATTTTTCCTGGCTGTCGGCACTCGGAGCATGTCGTTGTCACTCACTTACTGTAGTGAGCGTTCTCCGAGGCGGCCGATTTTGGTTTGGATCTGCACATGCTCGTGCAGCACAACCATCGGTCTCGTTGCTTATACGTGCGTGTTGTACAATATGACATATGCAAATAAATGGCTCCATAAACATAGCCGCGTCTGGAGCCGTATATTTGTGTTGCGTAAAAACCGAATGCAACAAAGATGCGTCCCGGCAGTGTATTTTTGCGTTTTTATGCGCGCATACACTCTTGCTTTATTAAAGTTTAAACCTCTCTTCTCTTCTCCCCCCCCCCCCATGGATTTCCTGAGTGTGGTTCGGGGTTAACTTTCAGTGCTGAAAGCGGTAACCCCGAGCCACACTCGGGTTGCATACATTACCTGTCGCTGTGCTCCCTCGCTGACCTCCGGTCTCCTCCAGCGATAACGGCGTTTTACTTCCTGGTTCCCTTCTTGGGAGGAGACAGCGGAGGTCCGCAAGGGAGCACAGGGACAGGTAATGTATCCAGCGACCAGCCCGAGTGTGGCTGGGGGTTACCACTTCCAGCACTGAAAGTTAACCCCGAGCCACACTCGACATGGGATTAAATTGAATATTGCATATATACACGCATATACGCAATATTCAATTTAATATTTTTGTGTGTGAGAATGAGGCCAAATAGTGTCCCTTTTGAAAGGGACACTTCAAGCCCTGTGACACATCCTAAGAACTATTGGTTTGGCTGCCACCCTGTGGTCACATGACATGCTGCAACGTCAAGGAAACGGTAGCGTGTCACCGTATAGAGCAGAGGCAGCCCTGTGCTGGAAAGACAAAAGCAGGGCAGTGAAACTCATGGCCCTCAACATGTTGATGCCTACAATTCCCAGAATTCCTTAGAAACATAGGTTCTTATCTGCCGACATGTTTCTTTCGGCCCATCTAGTCTGCCCAATTACATGATACTTTACCTAAATTTATCTTTTGTTTAGGATAGCCTTATGCCTATCCCATGCTTGCTTAAATTCAATTACTGTTTTGGCCTCTACCACTTCTACTGGAAGACTGTTCCATGTATCCACCACCCTCTCAGTAAAATAATGCTTCCTGATGTTACTTTTAAACCTTTGCCCCTCTAATCTAAGACTATGTCCTCTTGTTTTGCTACTTTGTTTCCTTTTAAATATACTCCCTTCCTCTACCTTATGGATTCCCTTTACGTTTTTAAATGTTTCTATCATATCTCCTCTGTCTCGTCTTTTTTCCAAGCTGTACATGTTAAGATCATTAACCCTTTCCTGGTAACTTTTCTCCTTCAAGCCGTACACCATTTTAGTAGCCCTTCTCTGAACTCTCTCTAAGATGTCTATATCCTTCTGGAGATACGGTCTCCAGTACTGCACACAGTACTCCAAGTGAGGTCTCACCAGTGCTCTGTACAGTGGCATGAGCACTTCCCTTTTCCTACTGCTAATACCTCTCCCTACACAACCAAGCATTCTGCCAGCATTTCCTGCTGCTCTATTACATTGACTACTTACCCTTAGATCCTCTGAAATAATAACCCCTAAATCCCTTTCCTCAGATGTATCAAATATTCTATATTCAGCCCTTGGGTTTTTACGTCCCAGGTGCATTATCTTGCACTTATCCACATTAAAACTCAATTGCCACAACTCCCACCATTTTTTTAGTTTACCTAAATCATTTGTCATTTGGCTGATCCCTCCAGGAACGTCAACCCTGTTGCAAATCTTTGTGTCATCAGCAAAAAGACATACTTTTCCATTAATACCTTCTGCAATATCACTAATAAAAATATTAAATAGAATGGGTCCAAGTACTGACCCCTGAGGTACCCCACTGATAACAAGACCTTGCGCCGAATAAACTCCATTTACCACAACCCTGTTCTCTGTCACTCAGCCACTGCCTAATCCATTCAACAATATTGGAATCCAAGCTCAGATTGCAATTTATTGATAAGCTTCTATGCGGAACAGTATCCTTCAATGCAATGCAATTGTACCGGCTGGGTGGAGTAGAGGTAACATCACTGCTCTGCATGGAGAGAGCCTGTGGAGTCATGGGTTCGATCCCAGCGAGCAACCTCTCCAGTAAGTGTCCTTGGCAAGACACCTAACGGTACATACTCGCCACCCAGGACATACTTGAAAACGAGAGAAATCTCAATGTATCCTTCCTGGTAAAATCCTTTCTCAAAAAAAAAAAATAGATGGTCAGGGAAGCATGGGAGATGTAGTTCACAAACCTCTGTGGGTGAATGGAGGATAACAGCCCTGGACTAAACATTTACACCCTCTTGTTTTAACCCTAAAGTATCCCTTTTAAGATAATCAAGCGACCGTGTTGGGTGCTTACGTGTTACCATTTTTGAAACGAGGAACCCGATTGGGAGCGCAAAATCTCCTGTCGTCCCATTGCGTAGAGTGGGAATCCCTTACTGAAACATGGTGTGGAAAATCTATTCCAGAGATGTTACAGGAGTCGGCGGCCTTCATGTTTTGGAACGCTCATAATGCTCAGTTATTTATCATTTATATAGCGCCAACAGTTTCCACAGCGCTGTACAATAACCAAAGGGAACGAGATACAGATAAACGGACATATGATTGAAACACTCGGTGTAGAGGGCCCTGCTCAGAGGAGCTTAGTCTACAGGGGTTGGGGTTGAGGAAGACGAGGAATTTTACTGGACGGCAGGATCATTAGTGCCAGTGGTTTGGGAACTGTGGGGCCATAGAAGCAGCTTCAATCATGTGTGAGTAGGTGAGCCGAGGGATGGGTTGCATCAGTGATGTGATTGGCTAATCTGAAGAGATGGGTTTTGAGGGATTTCTTGAAAGCCTGAAGATCGGGGAGAGTTTGATAGGGCGAGGCAAGTCATTCCACAGGACCAGAGCTGCCCGAGAGAAGTCTCGGAGGCGAGCGTTGGCAGCACGGGTGTAGACAGAGGACAGGCGGAGGTCACCCGCCGACCGTTGTCTAGAAGAGATTTGCTTGCGGAGTAATGAAGTGAATTTTTGGGGTGGCAAAGGATGCTGATCCCCTGCCTTACACGATGAAAAAATACAGCTAAGATGTATAGAAAACCTTGCAAGAAACATTCAGTGCCTGCTCTAATGCCATAGGACAGGCGTCAGCAGCCTCGGCCCTCCCACATGTTATGGATCTGCATCGCTCATGATACTCAGGGAATCTAATTGGTGACTTGGTGTTGTGGGTGAGATCATTCCAAAACGTCTGGAGGGCCGGAGTTGCTGATCCCTGCCGTATGATCTGATTTATCAGAGATTAAGATCCATGGCAGTAAATTTGCCGTATCGGTGGCTGACCTCATTGGGCAAGATCAGAGAGCATGGGTGGATGTCCTCGTCAAAGCACGATGCATTGCCGTCGTCATTATGTATGGCTGTCAGGGAAGTATAGATATACACTATGTTACTGTATCTCCCGTCCAAACAAACGTCTATTCTGTAACCCAAGCTGCGAGATAAGACAGATCTATAACCGGCTGTGTATCAAAGTGATAAAGCAGGTGAGATAACAATGGAACAGTCACCACCTCCTTCTCTGGAATATAAACATCGGCTAGATCGACGGGGAAACCTAAGGGGGGTGAAAGAAAAGTAACAAAGAACATTTGCAAACACCGTAGGAAGATCAAGGCTTTGATGTAAAGTGTTGTAAGAGTGGGCAGGATAACATCTGCACGCAGCTCTCGACAGAACCTGAAACGAGTTGCCCAAAAGGGGGGGAGGGGGAGACACGTTGAGCGCTCGGGCTGAAAAAAAATCCTCAACTCAATCCAATAGGAGGATGTTTGCTGGAATTTTCTAACCAAGAACTTTTGATCTGTAGAACTTACTTGTGCACGGTGAAAAAACACTACATCCAAATCAATGGGCGGGGGGGAGATTCGCAGAAATCTTAATCTCATTTGGACAGCGGATCAATTCATCCAAACATAGATAACATAGAAAGTTATTCACTAACCTCCGAATTTGCCCCAGAGTTTCACCGACTGGTAAGGCTGGAGTCAGACGAGCGTTTTGAAGAGCGGAAGGAGCGTCTGTGAGTGGACGTTCTTTCCGCTCAACGCCTGTCTGGCCACCTCGCTGAGCGCAGTTAGTGCGCTCGGCGCTGCAAGGCTCGATCCTCCTATGGAGGTTCACACTTTGCAGTCCTAAACGTGTGTCGTAGCACTTTGACGGTGAGGTTTGCTGCACAAACGCAGCCCGGCCGCTGTCACGTGCACAGTTCGTGCGCGCAACAGCATGTGGCCGGCCCCGTCGCAGCGTCCTAATACTGCGACGGATGCCAGAAGGCATGTCAGTACGGGCGCACATAGTGTGCTCGCCTGACCCCGAGCCTTACTCTCCGCGTAGGCGCAAATTCAGGACGGCTTGTTTCTTCAAGAAGCGATCATTTCACCAAATACAGGCGAATTGGCAAAGCAGGTGCAGTTCGGCGGCACAAATTCTCCCATTGGAAACCATCGATTAGTCCATTCACGGCGTTTTAAATTAAACTGGTTTGAACAGGCAAATCGAATAGGTTTCAGTATAATATCCGTTTTAATTGGGGGAAAAAAAATTAAAAGGCGAGTGATTTTTGACAAATAAATGATCTTTCAAAGCGATGATTTATTTTTTCTACGTTGTTACTGCATTTTTATTGGTTTAATCTTTGATTAGGAGACTTTTTTTTTTCTTCCTTTGCTTTTTGGGCTACTTTTTCTGGTATTTAATGTTCTCCGCATTTTCCTCCTTTGGCCGCCTTTTAAAGGGCCAGTACCACAAAAAAATGCAATGTGCTTATTGTGTTTATTTGATGTTGCTGATATCTTACATGTGCTTAGTTTTTCGCTTGTATGTTTAGTTAAGAAAATATTTTCCTCTGTGTCACCGGATGCATCCATTGTGTGATATTTTGTGTTGTACACCCCCCCCCACTGTATCTTTCCATCACTTGCTCCTCACTGTGTGGCTTTGGTCATAGAATGGAGTGAATGGGTCAGTCACCGACTCACATCATTGTACTGTGTGGGATGTATTCAAAGACCTCACCAGGGGGTGGATTAGAAGTATTTTAAACTCCCTGTTTTGTCTCCTTCAACTGACAGCTCTTAACTAGATTAGCCTAAATTTAATAAGGTTGTCGTTTCACGTGACTTTTTTTTTTTTTTTTCCTGGTTTTTCATTGCTTGGTTTTAATTTAAATGTACTTGTGTTTTATTTTAAGGTTTATTTATGAAACAGAACATCACAATGGCATCGCAGAGCTGTTGGAAATCCTCGGCAGGTAGGCAGTGTTTGTATAACTAAACCCTACGGGCACTATTACATTCTTTGCGCAAACGTTAATGTGTTTTTGCGCACGCGTTAACGCGAGGGACAAAACCCTTCACGCAGAACGTCGTATTAAAATGTCCGTGCAAAAAATGCACGTTAACGTCTACCACGGGTGAACCTGCGTGAACCCTTTGCGACCGTAATGTACTTTGCGCGTCCTATACTTTAACATTGTGAGCGCAAATGCATGTGTGCGCTGGTATGCGGATGGTATTACAATCTTAGTGCAAAATTTAAAGGACAGCATTTGTGCGCGTTATTTTAACGTCTTTTAAAAGCTGGTGGTAACGGCAAATCTGAACGTTCTGGCCGGAATCAAATACACCAGCACGAAAAAAACAATACAGCACAGTATCGTTACACATTCTACACATACCCAAACAATAAAATAGAGAGGTTGTGCGTGTTTTTTTATTATTGCTGCAGCACGTATACTCAGATTTTGACAGGCGCAAAAACTGAACGGGAGACAATTGTGATTCGTAATTCAGATTGGCCGAATCGCGTGAAAAAACAGTCTGCACAGCGTTTTCTGCGCGCAACGTTAATGCGTGACTTTTTTACGTGCTGTATTTTTCGACGGATTAAACATGCGCTCGGATTGTAATACCAGCATTAATTTCCGCGTGTTAACGTTTAACGCTGCGCGCAAGAAAAATAGCGCTGCTTGAGCGTTTTTGCGCGAAGAAAGTAATGGAGCCCTACGTGTTATTGCATGTGTTGTGTTCTAGGACTGCGATTTTGCTCGGTGATAAAATATAGATATTTTTTTTTTTTTTCCCGAACGGACCAGGCACATGCGATTCGTCACTCCAGAGAATGCGCATCCACTGCTCTAGTCAAGTGGAGGCGTGCTTTACACCACTGCATCCGACGCTTTGCATTGCACTTGGTGATGTATGGCTTGGATGCAGCTGCTCGACCATGGAAACCCATTCCATGAAGCTCTCTGCGCACTGTTCTAGAGCTAATCTGAAGGCCTCATGCAGTTTGGAGGTCTGTAGCGATTGACTCTGCAGAAAGTTGGCGACCTCTTCGCATTATGCGCCTCAGCATCCGCTGACCCCGCTCCGTCAGTTTACGTGGCCTACCACTTCGTGGCTGAGTTGCTGTCGTTCCTAAACACTTCCACGTTCTTATAATACAGCTGACTGTGTAATATTTAGGAGCGAGGAAATTTCACGACTGGATTTGTTGCACAGGTGGCATCCTATCACAGTTCCACGCTGGAATTCACTGAGCTCCTGAGAGCATCTCATTCCTTTACAGATGTTTGTAAAAACAGTCTGCATGCCTAGGTGCTTGATTTTATACACCTGTGGCCATGGAAGTGATTGGAACACCTGATTTTGATTATTTGGATGGGTGAGCAAATACTTTTGGCAATATAGTGTATTTTAGATGTCAGAATCGTTACAATTTATTTGGCCCCCTGACGGTTTTCCTGAGTGGCTCGGGGTTAATTTCAGTGCTGAAAGTGGTAACCTTTGAGCCACACTCAGGGCTAGATACATACCTGTCCTTGCGCTCCTTGCTGTCACACTCCAGCCGATCGCGACATCGTGCTTCCTGGTTCCCTTCACGCGAGAAGGGAAGCGGGACGTTGCGATCACACGGAGAATACGATTGGGGGAGACAGCGGAGGGGAGCGCAGGTAAAGGTAATGTATCCAGCCCGAGTGTGGGTCATGGTTACCGCTTTCAGCAGTGAAAGTTAACCCCGAGCCACACTTGGGAAAAACGCCAGGGAGGTTCCTACTCGGACCACAAATTCTGGAAAATAGAAAAAAGCAAACCTGGCAGCCGTGATGGCGTTTTATAAGATTTTAACACTTGCCGCAGCGTAAGGTTTCATTAAGAGATGAATTTATCATTTATTGTAAATATTAATCAGCTGTTGGCCAGAAAAGTGACCAGATGCAATGAAGGAAAAATGCTTTCTCCGTTCAGACAGCTTTTTCATTTCTGCCTTTTCTCGTTTCAGTATAATAAACGGCTTTGCGTTGCCATTGAAGGAAGAGCACAAAATTTTCTTACTGAAAGTGTTGTTACCGTTACACAAAGTGAAATCTCTCAGCGTTTATCATCCGCAGGTAAAGCCGGGGTTTCCTCGCATCAGTTTCCGATCTAGCCTTTTGTGCGGATTGTGTTCCCTTTTTCCGTATAACCATATGAAGCTATATCCTGGGAGAAAATGTTCTAACACCTTTTGGTTGTAGCAGCTATAGTACGGTTAGGCGCAGCAAAATTGTGGATACACCTTCTGATTTTGTCTTTTTTTGGTTGACAAGAAAATTCCTGGTCTTCCCTGGCCTGGAAATAGCTCTGACTTGAATCCCATCGCAAATCTGTGGTCAAGATTGAAACTCATGGTCTCGAGCAATAAGCGAGGCCTCAATGAGGCTATAATCAATTCCTGGCATCATTTGATCACAGAAGAGGATGTCAAAAGACTTGTAGAGTCAATGCCTAGAAGGTGTCAGGCAGTAGTTACAGCCAAAGGCTATCCAACACGATATTGAAAAAAAACACATTGTGACAAACTTGAAATGATGATTTTTGTGCTATATAATAGCCAAGATGCATTATGGGACATTTCCAGCCAACACTGAACTTATTTAAATAATTTGCTATATTAAATTTTACCTGTGCTTTGACCTTTTTCTATAAAAAGAATTTTAAAAGTTTGTAAAAATGTAAAGTGTATCCACAATTTTGGCCTCCTTTGTAGTTTTCTCATTTCTCCCCAGTCTTGCAGATTTGCTACAGGTTCGATTTATGTTTGTGTCAGTATGTACGGTTAAAGTCTTATTAACCACTGTCAGTAACCAGTGTCTTTTGTAAAATTAGTTTTTTAATTATACTGGAAGAAATATTTGGAATATCCCAGAGTGTTTACAGTTTGTGGCGCCAGAAAATTATATAGAATAGCTTAAAATTATCTACAGTAATGTCGCTGGTGTTTCCCAACCTGTCCTCGGGAGCCTTAACCAGGCCAGATTTTACAGATCAGCTTGCAGGATTCAGTCTGCATTTCCCCACTCACTGAGCAGCAAATCCTATCCCCTGCGCTGTGCTTCAGATATCCTACAAACCTGTCGTGTCAGCGGGTCCTGAGGACAGGTTTGGGAAACACTGCTATACGCAAATAAGGTGTTAGTTCCCAGTAACACCCAATGGTCCATATCCTGAAATCTTGTCAACGGCTCCAAGTGGTCCTCGTCATTTCCAGGCGCCCACATCATTGTGCATGTGTCCTCCATTGTAGCTGGGCGACTGCATTCTCACGTGCGCATCTAATTACCATTCCTCTGGCTTCCACGTTTGAGTATCAACGAGTCGTGACTGTTACCAATCCTCTTCCAATGTTCGTTAACATGCTTTCCACTTTGCTAATGGCAATCTTTGAGAATGTCCATATCTTGGGGCCCATTCGTGGCCGGCAAAAATGAAAAATAGGCTTCCTGATTTTGTACAAGGTTTAAATGGAAAATGTAATCCAACAAAATATACACCATGTTATCCCACCACCTCGTGGCATATATTGAACTCCTTATTCAACCTTCTTGGCACTAACGAAATCCTCGCCCAGCCGATCTCTATCATAAGTGCCGGAAACTACCTTCCTATGTGCAATTATGCTTCTTTTTGTAATGAGCTGACACTGTGTGATTTTCTAACCCCTTCCCGATGTTGCGTACGACTTTCCAACCCCCTTCCCGATGTTGCGTACGACTTTCCAACCCCCTTCCCGATGTTGCGTACGACTTTCCAACCCCCTTCCCGATGTTGCGTACGACTTTCCAACCCCCTTCCGATGTTGCGTACGACTTTCCAACCCCCTTCCCGATGTTGCGTACGACTTTCCAACCCCCTTCCCGATGTTGCGTACGACTTTCCAACCCCCTTCCGATGTTGCGTACGACTTTCCACCCCCTTCCGATGTTGCGTACGACTTTCCAACCCCCTTCCGATGTTGCGTACGACTTTCCAACCCCTTCCCGATGTTGCGTACGACTTTCCAACCCCCTCCCGATGTTGCGTACGACTTTCCAACCCCCTTCCCGATGTTGCGTACGACTTTCCAACCCCCTTCCCGATGTTGCGTACGACTTTCCAACCCCCTTCCCGATGTTGCGTACGACTTTCCAACCCCCTTCCCGATGTTGCGTACGACTTTCCAACCCCTTCCCGATGTTGCGTACGACTTTCCAACCCCCTTCCCGATGTTGCGTACGACTTTCCAACCCCCTTCCCGATGTTGCGTACGACTTTCCAACCCCCTTCCCGATGTTGCGTACGACTTTCCAACCCCCTTCCCGATGTTGCTAACATGTTCCATTTCCTTGATACGTAATGTTCTCATATTCCTACCTACATATACCAATAACTACCTACCAAAGACTGCTCTATATAAAAAACCGTTCAGTTGCATCCAATCATTTCCCGTGTCTATCCTGTGGGTATGTACGAGGATATCTGTAATATTTCTAGCGCCACAGTTAATAATTTAAGGTCTTTGTCCTAGGAGATCCCTTTAATATGGGTCCTTTTTTTTTTTTTTTTTATTCAATATTTCCGTATTGCCTGTTGATATTCTATTTAAAGGGGGGATGGTATTAAGGGGTTTAGCAGGCAGGAGTCGCCATCTGCTGGCCAGCAGGCGTTACTACACTTCTGGTCTCCATACGTTTAATGAGGAGCTTTCAGACATATTGGGCCCTATTCCAAGGTTGCTGTTAACACCAACCTTGGTATAGGGCCCATCGTTGGAGGATATACTGTTTTTTTTTTCTTCATGTTGGCACCACTGGCATTATACCCATGGTGCTAAACTTTTGAGGGAATGTTCTGGGGCCCAAATGCAAACAAATTTCATTGTCAAATAACGTAAAATTACATTGCGTTGCTCTTGTGGATCTCCAGATTGACTGTATTCTTTATTGGGGTGCCCGGAGATATCTTTCAGAGTATAAATTTTTTTTTTTTTTTTTTTTTAGTGAAGGGGTTAAATAATTTTTTTTTCTTTTGCCCAATAGCTTTAAGGGAATGGTCAGTGTAGTACCTTTTAGAAGCCAGATTTTCTGAAGTTACGATCTCCTCCTTTTTTACAGATCTTTTGTGCTGCTTTTTAACTTCCACAGTTGATTTAACAGCTGTCGATCTCTGCAAATATCTACATAATGGGGTGGAGGCTGATCATCTGCGCTAATCCCCTGTATTTGAGTATTTTAATTAGAACGGCAATGTTTTGGCTGCATTTACAGCCTTTAACCACATTGGAGTGCCATGTCCCTGCAACGTTCTGTACACCGATGTCTGTTCGCTGAAGTGGTTCTTTACATCTCAGTGCTTCTCAAGAAGTTGCAACATTCAGGCCACCAGGCGTTGCACTCGTTTGTAGCACTCTACATGCTTCCTTTATGCATAGAGGTGGAAGCTTTATTGAAATATACCCAAACCTTATCTCTTGTGGCCCGCACCCCTATTTCTCCCAAAGGAAGTGAATAATGCACATCCAGCTATGTGTACAAAGGTCCCAAGGCTTGTAAGCTGCTCAGAAGGTCTCGCTTTCGTTTATACCACTTGCCCCTGTCTTGGGTGTCTGGACTCGACTTTGATCACATGCATTGAAATACAGTTTGGGAGTTCTCATCTGGTGAAGGTAGACGTTACTAGCCGGCGCCTTTCACTGCTCGTGGCAATTCTTGGCTGCCTTTCTTCATATGTTTTGACGGCCACAATATCATAACTTGTAAATTAACTTTTTTATTTTTCATTTTGTAGCTGGCGTATTGTGTAGTACAGTTCTTGGAGAAGGACAGCACTTTAACTGAACCAGTAAGTTATTGTTTGAGCTGCTTTATATTCATGGGGGATATCACTGCTGCCAAAGGTCACCATATTTTGCTGTCAATTTGCCAAAATTTGAATCGATTGCTTTTTAGCTGAATTGCTGCGAAATTGCACCATATGGGGAAATTCACTGTTTAGTGCACTTCAGTGGCCAATTCGGTGCTCTCTGAACAACCCCATAAGGCAGGGGTGGGCAATTGTTTTGGCTCGGGGGCCACTTTGTGGGAGTGGAGGTTAGCGGAGGGCCGCACTTTCCCCCAGAACTAATTACAGCCAGACACTTTCCCCCAGAACTAATTATAGCCAGAAACCTGCCCCCAGAACTAATTACAGCCAGACACTTGCCCCCAGAACTAATTACAGCCAGACACTTGCCCCCAGAACTAATTACAGCCAGACACTTGCCCCCAGAACTAATTACAGCCAGACACTTGCCCCCAGAACTAATTACAGCCAGACACTTGCCCCCAGAACTAATTACAGCCAGACACTTGCCCCAGTACTAATTACAGCCAGACACTTGCCCCCAGAACTAATTACAGCCAGACACTTGCCCCAGAACTAATTACAGCCAGACACTTGCCCCCAGAACTAATTACAGCCAGACACTTGCCCCCAGAACTAATTACAGCCAGACACTTGCCCCCAGAACTAATTACAGCCAGACACTTGCCCCCAGAACTAATTACAGCCAGACACTTGCCCCCAGAACTAATTACAGCCAGACACTTGCCCCCAGAACTAATTACAGCCAGACACTTGCCCCCAGAACTAATTACAGCCAGACACTTGCCCCCAGAACTAATTACAGCCAGACACTTGCCCCCAGAACTAATTACAGCCAGACACTTGCCCCCAGAACTAATTACAGCCAGACACTTGCCCCCAGAACTAATTACAGCCAGACACTTGCCCCCAGAACTAATTACAGCCAGACACTTGCCCCCAGAACTAATTACAGCCAGACACTTGCCCCAGAACTAATTACAGCCAGACACTTGCCCCCAGAACTAATTACAGCCAGACACTTGCCCCAGAACTAATTACAGCCAGACACTTGCCCCCAGAACTAATTACAGCCAGACACTTGCCCCCAGAACTAATTACAGCCAGACACTTGCCCCCAGAACTAATTACAGCCAGACACTTGCCCCCAGAACTAATTACAGCCAGACACTTGCCCCCAGAACTAATTACAGCCAGACACTTGCCCCCAGAACTAATTACAGCCAGACACTTGCCCCCAGAACTAATTACAGCCAGACACTTGCCCCCAGAACTAATTACAGCCAGACACTTGCCCCCAGAACTAATTACAGCCAGACACTTGCCCCCAGAACTAATTACAGCCAGACACTTGCCCCCAGAACTAATTACAGCCAGACACTTGCCCCCAGAACTAATTACAGCCAGACACTTGCCCCAGAACTAATTACAGCCAGACACTTGCCCCCAGAACTAATTACAACCAGACACTTGCCCCCAGAACTAATTATAACCAGACACTTGCCCCAGTACTAATTACAGCCAGACACTTGCCCCCAGAACTAATTACAGCCAGACACTTGCCCCCAGAACTAATTACAGCCAGACACAAGCCCCCAGAACTAATTACAGCCAGACACAAGCCCCCAGAACTAATTACAGCCAGACACAAGCCCCCAGAACTAATTACAGCCAGACACAAGGGAATGATCCAGATGCAATACTTAAAGGAACACTCTACTCAAAAAATCACCCTCCGTTTTTTTTTATCCTAACCTATCCCTATTCCCTTAATAAAACTAGATTTTTTATTTTTTTGTAACTGCAATACTTACCCTAAAATCCTCGTTTCCAGCAGTGTCTTGTGTCTTTTTTTTTTTTTTTTTTTTTTTTTTTATACTCGCCTCCCTCTTCCGCTCCCGTCCTTCTTGCTGCGTCTTGGCTTCTGGTTTACGTGAGAAGCGCGCATGCGCGCCTCTCACATAAGCCAGCCAATCGGCAGGCTTCCTCCCGGCTCCCTCTGAGGATTAGTGTTGCGCGCAAGAGGATGCGCGCAACACTAACCCTCAGAGGGAGCCGCCAGCTTCTGCGGTGAGTAGGAGACGTCATCGCGCTGAAAGCGCGATGACGTCTCCTACTCGGCAAAAGTCGGCAGAAGCGGGAAATATAATTGCCGCTCTGCTGACTGACAGCTGGGAGGGCGGAGTAAAGGTTCTCCGCATCTCTCTGCTGTTTTCAGCTTTTTGAGCTGAACCGCTGAGCGGAGGGAGGGGGGACAGGGGGCAGGATACTCTGGGCATCATGACCACCTAAAATAGCTTAGGTGGTCACGTTGCCTAGAGTGTCCCTTTTTAAGGGGTTATTCATAGAGAGCCAAACCGGCCCTGAAGTTGCACCGAACAGTGAATTTCCCTGTACAGTGCAATTTCGTGGCCATTCGGTTATTCGGAAAGCTGGTAGTTCTCCATAGAGAAGCAATGGTTAATCAATTCAGAGAAATGTCCTGATGTTCGCTGGTTACCTTTTTGACAGGTTTAATCAGGCTAATCCCATGGGCTTCAATGTAAAAAATATTTTTATTTTAGTGGATATTTCTTAAACCGTTTATCAGCCTTTATTTTAATCTGCTGCGAAATATTTTTTTTTTAGGTGATTTTCGGGATGGTTTTTTTCACTCCCCCCCCCCCCCCCTCTATTTTATTTTAAATATCCACCCCTCCAGACCTTTTCATGGCACCTTTTATCTAATTTTCATGCAGTATGTTTTTTTGCAAAGTGTGTGTGGCCCATTCGTCGGCTTTTCCCTGCACTTCAGGGACCATGCGGTGAATGCTGAATTTGATTCCCCGACATGCAGGGAACGAGAGAGCAGATATTCCGGTGTTCTTTGAATAACCCTGTAAAACATTATGCGCATACCTGCCCAATTTCTCACATTCCAGTCCACTTGCAATCGCTTTGAGAAATCTATATAGAGTTTTGTAACGTCACTCCATGTCACACTATACTATGCGTTTGCTTCCAGGTTCACCAGCAGTAAGAGAATATATCGGATGCATTTTGTTTTTCTTTGACTATAGATCTGAGATGTATGTTTTTTCATTTCCAGGTGGTCATGGCGCTGCTGAAATATTGGCCGAAAACGCACAGTCCAAAGGAAGTCATGTTTTTAAATGAGCTGGAGGAGATTTTAGACGTCATAGAGCCTTCAGAGTTTGTGAAAGTGATGGAGCCCCTGTTCAGACAGCTCGCCAAATGTGTTTCCAGCCCTCATTTCCAGGTACACTTCATCGAAACACACATGAAAGGGGCCACTTTTGTATATTTTAATTTTATTGATTTGATCGGTTAGTCGCCAGATCGGTCACTAGTGACATCATCCTGCAGAGAGCGTGCCGACGTCGCCCTCAGACATCTGCTATAGTGAGCGTCCTCAGCCCCTCCCCGCAGCCAGCGTGCGCTATTGGCAGCAGTGGGATGGCCTGAACTCAGACGGCTCCCCCGTGCAGCCAATGACGTGTGTGGTGCATCGGCTGCGTGGACGGGCCTAATCAGTGGCTCGCGGCAGCACCGGTCGGCGTGGCGTACCTGTACGCCTCGCCGGCGTTAACACCCTCCTCATGGGTGACACCCACCTGTCATGAAGGGGTTAAGCCAGCCCACCCGCCGCATCACCGCAACCTCTTTCAAGGTAGGTCCTAACCTAATGAAACCAAAGTTGCTTTATAAGCAACCACATGTTGTCCTGCTGTATTTGTTTGACATGGAGCCATAGGGATAAGCGCAAATGACAGCCCCCCCCCCCCCCTCTCTTTGTATACTGTATGACCCTTACTGGGACATTCATATCAGAAAAAATGTTTATGGTATGAATATCTGCATTGCTATGAAAAGTTTTTGAAACCGTGATCCACCATAAAGGGCTGGAGCTGCATGTTCTGGTACCCCCATTCCTGTTCTTGATGGTCTCGTTCGGCTGATGGTGTCTGCAGTTTCCAGTTAGTTACACCCTGATGTGTCTGTTCTGGTTCTGTTCAGAAATGAACAGGCGTTCAGGCATGACTTGATAAGTAAGACCAATAATATAGAGTAACTCCCTACAAGTAATGCTAAGGCATATAACAACATACACTGATTAAATGAAGTAGGTCACAACTTCAAAATAATAGTAATAAAACTGGTGTACATTTGTCCACAAGCTAAGAAGTCCACCAGTCCAACTGTATCAGTGATCGGCTTGATGGAGAATATAGGACAGGCCAAGGAATTCTTGCCACCTTTGTGTTATCCTATACCTCGGAATAAAAGAGACCAATAATAGTGTAGACAGCCAATCCAATAAAACCTATAAAATCATTCATTGTGCTTACATATAACCATCACGTTGTATAGGAACGCCCCGTCTTGCCGTGATCCACTTGGACATGAACAGTACCTTGCCAACCTCGACACGTTCCGTCTTTAAAAGACTTCCTCAGGAGCTAGGCCCACCCGTGACACCACTACCCATATATACAGTAATGCAGGGCTCAAAATTTCAATTCCCATGCTACTAGCCAGACCTGAAGAGTTACTTGCCACCAGTTGCCCCACCTGCCCTAAACTCCGCCCCTAAACACACCTTCTTAAATTATCTTATGAAATTACACTTAAACGTATTAGAATAAAGTTACAAAAATAAATGACATTAAAACCTAGGCACCAGACCCAGACAAGTAGTATCATACATTAAGTACAGACTCCTCCAACAGTTTTTAGGACCAAATTAATTTGGGGTTTATGCTTCAAATATATCAAAGTACAGCCTTATACTCCTATTGATAACCTGGCATATGAAATATGGAAGTTAGAAGAACCCAGAGTCAGTTTTCCCCCTTGGATGCTTATACAGATGAATCTATTAATATTCGTGTGCGATACTTCCCATTTTTTAAAAAAAAAAAATTCTTAATTTTTTATTTTGCTCCTTCCATATCACCCATCTTTCTTTTTATAGATTTATTTTGCACTTCCGGCGCGCTGACAGCTTGGCAGCTGTTTATGTCACTTAGTTTACACCAGGGCTGGGGAACCTTTTTTTTCTCTGCCAAGGGCCCCCTTTAATTCATTTCTCCCTCCATTTAATTTATTTTTCCCAATTCATTTCTCTCCCCCATTTAATATCTCTCCCCTCATTTAAATAGAGACAGACTTTAAATGGAGACAGGGAGAGAGACAGACTTTAAATGGAGACAGGGAGAGAGACTTTAAAGTCAGTCTCTCTCTCCCTGTCTCTAAAGTCTGTCTCCCCCCCCACCCCCTTATTAGATCACGGGACTAGGAGGGAGCAGGGATTATCCCTGCTTCCCTCATTTCCTGAGGAACGCCGGATCCAGGGGCGGAGCCAGCGTGAAGCAAGATCTTGCGTGCAGCAGCGAGGTCCTGGCAAGTAAAAGTCCCTGTCCCAGCACCTCTACTCTCCCCTGTCATACACACTGTGAGGGAGGGAACCAGGCATCCCAGCGTGTCCCCAGGCAGCCCACTCCGGCCACTCGCAAAGGGAGGGAGTGATTCGGCAGCCCTGTCCCAGCACCTGCCCCCCCCCCCCCCCCCCCCCCCCCCCCCCCCCCCCCACTGAGAGTCAGACTCCGGAAGGGATTGCTGCCTTCTCACCTGGGGAAAGATCCGATTGCCGGAGACATGTCCTGAGCACGTCGCCGGCCTTAAAACGCCCGCCGCCTGGATACGCAGCGCGATATAATTTATCATGCTGCCTGTGTGTGTATTCCCACTCGCCCTCGCATTATTTCCACTCGCAAAATGCGAGTTTGCGAGGTGGAAATTTTGAGGGTTGCTGTAATGACTTGAGAAAGTTTCTGTATAGGAGTCAAAACGTTTTGCCTGGAGAGATGAGCCGAACACGGCTACCCATGAGCGCCTGCTTCACGTCTGAATTTACGGTTGTGAAGCAGGATCCTCGGCCGCCCGGTTTGTTGAGGCACCGTTGTTGCGATGCTAAATAAAAGGTACATGCAAAGGTTCTTTCGGGTCTGTTGTCGTAAACTGACAAGACCGTTATGCCAGAAATTGGGTTCCCTTCTCAGCTCGTGTCATCAGTTGTCGCCTTAAGCTACGAGGAAATGTATGTAAACGTGTGCGACTGTCCTTGTTTTTCAGGTAGCAGAACGAGCGCTGTATTACTGGAACAATGAGTACATCATGAGCTTAATCAGCGACAACGCAGCCAAGATTTTGCCTATTATGTTTCCATCTTTGTACCGAAACTCAAAGACACATTGGAACAAGTAAGTGAACAGCTTTTATTTCAAATATCGGTTTTCTTTACATGTCCCCCTATATACTTGAATGTTCATTTCATCGTTCCCTTGTTTTATAACGTCTACAATGAATGATGTGTGGAGGTTTTGGTTGCATATTTTATTTACAAAGTATTTTACCAGGACGGATACATTGAGATTTCTCTTGTTTTCAAGCATGTCCTGGGATCAAGAACATTGAATTTAGTCGTTACAAAGGGTGTGCACGGCTGAAAAATTTGTTTTTGTTTCGTTTTCAGAATTTTGTTTCTCATTTCGGAACTAATTTCGTTTGTTTTGGATCGATTCGAAATTTTATATATAAATTCGATTATCGATTCGAATTTCAGATCACTTAATAAAGCCCCGAGTAATCAAATTTTGCTGTTCAAATTTAACCTTAGCTTGTCTTTTAAATTCTGTCAGATTTAGTATTTGAGTCAAATTAAACAGTGAAACGAAATTAATTTGTTTCATAAAGTTGTTTGCTGACTATTACTTGTATGTATTTTAAGATCCATTCGATATCGATTCGGTAGTTGATCGATTTGAATTCCGGGACACAAAAAAAAATTGTCATTTTCTTTTTTGATAGTGTATATCGAATTAAATTTGTTACCGTTTCGTTTCGCGTTCAGATCTTATCGATTCGTTATTTCGGAAGTACTTAGGAAATACGACTTAGCGAATTTCGTTCCGAATTTTTCCAAAACGAATGTACACATCTAGTCGTTACAGAAATACAAAGTAATAAAATGCAAGATATTAAAAACAAAACACAAATATACAGATTAACACAGAAAATAAATATGTAGGAAATATAGTCACTGTTACGTGTTTACAGGCGCATTCTGTATATAGTCACTGTTACATGTTTACAGGTGCATTCTGTATATAGTCACTGTTACATGTTTACAGGCGCGTTCTGTATATAGTCACTGTTACATGTTTACAGGTGCATTCTGTATATAGTCACTGTGTTACATGTTTACAGGCACATTCTGTGTATAGTCACTATGATACATGTTTACAGGTGCATTCTGTATATAGTCACTGTTACATGTTTACAGGAGCATTCTGTATATAGTCACTGTGTTACATGTTTACAGGCACATTCTGTGTATAGTCACTATGATACATGTTTACAGGCGCGTTCTGTATATAGTCACTGTGTTACATGTTTACAGGAGCATTCTGTATATAGTCACTATGTTACATGTTTACAGGTGCATTCTGTATATAGTCACTATGTTACATGTTTACAGGTGCATTCCTTATTGAGGTATGTTAATAGAGAGCTCTTAAGGGACTTTAGACTGGGGGAAGATTTGATGGCGTCTGGAAGGTTATTCCATAACTGCGGTGCTCTGTAGGAAAATGTGTATCGAGCCACTTTCTTTTTGTATTGTGGTATTGTAAGTAAGGTGCTGGTCGTGGATCGGAGGTTATAGGATGAGGGAACTGCTGGGGGAAGCAGCCTATTCAGGTAGGGTGTGCATACACAAACAGGGTTATTCAGAGAGTGTGAAAAGCAGGAGAATGATTGGAGAATGGAAAATTCTAGGTCGAAATAGCCAAACCAGAAAAATTCTCCTTTAGGGCAAAATAGCAGATTTGGAAAGTGAGATAAAGGAGAATTTTTCTGGTTTGGCTATTTCGACCTAGAATTTTCCATTCTCCAGTCATAAACAAGGGGGTGTTTGTGAGGGTCCTGAGAATGAGCAACAGCACAAAGGCCTGCTCTACGGTGGGTGCCCGCTCAGGTCTCACAAACAAGGTTTTAGCTTGATTGTGCCATTACAGGGATGAATTTTCCATATGCAAATCATCCTGCTCTCACCCAGAAAGGGTGGCCAGTACTGATTGCCAAGGACGTCATCCCTGCACGAGAGGTGCAGCAACCCCGACGATCGTTTCGGTCTTATTGGGCCTCGTCAGGAGGGTATAGCTGACACCCCTCTAGGCACATCAAGCAAGGGGTCCACGTCTGGATGACCCTTTACAATTATTAATCTATTCAGACCCAGAACAGCAGAGGAAAGTTGCTAAAATGCCCTGCAGTTCGGTTTCATTCGCCAGGTTCAATCAGGCAAATTCCATAGGTTTCAATGTTAAAAAATATTCCAGTTTTTATCCAATATCTAATAAATCTGTTCTTTTAATCTGCAGAAAAGTCTTTTTTTTTTTTTTTGATCTTTTACGCATTTTTTAGATATCTATTTTTTTTTAGTTTTCTTCTTTTCTGTAACAGACCTTTTTACTATTATTCATAGGATCTTGTTATTCCGGACATTTTTTTTTTTTTTTTTTTTTTGCAAACAGCGTTTCAATTTGGACACTTGGAAAAAAATATATATATATTTTTTTTTACCCCGTTCATCTCCTTGTCAGTGGTTTTCCGGCGGCTGGTCGGTGCTGTGTTCAGCAGATTGTCTTTTTTATGTACGTGTTCGGCTTGTTTTTTGTGTCCGTTCCAAGTGATCCGATACTTAGGATCGTATTGGCTGCGTTTTTCGGCTTTCCCTGCACTCTGGGGACCCTGTGGTCAATGCTGAATTCATTGCATGGGCGGGAAATTTGAATCCCGGTGAACGAGCGAGCACCGACATGTCGTTGACCTTTTCGTTGCTCAGAGTAACCCCTATAGATATATATTTTCTTGATGTTGCTTCTTTGAGATTTGTGTTGGTTAGATTTCCTGCCGAGGTGATGAGTAACATTTTTTCTTTCTTTAAATCTAGGACTATACATGGGTTGATATACAATGCCCTAAAACTTTTTATGGAGATGAACCAAAAACTATTCGATGACTGCACTCAACAATTCAAAGCAGAAAAACAGAAGTGAGTTTCCACAAATTATCTGCAAGAATCTTCTAAATTATTACAAATGCACAACACCAACCAAAAGCCTGTATTCCGATTGGTCCCCACTGCGGCACAAATCCGGTAGCTGCACGCTGGTGCTGTTTGCACCTTGCACAGATTTTACAGTCCATTTAGAATAGAAGCTTCCGCACCTTCATGTTCATAAACAAGGTGTTAAAATAAAGTTGTTCACAAGGGTGGGCTGTGTGTCGGCAATGACCCACGAAGCAAATAATGTACATTATATTAACCCCATAGTGACCAGGCAGATTTACCATTGTCTGACCGTACCCGTTGCTGTTTCTACATTACTGCGCTGTTAGAACTAAACACAAATTTTTCTCTTGCGCGTTTAAGGAACCCACACATATTATATACCGCTTTTTTTTTTTTTTTTTTTTTGCCATCAAATGGACTTATTTTCAGCATAATTTACTATAAAAAAAATAATGAAATACAATGAAGAAAAATGGAAAAACACTTTTTCGAACTTCGATCCCCAAATCTACAACCGCCAAAACAGATCCCGGCTAAATGGGTATTTCTAAACTCAGGACAATGTTTGGCCTTTCAAGTGATACCAAACATGACCCTCTAGCTGCTGGGAGCTGGGAGGGGGGGGGGGGTCTTTTGGACCCCCGTATCTCCACTTGGCCGCTATGGGATTAACTGCCCAATTGATGTCACCGCGCGTATGGTGACTATGTCAGTAGGCTGGGGGAGGCCCCAGAGGCTTGGCTGACATCTGAGATTTCAGCCACCTCCGGATGAAGTCGTGATCTGGCGCCGAATCCTGTACCTGCATGGGGTTAAAGAGAGGCCTTGCTGGAAAGGTCACGCTGTAACATTTCCAGTGATGCCTTTCTTGACTTTGTACCTCATATTCCTGTCCCATCCACCTACATCTTATTCAGTGCTTCTCCTGTCTGCTCTATCCAGTATCAATAGTTCCCTTCGTGTCTATTCATTTCCTCTCTTGCCTCTGTTTATTAATCAGCTCTTCTTTCTGCCTTGTCCCTTTTTATCTCTATCCATTGTTTAGTATATCCAGCATCTATCCTGTCTCGACAACCACCTCTTATACTTTCCTTATCCCATATTGCTTTTGTAAAGGGGGGGGGGTTAAAGAGGGATCTTGCTGGAAAGGTCACACTGTAACCTTTCCAGCGATTGCCCCTTTTTTTTTCTTTTCCTTTTTCAGGATGCACCCTGTCCCTCTGGGGTTAAAGAACCAGTGGCGCAGGGTCGGTTGAATGAATTAATCTCTGCACTGACTAATACATTGAAATATAAAAAAAATAACGCTCACACTGCGTGTTGGTGTGAAGTATGTAATAGGGCACAGAGTAGACCTTTTAAAGGCCTGAAAAATGATCTGCAAACGTACCTTGTGCTTAAATACTCTCATTACAGCAATGCAGGAGAAAATTCTTTTCCAATCTGCGGAATATGTATCAATTTATTCCTTCAGGAGTTTATTCAGTAAAACGCTTGCTAGATTTGCTGTCGTAGATACTTATTCAATGTATGAGAGAAACAAGCGGCGTTCCGTTGTCTAAATATTGTTTTTACAGATTCTTTTTCTTTCTCCAGGGAAAAGCTAAAGCTGAAAGAAAGAGAAGAAGCATGGGTTAAAATCGAAAATTTAGCAAAGTCAAACCCTCAGGTACTTCCGTAAGAATTCCCAGCAGCAGAACGTGCGTTCGTTTGGTCGTTGATTCTCCGTTTTTGTTTTACAAACGGACACAATACTAAACGTTAATATGGAGAAAAGTGATCAGCTTTCTAAACCTTAAAAATCTGTGTGGCGTTGTACTTAACACTAGGCTTTGGCAATCACGGCATCCCGATGCTTCGCAACTCTATTTCCAGTAAGGCTCTACCGACCTCATGAAGAGCTGAGCTTCATGGGAGATGTAGTTCCAAAACATCTGCAGGGGCACGGCTGCTGACAAGCTGCTTTAACGTGCCGCTACATCGCCTTAAATCACACACCCCGGTCGGTGCGTTTTTAACCAAACCATATTTTCAGACACTGCAATGTTGGTTATGGAAACAAAAACGCTACAAATAGGAGAATGTTCGGCATATCGCTTCGTATTGTTCCCATGCAGGCCTATGTTTTATTTTAAAGGTTCAAAAGCCAATATGTCACCAGCGGGTCAGTGTGGATCCACTTACCAAATCCATGAAATAGAAAAAAAAAAACAGTATGCAGACTCTAAAATATTATTGCATCAAAGGTGGGTTAATTTCCTCAATGGACCAAAAAGACAACGTTTCAACCCGTGTGGGTCTTTGTCAAGTCTAAATTCTCAAACACATTACATCATAAATATAGGGTCTTCAATTAGTGACATCACAAGTGATAATTTAGTGTACCAGGAAGGATCCATTGAGATTTCTCTCGTTTTCAAGTATGTCCTGGGTGGCGAGTGTGTACCGTAAGGTGTCTCGCCCAAGGACACTTACTGGAGAGGTGCTCTTGCTGGGATCGAACCTGTGTCTCCACAGTTATAGAGCAGCGATGATGCCTCTACGCCACCCAGCCGGTACAGTACAATTGAGAATGTTTTAACCATGTAATTGGGCAGACTAGATGGGTCGAAAGGTTCTTATCTGCTGACATTTTTCTTTGTTTGTTTCTAACCCCTTCATATACGCTTTAGTCTTATATCGGGAAGGGAAACGCATATGCACGTGCAAACAATTATGCAATGTTGTTTTAACATATACAAAATATGTATGAAGATGTTCTATAAAATTTAAACCATAAAACAAAGTTGATCACCAAATCTTACTAACAGCCACAAGATACCGCGAACGTGCTGGTTCATGCTCTTGTCATTTCACGACTTGATTACTGCAACTCCTTACTGGCCCCAACTCCTCCTGTATTGCCCCTTTGCAATCTGTATTGAATGCAGATGCCAGGCTTATGTTGCTCACCAGACGCACCCTGCCGGTCCCTCCATTGGCTTCCTGTATGTTTCAGGACACCGTTTAAAACACTGACGCTCACGTTCAAATCCCTCAATAACGCAACCCCTCCCTACATGTCTTTTTTACTATGCAAACACATCCTGTCTAGTCAACTCGGTCGGTGGGCGACCTCAGCCAGTCATCTGTCTCCACCCGCACAGCCAACGCTCGCCTCCAAGACTTCTCAAGGGCAGGTCCGGTCCTGTGGACTGACTTTCTGGGCCCTATCAAACTCTCCTCTGATCTTCAGGCCTTCAAGAAATCCCTCAAAATCCATCTCTTCAGATTATGTCCAACATCACTGATGCAACTCATCCCTCTGCTCACCTACTCACACTTGATTGAAGCCGCTTCTATGGCCCCACCATTCCAGGACCACTGGCACTAATGATCCTGACATCCAGTAAATCTCCCCTAGTCTTCCTCAACCCCAATCCCTCTAGATTGTAAACTTCTATGAGCAGGGCCCTCTACACCTCTTGTTTCCTATGTCCGTTTATCTGTATCTCATTCCCTTTGGTTATTGTAAAGCACTGTGGAAACTGTTGGCACTATATAAATGATGATAATCATTAATTATGGTATCGCTTTCATAGGTGGTCATGCATGCCTATAATGTTGATTGGAATGTGTTATAACATCCATTAATAATGTCCAATTGTTGTTTTAACATATTTTGTATAATTGTTTGCACTTGCAGACTTCTTTCCCCTGATGAGTGAGGTTTATATGAAGGTTAAGAGATTGAGTCAATTGGATTACGTCGCACTTATCACTTGTGATGTCACTAATTGGAAACACTGTATATATGATGTAGTGTAGGGTTATACCGATACTAGTATCGATATCGGTGCCGATACCGGGTACTGCAGGAGTACTTGGTACTCGTGCAGTACCCAATATTTTTTTCCGATACCGGAAGCCGGCATTGAGCCGGCTTGTCGGCATCCGAGGGGCTGGGGCGGCTGTCCGAATGCTCTATCGGCATTCAGACAGGCCCTGCAGCTGCTCACTGCATTGTTTTAATACTTACCTTCCTGGGCGCCGCCGGGAAAGTCTTTGCGCGCGCGCTCCTTGGAAGGTCCCCAGCCGCGACCACGTGGGACCATGTGATCGCGACTGGGGTCCTTCCAACGAGCGCACGCGGAAACTTTCCCGGCGTCGCTCAGGAAGGTAAGTATAAACAAAGTGAGGAGAGCAGCTGCAGGGCCTGTCGAATGCCGATAGAGCATTCGGACAGGCCCTGCAGCTGCTCTCCGCTCATACTTACCTTCCTGAGCGACGCCGGTAAAGTTTCCGCGTGCGCTCGTTGGAAGGACCCCAGCCGCGATCACGTGTCGCGGCTGGGACCTTCCAAGGAGCGCACGCGCGAAGACTTTCCCGGCATCGCTAAAGGAAGGGAAGTATGAGCGGAGGGAGGGGGGCATTATCCACGAGCTGGGGGGCATTATCCACGAGCTGGGGGGCATGATCCACGAGACTGGGGGCTTTATATGAGGTCTGTTCTTATTGGAAAGCGTCACGTGCATAAATAAGTATCGGTACTTGGTATCGGTGAGTACTTGAACAAAAGTATCGGTACTCGTACTCGGTCTTCAAAAAGTGGTATTGGTGCATCCCTAATTGTAGTGTGTTTGAGAATTTAGACTTGACAAAGACCCACACGGGTCTAAACGTAGTCTTTTTGTTCCCCTGAGGAAATAAACCCACCTTTTTGATGCAATAATATTGAGTCTGTAAACTGGTTTCATTTTAACCCCTTCACTACAAAGTGTTTTTTTTTTTGGTAAGGTTCTTTTAATTTAAAGAAATATTTGAGCTTATAACCATTGTATGTCCTACTGTAAATCGCCTATTTTTGGCCAGTAGATGGTGCCATCTACTGCCAGAGTTGGAGGCTTGAGCTGCAGGTCTATTTGCTTCTATTCTTTTTCCCTGCATCGGCTGCTGAAAGCCTGATATGTCAGCTTTCAGCAGCTGATTTTACAGTTTTAGCTCTTTGAGCATTATGCCCACAGGGCCAAAACTTTGGCACCTGCAGCCCAAAAACGAAATTCGTATGCAGCAACGAATTTCATTTGCTCTTGGGCTGCAGATCGAGATCTCGATCGGGGCACCAGATCGTGCCTTTGAAGCCCGAGATCGCTCTTTTGGTAGTAAAGGGGTTAAAGGTTATCGTTGGTACCCGTATGAGGGTTTTTCCTGTTACTGTGTTACCATGTCTGTAAGAATGTTTTAATATAAGCTTGTGTTCCATATAAAATATATGGATCACGTTGTACGAGGCGGACGCATAAAAAACGGAATGCAAAGCCGAATGCTTTCACAAGGATTGTGGGCAACATGTCCTACCGTGACTATTACTGTAATGGCACATTCACCCATGTGGGCAGCAAAGCTTTTTTATTATACCCAGTAACAGAGTAGGTAATAATTTAACGCGTTGTCAAAGGGATATTTTTTTTTCCCTAATGCCAGGACATGATATCATGCATGTGGAATGAGCAGAAAGTGTAAAAATGTCAGCTATAAATAAATAGTGATGCTTTTGCAATCAAAACGGGGGAGTTCCCGGCTTTTTCACGTGTCCCACTGAGCTGCAGGATAGAATCAGGCGGCGGCGTCATCCTGCTTGCGCTTTGTTAATGCAAATCGTTTCTGCAGATCACGGCGCGGTCTGGGTTTATTCTGGCGACCGTGTAAATATTTAAATCCGTTCAGGTAAATAAAGCATTTTAACAAATGAAACCTGACTCAAAGGAATTTAATTGATCCTGATTCTTCATCCGCATTACAGGATCCTGCAGATCTCGGCTGCAATTTCTAATTTAGGAGTGCGAAATAAAGGGTTCTCAAAATAGTGCATAACCATATAGTTAACAAAGCGAGGGAGCGGGGGAAATGCACTGATGGTGCTTTAGAGATCGCATGAAGGTAATAATATATAGAAACACTGACACGAAAGGACATATAGAAGTGGGAAAAAATAGATCTCCAGTATCCCACGGAATATAAATAGTTACTTCTAAAATTCCAGTGACCATGTGATGGAGTCCAGCGCTTCTTTCAGACAGTCTGAGGTTCAGTAGAGAAAAAAGGAATTTGATTGGAATATCCTCTACGTTGATGTGTTTTAATCGGCAGTATAATTCTTTATGCCTCATCCCCTTAGTGACCGGGCGGTTTTACACAAATCCGTCCTTTAGTGACCGCTGCTGTTTTTACGTTTCTGCGCTGTTTGTGTTTAGGTCAAATTTTCGGCTGACTCGTTTATGCAACCCACACATATTTTACACTGTTTTTCTCGTCATTAAATGGACTTTATAAAGATACCATTTTTTTTTTTCATCATTCATATAATTTACTATAAAAGAATTGTGAAATATGACAAATTGAAAAAAAAAACCTTTTTCGAACTTTGACCCCCAAAATTTCTTATGTATTAACAACCGTCAAAATTTAATTCCTTAGTTTCTAAATTTAGTTCTGAGTTTAGCAATACCCAATGTTTACATATTCCTCGCTTTTTTCCTTATCTTATGTAACAATAAGTGCAAGTAGCACTTTGCCATTTCCAAAGGGTTTATTTTCAAAACTAGTGATAGTGACATTGTAACACTAATTCCTGAATAACCCTCCACATATACATATTTTTAAGTACACAAATCAAGGTATTAAAGTTGGGATTTTGACTCTTTCCATGCAACCATTTTACCACAAATCTATGCCAAAGTTTGAGGGGGGAAAAAACTTTTTTTTTTAATGCAATTTAAGAATACGTGTACTGTGAACTTTAAGGTTTACTGCCAAAAAGCACCCAAAATATGTTCATCTTCTGAGTAAATTGATACCACCCATGTATAGGTAGGTATGTCGGGTCATTTGGGGGCTAATAGGCATTTCAGTTTTCCAACTTGGAATTTTCACATTTCGTCATCATGCACCCATGTCCTAAGTAATTTACCCCCTTCAAACAATATATTTTTAGAAAGGGCACACCCTAGGGTGCTTCAAAGAGTTGTATTTTAACACTTTCCATGCACTAGCTCTATGTCAAACTTTCAGGTAGTCACTTTTTGTGTTATTTTTTCACACACATTGTCCTTTAGGCATGAATTGTCAAATCCAGTTATGGGTTACTGCCAAAAAACACCCCAAAATATGTTCAGCAACATCTTCTGAGTAAATTGATACCACCCATATATAGATTTGTTGGGTTGTTTTTGGGGTGCTACACCAATCATCTGACATGTGCTTGTCATTTTTCTAATTTGACATATCTTCTTTGCTGATCTTCTTTTTGGGGGCCTTTTTACATACCCCAATTTTTATTGCCATGAACGTGCATATATTTGGTAAGCTAACACCCCAAAGTATTGTAAATGGAGTGTTTTTATGCCATGGATGCAACCGTTTGCCCCAAACAAATTGGATACTGTTTGGTCATTTTTCATTTTTACACCCACATTAGTTTCGGACTGTGATTTAGGAGACACTTGTTGGTTACTGCATGAAAACTCTCCAGGTTGTTTTCTGCAAGGTCTCCTGAGTACACCCATGCCCCCCCCATGCATAGGATTGCCAAGATTTTGGCAAAATACAGCACAAATTGTAGAACATAAAAATGTAGGAATAACATGTTAAAGTCTGGAGCAGTAAAAGAAATAAAAAAACTAAACTGAACTAACTAGACTGTAAGAAAAAATAGAGAGGGAAAAAAAAATCACAGATCCCGCACAGTGTGGTATACCTTGTCCAGGGCATTCTGGGCAGTAAAAGGGTTGTGTCTCTCCTCTGCCCCCTCTTGAAACACACCCTGCATCTTTTTTGGGGTCTCTGTTTGCCCTCAGTAGGGGGATTTTAAAAATAAAAATGTGTAGCCCTAACTCTGTCCCCCATCACCGCCCGGGGAGCAGGTGCATCCTGGTACAAAAGCCCTGAAATGACCTGGAACTGAAACTGTAAAAAGGACAGTGTCACTCTGGGGTTTGCCTTTTTGCAGAGCAAAAAGGCATTGTGGGTTGCAATTTGCATCATGTAAATTGCAACCTTTTTGTACCAGGCCCTTGACTTCTGCATAATTTGGTAGGGCTGGAGCAGCTGATCTGCCAGATCAACACCACCCATATGCCGGTTATAGGCTTTGATGCACACTGGCTTCCTGATGCGCTCAGCTCTGCCACGTACAGAGACCTCCACAGACCTCTCAGAGTGGATGGTGGATAGAAGGTATACATCCTTCTTATCTCTGTACTTGACCACCAACAGCTCCTCTTGGTGCAGAGCTGAGGTCCCCCCCCCCTTTTTAACCGGGTGCGGGCAAGATGTGCTGGGAAACCTATGCGGTTCTTGTGAACAGTACCGCATGCTACTGTATCAAAACAATACAGCAGCTTGAACAAAGGGACACTTGTATGTTGATGATTTTTATACAAGTGGTACCCTTTGTTCATCAGGGGAAAAAGTAGGTTCCACACGATCTTGCCACTGGTTCCCATGTGTTCTGGGCAACCTGGAGGGTCGTGGCTACTAACCTTTCCCTCGTACACCCGGAAGGCCTGAGTATACCCACTCTCGCTGTCACAGAGCTTATACACCTTCACTCCATACCTGGAGCGTTTGGAAGGAATATACTGCTTGAATCCCAGCCTTCCCTTGTATTTCATTAGGGATTCATCCACGCAGATATTCCTTCCAGGTGTATAAGCCTCTGGAAACCTGGCGGCGAAGTGGGTAATCGGGGCGGATTTTATACAGCCTGTCAAACTGGGGATCCTCTCTAGGAGGGCACAGGCTGTTGTCACTGAAGTGCATGAAACGCAAAATGTTTTCATACCTTCTACGTGACATTGAGGGTAGAGCAGATGGGGCTACTGCTCCAGTAGGAGCGAATTGAGGGTTTCTTTATGATGCCCATCAGCATAGTAAGTGCCCGGAATTTCAGAAATTCTGGCACATCTAGCGGGGTCAATTGCTGCCTTGCCAAGTAGGAGTCTGGCTTCGCAGCACAATGCTGATGGGCATACAGATTTGATTGGGAAACAATGTGGCCCAACAAATCATCCCCCAGAAACAGCTGCAAAAACTGTGTGGTGGTAAATCCTGCAACATCAACATCAATATTGATGCCACGAAATGCCGTGAAAGGAGGGATCTCTGCGATGAGGCACTACCCACTTCTCAGCTGGAGCTGTGCGTCTCCTGCTGGCAGGTGGTGGCCCAGGATCTGCATCAGAAACATCACTAGGAGATACATCAGCCAACGTAGATGATGTATCTAGCGATGTATCTGAGCACCTAGTAGGGTCAAACTCTAGGTCTGAGTCAGACGCAGATGCCTCAGATTCTGTTGCCAGGATGGCATATGCCTCCTCGGCGCTGTACACCCTCTCAGAATATATATAGATGGATCTGGCACTCCCTTAGTGACGCCAGCTGCCTACTCATCCGATGCCTGACTTGAGACACCAACCCTTGTGAGTGCATCCTTCATTTTTATCTGGTATTTTAAAACTTATTGCACTATGCTCTGCATTTGTTTTAACCCCTTATTGACCGCGGACTTACCATGTACGTCACGGCTACGGGTCTCTTTTAGACCTGCTGACGTACATTGTACGTCCTGCGGTCTTTTGAGCGCTGGGAGAGGGATTTGACAGGTTAGAGATTTTAGGTAGATTAGAACAATTGAGGCAGGTTTAGAGGGATTTAGGTGTTTATTTTCTTGTGAAACCCAACAGTTTGTAAATATATTTTACAAACCGTTGGGTTTCACAAGAAAATAAACGCCTAAATCCCTCTAAACCTGCCTCAATTGTTCTAATCTACCTAAAATCTCTAACCTGTGAAATCCCTCTCCCACGCTCAAAAGACCGCAGGACGTACAATGTACGTCAGCAGGTCTAAAAGAGACCCGTAGCCGTGACGTACATGGTAAGTCCGCGGTCAATAAGGGGTTAAAACAAATGCAGAGCATAGTGCAATAAGTTTTAAAATACCAGATAAAAATGAAGGATGCACTCACAAGGGTTGGTGTCTCAAGTCAGGCATCGAATGAGTAGGCAGCTGGCATCACGAAGGGAGTGCCAGATCTCCACTCTTTACGTGGAGGGTGGCTGTAGTACTCCGTCCTATCAGGCCTTGTTCTGTCCTCTCAGCAGGGGGTTCAGATTCTCCTGTCCTTTGCTGGATGATGAATCTGTCAGGTCCTGAGGGAGTGTGACTCCTCTACTTTGAATATAACCCCTATAGTTAAGGCGAGGCAGCAGGAGAAATGCACTGATGCTTTAGAGAACTCATAAAGGTATTAATATATAGAAACACTGACACGAAAGGACGTATAAAAGTGGGGAAAAATATATAATATCCAGTATCCTAAGGAATATAATAGCTACATAGGCTGAAAAAAGCTGTGCGTCCATCTGGTTCAGCCTTTCACATTACCTACTGCTGTTGATACAAAAGAAGGCAAAAAAAACCCGGTCTGAAGCTCTCGCCAATATGCAAATTATTGGGGGAAAATTCCTTCTTGACCCCAGATGGCATCAGATTCCTCCTTTTGATCAAGAGGCTTTTACCCACATATTAAATATTATGACCCTTAATATTCTGTGTCTGCAAGAAGTCATCCAGCCGTCGTTTAAAAGTCTGTACAGACTCTGACCCAACCACCTTAACAGAGAATTCCACAGCTTTATTGTTCTCACCGTAAAATCGAGTAGACAAGGCTACCCTCGTAACAGTTTCTTTGCACTGCTCCAGAATCCGGCCAGATCGAGTATACTTGATATTGGGCCAACAGTGGGTGACTTTGAAGACTGCTTACTCAAAGTAGTGAAAGGGTTAAACTAAGAGTAATGTCTTTGAAATGATGAAATTGGTGGAAACCTGTTCAGGATGTGATTTAATAAATACAAGAACATCCTATTAAAACACACAAAAAATACAGACCCTTCACGTTGCTGACAAAACTGGTTCCTCTAACAAAAGAACAGTCCTCAAAAAGGAAACCTCAGGACCAGATCAACATGAGGGCTATTGGAGCTGCAGCTCCAGGCTCATGTCCATCAGCCCAGAGAAAGGATATCTACACTCGGTTTCTATTTCACCCCTGTATCTCAGGAAACGTAGCAGCTACAGGGTCATGTGAGGTATCCTCGGACGCCAGAGCCTTCCCAATGATGCCAAACATTGACCAGGTTTTTTGGAAAAAAAAGAGAAATATTTTAATGTAGCACTATTGACTTTTCAATTATAAAGTGAACAATGCTGCTGCACAAAAGTCACCATCTCATTTCCCATGTCGCCAGCGTTTGTGGAGGTGATGTCACATTAGGTTAGTACGCATTGTTCCATCAAAAACTGTTGGACTGCAGCGAGGAGTTCTGGGGGGGCCTTTGGAGCCCTGCGTCTCTAATATTTAGCTTGCACATGGTCAAGTGAGGTGTCATTGGAAAGGTCAGAGTCTGGTCTTTCCAATGATACCAAATATGTAATATGTATAAATAGCAAAACAAAAGACCTCAATGTACCTCTCCCCCTCTATTCGAATGATGGGAGTTAATGGGGAGGTGAAGGTGCAAAGTGTTATTCTGCATTGGTCCATCTTAGGCTAGGGTCAATTGAACACATTATTCGCAGCGACCGTCAAAAAGTGCGTTCGAACGCATTGATGTATTTTTTTTACGGAATGCGCGAAAACTGTCAGACGAATGCGCATTTTCGTGCGTGATTTTGTACGGATCGTCAATAAAACTCTTTTTGCGTCTGGACGTTATGTAGGCTGGACATTAGCAGTGTCTGACATCTCCTAATCACGCAAACACGCCGCTATGCCGCCGCAGCGCACTCTGTACGTCAGTACTAGCAGTTCTGCTTTCTCGAAAAAATGCTTTCATTTTCCACTTGCGTTGCGCGGCCGGACTTTCGTACGGCCGGACTTCGTATATTGGCCATCATTGTGCGGCATTTGCTGTTACCGCAGCCGTGATTAAGTGCACCTAAACGCACGTTAAAAATACGTTAGTCTGACCCCAGCCTAAAACACAGCCGCTGCAATGCTGCGACGAGAGCTGAGGTCCTTTGGTCCCCTTTATCCATTTTTTATTTTTAAAGCCCCCCCCCCCCCCCAAGTCAAATTAGGTGTCATTGGACATGTTAGAGTTTGGCCTTTCCAACAATGCCAAACGTGAGCACGTAATGTCTAAAAGAAAAAAAACACCTTTTATTTGGGGCCAAAGCAACAGCATTGTCCATTTGCAGATTCTGCTGAAAAAATGTTTTTTTGTAGGACCCAGACAAATTATGACTTCAAATCGCGATTAAACACGTTGAGCACAAAACGGTCAAAAAGAGCTCAGCTGGGAAGGGCTTCGTTCCTCTCTACTCACGGCCAGGACTTACTGCTGTGGAGAGGTGCGGCTGCGATTTAATAAGGATATCGGTGCGGAGTATGCGCAGAGATGAGGGGCTGATGCACTTTAAGTGGGGGGGCTGAGTTGCTGGCTTTTGGGTAGTAGTTTTTTTCCCCCTAGGCCGAAGGTTGCCAGTCAGCCCCTGGTAATTGCTCATTGGATAAGTGAGAAGGGGGCAGAGCCTCACCCAACTCTTTCGCTCCAGGCCCATGAAGGCCTTAATCCAGCACCGTCTGGGGGCCCGTGCAGAAAGGAGGGGGACTCTAACAAAGGATAACAAAATGCTCCCTAGCGTTCCTTATTGCCTTCTGTTTGCGCATGTTTATATATCAGACCAGTAATTACTGGGAAAAGGCTTGGTGGTTTCGGCTGACATGTTAAAGCTTTATATAAGGGACACTCTGCTCATCGCAATCATTTCATAGGTTAGAAGTGGTCAGGGTATGAGGAGTGTCCCCTCCTCACCATCTCCACTGATCTGAAGAAAATACTGGGTGTAGGAGTTTCCTCCAGCAGCCGGGATTTTTTAATTTCCTGCCTGATGGTCACTAGTGATGTCGGCACGTCGAGAGCGGCCAACGTCACTCCGAGACCAATCGCAGTAGTGGGTGGTCTCAATGAGGCAGCCCATGGATCTGTGCATGCGGGCGCAGCTCCAATCCATCATTCTGCGCAGGCGCTACTGAACTCGCATACGTGAAGTGCCCATACCCAAAGCTCTATGTAATTTGTGGCTCCTACGCTACGCAAGATGCGTAGAAGCGCAAACTGCACAGAAAAGCTTCGGGGGCTTCCACGTTCAAGAGTCTGAGCTGAAGAGGAGGATCTGCACGCGTCGAGGGGCAAAAGGTGATTAAAATCAACTGAAATGTAAAAAATAAACCGGGCAGATGCTGCTGACAAACTGGTTTTTTAACTGCGTATCCTTTTGTGTTCGTGACCGGCTCGGGCTAGCTTTTGTTTGGACGTTAAACATCTGAATGTTCTCATGGTGACCATCTACTCATGGAATCTCAAACTCGGCCTCCCAGATGCGGCTGGTCTACAACTCTCATGAATCTGTAGGAATCCATGCCTTGAACTCAAAGGATTCTGGGCATTGTGGGCTGTCAGCGGGAGGCGCCGTAGTTTGACATTCCCGATTGAGTTTGTTGTTGCTTGTTTTATATCCGTGCTCCATTGTTCTGGATGACCATTTCAATACTTTGTGTTTTAGTACCCTATACATACTGACACCTCTGCTCTGAACAGTCCTGTTGCAATGGAAACAGACGGGCCTTTACTTGAAGATGTACAGATGCTCAAAAAGACCGTGAAAGAAGAAGCATCTATGGTACTTCTTACCTTTTTTTTTCCTTTTTTATTTTTCTTTGGCAAGAGGCATTTTAAATATTTCTATAAAGCGCCAACCTGTTCCACAGCGCTGTACAATGGGTGGGACAAACCAAAAAATGAACAAGTCGACGCACTGAAGACAATAAAATAAAAAATTATAGATCTTTGCTTTTTTTTATAAAAAATAGTTCAAAATTAAACAAATTTAGCTTTTTTAATTCTACAGTAATATAGTTACTGCCGTAACTAACCTATTTGGCCACTAGATGGTGCTATCTACTGCCAAATTGAGTTGCAGAGGTTTGAGTTGCAGGTCGAATTTTTTTTTTCTCCCTGCATCGGCTGGTGAAAGTCTATTTCACAGCATTCAGCAGCTGATTTTACAGTTTCAGTTCTTTGGGCATTATGCGCACAGGGCTAAAACTTGGGGCACCTTCTGCAGCCCGAAAGCAAACAAGATTCAATCGCAGCAAATTTAATTCACTTTTGGGCTGCAGATCGAGGCAGCAGATGGTGCCTTTTTGAAGCCCGAGATAGCTCGGTAGTGAAGGGTTAAATACTGAACACTCATAGTTTAAAATCCTCGTTTAAAGTAGAGGCTCCCCAGAAACCTGCATAATCATAACCACTGAGCAGTGCAGGGAGCAATGATATGCTTACATTTTGCATGGTATACATCGTGACAACAAGATTGATACATACAACTTGAAATGGTACTGCATGCTCCTGTGCCGTGTACCATTACTTCTCATGGAGGACCCGGTCTCCTAATACACACATTAAGTGGAATTTCTGTTCTCTGTATACTCTGGTAAATGTTTTATTCTGTTGGACAATATCTGCTCCCACCTGTCATTTCCACGCAACATCAATGCATAGTTACCCAGTGAGTACACTGAATGTGTCTGACCATGAATGTGTCAATATTCATATCTTTCCTGTAGATACTTCATCAAACCCCACCCCCTTCCAGAACCTTTATACACCTCATTGGAACGTTTGCATAATACACAACTGTATCAATAAACCGAAATCTATGCATGTGATCCCCCTCGCTGTGTCTCATGAGATCTCTCTCTCGCCTTACAGGCTGTCAAAGATCTAAAGAAGGAGCGACCTCTTGTGCGACGCAAGTCTGAATTGCCTCAGGACATCTATACCATGAAAGCCTTGGAATCCCACTGCAGAGCTGACGAATTAATAACACACGACGGGCATTAGACTATGACAATTCAATCTTATTTTGTGGACATTTTTTTTTTTTTTTTCCTGAAGCAGTTACACCGTAGAAAACAAACCACCATTAACTTTATTATTTTTTTCCGTCGTGCCATACCAATCTCTTAAATGCAGTCAATGCTTTCCTTCGCCCCACTTCCGTAGGCAATAACGTAACACTGCGTGCAGCTCGAGATCGGTCGTTCAAACAATGGTACCTTACCCCTCTCTGTACGCAGGGCATCTGTGACAATACTATGAGTACAATCGAGTATCTCTTCCAAGAGATGCGCCGGTGCTTAGCATCGCACTGCCGCGTCCTCCGCCATTAAACCAGAGCCGCACAACGGGGAAGGAAATTGGTGCTTTTTAAGTCTAACTTTTTCTTTTGGGGGGGGGGGCTGGTTTCTTGTAGATTTGCAAGTAGGGGGAACAAATTCTGCAAAATAGGTTCCACCCGCATGTGCTGTGTAGATAGTCATTGGGTATGTTTTATGACCATCCCAGATAGGTTTTTCGCCTCCGAGTCCTGCATATTATATAATTATTTTTTTTTGGGTGTCGCTTCAGATCAGCTCATATCCTGCTGGAGTATTTTCCGTGTAATGAAAAGCCATATTTTTTGTCAGTCGTAACTCTCGGCAGTATTAAAAGTACCGTTATACTACAAGTGCACTAAACAGGATCTTTTTGGGAGGTTTCTTCCCCCCTTTTTGGGTTAACTCCAACAGACAGCAACTCAAAGGGGGGTGCAAAGTGTTTGGAAAATGTATTGTTCATGAAATAAAATTCTGTCTGACCACTGACCATTTCCCGAGCTTCGACGCTATTGCTTTTTTTGTTTTTGTATAGGGTCAGCGTCCTATATAGGGGGGGACGCTAGGTTTCATTACCCCAGTAGAAGCATGGCTCGCTTTACAGACATCGTGTGTCGGCATCTTATAGATGTGTATATTTTTTAGAGGGGACTGCTTATTTGATAATTTTTTTATATAGGTTGAGTATTGAATATGGACTAAAAAACAAAACAAAAAAACAGGGGTATGAGGTCAAGGCAGCTGCGATAGATTGCGTTCTCCCATATTTTCTATATATTTCTATTAGAGGCACACGTAAGCAGACCTCGCAGGTAATATGTAAATATGTTGCTGTTCGATTTCAAATGCTGCTATATTCTCTTCGACGTTTTGTGCATTTTCGGTCACTTTCTGTGCGTGAGTTTAGACTGAAAATTAGTGCTGTTGGGGGATGTTCCTTTTCCATTGTTTTGCTTTTTTTTTTTTCTATCTGGGTGGCCAGTATATATATTTTTTAATTTTCTTTTTATATATATTTTTTTTGGAATTTTTTTTTTTTTATTTTCCTTTTGCATTTTTTTGGAATTTTTTTTCCTGGATATTTTTTTCTTTAAGATCAAATCACAAATTCTATCCCGATGAATATTTAAAAGGTGGGCTTCTATTTTTTTCTTGTTACCGTGTCCACACGATGACGAAGGGAAAGCTGTTCAATCGCTGATGAATTGGTCATGGTTTCTAGTCTGATCAATTCTGTGTGCTGGGAACGAAACCAATATTAAACCACACAGGGGTCGTGTGATGTCATCTCGGTGAGAGGCGTGGGTGTATATGTACATTGTATGTATATCTGGTATACCATTGTTTGAACCTCCCATCTTTTGCTGTTTTTTAATTCAAATAACTTTTTTGTCTCAATTTATTTGACCTTTTATTTTTTGAGCAACATTTTTGCTGGAGAAAACGTAGCTCGCACTCTCCCCTCCCCATTTTTTCCCCCCCATTACCCCAAAATAAAACTATCAATGTTTGGTTGACTGTATTCAAGCAGCATTCAAGAACGATCTATTGTCTAGATTTTATTTCTGTACTTTATGAAAGACCATCACCAAATAAGTGAAACACCATGGGTATTTTTTTTCTGTAATACATTTTTCCTGTAGAAAAATGTTCTTTGATTGTATAACCATGGTATGTTTTATGAAGTTCTATTCCGTACCCAAAATCTATCTACTTTAGCATTTTTTTGTTTTTTGTCATCTCCCAAATGAAATGCGTGTAGGTTTATTCCAAGCTAATTTAAATCCGAAACCACCTAGCCAGTTTTTGGTGATTGTTTTTCTCGATAAAGTTTGTGTCTGACCTCTCTTCACGTTTATTCCCTGAATTTTACCTTAACACAAGGAATGTCGACAGTACTATGACGAGTGTCTTTTTAGTGTGGCTTCAGTATGGCTTCAATTTAATATTGTACATACATTGTACTTTGTTTTATGGTAATAAGTAATAAAAAATTAGACTTCACACTTTGTACAAAATGGTCCTGTGTACAAATTTTAGCACGCAGAAGTCCAACGGGTAAGCGTTACGTTTGTTGAATAGAATTTGTACAAACTGCCACTTCAGGGACTTTTTTGGTTTTGTATTGGGCTGAAAAAAATTGGATGGGGGGGGGGGGGGGTTGCTCACACATTTAAAAAAACACCCATGGACTTGCTATCAATCCATCGTCCTTCTGCAAACCTTGAAGACAAATGGTGGTGTATGACAGTATATGGACTGAATAAAGAACATGATCATTGTGTTGGCTCCGTATGGGAAACTTGTCGATCTTTTGTTAGGGACTATTCTGCAAGCCACACGAGTGTACATATGAATATATGTTTTCTGCATCATAAAGTGTAGTTAGTTACAAGTACTTACATAGCACCAACAAGTTCTGTACAATGGGTGACGGCATACGGAACAGTTGTGGAGTGGGAACAAAGTCCCGCTACAAGAAAATTTGTGTTCCCAAAAATGCTGCAATGTCTCACCACGAAACACCCTTGGTCCTTTAGGCGAAGGAAACATGCAGGAACCATGTAGACAGCGCTGTGTTTCTTCGAAAGGTGCACGGCCAGAGCACCTCTCCAGTAAGTGTCCCTGGGCGAGACCCCTAACGGTACATACTTGCCTACAACACAGTATCGGCTGTGGAGTCCAGTGGTAACGTCTCTGCTCTTCGACCGTGGAGAAGCAAGTCAAATCCCATTCAGCACATCCCTCCAACAAAACTGTGGAGAAGCAAGTCTCGGCTTTACGAGAAGCGGGTTCAACTCAGCCACCAGGTCGCTGATCTACAATCATGGAAAGACTACTCGATCCCACTCAAAAGATGCCACTGAGTGTCCTTGGGCAAGACACTTAACGATATGGATGCGCCTACCTCACAAAATACTTGGACATCTCATAGATTGTAAGTTCCCTTGGGAACAGGGTCCCTTGAATCAAGTCGTCATCATCGATGTGTGGTATTCCAATGTATCAACCCCTTGTACACTGATCTTGTTAAGCGCTGCGGAATATGTGACGCTTTGTAAATAAAGGATAATGGTGTCACCTGTGTTTTAATACATGAGATGAGCATAAAAACCAAATGATTTGGGTGTGGAACCCTTGTTCACTGTAATGTCCACTCAGACTGAAACCAGTGATCGCACCTATCATATTGAGGGGAGGAGTTATTTTGGGTTTGGTGGGATGGACACTTGTGATCACTTGTTTCAGTCTGTGTGGGCGTTACACTGAACAAGGGTTCCACACCCGAAACGTTTGTACATGAGATTAGAATCAAAAACAATGGGTGAGACGGGACAAAAATGCATGGAAGTTAAACAGAACTGTAGGAGGGATGACCCTGCTCGAGAGTTTACGATCTAAGCGATGGGATGACACTAGGTGAGGGTAAAGTAAAACTACCAAAGTGAGTTTAGGAGAAGTCATGTAGTGTGGGGGTGTCTGCATCTGCGTGGATTCTAACCCCCTGTTTAATAGTGAGTGACCCACCAGAGATCTCCCTGTTTATAATGTGGCAGTAAAATTTTAACCTTATGTGCAATAAGGTTTAGGGTCTCCTCCTCCTTGGAGTGAGGTCTAAAAGACTGCTCTAGCCACAGAAAGTTAGAAGCCACCATCCAAGGTTCCAGTAGTCCCAGGGTCCCCAACTACAAGAAATTTCTCCAGGTGCAGAAGGACAGTGTAACGAAATCCGCTACTCAGCAGGAGTAGATTCGCCATTTAACTCGGTCCTTGCCTTGGAGCACTGGGAGGTAGCATGCCAGCCGAGGTGTCTGCCCTGGATGCAGTGAAGGCGGCTGCTCAGAATCAACCACTCTGCTGAATGGAGCCTGTAATGCCGCTATTAAGAGGGCATCAATCCACTGGTTGTCTCTGCCTGGATCCGAGAATACCGAGGCTCTGAGAATAGCCCAGTATCCCTCCCTTATCACTTAGTCGAGATAAAAGTGTAGGTATAAGGTAAATCAGAGTGTATTTAGAACGGGGAACAGACAGTGCTTATATACATTGACAAGATCTTGATAACCCGGTTGGCCATGGTTCTTAACCCAGCCCCTCCAGACATCCAGGCGCCAGCTCTGCCACCGCCTCCAGCCCGAGTCCCTTTGTATATCCAACGTGGGCTCTTCTTAGTGTTACGGGTCTGTAGGGGTTAATTCCGCTGGAGCAGCAACATTTTCTGGGTTCTGCTGGCTAGCTCTGGTCCCCTGGTTACTCTTGCCAAAAGAGTGCCTTGATCCAGGAACGGGGGACCGAGTGGCAGTGATTACAAACAGCCCAGCAGCGGATGAGGTGTATGCGCCTTAGAGCTCCATAGCTGTAGCCGCTCTGTTTTGGGACCGTCGGATGGTTCCTGATGGTGCTTCCTCTTCAAACTCACCCCACACCAGGCAACCGTCCCTGGGGACCTAATGTCCCAAAAGCGCCCTGGTGGGGGCAAAGGGGGCTCCAGGGCAGGTGGTTGAACAGGAGTAGGGTTTTGGCAGTTTGCCAGCGGTATTGACGATCTCCTGGGTTGCCTCCTGCCTTACACAATATGAGACAAGCCGGGGTACACGTTGCAGGAACACTAACATATTTTGTTTGTACAATTGGCACTGGTACAAACTGGACGCAAAGGGGAACAAGTTATTAATCAGCACAGGAGATAAACAGACCAATTGCAGCCGGGCTGTTTCAGTGACTGATACATTGTAGCAAGCATGTACTCAATGGTTACTAGCAGGATCGGTGCAGGGGGAAAACATGATTAATTAGAAGTCTAGCAACAGTTTTACACTTAATCTAACAAGGGAATTAGTTTCTATAAATAAACGAAATATAACAAAATAAGAATGAAACTAAATAAATCCTGTGGCGGCTGCTCCGTCAGTCTCTTAAAATGACTCGCTATTCAAAAGTAGTGTAACTTTTTATTTTTGCCCTTAAATCATTGCCTCTGCCCAATTATTTCAGGAGAATTTACTCGCCTTTTGTCCCTCTTGGCGCACAGCTCCTCCTCTTCTGTTCTGGCTCCTGAACCCTGCAGTCCCTGACGCTTTTCTGCACAATTTATGCTCCTAAACAGCTTGTGTAGCATAGCAACCGCAGATTGTGCACCACTATGGGACTTTCTACCGCAATTTGGTCTGATTTGTGCTTTCTTGGGCTAAAGTGGTTCTGTCTGGCAACCTCGATAGGGAAATTTAATTGGAGGCAGGGAAAGCGTCATGCGTGAATCTTCTGCCTCTGTCTCAATTTCCCTGTAGGAAATGTCTGTTTTAGAGTTTTGCCAATGGTAGACTACAGTGGTCGGTGAATACCGCCCCCCCCCCTAGTTTTCCTTCTAACCTCCATTAACAATTGGCACTATTACAGGTAATCTGTATTTCTTCTAAGAGAAGGCGGAAAGAAATGCAATATTGCCACGAAATAATAAAAATCTGAAAATGGTCAAACACCAACAGCTAGAAATGGGCTTTATATGATGGTGCCGAGTAGCAAGGATGAGTTTTAAAACGTAAAAATGTGCCAGAAGGGCCAGTGGAGGTTAATTTAAAATAGACCCTCTGAATGCCGCGGAGCCTCATGGCACATCCCGCAGCTCTCTGGCAACTCCTATCTCCATCATTCGCTGCAGGGGAACTGCGTGATGTGGGCAGCCCCGCTGTAGCCAATGATGTCGATTAGCAGCAGGGAAGGGAGGCGGGCCTTATCGCCGTCAGTGGCTGCAGCGGGACTGCCTGACGTCGGCAGCCCCGCTGTAGCCAATGCCAGTGATCGGCAGCAGGGAAGGGAGGAGGGCCTTAGGAGTTACCAGAGAGTCGCATGCCATGACATACCTCCGCATTGGGGCCCACCTACCGACAGCATGCGCGTATCCCTGCGATTTTCTCTGATTACACTGCTACCTAAATTAACCCTATTAACCCCCCCCCCTACACTAACCAGCACTTGTGTTGCACGTTTTTTTATCATTATGTGGGATTGTTAACAATTGCATGTAAGATAAATTAGAAATTTTGCACAGGAACAGTTCAGAGAGACTTAAGCAAACTACTGAACTAGTAAAGCACATTAAGGTGAAAAATGACATTTGAAGTAGTAGGGGAACACTCACGTTTTTTGGTGTCTCCATCAGACACCAGTGACGTGCGGTGAGGTCAGTGGCTGGTGAGGCACTGGCTAGTATCAGAGCCAGATATACACAGGGTTACGCAGTCACAATTTACGCATTTGATTATCGTTATATAGGAGAATACTTTATTAATAGTAACTCTAAAGTTCGCAATTTTTTTTTCAATGGTTCTAAGAGCATGCACTTACAATACTGACTAATAGAGGGCGCTATTACACACATGCTGACTGCTGAGCTCTGCCTCCCATGGGGGGGGTGTCTTTTTAAAAAAAAAAAAAAAAATAGGATTGCTGGAGACCAATGAAGCTTTCCCATTGGCTCAAGCTTTCAATTGCTCTCAGTGCCTCTGGAGGCACTGAAGAGCGTAGAACCAGAAAGTTGGGGGCATGGCCGGCTACCGAAGGGAGCAGACGTGTTTTCAAGGAGCTCCGCACGTCTGCCACCCTTGGAGACTGATAAAAGACACTTTTCGCTGTGCATCTCTGGATTTCAGGCTCCAGATAGCTGGCCACCGGACTGGAGATGTCCGGAGGCCGTTCTGTCCCCCCCCCCCCCCTCCGGACCTGGTTCTCCCTCTGCAGCTGCCAGTGTGTGGCCGGAGCGAGGAGCCGGCGGCCATTTTGCGGCCTTCGGGTCACTGTCCTGCCGCCTCCACCAGACCTACCTCTGAGTAGGGGATTGGGGAAACGGTGGGCCCGCGTTTCCCGATCGCCCAGAGGGGAGGTCAGATGAGCGAGGACGAGCGGTGCGGATCACCTCCCCCCACGAGAAACGCTGAGGCCTTCTTTGCAGGCCTGGAGGCCTGTCTGCAGCTGCCGGACGGGGAGGAGGAAGATGCGCCGCTCACTAGAGGAGTCTGGCGGAGGATGATGTCGGTGATGCGGAGCTGCCGGGAGAAAGGAGACTCGAATTTAGAGGAGGATGCGCCGGATGGGTGCATGGCTGGGACCTGCTCAGTGGTTGGAACGGGGAGCGGCGACACGATCGGCGTCCCACCCGGGAAGCTGACGCTTGCACCTACACCTGGAGGAGAGACCGAAAGGATGCCTGGTCCAGAGCGCAGAGCCCTGCTCCCGATGATGACGCTGGAGGCGCGCGAGGTTGCTGGGAGGCCTGTGAGTTGGGGCCTAGCTGGGAAGGCGACCATGGAACCGGTGGTAGCGGCTCCCTCGGTGAGGCTTGTGCTGACGGCGCAGCTCTGTACCCTGAGCGTGGGCACTTTTGAGGGGCAGTGCTTGCCTTGGACCCGGGCTGTTCCCAGCGTGGCAGATGGAGGGACCTGGTTGCCGGATGTCTCAGGCGCTGAAGGAGGTGAAAGAAGGCTTGAAGCTGCTTTCTGCCCAACGTTTCTGCTGGATACGGGCTGAAGGGATCTGCCCTGCCGATCTGTTACGCTCTGTTTTCGACCCTGGCACCCTTACATGGCCTGCTGTGTATTCCCCCCCCCCCTGTGAATCTTTTCTGATGACTTTGTTTTTCTTTTTTTTCTTTCTTTACCCTGATTCTTGCTGCGTAAAAGCTGGTTTTTGTTTTTATTTTTCCTTTTATAATCCCCCTTCGCAGTCTTCTAGCTGTGTTTTGAAGTCCACTATGTCTTAACGTTTCCTCCCCCCCCCCCTTGTTTTATGCTGCTCTGAGACGCTTCGGGTCTTTATTTTATTGTTTTTTCACTGCCGACACTCCCCAGAGGGGACTAAATTTGAGACTTTTGATTTTCTTTTATTCTTACCTTTTTATTTTTCTCAAGTGTTTTGGATGTTTTTTGATGGCTTTCTGTTACTCCCCCCTCCCCCCCCCCCTTTCCGAAATTCTGCAGATTTTTAATTCGACCCCCCCCCCCCCGTGTTATTTTCTTAAGCGTTTCTGTTGATAGCGTCACATGTGGCCCTGCGAGGCCCTTACTCTTTTTATATGACGACTTCATTACAAAATAAAAAAACTTTAAATAGAAGAACCAGAAAGTCATCTTGAGCTACGCAATTAGGCCCTGTTACTGTTACTGTGTTACTGTAATTCAGATGGAGTTGGAGGAGGGCGCTCCCAAACCTCAATTGAAGAGGTAAATTACAGGACAGTCTGTATAACTGATCTTTAGATAGTCTCTATCAGACCGCTGTAATCTGTCCAAGTATACGTGGTTCGTCCAAGTATCAGATGTTTAGTAACAGTCTATTCCAATATTCCGTTATATATCACGGATCAGTCTTGCCAACTGTGGTTAATTCACACATAAAATATTATACCTTATTATTGTAACTGCAGTAGGAATAAAGTCTGTATATTACTCGCAGGGGTCCTCCGGTTTACCTGGGCGGATATCTGCAGACTTGGGGGGGGGGGGACACAGTATGTGCTGATGTCTCCACGGGGGTCCCGTTATACTGGGACGATGTTGACAGGTTCAGCAATATTTCCAGCCGGACCTTACCCCGTTGGAAGGCACTCCTCTCGGCAGCTTCATCCCTCAGGATGTCATAGGGTCATCAGGGCTTTTCTCCAATGGCGCCTTATCCTCTTTAGGGTGGCCGCGGGAATCTTTAAAGAGTGGACCGGTCCAGAGTGGTCTTAAACCGGGAAACCCCTCTCAAAAATTACACGTTTGGCATTACCCCTTATTGTTGGGTATATATCTTTGTATTAGCCGACGGTCCCCAGACAATAAGCTTTTCATCTAGTGGTTAGATTTTAGCCACTAGTCACTTGCACTGCTAATTAAAACTTTTTATCCTTTCTGTTTTATACAATGTTGAAGTCTTTGAACTGTTCTTGTATCAGATTTGACTATATATATATTGCATTTTATTTAAGTGTAAATGCTTTAATGGTATCTTTTTGTATACCAGTGCCAAAAGGTTAACTGCATTGTGTGATTTTAATTATCCACACCAGGATCAGCTAGTTGGCTTTCCAGGATATCGGTCAGTATCTAAATGTGTTTAAAGCATGCAGGTTGATTTGTTTTTTCTTATGTCACTGAGGAAGCGCCAGCGAGGCGTGAAACGCGTCTGGCTATTTTATTTTGTGTTTTATTTTAATCACCGCTACTGATGTATGGTGACACTTTATTGAATTTTAATAAATTCATTTTTTAAGTCCTTCAACTTAATTATTCTCTCCCCTACATACGGTGGATTCTGGAGGAGACGGATGACAGGAGCGCAATATGGGAGCCCTGTGTAATTTTTGAGAGGTGTTTCCCGGTTTAAGACCACTCTGGAGCGGGCCACCCTAAAGAGGATAAGGCGCCATTGGAGAAAAGCCCTGATGACCCTATGACGTCCTGAGGGATGAAGCTGCCGAGAGGAGTGCCTTCCAACAGGGTAAGGTCCGGCTAGAAATATTGCTGAACCGGTCAACATCGTCCCAGTATAACGGGACCCCCGTGGAGACATCAGCACATACTATCTCTGTCCCCCCCCCCCCCTAAGTCTGCAGATATCCGCCCAGGTAAACCACAGGACCCCTGCGAGTAATATACAGACTTTACTCCTACTGCAGGTACAATAATAAGGTCTAATATTTTATGTGTGAATTAACCACAGTTGGCAAGACTGATCCGTGATATATAACGGAGTATTGGAATAGACTGTTACTAAACATCTGATGCTTGGACAGATTACAGCTGTCTGATAAAGACTATCTAAAGATCCGTTACACAGACTGCCCTGTAATTTACCACTTCAATTGAAGTTTGGGAGCGCCCTCCTCCAACTCCATCTGTATTTCTATATCTGTTTTTGTTGGACAGACTACCTGGAGGAGTAGATTGGCAGCACCCCACTACAATAACCACCTTTTCCATCAGCGCCAACCATCACACATATTAAATTGGTTAGTGTTACTGTAATTCCCATACGCAGGCATTATGCAGCACATACAGATACAAGGTGTTGCTGTAATTGCCACACACAGGCATTATGCAGCACATACAGATACAAGGTGTTGCTGTAATTGCCACACACAGGCATTATGCAGCACATACAGATACAAGGTGTTGCTGTAATTGCCACACACAGGCATTATGCAGCACATACAGATACATGGTGTTGCTGTAATCGCCATACACAGGCATTATGCAGCACATACAGATACAAGGTGTTGCTGTAATTGCCATACACAGGCATTATGCAGCACATACAGATACAAGGTGTTGCTGTAATTGCTGTACACAGGCATTATGCAGCACATACAGATACATGGTGTTGCTGTAATCGCCATACACAGGCATTATGCAGCACATACAGATACAAGGTGTTTCTGTAATTGCCATACACAGGCATTATGCATCACATACAGATACAAGGTGTTTCTGTAATTGCCATACACAGGCATTATGCAGCACATACAGATACAAGGTGTTGCTGTAATTGCCATACACAGGCATTATGCAGCACATACAGATACAAGGTGTTGCTGTAATTGCCATACACAGGCATTATGCAGCAAATACAGATACAAGGTGTTGCTGTAATTGCCACACACAGGCATTATGCAGCACATACAGATACATGGTGTTGCTGTAATCGCCATACACAGGCATTATGCAGCACATACAGATATTGCATTGCTAATAATCTCATTCTGATCACTACAAATCCCCATAAGCAGGAGATCTCACCATTTTATTATCTCTGCAGCACATTTACTGACGCAAAGGCCATTTCTGCCTCTATGCAGATAATGCGGACCCCATGCAACATTGTGCCAGATCAGGGACACCATCTAGAGTTAAGAATCTTTAATCCCACCAATAATTTTGTAAAGGATAAACAAATACATGAACAATTCTATGTGAGCAGATTTACATTATTTAAATTCTTAGAACACAATTTTTTTTTTTTTTTGTTGTTCTTGTCCCCTGTATACAATTGATAAATTATCGAACCGTATTTCAAATGTTACGATAATTCTTTTCCAATAAAAACCGCTTGATGGCGAGGGGGGGGGGGTGCTAGTAACGGGCAAAGATAAAGCAATGCTATCCATTAACCTTGAGGTTGCAATGTCAGTTGAGTGTTCTAGCATGCATAGCGTCGTCCACCAGGTGTCACCGTTGCACCTTAGGGTGGTGTTTTTGGGTAAGGGATGGCAGGCATAGCATTTTAATTGCTGCAGCTTAGTTTATTTTTATTTATTTTTTTTAACTAAGGTCAGGGGTTCTGAAAAAAATTGTTCATGAGCCAGAAATTATAATGAATATAAAAAGTACGCAAAGCTAGACACAGATGCTGTAAAACACATCACCGTAGCTAAAGAAATGGTTTTAATCCTGCTGTAATGATATGTGTGGATTGTTATGATCAAATATGCCGGATATTTCTGATTAGGTGATTTAGACTAAATAGAATATAAATATTTTGGCTATTTAAAGGGACATCCGTAAAATGCAGCGGTCTCTCCTTGTAAGACCGTTTCCCCATACAGTCTAAGGCTAGCCAATTCTGAGTGGGTTACAAATGCATCAACATCCTTCTTTGCGTCATTGGTTGTTCATATCGTCCCATATGTCTTTGCACCTACTCTTCACTGCCTACTCCTCACTTTACCTCACTGCCCCCTCATTATCTAACCCTGTGTCTGCCTGCTTCTCATGCTACTCCTCACTTTACCTCACTACCCCTCATTATCTAACCCTGTGCCTGCCTGCTTCTCATGCTACTCCTCACTTTACCTCACTGCCCCCTCATTATCTAACCCTGTGCCTGCCTGCTTCTCATGCCTACTCCTCACTTTACCTCACTGCCACCTCATTATCTAACCCTGTGCCTGCCTGCTTCTCATGCTACTCCTCACTTTACCTCACTGCCACCTCATTATCTAACCCTGTGCCTGCCTGCTTCTCATGCCTACTCCTCACTGCCCCCTCATTATCTAACCCTGTGCCTGCCTGCTTCTCATGCCTACTCCTCACTTTACCTCCCTGCCCCCTCATTATCTAACCCTGTGCCTGCCTGCTTCTCATGCTACTCCTCACTTTACCTCACTGCCCCCTCATTATCTAACCCTGTGCCTGCCTGCTTCTCATGCTACTCCTCACTTTACCTCACTGCCCTCATTATCTAACCCTGTGCCTGCCTGCTTCTAATGCTACTCCTCACTTTACCTCCCTGCCACCTCATTATCTAACCCTGGGCCTGCCTGCTTCTCATGCTACTGAAGTGGAAATAGGCTGGAAGACGGCCGCCATTGTACACAGGCGGCCATCTTGTTCAGAATATTGGTTCACTTGTATATAACTAGACAGGTTTGTAGCTGAAACTAGAATGAGGTATACGTAGAAATTTAGGAATGCGTTTAGATTAGCAGAAAAGCAATTAAAGCCTTATGAAAGATCTCTGCTGTTCCTGGCACGGAGGAGAAAAGCGACTCAAGGTCGTTGGGGCCCGCAGAAAGACAAAGGAGTATAGAGATTAGGCCAGGTGCCATCTGTAACAAGTGAGTGTAGGCGCAAGGGAGGAGGGCGCAGCCCGGAACAGTAAGAGCAATTAATTATGATTTACTGAAACTAACACAAAGTTTGCCAATTTACAGCCAATTAATGGAATGTCTTTGTATTAGCCAAAGGGAGGTATTAACCCACGTGGGGTGGAATAAAGTGTCATTGGGAGGTGGGCTAACTGGGATGTACCTAATTACGTATTTTTGGGTATAAGATCCCTGGCACGGGTGAAAAGGGGGGCTCACTCTTTGCGATTCAATCCTGTGTGAGCACTTGTGTGACGACACAATAAACGTTTGTCTTTCCTGAAGAGACTCGTGTTCTGACAATCCTTACTTGTGCCCGGTCCGGCGCCGTCTTGAAAGTGAATCTGTTTTTGTCCGCCTACACTACTCCTCACTTTGTCTCACTGTTTTCTCCTTAAAGGGATATTCCAGTGGTTCTAAAACAATTCACACTTTATCATTTACCTCGTTTCCGCTCACAACGTTCAAAGTCTACAGACTTCTCTCGACTGCCTTAAACACATGTTTTACTGCCAGAGCCGGGGCTGGATCAGAAATTGGTGCAGAGACTTGGCTGGTACACAAAGTGCATGCGTTTAGGTCAGGAGGGGAAGTCTGCGGACTCGTTAAAGGGGAATAACTCGTTAACGCTAGGAAAGAAATACTGGAAAATAGTAAGAAAATTGATTCATAAACCACATGTATAATGGAGTATTGCTAATCAAGCCCTGACTAGGGGTGTTATCTCATCATGATCGCAATCAATATCTAAGAACCCAAATACTGCTTTATAAACCGCTCTGTAAATACGGTAAATTTGCATCTCAGACTTTAATAATTATAAAATAACTCTCTTTATCAGGGCTTTATTAGCAATATGGAGTAAAACGTGTTTTCGAAGGACCCAACAAATGGTAAGGGTGGACTTGTTCTGCCTGTGCGATCCTCAGCCCCTAGCCTGGCCGTGGCAGGGAGAGCAGGCTGTCATGGCTGAGCAGTTTGAGCAGCCAGCTCTCCAGCTAGTTGTCTTTGGCTTTTCCCCTTCCCTCCTCCGTGCATCCTGCCCACACTTAAGCAGAATCTGTTTTTCAATTCTATAAAAATGTGCAATGTTTTTTTGGTTAGGCCTCAAAGCAAAAAATGAATTCTTCACCGATTCTTGCACTCTTTTTGAAGGGGAGGAAGGAAGGCGCAACAGATTGATGTGCCTACAAAGAGTCCTGACATGATGTAAATCCACGTCAAACACCCTGAAGCACACAGCTTGAGTGTACCAGGGGAGAACCCTCTTCTGGCCATCGGGATGTCCTGGTGCTATGCCGTAGAGGCCTGCCAACCTCCAGAAAAGCCATGAAAACTGTCACTGCGGTCTACACAGGTACCAAATCCAGCTCTGCCCATTAGGACCCTGCGAAGGTTAATGCCATCTAGAGCTGCAACTAAAGGGGTTATGCAAAGAACACCAAACTGGCCACGGAATTGCACCAAACTGTGAATTTCCCCGTACGGTGCAATTCCGTGGCCATTCGGCTATTCAAAAAGCTGGTGATTTGCCAAACATTGGTGAATTGCCAGCGAAATACAGTTCCTGTTCGGCAGTGAAATCCCCCATAGAGAAATAACAGAGACACCGAACAGCACCGAAAAGGTATGAAAATGCCCTGATTTTCGGTGGTTTCATTCAACATGCGACTCCCATAGGGTTTCAATGTAAAAAATAATCCCTGTTCTTATTTATTCATCCGTTTATTATCAAAAGTCTTCATTTTAGAATTTTTTTAGATCTTTTATTTTTTTAATTCTTTTTATTGTTAATCATAGGACCTCATATTATTGCCAGCTATTTTCATGCACTATAAATTTATTGATTTATTTTAACCCCATTCAGCAGGTCGTCTGCATTTTTTTGGTGGGTTTGAGGCTGGGGTCAGACAAACGTGATTTCTACGGACTGTGCGTCCGTGCAGGGCCGTGTTAGACTATTTTGCACCCTAGGCAAGACCAGCTACTTGCACACACCCCCCCAAAAAGAAAGCTCACATGGGTATATTTGCCCCCAGCTCGCACATGGGTATATTTGCCCCCAGCTCGCACATGGGTATATTTTCCCCCAGCTCGCACATGGGTATATTTTCCCCCAGCTCGCACATGGGTATATTTTCCCCCAGCTCGCACATGGGTATATTTTCCCCCAGCTCGCACATGGGTATATTTTCCCCCAACTCACATGGATATATTTGCCCCCAACTCTCACATGGGTATATTTGCCCCCAGCTCTCACATAGATATATTGCCCCAGCTCTCACATCTGTATATTTGCCCCCAGCTCACACATGGATATATTGCTCCAGCTCTCACATGGGTATATTTGCCCCCAGCTCTCACATGGGTATATAGCCCCAGCTCTCACATCTGTATATTTGCCCCCAGCTCACACATGGATATATTGCCCCAGCTCTCACATGGGTTTATTTGCCCCCAGCTCTCGCATGGATATATTGCCCCAGCTCTCACATCTGTATATTTGCCCCCAGCTCACACATGGATATATTGCCCCCAGCTCACGCATGGATATATTGCCCCAGCTCTCACATGGATATATTGCCCCAGCTCTCACATGGATATATTGCCCCAGCTCTCACATGGGTATATTTGCCCCAGCTCTCACATGGGTATATTTTCCCCAGCTCATGCATGGATATATTTGCCCCAGCTCATGAATGGATATATTTGCCCCAGCTCATGCATGGATATATTTGCCCCAGCTCATGCATGGATATATTTGCCCCAGCAGCTCACGCATGGATATATTTGTCCCAGCTTATGCATGGATATATTTGCACTAGCAGCTCACACATGGATATATTGTCCCAGCTCTCACATGGGTATATTTGCTCCCAGCTCTCACATGGATATATTGCCCCAGCTCTCACATCTGTATATTTGCCCCCAGCTCACACATGGATATATTGCCCCCAGCTCACGCATGGATATATTGCCCCAGCTCATGCATGGATATATTTGCCCCAGCTCATGCATGGATATATTTGCCCCAGCTCATGCATGGATATATTTGCCCCAGCAGCTCATGCATGGATATATTTGCCCCAGCAGCTCATGCATGGATATATTTGCCCCAGCAGCTCACGCATGGATATATTGTCACAGCTCACGCATGGATATATTGTCACAGCTCACGCATGGATATATTGTCGCAGCTCACGCATGGATATATTGTCGCAGCTCACGCATGGATATATTGTCGCAGCTCACGCATGGATATATTTGTCCCAGCTCTCGCATGGGTATATTTGCCCCAGCAGCTCACACATGGATATATTGCCCCAGCTCTTATGAGTATATTTGCTCCCAGCTCCGTCTCTCTCCCTCGGCACGGGCACCTCGTCTGCTCCGACTCCTTCACGCCAGCGATTGACGTGCAGGCGCGCGTGCTGCAGCCAGCCTGCCTCCAATACGTGCCGGCGTCGCCGCAGGCGTCAAGGAAAACACAAGTGTAGTATGTGTTCTAACAGATGTACACACAGCAGCTCACAGCACTCCCCCACACAAGAATAGTGCTAAGACATAGAATGAAAAGACAAAAAATGGAGCATGCAGTGAATAATAAACTTGTACAAAACTCACTTAAACCATGGAGTAAAGTCTGGAAGCTCCAGGTGTGGGCTACAATAAATTGTACAAAAGCATCATAGGGTAAAACCGTCACTATTTAATAAAAGAATAATCGAACCACTCACAAGTATAGTGGCTCAGAATATTAATTCTGTGTGCAAAACCGCATATACATATAAAATCCCAATAGTCACCGACTCACGAGTTGGTGTGAAAAACCGTCGGGCTCAATCAGCATCTGGCGGTCCGATGGAAAGATCCAGGACCTCGGCGGGATCAAGGGATAAATGGAACCAGCAAGGATGAACCGGTCATGAAGTTTCAACAACTCGACGCGTTTCATCGTGTGACTTAATCTGGAGCTGACTTACAATACCTCCTCGTCATTCTCAAATAGCCCCTCCATCTTCAATTAAAACGAAGGCGAAAGCACCTGAATCTTCTTTGCCGTTCCAGACACGGGAAATAAACTTCCCGTCGCCTCTATCGAGCGCACCGGAAGTGATATCGCGGCTCCATAGCAATGGAGGGCAAAAATGACGGCAAATGGGCAAAGAACATATAAAAGTGCATAATCCTACATAAAAACCAAGGTTATAGAACCACACATAGTCCATATGTAGAAGTCCAAATATATAAAAACCGAAACCCGACAGATACACAAACGGAAGCCATCCGGATCTATGAAGAAAGGGGTGTTAATACCAAGTACCAATATAAGCAGAAGGACGAGAGGGGGGGAAACACTCCGATGTTACCCCAAAGACGACAGGGACAGTAACTCAAAGGACAAATGAAGATCAAAATACACTAAGGCTGAGTTCACACCCGGGCGTAGTGCTGTGTCGCGCAATGCGCGCGTTTTTTTTACGCGCGTTCGCGCATACAAAAAAACGCGCGTTGCAGCGCGTTCGCAGCCATGATATGGCCGCGAACGCGCTGCTGTATGCCCGAAAAGAAGCTCCCGAACTACTTTTTGCGTTGGCCGTTTTAACGCGCGTTCCTGCGCGCTGTAAAACGCTTAGGTCTGAATGGATCCCATAGCAAAGCATGGGATTTCCCCGTTCCTGCGTTTTAAAGCGCGCACGAATGCGCGTTAAAACGGCTAGGTGTGAACCCAGCCTAAAACCAAAAAAGGCTAAAGGGAAAGAACGAACTGTAAATAGAAATTACAAAAAAGAGTGAAGGTCTATATCGATATTAAGACTGGGAGGTTTTAAAGTTTCCAAATAACAAATCCATTTGAAAGCCGGCATCAAGGAGACGGAGGCGTGGACTCGGTGACGGCGGTGCCGCGCGAGTATCGCGCCTCACCACCGTCACGCTCGCTACACCAGCCGCAACCAGCACCAAGTCCACGCCCCCGTCTCCTTGACGCATAAATGCAGTCCGTCTGACCACGTTCCATCACTCACACACAAAGCTATGCGGATGTTGCAGACGCAGCGCACTCTGTGCGTCCGTCCTAAAGGTTGTACATTCTTGCCTAACTTGCGTCCGTTTGCCGCGGCCCTTGTGCAGTTCAGTGCGGACGTACTTCGTGTGTCGGGACTCCATTGGCCTTCATGTCATGCTATCACGGATGTACTTTTGTGCGCCATCACGGACGTGAACGGTGCGCTCGTCTGACAGCCTGAGGCTGCGTCCGGCGGTTTTTCGAATCTATTTGGTTTACTGCACATTAGTATCTTACAACGTGGTAGAAATGAGAGTTCATGGTTATAATGTAAAAGTGCAGGTTTTACTTTGTGGATTTTGCGAATAATTTTTTTTTAGGGAAAATATAGATTTTTTTTTTATAATTAAGCATTTTTCTTGATTTTTTTTTTTTTTTTTTTTAACCAGTTTGGCAGCAGATCGTCGGCGGGCTGAGCAGTGGATCCCATTCGGCGCACTTAAGGGACTCTGCGGTGAATGCTGAATTCACTGCAGGGTCGGCGAATTTAACTCAACGACGTGTGTCGAACTGGAGAGCACCGAAATCTCGACATTCGTTATTAATTTATTTTTATCCCCACTATAATTAAAATAATCAGTTTTCCCTGTAGAATTATTAAGGCTGTCGAAATGATCCGCTTTACGGTGTGTATCGTTCCAGTTATACGACTGCGTAGAAGATTGATTTCAAACTTACGTTTAAACAACAAACATTAAAAATTAAATATTTGGAATTGGACGCTTGTTTTGCAGCGCTGCAATAAGCTGCAGGCAGTTTGTGGAAGCGAAAGGGTAAGCGGAATGTTCTAAGGAATTGTAACGGAGATACTTTCAGATACAACATGACTACAGTGCAGTATTTTGAATTTAAGTGCCTCTGGGTGAGATACCAGGTTAAAGACGTTTCCGAAAACCCAAGGGAAGACGAAACAAGCTCCAGCTTTCCAAGAAGGCAATAAAATGGCATTATTCTGCCTTGGAAACACACAGCATTAACACACATGCTTCTAAGTAAATGTACAACCATTGTTGTAATTAGGCATTATATAGGAATAGTAGCTTTATTTTTCTGTTATTTTTGTAATTAATTTTTTCCCAAATATTTTTGAGGGCTTTTTTTATTTTTTGTGTGTTGGCTAGCAGCTCACCCTTTAATATGTGTGTGTATATATATATATACACACACTCAGGGTCTTAATAAAACCATTTGTTTTATTATGAATACATTAAATAAATCTCTGACATTGCAACATTTTTTAGCTGTGGAGCTATGCGATATGCTTGTAGCGCTGTTTAAACCCTTACTGTGGCAGTACCTATTTTTGGCCACCGGAGGGAGACAAGCGCGATAAGAGACACTGAACACTGGGACTACGTTTCCCGGCATGCTTTGCGAACAGACACAGGAAGTGGGTGGGACACAGACACTGTACATCCTGAGCCTCGTGGAGATAGCTGGCAGAGCGCGCCAGGGAGTGCATGAGAGAGGACACAGTGCTGCAGAGCGGAACCGTGACTAGGCCGGAGCGCAAGTGCGGCCTATCAGGATTCCAAGTGGGGTTATCCAGCCTTGCAAGAAGGAGACCCAGTGATCCACAGACATTACCCAAGCTGCTGTCAAGGAAGCAGAGGACCCTCGAGTAAGGAGTACCGCAGGTCCATTGGATGGGAGAGCTGGCGGTAGCTGGACCAGCCACTGTCGGAGCAAAGAGAGCCAGACAACGGATCCAGTAGCCAGTATCCCAGCAAGGCACCGAGCGGAGGGACGTCCTGGGTCAGAGGAACCTTGGTGATCGAGCGGATGGGTGAGAGGCCTCCAAGGCCGGTTTATAAACTCAAGAAAGCACGCTGCTGTTTATTTCTGAAACCCACAGGGCCCCAACTTGACTAGTCGAAGACATCGTTTAAGAGATTCACTGGCCAGTTGAATAGTACCCGGGTACCATAACACACACATACACTTACAGTCCGTGACTTAACCTGTGCGGGACTCACTCCCTAATATCCCAAAAAGGGGTAAAGATTTGCATATTATTTTGTTTTCCGCTGCGCGTTTCTCGAATTACGAAATATTGTATTCTCTTTCCGGTACGCGTTTCTCGAAATTACGAAGCATTGTATTTTTTTCTGTTCGGCTGCGCATTTTTCCGAAATACGAAGCCTTGTATTTCTTTTTCCCGCTGCGCGTTTACCGCGATACGAAATACTGTAAATATATCTACGAACACCGTGTCTCATTATATGCCTTTTACTTTAGTAAACTATATAATTTATAAAATCCACAACGGTGCTGGAGTATATTTATTCCCTAGTGCGGGGAGACTGACCCGTGGTTCATTTTCAGCGGCTCCTCCGGGAGTGAGCGCTACATGCTCATACACACACTACACATTACTGTATCACAGAGCTCCACAGCAAACAAAACTCACGCTCATACACACTGCACATTACTGTATCACAGAGCTCCAAAATAAAACTCACGCTCATAAACACCAACTCTGTGAGCCTATCATAGCTCTACAGCAAAAAACTCAGTAATGTGCGGTGTGTATGAGCTTATCACAGAGCTTCACAGCATCAAAACTCACATTAATGTGCAGTGTGTATGAGCGTATCACAGAGCTCCAAAATAAAACTCATGCTCATACACACCGCACATTACTGTGAGTTTTATTTTGGAGCTCTGTGATACGCTCATACACACTGCACATTGCTGTGTTTTATTACTGTGGATCTCTGTGATACAGTAAGGTGGGGGGTGTGTGAGTTTTATTGCTGTAGAGCTCTTTGATATGCTCATACACACCGCACATTACTGTATCAAAGCTCTACTGCAATAAAACTCTCCTCCTGTTTCCAACCCCAACCCTCCCAGATTGTGAGTTCCTACGGGAATAGGGCCCTCATCTCCTCCTGTACTGTTTGTCAAATGTTGTTCAATGTATTGTAACCCTGTCTATACTGTGCTTATTGTACAGCGCTGCGGAATATGCTGGCGCTTTATAAATAAAGAATAATAATAATAATAATAAAACTCAGTAATGTGCAGTGTTTGAGCGTATCACAGAGCTCCACAGCAATAAAACTCACAAAGTATAAAATATTAATGATTTTGTTATTTTATTTAAACACAATTAAGTTAAATATAAAAATAATTGACATAAGCATATATTCTTTAATATAAATTGTTACCTTCCTAACTCCGTTGCAGGATGTGGCTGAATTACTCTTCAGCCAATGGCCAAAGCAGCCTAGGCGAGACCCCCTAGCCGAGCCGACTGAGAGGTTCCTGGCTGGCTGTGCAGCCTGGGTAAGCCCCCATCAGCCAATTGTGCCCCCCCCCTTTACTCAAACGCTCTGGTGCCTGCACCCCAGGTAGTTCCGTCCCTCCTCACCTATACATGACGCATACGGACTCACTTTATATGTATATTCACACATAAGTGAAGCATACGGACACACTTTACATCCACACTTTACATAAACACGAATATCCAGACACCATACACAGTCAGTTTAAATACACATGAAATAAACACACTTTATACACACATAAAATTTATAGTAGACACACTTTTACAAACAAGAAATCTACAGACGCACACTTTATATACATACTCGTGAAGTGTACACACACACACACATTTAAATACACATATGAAATAACACACTTTACTGTAAATTTTATGTGTGTGTGTATATATAATGGCCCTATTACAATCTAAACGCAAACGCATTAGTGCGAGGGGCAAAACCCTTTGCGCTGAACGTCGTATTAGAATGTCAGTGCAACAAACGCGCGTATACGTCTACCGCGGGTGAACTTGTGCGAACGCTGCGCGAGCTTACCGTACTGCGCGCGTCCTATATTTAACATTGTGAGCGCAAATGCGTTTGTGAGCTGGTACGCGGATGGTATTACAATCTATGCGCAGTTTGTAACGCACAGCCTTTGCGCGCATAATTTTACCAACTCCTAAAAGCTGGTGTTAATGGCAAATTCTATCAACCTGCCAAACCCAAACACACCAGCCCAAAAAAAAATACAGCAGCAAAGTATAGTTACACCTTCTACACATACCCAAACAATAAAATGGAGAGGTTGAGCGTGTTTTTATTATTGCTGCAGCATATATGCGCAGAATGATTTTGACAGGCGCAAAAACTTAACGGGAGACTATTGTGATTCTTAATTCTGATTGGCTGAATCGCGTGAAAAAAACAGTCTGCACACTGATCTCTGCGCGCAACGTTGCTGCGCGTGCGTTTTTACGCGCGTTATTATTTGACGGATGAAAAAATGCGCGAGGATTGTAATACCAGCGTTCATTTCCACGCGTTAACGTTTAAAGCTTCGCGCAAAAATTCACGCGTTGTGCGTGCGTTTTTTCGCGTGAATAATGTAATAGGGCCCATAGGGTTTCATGTGTATTTAAACTGTGACTGTGTAGTGTGTGTGTGTGTGTGTGTATGAAGTGTCTTTCACAGGTTTCTTGTGTGTATGTTAAGTGTTTACTGTAAATTTTGTGTGTATATTTACACACACACACACATACACCATGTCCCTGTGTGAACTGCCCCCGCGCTCCCCCTCTCCCTCCCCCCCCCCCCCCAGCATTGCTCAGTCCTTCAAGTGAGCACAGCCTGTGGCAGTATGAACCCACACCCTGAAGATCTCATGGAGGACCTTGCACCTAGAAACCCGGTCAAAGGGAACGACGTTCCTGCTGGGGATTTGACCCAGAATTGCAGTTCCCGTCCATTCCCCATCAGAAACAAATAACACCAGGATTTCTATTAGTTAAAAGTATCGCAGGACAGGGCAGCAAAACGACATATTGTAACATTAAATATTCCTATGAATCAGGGCTCAGCAACCCCGACCCTCCAAATGTTTGGGAACCATATTTCCCTTGAGGCTCTGCAAACCTAACGAGCAGCCGAGCATCACGGGAAATGTAGTTTCGAAACCTCTGGAGGGCCGTAGCTGCCCACACCTGCTTCAGAGCAATGTGATGAGATAAACGTTTACCACTTTTTACGAAGATTCTACAACGTTTCAAGGAATGGAAGCCTAAAAAAAGTGTTGTTTTTTTTTAACAAGTTTTTCGCACCCGTTTATAGCAGAAACATTCGTCACCTCCCAACGAGAGCTTTTAAAACACATAATAAAAATACATGAAAAGGAAGTTGTGAAATGTGTACGTTACGGCTCTTTACATTTTATAGGGTGATTCAATCCAATCAAATTAAACATTATTTTTCAAGACCACTATACTATCAGGGTTATTCAAAGAGAATCGAAAAAGCCACCGCACGTTCGGCGACTTTTTCATTCTCTTCAATTCGGTGCGATTCGGCGATCCCATTTCGGCCACCCTGCGGTGTATTCAGCAAGCACCACACGGCCGTCGTAGTGCAGGGAAAAGCCGCTGAAAACCTGCCGAACACTCACCACAAAACCCAGGCGAATGCACACCGAAACCCACAAAAACATCTGGATTAACCCCGCCGAAGATGCTGGAGAAACCCGAGCAGGAGCCGATCACAGCGCAGAACAGCTGCCGGAAAAACCCAACACCGCAGACGAATCTAGTGATTAAAAAAACAGTACGCTTGAATGTTTGAAAAGTGAAACGCTGTTTGCAAAGAAACTACTGAGCGAAAATGTCTGGAATTTACATATAAAATCCAATGAATGATAATAAAAAGGGCTGATACAGAAAAAAGAAAAAACGATTAAAAAAGAAAACGGAAAACAAAATGTTTGCAAAAAAATTCCAAAAAATGCCTAAAAGATTCTAAAAAATCTAGACTTTTTACTGCAGAATTTTATAATCAACGGTTTATTAGATATTGAATTAAAACCGGAATATTTTTAACATTGAAGCCTATGGGATTCTCCTGAATAAACCTGCCGAATGAAACCACCGAATGGCAGGACATTTCGGCAACTTTTCACTGCTGGTTTTTGTTCTCTGAATAGACGAAGCATTGCTTTTTTATGGTGGATTTCACTGCCCTCGAACAGGCACCTTATGTTCAGGCAATTCGCCAGCATTTGGCGAATTGCCTGCTCTCTGGATAGCTGAATGGCCAGGAAAGCTATCCGAACGCTGAATTTCAGCGTTCGGTTGCCTTTAGGGCAGCCATTCGCATCTCTTTGAATAACCCCCTTAGGTATTGTTTATAAATAACTAGACTTACGTATTGTTGTTTATTTTATCTTTTTCAGTGGAAAACCCTGTGAGATATGCTGAGACGACGTAAGTAAAATTTGTGTAAAAACAATCCTGCTCTTATTTATAATTTTTGACTAGAAATAGAAGTAGGCGATAACAGACAATCTTTTGGAAGCTTGTGTACTTTTTAGAAATAAATGGCAAATCCATGTTCAGGGTTTTATACTTACGCCCTCTATTCATGAAATGTGAATGTGTCAACTTTTATTTAAATTTGGGATTAAGTTAAATTCCCTTAGAAGAATCCAGTAGCCTGTTCTCCACTTTTGATGACCGTAAAAAGAATACACGATAGAATACAAATCCACAAAAAATTGTAAATATTTTATTTCAATAATTGACAGTATTTTAAAGCTAAAGAGATAAAGATGTTAAATGACACGCGGTATAATTAGTGTATGTTCTGCAATGAAACATGAGTTCAGATATCATATAAATGTGGTGCTCAAAAAAAAATATCAAAATGAGCGCAGCACAAATGGTTCACCATTGAAGGGTTAATGGGACACTGTCACTGCATACGCTGTAACTAGATTACTTGTGCATTATAAATCCACTTTTTAAAACTCATTCTGCTGTTTTTTTTGTTTTTTTACATAGTTATGTTTTTGGTTTTTTTATTTTTATCGCTGGTTTCCATTGTGTGGATTTTTCCCATGATGCAACATTTACCAAAAGCTTATGGTGAGTTTTACTTTACAGCTGTGGCTTTAGTTTCTACAGTATTTAATGGTCAATCAGGTGGAGGAGGGGCATGTTTAGATAAGGCTGCAGGGGGCTATTGTGTTATGTAGGCTACTTAAGAGAAGAGCTGGCAGCTAAATGAGATATGACAAGGAGCTTAAGACTTCTCTACCCCTTGGTGATGTCCTTTGAATACATCCCACACAATACAATTATGTGAGTCGGTGATTGACCCATAGACTCCATTCTATGGCCAAAGCCACACAGTGAGGAGCAAGTGATGGAAAGATACTGGGGGGGGGGCAGTTTACAACACAAAATATCACACAATGGATGCGCCCAGTGACACACATAGAGGAAAATATCACACAATGGATGCACCCAGTGACACGTATGAGGAAAATATCACACAATGGATGCACCCAGTGACACATATAGAGGAAAATATCACACAATGGATGCACCCAGTGACACATATAGAGGAAAATATCACACAATGGATGCACCCAGTGACACATATAAAAGAAAATATCACACAATGGATGCACCCAGTGACGCATACAGAGGAAAATATCACACAATGGATGCACCCAGTGACACGTATGAGGAAAATATCACACAATGGATGCACCCAGTGACACGTATGAGGAAAATCTAACACAATGGATGCACCCAGTGACACATATAGAGGAAAATATCACACAATGGATGCACCCAGTGACACATATAGAGGAAAATATCACACAATGGATGCGCCCAGTGACACAGAGGAAAATATGTTCTTAACCCCTTATCGATGGGTGGGCATCACCCGTTGGGGATCGGTTAACGATAACGAGGCGTACTTGTGCGCCGTGCCGTCGCGGGCCACTAATTTGGCACGCCCAAGCAACCGACGTGAGGCACTCATCATTGGTTGCAGGGGACGGCCTTGGTTCAGGCCGTCCCACTGCAGCCAATGGGACGCAGGTGCCGGCTGCGTGGAGGGGGCCAAGGCCAAGGAAGTCAGCGGGGCGTACCTGGAAGTAAAGAATATACTGTCGTCCCTTTTAAAACAAATAAGGCATTCTTGCTGTTTGCTCTGCTTGTAGAAGAAATTTTCCTCATTTAACCCCTTCACCACCATGAGGTTTTCCATAGGACCACTGTCGGGACCCAGTGGTTTTCTGGAAAACCACTTTACACACACTGTAAAATTGTATCTACCATCCATAAAGCATAGGGGTAACCCGTCACGTGGATAACATCCAAGAAAGCCGAAGAAGGCCTCATTGAAGTGTCATTTTTATCTTAAAACAAAAAAACAAACAAGAACTTTTAAGAAAATGTGTAAACAGGTTTTACTGGATGATCTCACTGAATGATGGCGTTATTGAGCAGCGACGTCACATAAAAGCCAATCTTTACACGAAGTGGAGTTTGGTCACTTAAACTAGAGATGTAATTAGATAAAAATGCTTAATTATTAATACAAGAGGAAAATGAGCACGACGCGCTCTGAGCATTACTGAGTGATCCCAGTGCAGGCTCGTAGCACAAATCAAACCTTGCTCTGACAGACATCCTGAATCAAAAGGGCTTATTCAATAAGCGACGGATTTGACACCGAATTACACTGAATGGGGATTTTCGTGGCAGTTCGTCTTTTCAATAAGCTGTCAATTTAACAAACACAGCAAAATACACTGCAGTTCGGCGATCTTCGGCGACAGCGAAATTGTCCAATAGAGAAATAATGGTTAATCTATCTACAGATTCCGAACTGCACTGACGTGTCGGTGAAATACCCTGATTATCGGTGGTTCAGTTTGACAGGTTTAAACAGGCGAATCCCATAGAAATCAATGCATAAAAATATTATCTAGTTTTTATTTTCCACCGTTTATTCTTTTCATTTTCAGTTAAGAAAAGTGTTTTTATTTGTTATATTGTTCTGAACATCTTTTTGTATTTTTTGACAATTTTTGATTCCAGATCTGTGTTTTTTGTTTTCTTTCAGTTCGGCGGTCTTTGGCGGCGTTCCGTGGTGCTTTAGAGTGAGGAAAGCGTCCTGTATGTTAAAGCCCTTACTTCACTCTACTGCTGAACACCACCAGACCACCACCAGACCACCGGATTGAAGAGAAAAAAAAACGCCGCCGGACTGAAGGAAACTCTGGTTGCTGGTGCTGAAAGGGCTTTAAAATACAGGACATGTGTTAAAGCTCTTTCAGCACCAGGGACAGCAGCCAGAGTTTCCTTCAGTCCAGCGGCATTCGGTGGCGGCGGCTTTGTGTTTTTCCTTCAGTCCAGCGGCATTCGGTGGCGGCGGCTTTGTTTTTCCTTCAGTCCAGAGGCATTCGGTGGCGGCGGCTTTGTTTTTCCTTCAGTCCAGCGGCATTCGGTGGCGGCGGCTTTGTGTTTTTCCTTCAGTCCAGCGGCGTTCGGTGGCGCCGGCTTTGTGTTTTTCCTTCAGTCCAGAGGCATTCGGTGGCGGCGGCTTTGTGTTTTTCCTTCAGTCCAGCGGCATTCGGTGGCGGCGGCTTTGTTTTTCCTTCAGTCCAGAGGCATTCGGTGGCGGCGGCTTTGTTTTTCCTTCAGTCCAGCGGCGTACGGTGGCGGCGGCTTTTTGTTTTTCCTTCAGTCCAGAGGCATTCGGTGGCGGCGGCTTTGTGTTTTTCCTTCAGTCCAGCGGCATTCGGTGGCGGCGGCTTTGTGTTTTTCCTTCAGTCCAGCGGTGTTCGGAGGCGGCGGCTTTGTGTTTTTCCTTCAGTCCAGCGGCGTTCGGTGGCGCCGGCTTTGTGTTTTTCCTTCAGTCCAGAGGCATTCGGTGGCGCCGGCTTTGTGTTTTTCCTTCAGTCCAGAGGCATTCGGTGGCGGCGGCTTTGTGTTTTTCCTTCAGTCCAGCGGTGTTCGGAGGCGGCGGCTTTGTGTTTTTCCTTCAGTCCAGCGGCATTCGGTGGCGGCGGCTTTGTGTTTTTCCTTCAGTCCAGAGGCATTCGGTGGCGGCGGCTTTGTTTTTCCTTCAGTCCAGAGGCGTTCGGTGGCGGCGGCTTTGTTTTTCCTTCAGTCCAGCGGCGTACGGTGGCAGCGGCTTTGTGTTTTTCCTTCAGTCCAGCGGTGTTCGGAGGCGGCGGCTTTGTTTTTCCTTCAGTCCAGCGGTGTTCGGTGGCGGCGGCTTTGTTTTTCCTTCAGTCCAGCGGCGTTCGGTGGCGGCGGCTTTGTTTTTCCTTCAGTCCAGCAGCGTTCGGTGGTCTGCTTGTCAGTCGATCTGGGTCTCCCATAGTCACCTGCAGTGGATGACCCAGATCTTTCAAAAAGGTTGTCAAGCTACGGACCCAGCAGACGGCCAGCCCTGGGGAAATATGTCCAAAAATTGTTGAAGTTTTGCAACTCCGCTGAATGACACTGATGGTGGCAGGAGATGCTTCATTGTGCAGCTTCTCCTACACTGACTGGATTTCAAACACCGGCGTTTATCACTGTTGCAACAACAGCAATTGTTTCAATAGTTTCAAAGGGTAGAAATTCAATTACTTTCATATATTTGCCTTTATATAATTGGGCAGATCCTGCTGACAGCCTCTGCCCAATTTTTTTCATTTTTTTTCTTCTATTTTTAGGTGATTTTTACTCCCCTTTTCCCTCTCGCTGGCGCAGCTCCTCCACTTCAGCTCCTCCTCTTCAGCTCCGACTCCCGAACCCAGAAATCCCTGAAGCTTTTCTGTGCAATTTGCTATTCTACGCAACTTGCGTAGTGTAGGAAATGCAAAATTGCGCAATGGGACTTGCTCACTTTACATACACAAATTCTGTAGCGCCTGTGCAGAATGATGGATCTGAGCTGCACGCGCACGCGCATGCACAGATCCGATCTATCTCTGACTCTCTTACAACGCTCGTTAGATTGAGTGACGTTGAGATGCTCTCTGCCTGCCAACATCACTAGTGACCGGCAGCCTGGAAATTTTAAAAAAATGACTGCTGGTGACGCTGGGTGGGGTGGAGGAAACTCCTCCACTTCACTCCGCCATTTCTCCAGATCGGGGGAGCTGGAAGGGGGAGCTATAAAGTGGTAAGGGTGACTAGAGTGTCCCTTTAGGCTGGGGTCAGACTAACGCATTTGTAACGTGCGTTTAGGTGCACTTTATCACGGCCGCAGTAGCAGCAAATGACGGGCAATGACGACCAATATAGGAAATACGGCTGCACGAAAGTTCGGCCGCGCAACGCAAGCGACCGCATTTTTTCGAGAACGTTGAACCGCTAGTACTGACGTACAGAGTGCGCTGCGTCCACTAGCGGCATGTGTGTGTGATTAGGAGACGTCAGACGCTGCTCATGTCCAGCCAACATAACGTCCAGACGCCTAAAGTTTCCTGGTTTGGATCCGTAAAAAATCACGCACGAAAATGCGCACCATATTTTTCCCATTCCGTGAAAAAATACGTCAATGTCTTCAGACGCACTTTTTGACGGTCGCTGCGAATAATGCGTTTGTTTGACCCTAGCCTTAACCCTGGCCGCCCCCCTGCAGCCAATGATGCCATTGGCTGCGTGGCCGGGCCGAATCAGAGGCCCCTGGCGGTGAGGCGTACCAGTACGCCGGCTGGCATTAACACCCTCCCGATGGGCGGCACCTGCCCATCCTTAAGGGGTTAAAAAAACAATTAGTTTTTTATCCTGGAGTGTCCCTTTTAAAGACTTGGCTTTTCTATGGCAAATGAAGTGATTCCTTTGGTATTCCCTACTTATCTCCATGCCAAGACCTTCTAATACCCGAATACATCCTTACACGTGTTTGATGGAAAGTGGAGATGGATCGAGGAAGGGCTGCGACTGCGACACACTGTTTTAGATGAAAGGGAAATAATTCGAGCCGCAGTGCTAGGTTTAGATTTCAGTGGAGAAATCCGAGAACCAGACGGAGCAGAAGGTTGCGATCGTTCAGTAGGAGCATGGAAAGGGCAGGCGATGGAGTTTTAACGGTGACAGACGAACGAATGGGTTTTGACTGTTATAGAAGAAGTTGCAGTTTACAGCCATGACATAAGTGTGAGCGACAGACCAAACAAAAAGGGGAGACTTGAAGGTCACCGGTTTTCATCTCCGTAACTAAACGGACTGCATTCATCTCGCTGTAAAGGTAGGAACGCGATCAGACGACGTGGGAGGTGCCTGAGAAAGAGACACCACAACAGTACGGTCAACACAAACCAATCCATCAGTCGTGCGATTGGTCTGAAATGTTTGTAACAAATAACGCTGCCAAACACAATGTGAAATCCTGTTTTTAAACACCACCCTCTCATGGACCGTCATACGGAGTTACTTCGATATTGGACCATATGGTGACCAAAAGACACAAACACTGCAGTAATATGCTTCAATATAAAATAGGGATTCTTCTGTTTAGATGGCAGCAGCGTCTTCTTCTCCTCTTGGTTCCTCGGATGCTTGCCTTGTAATCCACTTTTTCCTGGGGGTGAAGCTTTCTCCCCGATACAGGGTTTTTTCAAGGTGTCAGCAGCAAGAAATTATAGCAGCACAATCAAAGTGTGTGTGTGTGTGTGTGTGTGTGTATTATACTATATTGCCAAAAGTATTTGCTCACCCATCCAAATAATCAGAATCAGGTGATCCAATCACTTCCATGGCCACAGGTGTATAAAATCAAGCACCTAGGCATGCAGACTGTTTTTACAAACATTTGTGAAAGAATGTGTCGCTCTCAGGAGCTCAGTGAATTCCAGCGTGGAACTGTGATAGGATGCCACCTGTGCAACAAATCCAGTCGTGAAATTTCCTCGCTCCTAAATATTCCAGTCACCTGTCAGCTGTATTATAAGAACGTGGAAGTGTTTGGGAACGACAGCAACTCAGCCACGAAGTGGTAGGCCATGTAAACTGACGGAGCGGGGTCAGCGGATGCTGAGGCGCATAGTGCGAAGAGGTCGCCAACTTTCTGCAGAGTCAATCGCTACAGACCTCCAAACTTCATGTGGCCTTCAGATTAGCTCAGGAACAGTGCGCAGAGAGCTTCATGGAATGGGTTTCCATGGCCGAGCAGCTGCATCCAAGTCATACATCACCAAGTGCAATGCAAAGCGTCGGATGCAGTGGTGTAAAGCACGCCGGCACTAGACTCTAGAGCAGTGGAGACGCGTTCTCTGGAGTGACGAATCACACTTCTCCATCTGGCACTCTGATGGAGGAGTCTGGGTTTGGCGGTTGCCAGGAGAACGGTACTTGTCTGACTGCATTGTGCCAGGTGTAACGTTTGGTGGAGGGGGGGATTATGGTGTGGGATTGTTTTTCAGGAGTTGGGCTTGGCCCCTTAGTTCCAGTGAATGGAACTCTGAATGCTTCAGCATACCAAGACATTGTGGACATTTCCTCTTCCAACATGACTGTGCACCAGTGCACAAAGCAAGGTCCATAAAGACATGGATGACAGAGTCTGGTGTGGATGAACTTGGCTGGCCTGCACAGAGTCCTGACCTCAACCCGATAGAACACCTTTGGGATGAATTAGAGCGGAGACTGAGAGCCAGGCCTTCTCGTCCAACATCAGTGTGTGACCTCACAAATGCGCTTCTGGAAGAATGGTCAAAAATTCCCATAAACACTCCTAAACCTTGTGGACAGCCTTCCCAGAAGAGCTGAAGCTGTTATAGCTGCAAAGGGTGGACCAACGTCATATTGAACCCTATGGATTAGGAATGGGATGTCACTTAAGTTCATATGTGAGTCGAGGCAGGTGAGCGAATACTTTTGGCAATATAGTGTGTATATGTATATATATATTATATATATATATATAATCTCACGAGTATAGCAGTCTATAGTGATACTCGAGACTGCTATACTCCAGATTTTGGAGATATATATATATATATATATCTCCAAAATCTGGAGTGTAGCAGTCTTTAGTATCACTATAGACTGCTATACTCGTGTCAGGTACCTGTTTTCCAGAGGAACCAATTGTGCAGAAGTAGCAGCCTTTTTAGTACAGCTATTGGCAAAAAGGGCTGAATGGCATACACAGACCTCTCTTGCTCAGTAGGAGTGATGTTAGACAGAGAACTCTTGGAACATTTCTTAGCACAACCACGGTTTAATATCTTTATATATATATAGCGATAAACAGGCTCTCAGCAAAGTCAGTTCAGAAGTAAAGGATCATAAAGGCAGGTGGCAATCAGGCGTAATCAATAACAGGCAAAGGTTGGCAACAGGTATCAATATCAGAATATACTTGCTAGTAGATTTTCCAGGAGACAAGGATCAACAGCTTGGTGTAGGTAATACTTCAGCAAGATAGAAATGTAGCAAGTATTCAATGGAACAGGAAACAGGCGAGGATTCAGGCAAGGATTCCACAGGTAAGAGGATTCAGGCAAGGATTCCACAGGTAAGAGGCTTCAGGCAAGGATTCCACAGGTGAGAGGCTTCAGGCAAGGATTCCACAGGTGAGAGGCTTCAGGCAAGGATTCCACAGGTGAGAGGCTTCAGGCAAGGATTCCACAGGTGAGAGGCTTCAGGCAAGGATTCCACAGGTGAGAGGCTTCAGGCAAGGATTCCACAGGTGGAGGCTTCAGGCAAGGATTCCACAGGTGAGAGGCTTCAGGCAAGGATTCCACAGGTGAGAGGCTTCAGGCAAGGATTCCACAGGTGAGAGGCTTCAGGCAAGGATTCCACCGGTGAGAGGCTTCAGGCAAGGATTCCACCGGTGAGAGGCTTCAGGCAAGGATTCCACCGGTGAGAGGCTTCAGGCAAGGATTCCACCGGTGAGAGGCTTCAGGCAAGGATTCCACCGGTGAGAGGCTTCAGGCAAGGATTCCACCGGTGAGAGGCTTCAGGCAAGGATTCCACAGGTGAGAGGCTTCAGGCAAGGATTCCACAGGTGAGAGGCTTCAGGCAAGGATTCCACAGGTGAGAGGCTTCAGGCAAGGATTCCACAGGTGAGAGGCTTCAGGCAAGGATTCCACAGGTGAGAGGCTTCAGGCAAGGATTCCACAGGTGAGAGGCTTCAGGCAAGGATTCCACAGGTGAGAGGCTTCAGGCAAGGATTCCACAGGTGAGAGGCTTCAGGCAAGGATTCCACAGGTGAGAGGCTTCAGGCAAGGATTCCACAGGTGAGAGGCTTCAGGTAAGGATTCCACAGGTGAGAGGTTTCAGGTAAGGATTCCACAGGTAGGCTCAGGTTGTAAACCACAATAAACGAGCAATGACTTACTCAGCTTGTAGATTTTTTATAGTCAGGTATAACGAGTTGATTGGATCCAGCTGGCGTGCATCAGCGTGTCCAGACTTCCAGGTTGAGTTGCAGCTGTAATGGCTATATGGGAGGATGCCTGCTCACGCGTGTGCTTTTCATTCAGACCTTAGTCATGGAAGGAGAAGGACCAGAATTATAATGTCTCCTCAGCATGGACAGATCTTGGGGCCCAGGAATTAACAGGAGTCCAGTCAGCCACAGGAAGAGCCGCTGAGGCCAGGAGAGGTACGTGACAACTCGTGATATATATATATATATATCTATATCCATTTAAGTCCAGTTTGCCAGAATCACAGGTATAGCAGTACGTAGTGATACCTTTTTTACTGGACTAACGTTACATTTAAAAGACAAGCTTTCGAGAGGATTCCTCTTCCTCAGGTCTAGAAGCTATACTGATCAGTTCCTAGAATTAAACATTAGGACATTAAGGGTCACATGGGTGGGGGTATTAGATGCCGTAAAAAGTGAGAGTCAAATGGTATGTACAAAATGGGAAAATAAACGCATGAGGGATCTTGGGCCCATAATAAAACAACAGAGATAAGATCATACAACCTATAATGAAAAAAAACCAAAAACACAAAACAGTGAAGGCTGAAAGAGAACAAACCATTTGACTCTCACTTTTTATGACATCTAATACCCCCACCCATGTGACCCTTAATGTCCTAATGTTTAATTCTAGGAACTGATCAGTAAGCATCCAGACCGGAGGAAGAGCGGAATCCTCTCGAAAGCTTGTCTTTTAAATGTAACGTTAGTCCAATAAAAAAGGTATCACTACGTACTGCTATACTCGTGATTTATATATATTTGTATTTAAATTTAAGATCTTACAGAACAAAAATATATATAATCAATATTTGAGTTCACTGAAACGCGTTTCGGCTTCCACCGTCAGTAGTCCCTTCTTTGGGCAATCTTCTCCTACTGTCATAAAAATCCAAATAACTTTTTAAAGTAGGAGAACATTATCTGGAGAAGGAGCTACTGACTGAGGAAGCCTAAGGGCGAAACGCGTTTCAGTGAACTCCAATATTGCTTTATATATTTTTTTTATTCGTTCTGTAAGATCTTAAATTTAAGTACAATATATATATATGTGATTTTGCTGCTATAATTTCTTGCTGCTGACACCGTGAAAAACCCTCATATCGGGGAGAAAGCTTCACCCCCAGGACAGCGTGGATTACAAGACAAGTATCCAAGGACCCGCCAGGAGAAGAAGACGCTGCCATCTAAACAGAAGTATTCCTATTTTATATTGGAGCATATTACTGCAGTGTTATTGTCTTTTGGTCACTATATGGCCTAATATCTATTTTATAGGTGCGCTGGGAATAATATACTGTTTTTAGCTCTAAATTGTGCCCCTTGGGGAACGTGGACATCTCTATTCCTATATAGCAGCACTGAGTCTGGTAGGACTTACATACACCCAATTTTCCAATAAGAACAGTGATATATCATACTGAGTAACTTGTATAAGGACCCTAGTAGCCCTACCCTAACAGAAGGGCTTCTGCCACCCATCCCCTTGCAAAGGTTTTCTTTTCCCCATGTCACCCGTTTGGGTATTTAAGACGGGTTAACCCAGGTCTCTCTTCGCTATTCATTCACTCTGCATTCTATAATGCTCCTGCTGAAGCTGTTCTTATTGCAGCGAAACGCGTAGAGCTTTTATATATTTTTCCTATTGCTCCCTATATCGACTGGCTCCGAACTACTCAATCTAGAATCTTTTTCCAACAACCATGGTCACGGATTTGCATCTGTCGACACAGACCCCGACGGCCCGTTTCCTCCTTTGAATTGGTTGGATAGAAATATCAGTATTCAGATATTATGTAGCTATAGCAAATATCTATTGTGCTGCTGTGCTACTATTTAGGAGCCACAGGACTTGTATTTTTCACTTGTGTGCCTGTAGTTCAGCTCATCTTCCGAACTACAAGTTGTCCATAGGAAATCCCTGGGCAGCTAGGGTTTAATTCAATGACATCACAATGACCAAAACCACCCCCTCCCCGCCGGGAAGGGTTTTAAAGCGAGGTTAAGGGAAGCCAGACCACTGCTGGACCCCAGACAGAGAGGTAAGGGTAGGGAGGGAGAGCCGCAAGAGCAGACGACGTGTGGGGGAGTCATCGATCTGCAGCTGTGAAGGGCAAAAGCAAACTAAATTAATTTGCTACAGAGAGAAATTGTTTGCTTTCGGGCTACAGAAGGAGCCCTCAAAGTTTTAGCCCTGTGAGCATGATGTTCAAGTTTCTAGAATATTCTACAATGTCTTAATTGGACATTCAGCAGCCGACGCAGGGATCAATGATCTGCAGCTCTACCTGCAGTATCTGCATTTGGCCACTAGGTGGAGCCATCTCCCTGCCAAACAGGAATACACTGGGAATCTTCAAAAAAATTCTTTACTGTACAAATTAAAGTGATTTTTCAAAAAAACACTGGTTCCTGTTTTTTTTTTTTAATCACTTGATAGTGAAGGGGTTAAAGCCTTTGGCTTTTATTTGAATTATTACGTTTTCCAGCGCATATTGTTTGTTCTTGACGGCACCTGGGATGTGTTACTGTACGTGTTTTACTCGGAATTCGTCCTGATCCTATTACGCTTGTGTCAACATGCTGTGGGACCATAATTGTGTTATCAGGAGGCCCTTTTATGAGATCCTACTTCAGATTCGTGGTCGGTCTAGATTTAGCAAGCACTCGAGTCGCGGTGTCGCAGAGCAAAGAGACGAGTATCGGGCAAAGAAACAGCGAATGAAAAGATTAGTGGACTGGATTAGAGCGTGTTGGTTTTACAAGTTGTGGTTTGGCAGCAGAAAATGCAAAGCTTACTCTGAAAATAAACACATTTGAAGTTCCTTTAGTGGGGTCAGGTTCCCATGCAAACGCTCGAGGAACTGCGGTAACAGCGGCTCATCAGGCTTTAACCAGTACCTGGGCATCATTGACCACAACAAAGAAGTCATCCTGTTTTTTTGAGTTTTAAGCCTCAAAACAGCCTTAATTTCAAAGAATCGCCACATTGTTTATACGTCACGGACTGATCAATACCTGATGATGATGAGCAATTCTGCAAAACCGCAACATTTGACCCAGTTTAAAGGGCCGGTACCACCAAAAAATGATATGTCCTGATTTATGTTGCTTTGTTTTTCTCTTGTATGTTTAGTTAAGAAAATATTTTCCTCTATATGTGTCACTGGGTGCATCCATTGTGTGATATTTTCCTCTATGTGTCACTGGGTGCATCCATTGTGTGATATTTTCCTCTATATGTGTCACTGGGCGCATCCATTGTGTGATATTTTTCTCTATATGTGTCACTGGGTGCATCCATTGTGTGATATTTTCCTCTATATGTATCACTGGGCGCATCCATTGTGTGATATTTTCCTCTATATGTGTCACTGGGTGCATCCATTGTGTGATATTTTCCTCTATGTGTCACTGGACGCATCCATTGTGTGATATTTTCCTCTATATGTGTCACTGGACGCATCCATTGTGTGATATTTCCTCTATATGTGTCACTGGGTGCATCCATTGTGTGATATTTTCCTCTATACGTGTCACTGGGTGCATCCATTGTGTGATATTTCCCTCTAAATGTGTCACTGGGTGCATCCATTGTGTGATATTTTCCTCTGTACGTGTCACTGGGTGCATCCATTGTGTGATATTTTCCTCTATACGTGTCACTGGGTGCATCCATTGTGTGATATTTTCCTCTATATGTGTCACTGGGTGCATCCATTGTGTGATATTTTCCTCTGTACGTGTCACTGGGTGCATCCATTGTGTGATATTTTCCTCTGTACGTGTCACTGGGTGCATCCATTGTGTGATATTTTCCTCTATACGTGTCACTGGGTGCATCCATTGTGTGATATTTTCCTCTATATGTGTCACTGGGTGCATCCATTGTGTGATATTTTCCTCTATATGCGTCACTGGGTGCATCCATTGTGTGATATTTTCCTCTGTACGTGTCACTGGGTGCATCCATTGTGTGATATTTACCTCTATATGTGTCACTGGGTGCATCCATTGTGTGATATTTTCCTCTGTGTCACTGGGTGCATCCATTGTGTGATATTTTCCTCTGTATGTGTCACTGGGTGTATCCATTGTGTGATATTTTGTGTTGTAAACTGCCCCCCCTCATGGGGCCCTATTACATACTTTGCGCAAAAAAAACATGCGTTAAGCGTTAAACGTTAATGCACGAATATCACCGCTGGAATTACATTCCTCGCGCATTTTTTCATCCGTCGGGAAATTGCGGTCATAAAACCGATGTGCAAAAATGCGCAGAAGTCAGTGAGCGCAATATAATTTGTAACGCGAGTCCGTCAGACGAACGCATTTTGTGCGGACTGCGCACAACAGACGTACGTTCTGACGGAAGACAAGGTAGTGGCCGTCATTTTTGACGGATCTAGTAATAAAAACGTGTGCATCGACGTTCTCCGTTGTGAATCCGCAGTTTGGTACGGTCAGGTTGTTACAATTTGCCGTTACCACCAGCTTTCCAAAGACGTTAAAATTATGCGCGCAAACGTTGTCCGTTAAATTTTGCGCTAGGATTGTAATGCCATGCGCGTATCAGCGCACAAACGCATTTGCGCTCACAATGTTAAGTATAGGATGCGCGCACTAAATTGCGCTCGCAAAGGGTTCATGCAGGGTCACTCGCGTTAGATGTTAACGCGCATTTTGTGCGCAAATGTTGTAATACGACGTTCGGCACAAAGGGTTTTACCCCTCGCTTTAATGCGTTTTTGCGCATGCGGAAAATTGCGCGCGAGGAATGTAATGGGGCCTATGGTGGGCTAGATTACAAACTTAACGCGAAAATGGGTACCCAAATGGGGAAAAAGCTGCGCCTGCAGGATTCCCCGCAGAGTTCCCAGTTTAGCGTTAGATTCCAGGGCAGACTCTACCACAGCACCACGCCTTGGAAAGAGACGCTAACCTCAATGCCTCAGTACCGGCTGGGTGGAGTAGAGGTAACATCACTGCTCTGCGTGGAGAGAGCCTGTGGAGACTTGGGTTCGATCCCAGCAAGAGCACCTCTCCAGTAAGTGTCCTTGGGCAAGACACCTAACGGTACAGACTTGCCACCCAGGACATACATTGACATTTCTCTCATTTTCAAGTATCCTTCCCGGTAAAATCCTTTCTCAAAAAAAACCTGGAGTCCATAGGGCTCCATTGAGTGTTGCACTGCCGGGCCACGAGCACAAGATCGCACAGCGCCGCGGAGAGAGACTGGTGACTATTTGTCCCCCAGTCTCACTGTGCTCGTCGCCAGGAAAAGCGGCAGATCGGGCCACCATTCTCACCGCAGGATTCTAAAACAAATGGACGAGCTGGATCAACAGCTCAATGTAATACCCAAGAAGACATACAATGGAACCCATATTATGGCTAAGTATATATTCCGCATAAGTGTCTTTTTATTTATTGACAGATTGGTGCCAGATCGCAGACTGGCACCCAAGGGGTTAAAGAGAGGCATCGCTGGAAAGGACAGATTGTGACCTTTCCAGATATTCCCCTCTTCTGTAACCCTTAACGATGGGGAGAGAAAGGGGTCCAAAGGACCCCCACTCCCCTTCAGGCACTCTACTGGCTCTGCCGGGGTGGGGGGCCTCTGAAGCTGATGTCATCGCGCCGAGATGATTCATATGGGACAGTCTGACTTCAAGGAAATCGGACCACCCTGGGACTCGGTACTGAGAGGATGGGGTCTCCCCTTTTAGTAAAAATAGCTATACTCCGTGGCGCTAGATATACACTTTTAAGGATTCACTATATTCCCACACTGTGGTGCTCCCGTCACCAAAACAAATTGCAATATGTGAAGTAAAGAAATGGGGACACCGCTTCAACTTAAAAGGATGCAGTGTATAAGTGAAGTGGTAAATATGGATATATGCTCACAAGCAATGGTAGGTCCCTTGATGATTAGGCGTGGACTAAATCAAAGTCTTCAAAATAGGAGGACCTAAAAAAAATACAGATAATGGTACAGTTTTTTTTGAGGTCCTCCTATTTTGAAGACTTTGATTTAGTCCACGCCTAATCATCAATGGACCCTACCATTGCTTGTGAGCATATATCCATATTTACCACTTCACTTATACACTGCATCCTTTTAAGTTGAAGCGCTGTCCCCATTTCTTTTCTCCCCTTTTAGTAGTTAGAGCACTCTCGGCACGCAAACCTAACCAGAAATAGAGAGCCTGCAGAGGACTGGTCCTTGTAATGGCCAGATTAGAGGGAAATCCAAGACAGGTGAAGGTCAAAGGATTGCAGAGATACTGAATAAAAGGTCTCAAGTTATTATTATCCTTTATATAACGCCACATATTCCGCAGCACTTTACAAGATCAGTGCACAAGGGGTTAATTCATTGGATACCACACATGTATGATACTGCCTGAGTCAGGGTGTCCCTGTTCCCAAGGAAACCTACAACCTATGAGATGTACAAGTATTTTGTGAGGTCGGCGCATCCATATCGTTAGGTGTTTTGCCCAAGGACACTCGCTGGTGGCGTCTTCTGCATGGGATCGAGTCGTCTTTCCATGATTGTAGAGCAGTGATGGTTAGGAGGTGGTTAGGTTGAACCCGCTTCTCTTAAAGTCGAGACTTGCTTCTCCACAGTTGTATTGGAGGGATGTGCTGAACGGCCTATATTGTGTGGTAGGCAAGTATGTACCATTTAGGTGTCTTGTCCAAGGACACTTACTGGTCTCTGGCCAGGATTCGAACCTAGGTCTCCATGTTTATAGAGCAGTGATGTTACCTCTACTCCATCCAAGTTGAGTCCATTAAGTAAAGGATTTTTGAGGAAAGATCTCAAAACCAGAGTAATCAGAGACCGAGCAATCAGGACCGTCACCAAAATGAAGGCCGTTAAACAAGGCCCTGGATCGAGGAAAAGGAAATACGTTGGCCAGAACAGAATGTGGGCGAAACCTCTGGAGAATTATAGAAAGAATATATCGCTGACGTAAAGTTGTCAGAATGGTGCATTGGTGGAATGGTGCAAAGTGAGCATTTGTGAACCCTCAGAGGACGTGACAACGACACGGTTCCAACAGTCTACCTGACACATAAAACACAGCGGCATCATATTATGTAACGTTTTTATTTGATTTTTCCATTCCTGTAGAACGGGGCATGTTCGCAAATAGCCCCAAAAGTATCAGATATTGTTTTACTTACATACAATATACTGTATTCTACTCTTTGATTCTGTAAATGATACTGGTCCCTGTATACAGTATACTATCTACTGCTCCGATCCTTAGGTGGTCGGTACAGCGAACTTTCTTCAGGGAACAAAGTGACACGTAACCAGCAAGGGTTAACAGATATCGGAATATAACAGACTTAGTACTAGAACAGGGGTCTTAGTACCAGTCATATGTGTGCCAATATCAATACCCAGAGCAGGGTCGCTAGTACTTGCCAAGTCGTTACACAAACAGGGTGAATGCCAGGTTGGTACACAAAGCAGGTTTGTCAGAGAATGACAGGTTGGTACACTGAGCGGGTTTGTCAGAATGCCAGGTCGGTATGCAGAGCGGGTTCATCAGAGAATGCCAGGTCGGTACACTGCGCAATGTTCATCAGAGAATGGCAGGTTGGTACACAGAGCAGGTTCATCGGCGAATGCCAGGTTAGTATACAAATCAGGCTTGTCAGAGAATACCAGGTTGGTATTGTAGCACTCACTCCCGGAGGAGCCGCTGAATTTGAACCTCGGGTCAGTCTCCCCGCACTAGGGAATAAATATACTCCAGCACCGTCGTGGATTTTTTAAATTATATAGTTTACTGAATAATGAGTAACACGGTATATGTATATATATTTACAGTACTTCGTAATGCGGGAAACGCGCAGCGGAAAAGAAATAAAATGCTTCGTAATGCGAGAAACGCGCAGCGGAAAGGGAAAAATATATCTTTAACCCCCTTTGTGGTTGGGGAGTGAGTCCCGTACAGGTTATGTCCCAAAGAATGTATGTTTATGTGTATGTGTGTATTGGTACCCGGGTACAATATTCAACTGGCCAGTGAATCATTTATGAGGTATCTTCGACTAGTCACGTTGGGGCCCTGTGGGTTTTGAAACAAACTGCTGCGTGCTTTAGATTTTACAACGGCCTGGAAGGCCTCTCACCCATCAGCCAGATACTCTGTGCTCCGCTCGACCCAGGACGTCTCTCTGCTCGATTTTGACTGGGGTTCTCTGTGTCACTGGATCCGCTGTCTTGCTTGTCTGTATCTGCCACAAGATGTCCAGCTCACCGCCTGCACTCCCTGTTAGATCGATCTGCGGTTCTCCTAACTCGGGGTCCAGCCAGAACCAGCTTCTTGTCCTCAGACCTCACAGCTTGGTATAGACAGATCTCTGCACGGTCACTGTCCCGATCCCCCAGCACCAGCGAGGTAGCCCCTGCGCTCTGGCCTGGTCACAATCCTTAACAGCTCTGCCTGCTTCCTTCTCCTTTCAGCTCCCAGCTCACTCTGAGCATGCTTTCCACAAGGCTGCTGATGCCTTTCCTACACACCCACTTCCTGTCCTCACGCAAAGCATCATGGAAAATGTAGTTCAGTGCCTTCTGTGTTTGTCCAGCATAATCTTACCGTGGTCTCTGTCTCCCTCTGGTGGCCATTGCAAGTAAATGCAGCAGAACAGTCTTTTTAAACACAGCGCTACAGTATACAGAGAACTTTCATCAGAGAATGCCAGGTTGGTACACAGAGCAGGTTTATCAGAGAATGCCAGGTTGGTACACAGAGGAGGTTCATCAGAGAATGTCAGGTCGGTACACAGAACGGGTTCGTCAGAGAATGCCAGGTCGATACAGAGCGGGTTTGTCAGAGAATGCCAGGTTGGTATACAAATCAGGCTTGTCAGAGAATACCAGGTTGGTACACAGAGCACTTTCTTCAGAGAATGCCAGGTCGGTACACAGAGCAGGTTTGTCAGAGAATGCCAGGTTGGTACACAGTGCAGGTTTGTCAGAGAATGCCAGGTTGGTACACAGTGCAGGGTCGTCAGGGAAAGCCAGGTCGATACACAATAAGCTAAATATGCAATGAGTGCTGAGGGAAGTGAATACCACGTCAGGGTGAATACCACAAGTAAATGAGACGCTGGGTTTTAAACCTGGCGGGTGCCGCATCATCAAGCTATGCCCCGCCCCCTGGCATCTCATGGGACTGCAAACTCTGTGTTCTTCACTAAGCGCCCGGCCAGCGAGCAGGAGGTTGCAGGGGCGCCGGGTAGAATCAGTGTGGGACGTGACAGATTACTTGTAACTGTGTATACTATGTCCACTGAGCTACAAAGACTATTTAAAACTGCGTTCGCTTAATGACCGTCATTAAAGTACTTTATAATTGGAGAAACGTGTTGGCCGAGATTGTTTCTGCACCACAATGTCATTCTATCACATGAATGGAGTTGAAACGGCGCTGAAACAATAGGACTATCTTGGGCTGTCACTGCATTCTCATACGATTTTCCGGCAGGTCACAAAAGGGGTTTTATTTTTGCTTGCTGCCCGCGCCGTGCTGTTTGCGTTGGCTTATAGTGATTGTTCCATTTTTATCTTTTCTAGAAACGGCAATAGTATTACATGCTATACCATGTGCTGTCAGTTCCATGCGTAGGAGATCATTTGTCAAAGGTCAAGCCAACTATCCAGCTTGGATATTCAGTAAATGTGACATGGCTGGCAACTCTCCAATCTCAACCTGATTACCATAACAAGCTCAAGGAATTCTCTCCTTAAAGAAAAAAAAAAACTCTGGCTCTAAAATGAAGTTGGATGAATTTAATATTATTGTTTTTAGTTTAACTATAATTATAGAAATCTTGGTCCATGAGTTTTACATCCAAGTTCCGACATCTGCTACTAAAGGGGTTATTCAAAGAAAGACAAACTTGCCACCGAATTGCACCGAATGATGAATTTCACCGTATGGTATAATTTCGTGGCAATTCGGTTGCTCAAAGTTGGCGATTTGCCAAATATTGGCGAATGGTCAGTGAAATACGATGCAATTCGGCAGCAGTGAAATTCCCCATAGAGAAGTAATGACTAATCTATTCAGAGAACGCTGAACAGCAGTGAAAAGTTAGCAAAATGCCCAGATTTTCGGTGGTTTCATTCGACAGGTTTAAACGGGCGAATCCCATAGGTTTTAATGTAAAAAATAAATCACTGTTTTTATAAAAAAAAAAATATTCAACAGTTCTTTTCATTTGCAGCCAAAAGACTTTATTTTTTTAGAATTGTTTTAGGAATTTTTTTGCAAAAAAAAATTCGGCAAACTTTTTGATTACGATTTGTTTTGGTTTTTGTTTAAATGTATTTATATATTTAAAAATGTATTTTTTTTCTATTATTCTGTAAGAGACCTTTTTTTTACTGCTATTCATAGGACCTTGTATATTCTTTCCATGCATTTTCATGCATTATTTTTGTTTAAACACCTTTTTAAACCTCTGGTTGGCTTTTCTTGGCAACCTGTACGGCGGATCGTTGGCAGTTTGTGGCTGCGTTTGGCAGTTTATCGGATGCATTCGGTGATTTTTCAGTGGTTTATCGGATGCGTTTGATTTTTCTGTGGTTTATCGATGCGTTCGGTGGTTTTATAGGCAGATCCATTCGGCACACTTCAGGGGCCTTGCGGTGAACGTCGAATTCACCGCAGGGTCGCCGAAATGAGCTTGCCAAAGTGCACCCAGTGAAAGAGCACCGAAATTTCCGTGCTCTTTGAATAACCCCTTAAGTTTTATCCTACCTTTCCGTATCTTTAAAGATGATCTTGGTTACAGCAGGAAGGGTCACAGGCAACGTTGGGCAGTTTGTCTGCCTGGCTTCCGAATTTAGTTTGAATAATGATCTATTTTCCGATGCTGAGATGTAATCTATGGTTGTAGAGTAAATATGCCCATGGATCTCGCGAGAAGGTTCATAGAAATACCTGTTCAGGTATAGCACAGAAAGTTTCCTACAATTCAGACAAGCCCCGACAATGCCACCACATGAGTAAAAACTCTCCTCCCTCACACCCCACCAACACAGATCAGTATGTAGTTTTATGCATGTAGAGCATCATATACCATCTAAACAACATCTTCGGAGATTGTTCATGTGTCACGGTGGCAGTACCACCAGGCACGCACCACCCTATCCTTGCCCTCCGATCCTTGGAAGTGGTCGGTCTGTATATATATATATCCCTATGAATATAACTCGCAGCAAGGTGAGGCCCTAGTTCCTGAGGGAAGCCCCTATATGCAGAGATGCAGTGTAAACTGCAAGGACAGATGAAAGCAACACAGGGTTAACAAAAGACCTCTGTACGGCAATACCAAAGATTCCCTGCACTGACAGGCCGGTCTTTAGGATAGCCGGATCTAATCTAAAGGAAAGTATTACCTTGAAGCCGTACAGAGTCTTTTGTTGTATACAGATGACAGGGTTACCTGGAAACGGTACAGACAAGGAAAATACTATAGAGTAGTCATATAGAGGAAAGCCAAAAGGTCATAACCAGAGAGAGTACGTCATACAGGATACAGCAGTGGCGTAACTAGAAACCTGAGGGCCCCGGTGGAAGAATCCACGAAGGGCCCCCCCCCAAAAAATCTATGTATTTTTACTTATTTTTCACTGCAAAATAAAACAAAGATAGTATTGCCTAGGGATGCACCGATACCACTTTTTTAAGACCGAGTACGAGTACCGATACTTTTTAAAAGTACTCACCGATACCGAGTACCGATACTTTTCTTTAATGTCATGTGACGCATTCCAATAAGAACAGACCATATAAAAATGCCCCCAGCTCACATGTATATCCCCCCCGATATATATATATTTTTATATATATATATATATACTGCCCCAGCTCATGGATTTGCCCCAGCTCATGGATATGCCCCAGCTCACACATGGATATTGCCCCCCAGATTATGGATTTGCCCCCCAGCTCACACATGGTTATGCCCCCCAGCTCATGGATATGCCCCCCAGCTCTCTCATGGATATGCCCCCCCAGCTCATGGATATGCCCCCCAGCTCTCTCATGGATATGCCCCCCCAGCTCATGGATATGCCCCCCAGCTCTCTCATGGATATGCCCCCAGCTCATGGATATGCCCCCCAGCTCTCTCATGGATATGCCCCCCCAGCTCATGGATATGCCCCCCAGCTCATGGATATGCCCCCCAGCTCTCTCATGGATATGCCCCCCAGCTCATGGATATGCCCCCAGCTCATGGATATGCCCCCCCAGCTCTCTCATGGATATGCCCCCCAGCTCATGGATATGCCCCCCCAGCTCTCTCATGGATATGCCCCCCAGCTCATGGATATGCCCCCCCAGCTCTCTCATGGATATGCCCCCCCAGCTCATGCCCCCCCAGCTCATGGATATGCCCCCCCAGCTCATGGATTTGCCCCCCAGCTCTCACATGGGTATGCCCCCCAGCTCATGGATATAAGGGCCCCCCAGGCCCCAGCTCATGGGTATAAGGGCCCCCCAGCTCTTACTTACCTCTGCTGGCCCCGGGCAGGCTCCGCCGGCGTTCTTTTCTTCTCCTTGGCGAGTGGCCGCTGGAAACATGCGTCTTGGCCGCTCGCTGGAAACCACCTGATCAGCGCGAGGTCTCGTGCGCTGGTCAGGTGGTTTCTCTCCCACGTGAGCGGCCAAGCTGCATGTCAGCGGCCGTTCGCACAGGGAGAGGGACGGCCAGCGCGCGGCTCCCAGATTCCGGCGCTGATTGCCGGAATCTGGCGGCGGCGCTGGGCCCCCCACCAGTGGCGGAATGCCAGGGCCCGGTCGCAACTGCGACCGCTGCGACCCTGGTACTTCCGCCACTGGGATACAGGAATAGGAACCAGAAGGGAAGTCAGCCAAGCCAAAATCGGTAACCGGGGAATCAGAATGGAACATAAACAGCAAAACAAAATACAGCAATAGACAGAACTAAATACACAAAAGGAACTGACATAAACTGGAACAGAAATAACAGAGGCAAAAACTAAACAAGGATGAACAAACGGAGGATAACAGGAACACAGCAAGGAGCTCTCAGGACACAAGTCGCAAGGAGACCAGGCAAAGTAAAATGACCCAGCAATGTCCTATAGGTACATTGCTCTAATATAGTCAGGGGAATCAAGGCAAGGGTAAACAGGTGAGCAGCACACAGAACACCAATTAACCCCTGGGAGGCCACCCAGGAATTGGCAGCAACAGAAACACAAGGGAAAAAACACAATATACAAATACAGAGGGCAGGAAGACCGGTATGCCAGCATGGAACGTGACATCATGGAGGGTTATACAAATGTAAACTTTGTTAGTAGCCTCCCATATATCTGCCCATTCCTTGGAGTCCAGTCCCTGGTGTAGGTCGTTTTTCCTGTGCTTGGATGTGTGCAACAGACTTCCATTCCATCTGTGAGGAGGTGGAAGCAAACAGCGTGGATATGAGTCCTTTGGGGGATATTCATGGGAGTGACACAGTTGTTCAAAAAATGTTAAAGGAGAATTCATAGCCTGATGGACGATGGGCATCCAGGCAAAGCTTCGAAGCTGGAGGTTTCAAAATTTCACACAATGTAGGTGCTTTGTTAATAGATCCTTATATTCAATATATCTCTGTGGCAGACCGCTTGGCACACCGACTGTTTGCCTCTGTCAAGATCTAGCTTTCTCCAAGCTGGACCCCGAAATCCAATTTAAGCAGCCCCAAACCTCCTATAATAGCACCAGGCATGACCAGTGTTTTAGAGCAGCAAAACAAAGACTGATTCTTTATTTAAAACACACAGTTGAGAGACAACCCCCTTCATGAATACATTACAGATTAGATCAAATAACTTCAGTACAGAACAATGGAAGATCCATTTAACACAATGGATTGTTTACCTATGCATTCTTATCTTAACCTGCCTGCTAGATCCTAGAGGGAAACAAGGGAATCTTCTTACAGCAACAGCATGTGTACAATATACAGAGAAGGGGGTAGATACAGAGGAGTACACTATACAGAGAGGGGGTAGATACAGAGGAGTACAATATACAGTGAAAGGGGTAGATACAGAAGAGTACGCTATATAGAGACAACATGACACTATAATAAATTCATAAGGGAGTAATACACAGAAAACAGTCAACATAAATACTGGATTCCCTGGGCAATCCAGTTGGCAAACCCCAGGTAGCACCTTGGTCGGTAGTCAGTAGGAAGGAGGCTAGCCCCCAGGCTCCTCCAACTGCCCCAGAGACAGCTGAGTCTTTCACAATCTCTATTTGTCATAATGTGTTTTTTTTGATAACAAGAAAAATGTTAAATGCAAAAGGAAAAATCTGTTCACGCTGCGCTTGCTAGAATAAAAGCGAATGGATCGGAATCAATTTGGATCATTCATTATGTTGTTACGTCAATTTGGATGGTTCAACCCTCAAAGAACAAGGCCCGGACTATTGCCTCATGCCATCCGAATGAAACTAACGATTCTGAATTAATTTGTTGTTGTCGTTCTAATTTCTTTCGGATTAGTTGAAATTCGTTACTATGGGGATTTGGATACATCCGAATCTCTGAATCACTCAAAATTCATCTGCATTTCGAGACATTACGAAACGAATCAAACATGTCTAATGAGTATTAATAATCTAAAGAAATTAACAGTATAGGATATACATATAAATAATAAAAATATATTAAAGGAGTCAGCAGTTTAGGGTAGGACTAATAATAATAATTTCATAAATATCTTAATATAAAATGGTAATAATATAATGTGTAATATACAGTACTAATAATGAAAATAAAATAATCGTCTAAAGTACAACTAATCCTAATAGGTCAGCGCTTTTAGGATTAGCTAATAAAAATCATATAAGCCAGCAGTCTCATTTAAAACTAATAAATAGTTTAGGAAATGACTAATAATGATTAATAAGTCAATGGCCTAGAGTATGACTGATATTAATATTAAGTTAATGGCCTAGAGTATGACTGATATTAATATTAAGTTAATGGCCTAGAGTATGACTGATGATATAAATATTTAAACGTCTAAGACAAATAATAATATGATATAACAATCTACAGAATGTCTAGTAATCATAGGGTTGGACAAATAATATAAATATACAGTCTAATGTAGGATTAATAATAGATATGTCAGTCTAGGGTACTACTACTATTGATAATAATGATGATTATATATTCGGCAGCATTCTAGGGTATAATTACTAATAATGAGACAAGTAAATTAACAGACTAGAGCAGGCCTCAAATTTTCAAATCTTTCACTACTAGCCAGGCCTTAAGAGTTACTCGCCACTAGTTGCCCCACCTAACCCTTTTCCAGCATTGCCTCTGCATTCCCACTCGCCCTCATGTAATTTCCACTCGCCAAATGCGAGCAGGCGAGTGGAAATTTTGAGGCCTGGACTAGAGTATGGGCGGGATGCAATAAGTGACCAATATGGACATGAGGCACCCGTTACCGATGCTAGGCCTATCACCACATTCATTAATGGCTCGAATCGAGCTGCGACCTACCCACAGCACAGCGTGATCTGTATCCTTGCAATGGGGCATTCTGGCTGTCAAAATCGGAATTCGCCTTCTAGCAAGGCCAGGGTCTCCTGCAGCCACAATATTATGCAATCTTGCATGAACTGCCAGCTCATCGAGTTGCTGGCAACCTGAAGCTGGCAGGTAAGGGGTTAGTACAGAATGCTGGAGGGCTGCACGCTATCTAAAGATCCAATTGACCTTTAGGGGGCTTTTTTACTTGTATTTTTTTATATAAAATTATGTTACCTCTTTTTTTTTCATAAAATAATTTTTTAGAACTTTTTTGTAACAAAACACATTTTACATTAAAATAATATTTTATATAAAAAAAAATTGCAAACATTTTTTTTTTCCCATAATTATTTTTACACACATTATTCGGAGAGCATCGAGATTTCAGTGCGTTCTTGTTTGGCGCACTTCAGAGCTCTTCAGTGATTTAAATTCGCCGACCCTGTGGTGAATTCAGTATTCACAGCAGGGTCCCTGAAATGCGCCGAACGGATCCACTGATCAGACCACCCACGACAGCCGACGATCCGCCGCCAAACTGGTAAAACACAAACAAAAGACGCTTAAAGCAAATAATGCATGAAAATAATAAACAAGGTTCTATAAAAAATAATAAAACTAAGAAAATGGAAATCCAAAATTTCAGAAACAATCCAAAAAAATGCTTAAATTATAAAAAATAAAGGCTTTTGGCTGAAAACATTTAATTCGGTAAATTCACAAAGTAAAACCTGCACTTTTACATTATAACCATGAACTCTCATTTCTACCATTGGGTAAGATACTAATGTGCAGCAAACCCTAAACCGCCGCACTTTGCCACTGGTTTGATTGTAATCCGGTCTCCATATTGTCCATACTGTAAAAGACAAATTTTTACTTTAAACACATGAACCATATGTGTGGCTCTATTATTACACATTTGTCTGTCTTGTTTTTGCGAACATGTATTTTGCCAGGTACATCGGCGAAACGCCGATATAAGGTCACCGTACTCACAGGTCTGCAATTGCCCAAACCAGGGTCATTCCTGAGGGACTGTCTTGGACGTAATGTCAAACTTTGCAATTTTGTAGCAAGGTTTCCCCCCCCCCACAGTTGAGGCTCCCAATTTTAAAGTTGGCGAGCTGCCCGTGTATCTCAGAAATCCCTGCTCGTTCTGCCATTTCACTACACTTGTTTGTTTTGACAAATGTTTTTGGAGCCTGATGGGGTATGTCTTGCAATCTGTACACTTTTATTTTTAATGAAATAAGTAGTTTTGTGGAGGAGGGATCCCATGGAGGGTACCATCTTGGAAGCTTGCTAGTCTGCAACGAAAGTCCAGATTCATGAGCTCCTATTCTTATAATGGGATAGTACTCGCCTCACCACCGGGTGGGTTTAAATGTTAGTGACTTTGCGAGGACTTGCAAAGCACGACACCTTCAGGTTCTTGGAAGCCCTCACCTTACGATAACTCATGGCTCCGAACATTTTGCCCTATGACTAATAGGGTTATCCAAAGAGATCCGAATTGCTTGAGAAAGGTAACCGAATGCTGAAAATCAGCGTTCGGTTACCTTTCCTGGCCATTCGGCTATCCAGAGAGCAGGCAATTCGCCAAATCCTGGCGAATTGCCTGAACATACGGTGCCTGTTCGGTTCCTGTTCGAGGGCAGTGAAATCCCCATGAAAATGCACTGCTTCGTCTATTCAGAAAACACAAACCAGCAGTGAAAGGTTCCCCTAATGCCCTGCCATTCGGTGGCTTCATTCAGCAAATTTATTCAGGAGAATCCCATAGACTTCAATGTTAAAAATATTCCCGTTTTAATTCAATATCTAATAAACCGTTCATTATAAAATTCTGCAGCAAAAAGTCTCTGTATTTATAGATTTTTTAGGATACTTTAACCATTTTTCAGATTTTTTTTATTTTTTTTAAAAAGTCCGATTTTTTTTTTTTTTGTTTTTTCAGTTAACTTATTTTTTTTGTAACAGCCCTCTTTATTATCATTCCCTGGACCTTCTGTGAAAATTTCAGACATTTTCGCTCAGTAGTTTCTTTGCAAACAGCGTTTCTTTTTCCCAGATTCATACAAATGGTTTTTCTAATTTATTCACTGCCTCCTCTACCTCACAGCTGCTTCGGCTCTGTGTGATTCGGCTCCTGTTCGGCTTTTTCGAAGGTTAATCCAGATGTTTTTGCTTGTTTTCAGCATGCATTCGGTTAGTTTTCATCAGGTTTTCGGCAGCTTTTCCCTGCAATTCGGGGACCCTGTGCTCTTTGCTGAATACACCGCAGGGTCACCGAAATGCAATCGGCAAAAGGAACCGAATTGAAGAGAACGAAAAGTCACCGAACGTGCGGTGACTTTTCGAATCTCTTTGGATAACCCTGCAATAATTTATAATTGTAATATAATATTAATCCGATGTCTAGGCACAACTATTCATATAAATAAACAGTCTTGGGTTCAAATTATTACATAAATAAGTCAATGGTTTAAGGTACGACTAATAGAGTAAATTGACATTACAGGGTACATCAAATATAAAAATATAAAAAACAGTATAGGGTACGATTTAGTAGTAATAATAATATAAATACGTCAGAGGCCTTGTTTATGACTAATGATGATAATGACAGCAGTATGAAGAAGTCAACAGGTTCAGTTACAACTAATTTAGACTAATAAAGTAGAACATCGGGACACTAATAAAGGATCGTAGTAAATATTTAGTTTTACGACTCTTAATCCATTGGAATGCATATTAACCTCTTAGCATAAAGAATTACTCTTCTGTTTTGGCACTAACAGTTCCTCAGAGGTTTCCCCCACTGTTTTTTTTTTACCTCTTGCGTGCTGAAGAATGACTCTGCGTGAGTCCAGAGGTTTCAGACAGTCAAGGTCTTTATGGTTATACGGAAGAAAACATGTAAACAAAGACATTTCATAAATAGACTGTAATGTACCACAGTGAAATAAAAGTTTTAATTGCTCAGCTCTTCTCTTTGCATTCTTTATATGTTGAGTGATTTGCCCCATACCATACAGTCAAAGGGATGGAGCTCTGGACTGTCTTGACAATCACACTATGCACTGTACATCTCAAGTGATGAAACCCTGGCCTGTTCTGACACACATGCGATACTCCATACATCGGAGTGCCAGTCATAGAACTGTGACAAAATTTCACAGTCATGTTGTGACCACAGAACCTTATTGCCCAGTCCCTGTCTTCCACAGTTGAAGAGTAAGAGGTCTATATATAGAAGAATACACTCTACTTGACCACTAGGGTAACGTTTGGATATTGGATTTAAACTCAATCCTGTGATTCTGTCCTAATGCTATCCATTAGAACGTTCTATGTAACAATACTAGGAGATCTGCATGATGAACCATAGGTATGGTTAAAATATACCTTTTTTAATACCTGCAACATATCTTAACAAGTTTTACGTCCATAGTAATGACTGAAGAAGAAATCTTACACAAATTCAATTGTCGGTGTAATGTATACACTATATAATAGTGTGATAGTTCTCTTAGAAAATTAAACTACAAAATGGTTTAACCCTTTCGCTGCTGAGGCTTTTCCCGTCCCTGTGCTGAGGTCATTTTTTACCTGTTTTGCGCATCATGTTTAAACGTGTTTTTAAGGCTTATTTTAGTATATGACACCGACATATATCGTTCTTTCCGTCAGATCTCGGTAGATTCATAATATGGTCATTATTATATGTATACGTTATGTCATGTCTGTATATTATAACAAAAAATGCAATAAAATATGTATTTTCAATAATTTACAATGTGTAAAGTGTTTTTTTCCACATTTTAACATGCCGAGCAATTGCGGTTATATTTTGTATGGGGTGCGCTTGTTAAAAAAATTAGAGATGGGGTCTCGTTACATTTTTTTTTGGGGAAAATGACACTATTTTTAACAAACGCACCGCATACAAAAATCGTTAGTGCAGCATCATTGTTCACATTATATATTGAAATGGGAACAATATTGCTACACTAACAAACCAAAAAGAATAAAAAAAAGTGTTTATTTTTTTTTTTTTTAATTTTTTTTTTTAATTTTTTTTTTTTTTTATTTTTTTTTTTTTTTTTTTTTTTTTACAAAATTTTTAACTTTCATGTTTGGTATCGTTGGAACGGCCATGCTCTGGCCGATCCAACCATATCAAAATTAAACCCCTAACTGCACGGATCGGGAGATAGGGAGTTCATTGGAACTCCCTATCTCCACACTTGGTGGCAGTTAGGGGTTAACTGTAGGACTGGCGTCATCGTGCTACGCACAATGACGCCAGTCCTCTGGGGGAGTTCCCGGAAGCTTGGCCGACATCCAAGATGTCGGCCAGCTCCAGGAAAGGATTGCGAACCGGCGCTTTTCAGCGCCGATTCGCGATCCAGCTCCCCAGGGGTTAATGCCAGGCATCATTTGGAAGGGCAGGCTGTGCCCTTCCAAATGATGCCTGGGTTAAGCCCCGCAGAGCCACCGATCGGGAGGGAGAGAGGTCCGAAGGACCTCCCCCCCCTCCCTTTCAGGCGCCTCCTCCGCACATGCAGGGGGCGCCTGAATTAGGTGTCATCGCGCCCCCGCGATGACACCTAATAATGGCGGCTGCTGGTCCGGATGCCGGGCTGACATCCAGGATGTCAGCCCGCACCGGAGGGGCCAGCGATCGGCCGGAACCCGGCCGAACGCTGACCCCAAAGTGAGGACGCGCTCAGCGCGTCCTCAGCACACCAGCGGGAATGCTGAGGACGCGCTCAGCACGTCCTTAGCATTCAAGTGGTTAATATCATTTACTTGATACTGTATCAATACATGAGAAGTACTCCGTATTGTTCTGATCACCCATTTCCACTTAGAAAGCCTTCTCTGACCTGATGTAAACATGAGTATTGCCATTTTCTAAACTGAATAGTGGAGAAGCAATAATAGAGTTGCAAATGTTACAACAAAATCGTAACAGCGGGGTGGCGTAGAGGTAACATCACTTCTCTATTAATGTGGAGACCTTGTAGAGACAGGTTTGAATCCCAGCAAGAGCACCTCTCCAGTAAGTGTCCTTGGGCAAGACACCTAACGGTACATAATTGCCACCCAGGACATACTTGAAAACAAGAGAAATCTCAATGTATCCTTCCTGATAAAATACTTTCCAAGAAAAAAATGAAATGGCAAAAGATCTCCATTTAAATGGACACTCTACTCAGCGTTATAAAGTGGTAGGATGTAAGAAGTGCTCCCCCATCTCCCTTCCCGTCCCCCTGATCTGGAGAAAACACTGGGTGAAGTGGAAGGGTTTTGTCCACGCCACCCAGCTGGGTTCCTAGATGGGAATTTTAATTTCCCAGCCGCCGGGCACCAGATCAGTTACTAGTCGTCAGCATGCAGAGAGGCAGCCGGTGGATTGGATCTGTGCATGTGCTGCAGCTCTGATCCGTCATTCTGAGCAGGTGCTCTAGAACTTGCATATGTAACATGCGCATACGCTACACGAGTTGAGTAGGAGCGAAAATTGTGTACTAAAGCTTTGGGGACTTCTGGGTTTGGGAGACCCTGAGCTGAAGAGCAGAAGCTGCATGCGATGAGGAAGAAAAGGTGAAAAAAATACCCAAAATAATAACAAAGTTTAAAAATAATTGGACAGCGTGTGTCAGCAGCATCTGCCCAATTATTTATGGGTGGAAAAAGGAACTCTATCTTTAATAGAGTATCCCTTTAAGCTATTTTTCCGCTTGGCTATAAGGACCTAAATTATTGAAGCCCTTACCCAATTCTCCACAACCTTTGGGTTTCTAGAATGACCCATTTATTTGAAGCCAGTCCATATGCATTTTGTACAGTATCAGTGTAGATCTGCAGCTGCAGTCCTCTTTATTTCCTTTCCTATGGCACTCAGATTATTGATTTTTTTTTTTCTTCCTTGCAGGATGGTTGGTCCCCGAGGATAGGCTTTGTAGCAGGTTACAGAATGACGTGGACCTCATTAGGAAGAAGCTACTCCGGTTAAAGCGATGCATTGCAAAATAACCTGCACCTTGAGTATTGATTGCATTCCTCAAGCCAACCAGTGGAAATACATTTCTAGTAATGTTATGGTGTGTCACTGCACATGGCAGATCTACAGAATGAAATCCAACCATGTCACAGCTGGAGGTGGGGAGGATGCTGTTCCAGGCCAGTGTGTGCATCTCTAATCTGAACATTTGCGCTTCTCTTCCAAGATCTTCTACAATGAAACCTGTGAGAAGATATAAAAAAGTCTTGAAAAATACCTGCAACATAGAAATTAATCTATACGTCGTGCAACACAGACCCCAAAGATCGAGCGGCCTTGGCTCATGTGACAATCTTTACACCTCATTGCTTAGCTCGCTGGGTAGCGTAATGTGGTATATTCATACCATTGGGGAAATTAATTATTCATTTTTGCGCCATCTCCAGTGAATTAAAGACAAATCTGTATTTAAAGTCCTACATGGGGCTTCCTTTTGCTCGCATTTCTAGTCATGTGATCATTCTTCAAAGCAAAGAACATATAAACAGCATGCATGTATGTGCATAAACTTGTCTCACTTATCCATCACACTGTATATATATATATATATGGACCTAGTAGATCTAGTTGTTACATACGGTAAATATATGTAAAGTATATATTCAGTGGGGTAGCATGGGGGGGCTCGGGGGTGGTCGTCCCGGGCGCAATTTTCTTAGGGGTGCAAAATTTCAAAAGAAATTTTAACCACTAATATTTTCCAGCAGGGATCAGCAAGGTGTCTGCTCACAGACACTGGTGCCACAGCCGCCAGTTTTACGGTGCTGGCGGTGACTTAGCATACTTCTGTCCTGACTCCTCCTTAACGCTGACATGAGTCACGTGAAGCACCGCCGAATTATCCAACGGAACACCCTGTACCATGCTTGTCAGCCCCCTTGAAGCCCTGTGCCAGCCCTGCAGCCGTTGAACAGCAAGGCGGAAGGGAGGCACCTGGGAGGCACATTTAAAATCCAGTCTCCTCTAAGCCCCCTGGACAGCTCCCCCCAGGCCACCAGCAACTCCACGCAGCTAGGTGACACTGTGTGACACCAGAGCAGCGTGACCAACACACTGGATACGGGCAGAGGGTGACTGGAGGTTCAGGGAGAGAGTGACTGGAGCTACATAGAGAGAGAGCGTGATTGGGGGTACTGGGAGAAAGTGGGGGTACTTAGAGAGTGACTTGGGGTACTTGGAGAGAAAAAGTCACTGGGGTACTGAGAGAGTGACTGGGGGTACTGGGAGAAAGTGGGGGTACTTGGATAGTGACAGGGTACTTGGAGAGAGAGTGGGGTAATGAGAGAGCGTGAGTGACTGGGGGTAGTGGGAGAGTGACTGGGGTACTGGGAGAAAGTGGGGGTACTTGGAGTGAGAGTGTCTGGGTACTGGGAGTGTGACTGGGGGTACTTGAGGTAGAGAGTGACTGGGGGTACTTTGGGAGAAGGAGAGAGTGGCTGGGTATAGTGTGAGAGTGGAACTATGCTAGGGTATACTGGGACAGGGTGACTGGTAGCAGTGGTGTAGCGTGGGGGGGCATGTGTGTTTCATTTTTTTATTATATCAGTATTTTGTTAATGTACAATACATCTTCTTGTGGGGTAACGGGGGTCAATACTCTACTGGTAGAGGGGAATCGGGGTGTGTTACCGTGTCCACAGGTTGGGGGGGGCAACATTCTTGCCTTGCCCTGGACGCTGACAACCCACACTACGCCTCTATATATATTTATTTTTGGCCATAAAGCAGAGAAGACGAGTGGCAAGTGCTAACCTACAAGTACAATATATATATATACTGTATTTTTATCTACTCTATTGTAATGAAGATACGGACATATTTTTTGTCTATGAATGACCCAGTCTAATTTATCTCAATTATGCCTGAAAACTAGACATGTGCATTCGTTTTAGTACTAAAACGATTTAGTCCGAATTTTGGGATAATTTAGTTTTAGTATGACTCAAGAGATACGAAACTGCTCAGTGCAAAAAACGAAAGAAACTAAAATAAAATGCACTGCATTTTAGTTTCAGTCCTTTTTGTGATATTACATTGAGGAGTGAAGGAGACCAGCAATGAAGAGAGCAACATCCGAAGTTCTGCACCCTCCACATGCCAATGCAGTAGGATGTTCTATACAGAGAGGGGCATTAATTAATGCAGGAGGATGTTCTATACATTATACAGAGAGGGGTATTAATTAATGCAGGTGGATGTTGTATACATTATACAGAGAGGGGTATTAATGCAGGAGGATGTTATATACAATATACAGAGAAAGGTATAACTTGAGGAGGATGTTCTATACAGAGAGGTACATTAATTAATTCAGGAGGATGTTCTATACATTATACAGAGAGGGGTATTAATTAATGCAGGTGGATGTTGTATACATTATACAGAGAGGGGTATTAATTAATGCAGGAGGATGTTCTAAACATTATACAGAGAGGAGCCTTTTTTTTTTTTTAGCCTTTAAATCCAGTGGCTGTGAGCGCTGAGATCAGCTGCTTGTTATATTATCTCTCAATACATTATATCAGGCTCAGCTGTTACAGTATCTGACTGTAACAGGGCTCAGAGTTTCAGTAAAACAAGGAAATAATATTGTTCTAACCTCTTATATATAAAAATATTTACTAGTTTTACTGAAACTCTGAGCGCTGTGATGAGCAGCAGTCAGTTACTGTAACAGCTTTGCCTGACACGGGGCAGTATTACAATGTTGGTGCTAACTTAACCAGAGCTGTTGTAAACTGAAAACCTCCATAGGCTATAATGGCTCTGGGAAGTTTACAACAGCTCTGGTTAAGTTAGCACCAACTATGTAATATGGCCCACATTGTGCTGAGAGTGAGAGAACCTGTAACAAGCAGCGATCTCAGCCCTCTGAGGAGCCACTACAATAGTAATTGTATCCACTGGTTTTCGGATGAATGAATTTAGTTTTCATACTAAAGAACTGAAAACGAATTTCTTTAGCAACTAAATAAACTGCATTTTAGGACTAATCCATTAGTTCAAAACGAAATTTTGTGCTGTGCACATGTCTACTGAAAACTCTGTATATTCATCTACTTCCATAGTCCCCTATCTGTATCTGTATTTAACTTTATCTTTTATTTTAATTTTTTTATTCTTGTTATCTGAATCTATATATTTACACTATTTTAATCTATAATCTACATCTGTACCTTTTAGATATTTTTTTATGGCTAAATAGCTATAGTATATGTATACATATAGATTATATATGGATTAAGAGCTGTAGTGTGTATATATATATATATATAATTATATATGTATAGATTCTATATGGATATTAATAGATTACATATCATACATATATAATCTTTATCATATAATTATAGCTATCCATATATATTATAGCTATATATACGTATACAATCATCTATTCAAAGAAAGGTCAAAATCAGGAGAATGACTGAAGTGAAAATTCTAAGTCAAAATAACCAAACCAGAAAAATTCTCCCATTTATCTCACGTTCCAAATCGGCTATTTGGTCTGGATTGCTCTTTTCTCTTGCCAATTCTCCTGATTTTCACTTTTCTTTTAATAGACCTGTATATCTCTCTCTGTATCTCTATATCTCTCTATAGCTCTATCCGGGTTATTCAGAGAGAGGTGAAAATCAGGAGAATTGCCAGGAGAATTAACAATTTAGACCAAATAGCCGATTTCAAAATAGAGTTAGGCTAGGGTCAGACGAGCGTGATTTCTACGGACTGTACGTCCGTGCAGTACGGACATCGTCAGTACGGATGACGCAGTAGTGGTCACACAGTCCGTTTTTTCACTGAAGTTATTTTTTGACGGATATAGGAGGGGAAAATAAATTACAATGAAAAAACATTCTGTCCGTCAAAAATGCTGGACGTATAAATGCAGTCCGTCTGACCACGCTCCATCACTCACACACAAAGCTATGCAGACGTTGTGGACGTGGCGCACTCCGCACGTCCGTTCTAGCAGTATTACGTTCTTGCCTAACCTGCGTCCGTTTGCCGCGGCCGTTGTGCGTCCGCAGTTCAGTGCGGACGTACTTCATGTGTCAGGCTCCAATGGACTTACTTTCATGCTATCACGGACGTACTTTTAGGCGCAATCACGGACGTGAACACTACGCTCGTCTGACCCCAGCCTTAAATGGGAGAATTTAACCAATTCTGGTTTGGCTATTTTGACCTAGCATTTTCAATTCTCCAGTCATTCTCCTGGTATTCACCTCTCTAAATAACCCTGTATGTATCTCTATCTCTATATCTCTATGTATCTCTCTGTATCTCTCTCTATATATATCTATATCTCTATGTATCTCTCTCTATATATATCTATATCTCTATGTATCTCTCTCTATATATATCTATATCTCTATGTATCTCTCTGTATCTCTCTCTGTATCTCTCTATATCTCTATGTATCTCTATATCTATCTCTCTCTGTATATCTCTATATCTTTATCTCTATATCTCTCTGTATCTCTCTATTTCTGTATCTCTATGTATCTCTCTCTGTATCTCTCTGTATCTCTATCTCTCTCTGTATCTCTATGTATCTCTCTGTATCTCTCTGTCTCTCTGTATCTCTATGTATCGCTCTCTGTATCTCTCTGTATCTCTATGTATCTCTCTCTGTATCTCTCTGTATTTCTGTATCTCTATGTATCTCTCTCTGTATCTCTCTGTATCTCTATGTATCTCTATATCTCTCTCTGTATCTCTCTGTATTTCTGTATCTCTATGTATCTCTCTCTGTATCTCTATGTATCTCTATGTATCTCTCTGTATTTCTGTATCTCTATGTATCTCTCTCTGTATCTCTATATATCTCTATGTATCTCTATGTATCTCTATGTATCTCTCTGTATTTCTGTATCTCTATGTATCTCTCTATGTATCTCTATGTATCTCTCTGTATTTCTGTATCTCTATGTATCTCTCTCTGTATCTCTCTATCTCTATATATCTCTATATATCTCTATGTATCTCTATGTATCTCTGTATCTCTGTGTATCTCTGTATCTCTCTGTCTCTCTGTATTTCTGTATCTCTATGTATCTCTCTCTGTATCTCTCTGTATCTCTCTGTATCTCTATGTATCTCTCTCTGTATCTCTCTCTGTATCTCTCTATCTCTCTGTATCTCTGTGTATCTCTCTGTATCTCTGTATCTCTCTCTCTGTGTATCTCTGTGTATCTCTGTGTATCTCTCTGTATCTCTCTGTATCTCTATGTATCTCTATGTATCTCTCTGTATTTCTGTATCTCTATGTATCTCTCTCTGTATCTCTATGTATCTCTATGTATCTCTCTCTGTATCTCTCTGTATCTCTATGTATCTCTCTCTGTATCTCTATGTATCTCTCTGTATCTCTCTGTATCTCTGTATCTCTGTATCTCTGTCTCTCTGTATTTCTGTATCTCTATGTATCTCTCTGTGTATCTCTCTGTATCTCTCTGTATCTCTATGTATCTCTATGTATCTCTGTGTATCTCTCTGTATCTCTGTATCTCTGTATCTCTGTCTCTCTGTATTTCTGTATCTCTATGTATCTCTCTGTGTATCTCTCTGTATCTCTCTGTATCTCTATGTATCTCTATGTATCTCTGTGTATCTCTCTGTATCTCTGTATCTCTCTCTATCTCTGTGTATCTCTGTGTATCTCTGTGTATCTCTGTGTATCTCTATGTATCTCTCTCTGTATCTCTATGTATCTCTATGTATCTCTCTCTGTATCTCTCTGTATCTCTATGTATCTCTCTCTGTATCTCTCTGTATCTCTATGTATCTCTCTGTATCTCTCTGTATCTCTGTATCTCTGTATCTCTGTCTCTCTGTATTTCTGTATCTCTATGTATCTCTCTGTGTCTCTATGTATCTCTGTGTATCTCTCTGTATCTCTGTATCTCTCTCTATCTCTGTGTATCTCTGTGTATCTCTGTGTATCTCTGTGTATCTCTCTCTGTATCTCTGTGTATCTCTGTATCTCTGTGTATCTCTCTGTATCTCTATGTATCTCTCTGTATTTCTGTATCTCTATGTATCTCTCTCTGTATCTCTATGTATCTCTCTCTGTATCTCTCTCTGTATCTCTCTGTATCTCTATGTATCTCTCTGTATCTCTCTGTATCTCTGTATCTCTGTGTATCTCTGTATCTCTGTCTCTCTGTATTTCTGTATCTCTATGTATCTCTCTGTATCTCTCTGTATCTCTATGTATCTCTATGTATCTCTGTGTATCTCTCTGTATCTCTGTATCTCTCTCTATCTCTGTGTATCTCTGTGTATCTCTGTGTATCTCTGTGTATCTCTGTGTATCTCTCTCTGTATCTCTGTGTATCTCTGTGTATCTCTGTATCTCTATCTCTCTGTATCTCTCTGTATCTCTGTGTATCTCTCTGTATCTCTGTGTATCTCTCTATCTCTGTGTATCTCTGTATCTCTCTATCTCTGTGTATCTCTCTCTATCTCTGTGTATCTCTGTATCTCTCTGTATCTCTGTGTATCTCTCTATCTCTCTATCTCTGTATCTCTGTGTATCTCTCTGTATCTCTGTGTATCTCTCTGTATCTCTCTATCTCTCTATCTCTCTGTATCTCTGTGTATCTCTCTGTATCTCTGTGTATCTCTCTATCTCTCTGTATCTCTCTGTATCTCTCTGTATCTCTGTGTATCTCTCTGTATCTCTGTGTATCTCTCTGTATCTCTCTGTATCTCTGTGTATCTCTGTGTATCTCTGTGTATCTCTCTGTATCTCTGTGTATCTCTCTGTATCTCTGTATCTCTCTATCTCTGTGTATCTCTGTGTATCTCTCTGTATCTCTCTGTATCTCTGTGTATCTCTATCTCTCTATCTCTGTGTATCTCTCTGTATCTCTGTGTATCTCTCTCTATCTCTGTGTATCTCTGTGTATCTCTGTGTATCTCTGTGTATCTCTGTGTATCTCTCTATCTCTGTGTATCTCTGTATCTCTGTGTATCTCTGTGTATCTCTCTCTCTGTATCTCTCTGTATCTCTTCTATCTCTGTGTATCTCTCTGTATCTCTGTATCTCTGTCTCTCTGTATTTCTGTCTCTATGTATCTCTCTCTGTATCTCTCTGTATCTGTGTATCTCTCTGTATCTCTCTGTATCTCTCTATCTCTATGTATCTCTCTCTGTATCTCTCTGTATCTCTCTGTATCTCTGTGTATCTCTGTATCTCTGTATCTCTGTATCTCTGTGTATCTCTGTGTATCTCTCTGTATCTCTGTGTATCTCTCTGTATCTCTGTGTATCTCTCTGTATCTCTCTGTATCTCTCTGTATCTCTCTGTATCTCTCGTGTATCTCTGTGTATCTCTCTGTATCTCTCTGTATCTCTCTGTATCTCTGTGTATCTCTCTGTATCTCTATGTATCTCTCTGTATCTCTGTGTATCTCTCTGTATCTCTATGTATCTCTCTGTATCTCTGTGTATCTCTCTCTCTGTATCTCTCTGTATCTCTCTATCTCTGTGTATCTCTCTGTATCTCTGTATCTCTGTCTCTCTGTATTTCTGTATCTCTATGTATCTCTCTCTGTATCTCTCTGTATCTCTCTGTATCTCTATGTATCTCTCTCTGTATCTCTCTGTATCTCTATGTATCTCTCTCTGTATCTCTCTATCTCTGTGTATCTCTGTATCTCTGTATCTCTGTATCTCTCTATCTCTCTGTATCTCTCTGTATCTCTGTATCTCTGTATCTCTGTCTCTCTGTATTTCTGTATCTCTATGTATCTCTCTCTGTATCTCTCTATCTCTGTATCTCTGTGTATCTCTGTATCTCTGTATCTCTGTGTATCTCTATCTCTGTATCTCTCTATCTCTGTGTATCTCTGTGTATCTCTGTGTATCACTCTGTATCTCTGTCTATCTCTCTCTGTATTTCTGTATCTCTATGTATCTCTCTCTGTATCTCTCTGTATCTCTCTGTATCTCTATGTATCTCTCTCTGTATCTCTCTGTATCTCTCTGTATCTCTCTCTGTATCTCTGTATCTCTGTATCTCTGTGTATCTCTATCTCTGTATCTCTCTATCTCTGTGTATCTCTGTGTATCACTCTGTATCTCTGTCTATCTCTCTGTATCTCTGTGTATCTCTCTGTATATCTCTGTATCTCTCTATCTCTGTATCTCTGTGTATCTCTGTGTATCTCTATCTCTGTGTATCTCTGTGTATCTCTGTGTATCTCTGTGTATCACTCCGTATCTCTGTCTATCTCTCTGTATCTCTCTGTATCTCTCTGTATCTCTCTGTATCTCTCTGTATCTCTGTGTATCTCTGTATCTCTGTGTATCTCTCTCTCTGTATCTCTCTGTATCTCTCTATCTCTGTGTATCTCTCTGTATCTCTGTATCTCTGTCTCTCTGTATTTCTGTATCTCTATGTATCTCTCTCTGTATCTCTCTGTATCTCTCTCTATCTCTGTGTATCTCTCTGTATCTCTCTATCTCTGTGTATCTCTCTGTATCTCTGTATCTCTCTGTATCTCTCTCTGTATCTCTCTGTATCTCTCTGTATCTCTCTCTGTATCTCTCTCTGTATCTCTCTGTATCTCTGTGTATCTCTCTGTATCTCTCTGTATCTCTATGTATCTCTCTCTGTATCTCTCTGTATCTCTCTATCTCTGTGTATCTCTGTCTCTCTGTATCTCTGTGTATCTCTGTGTATCTCTGTGTATCTCTCTGTATCTCTGTGTATCTCTCTGTATCTCTGTGTATCTCTGTGTATCTCTCTGTATCTCTCTGTATCTCTGTGTATCTCTGTGTATCTCTGTGTATCTCTCTGTATCTCTCTGTATCTCTCTCTGTATCTCTCTATCTCTGTATCTCTGTATCTCTCTGTATCTCTCTGTATCTCTCTGTATCTCTGTGTATCTCTGTGTATCTCTCTGTATCTCTGTGTATCTCTCTGTATCTCTGTGTATCTCTGTATCTCTCTCTGTATCTCTCTGTATCTCTGTGTATCTCTGTGTATCTCTCTGTATCTCTGTGTATCTCTCTGTATCTCTGTGTATCTCTGTGTATCTCTCTGTATCTCTCTGTATCTCTGTATCTCTGTGTATCTCTGTGTATCTCTCTGTATCTCTGTGTATCTCTCTGTATCTCTGTGTATCTCTCTGTATCTCTGTGTATCTCTATGTATCTCTCTGTATCTCTGTGTATCTCTGTGTATCTCTCTCTCTGTATCTCTCTGTATCTCTCTGTATCTCTGTCTCTCTGTATCTCTATGTATCTCTCTCTGTATCTCTCTGTATCTCTCTGTATCTCTATGTATCTCTCTCTGTATCTCTCTGTATCTCTCTGTATCTCTCTATCTCTGTGTATCTCTGTGTATCTCTGTATCTCTGTATCTCTGTGTATCTCTCTATCTCTGTATCTCTGTGTATCTCTGTGTATCTCTGTGTATCTCTGTGTATCTCTCTGTATCTCTCTGTATCTCTCTGTATCTCTGTATCTCTCTGTATCTCTCTGTATCTCTGTATCTCTCTCTGTGTATCTCTCTCTCTGTATCTCTCTGTATCTCTGTATCTCTCTGTATCTCTGTATCTCTGTCTCTCTGTATTTCTGTATTTCTGTATTTCTGTATCTCTATGTATCTCTCTCTGTATCTCTCTCTGTATCTCTCTGTATCTCTCTGTATCTCTGTGTATCTCTGTGTATCTCTCTGTATCTCTGTGTATCTCTCTATCTCTCTGTATCTCTGTGTATCTCTGTATCTCTCTGTATCTCTCTGTATCTCTCTATCTCTGTATCTCTGTGTATCTCTGTGTATCTCTATCTCTGTGTATCTCTGTGTATCTCTGTGTATCACTCCGTATCTCTGTCTATCTCTCTGTATCTCTCTGTATCTCTCTGTATCTCTCTGTATCTCTATGTATCTCTCTGTATCTCTCTGTATCTCTGTGTATCTCTGTATCTCTGTGTATCTCTCTCTCTGTATCTCTCTGTATCTCTCTCTCTGTGTATCTCTCTGTATCTCTATGTATCTCTCTGTATCTCTGTCTCTCTGTATTTCTGTATCTCTATGTATCTCTCTCTGTATCTCTCTATCTCTGTGTATCTCTGTGTATCTCTGTGTATCTCTCTCTCTGTATCTCTCTGTATCTCTCTATCTCTGTGTATCTCTCTGTATCTCTCTATCTCTGTGTATCTCTCTGTATCTCTGTATCTCTATGTATCTCTCTCTGTATCTCTCTGTATCTCTGTATCTCTCTCTGTATCTCTCTCTGTGTATCTCTCTGTATCTCTCTGTATCTCTCTGTATCTCTATGTATCTCTCTCTGTATCTCTCTGTATCTCTCTATCTCTGTGTATCTCTGTCTCTCTGTATCTCTGTGTATCTCTGTGTATCTCTGTATCTCTGTGTATCTCTCTGTATCTCTGTGTATCTCTCTGTATCTCTGTGTATCTCTCTGTATCTCTCTGTATCTCTGTGTATCTCTCTGTATCTCTCTGTATCTCTCTGTATCTCTGTGTATCTCTGTATCTCTGTGTATCTCTCTGTATCTCTATGTATCTCTCTCTGTATCTCTCTATCTCTCTATCTCTGTATCTCTGTATCTCTCTGTATCTCTCTGTATCTCTGTGTATCTCTCTGTATCTCTCTGTATCTCTCTGTATCTCTGTGTATCTCTGTATCTCTGTGTATCTCTCTGTATCTCTATGTATCTCTCTCTGTATCTCTGTATCTCTGTATCTCTGTATCTCTCTGTATCTCTCTGTATCTCTGTGTATCTCTGTGTATCTCTCTGTATCTCTCTGTGTCTCTGTGTATCTCTCTGTATCTCTATGTATCTCTCTCTGTATCTCTCTGTATCTCTCTATCTCTGTGTATCTCTGTATCTCTGTATCTCTGTGTATCTCTGTATCTCTGTGTATCTCTGTGTATCTCTGTGTATCTCTCTGTATCTCTGTGTATCTCTGTGTATCTCTGTGTATCTCTGTGTATCACTCTGTATCTCTGTGTATCTCTCTGTATCTCTGTGTATCTCTCTGTATCTCTGTGTATCTCTCTGTATCTCTATGTATCTCTCTGTATCTCTGTGTATCTCTGTGTATCTCTGTGTATCTCTCTCTCTGTATCTCTCTGTATCTCTCTGTATCTCTGTCTCTCTGTATCTCTATGTATCTCTCTCTGTATCTCTCTGTATCTCTCTGTATCTCTCTGTATCTCTATGTATCTCTCTCTGTATCTCTCTGTATCTCTCTGTATCTCTCTATCTCTGTGTATCTCTGTGTATCTCTGTATCTCTGTGTATCTCTCTATCTCTGTGTATCTCTGTGTATCTCTGTGTATCTCTGTGTATCACTCTGTATCTCTCTGTATCTCTCTGTATCTCTGTGTATCTCTCTGTATCTCTCTGTATCTCTGTATCTCTCTCTGTGTATCTCTCTGTATCTCTGTATCTCTCTGTATCTCTGTATCTCTCTGTATCTCTGTCTCTCTGTCTCTCTGTATTTCTGTATCTCTATGTATCTCTCTCTGTATCTCTCTCTGTATCTCTCTGTATCTCTCTGTATCTCTGTGTATCTCTGTGTATCTCTCTGTATCTCTGTGTATCTCTCTATCTCTCTGTATCTCTGTGTATCTCTGTATCTCTCTGTATCTCTCTGTATCTCTCTGTATCTCTCTGTATCTCTGTGTATCTCTCTGTATCTCTATGTATCTCTCTCTGTATCTCTCTGTATCTCTCTCTGTATCTCTCTGTATCTCTCTATCTCTGTGTATCTCTGTATCTCTGTATCTCTGTATCTCTCTGTGTATCTCTGTGTATCACTCTGTATCTCTGTGTATCTCTGTGTATCACTCTGTATCTCTGTGTATCTCTGTATCTCTGTGTATCTCTCTGTATCTCTATGTATCTCTCTGTATCTCTGTGTATCTCTGTGTATCTCTCTCTCTGTATCTCTCTGTATCTCTCTATCTCTGTGTATCTCTCTGTATCTCTGTCTCTCTGTATTTCTGTATCTCTCTGTATCTCTCTGTATCTCTCTGTATCTCTCTGTATCTCTGTATCTCTGTGTATCTCTCTGTATCTCTGTATCTCTCTGTATCTCTGTGTATCTCTCTGTATCTCTCTGTATCTCTGTATCTCTGTGTATCTCTCTGTATCTCTCTGTATCTCTGTATCTCTGTGTATCTCTCTGTATCTCTGTGTATCTCTGTGTATCTCTGTATCTCTGTGTATCTCTGTGTATCTCTGTGTATCTCTGTGTATCTCTCTGTATCTCTGTGTATCTTTGTGTATCTCTGTGTATCTCTCTGTATCTCTGTGTATCTCTGTGTATCTCTGTGTATCTCTCTGTATCTCTATCAGGGTTATTCAGAGAGCGTGAAAAGCAGGAGAATGACTGGAGAATGGAAAATTCTAGGTCAAAATAGCCGATTTGGAAAGTGAGATGAAAGGGAGAATTTTTCTGGTTTGGCTATTTTGACCTAGAATTTTCCATTCTCCAGTCATTCTCCTGCTTTTCACACTCTCTGAATAACCATGTATATCTCTATGTATCTCTCTGTATATATATCTCTGTATCGGGTTTGGGTTGAAATCCCTACAACCAGGTTCCCTAATGCCAAAATCCCAACGGCCAACTTCCCTACATAGACAACTCCCTGACGGACAACTTCCAGACATCCAAAATCCCAGCAGCTAACACTAACCCTACTCCCTAACCCCCTAAACCTAACCCCCTAACCCTAACCCCCCTATAGACCTAACCTAAACCTAGTCCTAACCCCCCTAAATCTAACCCTAACCCCCTAAATCTAACCCCCTAAACCTAGTCCTAACCCCCTAAATCTAGCCCTAACCCCCTAAATCTAGCCCTAACCCCCCTAAGCCTAGCCCTAACCCCCCAAAACCTAGCCCTAACCCCCCTAAACCTAGGGATAGGGTGTTAGTTTTAGGGTTAGCCGCTGAGATTATGGATGTCTGGAAGTTGGCTGTGTAGGGAAGTTGGGATGTCCGGCACTTGTTCTGTCTGGAAGTTGTCCATCAGGACTTTGGCATTAGGGAACCTGGCTGTAGGGATTTTGTCCGGCACCCCTCTGTATCTCTATGTATCTCTCTGTATCTATATGTCAGGGTCTGATCAAATGACACGCTGACCACAGTCACTTCTCTCAAATATCTAGGTATGTGGTTAGACCCAAATCTATCCTTTGGCCCCACATCGAAAACCTCTCATCTAAACTTTACCCCAAACTAGGTGCCCTGTACAGAAACAAATCCTGCCTGAGCCCCGCGGTAAGAAAGCAGATTGTACAACAAATGCTTATGCCAGCCATTGAATACGGAGATGTAGTGTATGCAATGAACCGCCCCACGAACGCACCTTCAGAAACTTACTACATTGTATAACTCATTCTGCCGCTTTTTGCTACAATGTAACTACATGACCCACCATTGTGTCATGTTAAAAGAGCTAAACTGGCCGTCGCTGGAATCCATACGCACCCTTCACCTTTCCAACCTGGTGTTTAAGAGCTTTTCTGGGAAGCTGCCACCCTACCTGAATAGTCTACTTCCCCCAGCAGCTCCCTCATCCTATAACCTCCGATCCAGGACCTGCACCTTACTTGCAATACCACAATACAAAAAGAAAGTGGCTCGATGCTCATTTTCCTACAGAGCACCACAATTATGGAATAACCTCCCAGATGCCATCAAATCTTCCCCCAGTCTAAAGTCCCTTAAGAGCTCCCTATTAACATACCTCAATACAGAATGCACCTGTAAACATGTAACAGTGACTATATACAGAATGTGTCTGTAAACATGTAACACCGTGACAATATACAGAATGCGCCTGTAAACATGTAATATAGTGACTATATACAGAATGCACCTGTAAACGTGTAACATAGTGACTATATACAGAATGCACCTGTAACCATGTAACATAGTGACTATATACAGAATGCACCTGTAAACATGTAACATAGTGACTATATACAGAATGCACCTGTAACCATGTAACATAGTGACTATATACAGAATGCACCTGTAAACGTGTAACATAGTGACTATACACAGAATGCACCTGTAAACATGTAACATAGTGACTATATACAGAATGCGCCTGTAAACATGTAACATAGGTGACTATATACAGAATGCGCCTGTAAACGTGTAACATAGTGACTATATACAGAATGCGCCTGTAAACATGTAACATAGTGACTATATACAGAATGCATCTGTAAACATGTAACATAGTGACTATATACAGAATGCCACTGTAAACATGTAACATAGTGACTATATACAGAATGCATCTGTAAACATGTAACATAGTGACTATATACAGAATGCATCTGTAAACATGTAACATAGTGACTATACAGAATGCACCTGTAAACATGTAACATAGTGACTATACAGAATGCACCTGTAAACATGGAACACAGTGACTATATACAGAATGCACCTGTAAACATGTAACACAGTGACTATATATAGAATGCACCTGTAAACATGTAACACAGTGACTATATACAGAATGCACCTGTAAACATGTAACACAGTGACTATATACAGAATGCACCTGTAAACATGTAACACAGTGACTATATACAGAATGCACCTGTAAACATGTAACATAGTGACTATATACAGAATGCACTAAACATGTAACACAGTGACTATATACAGAATGCACCTGTAAACATGTAACACAGTGACTATATACAGAATGCACCTGTAAACATGTAACATAGTGACTATATACAGAATGCACTAAACATGTAACACAGTGACTATATACAGAATGCACCTGTAAACATGTAACACAGTGACTATTTCCTACAAATTTATTTTCTGTTAATTTCTTGCATTTTACTACTTTGTATTTCTGAAACACTTCAATGTTCTGGATCCCAGGACATACTGAAACGAGAGAAATCTCAATGTATCTTTCCTGGTAAAATACTTTATAAATAAATAAATATATCTCTATGTACAGTATGTGTGTCTGTTTCTATGTCTATCTGTGTATTTATGTATCTCTGTGTGTGTATATCTATATATTCATGTATCTCTCTGTGTGTTTCTATGTATCTGTATCTATATGTATCTGTCTGCATGTGTTTCTATGTATCTGTATCTATATGTATCTCTCTGTGTGGTTCTATGTATCTGTATCTATATGTATCTCTCTGTGTGGTTCTATGTATCTGTATCTATATGTATCTCTCTGTGTGGTTCTATGTATCTGTATCTATATGTATCTCTGTGTGTTTCTATGTATCTGTATCTATAAGTATCTCTCTGTGTGTTTCTATGTATCTGTGTCTATATGTATCGGTCTGCATGTGTTTCTATTTCTATGTATTTATGTATCTCTATGTATCTGTATGTATTTATGTATCTGTGTGTGTGTGTGTGTGTATATCTATATATTCATGTATTTATGTATCTGTATCTATATGTATGTGTCTGCATGTGTTTCTATGTATCTGTATCTATATGTATGTGTCTGCATGTGTTTCTATGTATCTGTATCTATATGTATGTGTCTGCATGTGTTTCTATGTATCTGTATCTATATGTATGTGTCTGCATGTGTTTCTATGTATCTGTGTCTCCTCAGGCTGTGTCTGTGCTGTATATAGTGTATATATGATGCAATGCACAGGGCAGGGGGGGGGGGTTGCATAATGAAGCTCATTGCCCTGCTCAGATGGTGTGTGGGGTGGCCCCCGTGGAGGCATGCTTGGCAGTGTGTGCTGCTGCTGCTGGCAGTGAGGGGGGTGACAGTCTGCAGTGCAGTCCCCTCCGCTCTGGGCTCCCTATATGGAGCTGGATTAGCTGTATGCTAATATCGCTAGAAAAGCCGCACAGCGACCCGAGCTGCCGGGGGAGGCGAGCACAGGCTCAGCACAGCTCACTCCTCAAGAGCCATGGCTGAAGGGGGCGACGTGGAGGATGAGATTCAATTCCTCCGCACTGTGAGTAGCATTACCATCCATGCCTTGCCCTCACTGCCTGGCACTGCCAGGGGGACTGTGACACCATCCAGCAGATTGCATGGGGCTCAATGCACTTATTATGGGGGTAGTAAGGCTGGGAATGATGGGGGGGGGGGCTATTGCTTTATGGATGTTTTCTTGTATTTTTGGACTCCCTGTGTGTTTCTGACCCTACAAGTCATCATGATGGATAGTGTTACCTTGTGCAGTTACCCTCAAACTTTCCAGAAGGTGCAATGCCCACCCCATAGCCCTGAGACCACACATGCCCCCCCCCCCTCCCTGAGCTGGACTTGGACTCCTGGGGCTGATAGGACAGGTGGTGGTGGTGGTGGTGGTGGAGCTCCTGCTGCTCTGGGATAGTTTGGCTGCAGATGAGGGAACCCTGTCTAATAATATCCAATATGCAGCTTGTATCAGGCACGTGACCTTTCCTTAAGAACCTCAGGAATCTTTCTTTCTTGCTGTCTATGGGGGTTAGAGCTGGGGGGGGGGGCTTTTAGCAGCTAATTAGTCACGGGTGCCAGGCTTGGTATAAAATCAGCTCTGTGCACATGGCATTGCCTGGCACCCCCTCTTACTGTGCTCTTAACCCCCTGATCACCCAAGGGATGCGCAATGCGCCTGCTGCTGCACCACTTCTTCTTCTTCTGCTGCTGCTGCACACAGAGAGGTCCAAGGCTGTGTCTGCAGCTTCTCTGCAGTGAGCTCCTTCTCTGCAAAGCTCCTCTCATCACGTCTGGGCTGTGCTTTCCTAAATCAGACCCTTAACCCCTTTTAGAAGCAAACACTGGCTGCAGGACACACGCTGATACATTGTATACAGCACACACACACACACACACACTCTGATGCTCCATCAATCACCACCCTGCACCGAGCAAGAACCTTATGGAGCGATCATTCCCCATGATGGATTGTCTTAGGAGATAAATGCCACCCCGTGCCCTGCATGGAAGCACATGGTTGTGCTGTCTGTTAGCAGCTATCACAGGCTGGCTGTGTGCCAGCTCCAAAGCACAAATCCCATCTAACTGGATCTGCTGGAATTAAAGGGTTTACATGTAATGCAGGAGGATATTATTCATCCTCCATTCCTGTTAGAGGTTATAGGGAGAGAGGGGGAGCTGAAACCACATCCATCTCTATCTATATCTGTATCTATCTATCTGTCTATCTTTATCTATCTATATCTGTATCTATCTATCTGTCTGTATCTATCTATATATCTGTATCTGTCTGTCTGTATCTATCTATCTATATCTGTATGTATCTATATATCTGTATCTATCTGTCTGTCTGTATCTATCTATCTGTATCTATCTGTATCTGTATCTATCTATATATATCTATCTGTATCTATCTATATCTGTCTGTCTGTATCTATCTATCTTTATCTATCTGTCTGTCTGTATCTATCATCTATCTATATCTGTATCTATATCTATCTATCTGTATCTGTAGCTATCTATCATCTATCTGTATCTATCTATCTATATCTATATTTATCTATCATCTAACTGTATCTATATCTGTATCTGTAGCTATCTATCTGTATCTGTCTGTATCTGTCTGTATCTATATTTATCTATCTACCTCCATATCTATCCATCTATCCTTCTATCTATCTGTATCTAGCTATCCATCTTTATCCATCTGTCTATCCTACTTTCTCTCTATCCTACTTCTATCTATCTATCTATCTATCTATCTATCTATCTATCTATCCATCCTTCTATTTATCCAAAAGCAGGCACTCAGCCCCTCAAATCACCATTAAGTGATTCAGCCCCCAGCAAACCTCTGCAGCAGATACAGTTACAACACACCAAGGGTACTCACAGGAATTCACATAAAAATCCAATATTTATTTAAAAAAAAATATATATAAAAATTTATTTTCTTGCACCGGGGCTGATTCGCTTAATGGAGATTTGAGGAGCTGAGTGCCTGCTTATGTGTGTATATATATAGTGTAGATTTGGTAAGCTGTGTTAGTCCAAATAAAAAAAAAAGTATCTTACTGCTATACTCTGGTGACACACACACACACACACAACCTCTGCAGCAGATACAGTTACACCACACTGAGGGTACTCACAGGAATTCACATATAAGTCCTATATTTGTTGTAAAAATATATATATATTTCTCCCCAATTGTCTGGATTTAAATGAAAGGCTCGGTCAGTCCCTGTAAAGCTTAGAAATGTAGCATTTCTTGTCATTTCATGCACAGCTGCTTTGATGAGGGTTTTATGTGGCATTTAGCATTATTTTATACATCTATACTTCAGAATCCTCGATCTCAAGGGTGAGAAACCATAACAACCCCCGGATATTCAGGAACTACATCTCCCATGATGCTCAGCCCCTTATTAGGTCGGCTGAGCCTCATGGAAACGAAGTTCCAAAACGTCAGCTGGTGGGCCAAGGTTGCTTCCCATATGATCTATCTTACCCCGTGTAAGTGCTTCCCGGCAGCATGCAGAATTCATGAACTGCAGGGGATAAATTGCAATGATGTGATTAGCGAGATGAAGTTAGGGCTGCCAGGTTTTCCTGGATTCATATAATTTATTTGTGCTGATGGGCAGTGCATGAAAAATGCCACCCCGCAGCATGTAGACTCCATACGCTGCAGGAAAGGAATCAGAAAGGAATCCCAAGTGAACCGCCTTTAGTTCCTCCTACAGCATGAATTATACATGTTGCAGGGCAGCACATTTCCCTGTGCTCCCCCTCTGCATGAAATAGTAATATATGTCCAGGAAAACATGGCCGACCTGGCAACCCTAATGCTTCGGCCCACCGGGAAATTACCTGGTATCCCGGTAGGTCAGTCCAGGCTAGCATCGAGGGGCCCTTACATCCGAGGCACCTCCACAAGTTACTCAGCGTAACCCCTTGAGCCGCTGAATGTATTCTGCGCTGTCACCCCCTGGTGGCTGCCCTTGGTAATACGTGTCCAGGAAAACATGGCCGACCTGGCAACCCTAATGCTTCGGCCACCGGGAAATTACCTGGTATCCCGGTAGGTCAGGCTAGCATCGAGGGGCCCTTACATCCGAGGCACCTCCACAAGTTACTCAGCGTAACCCCTTGAGCCGCTGAATGTATTCTGCGCTGTCACCCCCTGGTGGCTGCCCTTGGTAATACGTGTCCAGGAAAACATGGCCGACCTGGCAACCCTAATGCTTCGGCCCACCGGGAAATTACCTGGTATCCCGGTAGGTCAGGCTAGCATCGAGGGGCCCTTACATCCGAGGCACCTCCACAAGTTACTCAGCGTAACCCCTTGAGCCGCTGAATGTATTCTGTGCTGTCACCCCCTGGTGGCTGCCCTTGGTAATACGTGTCCAGGAAAACATGGCCGACATGTCCTGGAAAACATGGCCGACCTGGCAACCCTAATGCTTCGGCCCACCGGGAAATTACCTGGTATCCCGGTAGGTCAGGCTAGCATCGAGGGGCCCTTACATCCGAGGCACCTCCACAAGTTACTCAGCGTAACCCCTTGAGCCGCTGAATGTATCATGTGCTGTCACCCCCTGGCGGCTGCCCTTGGTAATACGTGTCCAGGAAAACATGGCCAACCTGGCCAGCCTAGCTGGAATCCCCTATGGAGCATCTGAATGCCACATACTGCAGGAAAGCCCGTTCATGGTGTAAAGTTGCCCATCAGCTTGCAGAAAAGTAAGGTCGGTCTGGTTTTAATACTTTTATATGTGCTGCCCCATATTTTTAGGTGAACGGAGTCCCGTACGATCTGGTGGATATGGTGACCTTATTCTGGGGCGGAACCGAATTATTGCGGAAATAAAAAATATAAATATAATTTTTTTGATGTGGCCTTAGGAGGCGTTTGTGTACGATGTGTGGGGTATATGAAATATTGGGTATATGTGTGTGCAAAATACCCAAGTTTTGGATACAAGACGAGGGGGGGGGGGTTTGAGTATCACCTGTAAACACAGGTAGAATAATCAATGTATCAGCTTCCCTGGAGGAATCACTTTGCTCCTAATGAGGAGGGACCTGCCAACCCAAGAGGAGATGTATAGTCTAGATCTGCTCTGAAGGTGAGATCTAATGGTTTGAAATTGTGTAAGAAATAAATAACAAATCTGGCTCGATTTAGGCCTATTCCGGTTAAAAAAGACTAGTGTTTTATATTATTGATGGATGTGGAATGCAGCGACGGCCCGTCTGCCCACTGGCGGCATCGCTTTATTGGGCAGGAAGGAGTTTAATATGTTTTGGGGACTTGAGATGCCAGGTCGGCCATGTTTTCCTGGACACCTATTACTATTTCATGCAGAGGGGAGCACAGGGAAAAGTTCTGCCCTGGAAAATGAATAATTCATATGCTGCAGGAAGCAAATCAAGGCAGTTCAGCTTGGCTTCCTCTCCGAATTCTTACCTGCGGCGTATGGAATCTACATGCTGCAGGGTGGCATTTTTCACGCACTGCCCATCAGCATGAATTATGTGTCCAGGAAGAAATGGCTGATGTGGCAACCCTATTGGGACACCACAGAGGCGCGTACATTTCCTCAGCAGCTGCTGAATTGCTCCTTTGCAGCAGTTCAGTTTGCTGCAGCAGTCTCCCTGAACGCTTTGGCTGTGAATATGGAAGCAAAAGGGCAGAGGATTGCTTAAGGAAAGGTGCTGCTTCTGCAATAACTATTTTATTACCACATAGTGTTAATTTTTACCACGTTCCAATAAATATTTGGTGTTTTTGATCCACCAAACCTTCAAACTGAACATTTCCTTAATGGATTATTTGCTCCTCCGTGGAGGCGGCCATCTTTCCCACCTCACACGCAGCTACTCTGAAGCACCTCTCTACAGTGGCTGAGGAACTGAACGCGCCTCTGAGGTTATTATAGGGTTGCCAGATCGGTCACATATAATGTATTCATGCCGATAGGCACTATAGGAAAAATGCCACCCCGCAGTATGTGTAATCCATACGCTGCAGGTGAGGAATCCCAGGTGACCTGCCTTGATTTCCTTCCTGCAGCATATGAATCATACATGCTGCAGGGCAGCACTTCTCCCTGTGCTCCCCCCTCTGCATGAAATAGCAATATGTGTCCTGGTAACCCTAGGTTATTATATTTTTCGTCCTATTATTGTTTGTTTTTATGGATTTTCCACGTCTCTGGGTTCGTCCTATTCCTGTTCCGGCTTCACGCGCTGCCGGATTATTTCTCTTTTATTTAATGCTTAAGTGAGGATTTTGTCTGAAGAGGAGCTGCGATGTTTCCGTGTCGCTCGGCAGTACAGGTGCCATGTCGGCCATGTTTTCCCGGACGCGTATAATTTATTCATGCTGAGAGGCAGTGCATGAAAAACGCCACCCCGCAGCATGTATAATCCATACGCTGCAGGTAAGAAATCAAAAAGGAGTCCCAGGTGACCTGCCTTGATTTCCTATCTGCAGCATATGAATTATACATGTTGCAGGGCAGCACTTTTTCCTGTGCTCTCCCTCTGCGTGAAATAGTGTTATGTGTCCGGGGAAACATGGCCGACCTGGCAAGTCTGCTCAGCATTGGCGTTTCCTCTTTAATAATGTTATACTATGTGTAAGCTTTGCTCTTGTGAAATGTCTTGGTTTTTTTTATAGTGGTGTTTGCTATGTTTTTGGCACTCCAAGTCTTCATGGCTGTCGTTTGGTATAACCGCGCATCATAGGGATTGTAGTCCTCCATTACACTGCTGAGTTTATTCCAGGAGAAGATTCTACATAGTAATGCATGTTATTCTTGTAACGCGACATGTTGTTCACCCCGGGTGTCGGCAAACATGAGGCTCAGACAACCAAATGAGAAAGCATCATGGGAGATGTAGTTCCAAGGCTGCAGCCACCTGATGTGTATATAATAGAGTTGCCACCTGTCCAGTTTTCACCCGGACAGTTAGGGTTTTCTGCCCGCCTCCCACCCGGACACATGATTTAGACCGGACCAGGCCCAGAGTGTATCCCATGGTGCACCTTCTGAAGGAGACCTCGGTTATCCTTCATACGCAAACTGTATTCTACATAAAAAAAAATGCCATGTGACGTTTGAGTGTTCGGGTTTGACGTGAAGGAAAGGTGGCAACCCTGGTAAATAAAGATTTTTACCGCATGGTTTAATTTCAGTGCTTTGTGAATAGACTCCATATTGTGTTGGGAATGTTGTATGAGTATTGTATGTACTGGGAATAAGGTTATGAGCTTGTGGCTCACAGGCCCTATATGCCATTGGCCCCCTTGCTTCCCTTGCTAGCCCTCCATTACCTGCTGGGCGCAGCCATCTCTCCTAATCTCCCCTGACTGGTAACTGGCAGCTCTGACTGCAGCACAGATTGCTTTGCCAAATCTCTCACCAATGTTGCGATGAACTGCATGTAACTGTATTTCCCAGGAGCCTCTCCTCTCCACCCCAAGAAATGTATCACCCTGGCCCGCAATGTGCATATCATCTGTAAAACATTCCTTAAAGGGCCAGTACCACCAGAAAATGCAATGTCCTCATTGTGTTTATTTGATGTTGCTGATATCTTACATGTGTTTTGTTTTTCTCTTGTATGTTTAGTTAAGAAAATATTTTCCTCTATATGTGTTGCTGGGTGCATCCATTGTGTGATATTTTCCTCTATATGTGTCACTGGGTGCATCCATTGTGTGATATTTTCCTCTATATGTGTCACTGGGTGCATCCATTGTGTGATATTTTCCTCTATATGTGTCACTGGGTGCATCCATTGTGTGATATTTTCCTCTATATGTGTCACTGGGTGCATCCATTGTGTGATATTTTCCTCTGTCACTGGGTGCATCCATTGTGTGATATTTTGTGGTGCAAACTGCCCCCTCCCCCAGTATTTTTCCATCACTTGCTCCTCACTGTGTGGCTTTGGCCAAAGAATGGAGTGACTGGGTCAGTCACCGACTCACATCATTGTATTGTGTGGGATGTATTCAAAGGACATCACCAGAGGGTAGATTAGAAGTCTTTTAAACTCCCTGTTTTATCTTATTCCGCTGCCAGCTCTTCTCTCTGTTAGCCTGGAGAACAATAGCCTCCTTGTTGCCTTCTCTGAACCTTTACTCCTCCACTTACTGTAGAAGCTGTAAAGTAAAATGTTTGCACAGATTTTAGTAAATGTTGCAACATGGGAACAATCCGCAAAATGGAAACAGGAGATAAAAAAACTTGCTTTATTTTTCCTTTTCACATGCAATTACTTCAAACAAAAAGAAACCACAGCATGTGTTTTATAATGTGTTTTTTATCTGTAAAGCACAAGTAATCTAGTTGCAGTTTATGTACGTGTCGGTGGCCCTTTAAGAAATCCATTGTCATTTCATCACATGCAGCGTTTCCTGATCCACTTCAATTGATTATCATTTATTTTTTCTGTACGGCTCTTCGGGAAGCATTCACTGTCACCTCCTGCAATTGTGTGATATCAAGCTGTGATTTACTGGCACACTCGATCTGAGGCTGCTCAAAAGGGGAATAAATCCAAAATTACCACGACGTGTTATATATAATATATATATATTGTGAATGATTCTAATTGTTAAACATCAGGAGTGAAGGCACTTCTTTAAAAAGTCGATCCTCTGGATTCGAGCTCCATCTCTATCACATATAAAATCATTTTATCGTGTTATTATAACGCACGTCCTTACAGGGTGGGAGTTTTACCGTACGCTGGGCCATAAGATACACATATATTCGCACTGCGGAATATGTGCTCGTTAGACCAAGGGGTCTATTCAGGGGTGCTCTTCGCCTCACTTCGGCCATTCCATATTGTCAGAAATTTGGTGCATTCGCTATTTACCAAACACTCACCATATTGTGCCGAAAACGGAGTCGCTGGAGCAGTTATTGGACATTGGTGAAAGTGCCGAATTGGAAACGGCGAAAGAAAGGGGGGGGAAGGGTCTCATTCGACTAATTGGAATTTAAATGAATATAAATGTGTCCAAATAATAAAAAGGTCTGTTAAAAAATTGTAAAAAAAATCAAAGTCTAAAAACCTAAGTTTTCTGTAAAAATAAAATGACAAATGGCCTTAAATAGATATTATATTTAAAACCTATTCGATTTGCCTGTTTAAACCGGTCGAATTGAAACCGGGTAAACCATTGGTTCTCTATGGGACAATTGTTGGTGCCGGCGAAATGCACTGTATTTCACTGTCATTTCATGAATTTTCAGCTTGGCGAATACACTAATTGCCCAGACTTTGCACATACGGTGAAATTCATCATTGAGGACAGTTCGGCAGCAAATTCAGACTTTGGTGAATAACCTCCTGTGTGATGTCCTTTTCCAATCTTTGGATTCCAATTCTCATTCAGCTTTAGTGGCCAAACCCCCACTGGGGCGCCATCTTTCCTCTGTTATCCGTGTGAAGGTGAGCGCAGCATATCTCCTAGAGATCCCTCTACACTTGGCAAGGACTCCTTGAGATACCCCCCCCCCATATACACCGCTGATAAAGGGGCGGCCGAACATATGGATATCTGCATGTCTTGTCTTCTATTTCTGTCTCCTTCCTATCTGACACATGTCTTCTATACATTGTCATCTCCACCAGCCGCCTTCTAGTGAGTTCGTCCAGTGATGGGGCATCTCGGGGAGAAGAAAGATGGTCTATAATTACCTTCTTATCAATTCTAGGACAGGAGGTAGAGGTTGCGCCGCAGAGCGCTTAACGATCTTCCAGCTGGAACAGAACGAGAAGCATTGCTTTATCTTTCCATGTCCTCCTTCTGCCGCCGTATCTCCCACTCAGATAAACCCAAGCCAGAATCTCCTCTCTAATGGGATTTCCATGGATCGTCTGCCCCCCCTTGCGTTTTCCAGAGATACAAATGTATCTGTGAAGACCTCGTGGCTGCAGACCCCAAATGTCGACAAAGCAAAAACAATTGCTGCGGGAAACAAAGAAACCCACGGAGATTGGAGCGAGGCTTGGCCAGCTCCGGAGACCTCCATTCTGAATCAAAGAAATGAAACCTTAACGCCGCGCACCTCTCAACGCTTCAGATTTTTCGCGAGTTGCGTTGTCACCTTTGAATCCGTCTTGGCGCAGCTCGTTATGCATTGTCTGCCACGTCTGAGCTTTGAGCAGAAGCTGGTTACATCCTCTGCTTTTATGCGATTCCTGGAAAGCTACATTGTGTCCTCACGCATTAACACCCGGAACGGAACAAGAAATCATGACGTCATGCACACCATAGAGCGTTAGGGCAGGATCATATACACGGTGTGATGTTTTATTAAGGGACGTGTTCGAGGATTTCTAATATGACGGCATCAAATTCAACAATCACAGACGCGCGGGACCGCTAGTCATTCATATCCACAAAAAAAACGTCTTCGTGTCATCGGAACGGATGCTGAGAAATATATACGTATGGTGTTATTCATTAGCCTCCGAATTGGCACCGAACGGAGTTGGCACAGTATGGAGCAATTCGTCAATTCACTAAGATGACGATTCATCAAATACAGAGGAAGCGACAGCAAAATATTTATAAAGTATTTTACCAGGAAGGATACATTGAGACTTCTCATTTTCAAGTATGTCCTGGGTTAATATGGTGCATTTCGCTGCAATTCGGCGGCACCAAAATTATCCCATAGACTGTCTATTCAGATCACCAAATTGCAGCCAATGCTCTGACATTCGGTGTTTCAATGCAAAATCTTTTTAATTTTTTTTTTTTTTAAGATCGTTTTATTCAAAAAACATTTTTTATTTTTAAAGACCTTTTTTCGTATTTTTTTTTAATACTTTGTGTTTTTGTAACAGATCCTTTTTTTTCTTATTATTATTTGGACACCTTTCTAATACGTTTTATTGATTTATACTCCTATTAGGAGAACAGGGGACATCTTTTATTTTTTTTTCTCAGCAAGTGGATTTCGCCAATTCGGTGATTATTGGTGCAATTCAGCGTTTTTTTGCCAACGTCCGATAACTGCTTTGGCGACTCTGCAGAATACGGTGGCCATTAAGGCTAGGGTCAAACGAAAGCATTTTTACACGCGAACGTAAAAAAGTGCGTCCGAACGCATTGATGTATTTTTTTCACGGAATATGCGAAAACGGTCATACGATGCGCATTTTCGTGCGTGATGTTTTACGAATCCAAACCAGGAAACTTTTTGCATCTGGACGTTATGTTGGCCGGACATGAGCAGGGTCTGACGTCTCCTAATCACACACACACACCGCTAGCGGGCGCAGCGCACTCTGTACGTCCGTACTAGCGGTTCTGCGTTCTCGAAAAAATGCGTTCATTTTCCACTTGCGTTGCGCGGCCGGACTTTCGTGCGACCGTACTTCGTATATTGGCCGTCATTGCCCGTCATTTGCTGCTAGTGCGGCCGTGATTAAGTGCGCCAGAACGCACGTTAAAAATGCGTTCGTCTGACCCCAGCCTTAATAGTGAATTCATCGTATTTTCCTTGGAATGGAATCGCCGAATTGCTTTGTGACTAGACCTTATTATTTTATATTTTTTTACAAAAGGAAAAACAGAATAAACTTTACAAAATACATTAACTATTCAACATTCAAGACAAAAAAAATCTTTTCTATATTTTTTTTTTTTAAGTGACAGTGGAGCATGGTTCACACCTTCATAGTTACAATGGGACTCCAGAAGACTGAACTTGCACTCAGCCATCCCATAGATCCTGAAACGATGTCATAGAGTTGTGAGCCTTATAACCCATTTCCTCATATTTGCAAACTCCATCTACCGGATTTAGAAGTTGATGTACGAAGGGGAGCTTTGATGGTCGCCAGTGGCGGGCTGCGACTGGTTTGGCTCTTCCCAGGATAACGGAAACCATACCTCCCTAGGGGCTAATTGAATATTGGTCGGCAGGAGACATATCTATGTTTAATGTGCATTCATGATTATTGATGATAATAGGATGTTCTATTGAAAGAGAAGACCCTCCACCACCACTGGTTTTACGTAAAATAAAAAAGGGTAACAAAATATCTATGTGAAAGTGGTGGTGGTGGGGACAGCCCATGATCTCTTAAGGGTCCCAGTGACTCCAGGAAGCCCTTGCCAAAACCTGTGCAGCATGTCTGTGTGCTGAAGATAGAAGCAGTGGCATTACAAGGGGGGGGGAGCAGGGGTGTGGGCTGCACCGGGTGACACCACCCCCTAGGGTGACACCCTGAGTGTTGGGGGGACCTAGAACAATGGCTCAGTAAGGGGCCCCAAGATTTCTGATTGCAGCCCTGTCTGTGATGCCGCGTGATCAGAGGGTTGGCGTTAGGATGCTGGGAACTATTTGTTCTCGGCGTCCTTCTGCCAGCGGCAAGAGAAAGCAGATTACCCCATCCTCTGCACCATGGGATTGGGTTTAACCCCTTCCCATTGCAGGGTGTGCTTTGCCATCCTCATGGATGGGTCTAAATAACACAGGCTGGCACAGCACGCCCTGCTCACTCCCTATGGATGCTTCTTCCCCACCTCCCCTGAAGTCAGGTGGTCCCGTGGCCGCCAATGACTCGTTCGGCCCGCCAGGACAAGAGGTGGGCCAAGAGGGCTTCAGATACTATGCTGTCCCTCTGCGTTTAGGCCCCGTTCACACTGTGCGATTTGAAAATCGCACGTTTTTCAAAACCCCACCAATGGAAATCGCAAAATCACGAAACGCAAATCGCAAAAAAAGAGTCCTGTACCAGCGACATGCTACCACGACGCACGGCAAGATGTGAACCGCTCCATTGGAGATGCTACACAGCGTGGATTTTGCTGCGTGATGAATCGCAGTGTGAACGGGGCCTTAGGCATCGCCTCGTGCACTGGGAGGTGCCCGTCGGTAAGGGGTTATTAAAGTGATTTTTTTTTTTTTTTTTTGTGAGTAGCGCGGCGCGTTTTGGAAACTCATTAAGTACGGACGGGCTCGTCTGTGTCCGCAGCGGAGATGAATTTACTTCCTGATAACAGATTGAGTTGGCACTGGCCGCCACGTTGGCATGAGACCACGCCGCATTTTTACCACTGCTATGAATTTCAAGTCTAGCACTAGAATGAGAGCGTCTCATGCACAGAAATGGGATCCCGCGTGAAATCAGAGCTTTTCTTGGACGTTCTCCATGTTTCAAGAAGTACAAATGTACATCTCACGCAAGGTTATGAGGACTGGATCAAGGGCACATGCTGGTGCTTTAATCCATGCAGATCTGTTTGGGTAGCTGTGATGTCACTGGAGAAGCGATGTCATCTCAGTGATTTTTAAGGCTCATAGCATTTTTGCTGACAGGTTTGGCAGGAATGTCGCTTTCATTAAAAAAAAAATCCCTTTTTTTTTCAATAACCAGTTTGCTCATATTTTTATATATTTAAATATATATTTTATTCTCTCAAAATTCCTGCGCTTGCTGTCCCGTTTAAAGAAAAAAAAAAAAGGGGTGCAGATCCACCACTTCAGGTGGTCTTTTTTAATTTCCCCCCCCCCTCCCGAGACAACTTTTACTGAACACAAGGCCGTTTATTCACAAATCCTTGAAATCGAACGCAATTCCGTTTCGACAAAAATCTGTAAATTCACTATTTATCAAACGTTCACTGTATTTTGCTGAAAATCGAGTTGCCGAAGCCGTTATCGGTCGTCGACAAATTGTACCAAAAAAGGTAAATAAAAAAAAAAGACTCCTGATAGAGGAGCATAAATCATTAAAAATGTGTCTAAATAATAAAAAGATCAGTTAAAAAAAACAAAAATGTCTTTCAAAAAAAATGCGTAAAGGTTTTGTAAAAAAATTTTTTTTTTTTTAGTTTATTATTAAAATATATTTTTTAAATGAACTAAATAATTACATTGTGGGATTCGCCTGTTTAAGACTGTCGATTTGAAACACTAAAAATCTGACTATAAAGGCTCTTGTAAGTTTACAACAGCTCTGTTTAACGTGACACCAGACCCAGGTCTAATAAAACTTTGTGCTTATGGATCCGGACCTGTTCTAGGCACCCTGTCTGCTCCCCTAATACAGAGCGAGGAAAATACATTTGCTGCCAATTTGGTATCCTCTGTTTATGTTTTGTTTTGTTTGTTGTTTGTTTTGTTGTTGGTGTTTGTTCTTTCTTCCAAGGTGCTTGACATGTTAATAAACCACTTGTGCTCAGAAATCTAAATGATCCACTGATGACTTTGTGTTCCTATTCCTCTGATTATTTTATTCTGATCTTTTGCTGTAATGTGCATTCATGATCTTACTCCAAAAACGTTTTACCAAACTACAAAAAAAAAGCTGTGAAAGGGACTTATTAATAATAATATTACTACCGGGGTCAAGTAATAAAAATCGAATTGTGGGAACTCCCCAAAACCTCTGTGTATTCTGGTCTCAAAGATTACTGGGAGCCGCAGCAGCTACAGCGCTTCTTTACGCAAGATTATTTATTTTATTTTATTTATTTACCAGGAAGGATACATTGAGATTTCTCTCGTTTTCAAGTATATCCTGGGTTCGAGAACATTGAGTGGTTACAGAAATACAAAATAGTAAAATGCAAGATATTAACACAAGACCAAATATACAGATTAACAGAAAAATAAATATGTAGGAAATAAAGTCATTATGTTACATGTTTACAGGTGCATTCTGTATATAGTCACTGTGTTACATGTTTACAGACGCATTCTGTATATAGTCACTATGTTACATGTTTACAGGTGCATTCTGTATATAGTCACTGTGTTACATGTTTACAGGTGCATTCTGTATATAGTCACTATGTTACATGTTTACAGGTGCATTCTGTATATAGTCACTGTGTTACATGTTTACAGGTGCATTCTGTATATAGTCACTATGTTACATGTTTACAGGTGCATTCTGTATATAGTCACTGTGTTACACGTTTACAGACGCATTCTGTATATAGTCACTATGTTACATGTTTACAGGTGCATTCTGTATATAGTCACTGTGTTACATGTTTACAGGTGCATTCTGTATATAGTCACTATGTTACATGTTTACAGGTGCATTCTGTATATAGTCACTGTGTTACATGTTTACAGGTGCATTCTGTATATAGTCACTATGTTACATGTTTACAGGTGCATTCTGTATTGAGGTATGTTAGTAAGGAGCTTTTGAGTGACTTAAGACTGGGGGAAGATTTGATGGTGTCTGGGAGGTTATTCCATAATTGTGGTGCTCTGTAGGAAAATGAGGATCGAGCCACTTTCTTTTTGTATTGTGGTATTGCAAGTAAGGTGCTGGTCCTGGATCGGAGGTTATAGGATGAGGAAACTGCTGAGGGAAGCAGCCTATTCAGGTAGGGTGGTAGCTTCCCAGAAAAGCTCTTAAACACTAGGGATGTGCGTCTCGGGTTTCGGAATTTCGGAATTTTCACGAAATTTCCCGATTCGTGTTTTCGGATGCGGCCGAATTTCCGAAAAATTTTAGATCTGAAAATTTCAGATCCGAAATGTTTTCCGAGCCGAAACGAAATATTTTCGGATTTTTCGAATGGACTTGAAATGTGTCAAACGAGGAGAACAGATGTTCCGAAAAACGAAAATTTTCCGAAAACCGAAAATTTTCCGAAAATGAAAATTTTGTAAAATAATTGGGCAGACTAGATGGGCCGAAAGGTTCTTATCTGCCGACATTTTTTTTTCTATGTTTCTAACGAAAATTTTCTGAGAAACGAAAATTTTTCGAAAAAACGAAAAGTCGATACAAAAAACGGGCAAAATGACACTAAAAATACGAAAAATGGTCGATATTCCGAAAAATGTGCAATTCCGAAAAACGAAAATTTCCGAAATTACGAAAAGTCGATACAAAAACCGAGCACAGTGACACGAAAATACGAAAAATGGTCGAAATTCCGAAAAAAAAATGTACCCGAAAAACGGGCCGAACCGAATCGAATCGAAACCGAAATCGGTCGAAAGGAGCCGAATCGAAAAGTTTAAAAATCCGAAAAATCGAACCGAATCGAACCGAAAAAAAAATCGGTGCACAAGCCTATTAAACACCAGGTTGGAAAGGTGAAGGGTGCGTCTAGATTCCAGCGACAGCCAGTTTAGCTCTTTTAACATGTCACAATGGTGGGTCATGTAGTTACATTGTAGCACAAAGCGGCAGAATGAGTTATACAATGTAGTAGACATGTGCATTCGTTTTAGTACTAAAACGATTTAGTCCGAATTTTGGGATAATTTAGTTTTAGTATGACTCAAGAGAAACGAAACTGCTCAGTACAAAAAACGAAAGAAACTAAAATAAAATGCACTACATTTTAGTTTCAGTCCTTTTTGTGATATTACATTGATGAGTGAAGGAGACCAGCAATGAAGATCGCAACATCCGAAGTTCTGCACCCTCCACATGCCAATGCAGTAGGATGTTCTATACAGAGAGTGGCATTAATTAATGCAGGAGTATGTTCTATACATTATACAGAGAGGGGTATTAATGCAGGAGGATGTTATATACATTATACAGAGAAAGGTATAAATTGAGGAGAATGTTCTATACAGAGAGGGACATTAATGCAGGAGGATGTTATCTACATTATACAAAGAGGGTAATAATTAATGCAGGAGGATGTTCTAAACATTATACAGAGAGGAGCCTTTTTTTTTTAGCCCTTTAAATCCAGTGGCTGTGAGCGCTGAGATCGGCTGCTTGTTACATTATATCTCAGTACAATGTATCAGGCTCAGTTGTTACAGTAACTGACTGTAACAGCGCTCAGAGTTTCAGTAAAACAAGGAAATAATATTGTTCTAACCTCTTATATATAAAAATATTATTTACTAGTTTTACAGAAACTCTGAGCGCTGTGATGAGCAGCAGTCAGTTACTGTAACAGCTTTGCCTGACACGGGGCAGTATTACAATGTTGGTGCTAACTTAACCTGTTGTAAACTGAAAACCTCCATAGGCTATAATGGCTCTGGGAAGGTTACAACAGCTCTGGTTAAGTTAGCACCAACTATATAATATGGCCCACATTGTGCTGAGAGTGAGAGATACTGTAACAAGCAGCGATCTCAGCCCTCTGAGGAGCCACTACAATAGTAATTGTATCCACTGGTTTTCGGATGAACGAAATTAGTTTTCATACTAAAGAACTGAAAACGAATTTCTTTAGCAACTAAATAAATTGCATTTTAGGACTAATCCATTAGTTCAAAACGAAATTTTGTAAGTTTCTGGAGGTGTGTTTGAGGGGCAGCTGCATACACGTATTCAATAGCCGGCATAAGCATTTGTTGCACAATCTGCTTTGTTACCGCGGGGCTCAGGCAGGATTTGTTTCTGTACAGGGCACCTAGTTTGGGGTAGAGTTTAGATGTGCCATTCCTCTGGCAAACACTGAGAAATTGTCATTCCCACGCCTTTCCAATGCACTTAAATCCAGGAAAAACCCTTAAGTATAGACAATTTTATAGAACTTGTCTATAAAAAAAGGTATTGCAGCTTTCCAGTATAGCAGCCAAAAGGGAACAAAGTTCCTTCTGCTAAAATAGTGAGGGAACTGCGTTCCTGTGGCACTTGACCCCTGATTACTACCTTTTATTTGTACAGGTTCGAATTGCTACTTTGTAAGTCGAATTTCTTATTACACATTTATAAGGAATCCTATGGGGAAAAGTTTAATTTATATTTGGAACTTATTTTAGCAATTTACAGATTTTTTTTTATTTTATTTATATATATATATATATATATATATTTCTACTGACAGGACATTAAAATATAAGCAAACATAATGTATGTGAAGGCTAAGCAGAGATGCTGAGATACAGCTTGACATTTATACTATGCAGGACATGGCAGGTTGCTGACGCAGCCAGTAAAGAAGCCCTGCATTGCACCCAGAGATTAGAGTGGGGAAATTTAAAGGGACAGTACCATTTACAATAATAATGTAACTAGATTACTTGTGCTTTACAAACGAAACAACCTGATAACCCACTTTATAAACCACATTATATACCACATGCTGCTGGGTTTTCTTCTTTGTTTGAAGTAATTGCACGTAAAAAGGAAAAATAAAAGTTAGGCTTTATCTCCTGTTTCCATTTTGTGGATTTTTCCCATGATGCAACATTTACCAAAATATGTGCAAAAGTTTTACTTTACTGCTGTGGTTTAGCTTCTCTACTGTTTAAGTTAAGGCTGCAGGGGCTATTGTTCTCCATACTACCTGAGATAAGAGATGGCAGCTGAATGATAGAAGACAGGGAGCTTAAAAGACTAATAATCTACCCCCCTGGCGATGTCCTTTGAATACATCCCACATAACGCAATGATGTGAGCCGGTGATTGACCCTTTCACTCAATTCTACGGCCAAAGCCACACAGTGAGGAGCAAGTGATGGAAAGATACTGTGTGGGGGGGCAGTTTACAACGCAAAATATCATACAATGGATGCGCCCATTGACCTATATAGAGGAAAATATCCCACAATGGATGCACCCAGTGACACATGTAGAGGGAAATATCACACAATGGATGCGCCCAGTGACACATATAGAGGAAAATATCACACAATGGATGCGCCGAGTGACACATGTAGAGGAAAATATCACACAATGGATGCACCCAGTGACACATATAGAGGAAAATATCACACAATGGATGCGCCGAGTGACACATGTAGAGGAAAATATCACACAATGGATGCACCCAGTGACACATATAGTGTAAAATATCACACAATGGATGCACCCAGTGACACATGTAGAGGGAAATATCACACAATGGATGCGCCCAGTGACACATATAGAGGAAAATATCACACAATGGATGCGCCGAGTGACACATGTAGAGGAAAATATTTTCTTAACTAAACATACAAGAGAAAAACAAAGCACATGTAAGATATCAGCAACATCAAATAAACACAATAAGGACATTGCATTTTATGGTAGTAGTGGCCCTTTAAGACCGTTGAAACGGAAGGCCGTGATAGTCGTTGCATCTTTTACAGTATACTCAATGTAGTGATTAGTTGACCTTGCGATAGAGGATCGGGTTTCCTGTAAACATTGTCCTACACATGGCATGGTTTAATCAAGCGATTTCCCCATGATGACATCTCCACTAAGCTTTCACCAGATTGTACAGCTGCTATGAGAAGATACGCGGGTCATCGGATATCTATATTATGTTATGTCATACAGTGTGTAGCAGCACAACTCGATTCATCACGTTTTTAATGTGTGACTTTTAAGTGATCAAGAGGATTTCACTAAATTTCTAATGGGTGAGAATTTAAGGAAGTGACATCATTTGCCCATTTACAAATGGTGAGCGGCAACAATGTTCACATAACCCAAACAAGGACTTGTCAAAAATACCTCAAACGTTCCCAACCATCCATCATTACAAGATCTGAAGGTTTACAATGTAACGTATGAAGCAGTAGGTATCATGTGGTTACAGAAAGGTAAAGAGTCATGGGGCTCTGTCCATCTCCATATGGAGGTAATGTGGTCCATCACTGACAGAGGCCTATAAGGCTGGGGTCAGAAGAGCAGAAGGAACGTCCGTGAGAGTGGATGTTCCTTCCACTCTGACGCCTGTCTCATCCTGACCAGATCATTGTTTTCGAGTGTTCCTTGAAGGTCTTCCAGGACCCAGTAATGATCTCACCATTTGTGGCCCACTCTTCGTAAGAGTCAGGGCCATCAGAAGTATTTTCTGTTGTTCTCTCTTGTTTGGAGTCCATTACCGTTCATGTTTTTCTGAGGTTCTTGAATAAGGGAACACGTTCACTATGACAAACTATTTTGCGCGTCCCATTGCGTTTCAGATTTTATTTTAATCTGGTCATAATTCTTTGACGTATTGAGGATTTGTGTTGTATGGTGAGATGATGTGGATTTCCTACAGAAATCTTAGAGCCCAAGCGTTCCATGACGCTCTTGATGAATGAAATTTTTCACTGTTCCAATTCGTCGGCACATCCGATCTTCTAGTTACACGCCAGCCTTATCTGTTCGCTCTGCGTCATGCTCCGTCTCTAGTGCTCTTCAGTCTTTCTTATCCTATCATGACACTATATTAGGTCTGTCTTCTTCTGGATGCATTAGAAGGGGGATCTTTAGAGATAAGAAAAGATCAAATTCCAAATTCATTCTGGCGTCAAGGTGGATGGACACCAGGAGGTGATGGCTGACGATAGGCAGCAAATTGAATTATTTGGAAACGAAGTTAAACTTTTCTGTTCGTTGGAGGAAGACTATAATTTCCCATCCTCGACCATCAGCTTTCACGTGAATTACTCATAATTAAATGGAAGGGATATGAAAAACAGAGTCCCCTTTTTTGACTTTAAATAATTAGGCAGATGGCTGCCCAATTATTTTTATTTATTAGGTGAATTTACCCACCTTTTTGTCCCTCGTCGCTCACAGCTCCTCCCCTTCAGCTCAGAGGCTCCTGAACCCAGAAGTCCTTGAAGCTTTTCCACGCAATTAACACTCCTACACAGGAACCGCTAATTGCGCCTGTGCAGAACGATGGATCGGAGCCGCGTGAATGCTCAGATCCGATCCATCGGCCGCCTCTCTGAGAACACTCGCTACAGCGATTGGTCTCAGAGTGACGTCAACACGTGGTGAGTGCCAGATGGTCCCATTGACTGCCCATTATCAAGGTATATGTCTGGTGATCGCGATCTGGAGTATCTTTTTTTAAATTTACGCCTTGATAATAGGAAGAGCCATCTTGAGGGAGGTCAGGCAGTCGCCGTGGACACCTCAGTTTTGTGCCAGGGCTAGTTTCCTCTCTACATTTGCAGTCCGTAGTTGCTGATGGAGGTGTAAGTTTCAGGTCATTACTCCCCACGCATTCGAGCCACTTGGAAGCGCAATCCCACTGGATGGCCAAAGAGGAGACAGATGGGCGAATCAGGGCCTAATAAGCTCAGACCTTGCATTCATAGCTACTTTTTAACAGAAGCAAAAAAGGAAGAGTGCGGTTAAGAAGTCTGAAAGTTTGTGCTGGCTGACCACCAATTACGGAAAAGACCGGGATCTACTCTAAATTCTTCTAAAGCAATGTTTCCCAACCCTGGTCCTCAGGTCGCCCCAACAGGCCAGGGTTTAGGGGTTCCCTTTCCGAAATACAGACTGAATCCTGCAATCCCTGAACAGCAAATCACATCACCTGTGCTTCAGATATCCTGTAAACCTGGCCTGTTAGGGGGACGTGAGGACCATGATTGTGAACTACCGCTCTGAACCATGTCTAGCAGATCTGTTTGGGAGTTTGGAATATATCCTTAGTAACAGTGTGGCTATCTGTATAATGGGTGACCTCTTGCACAGCAACCATAAACTGTTTTCTTCCTTCAAGTAATCTTGTCAAAAACTTACTGTACTCTACAGAACGGCACATCTTCTGTTTCCTTTACCCCAACCCACACAATCATCACTTTCCTATCCACCCTACGTATCTGTCTGCTTCTCTTGGCATTTCGGGTGGGACGCCAACCTCCATAATGTATTGGGGTGCTGCTCTTACTACTAGGGATGCCAGGTCCGCCATGTTTTCCAGGACACCTTTCAACTGGACAGGCTGATGAGCAATGCATGGAAAAAATGCAACCCAAAGCCTGTAATATCATACACTGCAGGTAGAAAGGCTACAGTTACAAGTACTTATACAGCGCCAACAGATTCCGTAGCACTTTACAATGGGGAAGCACAAACAGGTGACGTGCACGATACAAGAGGAAAGACAACCCTGCCAGTATGATAACTGTCCAGGTAAAACAGCACTTTAAACCAAGTGCTCAGGCAGACATCCCGTGAGCTTACAATCTAAGGGACAGAGGTAACTGAAACAAATGGGAGCAGAGGGAATGTGAAACTGGTGGCCAAAAGAATTTCATAGGGATTGAATGGGAAGGACCAGAAGCTTGGGCTGAGTAAGAGTAATTAGAGAGAGCAGTGGAGACAGCTGGAGGTAGGCAATCCCAGGTGACCTGAATTGGTTTCCTTCCTGCAGCATATGAATTATACATACTGCCGGGCAGCAGTTTTCCCTTTACTCCTCTCTGCATGAAATGATAATAGGTGTCCATGAAAACATGGCCGATCTGGCGACCCTATTTGCTGCGTGTGAATTTCGGAGCGTTATCCCGTACACCTAACTGTACTGCACAAATTTAATCTATGCTATGTTGACTGTTGCACCTGACGTACGCTCGCTAAATAAGTAAAATACTTGGTACTGAAATAAACATGACACATTTTTAGAGATGTAAAAAATATATTTAATATATATATTTTTTTATAGTTCCAATTTTTTTTCAGGTATAAATGTTACTTTTCCTGTTTGTTTGTGCTTAAGCTGGTCAGCTGTAAACTGCATAGAACTGCGCCGCATTCCTATCAATAAAAGCCACTCGATTCCACTCCTTCTACCGTCCCCCCTCTGCAGTGCTACATGCGCGTGTATAATTAGAGGCTGATACATGATAATTCTTCTTTCGTCGCATGTTTCTGAATGGCAACGTACATTGTGATGTATGGAAAACCGCATATAAACTCCAACTGTTAATGTTTTATAGGAATTATTTTACTCCCTCGACAGACCCGGACGTCGGGCCGATGTAATGATACCCTGCTGTCCACGTGTGTTAGAGTGAAGTGCCTGTAAAGCGGAGTGACAAAGGTTTATTGATCAATAAACAGAGCAGTTATGAGGATTCGTAGAATTACAGGATGAGGAAATAAAACCGTCACTTAAACACGGTATCCAGTTTGCGGCACCCATCATACTCTTCGGGGCAATTGTCTCATCAAACTTCTATTTCGTTCCGATTATTCCGTAGAGGAATCGGCTTATTATGTTTATTAAGCTGCGCAAAGTGGGTTTTGGTACCATTTACATTGTGTGCAGCTCTTTCAGGTATTTAATAGATGTGAGCACTTGTCAATAGCTTCCTAATTTTTGGATCATCAAAAAAAGACCATTGCGTTGTCTTGGTTTCTTTGGATGGTATTGGATCTTGATTTGGTTCGGAAGCAATTTGAGAAAACAAAAGATATCTTGCATTTAAATTGTATTTAGTGGCTGTTATGAGCCTATGCACAATAATTTTGTATTAAACCTTGAACCTTGGTTAGTGGCTGAGGAGCTAATCCGGGGAGCGGGTGAGATGCTGGGAAGCCTACCTATTCCGAAACCCTATAACCTGCAAAGGTAGGTGGTTTCCTGTCCCGTACCTTTGTTCCATATACCATATCTTTAACATAACCTCATAGAAAGAAGTCGTTTTTCTTCGGCGAGACATCAATTACTGCAAATATTTAACTTGACCTTTTGACTGAATGCGCGGCACCACAACTACATGACCTTCACCCAACCATCATTTTTCAGCAGGATGCTGCACCACCACATTGGGGACTGCATGTTCGTGGGTTCCTAAGGCTGGGGTCAGACGAACGCAGTACGAACGTGAGTTGAGCCGCACTTTATTACGGCCATAGTAGCAGCAAATGACGGCCATTGTACGAAGTACGGCTGCACGAAAGTTCGGCCGTGCAACGCAAGAGGCAAACAAATGCATTTTTTGAGAATGTGGAACCGCTAGTACTGACGCACAGAGTGCGCTGCGTTGGCATAGCGGCGTATGTGCTTGATTAGGAGACGTCAGACGCTGCTCATGTCCGGCCAACATCACGTCCATTTGCTTTTTATAGCTCCATCAAAAAATACGGCCACAATTGTGTATCGTATGACCGCTACCGCGTCTTCGGTGAAAAAATGCGTTCGGACTCATCAACGCACTTTTTGACGGTAGACGTGAAAAATGCGTTCGTCTGACAGCCTAAATGAAACCTTTCTAGAGTGGTGGATTGGAAGGGGTGGCCCAATTCCCTGGCCACCTCGTTCACCAGATATCACTCCTTTCAACTTCTTTCTTGGAAGCGCCATCTTCCTTCCAAACAGGTTATTACTGTGAGGAATACACTGGGAATGTTCCCAATTATTTCTTGCTGTATAACTAATAAAATATTATTTTCCAAAATCCTACTGGTTCCTGAGAGTGTATTTTTGGAGCATCACTTGGTAGTGACAGGGTTACGCAAGCTGGTTCCCCTTATGTCGGCCACGTCTGTGCACACTGCTTGAAGATCTAATTCTTTGCATTGCTAGTAACGTTAAGGGGGTTGGGAGACGCAAACCCTAGGCACTACTTCTACAGTCCTGGTAGGTACATATTAATAGTGTCATTACCTCCTCCTTGGCGCACATCAAAATAAAGACGAAGCCAGACACGTTACATTGAAGGATATCTCCCTTTGTAAATGTAGAAGACATGCCAACCATTTCTAGCAGCTGCGTTTAAATGGCACACATTTCTGTCATCCTTTTTAATTTTGCTTTCCTGGACCGGGCCGCCATCAGGTGGGTGACGGCCCATAATATGTTCATGGACCTGATGGTTCCAGGGGGCCCGGCCCTCGCCAATTCCTATTCAGCACGTAGTCGGGACCAACATATCAACAGATTTCCCGGTGGGCCGCTGCCAAGATATTTAATTATCAGTTTGCTTAAATGGGGAGCTGAGGGACCAGTGGTTCACTAAGGGGCCGCAAGAATTCTGATGGCAGCCCTGCGGACTGTAGAAGGCTTGTTTCACCTTTTGGTTAAAGGCAACATTTCACTTCTCTCTCTTATTCCTCGGCTGAGAACACGAGGAGGGAAGTGTCTCTTCCTATGTGTGTACGTGTGTAAGTTTTTCCATACAGCGATCCACATCCAAAAAAGAGCAGCAAGGAGGCCATGCATTCTTTATTTAGACAAACTACATGCTCCGGAGGGGACAGGCCGAGTATGTGATTGCTTTGCCTGAGTGATGTCATGGTGTTTGGGGAGAACCCAACCCATGAGATTGTATTACCAGTCTGTATCGCCAAGTCAGTTGGCCTTAAGGTGCTACAGCTATTTATAATGTGTTTATTTAAGTGGCACACTGGACCAGGGAAGGTCTTATCTGTCTGCTGCACTAAGATAACCGTGGAATGGTTTTGGGAGAAGGGGATTGGGGGGGTTGTATGGAGTGAATGGATGGGCGTCAGTGGCAATTCTAATCTATTGAAATAGTGTTCCCTTTTTTTGCCCTTAAATAATTGGGCAGATACTACTGGCCTCTGTCCTATTATTTTTCGTCTTGTTTTCTATTTTTGGCCAATCCTTCTCATGCTTTGTCTCTCGCCATGCACTCCTCCTCCTCATCGGCTCTGGGGCTCCCAAACCTGGCATCTCTGAGGCTTTACTGTGCAATTCGCGCTCCTCAGGAACTTGCACAGTGTAGGAGGCACAAATTGCACACCCCTACGTAACGTACGCACTTTACGCAAGGTCCATAGCGTCTGGGCAGAACGATGGATCAGAGTTGCGTGCACTTGCAGATCCGATCCATTGGCTGCCTCTGCCGCTCGCTACCATGTTGGTCTGTGGAGTGACGTCGGCAAGCTCTCTGTGTACCGATGTCACTAGTGACCGGCAGCCGGGAAATTGTAAAATCACAGCTGCTGGTGATGCTGGGTGGTGTGTAAAACTCCTCTACTTCACCCGGAGTTTATACCTGATCAGGGGGTCTGGGGGGCAAAGTGGAGTCACTCCTCACATCCTGACCAACGTAAATCAATATAGTGGTCAGGAATCGTAGAGTGTCCCTTTTAAATTTTGCACAATTTTCGGTGCAAGCACAACCATGATAGAGGTTATTCACCACAGCGATAACCTGGTTGGAATGACCAATTCAGCAGCGTTCAGCGATTTTCCCATTGGCCGATCTGGGTTGTCCATATTTGCTAACAGAAGATAACCCAGATCATTCTATAAATTTGTTCATAGTTGGACGGCCGAGTCGGTTGTCAGTCTACAGACCCAGTGGACGGACAGTCTTAAGACCATTAAAAATTGTAGGTAAAATTTGCTGAATGTTTTTTTGTGTTCTAAAACTCAACTACCGTATTTTTCGCTCCATAAGACGCACCTGACCATAAGACGCACCTAGTTTTTAGAGGAGGAAAACAGGAAAATAAATATTCTGAAATCAAATAGTGTAATAATGGATATTGCCCCAGCGCCTCTCATGGCTACTGCCTCCAGCTCATGGATACTGTCCCCCAGCTCATGGATACTGTCCCCCAGCTCATGGATACTGTCCCCCAGCTCATGGATACTGTCCCCCAGCTCATGGATATGCCCCAGCACATGGATACTGTCCCCAGCTCATGGATATGCCCCAGAACATGGATACTGTCCCCCAGCTCATGGATAATGCCCCAGCACATGGATATGCCCCAGCACATGGATATGCCCCAGCACATGGATATGCCCCAGCTCATGGATATGCCCCAGCACATGGATTTGCCCCCCAACTTATGGATATGCCCCAGCTCGCTCATGGATTTGCCCCAGCTCGCTCATGGATTTGCCCCAGCTCGCTCATGGATTTGCCCCAGCTCGCTCATGGATTTGCCCCAGCTCGCTCATGGATGTGCCCCAGCTCGCTCATGGATATGCCTCAACTCACCTGTCGCCGCCGCGTTAGGCTCCCTCTGAGCGTGCGTCCGGCGGCAGGAAGCTTGGGCACTCGCCTGGGGGAGCCACGTGACCGCGAGATCGCGGTCACGTGGCTCCCCTAGGCGAGTGCCCAAGCTTCCTGCCGCCGGACGCACGCTCAGAGGGAGCCTAACGCGGCGGCGACAGGTGAGCTGAGGCATATCATAGGGCATTCGCTCCATAAGACGCACCCACTTTTCCCCCCACTTTTTGGGGGGAGAAAAGTGCGTCTTATGGAGCGAAAAATACGGTATTTCAGCTGAAAATTGTAAATTCTCTTGCAATAACAATCCCTCCATTTATTATATGTCAAACAAGTAGAGATGTGCATTCGTTTTCGAAAATTCAGAACGAAACCCATTAATACGTATTAATAAGTACTTCCGAATAACGAATTGATACGAATTCGAAACAAAATGGTATATAACAAATTTATTTTGTTTTACACTGTGTACTCCTCATAAAAGAAATTTTTTTTTTTTTTTTTTTATTTTTTTTTTATGTTCCGGAATTCAAATCGATATCAACTATCGAATTGAGCTTAAATTAAAATACATACAACTTTATGAAACAAATTAATTTTGTTTCACAAGCACCTGTCCCTGTTAAATTGATTCAAATACTAAATCTGTGAGACAGCTTAATTTAACCCTAGCTTGTCTTTTTATCAGCAACATTTGATTAACTCGGGGTTTTATTTTGTGATCCAAAATTCGAATTGATATCAACTAACATACAATACAAGTAATGGTCAGCAAACGACTTTATGAAACTAATTAATTTCGTTTCACTGTTTAATTTGACTCAAATCCTAAATCTGTGACCCAGCTTAATATTTAACCCTAGCTTTGTCTTTTAACAGCAAAATTTGTTTAATTGGGGTTTTATTTAGTGATCCAAAATTCGAATTGATATCAACTATTGAATTGATATATAAAATTCGAAATTTTGAATTTTTAAAACGAAATTAGTTATGAAATTCCGAAAACGAAATTATTTAGAAACGAAATTAAACTAAACCAATTTTTCAGCCATGCACATCCCTACAAAGAAGGAAGACCATTTTGTTTCTTCCAGATAAGGCTATATAAAAAAACAATACGTGCGTTTATCCTTCCTCATTTCACAAATTATCTTTTTGTTTTTTTCCCCCTTCTCTATAGTTTGACTATAAATCACTTTATACTTGGTGTAAATCCTTCATGAACCCCACTGCCTTTGTGTGAGGTTGTTTCTGTAATTTTTGATGAAGATCGTCTATCATTAAGTTGAATTAACTTGCGATACAGGCTTGGGCGACTTTATTCGGAATTCTGAAATCCAAAGAATCTGAAATCCGTTTTCGGAGGCTTCTGTATTTCGGAATTGCATACCTCGCCGGGGCTCCGGACGGGTCCTGCTTCATAACGATATGACAAGAAAACCAGAAATGCAAATAAACTGTACAGTAAATAGAAATAAAAGGCCAGTGGGTTCCTCGCGCCTAATAAAACGCGAAACCGTGATGATAAACTGAAGCTGTGATGATAAACTGACTCAGCTGTGAAGCGTTCCAACAAAGACACAAAAAATGGAAAGAGAGATATACAATATATTCCATAAGTTTCTCCGTCTCGGTGTAAAAGATGGGGTAAAATGAGAGAAAACAAACAATAGTGCTATATAGTCTTGGGAGGCGCCGTAGGTGTAAACAGAAGCATGATTAGCCTCACTGCTGCACACTGACGCTCCACCAATGGCTGTTTTATTGGATGGTAACAGAACTGTACTGCAATGATCAAAACAAGTATGGCGGAACGAAAAATATAATGAATATTCGAGGTTATGCAAAAAATTCAGCAGTTTGGTTCTGCCACTCCTGATCTGCATAGTGTAGTTTGTCCACTGACATGGTTGCCCTCAGGCTGACAGCCCATGATCTGATCAGGGCCCTGTGATTCGGGCGGCCCGGGCCATTGCCAAATCCTGTGCATCTTTTCTAAGCACCACAGATGTAAGGGTCCCTTCATGTCACTCAGGACTGGCCCACAGAGACACCAACAAATATCCAGATGGGCCGGTAAGAGCACTTGGACTCGGTTCAATTCGTATGGTCATCACGCTTAACGCTCTCACACCAGCTGACCCTTTATATCCCCTTTCTAGACCATAATGGATTTGGCCCAATCCTTGTAAAATCAGGTGAGCGGGAGAGGAGGCAAAATGCCATATTTTTAATTGGTTTACCAAAATGGGCAGCTGAGAAAAGGGTGCCTGACCAGTGGATCAGCAAGGCGCCCCCAGATTTATGATGGCAGCCCAGTCCACCCAGGTACCGTAGATACTTGAGTATACTGCAAGATTTTTGTGAAAAAACTTGACATAAAAATTGGAGGGGATGCGGTAAATTCAAGACATCTGCAAAAAAATGTGTTGAAGAAAAGAAAAAAAAACTTGCACAGCTGCAGTCAGACGAGCCTACTGACCCGCCTCCCTGTGGTTCGACAGGGCAGGCCACAAGCTACGACGCATGTTCGACAGGTCTGCAAAGCGCGATTCTCCATAGGAGGATCGCGTTTTGTAGCGCTGAGCACACTAACCTCATAGTGGAAGGAAAGTCCACTATCACAGACGTTCCTTTGGCTCTCAAATGCGCTCGTGTGACCCCAGCATCAATTTAATTAGGCCGGGGTCACACAAGCGTACTTGAGAACGGAAGGAACGTCTGTGAGAGTGGACGTTCCTTCCACCATGACGTTAGTGCGCTGACTGCTACAAAGCTCGATCCACTTTTGCTCCTCGCGTTATATTCGAAGCTCGAGTTTCTCATATCTCAATAATTTCTTTCCAACGCGTTTTACTCCAGAATTTACTGTAGGCGAACACCATTCCTTATTTTTCTTTTTTTTAGAACTAGACACAAGAACACTCCACAACTACAGATAATAGCCTCCCTGGCATTACGATTCTGCCATCTTTTAGATGTCAGAACCGTTACGATTTTATTTTTGTATCCCCTAGCGGTATATCGAGTGTGGCTCGGGGTTAAATTCCTATGTTGGAAGTGGTAACCCCGTGCCACACTCGGGATGCCACTGGATACATTACCTGTCCCTGCGCTCCCTCGCTGTCCCCCCAGTCTCCTCTGGCGATCGCGACCTCATACTTCCTGGTTCCCTCCTCGCGAGAAGGGAACCAGGAAGCAGAACGCTGTGATCGCCGGAGGAGAATACAGGGGACAGCGAGCGAGCACAGGGACAGGTAATGTATCTCTATCCAGCCCGAGTGTGGCACGGGGGTTAATGCTTTCAGCAGTGAAATGTAACCCTGAGCCACACTTTGGGAAAACCGCCAGGGAGGTTAAAAGCATAAAGCGCTCAAGAATGATGCAACCGATATTGACATGTCGCATCCAGCTGAGATGATGTTGTGTAGACCAGCTCTAACAGAGTAGAAGGTGATCAGAGAGACTAAATGGCTGCTTCTCCTTGCAGGGAAATTCACTTAAATACAGTTGGTTTTTTGGGGGTTATTTTTGCACCCTCACTTACAAGATCACGCTTTGTGCTCAGGTGGAAATGAGGGAAAAGGTTTGTTAAATTTCTTGCTTTTCGCGCTGTTCTAAAAGTCTTCGATTCTATTTACCAAAATAAAAAAAATTTGCTTAAATTACTGAATTTTTATCTTTTTAATTCAAGGATGTAAGCATTTTGGCTGACCATGGTTTTTTTCCCGAATACCTAAACAGGGACAAGAAGATGTACAGCTGCATAATAAGGTGTAAAGCCAGTTGGCTATTTGTGGTGTGTCGCTTTCATATTTGTTTCGTGTTGGCCAGCCAACCTGGAAGTGTTAATTACCTCTTTGTAGTAAAGCTTTGTCTGGTCCTTGTGTGAAATTTCAGCGCGCATTGTTTTTACTTGGCTCGGTACCGACTGTTGTAATACCCTGGCGAGATTTCAATAACCACAAAAGTAATGTTTGACTGACGCCATGCAGAGCAAACCACCGTGCAGCGCTTCCCCATGTTTCCAGGGCCAGGGAGCAATACTTCCGTTTCTTGGGACGATGCCACATACTAAATGTTTGCATATGCCAGGGTGACCTGTATGAGCTCTGGACCACTGACAAAAAATGATAATCGTAAAAATAAAATGCTTTATTTTTCATATCCTGTGGCTAATCGATGCCGGGTACTCTTACTTTTTCAGTCGAATCAGCATGGCATGCGTTGATGAATTTTGGTGTTTGATGGCCAGGCAGGGGCGTAACTACCAGAGGTGCAGAGCGTGCCACCGCCACCGGGTCCCTGAGTTCAGGGGGGCCCACACACAGCTGGCCGCGGCTTCACCTGGGCGATTTGGGAAGAGCCAGGTCCTCACCCATGATTCGCTCATACACAGCACACATTACTGTGAGTTTTATTGCTGTGGAGTTCTGAGTTATACATGGTGCACGTTACATAAAAAATGGGATGGACTGAAGTGGTCGTTGTAGACCTGGAAAAAATGGGACACTGATTTGTCTGGAGACGATATTGTGGACCTGGAGGGGTCCAGTGCATGGGGATGACGGGGTGGGGGGGGGTATGTTTTTGCCAAGAGTGTGGGTTTTGCCAAGAGGTTTCTAGTTACACCTATGTGGCCAGGTCTGTATTATCCAATCACTATAGAAGAGAATCGCAGAGAATCCCTCTGAGATATCGATCTTTTTTTGCTAAGAGAGCGAATAGTGGCAAACTATATCGAAATAAATGCTAATGTCCAGAATTAAAGACTTAAAGTGAAAATCTACTCCACCTGACCACTTTATAAAGTGGTCAGGATGTGAGGAGTGCCCCCCCTTTCCCCCCTTCCAGCTTCACCGATCTGGAGTAAATGCTGGGTGAAGTGGAGGAGTTTCCTCCACCCCACCCATCGGCTCCAGCAGCCAGGATGTTTGAATGTCCCAGCAGCCAGTCACCAGATTGGTCACTAGTGACATCAGCATGCAAAGCAGTGTCGATGTCGCCCTCTTTGAGACCGATCGCAGTAGCTAGAAGTCACAGGGAAGCAGCCGATCAATCGGATCTGTGCATACGCATGCAGCTCCGATTCATCGTTCTCCGCAGGCGCTACTGAACTTGAGTATGTAGAGAGTGATAGTCCCGTAGTGGTGCTCAATTTGTGCTTCCTTTGCTACACAGGTTGCACAGAAAAGCTTCAGGGACTTTAGGGTTCGTGAGTCCCTAAACTGAAAGAGGAGAGGCGCACTGCAAGGGAGAAAAAACACTAAAAAGAGTGGGGGAATAATTAGGCAGAGGCTGTCAGCATAATTTGGGGTTGTACGGAATTAAACTCCCAAAGGAGCTTACATTCTAAAGGAAATCTATATACTCTTGGCTCTTTCGGCACCATAAATTCCCACTTGGTCTCCAATTACAGACCCTGAAAGATCTATCTGCTGCTGCTGGTATACTCTTCCTCCTGCAATAAAAATAGACTGCCCGGGTCAGTGAGTTGAGTGGAATCTTGAAAGACATAGGTGTGTAGGTTAAATGTCGTTCCGCTCACCTGGCTCCTGCTTAGCCATGGTTGTCTGGGACGAAGTAAGTGGTGCCAATCCGACAATACAACTTCATTATCTCCACTGGTAACCCATGGTGTGATGTTGGTCAGATGGCTGGAAACTAAAATTGGTCCCAGTAAGGCTGGGCTGAGTAGGCGTACCAGGGAAATAGCAGAACTGCCAGAGGGAAAAAAACCTAGGTACGGAATAAGGAGATGCTTCTGGTGAGCGCTTCAGACTGGGGTTTTTGCCTTCTTTTGGATCAACCGCAGTAGGTGATGTGTGAGAGGCTGAACCCGATGGACACATGTCTTTTTTCAGCCTATGTAACTATGTAACAAAACCAGTCAACAAGGAATCAATAGTCGAACAAGCCGGTCCGGAACCAGAAGAGGCAGACTGGATGAATGCACTATGTATAGAACCACAACAAGGCACACGTGATGTACACATGCAAAATGAAGCCCCTTCCCTTGTATCCTTTTGTTGATGCACAATAGGTTCTTTATGGAAGGATGCAGGAGAGGAGCTTACTCTCTAGTGGTAGGGATAGGAGACCCAAAAATATGAGCGAAGATTGGGTTTTAGTGAACACAAACTAACATTAAAACTAATGTTTGTTTCTTTGCATTCAGTAAAAGCCAGTCTTCTCTCATACTTTTGGGTCTCGTATCCCTTCCACTACAGCACCTTCCATTATCGTCAGACCTCCATTTTTGTTGGGCTGTCTGTCCGTTGTCACTGGAAGGCACTGGTACAAGCCACCTTTTCCTGGGTTCATCTGGAGATGGTTTGAGCACCACCCGTCTCTGATCGGAGTATGGCTCTTCAATAGGTGAGTCTGACCAATATATACGGGGATATACCATACACATGGTATTTTGAACATACTGTACTGTCCTATGATCGTCCATCGCTCTACTTCTTTCTTGAGAGGAAAGGTCGAGAACACAGTGGGTAGTGCAGCCTCAAGTTGGCACACTGTGACCTCTACATGACTATGACTGGCTCTGTACAGGCTCTAAATCACGTGAGGGAGCTAGCTTTGTCTCCATTCACTTCTGTATCAGACTAGATTGTAGCCGTATTTGCATTATTGGTTTCTTATGTGATGTACATGTGAGAACGTGGATCTATGTGGAAATGGTATTGCTTTTTTCTTGTATTCATCACTCTTGGAGCACTAATATACAGACACTGCCATAAAGGACTGTGTGAATCATGAATTCACCACTTCTCCTGTTTTGTTGTTAGTTGTGAAGTCGTGTCCGACCCGTTGCGACTAGGGATAAGCTGTTCGGGTTCGGACGGTTCGGGGTTCGACCCGAACTTAGCCTGTTCGATTAGATTGCGAACTCCGAACATTTCCGGGTGTTCGCCGCATGTTCGACCACAATGCATTTTCCCACTGCCTGAAGCTCGTAATTGGCTACAGCCTTGCACCTGACCACAGGTCTGGTGCAAGACTGGTTGAACACTATGCCAATCACCGCTCAATCATGGGCTCACAGAGCTAAGTCCCGCAGCACACTATATAAGGTTTCAACGCAGCGCTTCTGCACGTATTTCAGAGGAGATTTAAAAGAAGATGTGTGTTGTTACTGCCGGTCTGCCACGCTACTGGGGGGGTCTGGGGGGTCTCATTTCGACCAAATATCAGGGAATTTAGGTGATGTGTGTCTTGTCACTGTGCCAGCAAGTGTTTTTTGGTGTTTACAACTTTATTTAAAACCTTTGTGAATTAAGGTGATCTTCTGGGTCTTGTCACCACTGTGCCAGCAAGTCTTTTTGGGTGTCATTTTTACCAAATATCAGGGAATTTAGGTGATGTGTGTCTTGTCACTGTGCCAGCAATTTTTTTGGGGGTTTACAACTTTCTTTAAAACATTTGTGAATTGAGGTGATCTTCTGGGTCTTGTCACACAGCCAGCAATTATTTTTGGGGCTCACTAATTTCTTTAAAACACTTGTGAATTAAGGTGATCTGTGTCTCATCATACAAAAAGTACCACGCTGTATTTTGGGGCTCACTAATTTCTTTAAAACACTTGGGAATTAAGGTGACCTTCTGTGTCTCGTCACACAGCCAGCAATTTTTTTTGGGGCTCACTAATTTCTTCAAAACACATGTGAATAAGGAGGATGCGCAGTAAGTACAGTGCTCTGATTCAATCTCTGAGGTTGAGCAAGGGAGTATAATCAACCTAGAGGAAGGGGGTGCCAGTGATGACACACAAATAACTGGCACTCCTGTTGCCCCAGCAGCTGCAGCATACTGTCAAGTTGGCTCCAGTGACGAGGAGATAGGGGGTGAAGATGACATTGATGATGATGAGGTCACTGACTCCACCTGGGTGCCAGATCGAACTGAGGAATCAAGTGAGGAGGAGGAGGAGGAGCCGGCACAGCAAATACGAGGCACAACATCCTCTGTGACCAACCGTAGCACTAGCCAGTCCAAAGCATCACATGTCAGAGCTGCTCCGGTGCAGAGCGCTGTTGTCTCAAAGAACACATGCAGGAACTCTGCTGTCTGGGAGTTCTTTAAGAACTGTGCAGCAGACCCCACCGTTGCTATTTGTAATCTATGTCAGAGGAGGCTGAATCGTGGGATAAACACTGGACACTTGGGTACCACGTGCTTGAGGCGACATATGAACAAGTGCCACACATCCCGTTAGGGCAAAACTTTGCGTAGGTCCTCCTCATCTGTCTCTACCCACACTGTATGTCCTGCCATGCAATTGCCTACAACCTCCACCGACAGGGATGATGCTACAGTAATGGATGTACCAGCAGGTCCTTCCTCACAATGTGACATCATCCCAGTAGCTGAAGATTTACGCAGTCAGATTACGTTGCCGCAGCTGCTGCAGCGAAAGAAAAAATATAGTCCCAACCATCCCCAAGCACAGTGTCTAAATGCCAGCTTAGCAAAATTACTCACATTGCAGCTGCTGCCTTTCCAGCTGGTGGACTCTGTTCCCTTCCGTGAATTTGTTGAATGCGCTGTACCACAGTGGCAGGTTCCAAAACGCCATTACTTTTCACGCAAGGCCATTCCAGCACTATACCAGCACGTGGAAGACAAGGTTATCCAGTCATTGGGAAAGGCAGTCAGCAGCAAGGTGCATGTGACTTTAGACACGTGGTCCAGCAAGCATGGACAGGGTCGTTACATTTCCTTCACGGCACACTGGGTAACTCTGATTGCAGCTGGGAGGGATCCAAGACGGGGCTCTGTGCTGGAGCTTGTTCATCCACCACGCCTCCAGAAAGCTGCTTGTATGAGGTCTGTCTGCTCCACCACCACCACCTCTTCCTCCTCCTCCTCCTTCTCTGTCTCTGGCGAAGTGGCAGTTAAACCGACACCTGACAGGGTCTACGCAATGGCTCAAGCAAAAAGATGCCATACTGTGCTTGAGCTGGTTTGTTTAGGGGACAGGAGCCACACCGGGTCAGAAATTTTGTCAGCTCTGCAGGGGCAGGTGCAGACACCACGCCAGCTTGAGCTGGGAATGATCGTCTGCAATAATGGCAGCAACCTTCTCTCCGCCCTACGCAAGGGTAAATTGACGCATGTACCATGCCTAGCACACGTCCTAAATCTGGTGGTACAGCGTTTCCTAACCAAGTACCCAGGGCTGCCAGAGCTTCTCATCCAGGCCAGAAAAGTCTGCAGCCACTTCAGACGGTCATTCCCAGCAAGTGTTCGCCTGGCAGAAATTCAAAGAGAATTCCACCTTCCCACAAACCGTCTGATCTGTGACATGCCCACCAGGTGGAATTCGACATTAGCAATGCTGCAGCGTCTGCACAAGCAGCAGAGGGCCATCAACGAGTACCTGTGTGAGTATGGCACAAGGACAGGTTCAGGTCAACTTGTTTTTTTTCCCCCCGCAGTGGCTGATGATCAAGGATGCATGCACTGTACTGTCACCATTTGAGGAGGCAATGAGGATGGTGAGCAGGGACAGTGCATGCATCAGTGATACAATTCTTTTAGTGTTCCTGCTGGAGCACACTCTGCGGGGAATTATAGATGTGGCTCTAGAGGCAGAGCAGCGGGAGGAAGAGGAGGCCTTCCCTAGCTCTCAAGGCCCCAGTCTTTCCGCAGACAGCATTCCAGCGGGTCCTACTCAGATCAGAGAGGATGAGGAGGAGGAGGACTATTTAAGTAGTGGGGGCATTGAAGGTGTGGATTCCTCAAGGCAGGGTTTTGTGTGCCCAGAAACAGAAGGGCTTGTGCGTGGCTTGGAGGAGGAAGTGCACGATACGGTCATCCTCATTGACCAGGAAGACTCGGCAGCTAATGCCACCTCCAACCTATGCTGCATGGGCTTCCTAATGATGCAAAGCGTGCTAAAGGACCCCAGGATTCGTGCTATCAAGGAGAGGGATCATTACTGGTTGGCAACCCTTCTTGATCCACGATACAAGGGGAAAGTTGCAGAGCTCATCCTGCCCGCACAGAGGGAGCACAGGATGAAAAAACTTGAGGACGCTCTAAAGCGACACTTGTGTAACACCTTTCCAGGCACTGGTAGATTACCAAGTGCTGACACACGTGCTTCTGAGGCTGCGGATGATCAGAGGAATAGTGGTGAAGGCCAGGGCCACTTGACTGATGCATTTTTAAATTTTTTTAGTCCTCAACGCCCAGGGACGTCAAATGTAGGCACCCATTGCCAGCGTCTTCACCATATGGTGCAGGACTACCTAGGGGCAAGGGCAGACCTGGATACCTTTCCAGCAGATGATCCACTGGCTTACTGGGTGTTGAGATTGGATCACTGGCCAGAACTTAGCCAATATCCTATGCAGCTACTAGGTTGCCCTTCATCTAGCGTGCTTTCCGAAAGGACGTTCAGTGCCGCTGGAGGTTTTGTCACAGACAAAAGCGTGCGTCTGTCTACCGACTCTGTAGACCGGCTGACATTTATAAAAATGAATCAGTCCTGGATCAGCAGCTATCAATCCCCTGATGCTGAAGTAATGGAATATAATAGGGGATGTCCTCTTCTGCATTCACAAAACCTCCAGCACTGAATTCTTCCACAATACCACAAAAGGGTTACGGTGTGAAGGCACTTGCTGCCATGAAAGGCACAATATCTGGCTGCACTGACGCCCATTAAAAAAAAAAAAAACTTTTCAATATAGGACCACATGGTGCACCCCTGCACTCTTCCACAATACCACAGATGGGTTACTGTATGATAGTACTTGCATGCCTGGCACTAAAGGCACAATATCTGGGTGCACTGCCATTGACGCCTGTATCAGATTCATATCCTCAGAGGGGTTACGGTGTGACAGCACTGTTGCCGACGCTAAAAGCCCAATTTTAAAGCACCTATTGTTACTTTCATCCAAAGCCTGCATAAGTTTCACAATAATTTAGCCCAAAAAAACACTAAACTTTTTCTGCACGCCCTAAAATGTTTTTTCATACAGGCTGCCGCCCCAAGCAGTTGTTTATGGATAGACTAAAGGAAAACCATTTACCGTCATATGAAACGTCATTTATTTGTTTTTAAGTGTTTCTATACATCCTAGAAATCCGCCACTTCACGGGCAGGTTATGGGGACCTCCTAGGCACGATATTTGAAGGAATTTTTTGGTTTTATTTTTAACCCTTATTTCATGGAAAACTCACTGTCCCTTTAAAAACGTTTTTTTTTAAAACTTTTTGTCCTTGTTTCCTGTCCCCCAGGGCACTACCCAGACCCCCATACACCTTTTATGGCAAATATGTAGCATATATGCCCTCTTGGAGGGCACTCTAAAAAAAGAATTTTCAGCCCCATTGACTTGCATGGGGGTTCGGGCCCGGTCCCGAACAAATGGGAAGTTCGGGTTCGGGCTCGAACCAAACTCAGGGAGTGTTCGGCTCGGGGAGTGTTGCGACCCCATGGATAACGTTCCTCCAGGCCGTCATGTCCTCTACCATCTTCAGGAGGAGTCCATTTAAGCTCACATCTACTGATTCAGTGACTCCATCCAGCCACCTTATTCTCTGTCGTCCCCTTCTTCTTTTGTCCTTAATCTTTCCCAGCATTAGGCTCTTCTCCAGTGAGTCCTTCTTTCTCATTAGGTGGCCAAAGTATAGGAGTTTCATCTTCAGTATGTGGCCTTCTAAAGAGCAGTCAAGGTTAATCTCCTCTAGGACTGACCGGTTTGATCACCTTGCAGTCCAAGTGTACCCACCGCTGTAAAAGCAGTTCATGGCAAAGTGTTCTCAAGACACGTACTCTTTACATTTTTTCATATTTTTTGTAATCCTTCCGCAGCACTCTTATATTCCCATTATTTAGTGTCAACAAATGTTTAATGCTCCCGACCTCCTCACAACGTCCTATTCATAAAGCATCAAAATTGTGTGCAGTTATGGTGTTTCCATTTCACCGAAAATGCGGTGAATTCAATATTTAGTGAACGGTCGCCGTATTTTGCCGTTATCGGACGTTGGCCAAAACCACTGAATTGTGCTGCTGTCGCATTGCTCGGAATTGGCATCAGCGCATTCCACCGACCCGAGGGAAGAAAAAGCAAGTCTCCTATACTCCTGATAGAAGTTTAAATCAATAAAATTTGTCTAAATAATAAAAAGGTCCGTTGCAAAATTTAAAAAAAGTCTTCTAAAACCTCAAAAAACAATGTAGTCTAAAAAAATGATTAAAAAATTAATAAATGAATTAAAAAATAAAAATAAAAAATAAATAGAATAAACATCTATTTTTTTTTTAAAAATTATTTATTTTTTTACTTTGAAACCTATAGGATTCGCCTGTTTTAACCTCCCTGGCGTTATGATTCTGACATATTTTAGCTGTCAGAATCGATCCATATTTTTTATTTTTTTTGGCCCCCTAGCGGTATTCTCGAGTGTAGCTCGGGGTTAAATTCCTATGTTGGAAGCGGTAACCCCGATAAACACTCGGGATGCCGCTGGATACATCACCTGTCCCTGCGCTCCCTCGCTGTCCCCCACGTTCTCCTCCGGCGATCGCGACCCTCATACTTCCTGGTTCTCCCGAGAAGGATTCCAGGAAGTATGAGCTCGCGATCGCTGGAGACTGCGGTGGTCAGCGAGGGAACGCAGGGACAGGTGATATATGCAGCCCGAGTGTGGCTCGGGGTTAACACTTTCAGCACTGAAAGTTAACCCCAATCCACATTCGGGAAAACCGTCGGGGGTTAAATTATCCAAATAAAACACCGAAAATCTGGGCATTTCACTAAAATTTTGGTGCAGTGTGGCGTTCTGGTAATGGAAGTCACGATAGTCTTCTATTGGACAAATTTCGGTGCCGCCAATTTGCAGAGAATTGTAGAGGAGTGCATTAGTTTCGTAACAAATTGGAATTCGTAATTTGGTTAATTCGTATTTCGGATGTACTTCCGAAATAACGATTTGATTTGAATTCAAGACTAATTTAATTCGTTATACTGTTTCATCTTAAAATAAAAATTTGATTAATTGGGGTTTTATTTACTGATTCGATATCCACTATCGAATCGATAATGAATTGATATATCAACTATTGAATTGATCTTAACTCACAAGTACTACAGTCAGCAAACGACTTTATGAAACTAATTAATTTCGTTATACTTTTTCACAAGCACCTGTCCCTGTTAATTGGCCTCTGGTATTAAATCTGTGAGACAGCTTAATATCTAACCCTAATTTGCCTTTTAACAGTAAAATTTGATTAATTGGGGCTTCATTTAGTGATCCAAATTTCGAATTAATAGATCAATTAACAAATCGATATCAAATTTCGAATCGATCCGAAATAGAAAACGAAGTTCCGAAAACAAAATTATTTTAAAACGAAACAATTTTTTCAGCCGTGCGCGCCTCTAGTGAATTGCACCGTGTTTCGCCTGTATTTAGTGAATTCGGCAGCTTAGTGAATAGACCATCTGACCCGAAATGTCACTGGACGGTGAAATACACAGATTGGGGCCAATTAGGATGTTAGTGAAAAACCCCTACAGTCTCATGGTTGCTTTTCTGAACTGGACACACATAGAAGTTCCATGGATATTGTCGCCCGCTGGCACAAGCTAGGTAGATATTTCGGAGCATTTAGTCACTAGAGAGACATGCCGCCTCGCTTCTCTGCCAGCGCTGCGGAACGTTTATAGGTTCCACATAAAATATTGATCAAAGAAAGGAAGAGGCAGATTGCATGAAGCTGTATTTACGGCGTTTAATTCCCTGCTGAGTGCGTCTCTCCTTCATCTCGGCTTTCTGGCATCTGTCGATCATTTGCAGATCACCTGTCCATGTAAATAAAGTCTATTTCACTGCTCGTTTAATAATATGTCATCTGACTGTCTGAGGTGGATATTTGGATTTCTTGACGCGTCAGCGAGGTTTCTGATGGGAATAAGATGCGCATGCGCTCACTCCCATTTCAGTGGGATGACGTATAGCATTCCTGGACGCAAACGTTCTGCTTGTTACACCCATTGACAACAAAATAAGTGACTTTTAGAGACATTGGCAGGTTATCTGGAACTTAAGCTTATCAAACCACATAGAGGACCTACATGTTGCCTCCATCTTCTAGTATCTATCTAGCACACCTCGCTTATAACCTCACTTAGAACTAAATTGCAACAGTAGATCCTTCTAGGATAACCTCTCCTGGAATGTGTATCATTATACTACATAGATTTTTTATCTAAGCAAGTAGTATGATGATTAGAGATGTGCAATTCGTTTCGTTCTGAATTGAAATTCGGACAAAACTCACCATTTTCGTATTTCGGGAGCATTTCCGAAAACGAAATATCGACCATCTGAAAATTTCAGATCAATCCGAAATTTCAGATCAGGATTAGATTAGGATTTCAGATTAGGATCATTTTCGGTGATTCGGATCAGTTGGTTTTTCGTTTTTTTATGAGTTATTATTTTGTTTGTTTATTGCTTATTTAAGAATAGGAAGTAGATTACTACCAATAGAATGTAAGTTTATTATTTATTCTTTTAGGATTTTTTTAGACCATTTTTGGGTGAAATTTTAGGTTTCCTAACTTTTTTTTTACAGAAACAAGGCTTTTTAACCCATAGGTTTCAATTTAGCATATGAATCCGCACACTGCTGGGAAGCGCCTCTCTGCCGTATAATTAATGCAGCATATGAATCCACACACTGCTGGGAAGCCCCTCTCTGCAGTATAATTAATGCAGCATATGAATCCACACACTGCTGGGAAGCGCCTCTCTGCGGTATAATTAATGCAGCATATGAATCCACACACTGCGGGGAAGCGCCTCTCTGCGGTATAATTAATGCAGCATATGAATCCACACACTGCTGGGAAGCGCCTCTCTGCAGTATAATTAATACAGCATATGAATCCACACACTGCTGGGAAGCACCTCTCTGCGGTATAATTAATGCAGCATATGAATCCACACACTGCGGGGAAGCGCCTCTCTGCGGTATAATTAATGCAGCATATGAATCCACACACTGCTGGGAAGCGCCTCTCTGCAGTATAATTAATGCAGCATATGAATCCGCACACTGCTGGGAAGCGCCTCTCTGAGGTATAATTAATGCAGCATATGAATCCACACACTGCTGGGAAGCACCTCTCTGCAGTATAATTAATGCAGCATATGAATCCACACACTGCTGGGAAGCACCTCTCTGCAGTATAATTAATGTAGCATATGAATCCACACACTGCTGGGAAGCGCCTCTCTGCAGTATAATTAATGCAGCATATGAATCCACACACTGCTGGGAAGCGCCTCTCTGCAGTATAATTAATACAGCATATGAATCCACACACTGCTGGGAAGCACCTCTCTGCAGTATAATTAATGCAGCATATGAATCCACACACTGCGGGGAAGCGCCTCTCTGCGGTATAATTAATGCAGCATATGAATCCACACACTGCTGGGAAGCGCCTCTCTGCAGTATAATTAATACAGCATATGAATCCACACACTGCTGGGAAGCGCCTCTCTGCAGTATAATTAATACAGCATATGAATCCACACACTGCGGGGAAGCGCCTCTCTGCAGTATAATTAATGCAGCATATGAATCCACACACTGCTGGGAAGCACCTCTCTGCGGTATAATTAATGTAGCATATGAATCCACACACTGCTGGGAAGCGCCTCTCTGCAGTATAATTAATGCAGCATATGAATCCACACACTGCTGGGAAGCGCCTCTCTGCAGTATAATTAATGCAGCATATGAATCCACACACTGCTGGGAAGCGCCTCTCTGCAGTATAATTAATGCAGCATATGAATCCACACACTGCTGGGAAGCGCCTCTCTGCAGTATAATTAATGCAGCATATGAATCCCACACTGCTGGGAAGCGCCTCTCTGCAGTATAATTAATGCAGCATATGAATCCACACACTGCTGGAAGCACCTCTCTGCGGTATAATTAATGTAGCATATGAATCCACACACTGCTGGGAAGCGCCTCTCTGCGGTTAATTAATGCAGCATATGAATCCACACACTGCTGGGAAGCGCCTCTCTGCAGTATAATTAATGCAGCATATGAATCCACACACTGCTGGGAAGCGCCTCTCTGCAGTATAATTAATGCAGCATAAGAATCCACACACTGCTGGGAAGCGCCTCTCTGCAGTATATTAATGCAGCATATGAATCCACACACTGCTGGGAAGCACCTCTCTGCAGTATAATTAATGCAGCATATGAATCCACACACTGCTGGAAGCGCCTCTCTGCAGTATAATTAATGCAGCATATGAATCCACACACTGCTGGAAGATCCTCTCTGCAGTATAATTAATGCAGCATATGAATCCACACACTGCTGGGAAGCGCCTCTCTGCAGTATAATTAATGCAGCATAATGAATCCACACACTGCTGGGAAGCGCCTCTCTGCAGTATAATTAATGCAGCATATGAATCCACACACTGCTGGGAAGCACCTCTCTGCAGTATAATTAATGCAGCATATGAATCCACACACTGCTGGGAAGCGCCTCTCTGCAGTATAATTAATGCAGCATATGAATCCACACACTGCTGGGAAGCACCTCTCTGCAGTATAATTAATGCAGCATCTGAATCCGCACACTGCCGGGCAGCGCCTCTCTGCAGTATAATTAATGCAGAGAGGCGCTTCCCAGCAGTGTGTGGATTCATATGCTGCATTAATTATACCGCAGAGAGGTGCTTCCCAGCAGTGTGTGGATTCATATGCTGCATTAATTATACTGCAGAGAGGTGCTTCCCAGCAGTGTGTGGATTCATATGCTGCATTAATTATACTGCAGAGAGGTGCTTCCCAGCAGTGTGTGGATTCATATGCTGCATTAATTATACCGCAGAGAGGCGCTTCCCAGCAGTGTGTGGATTCATATGCTGCATTAATTATACCGCAGAGAGGTGCTGCCCGGCAATGTGCGCATGCATATGCTGTATTGAAACCTATGGGTTTGATGATACACATTCCAGGAAAGGTTATCCTAGACCAGTGGTTCCCAACCGCGATCTTCAAGTACCCCCAATAGGCCAGGTTTTAAGGATCACCTTTGGGAAATGCAGACTTAATCCTGCAATCACTGAGCAGCAAATCATATCACCTGTGCTTTTTCAGCCTTCACTGTTTTGTGTTTTTGTTTTGTGGTTTTTCCTTCACGTTGTCATGATCTTATCACTGTTGTTTTATGGGCCTAAGATCTCTCATGTTTATTTTCCCATTATTATTTTTTTTTAACCATACCATTTGACTCACTATTTACGACATCTATCCCCCCACCCATGTGCCCCTTAATGTCTTAATGTTCAACTCTAGGATATTGCTCAGTAAGGTGTCCAGACCTGAAGAAGAGCAGAATCCTCTCGAAAGCTTATCTTCTAAATGTAACGTCAGTCCTATAAAAAAAAGTATCACTACGTACTGCTATACTCATGATTTTGGCATGTGGACGAACACCGCCTAATATATATATATATATATATAACAAAGACAGCGGCAACCTGCTGTGCCATATAAAGACTCAACATGCCTGGGTGCACAGTCCAATGCAAAATGTATAGATCAAACAAAAAGAGATGGACGCACAGTAGGACTTAGGAAAATAGAAATAAAAACAATGTTTTATTAGGTGCATCTGGGCATCTTTTTTCATGTTTAACTGAGTAGGACCTGCCAGAGGGTGGATTACATTGATGCTGTTGGCAGGCTTAAGCAATTCAAGGCCGTTCATTGTGAACCAAATTTCCACCATTTTATTCAGCAAAGCTCAGAGTTATGAAATTTTCACCATGTGGTAAAAGCTGGTATTATGTACCCATGCATGGAGCTGTTGTTGCAGGTTTTTGAATGTGTTTGTCTGGAGTGCTCTCTCCATGTTTTTGTTTTATATATATATATTCTCAAAGCTCTCCCTGATTGTAACAAGCTTTGCGTTAAAGGGACTGTGGCATTTTATTTTATACAATACAAGAGAAAAGACAACCCTGCCCATAGGATAACTGTCCAGGTAATCTAGCATTTTAGTCAAGTGCTCAGGCAGGCATCCCATGAGCTTACACTCTAAAGGGACTGGGGTAGCTGAAACAAATGGGAGCAGAGGGAAGGTGAAACTGGTGGCCAGAAGAATGTCGTAGGGATTGCATGAAAAGGACCAGAAGTTTGGGCTTAGTAAGAGTAATTAGTGAGAGAAGTGGAGACAGCTGGAAAGGAGAGCTGAAATTAGGGATGGGTCCTGGGTGGGGAGAGGTCGGTTGGGGTTCAGCAGAGGGAAGAGATGGAGGTGAGTATGCTGTTGAAATAGAATGAGGTTAGTGACCATGCACAGATAGCTTCTATTTACAACTTGTGGGGGGGGGAGGGAAAAGCTGATTTTTTTTTTAACAGAAATGGAGGGAGATTTTAAAATAAGTCAGAGAATAATAAATGCAGACATAAAAATACAATTGCAAGATTATGGCAGCCTGGGGTATAATGTTGGATACCATGTTGAATGGTCGATACCTTGATGCTTGTTCAGGGTAGCAGAGGGAAGAGATGGAGGAGAGTCTGTGAGGGATGCTTGATGCTTGTTTAAAGAGACGCTCTTCTCATCCTGACCAACTCAGCTTTTTAAAATGGTCAGGGTGTGTATAATTCCCCCCCCCTCAAGTTGCCTCTATCGGGTGTAATCACAGGTGAAGTGGAGGAGTTTCAGTAAATTTTTAATATACCCCTTTATTTCAAATAGAAAGTTTTGGAAGTAACCTCGTTTTAATATACATATATTTAGATATTTAAACCTTTTCTATAAATTGAATGTTTGTTGGGTCCCCTCCCCCATAATTAAAAGCCGCACACTTTGCTACAGGTGATCTGGAAAATGTATTTTCCGATTTAGAAGCACATTCCTTATTTTTATATTCCCCCCCCCCCCCGGAAAGTGTAAGATCCCTGCATTTCCATTGAACACTCTTAACCGGTCCTAGAACTCAGCCACTGCATGAGATGAAATGAGTCAAACCCAGTGAAAACCTACACGAGTGGAACATCAGAGGATAACGTTTCTTTCTTTTTTTCTTATTTGTTCAAACTCTTGTTTTATGCTTGAATTACTTGAAGCATTAGAGGAGGTAAATCCCTGCCGGGTGTTTTAAATGTATCTCGGGCTCATTAATGCTCTGCTGTAGTTTGTACGCTTGGTTTTCACACCGGCTCTTCCTCCTCCTCAGTTTACGTTAGATACTTTGTAACTCGGGGCCACCAGACAACAAAGCAGCGACAGCTGTTAGTGTGGGCACTTAATGCCTTCTCCTTTCTCTTCTCTTACATGCTTTGATTTGAGATGCTCCCTCTGCGTTTCGCACGCTGTGTCCGTTCTATGAAACCAATCAGTGTGTTCACAATGGACCTTCTACTTCAACTTTTTATCTCCTCCTTTTTTCTGTGTCATTGCTACACAGGCTTCTCATGGCAATTACGTAAGTTTGATGAACTGAAGAAAGGTAGAGCATATAAACATAAGGGGTTATTCAGAGAGTGGTGCTCTCTCGTTCCTCGCACTTCGGGGAATCAAATTTCCTGACCCTGCAGTGAATTCAGCATTGCTCCATGGCACCTGGACTACCCAGATACCAACAGATTACCCGGTGGGCCACTGCATTTGTGGCTGGTACAAGCATTCTGAATCATCACTGAGGAAGTGATTAGTATGTTCGGCACCAGGTAGAATTGCAGGGTGAACGCGCTCCCACCAAGGAACACTTTTTATCTCGTTGCTGGAGTGCCAGGGTTTTACCCCATTACCTGTAACATGCGGTAAGCTGGAGACCAGGCAAAATGCTTTATTTTTTTTTAATGGTTTACTGAGAAGAGCAACCGAGGGAAGAATGCCCTGACCGGTGGTTCATTAAGGGGCCCCACAATTTCAGATGGCCGCCCCGACATCATGAGATCATTAACAACCTTCTGCAGGCAGAGGCCAAAGGGTATCATTTATTCAAATGGATTGGTGGTGCATAGGGCGGTTCAACTCACTGCTTCTTCTCGTCCCATGGAACTCTGGGTAAAAGTATTTGCCTGGGTCCTACTCTCACAACACCAGCATAACTCGTGAAGGGTCACACTTGACTACGTGGAGTCTCATGGACTCCAAGAGCCAATAATCGAAGGGGAACAGCACACCGCCGCCAGTGCTGGTATCTACCAGCGTCTTCGAAATCTCCCTCGGCTCTGTAAAAACTGGTCCGTAGAACCATGGAAGGCTGTACAGCTAGTGATGAATAACAACCTTCTGCTGGCCAAAGGGTATCACTCCTTCCCTTTTTGAAGACTAACCCTCACAGTTTTCTATGGCACGAGGGCTGGATTAACATAGCGACTATTGGAGCTGCAGCTCCAGACCCATGGCCCAAAATGGATTCAATGAAAACATAACTGTGTCAACACCAATTAACACTAACACAATGGGATTATTAGGGTTTGGGTATTGGCAAGATAGGTGACACGAATGGGGCAGAAGAACAGCGAGAGGCAAAATAAAACATTTCTCCAGCAAGAGGATTATATAGTATTCACTCAGCACCTCTACCAGGCACAGACTGATCACTCGCTCACTGTTTAGTCAGAGTGCGCTTAGCGGCAGATGCTGCGGCCCACCGGGAAATTTGTGGGAATCTCAGTGGACCAGACCTGGCTGACAGGGATGCACTGGCAGGCCCCAATGCAGCCACTGAGGCTCCTGAACACTAAATGGGCTTTCAGCCCCCCCCCATGGCGGCCTTGGTCGGAGGAGAGAATAACGTGACATAGGCCCATTATTAGACCCAATAATAGAAACATATGAGGTGAGAAGAATATGGTAGATGCACAATGTAGCCAGAGCAATGCAACAGAAGCACATAAATCTTCAGCATCAGGACCATAAAGCATTTTATCCAGAACTGCATGGCACCTACAGCACGTTTGGCTAGAGCAGTGTTTCCCAACCGTGGTCCTCAAGTCCCCCTAACAGGCCAGGTTTTGAGGATTCCCTTGGGGAAATGCAGACTGAATACTGCAATCGCTGAGCAGCAAATTACATCACCTGTGCTGTGCTGTGCTTCAGATACCTGGAAAACCTGACCTGTTGGGGGTACTTGAGGACTGTGGTTGGGAACCACTGGGCTATAGTCATTTTTCTGTTCTTTTTATCGCAATAAAGGTTTTATTTGCATTTTTAATTTGTATCTTGTAAACTGTACAAACAGTGTTTGGTTTTCTAGGAAGAAAAAACTAGTTGGACATCGCATGGTTAAAAAAAGACATCAGTAAGGAGCGCGGGCATATGTTGCGGCATTCAAAATAGCTGATGATGCTTAGATCCCTACCGAGAATGCTTTTTGGACGAGGGGGTGGGGGGATCAGGTAAAGGAGGTGGTGGGGGGGGTGTTTTTTTTTATTTATCTGTTGCTATTGACTTTTATATAATTTTTTTGCCTCAAATGTTCTTTATCTTTCATAGATGCATAATTTTTTATATTTTTAGATATTTATTTTTTTCCGCAGTTATTTCTTTATTTTCTAATGCTTCGGATCGGTTCAAGAACCGACAGATTTGGTTATTGCATCCTCTGACAATCAGTCTATGTGATATCCTTATCTTTTATCCATTATGATACCGCTTTATGATATGGATTCAATTCCGTCGCCATTACAACTTTACCTAGACCTGTTTTAATTGGCTAGTACTTGGATGACCTCATAACGTCTGCAGATTGGTGCAGTATCATTTATTTTGCAGCCTATGTACCTGTAAGCAGTAATGTTTCCTACGGGAAGCCGGATTCCATGGTAACACTCCGCATGGTTAACACTATAATCTGTTACCTGCTGTTAATGAAACTGAAACTGCTTCTACAAATTCCTGCACATGTACGCAGTGCTCTGCCCGTTCTACCGCGTCTGATCATGGCGCGATGACCGTGTAACCTTTCCAGATAATTCTAATTACGATACATCCTATTCCTCCACGTGTGCGGGCTTATATATTACGTGTGTGTTTTTTATTTTTAAATTATTTAGTTTTCTTTAAGGGCTTGTTAAAATTTGTAGACGCTGGCTGGTCCAGAGAAGGGGCGCATGGGGCATTTGCCCCCTCGCCCCCTGAGCGTCAACCACATTGTAGGTGATACAGGGGACTTTTGGAATTTTAACCTCTGTATCCCTGTTTGATGACATTTCGGGGTCAGTTCAGCTCTCTCAGAATAACCCCTATAGTTCTTTTTAATAAGTCAGCTACATCCAGAGACCTCAAACTAGCTTAAAGGGATATTCTATTGAAAAATAGAGTTCTATCTTCTTGCCCTTAAATAATTAGACAGAGGCTGCTGAAAGTCTCTGCATAATAATAATAATAATAATAATAATAATAATTATTTTAGGAAAATTTTACACTTTTTAAAATACCATTTTTTTTCTATTTTTTAAAAGACTTTTTAATTCTTATTATATTTCAGGAGATTTTACACACTTTCTAAAATACCTTTTTGTATTTTTTTAAAAGACTTTTTAATTATTATAGTTCAGGAGATTATACACACTTTTTAAAATACTTTTTTGTATTTTTTAATAGACTTTTAATTATTATTATATTTCAGGAGATTTTACACACTTTCTAAAATACCCTTTTATATTTTTTAAAAGACTTTTTAATTATTATTATTATTATATTTCAGGAGATTTTACACACTTTTTAAAATACAAAAAAGGTATTTTTTAAAAAAAATTCTTTATTTGTAAAGAGTTTAGCGGATCACAATTTAGAACATCGGTATATAGGCCTCGCAGGGCCAAAAAAGAGCAGACATAACGACACAACCATAAAAAATAAAAATATAATAAAAGCAAAAAATATATCTAAAACAATCCCACTACCACTTTTCTGTATTTTTAAAAGACTTTAATTTTTTTTGTTTATACTTTTATTTTTGTAGGATTTTTTATTATTTGGACAAATTTTTACTGGATTTTTTTTTTTTTACCCTCTTATTAGCAGAATAGAAGTCTTCTTTTGTCAAAAAATAGTTTCTTCAGCTCGGTGCATTTCCCCGTTGGCAATTTTGCGCAATCTGGTGATTTTAGCAGACGTCCGATAACTTTCCAGCCCTGATTATATCATGAATATTTCCATGTTTTCCTTATTTGTCACATTTTAGAGCTGCAGAACGCACGTAGTACATTTTATTCATGCAGTGTTTGGGTCTGCTTTTCCTCGACGTGCCTCAGCAATGTGTCTAAGTGGTAGTTCACCACCAACCGTCTGCTTTCCAGGCTACTCGGAGTCCTGGCATCTTCCACGAGATCTTCATTAAGCCCTAAGGGGTTACAAAGTGTTTTAATCCAAATCCTCTTTACAATATACTTTACTGTGTAGTGATTGGACATAGAGAACGTTTTACTAGCACCTCAGTCACTTTTTAGGTAGAGCGTATTTTAAGACACGAGTATGACTTGCTCGCGCGGATTATTATTTATATAAAGTTATTATTTTATTATTTTTTCAGAGGGAATTTGGCATATTTCCTCCTAATCCAACCAGTTAACTGTGGCCAGGCCAGAGATCACTGTATTGTTTTGCTTGTTTTTTTTAATCTGATTTATAAATTATATTTGTATTTTATCAGATTTATAAAGATCAAGGTCATGTTTTGTGACCACATGCTTTAAGTCCAGATGTATATCTTGGTCAACATGTAACAATAGATAGAGAAGCCTGACGCGTGCAACCAGGAAACGATTTAACTGTGTGAGGTCGTATGTATGAAACAATTAATGCTCAATATCAGATACACATAAACAAAATGAGTGGCTCTTATTATTATTATTACCTATCAGGGTTATTCAGAGAGCACCGAAATGTCGCTCTTTTGTTCGCCGCACTTCGGCGAGTTCGATTCGCCGACTCTTCTGTGAATTCTGCGTTCACCGCAGGGTCCTCAAAGTGCAGTGAATTGACTTGCCGAAGGAATTGAAAAACGTTGCATCGACCCGAAAAAACTGCAAAAATTACGTCAAATGCATCAGATGATCGGCTGCAAAAAAGACTAATCGATCTGAAAAAAGCCGCCGGAAAAAGCCGACAAGCCGCCGAACGGGGTAAAAAAAATAAAAAAGAACCAGCAACTCTTAAAAGGCATTTTCCAAAAAACTACTGCATGAAAATGCCTGGAAATATATAAGGTCCTATGAATAATAATAAAAAGGTCTGTTACAGGAAAAAAAAACACGCCATTTTAAAGAAATTGGGGGAATAAAAATTTGCTTAAAAAAAAATCAGTAAATAGACTTTTTGCTGCAAATGAAAAAGAATAAACGGTTGAATAAATATTTAATAAAAACGTGGATATTTTTTACATTGAAACCTATGGGATTCGCCTGATTAAACCTGTCGACGGAAGCCACTGAAAATCAGGGCATTTCACTGATGTTTTGGTGCTGTTCGGTGTCTCTGAATAGATTAACCATTACGCTATGGGGATTTCACTGTTGCCGAAAGTCACTGTATTTCGCTGGCAATTCGCCAATATTTGGCGAATTGCCAGCTTTTCGAATAGCTGAATGGCCACGAAATTGCACCGTATGGGGAAAGTCACTATTCGGTGGAATTTGGGAGCCAATTCAGTGCTCTCTGAATAACCCTGTAAGTTTAGATCATGCAGTATTTTACATGAAAGTTTGAACAAGGAAAGAATCTCATACGGCTCATGCACTATACTTTGTAAAGGTCAAATAAAAAAGAAAAACATAGTGTAGTACAGTCTTGCTAAAATTGAAGTGTACGATGAAATTTCTAGCTTTCCCAGGTACATAATTCAGAGAATGTAAATACCGGCTCGGTAGGTACAGCCGACCTTTTTTTATTATTTAGATACAATTTTATTGATTTGCACTTTTACAAGGAGAATAGGAGACTTCACTATTTTTTTTCCTTTCTTTTTTTTTCCAGTTCGGTGCAATTCGGTGCTTTATGATAAATGCTTCGACTCCAGTTTTGGCAAAATATGGCGACCATTCGATAAACAGTAAATTCTTGCCGAAACGGGGCCAAAAATGTAAACCACCAAAATTCCGACCAATTTCGGTGCTTTGTAAATAGAGAAAGGGAGACTCTGCAGACATTCGTATGACGGCAATGTGACTGTAGGCAATGTGCTAGGTTTTCCCCTTCAGTCGTCAGATTCCTCGCATTGTTCCAGATGGCAGAGCGAAGGCATTTCCTGTTTCACAGGGCAATTCAAGCTACTCCTGATTTTGCAGTAATATTACAGATCTATCTAAACACCACGGACTTAACACATATTAACTGTCATAAGCTCACGCAGAACAGATGTACTTGTTCACCAGAGAAGAGGAACAGCTGGCCTGGCTGCCTTTTAACCCTGTATACAAAGGATACGACCTAATGCGACGCGGCACATTATGATTTCTGATGACTAAATCTTAATGCAATAGCTAAAAAGGAAAAGAACATTATTCGAGGCATGTATTGGACCATCGTCTGTTAAAATTTAAATGTCATTTTTGCGCGTAAGCCCCTTTATGGTTTATTTTAATTGGTCACTATGGTTGCTTTTGTTACGTGGTTACACAGGCTGAAAAAAGCCGTACGTCCATCGAGTTCAGCTCCTGCTGTTGATCCAACAGAAGCAAAAAAGAACCCAGTCTGAAGCGCTGCCAATATGTAACATAATGACGAAAACTTCCTTCTTGACCCCAGATGTGTCAGATTTCACGCTGGATCGAGCAGCTTTTACCCACATATTAAATATTATAATCCTTAATATTCTGTGTCTGCAGGAAGTCATCCAGTCGTTGTTCTCAACAGGCAGAGAATTCCACAGCTTTAATCATGATTTTGGCTGAATTTCCTTTCGTCTAAGGTGACCTTGTGTCCTGTGTATAGTCCTATTAATAGGTTTCCAGACCATGGTTTATAATGACCCTGTATATATTTATATAAAGTTATCAGACCCCCTCTAAGGCCCCGTATATATTTATAGGGTGCCGGACAAAATCCCTACATCCAGGCTCCCTAATGCCGACAGCCAACTTCCAGACAGAACAAGTGCCGGACATCCCAACTTCCAGACATCCAAAATCCCAGTGGCTAACCCCAATAATAACACCCTAACCCTTAAGGAGTTAGGCTTAGGGCTTATTGTTAGGTTTAGGACTAGGTTTAGGGGGTTAGGACTAGGTTTAGGGGGGGTTAGGGTTAGGGCTAGGGCTAGGTTTATGGGGTTAGGGCTAGGTTTAGGGGGGTTAGGGCTAGGTTTATGGGATTAGGGCTAGGTTTAGGGGGTTAGGGTTAGGGCTAGGGCTAGGGCTAGGTTTAGGGGGGTTAGGAGTAGGGTTTGGATTAGCTGCTGGGATTTTGGATGTCTGGAAGTTGGCAGTCAGGATGTCTGTGTAGGGAACTTGGTATGTCTGGCACTTGTCCTGTCCGGAAGTTGGCCGTTGGGATTTTGGCATTAGGGAACCTGGTTGTAGGGATTTTGACCCAAACCCATATTTGTATAGTTCTCAAATCCCCTCTAAGGCCCTGTATATATTTATATAAAGTTATCAGACCCTCTAAGGCGTCGTTTCTCTAAACTAAACGGGTTTAAAGGGCCACTAAAAATGCTACGGCGCGCGTTCCACGGGGCTGCAAAGCGCAATCCTACATAGGAGGATCGAGTCTTGCAACGCTGAGCGCACTAACTGCACCCAGCGAGGTGGCCAGATGGGCGTCAGACTGGAAGGAACGTCCACTCTCACGGATGTTCCTTCTGCTCTCAAAAACGCTCGTCTGACCCCGGCCTAAATAGAACGAATTATCTGCTGATAAAAATCCTGTTTTATTTGATCTCGTTTTCCTGAAGCTTCCCCCCAGGCTGCTTTAATCTCCATTATCAGTCATGTATTTCAAGCTGCTGCTGGTGGTTTTGGTTTGGTTTTTAAATCTTTCTGTTTGACGCCTTCTCTCTTGGCCAACATTTTCAAAAAAGGAAAACCATAAATGAAGCACCAGTCGACCCAGGATTTGTGGTGTAATGGAAAACAATATTTATCGTTTCTTTAGTACACGAATTCAGGGCCAGCGCACGCTGTTGGGACAAATAAATTCCTCGAGTATTTCAAAATGTTTCCTCCGGCAATCTCCATTTAATTGTAGTGAAGTGGTGTGCATGCTATTGTTTATTTATGGTCGTTTCATATACACCTCAGTAGATATTTTTGGACGCTTACAAAACATTTATTTTCAGACGTAGTATTTGGCGTGTTTTGAATGCACATTTAAAGGGACGCTCTACTCATCCTGACCACTTTATGGTTTTAAAGTGGTCAGGATGTGAGTGCTCCCTCCCCCTACCAGCAGCCCCAATCTGGAGATATTGCTGGGTGAATTATTAGAGCTTCCTCCACCCAACCCAGCATCACCAGAATGTCCCATCTGCCGGTCGCACGCGGAGAGCAGCCAACGTCACCATCGGAGACCAGTCACTTCAGCGAGCGGTCTCGGGCAACCAATGGATCGGATCTGTGTATGTGTGAAGCTCTTATCCATTATGCAAAGGCGCTACGGAACTTGTGTCCGTAAAGTGCGCCAGTCCCCTAGCAGTGAGCAATTTGGGGCTCCTACTCTACACAAGTTGTGTAGGAGAACAAATTGCGCACAAAAGCTTCAGGGATGTCACAGAAAAAGGTGAAATGTTGCATATACCCCATTTTCATGCATTTGTTTTTTCCCAGTAACATTGGGCCCTGTTCCACGGTGTTCACTTAACCAGAGCCATTATATTCTCTGGAGTTAGGTTTACAACAGCTCTGGTTAAGTCCACACCAACCTTTGAATAGGGCCCCTTACCGGGCTAAAGATTGTAAAGCCGTAGAGTGCAGGAAAAGATTGTGTATCCAGATAACGTCTTCCACCTTAATGCAGTAAATTTTTAGATTGCAACTCCAACAAAATGAACTGCGATTGTAGTTTCAGGAGACTGCGGTTTCATTGACCGGTGTAGGTTTACCTCTACGAATATATGTGTAGCGCTCACTCCCGGAGGAGCCGCTGAAATTGAACCTCGGGTCAGTCTCCCCGCACTAGGGAATAAATATACTCCAGCACCGTTGTGGATTTTATAAATTATATAGTTTACTAGAATAAATGGCATATAATGAATGACACAGTTTTCGTATATATATCTACAGTACTTTGTAATGCGGTAAACGCGCAGCGGAAAAGAAATATGAGGTTTCGTAATTCGAGAAATGCGCAGCGGAAAATAAATATGATTCTTCGTATTTCGGGGAAGCGCGCAGCGGAAAGAAATACAATGCTTCGTAATTCGGGAAAACGCGCAGCGGAAAAAAATAATGAAAACGTATCTTTAACCCCTTCTTGTGATTGGGGAGTGAGTCCTGCACAGGTTAAGTCCCGGAGTGTAAGTGTGTGTGTGTGTGTGTGTTGCGGTACCCGGGTACTATATTCAACTGGCCAGTGAATTACTTAAGAGATGTCTTCGACTAGTCAAGTTGGGGCCCTGTGGGTTTTGGAAACAAACAGCAGCGTGCTTTACTTGAGTTTTACAACGGCCTGGAAGGCCTCTCACCCATCCGCCAGATACTTGAGGCTCCGCTGACCCAGGACGTCTCTCCGCTCGATATTGACTGGGGTTACTTGCTTCTGGATCCGCTGTCTGGCTTTCTGCACCAGCCTTGACTTGTCCAGCTTACCGCCTGCTCTCCCGGTCCGATCGATCTGCGGTACTCCTCACTCGGGGTCCTCCGCTTCCTCTCTAGCTACTTGGGTAATCTGGTGGATCACTGGGTCTTCTTTGGGAATAACTGATAACCCGATCTGTTCCTCTGTTAGGCCGCACTTGTGCTCCGGCCTGGTCACTGTTACTCTCTGCAGCACTGTGTCTTGTCTCTCTCACTCCCTGGTGCGCTCTGCCAGCTCTCTCCACGAGGCTCAGGATGTAACTCTCCCTGCTCCACCCACTTCCTGTGTCCGTTCCCAAAGCATGCCGGGAAATGTAGTCCCAATGTAATATTCAGTGTCTCACATTTCGCTTGTCTCCCTCCGGTGGCCAAAAATAGGTACTGCCACAACAAGGATTTAAACACCGCGCTACATATGCATGGGATTACATGGAGTAACAGATCTATAAAAACAGCCAGAATTTGTGAGAGGTGGGACACACTGGATCGAAGTTGGACCAGGACAAACAAGAGGAGTAAATTGACCCATGTGATAAGTTTTTGGTTCTCATGCCCACTGCTAACACTTTGGGCTATATTACAAAGCTGGTGCTAACTTACCAGAGCCATTATAGTCTATGGAGGTTTTAAGTTTACAACAGCTCTGGTTAAGTTAGCACCAACTTTGTAATATAGGCCTTTACCGGCTTCTGCTCCTGAAGGCCGGCGCCAACCTACAAGTTGAGTGCCTGATGTGTCCGCTGCCCCTGTACAGGGTCATCCCAGTGACGTGACTCTTACTGAGCATCAACACGTGCTTCATTCTGACAATGCCACACATCCTGTGTTCACTGTTTGTCAAATCTGTGCACGTGTTTTCTGGCACCCTTGGCATCTGATATCATCAGTCGCCATCCAATAGTAGAATTACGTAGGCTATTGAAGTCCAGTCTGTTCATCTTGCCCTGTTGTGGTATTTGTTTACCTCTAAATGCACGTGATCGTTATTCTTGATATTCTGTGGCTATTTCCTGGGCTACATGATTATCTCCTGTACTTTGCTTGTTTTCCATCACTTTGTGTACCTCTAGTGTCCAGACTTCAGCTTGGTTTCTGGTGGATTTCCTGACCAGTGAATGGAGTGGTCCATCTGTCCAGGGATTTTCATTATATTCCTGCTCTGTCTATGTGTTGGGTCCTGCAACTGATATCCCTGATCCCTTCACTCAGACACTGCACAACCTAAACTGCCGGTTTTAGAATAGTCAGGAATTTGACTATGGGACGAACACACAGAAAAGACAGGGTAACAACAAGCCGGAGTCCGAAACCAGAGTGGGTACTCGGACAGGTCAGAATTTGTTACATGGGGTTAAACAAATAAAACCTCCAAGAGAATGGTCAGTAAATGGATTCAAGGTCAATACACGGTAAAATGGCAATAGCAAGGGTTAATGTCAATACACAGGTAGACGGCAATATAGAAAGCAAGAACGCGCTGTCTGAAGGAACCATGATGGGGCAATGAGATAAAGGAGCTTCCTGGATTTTGAATCTGGCGTGTGGCGCGTCATCAAGCCGCACCCCCCGCCGGCTGCCAGCATTATCAATCAGCGGCCGAGCAGGGAGGACATCGCTGACGGCCTACAGGGACCCCAGCCATGACAGGTCCCTTCCCGTACCCTAATATTGCTGCAGAAGATGCATCTTCCAATAGTATAATATTTAATGCCTTGCTACCCTGCACAGGTTAGAGGATCCCTGGTTTAATAGTTGATCCAGTCACCTATTATTTTTATGCTTTCAGTACATCACACACTCCCTGAGCTTGTTTGGGTCATTGATATACATTATCCCCCTCGGAAGGGCTGTCCTCTTAATCCAGCTTTGTTTGGAAATCCCTGCATGTTATGTCACTTCTCATTGAAGCCTCTGCTCCTTCCTTTGTACTGCTGTATAAATTGAGATGCTTGCTGAGGTCATTCTAATTAAACCCGGATCTCGCTTTCATAAACATCTCCCACCCCTTGAGCGCGTAACAGCTGTAAGCATTTCTCCTCCATAGAACTCAAAGCACAGCCGTTCGTTTGTGACCCTATGAACTGGAAACTGCCTTTCTAACGGTATTTGATTAGATGTCATGAATTGGCATTGTTGTGGGGAGTAGACACGTACACGACAAAAATTAATAATGTTGGTTCCTCATTTTCGTTATGTTATAATGATTGGTTTTTTTGGGAAGATTAGTTATTTGTCCCGCATCGATTTGTAATTTTGGAATGTCGGTTATTTGTTGTTCTGAATCGTTGCAGAATTTTGGACTGTTGGTTATTCGTTGTTCCGAATCGATATGTAATTTTGGAATGCCGTTTATTTGTTGTTTCCGATTCGATACGTAATTTTGGAATGTCGTTTACGTGTTGTTCTGAATCGATACATAATTTTGGAATGTCGGTTATTTGTTGTTCCGAATCGATATGTAATTTTGCAATGCAGTTTATTTCTTATTCTGAATCGATACGTAATTTTGGAATGCCGTTTGTTGTTCCGATTCGATACGTAATTTCGGGAAGTTGATCGGTCATTGTTGCATTAAATTTTTTATTTCAGAAGATTGGTTATTATACAGTTTTAACAAATCTATTGGGTATTTTGGAAAGTGAATACATTTCATTGTATTTATTTGAATATCTCTTTCATACAGGGCCATTTTTTATAAGAAGGAAAATGTTGATTGCAAACTGAAAAACCTGAAAACTCTGCGATCACTTGGAATAAAAACCAATGGATCCGAATCAATTTGGATCATTTCATATTTATTTTATTTATAAATATTTTACCAGGAAGGATACGTTGAGATTTCTCTCATTTTCAAGGATGTCCTGGGTTCAAGAACACGTCATAACGTTGATCTGGATGGTACAACCTTAAATTATTATTATATATTTTTTTAAAAGACCCAAAACTATCACACCGTGCCATTTGAATGAGACGAGTTAATCCGAATCGATTAATTGGTTTCTTCTCTTTTTTTTTTTATTCATTGAAATTCGTTCCTATTGGGATGCGTCTGCATTTCCATATCACGAAAGAGTAATCTGAGATAGGATTCGCAAGAAACGAATCTTACATGTCTAGTGGACAGAATGGTGGGCCCTGAATCCCGAAAAAGAGCAATATAAAAGTTCTATTTCAGTAGCACACCTTCGTCTGAAATGATTTGACCTCAAATGTTCTGGAGTAAAATGATTTACGTTCAGTATTATTCTGGAGCTATGGATTGGATTGGTCTCAGAGAGGGTAACATCAGCTTGCTCTCTGCATGCCGGCGTCACTAGTGACCGATCTGGCCACCAGCAGCCGGGAAGTAAAAAAATCCTGGGTGGGGTGGAGGAAAGTCCTGCACTTCACCCCACGATTTCACCAGATGAGATGGGTGGAGGGAGGGGGCACTCTTTACATCCTGACCACTTTACTCCTCCTTACCACTTTATCTTTTTAGAGTATCACTTTTTATGTGGTCTTCATACCTCCAGACTGTGTCCCTTTTCAGGATCAACCTGAACAACCTGTTCATCTGTAATTCTATCCTTGCAACCAATTTCTATGGGCTCAACATGTGTGGTGCATAAGCCAAGATGCCACAGAAATCAGGCGCCATACAATGTATGCTTAAATTACAGAAAGTGTGTGTGTGTGGGGTTCGCTCATCTGAGTGAGTACTTTCAGTATTATCCACATTTTAACGATGGCTACAGGTTGCCGCTGAAAACACCTATGCGATCAGGATTGAGCTGCCTTATTCCGCGGCCCATTTTCCAGCACCCTGAACACACTCTCTTGGCAATTAAATGTAAGCAGGCTTTTGCTGGATTAATGTCTCTCCTGGGTTGTCACCCTATCCATGTCTATGATGTGGAAGTCTACAAGACACGCTTGCATGGTGACATCCGAAATGGGGTTGGAGCCAAGGAGAGCCAAGATATTGCATGTCATTCAGAAACTCCCTAAAGCAGAATGGAATTAATGGAAAGTAATCCGCATCTCATTTGTATTCTTCCTTTCGAAGCCTTTCAGTTGACGGATGACTGTAAGCGACATGTCCTTTTCCGAAGAAGCGTCGGACATCCTTCCATGTCATCGACTGATTCATTTTTAATAGGGAATTTATAATTTGTTAGCCGTTTGGCTGGCACCATATATAGATTATGTTTAATGTCCTATTAAATGAGTCGATGTGAACCTGGCCATAGCAGGTTCACCACAACCAAAGAGACAACAGCTTGCCAAGTCTTCTGCACTTTTAAATATTGCATCAGAATACAGACGGTCCTAGAGAATTATTTTGTCTCCAGCTTTTCTCGCCATTTTCCCGTTTGCTCAACTAGCTCTCCATTGTTGCATGCATAACTCTACTTATTTGCGTTTGCTTAGTGTCAGAGTTCAAGTCGAAGGCCAACATGTCGGAACCTAGTTCCTTGACTGTTTTTACAGCAGGAACCGAGTTCCCTTTAGTCCCATACAGGGCCAACTCAAAACATTTTGATGCCCCCCCAACCACAGCCACCAAAACATGCCTAGGCGTATCACAGAGCTACATAGCAATATTCTGCGGCGCTAAACAATGGGTACAATATACACAGTGTTACAATACATTGGGACAGAACAACATTTTACAAACCGACACAGGAGGAAATGAGGGCCCTATTTCCTCAGCAACTTACAATTTTGAAGGGTTGGAGTGTGAGAAACAGGAGGAGAGGACTGCAAGGTGAGCGTGATGGACTGGTTAGGGATGTGATGTGTGATAGCGAGCCGGTTGGTCGGCTTCCCTGTCTTAAGGGAGCATCTGAAGGAATGGAAATTGGGGGAAAGTCGGACGGCACAAGGGAGTGCGTTGCAGAGGATGCGGGGCTACGCATACGAAGTCCTGCAGTCTAGCATTCACGGGGGTGACAGTCCATGATTTGTTCAGGGGCCCAGTGGCTCCAGAGAGCCCTGATCCTGGACAAACCCCGAGCAGCTTGTGTAAGTGCCACACATATAAGACTTCCTCCATGCCACCCATAACTTGCTCTTCAAGATACCGACAAATGTCTCTGGCATCTGGGTTATTCCTTTATTGAAATGGCCTGCTCAGGGAAGGAGGCCACAAACAGTGGTACAGCATTGGGTCCCAAGATTTCTGATGGCAGCTGTTAGCGTGGAAAAAGGTTGTACAGGTAGAAGCAAGGGAATGAGCCAGGGACGTAACTACCAGGGGTGCAGAGGGTGCAACCACACCCGGGCCCCGAGTCCGGGGGGGCCAACACTCGCCTGCCTGGGCCTGGGGGCTTGCCTATAATTATTTTTTAAATTTATTTTATACTTATTTGTGAGTTTTTTTTTTTTACTTTTGGAGGTCTGTGATATGTCATACACACCACATATTACTTTAAGTTTTATTACTATGGAGCTCTGTGATTTACAATGATAAACACCGCATATTACTGTGAGTTTTATTGTTGTGGAGCTCTGTTATACGCTCATACATACCGCACATTACCGTGAATAGAATCCTGATGAGGGGGCAAGGAATAACCTGGGGGGGGCAATCACCCCTCCTAGAGATGCCTATGGTTGTGTTCTCCTTTCCACATAGCATTCTTAATAAGATGTAACTGTAGCAAAGCCTCGTGCCATAGCTAATTATGACCTATAAACCTGTTTCTCCCACGCTCCAGCCAAAAGTACTCCGACTCGGATGTAGATGGATCTCATGCAAGCGGAACAACTGGTGGGACTGTCCCATCTAAAACGGGATCGTTCATAGCTATACATATGCTCGACTTTACGGGTAATTTAATAAAGTGTTGAAGCATAAGTATTGTCGGTAATATAAGGCGGGAAGTTTACACTTTGTAAAGCCCGTTTGAAGATTTGCTTTCCGATATTTTTTCTTGCGTAAGCGATGAACACAAAACAACGGTCTACGCGTCGTCTGACGGCCTGAAAACCACCGATAAGTTACATTTCTATCGTCCAAAAGGCTGCCTTCATCTCAATCCCGTCTTCTTTCTCTTTTTTTATTTCTGGCATTATTCCCGCATATTTCTTGATCTCTTTATTTTCCCGAGCTTGGCATGCGCTCCACCATAATTGTGTGTTGGAAGTAAAAAGAACGGTTCGGAGAGCCGTCCCGCATCTACCCGCGCGCGTGGTCCACCGATAACCGCACGGAGGACGGTAACGCGTAAGCTTGTGAATATGCAAATCTATTCCATGTTTCCTGGTCTGACACCATCCACAGTGCGATAAATAACCAGATTTGTGTCAGCTCGAGGGAACGAAAGCAGGACGAAAATGGAAAAACGCAGCGATGAAAATAGAAAGCTTGCATTGAGATGGATGACACCACTACAAATGATTGCTATTTTTAATGCGCCATTGATGTCACCAGAGTGTCGTTGCTGAACGAGCCCTGCTGCGGATTGTCACGAGTACCAGACACTCTGCAAGCATAAAAGGTAGCGTTAGTATTTTAATTTACACAAGTCTATTTAAAGCCGCTTTGCTTTACAGGAGATAATTAAACATTCGCTTGGTTTGTGATTGCTCAGAAGGTCCGTGAATTGGGTGAAACGGGGCCAGTCCTAATAAGACGTAACTGGAGAAATGAAACCCTCTGAATGTATTTCTGCAGAGCAGGAAGAGAAAGAAGGAAAATAAATGCCTGTTACTGTAACTGAAACCTTTAACAGCGAATAAATAACAGGATCCAAAGCAGTAAATGGATGAAGAGTCGGAGTCTGGTCAGGAGAGGCTGAGCACATCCTTTACACCTTTCAGGGATTAAGGCTTTGGTCAGACGAGCGCAGTATGTGCGTCCGTACTGACGTGTCTCCCGTCGGCCGTTGTGATTCTTCGACGGGCCGGCCACACGCTGTAGTTTGGGGACACAAATAGTAGGCGTGCTGTGGACCTTCTGAAAGCCTCCCTGTTGAAACACTGTGACGCATGTTCGATGGGCTTCAAAGCGCGATGCTCCATAGGATGATCGAGCCTTGCAGCACTGAGTGCACTAACTCCGCTCAGCGAGGCGGCCAGACAGGCGTTAGAGTGGAAGGAACGTCTGATTCGATCCATTGCTGCGTGTTGTCACGGATGATCCCGGAGAGGGTGACATTGGCACGCTCTCTAGCATTCCTGACGAGACGATGGGCGAAACGCGTGTCAAATGCGGTGTTAGGGCACGAGTTATAGCAAATTTGCCACGTTGTAGCCAAGATATATTGTCTTGGGACTTTTTTCTTTTTCTTTTGCGATAGGCTTTTAGCAGGAAGGATACATTGAGATGTCTCTCGTTTTCATGAATGTCCTGGGTGGCGAGTCTGTACCGTTAGGTGTCTTGCTCAAGGACACTTACTGGAGAGGTGCTCTTGCCGGGATCGAACCTGTCTCTCCACAGGCTCTCTCCACGGTTATAGAGCAGTGATGTTACCTCTACTCCACCCTGCCGGATTGGTAAAGGCGTACATTTGTGGTAATCTCTGCTGTCTGACGGATGTTACCTTAGAGTGAGCTGTGGTTACAATAATTTTGCTACATTGTAACCAGCAGATGTATATTACCGGAGATTGTTACCACCATGTGCTTATTGAAAAAAATCCAATTATAATTTTGCTGGGTGATATCTACTGAATATGTCTCTGAATACTTTTGTAGCAACTAACAGATGTATGACTTTGAATATACACTATATTGCCAAAAGTATTCGCTCACCTGCCTTGACTCACATATGAAGTTAAGTGACATCCCATTCCTAATCCATAGGGTTCAATATGACGTCGGTCCACCCTTTGCAGCTATAACAGCTTCAACTCTTCTGGGAAGGCTGTCCACAAGGTTTAGGAGTGTGTTTTGGGGAATTTTTGACCATTCGTCCAGAAGCGCATTTGTGAGGTCACACACTGATGTTGGACGAGAAGGCCTGGCTCTCAGTCTCCTCTCTAATTCATCCCAAAGTTGTTCTATCGGGTTCAGGCCAGGACTCTGTGCAGGCCAGTCAAGTTCATCCACACCAGACTCTGTCATCCATGTCTTTATGGACCTTGCTTTGTGCACTGGTGCACAGTCATGTTGGAAGAGGAAGGGGCCAGCTCCAAACTGTTCCCACAAAGTTGGGAGCATGGAATTGTCCAAAATGTCTTGGTATGCTGAAGCATTCAGAGTTCCTTTCACTGGAACTAAGGGGCCAAGCCCAGCTCCTGAAAACCAACCCCACACCATAATCCCCCCACCAAACTTTACACTTGGCACAATGCAGTCAGACAAGTACCGTTCTCCTGGCAACCGCCAAACCCAGACTCGTCCATCAGATTGCCAGATGGAAAAACGTGATTCGTCACTCCAGAGAACATGTCTCCAATGCTCTAGAGTCCAGTGGCGGCGTGCTTTACACCACTGCATCCGACGCTTTGCATTGCACTTGGTGATGTATGGCTTGGATGGAGCTGCTCGACCATGGAAACCCATTCCATGAAGCTCTCTGCGCACTGTTCTTGAGCTAATCTGAAGGCCTCATGATGTTTGGAGGTCTGTAGCGACTGACTCTGCAGAAAGTTGGCGACCTCTTCGCATTATGCGCCTCAGCATCCGCTGACCCCGCTCCGTCAGTTTACGTGGCCTACCACTTCGTGGCTGAGTTGCTGTCGTTCCCAAACACTTTCACGTTCTTATAATACAGCTGACAGGTGACTGTGGAATATTTAAAAGCGAGGAAATTTCACGACTGGATTTGTTGCACAGGTGGCAGCCTATCACAGTTCCACGCTGGAATTCACTGAGCTCCTGAGATCGACCCATACTTTCACAAATGTTTGTAAAAACAGTCTGCATGTCTAGGTGCTTGATTTTATACACCTGTGGCCATGGAAGTGATTGAACACCTGATTCTGATTATTTGGATGGGTGAGCGAATACTTTTGGCAATAGTGTGTTGATATATATATCAAATATATGATTCTGAGCACCTTTAACCCATTGAATGTGGATGACCTGTTGCGGGACTTCCTCATGTGCCCCCGATGTATGCATAGGACATCCCCCCACATGTCATCACTTTGAAGCCACCTTCCGCCCGATACTCACCTCTCCGTCCAGGGTCCCACGGAGGTCGGAGTTCCTTGAAGTCAGACCTACGGATTTATACCCCTCCCGGAGCACTGACGTCATCTCGCCGGGCGCGATTACGTCAGTCTCAGGTGCGCCCTCCGCCAGAGCAGGGAGAGTGCCTGAAGGAGAGGGGGGTCTTCTTGACCCCTCTAACTCCCCATCGGCGAGGGGTACAAAGTCAAGAGGTGACTGATGTCTGACACTGACCTTTCCAGCGATTCCTTTTTTTTAACCCCGTGCTTCGGCGCGATCCTGCACCAAATTGCAGCCTATTTCCTGTGGGGGCTGTCATCTTAGATCAGGGTTTCCTAAACCTGTCCTCAGGAGTCAGAACCCTCCGCCTCACCAGGTTTTTCAGATATCTGAAGCACAGCACTGGTGATAGGATTTGCTGCTCAGTGATTGCAGGATTCAGTCTACATTTCCCCAAGGTGATCCTTAAAATCTGGCCTGGTCGAGGGTCCCGAGGATAGGTTTGGGAAAGTCTTAGATGGTCTCATGAATAACAATAAAAAGGTCTGTTACAGAATTTTAAGAACAGCCATTAAAAAAATAAACAAATTTTGCCAAAAAATCCAGATAAATGCCTAAAAATTTAATAGACTTTTTGCTGCAAATGAAAAGAATAAACGGTTGAATAAATATTTGATAAAAACGGGAATATTTTTTTTCATTGAAACCTATGGGATTCTCCTGATTAAACCTGTCAAATGAAAGCACAGAACATCAGGGCATTTCACTGACATTTCTCTGCTGTTCAGTGTCTCTGAATAGATTAACCATTGGTTCTCTATGGGGATTTCACTGCCGCCAGGTCACCGTATTTTGCCAATGTTTGGCAACTTTTTGAATAGTCAAATGGCCACGAAATTGCACCATACGGGGAAATTCACTGTTCGGTGCAATTCGGTGGCCAATTCAGTGCTCTTTGAATAACCCCTACAGTGAATGAGCTGAGACGTCAGTGATTTTATATTTTGTCTTGTCTTGTCTTGTTTGGTTTGTTTGCTTTTAATCAACACCTAATAAAGTTCATTTTTAAATATAGGGTCTACCAGTTAGGCTCAGTGTATGGAGCTATAACTGTATTCTGATGTCACTAGTGAGCCATCTGGTGACCGGCAGCCGAGAAATTCAAAATCCTGGCTGCTGGTGATGCTGGGTGGGGTGAATTAAACTCTTCCACTTCACCCAGCTTTTCACCGGATCGGTGGAGCTGGGTGAGCATGGAAAAGGGGGGGCAGTCCTCACAGCCTGAACACTTTTTTAAAAATACAGTAGTCGGATGAGTAATGACCCTTTAAACACCTGGCTGCGATGGACACGCTCAGCGTGTCCAGCCAAATGGGCTTTCCGTGCGGAGGACGCGCTGTGCGTGTCCTATCATTGCAGCCGCGATCGGCAGATATCTCGGATGACCACTGAGGTGTCGTTGTTGCGGGCTGACATTTTGGATGTCAGCCCAGGCTCTGGGACCCCGGCTGGCTTAATAGACGTCATCGCGCCCAGCGCAATGATGCCAAGTGCCTGATGGGGAGGGGGAGGTCCAAAGGACCTCCCCATCAGTAAGGGTCACAGGCCATTGGCAGGCACCACTTGGAAGACCATAGGTGCTGGATCGTAGGCCTCTCCCGGAGGTGGCCGGCATCTTGGATATTGGCCAAACCTCTGGACTCTCCCTTCACCTACTGGCATCATCACGCACGGACGTGATGATGTCAGTTAGGGAGTTAACCCCTAGCTGCCACCTATGGTGGAGATAGGGGGTCCAATGACCGTTATGTCTCCCGATCCGTGGCAGTTAGGGGTTATAGTATGGTATCATTGGAATGGTCAGAGTATGGCCTTTCCAATGGTACCAAACATCACCATGTTATTTCTACAGAAAAAAGTAAAATAAAAAATAATAAAATTGTTTTTTTATTATTGCTGCAGCATTATTGTTCTCATTTCAGTTATAATATGAACAATGGTGCTGTACTAACGTTTTTTTGGGGGGGTTTAGCTAAAATCACATAATTTCTCTGAAAAAAATAGTAAAGGGTTTCCAGTTCTAATTTTTTTAACAAGCGCATGCCATAGAAAATATAACCGCAAAGGCTCGGATGATAAAATGTGAAAAACAAAATCACTGTAGATGATTGAAAATTCTAATTTTATTGCATTTTTGGTTACAATATTGAGACAGGGCGTGGCGTATACATATAATAATGATATATTCTGAATCTGCGGGAAAAAAAGGATATATAACTTGTCTGGGTTGTATAATAAAACGTGACTTTAAATTGCGTTTTCAACATGATGAATAAAACTGGTAAAAATGAGCTCAGCACACAGAGGTGAAATGTCTCAGCAGCGAAAAGGTTAAGGATTGTGAGCAGATGGGAGGATTTGGTATAAAATGCTGCGAGAGGTGAATTAACACGGTCGAAAATCCGGTTGTGAGAGATATAAACGGTGAGAGATATCAAATCGGAAACCCATTGTTAGAAATGTTTTCATAATTAATGATTCTGCTGTGTTTGCGTTTTGGGCGATATTTAACGGTAACACTGGGATAAATCGAGCTTCCTCCTACTGTAACCAGACAAATGGAACGACTCGTCTGCACGCGCAGATAATAAGAAATTAAAAAAATAATAACACGCTATATTAAAAATCAGCCACTATATAGGCCGGCAGTGCACGACGGCACGTGATCGGGTGTATTTCTTTTTGCCGATACTGTTTATCTGCATTATACGTTTCCCTCGACGTTTCACCAATACCGGATGGAAATCCATATAAAGTGCTGCTCTTGCACTTTGGATTTAATATGGTTTGCAACGCTGATAAATCAAGTTTTATGGCCTTAGCCGCTAGTCGTTTAAGTACGTGCAGACGTTTGCTGCTGCTGCAGTGTTATCGTCTTTCCCATGAGTTACTGTTGCAAGTTTTTATAAAGCACTAACAAGTTCTGTAGCGCTGTGCAATGAGTGAGATAGAATAACAAATGTACATATACGTTAAACACACATGATAGGAGGAGGGAGGACCCTGCTCAAGAGCTTACAATCTCAGAGGAGAGGGGCGACACACTAGGTGAGGGTAAATCGAGAACATGAAGTAGTGGGTTGGATGTTAGCTGTGTGGGAAGGAGTAAGAGATGAACAGTGGGGGATTATGGAGGGAGCCGATAGGCTTCTATAAAGTAATGTGTTTTCAGAGACTTCTTGAAGGACTGGAGAGACAGAAGAGTCTAATGTTGCAGGGGAGGGACTTTCATAGAAAGGGGGCAGCTCGGGAGAAGTCCTGAAGGCGGGACTTGGGGGTGCAAGTCCGAGGAGACGGTATGTCAGATCTTTGGCCGAGCGAAGTGGTCAAGACTGGATGTACCAGTTAATAAGGGAAGAGATGTAGGCAGGGACGCAGTTATGGAGAGCTTCGTGCGTGAGGACCAGTATTTTAAATTGGATTCTAAAGGAAACAGGGAGCCAGTGTAGAGATTTACAAAGGGGTGAGGTGTGAGAGGTGTGGGATGTGAGGTGGATGAGCCTGGCACAGGCATTCATTACAGACTACAGAGGGAGAATCTGGGATCTCTTAAGGCCAGTGAGAAGGAGGTTACAGTAGTCAAGGCGGGAGATAATAAGAGCTTGGATGAGTGTTTTAGAGAGAGTCCTGATTAAGACAGGGGTGGACTCGTGCAATGTTTTTAGTGTGGAAACCGCAGGATTGATTTGTTTAGCGACTGAATGTGAGGCGTGAAGGAGAGATCAGAGTCTATGAGGACACTGAGGCAACGAGCCTGAGAGGTAGTAGTAATGGTGGCACCATTCGCCTGAAGGGAAATGAGCGCAGGAATGTTGATTTTAGAGGGAGGGAAGACGAGAAGTTCGGTTTTATAGAGGTTGAGCTTTAGGAAAAGGGGGGGGGGTCATCTAGTCGGAGACAGCCAACAGTCAGGCAGTGACACGTTCCAACACAGGAGTCTTGGGCATAGCAGTGGTGTGTGTGTGTGTGTGTGTGTGTGTAGCTCGACCTTAAATGCCTGATTTTTGATTCGAAGGTTATCACTTTAGAATACAGGATTTGGGTCTAGAACTTGGAATAAAACAAACAATATAGAGGTAACGCAACACCAGGATTTAGTAGTAACCTCGTGCTTGAAAAAGACTTTTGAGTCGAAACGTTAGCTTGTCCACTTGCAGTAAAAAGATCTCTTGCTAAATCCTGATGTTGTGTTATCTCTATAGTGTTTCTTTTATATCAGATGGATTGATGATTCCTAGGATTACGCACCCAGGATGAAGATAGTACAGAGTGCTGCTTCCTATATTGCGTGTTCATATTAGAAGTTGGAATACGGCTGCACTCCATTCGCTTTGGGTATTTCTATAGTTTGTTTTTTCTCCGCAAAGGTTTCCTTTTTGCTACTGTACTATCTGCTGCGAAAGTTCTTTTCTTTGTTCAAATTCTGTTTTAGATGTTTAACCATTTAACTGGATATCATGTGTGACAGACCCCCTGGCACCCCGACTTTGTTGCTCTGGCTTTCTCCATGTGGCTCGGGGTTACCGTTCGCGGTAGTGAAATTTAACCCCCGTGTCACACTCGGGAATACCACCAGGGAGGTTAAACCTGTAGAATGAAACCACTGAAAATCAGGGCATTTTGGTGCAGTTCGGTGTTCTCTCAATAGATTAACTGTTACTTCTCTATGGGGATTTCAGGGCACCGACGGTCACCGTATTTCGCTGGAAATTCGCCAATATTTCTCAAATTGACAGCTTATTGAATAGCCGAATGGCCCCGAAATTCCATGTTCGGTGCAATTCAATGGCTGATTCTGTGCTCTCTGAATAACCCCTTAAGAATTTTAATTCGGTTCACTTTGTAGAAACATGGAATATGTCGGCAGATAAGAACCTTCCGTCCCATCTAGGTGTCCCAATTCTATGGATACCTTCCCTGGATTCATCTTTTATTTAGGATATCCTTATGCCAGTGTTTCCCAAACCTGTCCCAGGACCCTCAACCAGGCCAGATTTTGCAGCTCACCTGGGGAAATGCAGACTGAATCCTGCAATCACTGAGCAGCAAATCATATCACCTGTGCTGGGCTTCAGATATCTGGAAAAAGGGGGATCCCGAAGACAGGTTTGGGAAACACTGCCTTATGCCTATCCCATGCCTGCTTAAACTCAATCACTGGTTTAGCCTCTGTTTTAGAAATGTGTTTGTTAATGTAGGATTTTGGTGGTGTGCAATGTCCATACAATGGCATTTTACATACGTTTCTTCATTCGAGGTCTCAGTGGGAGCGAAGCATTAGACAGCCGCCTATTTTGCCTAATCAGAGAGCTGCCTCTGGTTCTTATCTTCATGAAATGCACCTTCAAGATCTGTGCTCCATGAAACAAATGGCAGGTTCTATTTCAGGCCGGGGTCAGACGTGTGCACTATGTGTTCCCGTACTGTCGTGCCTCCCAGCGCCCATTGCAGCATTGTGACGCTTCGGGACCCACCACACGCTGTAGCACGCAAGCTGCGGACATTCTGAAAGCCTCCCCGTCGAAGCGCGAGGACGCTCATTGAACGGGGCTGCAAGCGCGATCCTCCATAGGAGGATTGAGCCTTGCAGCGCTGAGTGCACTAACTGCTCTCAGAGAGGTGGCCAGAGAGTGGAAGGAACGTCTACTCTCACGGATGTTCCTTCCGCTCTGCAAAACGCTCATCTGACCCCGGCCTTAATAGAGCACAACATACTGACTCAAATGCCATGTGGAAATGTGTGTGTTGCCCCTAGAAACCTAAACACGCATTTAATGTCATGCTCAGAGCAAAGACTCGGTCGAAGAATTTGCAGGTCGATCAATCAGTCAACATACAAACGTCGTGTGCACTCATGACATGTCCGCAGTTAAGCGTGCATTTACCACATTTCTTGATGTTAACCACACTCTGCCACTGAGCATTAGTCATGTACTGAAATAGGACATGTAATTGTGTGACTAGAATGACTCAATTATGCAAAAACCACCAGGAATGCCTGAGCATCATGGAACTTGGGGTTCTGAACCATCTCTGGTCTGTCACAGCTAACCTTTTCTGGTTGATGGGAACTGAAGTTCATCATATATCCTCTGCCTGTTGAGGTGGTTGGGTCAGAATCTGTAGAGACTTTTAAACAATGAATGGATGACTTCCTGAAAAAACATTAATATTAAGGGTTATAATATTTAATATGTGGGTAAAAGCTTCTTGATCCAAGGAGAAATCAGACGCCATCTGTGGGGCAAGAAGGAATTTTTCCCCAGTATGCTGCATATTGGCGAGCGCTTCAGACTGGGGTTTTTGCCTTCTTTTGGATCAACAGCAGTAGGTGATGCTTGTAAGGCTCAACTCGATGGACTTTTATCAGCTAATGTAACTGTATTGTTAATATATATAAAGGAATTTGAACCCTGATGATATTTTGTTTAATGTTTCCACCCAACCATCTGCATCTGAATTCTCTGACAAAGGAGGCTAATGAAGAGGGCTGCCATCAGAAATCATGGGGGCCCCCTTGCTTAACTGCTGGCAGTGCCACCAGTCCCTCAGCTGCCCAATTCAGTAAATGAATAAAAAGATAAAACATTTGCCCCCTTTTCTACTTGTCTTATATCACAGGGAGTTTGGCTGAATCCCTGGTGGTCCAGCAAGGGGATAAATCGTGTTCCCTGGTGGGGAAAACGGCCAGTCTGCACCTCTACCTGGTGCAGACCATATGAATCGCTCCCTCAGTGAGGAGTCAGAGTGTGACGGAACGGCCAAGACAATGTTTATTTGCGTTTAATTTTCTTAAATTTCATTGCCCTGTATTTAGTGTAGAGTGTGAGAAATACTGTGTGTTCCCCCCCATGTGTAAACTGTAACCATTTCTCCTGCTTCTACCCCCTCCCCCAGATCTGGCTGTAACCAGAATTCTTTATCAGTTTCCTTTGTTAGGAGACGTGTGTATATCTGGTGTAGAGAAACACAGGGGTGTGTTCTTACGTTTGAATGTCTAACTGAAAACCTCTGAATAAAGGCATTCTGAGTTTTGGTGTTCAAGCCGCAAGGACTCCTCTTGTGTCGTTTACTCTATGGTGGTACAATCAGCTCCTTGTACAGTGGAAAGGGGCACCCATACGGAGGTTCCCGAGCTTGGGGGTACCAGGATCCATAACACGGAGGGCCTTGGATATCACAGCCCACCGGGAAATTTGTTGGTATCTTGGTGGGCCAGTCCTGGGTGGCATGGAGGGGCCCTTACATCTGTGGCACGTAGGCAAGCTGCACAGGGTTTGGCAAGGCCCGGGTCCCCAGGAGCCACTGGGCCTGTGAACATATCATGGGCTGTCACCCCCCCCTGATGGCGACCTTGCTAACGAGACCGTTATCTTTATGATAGGGATGTTCTAATATGTAAATTTTTAGCTGCAAAATGAGCACCTTCATCAGGCCAGCATTAAATTCTACCCAGCGTGCATCTCTCTTTAATAGAAAGCCTTCTAAACTGACAACAAATCCGTTTAACATTTTAATAAGTGGATTTATTTTTAGGTGCTACCTGTACTTACATTTGTCAGATATATGCTCTGGGCAACCTAAGAACAGACTATGTGTTAGGAAATTATTTGGCAGGGCTTGCTGTTAAGATGACTCCAGTTACTAGTAATGTATGTATCAGATTTGTATTCCTTGCACTTCTTTTTGCACCTGTTGCTGCCAATGAAGAGTGAATTAGGGAACAGGGACGTCTGTGTTAAGGGGGCTGGCGGGTATTTTCTCTCCATTAGCAGGAAAATCAACAGCAAAAAAAATGGCCGGGGTTGCAAAATGATGTTTTTTAAAAAATATTTTGAATATTTTAGTTTAATATTTCTTAATTAATATTTAAATTTTATTTATTTTTTTCTATGATGGCATCACGCAATCTGAAAACTTGGAAATTTTCAGTGAATTTTTGGAAGGTGTGGATGTAAACTTTAAAGGTAAAAGCATTTTTTGATTAAAAAAAAAAATAAAAAAAAAAATTATTAAAATATAATTATTACCATAAGGGTTATTCAGAAAGCATCAAACTTTCAGGGCTTTCTCGTTCGGGTGCGCTTCGGCAATCACAGGTCCCCGACCATCCGATGAATTCACTATTCACCGCGGGGTCCCCGAAGTGCGCCGAACGTGGAGCCAAAGAGTGCCAAAATGCAGCAGTAAGAAACAAAAACGGAACTCTGCTATTCTTTAAAAGGTGTTTAAACCATACAAATCCGTGAAAATGTGTGACAATCATAAAAAGTCCTATTAAACAAAAAGAAAACCATTAAAAAAACACCATTAAAAAAATTTGAATCAAACAGTTTGCCTAAAAAAAATCAAAAAATTCTAACAAATAGGCTTTTTGCTGAAACTGAAAAGATTAAACTTTTGAATAAAAAGATGGATAAAAACGATAATATTTTTTTTTATATTGCATCCTATGGGATTTGCCTGTTAAACCTGTTGAGCTGAATTTCCAAAAATCAGGGTATTTCACTGACATTTTGGTGCAGTTTTCCATTCTCTGAATAGATTAACCATTACTTCTCTATGGGGAATTTCACTGCCGCCAAAATCGCTGAATTGCTGCAACCTGCACCGTATTTCGCTGTCAATTGGCCAAATACTTTCTGAATAGCAAAACTGCCACAAATTTGCACCGTACGGTGAAATTCACTGTTCGGTGCCCTTTAGTGCTTTTTTTGAATAACCCTTTATATCTTTCAAAGTTCACAGATTTGTAAAGGCATCTATCACTGGGTGGCCGGAGGGGCATTTGCGCAGCTGCAGCTCAAGCAACGTCCCGGCACGTGCCGTGGATTTACATGAAATGTGAATGCCAAAGGGATTTTTCGCAAATAGTACCATGACCTGTGCAAGGAACATGGGTTGTTGTAGGGCTTTGAGTGTCTCTTAGATTTTTTTTTTAACCGTGCCGATATCTTTTTTGGTGGATGGGAATAATGCTCTGGCCTATAGGCACGGCGACAATTCATTCTGTAGCTTTGTTATTGTTATTTTTGAGAAAGGATTTTAACAGGAAGGATACATTGAGATTTCTCTCGTTTTCAAGTATGTCCTGGGTGTCGAGTGTGTACCGCTAGGTGTCTTGCCCAAGGACACTTACTGGAGAGGTGCTCTTGCCGGGATCAAACCTGTGTCTCCACGGTCTCAACAGTTATAGAGCAGTGATGGTACCTTTACTCCACTTTTGCATCACAAAAAGCGCACGTCTTGATACAATGTACAAGGCATAGAAATCAATTAACCCGCCTGACGGTTATCTTGAGTGTCTCTCGGGGTTAAATTTCACCGCTGACAGCGGTAACCCCAAGACACACTCGGGCTGGATACATCACCTCTCCCTGTGCTCCCTCGATGATCCCCGCAGTCTCCTCCGGCGATCGCAGCGTTTTACTTCCTGGATTCCTTCTCGCGAGGAGGAAACCAGGAAGTAATGAGGTCGCCGGAGGAGACTGTGGGGGACAACGACGGAGCGCAGGGAGAGGTGATGTATCCTGCGGCATCTCGAGTGTTGCTCTGGGTTACCGCTTCCAACATAGGAATTTAACCCCGAGCCACACTTGGGATGCCACTAGGGGGGGCTAAAAAAAAAAAATAGACCGCTTTTAGATGTGGTTTTTCAAAAAAATTAGACCGCAAGGGAGATTAAAAAAACAAATCCTTATGATGACCGTCGACCTGTTACTGCTCCTCCACACATATCAGTCTCTAGAGGAGTTTCGGCATTAACCTTTTCACTACCAAGTGCTTTTTGCCGAAATAGAAAAAAATGATCAGATATTTTTGAAACCTCATCTGCGTTGTTGACGCTTAAATGCAGGGTAATGTAGCAATGCTGCATAAAACCAGTTAATCTGATAAAGGCAAGAGATTAAGGCTGGCCGTCCACTGGTTCCGTTTTCCTGCGATGGTGCGATCATCCGATTATCGTCCGACGGCATCCGATCGATCCTACAACATGGAGGTGATTCATCCCTCTTCCACTGCATCCGACCACCGACGGACGATTTCAGATGATTTTATGCGATTTACAACAGATGTGCGATCCTTCCAATTTAAATTGAATTTGGTCAGATGGAGCAAGGCAGGTTCCAGCGACAGATCTTCTCAGTCGGAGAAATGGGATCCGTCACAATTGGTCAGCAGGATCGTCCCAATTATTTAATGGCAAAAAAGGTAACTCTGGTTTCAATAGAGTGTCCGTTTAATTAGTAAACGTGGCTCATTATTAGCATTCTGTGCTCAGCTTGAATTAAGCCGTGATACTTTACAATTAGCCGATAGTAAATGATTCGTATTGTTATTTATTTATTTTTTCGTTAAAGAATACAATTGGATAAGGGCCTAGGAAGGAGCGGAGACAGCTGCTGAACAACGCTGCTGCTCGGGCTATGCCAATTCTATAATTATAAGATGTTGAGAACTGAATGAGTCACAAGAACACATCGAAAAAATCTGAAGCGCTTCCAGAATTGTGCTCTGAACCGTACACAAGATGTGCCACTAGGAGTGCGTTCTGTTGTATCCCCAGTTGAGTTGACGAAACTATTTTCAATTTATTTACGTCAGCGTCTTTCTTTTTCCTGCAAGACTGCGGGAAAATTTCATGAACAAGGGCATCAGTCGAGCCACGGTTTGACAAACCCAGCCGCCAAGTAGCCATGGGCCCCGACGGTTTTACCGCCAGCTGATACATTTTTGGGTTGTTTGACATAACTAGAAACAGAGGTCAAGTCCAACAAGAAACCGTGGGAACAGCATTCCTGCCCAGTTCTTCCAGCAGGATGCTGTTGCCGTTGTTCCAAGCCACTGGACACACATGTAGACCCCCACTCACACAACACAGCAGTAAGGCTGGGTTCACACCTGAGCATATCTCATATGCGTTTTTTGTCTAGCTTCTTTGACTATTAGAAACTCGCATCGCCCGCGCGTTTTTTGAAGTCTATGGCCGCAAACGCGCTGTAATATGCCCCAAAGAAGCTCCTCCACTTCTTTGGGCGTAGGGCGTTTTACAGCACGTTCCTACGCGCTGTAAAATGCCCAGGTGTGAACCATGCCCATAGGGAATAATGGTATTTCCGTGTTTGAGTGTTTTACAGTGCGTAGGAACGCGCTGTAAAATGCACAGGTGTGAACCAGGCCTAAGGCTGCAGTGCCACGAACGCACTAAATGCATCAGTTGTAAAGGACGTCGTGACATCCGTCATACAATTTAGGCCGGGGTCAGACAAGTGTAATAGATGCACTCATACCGATGTGCCTGTCGCAGCTTTGTGACGCTTCGACGGGGGCCAGGCACGCTGTGGCGCGAGCATGAATTGCGCGCACTAAAAGCATCCGTGTAGAAAAACTCCCCATCAACATGCTAGACGCGCGTTGACGGGGCTGGAAAGCGCAATCCTCCATATGGTGATTGAGCCTTGCAGCGCTGAGCACACTAACTGCGCTCAGGGGACCTTTGGACAATTTAAACCCCTGTATCTCCAGTTCCTTAGACCTTTCACAATCAGATGATGTGTCACTGGAAAGGCCAGAGTCTGGCCTTTCCATTGATCCAAAATGTAACCATATAAAATGTACTAAAAAAGACGGGCATCAGAGTGGAAGGACGTCCACTCTCGTGGAGGTTCCTTCCCCTCTCAAAGACGCTCATCCGTCTTCGACCTTAGATGGTTCATATAGGGAACAACGCATGACATACGTATATTCACGGATGTGCGAACGGACACTGATTTTCAGTTGTCGTCAAAATGCGAGGACGCACGTAGAGACCTGTCTACGGACGTGATTCTTTCTATAGGCGGGAATAAAGGATGTCAGATGAGCGCTCGTTTGATGACTGTCATGCGTGTAGTAAACTGACTGCAAAACACAATGGCTTAAACAGCTTCCATATTTGTTTTCTTTATCGTCAACGACAAGATTCACGTGCATTGTGTGATGTCCACAAGTACGTCTGTGCATAACTATGTCCGTTACAAGAGACGTAGTTTCTGTGCAAGTGTCGCCACAGGCTAAATATGTATCACCATTGAATGTACAGCAGGACTTTGCTGTACATGGTCTGTCCTTCTGCAGTTCAGATGACACCTGACAGACTTTTGCGCACAAATTTTTCTCTTGTATACCATTTTCCAAAATTTTTCCCCTTTTTAGTACATTTTAAATGGTTATATATGGGATCAATGGAAAGGCCAGACTCTGGCCTTTCCAGTGACGCTTCTTCTGACCATGAAAGGTCTAAGGAACTGGAGATACAGGGGTTTAAAATGTCCAAAGGTCCCCGGTATGTCTTACAATGGGATGGGGGTGCAAGTGCCCCCTCTCTGGATCCGCTAGTGAATACACATGTGTGCATGCATGTGGCCATGTACCTGATCCACCCAGCTCATCCCAATCTCCTATTTCCTAATGGTGTGGGTATGGCCAGATTGCACCCAACAGTGTAACATTTAAATCTCTATATGGAATGTGCTGATTTTTTTATTCATCTTTATAGACATGTTTGTCCAGCTTAGAATGTTCATAATATCATAGTTTTCCCCTAAATTTTTTACCGTATACCTTCATCGCTAGACTGCTCCTTGCCAGTCTGCCTTGCATGAGATGCTATTGCCTTATTTGTGAGTAGCTACTTGCTTTTAGTTAGAAATGTTTTATATGGAATCTATTGTGAACTCAACAGTTTGTGTTTGAAATGGCTCCAGTAAGCACACCTGACGAGCCTGAAGAGGCGAAACGCGCATCGGGTGCATGAAGACAGGGACCAGTTCTTAAAGGGACACTACCACTTACATAAACTGTATAAAATACTTGTGCATTACAAAAACACACACTGCTGTTTTTTTCTTTAGTTCTTTTTCCTTTTTATTACATGTAAAAAGGAAAAATTAACTTTGTTTTTCCTTTATTTCCATTTTGTGGATTTTTCCCAAGATGCAACATTTTCCAAAATCTTATCTTGAGTTTCACTTTGTGGCTCTGCTTTATCTTATAAAGTATTTACCGGTTAATGGGGTGGAGGAGGGAATGTTTAGAAAAGGCAACAGGGGGTTTATTGTGTTCTCCAGGCTACTCAAGATATGCGCTGGAAGCGGAGTGAGATAAAACGGGGTGCTTAAACAACGTTTTTGGGCTAACCCGTTATTGTCCTGGCAGGGATTTCTGTTTCAATATCTCTCCCATCTATATTTTGTGTAACATAGATGGTATGTGTGTATTTACGTAAAATATATATATATATATATATATATATATATATATCCGTAAACAGAACCGCACTCGGTCTTCATACAATAAAATAAACAAATTTATTAAGGTTACATTAAAACAAAAACCGACGTTTCGGCCCAAATATGGGCCTTCATCAAGGTAAACGAACATAATATAAACCGTTGCTTTTATAATATAAAGATTAAATGGGACTTACCAAGTCTGTGCCGCGTATACCAAGTCTGTGCCGCTGGTATTACCAGCAGTTGTTTTTGGCTCCAGTGCACAGGAATATATTAATGGGCTGTTTTGTACAATCTTCACCGATTGTGTGGGTGAAACGCGTTGTCACAAGATTCAGTGATACAGCTTTGCGCAGCAGAAATATCTATATGTGACATAATGCCAATTCCCCCGATGTCCTCAATGGAAACGTACATTGAAAAGGGATGTTTCTCCCTTCCAGGAAGAATGCCAGATAGGGTTTGATCAGAGAGGAATGTGCTTCCGGCAAGTGATGAGTTGTGCGTGTAATAGTCCATTCATATCAATCAAACGGAAGCACTAATTCAGATTGCTCAAGCTCTGAAGAACAGCATTCATGCACAGGGCGTAAGTAGTAACTACGAGCCCAAAAGACATCCAGGGGGTGACACCAGACATTGTCTAACTGAGCCTGTCAGCGCCGGCAAACCTTGAATCGTGAAATGCGTGGTGCTTTTGACTACTTGTGTCTGCATTCTAGTGGCAGGATACATCGCTATAATAATGGGATACATGTACTGCTTCGGACGTAGCCTGTATATGCAGCCTTATCTTCAACAGAGTATCCCTTAAGCTTTATTTATATTCATGCATTCTACTTTAGAATTCTGGAATTCTGGGCCTTTTTTTTAAAAAAAAAATTGTATTAAAAAAATTTTTTATTGCGAATTTGTTGCAAATAAATAGGCGGCTTCGTTGTACAAAGAATCGTAAACCATTTCCATCGGAAAGCCAACGGGTGCCATATTGAACAGACAGAATTAAAGTGTTAAAATCAACACATACACATTTTTTTCTGTTATGAAAAACAAATTATGGGTCGTTTTTGTATTCGGAAAGTTTTCCGACGTGGCCCATAAGATACCAGGTTGATGCCACACTATACTCCTTGACTTTTGCTATGGTTGCCAAAAATCAAATGTTAAGTTTGTATCGGTCGAGCCGATTTAATAAATACGTGGGGTTTTACAGAATATCTTGCTTTATGCCATTTCTCTGCCTTCTATTTATTATCAGTTATTTTGATAACGAGCCAATGATTAAGGAGGATGGTTATTAATGTGATGGGCAATTGACTAAAGCCGTTGGCTAATGCGAGACGGCCTGTACTCAGGCCGTCCCCCTGCAGCCAATGGCGCATGCTGAGCGTTAGCGGGCTGGAGGAGGGGCCTTCCGCAGCAGCCGGCATGCAGGCCGTACTAGTATTATCTATTAAGTATTTTACCAGGAAGGATACATTGAGATTTCTCTCGTTTTCAAGTATGTCCTGGGTTCAAGAACAACTAGTATGCCCAGCTGGATTTAGAGTCCTGCCGCCAGGCACCACCTGCCCGGCGTGAAAGGGTTAAGTCGATATATGATGTAATAGTCATATTTTAGAACCTACTTATGTGCAAATGTTTAATTTTTGTCTTTACATGACAATGTATACATCAAAAACCCAGGCGTAATGGTAATGGCGCTCGTAGCCCATTTCATTAAGGTGGCACCCATGGAACGTTTTTTAATTACATATCTCTGCTTGGATAATTTTGTGCAGAACAGTTATTTTTAGTTGTGATAACCAATGTTTAGGCAGCGATACAGTCAATGTTCATGTCGTTTATCATGAATCAGAAGAAGCGGGCAAAATATCAATCTAGGGGGTCAAAGATCAACCCTTTACCCAACTTTAGGGTGTGCCTGGGCACACCAAGCACACCCTGTGTTCGCACGCCTATGGGTAATGGCAATACTGCATAAATCAACCTAAAATAGCAATCCCACTGCTTACCAACAACTTGAAGGCTACTTAACCCTTTGCTGGAGGCCGCAGGCAGGTTGTGCCCGGCGGGAAAGCTTTAATGCCGGCGGGGCGTACTTATAAGCCCCGCTTGCCGGTCGCTGAAGCTTGCCCTTCCCCCGGCCCACCTAGCAGCTGATGCTCTTCGTTGCCTGCAGGGGGACGGGCCTGAGTGTGTCGACTGCTGGGCAAGGCTGAGAAGGCCCATTGAAGTCAATGGAGCCCACCCGTCGCAGGGACGTCATAGAACGCCCTGCGGCGTGAAAGGGTTAAATTATGCTTCATTACTTTGTGCTCTGCCTAAATTGGCTCTCCAGTTCTAATCTAGTCTGATTAATTAATGTGACTGCCTGGTTTTGTTCAGTAGCCCTCACCAATAACTCATTCACTTGTCTAGAAAGAACATCCTGTTCTGTGTCGTCCTTCTTTTTGCACTCATCAATCACCTTCGTAATGCCACTGTAGCTATGAAACCACGTTAGATGCCTTCTACGGAGTCATGTGTTTATATTTGTGTCTGCGTTTGGTATATTTTTATTGTTTCCTTGAATACAAGTCCGCTGACTTATACGGCTCGGGGGTCTGTTGTGAAACTGTTCATTTTTCAACTATGGACAAGCATTGTAGAGCGGCATATTTAAACAATACATGGTCAACAGCTGAATGCTCAGGTTCTTTGGTGTTCTAGACAAATCCAAGATCGAAGGTAGACGGCTGACGTTCTTGGGCATTATAGACAAAGCTGTGGTTAAAGGCAGACAGCTGAGGTTATTGGGCATTCTAGACATATCTGAAGTCAAAGACAGGTGGCATTCCAACAGGGTCAATGTGCTACCGTGGTCAGAAGCAGAGAAGCTGTCCAAAATAGTTCAGGCAGAGGGTATAGTGATAATGCTCCATAAGGACTGCGCATGTCCTTTCTAATGGTGTTCTATGCGGGTGCCGGACAAAATCCCTACAGTCAGGTTCACTAATGCCAACATCCCGACGGCCAACTTCCAGACAGGACAAGTGCCAGACATCCCAACTTCCAGGGCTAGGTTTAGGGGGGGCTAGGGTTAGGGCTAGGTTTAGGGGGGGCTAGGGTTAGGGCTAGGTTTAGGGGGGTAGGGCTAGGTTTAGGGCTAGGTTTGGGGGTTAGGGCTAGGTTTGGGTGGTTAGGGCTAGGTTTGGGGGGTTAGGGCTAGGTTTAGGGGGGTTAGGGAGTAGGGTTAGTGTTAGCCGCTGGGATTTTGGATGTCTGGAAGTTGGCCGTCAGGGAGTTGTCTGTGTAGGGAAGTTGGCCGCCAGGAAGTTGTCTGTGTAGGGAAGTTGGCCATCAGGATTTTGGCACTAGGGAACCTGGTTGTAGGGATTTCGACCCAAACCCGTTCTATGCTATCATTGGCTCAGTGATTTTGGGTGGGTTTCCAGTAGGGATAGACCGATATATCGGTTTAGCCGATATTCAGAAAATTACTGATATCGGTATCGGCATTTTATTTGCCGATATTGCCGATATTTGGACAAGTTTGCTCACTGCAGCTGCGACACGCAAGATCCCACAGAACTGTGCGAATCTGGGGCTTCTCCCACATCAGGCTGTAAGCCCTCACTGCAGAATGACCCCTGCTCTTGTGCATGAGCGTGATGGCAACAGAAATGGGGCTTCCATCCCATCTGGCAGGGAATTCCCTACACAGGAGATGCAGGGTCTATTTCCTACAGCAGGGTCTAGCAACCTAGGACCTCCAGATGTTTTGGAACTGGATTTCCCATGAGGCTCCAAGCACCTAATGAGAAGATGAGCATCATAGCAGATGTAATTCCAAAACGTGGGGCAATATTACAAAGTGACTGCTTAACCAGAGCTGTAATATAACTTTGTAATATAACCCTTGGAGGGCCAAGGTTGCTGAACCCCTTAAATAGAGGGTCATATGAGGGATCTTTAAGAAAGCCAAAGACATGGTTTGATTGCTTGTAAAAAAATAAAAGATTAAATAAAATAAAAATTCTTATTAAATTGAATAAATGAAGTGGACGTGGTGCAATGTTCACATGTTAAGCACATTGGGCTATATTACAATCTTTGCGCAAAAACGCTCGAGCAAAGCGTGAAGTTTTGCACCAAGCGTTAAATGTTAGCGTGTGCAAATCACCGCTGGAATTACAATACTCGCGCGTTTTTGATCCGATCAATAACGCGTGGAAACCGGACGCGCCCAAATGCTCGCGCAGTACCGTTGCGCGCAGAAATCTGTGTGCTTACTGTCCTTTTTTTTTCACGCAATTCAGCCAATCAGAATTAAGAACCACAACCACAAGTCAAACTGAGCATATATGCTGCAGCAATAATACATGCACACACAACTTCTCCATTTTATTAGTTTGGGTATGTGTAGAATGTGTAACTATACTTTGCTGCATTTTTTTTTTTTTTGGCTGGTGTATTTGGTTTCGACCAGGACGTTCAGATTTGCCGTTACCACCAGCTTTTAGGAGTTGCTAAAATTATACGTGCAAACGCTGTGCGTTACAAACTGCGCATAGATTGTAATACCATCCGCATACCAGCGCACAAACGCATTTGCGCTCACAGTGTTAAGTATAGATCGCGCGACGTACAGTAAGCTCACGCAGGTTCACCTGCGGTAGACGATTACGTGCGTTTGTTGCGCTGACTATGTAATATGGCATTCGGCGTAAAGGGTTTTGCCCCTCGCGTTAAATGTTTTTTTGCACTGGTGGAAACGTTTGCACGAAGATTGTTGTTTAGGCCATTGAGTTCATGGCATAGTCAGATTTGTGCTGTTTTTTCCAGAGCTTTCAATTTACAGAATATCGGCACCAAATATCGGCTATCGGCCAGAAAAGCTGCCGATAATCTGTATCGGTATCGGCCATGAAAAAATGATATCGGTCTATCCCTAGTTTCCAGATATTGCTCTGAACTATCCGGGCGGAATATCGGACAAGATGAGCTTACTTGCTCTTGGAGCGTTTACTATTCCCAAGTGTTTTCCTCTGCACTGTAGCCCATCCATTATATTAAAGGGACAATCTGCACACTCTGACCACTTTATCTTATTATCCCCACCTTCTGGTGGCAGTGATTTTGCGTGGGTTTCCAGAATTTGCTCTTTTCTAAACGGAGACCTACATGTGCAGTACCATCCATGCAGAATATCGGACAGGATGAGCTTACTTACTCTTTGTAGTTTGTACTTCTCGCAAGAGTTTTTCCTCTGGTCTATAACGATCCATTGTATTAAAGGGACCCTCTACGCATGTTCCCCACTTTATCTTCTTACCCCCACCCTCTGGTCCTATTCTGTAAATATTGCTGTGTGAAGGGGAGGTGTTTCCTCCACCCACATGTCCATTGCCAAGGCGGTATTTGAATATCTCACCTGTCGTTCATCATATTATTCAGAGGTCAGACCGCTTTGCAAGCCGACATTATCTTCTCTCTGCTCACACTCTGTGCCAATCCATCGTTCTCCATAGACATGATGGAACATACCCATTGTACAGCGATCTATAGGAGGATCGAGCCTTGCAGCGCCTTGCGCACGAACTGCGAGGTGGAAACACGGGCGTCAGAGTGGAAGGAACGTCCACTCTCACGGACGTTCCTTCCGCTCTGAAAAATGCTCGTCTGACACTGGCCTTGGTAGTGCAATGAGTAGGATGTAACTCTCTTACCTCCCATTGCACCGGGTATCTTTGCAGTCACAAAGCTGGGGTCCAAGCTTTCCACAATACATGCATAGCACTTGATGATGCTTATGAGCCCTTCACGTACCAGAATTGTGTAGTCTCAGAGTTCGGCTGCAATGGTTCTTCAGTGTTGGGGTACACAAGGAAGAGCCATAGAGCAGGAAGAGCTAAACACATAGTGATGTAGGGTGATGTCTCTCATGTTGATACCTGTCCATATGGACACACATCACTAAAGTTTATTTTTCCAAGGTACTAGGGCTCCTACAAAAGCAAATCAAGCTCGTAATTTAAGAGTAGGACTTTCTGATATATTATCCGGTAGAGCCGGTTCATTCCTTGCAGTGATGACGTCTCTCCTCCGTTGTCTAAGAGATATTTATTTACTTGTTGCATTAGCCGGATAAATCAAAATCGCTATATACAAACATCCATGACTTGAATGAATGAACTCCATGAGTTAATTATGGGGCTGTTGGTGTGCATCATCTGATGAGCCCCCGCTTGTGGGTGGCCGTCAGTAATGAAATTACAGCCCTTATGCTAATGACTCCATAAGAATATGTTCTAGGATGAAATTAGAACACATTTATGGCATTATCTTATAAATCTCTGTTAAGACGTATTTTCTCCGTTGAACTTCTCTGGCAACGTTACGTTGGGTTCAGGATGAGTCGGATACATCAGGTCTAGGAGGACTTGAATCTGAAGTGGTGGTGGTTGCAGATAAGTGGCCCAACTGATCTAGTTGAGATGGGTCTTAACATCCTGAAGAGCTGATTGATTATTTTGTATATGCTTTACAGTTTGGGTCAAGGCTGCGTCTGGGTCAGTGCAGTGAGGGCGCTGATTACCACTGTAGTCTCTGTAGTTGACTCCGTTCTTACTTGCGATGAGCCCAATGGCAAGCAGCAGTAGGATCCACAGTACAGGACCAGCAATGAAGAGATGCGTACTTAAACAATCGGAACGCAAAGGTAGGCGGCTGAGGTTCTTGGGCGCTATAGATTAATCTGAGGTCAAAACAAAGGCAAATTGGCTGCAAAATACAGTGGAATTTGGTGGCACCAAAATTGTCCCATTGGAAACTATCGATTAGTCTCTATGCACCGAACGCCGAATTGTACTGAAATTTCAGTGAAATTATCTGATTTTCAGTGTTTCAATTCAACAAATTTAAACCGGCGCATCCCATACGTTTCAATATAATCGATGGAATATATTTTTAAAAAAAATAAAGACCGTTTAGGAAATTATTTTTTTTTTCGGAAAAACTTTTAATGTTTTTTTTTTTGTACTTATTAAAATATATATATATATATATGTATGTATATATTTTTTTATTAAGACGTTTTTGTTTTGTAACAGACATTTTTATTATTTTTTTTGTAAAGGACCCTTTTTTTTTTTATTTATTATCTGTACCCATTTTTACTATCCGGTGTATTCAAAGAAAGGTGGAAATCAGGAGAACTGGCAGGAGAAGAGAACAATCTAGACCAAATAGCCTTTTGGAAAGTGAGATAAATGGGAGAATTTTTCTGGTTTGGCTATTTTGACCTAGAATTTTCATTTCTCCTGCAGTTCTCCTGGTTTTCACCTCTCTCTGAATAACCCTGATAGAATTATCACTTCTCCAGTCATTCTTCTGAGTTTCACCTCTCTTTGCATAGACCTGTTAATTTTTATTGATTGAAACTCCTTTTAGGGGGAGACTTTTTTTTCAGATCGGTGGAATTCGCCAATGTCTGATAAATGCATCGGCGACTCAAATTTCAGCAAAATATGGTGACCACTTATTAAATAGTCGATTCACTGTATTGGCGAAATGGAATTGCCGGAATGGGACAAAAAACTAAGCATAGACCCCATAATCCTCACTTGATCAATGAAAACAATGCAATAGAGTTGTCAGAAAATCCTTCGCTCTTGATTTGCTGATGCCCGGGGCTTTCAGGAGAACATTTTACATATTGCCTGATGATGCATAATTTTAAGACTGACGCACATTAATCAATGATGCACTTTTCCCTGATTATAATGACATGTTTGTTGGACTTTGCATTTTCATCGAATAAATTCATGGCTCCTCACCATGAGGATGGTCATTATATTCTAATAGATCTCCTGCAACTTTTGCTGATTTTGAAGGGAATTTATGAATTCCGTGCTCTCTACTGATCAGCGGCAGGAATCCTCCTGAAGGAGGTGAAAAATGTAGAATTATCGGCAGCAGACGGCATGGACAATGTACATTGGACAGGATAATGTCCATGCAGGGTGACATTGCAATGCTCCTAACTCTGTATGTACATCCAGGCACAAAAAACATAAGGGTCTTCAAGGAACCGCAAATTTTATTTTGGTGCTTTGCATTTCGGCGATTCCATTTCACACAAATCCAGTTAATTCACCATTTATCGAATATTCAACGTATAAAAATAAATTTTGCTGAAAATGGAGTTATTGGACGTTGGTGAAAAGAGACTTCTTAGGCTAAGGTCAGACGAAAGCAGTTTTAACGTGCGTTTAGCCGCACGAAATCACGGCCGTGCTAGCAGCAAATGACGTCCAATGCCGGGGAACATACGACGAACGGCCGCACGAAAGTTCGTCCGCGCAACGCAAGTGGCAAACGAACGCATTTTTTCGAGAACGTCAAACCGCTACTACTGACGTACAGAGTGCGCTGCGGCCACATAGCGGCGTGTTTGCGTGATTGGGAGACGTCAGACGCTGCACACGTCCGGCCAACATAACGTCCAGACGCAAAAAGGGTTTTATTGATGATCCGTACAAAATCACGGACGAAAATGCGCATCGTATGACCGCTATCGCGTATTCCGGGAAAAAATACGTCCATTCGTTCGAACGCACTTTTTCACGGACAACGTGAAAAATGCGTTCGTCTGACCCTAACCTTAGCCTCGACAAATTTCACTAATCTGAAAAAAAGAGAAATAAAAAATAGAAAGTCTGCTATTCTCCTGGTTAAATCAGTAAAAATGTGTCTAAATAGTAAAAAAACAAACAATAAAAAGGTCTGTTAAAAATAATCATATAAAAAAAAATGGGGTTACTCAGTTTTTAATATTTTTGTGAATACGGTTGCATCAATGTATTGTAACCCTGTCTGTACTGTGCTTATTGTACAGCGCTGCGGAATATGCTGGCGCTTTATAAATTAATAATAATAATAATAATCTACATAGAGTAAAAGTAATGTCTTGATTTGATTTGATTTGATTTTTTGGGGTAGATGACGTCCATTCTATAAGCTCCCTTGTAGGCTGCTGCAAAGGGGTAAAAAGAAAACCGAAATTTTTAAAAGGCGTTTAAAACAAAACGAATGCACGAAAATAATCTATTCGGTCCTATGAATAACCATAAAAAGGTCGGTTACAGAATTTAAAAAAAGCCATCTAAAAAAAAACATCAATCAAAAATTTTGCTGAAAAAAAAAAATCAAGGAAAATGCCTAAAATAAAATAATAATAAAACTTTTTGCTGCAAATGAAAAGAATAAATGATTCAATAAAAATTCTATAAAAACGGGGGATTTATTTTACATTGAAACCTATGGGATTCACCTATTTAACCCTTTCACTGCTGAGGACGTGTGGGGAATGTCCTCATTGAGTCCTAAGGAGAGATAGGGGGTTCATTTGAACCCCTATATCGCCTGACTCCTGGCAGCTAGAAGGGTCATGTTTGGTATCATTAGAAAGGCCAGAGCATGGCCTTTCCAATGGTATCACACATGACCATGTTTAAAGTAAAGAAAAAAAATAACAATACTAAAAAGAAAAATGTGGGGTTTTTTTAAGACGTGAAATGGCTCAGCAGTGAAGGGGTTAAACCTGTCGAACAAAAGCAACGAAAATCGGGGCATTTCATTGACATTTCTCTGCTGTTCGGTGTCTTCTGAATAAATTAACCATTACTTCTCTATGGGGGATTTCACTGCCGTCGAACAGGCACTGTATTTTGCTGGCAATTCGGCGAATTGCCAGCTTGTTGAATAGCTGATTGGCCCCGAAATTGTACCAAACGGGGAAATTCACTGTTAAGTGGAATTTCGGTGGCAAATTCGGCTCTCTTTGAATAACCCCTTATATCTTTCCCTCCTCTCCTCTTTAACTCCTCCTCTCTCCATCTCCCTGTCATTGTCTCCATCTTCATTTTTAGCCACCTGCTGCTGGACCATTTCACCCCTGTGTGCTGAGCTAATTTTGACCATTATTTGCTCATCACGCTTAACCCCTTCACTTCCAAGTGATTTAAAAAAAAAAAAAAAAAAAAAACACTGCCAAGAACCAGTGGTTTTTGGAAAATCATTTTGACCCTTTAAGGACCAATGACGGAGCTGTAACATCATACATGCATTTACTTTAAAGACCATTGTTCCTTATGGGGTTAATTAACTATACAATAAGAAATATTCGGGAATATTCCCAGTGTATATCTTACTGTGATAACCTATTTGGCAGGCACATGTCACCGCCTACTGGCCAAATGGAATTACTGCAGGTAGAGCAGCATCTCATGGTTCTGTGCATAGGCTGGGGAAAGTCTGATAAAGGACATTCCCTAGTTGATTTTAACCAGTTTTGGCACCTTTGGCATTACGCCCACCAGGCTAAACCTTTAGGGGGACCCTCTGGCGCCCAAAAGCAACCAAAATTGGTTTGCAACAAACAGATTTAATTTGCTTTTGTCCTACTTGGCTTCAGATCAAGATAACTTGATATCGGGCACCTGGTGATGCCTTTTGAAGACCTGGGTTATCTCAATCTCGGGAGTAAAGGGGTTAAATGCTAATTGAAGTCTTTTTTGCAGAACCCAGACAAATTCTATATCTGCTTTTCCAGCAGACTCTGCAGATTCAAACTATATGCATGGCATGTCACGACAGAAGGCTACATTTTATTTACTTATAAAGGATTTTACCAGGAAGGATACATTGAGATTTCTCTCGTTTTCAAGTACATCCTCAAAAATTACACATGTTTTAATTCTGAATTCGCTCACATTTCATTTGAATTTTTCAACATTTTATCATCCCACTCGTTGCTGTTCTATATTTGACATGGTACTTGTTATATAAAAAAAATATATGAGAACTCGTCACGGCATTTTTGTAAATAAATGACCAATTTTTACCTAAAACGATAGTCTAAATTTGTGCTGCGTTTAATGACTAAAATGTATAAAACACTGAACAGAGAATTGGGATTTAATTCTAGAAAGTACACAAAATTACAGAACCAAAGCGAGGTTAATAGATATAATCCTTATCATTTTCTACTTTTCACGCAAATAAAAAATGGTAATTTTAAAAATATTTATTTTGTGTTAATTTTACTGAAAAAACGTGGTCATTATTCTGGAACCCCAGGGTCATATGCAAGAAGTGAATGTCACATGCAGGATATGAGTGACGTCAGATAGCTTAACTCGTCCTCTTTTGAAAGCACAAAGTCCTTTATATTTTCTTCACTTTATTGGGAAATTAACAGCAAATAAAAGGTGTCTTTATAGATAGAGAGGGCTTCTCGTCTAATAGAGGAAGGGAGTAGAGAGAGCGTCTCTTGCAGTGTCTAATAGAGGAAGGGGGTAGAGAGAGCTGCTCTTGGAGTGTCTAACAGTCAGAGGAAGGGGTTAGAGAGTCTCTCTGGTTCACTTTCTAGTAGGAGGAAGGTAAAACAGAATGCATCTGCCCAGCATGCTGCTACTCACAAGACTCCATGGATAGAATGCAGGAAGTAAAGCCTTGCTAAACAGGAAATGGAGCTGGGCCTAATTAACTATGTGGCTTAGACAGGGAGAGTGGACTGAGCCTTTTCACACCTCTGTGCTGAGCTCATTTTTACCGGTTTCGCTCATCATGTTTAAATGCGATTTGAAGTCACATTTTATTATACGACCCAGACATATTATATATCGTTCTTTCCGGGAGACTCGGCAGATTCCTAATATGTCATTTTTATATGTATACGTTATGTCCTGTCTGTATATTATAACAAAAAATGCAATAAAATTTGAATTTTCAATAATTTACAATGTGTAAAGTGTTTTTTTCACATTTTAACACGCGAGCGTTTGCGGTTATATTTTCTATGGGTTGCGCTTGTTAAAAAATTTAGAAATGGGGAATCGTTACTTTTTTTTTGGGGAAAATTACGTGTTTTTTAGCAAACGCCCCCCATAGAAAAAATCGTTAGTGCAGCATCATTGTTCACATTATAATTGAAATGGGAACAATATTGTTGCACTAATAAAACAAAACAAAAAACCAAGAAAACTATTTTTTTTTACATTTTACATGGTCATGTTTGGTATCATTGGAAAGGCCACGCTCCGGCCGTTCCAATGATAGCAAACATTAACCCCTAGCTGTCACGTATCGGGAGATAGGGGGTTCATTGGAACCCCCTATCTCCACCATAGATGGCAGCAAGGGGTTAATTTCGAAACTGGCGCCATCGCGCTCTGCGCGATGACGCCAGTCATTAGGGGGATATCCCGGAAGCTTGGCCGACATCCAACTATGTCGGCCAGCTCTGGGAGGGGACTGCGATACGGCGCATGTTAGCACCATATCGCGATCCAGCCCCCTAGGGGTTAAAGACAGCCGCCGCTTGGAAGGGCAGGCTGTGCCCTTCCAGGCGGTGCCTGCCTTTTAATCGCTGGCCCGCACAGATGGGGATGGGGAGAGGTCCCTGCAATGGCGGGGGGGGTGCCTGAAATAGACGTCATCGCGCATGCGCGATGATGTCTATCTTGCCCGCCGAGGTCCCAGATTCTGGGCTGACATCGATGATGTCAGCCCGCACCGGGGGGCCGCCACGATCGGCCGGAATACCGGCCGATCGGGGCTGCAAAGGGAGGACGCGCTGAGCGCGTCCTCCGCAGCCAACTAGTCATGCGGCAGGACGCGCTGAGCGCGTCCTCCGCATGGAAAGGGTTAAGTAAAAGCATAGGGAGAAAACAAATAAGGAATTAAACATACGTTTCATGATAGTCATCAATTAGTGTCATCGGACAGGTCAAACTGCGGGGTTTCAAGTGATACTTCACTTGACCTTGTACTTACTAAATGATATGGGAGCCCAAATGACCCCGCCTTTTACTTCTAAATCCTATCTGAATTAAAAGGATATTCTATTGATAAACAGAGTTCCCTTTTTTGCCCTTAAATAATTGGGCACTTTCTGCCAACAGACTCTGCCCATTTATTTTTTTGTTTTTCTTTTTAGGTGATTTTACTCCCTTTTTCTCCCTCGTCGGGCGCTGCTCCTCCTCTTTGGCTCAGGGACTCCAGAAGTCCCTGATGCTTTTCTGCTCAATTTGAGCTCCAACGCGTAGGAACCGCAAATTGCGCAGCGTGACGAGACTTGCACACTTTATATATGCAAGTTCCGTAGCACTTGCGCAGAGCGATGGATCGGAGCTGCACGCGCATGCACAGATCCGATCCATCAGCTGCCTCTCTGAGAACGCTCGCTACACCGGTTGGTCTCAGAGGTTGTCGTTGGCCACGCTCAGTGTGTGACCGGCAGCCAGGAAATTAAAAAATCCCAGCTGCTGATGACATGGGTGGGGTGAGGAAACTCCTCTGCTTCAGCCCGCAATTTAACCCATGGGCAGTGGGGGGGGGAGTTTAAAACAAAGTGGCCAGGATGAGTAGAATGTCCTTTTAAAACATTTTTAATATTCTATATTCTTTTCGGAAGCTTACATGGTCTTTTTTTGTCTGCCGGTCGATACAATTCTCTCTTAACCTTCTGCTTGACCCGTAATTCCGTTTGATTGTTCAGAAAGAAAATGGTCCTTTTAAAACGTGACGATGGTGACTGGGTCAATACATAGATGACATTTACAAATTGGAGAAAATGTGGATTTTGAATAAAAACAAAAGCAAATTGTGAGTTAGTGGTAAATGTCACATCAGCACTGATCATGCTCACAAATTGTATGTTTTACTTTGTAAATACCAGTTTGTCGAAACTGTGCTATTAAAGATATAAATAGGAACGTCAAACCGCAGATGGTCAAACCCAGACCCTTTTAAATGGTCACAGTGTCATCGTTTCCACTCATTGTTCTGTATTTTAAATAAGACTTGCTAAACCAAAAAAATTAGTGGCATTTAAAGTATATATATATATATATATAGCGCCAACAGATTCCGCAGCGCTCTACAGAGGGGAAGCACAAACATGAGACATAATAAAGAAAGCTAAGGCTCAGACAGCCCTGCCCATAGAATAACTGTCCTAAAGATATAGCAGAAGTGCTCAGCCAGACATCCCGTGAGTTTGGAATCTAAGGGACTCCGGTATGTGCAACAAAAGGGAGCAGGGGGCGTGAGGAGCTGGTGGACAGTTAGAATAAAGCAGGCACTGCTCAAAGCTTCGGCTTGACAAAGCTAATCAGAGAGGAAAAGTGGAAGCAGCTGAAAAGGAGAGCTAGGAGTTTAGGATCGGGACTAGGTGGGAGGGTGGATGGGGCATGGGGGGTGGGACTGCAGGGTGTATAATGCAGGAGCTGGAGTGGCGTTGGATGGTGAGCTGTATGGAGAAAGAGACGCAGATTAAGGAACAGTTGGCTTTAAATGAGAGGTTTTTATGACGTGGAGGGGAAGCAAACTGACTATGAGAGGTTAACAAAAAGGGAGGGAATAATTCTGGACCCTTTTCCAAGGTTGGTGTAAACTCACCAGAGCCATTCTAGTCTATGGAGTTGTTAAGTTGATCACCTTTGGGATAGGCCCCCCTCTTTATTTTGTTTTTTGAGGCTTACGTTGAATTGACAGCACCTATATTGCTCCGCATGGGCTGAGGTCGGCTTTCCCCTGACATAACACAATCTCATAAAGTTTTGTTGGATTTACACACGGGACTTGCTATTCCAGGATGAGCAGTAACCTGGGTTATTCTTTGGCTTTCGGTGCAGATACTGCGCTTTTGTTTGCGTGTCCTGAATATTGCACAAAGAAATTGTAAGAAAGCACAAGAATGTCCCGAATTCCAAAGCCAGCTCCACCAGGGATCTCATACTCCGCCACCCCCGATGTTTCTGGACTACACCAAATTTCCTATTCTCATGGAACTTACATTCTCACATGATCTTGGTGTTGTATCAGTGCTTGGTGTGCAAATGCAACATGTGCTACCGCTCAGCTTCTGTGCGCCTATACCTCTGGTTTGCATATCCTATACTTTGCGTAGGATGCGCAAACCGGCACTTGCATTGGAATGATGAGCAATTTCATTGCACCCTTCATACGTGTTGCCAGCTTGGAAAATGCGCTGTAATTGTGCCTTCTGAAATCAGGTCTTAAGTGATTTTTGTGAAATAATTACATTTTACCCAGTTTAAATTACAGTCCCCAAATCTATACTCGCCTCCTAGGCTCCCACGAGATCCTCTCCCCCAGCTCCCGCTGGAACACTCACTGGAGATCCATGGACTCCGGAGACCATCCCAACAAGAGGTCTCTGTCACCATGCATTGCATAAAATGTCTTGAGGTTCACATTACTCTAGCCCCTCCTGGAACAGTATATATACAATAAAGATGTTCAGTCTGTCTGTTCCATTCTAACCCTGAAAGACCCCATATCTACAGACTCCTCTTATTTCTGGAGGATGCTAGCAAGGCTCTCTAAGGACGGGAGAAAGGCACGAGAGTCTGCCTGGGGAGAACACAGGGGGAGGGGGGGATCCTGCAAGGAAGTGGCTTTGGCAGATGTGACCCTGTTGGGGTACTGAGATCTGTTTCACTGTAATATTGTGTTTTTGTAGGAAGTCATCCAGTCGTTGCTTAAAAGTCTGTACAGTCTCTGACCCAACCACCTCAACAGGCAGAGAATTCCACAGCCTTATTGTTCTCACCGTAAAATAACCCTTCCTATGCTTTAGGCTGAATTTCCTTTCGTCCAGTCTAAATGGGTGACCATGTGTCCTGTGTATAGTCCTGTTAATGAATAGGTTTCCAGACAATGGTTTATAATGGCCCTGTATATATTTATATAAAGTTATCCGATCCCTGTAAGGCCCCGTATACGTATATATTTATACAAAATTATCAGATCCCTCCAAGGCCCCGTATATATTTATATAAAGTGATCAGATCACCTCTAAGGCCCTGTATATATTTAACCAGTGCGCTGTGGCGGACGAGCTGAGCGCGTCCTCCCACTGCAGCCAGCGATCGGCTGGGATTAGGGCCTATCGCTGCAGCCCCCCAGTGCGAGCTGACATCTTGGATGTCAGCCCAGCCTCCGGGACCCCAGCCGCACACCCCCCCCCCTCCGCCAGTGCAGGGAGGGTGCCTGAATGGAGGGGCGGTGTCCTTTGGACATCTCTCCCTCCCCATCTGTTTGGGTGATGCCAAAAAGGCAGGCATCGTTTGGAAGGGCACGGCCTGCCCTTCCAAGCGGTGGCTGCCTTTAACCCCTTAGAGGCCGGATCGCGATTCAGCACCAACAGGCGCCAGATCGCAGTCCCCTCCTGGAGCTGGCCGACATCTTGGATGTCGGCCGAGCTTCCGGGACCTCCCCCTGCGGACTGGCGTCATTGCGCATGGCGCGATGACATCAGTTCGGGAGTTAACCTCTAGCTGCTACCTATGGTGGAGATAGGGGTTCCAATGAAACCCCCTATCTCCCCATCCGTGGCAGCTAGGAGTTAATGTTTGAGATCATTGGAATGACCAGTGCATGGCCTTTCCAATGATACCAAACATGACCGTGTTATCTGTAAAGAAGAAATAATTAAATATAAAAATAATAATAAAAAATAATAAGTTTTTTTGTTAATGCAGCGATATTGTTCCCATTTCAATTATAATGTGAACAATGATGCTGCACTAACGATTATTTCAATGGGGTGCGTTTGCTAAAAATCACGTAATTTCCCCAACAAAAAAATGTAACAAGTGCACCCCATAGAAAATATAACTGCAAAGACTCGCTTGATAAAATGTGGGGGAAAAAAACACTTTACACACTGTAGATGATTGAAAATTAAAATTTTATTGCATTTTTTGTTATAATATTCAGGCAGGACATGACGTATACATATAATAATGATATATTATGAATCTGCCGAGTCTGCCGGAAAGAACGATATATAATGTGTCTGGGTCGTATAATAATATGTGACTTCAAATCGCATTTAAACATGATGAGCGAAACCGGTAAAAATGAGCTCAGCAGACAGGGGTGAAATGGCTCGGCAGCGAAAGGGTTAAAGTTATCAAACCATCTCTAAGGTTCCATATATATATATATATATAAGTTATCAGACCCCCCTCTAAGGCGCCATATATATTTATATAAAGTGATCAGATCCCCTCTAAGGCCCCGTATATATTTATATAAAGTGATCAGATCCCCTCTAAGGCCCCGTATATATTTATATAAAGTGATCAGATCCCCTCTAAGGCCCCGTATATATTTATATAAAGTGATCAGCTCTCCTGTTGTTGCTGCAGTAATTTCTGTTATTGTGATCTACAACAGGTCCTGTTGCAAAGCCGCAACATTTATGAATTTCAAAATCTCGTTCAGTGGCTGAGGTGTATGAGTAATAATGCTTGGATAACAGATGGTGTGAAATTGGTCTCCGACACAGTAATTTATCACTGCGATCGGGCGCAGGAGTCTCATGAGGAGTGAAGGAACACGGTGGCAAGCGCCTTTACGTGTTATATGAACTCCCGGTTTCTACACTATGTTTAGAGAATGCAGAACTTTAGAATGTGCATAAGTGTCATTCCATCGGGAAGTCAATATTAGCTCGTATACGTCTCCGTGCCATTACTAAATATGGAAAATCCAGCTGTGTGCAGATTTCAAGGTAAAGAAAGGGCAGCCGGATTTCATGTATTTTTGGTGTGAAACGTCCTGCCTCTAATGTCGCAGTTTGCTCGTAACACAGCATTGTTACTTTGTTTTGGGTATTGGACACACACAAATCCTATTCTAGCAATGAGCCGCGATTTGTGATTCATTAAAATACTCAACGCTAATTCCTTTGAATTGCCCAGTGGTGTCACAAGGGGGGGCGGGGAGCGGCCCGCACTGGGTGACACCACCCCTAGGGTAACACCCTAAAAATATATATATATATATATATATATATATATAATATATATATATATTTTTTTTTTTTTTTTTTGCGAAAAAGAATTTTACCAGGAAGGATATATTGAGATTTCTCTAATTTTCAAGTATGTCCTGGGTAGGTAAGGCCTAGGCTGGCACTTTCCAGGGGGTGGGAAAAAAAAAACACCACTAAAGGGGCTATTTATGGAGCACCGAAATGACGCCGACTTCTCAGTGTTCTGTTGTTTCCCGCACTTCGGGGAATCAAATTTCCCCACCCTGTTGTGAATTCACCATTCACTGCAGGCTCCCCGAACTGCAGGAAATCCGCTGCTGAATGCTGTCGCAAACCCTTTGTTTTTGTTTTAAAAAAAATAACTACTTACCGAAAATATCTGGAATTAACATATAAGGTCCTATAAATGATATAAAAATGTCTGTTATAGAAAAACGAAAAACCCGCTGTTAAAAAAATGGGAAAAAAAATCAGAAAAATGCCTAAAAGATACTTTAAAAAAAAATAATAGAGACATTTTACTGCAGATTAAAATAATAACTGGTATATTAGATATTGACAGTGTATGATTGTCTGTGTATCTGAGTATACAGTGTATGAATCAGGGGTGATCATGGCTGAAAAATTTGTTTTGTTTTTAAATTTCGTTTTCGGAATTTAGTTTCTCCTCTTGGAACTAATTTCCTTTAATTTTTTTTTCGTTTAGTTTCAGATCGATTCGAAATTTCATATATCAATTTCGAATTTTGGATCACTAAATAAAACCCCAATTAATCAACTTTTGCTATTGAAAGAAAAGCTAGGGTTAAATATTAAGCAGTGTCACAGATTTAGTATTTGAGTCTGTTACGGATTGGGGTACCCCATGCACGGTACACTCCGTCTGGGTGCCCCTTTCCACTGTACACAGGAGATATTCGTACACACACACAGAATAGACGACACATAATCTGTGTGAGGAGTTCTTGCAGATTCAAAATAAAAAAAAAGGCTTTTTTCAAATACACACAGGTAAAACACAGTTGAGATAACCCCCTCCCTTCCAGAATACATTACAGTAAGACTCCAGCCACTGGACAATAGAAAAGACATTCAACACAATGGAGTGTTTACACATGCACTCTTATCTAAACAGTCTGCTAGGACTAAAGGGAAACAAAGGGGTCTTCTTACAGCAGTAAGTATACAATATGCAGAGAGGGGTTAGCTACAGAAATGTACAATATACAGAAGACAGCTAATACAGAGAGAAGGTACAAATAAACAATACTCTATAATAGACACATAAGGGAATATTAATATAACACAGACATCAGGTAATATGGCACACAGAACACAAACACTATACCCTATATACAGAGACAATGAAATGCAAGCAAAATAACTGCAAATAAACATTGGGACAGCCGTTTTGTCACATATCTCCCCCCTTCCAGATCATCAGGGTGAGCTTAGATCCCAATGGATCGCTTGCCACTGACAAGACTTCTCACTCTGTCCCTTTGTGTGCCAACTGCAAAGTTCCGGGGTGTTGGCACACAAACACAGTCAGCAGTGTCTGATGATCACTGGAGGGTACCCAAGGTTGTGGGTCCATAGTCCTGGGGTAAGAGGCAAGTCACCCCTCTTGTCCAGTGCACAAGGCAACAGGCCACCACAGTCCACAGACACAAAATGTTTGCTAGCGGGCACACTGAAATCCCCCCCACATCTTTCTCTCTCCAGGGCACCTCTGCGGACCCAGGACCAGAATACAGTCAGCAGTTCCAGTCCCCAGTCCCTCCTTCTGTGGCTGTGCCCTCCCAAACACTCAAAGGGAGCCCACCCCACGGCAATCCCCACAATCCAAAATGGGCGCAATTCTTCCTGGGACTAGGAACCTGGCAGCCTCTCAGGGTGGTCACTCACCGGTCTCTTGGGCAGGTGGGAAGCAGTCTCCTCTCTTTCTGCACCCTGGCTGGCAGGAGTGGCATACTGGGGGGTCCCCATTTTGCTCAGGGACCAGGCACACTTAGATGCCAGGACCGCATCCAGCTCCAGCAACACTGGGTACAATCTCTCTTCTGTGCAAATTATAACCTGGGCAATGACTCGACCCCCTGTTGTGCTGCTCTCCTCTGTGTTGGGCAAGTGGGTGCTGGCAGCTCGTAGTAGGGATAGCTCATCTTGAAGCTGTCGGCACTGTGCTCATGTCCCATCAAGCTCAGCCTTCAGGTGGTTGGCAGTGCCCTGGTGCTCCTGCGCCAACACAACTAGTTGATGTGTCAGATGGCTCATCTCCTCACTTGCCTTGGTTTGAGCGAGGCTCTCTTTCATTGCTGCGTCAGTCTCTTCCAGCTGGCGTTGGCACAGCTGGAGTTGGTTCTGGAGCAGCTGTATTTCCTCCTCCTGCTCACAGGCCCGTGCGTGGATAGTATCCCGGGAGAGCTGTGTCTGCTCCAACTCCTGCTCACAGGGCTCACGAACCTAGCAAGCGGTCACCTCTGTGTGTGTGTAGAGCAGCTCTAGTTCGTCACTCGGCCTCCAGCTGCTCCATCATTACACGGGAGCTGTGCTCCAACTTCGCTATCTGCGCCTGAGCTCCACTGAGCTCCGTGTGTAGGGTGTGGTTAGAGTCCTTGCAGGAAAAAAGCTGGGCCGACAATTTTTGTATGATGGCTGACTGTTCACTCACTTCCATGCAGCGGCCATCTCTCTCCTCCGTGACGTTATGTCCGGCTAACATAACGTCCAGACACAAAAAGTGTTTTATTGATGATCCGTACATAATCACGGACGAAACTGTGCATCGTATGACCGCAAACGCGTATTTCGTGAAAAAATACGTCCGTTCGTTCGACCGCACTTTTCCACGGACGACGCGAAAAATGCGTTCGTCTGACCCTAGCCTAAAATTATGCGCGCAAACGTTTGTCCGTTGAAATGTGCGCATAGATTGTAATACCATCCGTGTACCAGTGCACAAACGCATTTGCGCTCACAATGTTAAGTATAGGACGCGCAATGTACATTACGCTCGCAAAGGGTTTGTGCAGGTTCACCCGCGGTAGAAGTTAACGCACGGCAGCTGTTGCACGCGCAACAGTGTGTGGTTGACCCCGTCACAGCGTCTCAATGGTGCGACAGACGCCAAAAGGCACATCAGTAAGGGCGCACACAGTGCGCTCGTCTGAAGCCAACCTAAATGGTCTGGATGGGAGAAGATTTCTTCACCCTCCATGTGTTTCCATGTCATTTTTTTTAACCCCATAGTGACCAGACTGTTTACCATCATCCAGAAGTACCCGCTGCTGTTTTTACGTTTCTCCGCTGTTTGTGTTTAGGTCTAATTTTCCTTTTACTAGTTTATAGAACCCACACATATTATATACCGTTTTTCTCATCCTTAAATGGACTTTTTTTTTTTGAGAAAGGATTTTACCAGGAAGGATACATTGAGATTTCTCTCGTTTTCAAGTATGTCCTGGGTGGCGAGTATGTGCAGTTAGGTGTCTTGTCCAAGGACACTTACTAGAGAGGTGCTCTTGTTGGGATCAAACCCATGACTCCACAGGCTCTCTCCACGCAGAGCAGTGATGTTACCTCTACTCCACCCAGCCGGTAACTTTCTAAAGATACCGTACTTATTTTAATCATATCTTATAATTTACTATTAAAAAATTATGCAAAAATGGAGAAAAAAAAACACTTTTTCGAACTTTGACCCCCAAAACCTAGAACCAGCCAAATAGTTTCAAAATTTTGCCCTGAGTTTAGAAATAGCCAATGATTGCAAGATTTTTTTTCTTTTAACCCCTTGATTGCTGAGCTCATTTTGACCGTTTTGTGCTCATCAGGTTTAAATGCAATTTGAAGTCCTTTTTTATTACACTGCCCAAACAAACATTTTATTTTTACACCAAACATGGCCATGCTCTGGCCTTTCCAATGATTCCAAACATGACCCTCTAGCTTCCACCGATCGGGAGATATGGGGGTCCAAAGGAGGGGGTTAAAGAGAGACACACTGTGACCTTTCCAGCAATGCCTCCCTTTTTAATTTAATTTTTTTTATTTCTGTGTACCGATCGGGGGGGAGAGGGGTCCAAAAGAAAGCCCCCCCCTCCCTTTCAGGCACTCTCCCGGCTGTGTCAGTTGTAGTGTTCGATCTCAGAGAGGCAGCCAGTAGATCGCATCTGTGTATACTTGTGCAGCTCTGATCAATCACTTTACATTTGCAAGTCCCGCGGGGCCTGTGCTAAGTGCGGACGTCCCGTAGAGGGGCACAGCTTGCAGTTCCTACGCTACCGTACACTAACGTGCAGAGAACATGTCAACGTCACCCTCTGAAAGCGAGGGGTCTCGGGCAGTCGATGAATCGGATCTGCGCATGCGCACACAGCTCCGATCAATTGCTCCGCGCAGGCGCTGAGGTACCTGCGTAAGTAAAGTGCTCAAATCCTGTAGCGGTGCTCAATTTTTAGTTCCTACGCTACGCAAGTTGTGTAGGAGTAAAAATTGGGCAGAAATGCTTCAGGGACTTCTGGGTTCGGCAGTCTAAGCCATAGAGGAGGAGCTGTGCGCTGCGAGCGAGAAAAGTTGAGTAAAATCGCCATAAATGGCAAAAATAAATAATTGGACAGAGGCTGTCAGCAGGATCTGCCCAATTATTCAGGGGCAAAAGAAGGGAAACTCTATCAATAGAAAATCCCTTTGTCTCAATCTGCTTTATTGGACCTGCAGACCTACATCTAATACACCCTGCTATGGCGCTAAAATAATACTGCGTATCTTCTGTATAGAGAAGAAGAGAATTTTATTGGCTTAACCCCTTCTTGGTCTGAGAAAAGAGACGTCACTGGGCGCTGCAAAAATTTCCACCAATTTCCACCTGGACAACGTCATGTGTCACCTTATTTATGGTTTAGGCTGGGGTCAGACTAGCGCATTTTTAACGTGCGTTTAGGCGCACTTAATCACGGCCGCAGTAGCAGCAAATGACGCGCAATGACGGCCAATATATGAAGTACGGCCGCACGAAAGTCTGGCCACGCAACGCAAGTGTCAAGCCTTCTAAGTGAAGCCTTCAGAGTGAACACTTAGAGGAGATCTTCTGGTGAGTGATTTTGATTTTTGTTTCAAACAGATCTTTTCTATTCATTTTAAGGTTTTAAATTAGGTCTGGTGAGTAAATTAGGTTAGGCTGGTGACTCATTTTCATACTGATTAGCATACAATTGGAATCAATTGGGGGGTATTTGCTACAGGTTTAGCATGTCCACTCCTTGCTGGGGGAGGTGTACTTAGGTGACTATATAAAGGTTGGGGATATTATCTTGCTAATTGAGCTTGTCAAACCTTCAAAGTGAACACTTAGAGGAGATCTTCTGGAGATACTCTGGAGGTAGTCTGAGGTTAGACAGGAGGTAGAAAACCTACAAAAAGGTAAGATTTGCTGGTTTTAAATCCATTCTTTTATAATGGCAGGCTTGGTCCAGTGTAAGAGCTGTCATGCATTTGTTTTTAGATCCAATTTTTGGAGGTTTGGAGTGTGCCTGATATGTAGGCAGCTCTCTTTATTGCAGCAGGAAATTGCCTGTTTGAAATCTGTTAGACAAACTCAGGCTATGACTGTTACAAAGCCACTGCCACAGAGGCCTCCTAGTAGCGGCAGATGGACTACTGTAGGATCTGGTAGACTTGGAGTTGTGGATAGAAGGCATGTCCCACAATCTGTGGCTCTTCTTAATTCTTTTGAGGCACTTTCAGAGTATAGTGGTAAGACGGATGTAGGCTCAGACACCATAGTTGAGGAACCACCATCCACTATGCCTATGGTATGCAGCACTGCAACCAAGGACAAAAATGAAAAGGTGGGACTTGATAGAATCACCCAGCAACAATTGCCTTCTATCATAAGAGGTGTTGAGCTGGAGAGTAGTGGTTTGGTGAGATGTCTTCCTGGGGCTACTGCTCGTAGAGACAAGAGACGTATTCTCAATATTGTCAAACAAGCAAAGCAACAAGGGGAAGTGGGCGTTCTAGTCCATCTAGGGACAAATGACTTGGCTAGCAATGAGGTTTCTGAGATTAAGGAAGATTTTTGTGTTCTTGGAGGTGAAATACAGCAGATTGCGTCCACTGTGTCATTCTCTGAAGTTTTGCCTGTGCATAACATTCAAGATAGGCAGATGCGCAATAGGGAATTAAATTTGTGGCTTCGGGAATGGTGTCGGGAGCAAGGATTTGGCTTTGTGTCCCATGATAGCTCTAATTGGAGCAGAAAGGAACTGTATAAAAAAGATGGTTTGCATCTTACTCATAGGGGAACATATGTTCTCAGTGAGAAGTTCAAAGGTTTCACAAAGGAATATTTAAACTAGAAGGGGGGACAAAAGGGTAAAAAACAATCTGCCCGATTGTCCCCCCAAAACTAAATCGGAGGGTGCAAGCAACATGTGAGGTAAAAAATGACAAGCTCAGAGTCGTGTCTATAAATGCTCGCAGTTTAGTCAATAAAATCAATGAACTGGAGGCAATGATGGCAGCTGAAAAAGTAGATTTAGTGGCGGTTACTGAGACATGGTTCAGTGAGAAAAATAACTGGGACATAACAATACCGGGGTACTCTTTATATAGAAAAGACAGAGAAGGTAGGAAAGGAGGAGGAGTGGCCCTGTATGTGAAAAACAACATAAAAACGAACCAAATAAAAGTGAGCGAGGTGAACATCGAGTCAGTTTGGGTTACGCTAACATTTGGCAATCATACAGTAGCTCGTGTAGGTGTGATCTATAGACCCCCTGGACAAGTAGAAGAGCTAGATAATCTGCTGGTTGAGGAAATAGCCAAAATGGCAATGAAGGGGGAAGTTATTATCATGGGGGACTTTAATCTTCCTGATGTGAACTGGAAAACCAAAATAGCTGGGTGCACCAGGAGTACAAATATTCTAAACTCCTTACTGGGATTATCTCTAACACAAGTAGTTGAGGAGCCGACCCGTAAAGAGGCCATATTGGATTTAATACTCACAAATGGAGGTTTGGTATCGGACGTTGTTGTAGGTGAAAATTTGGGATCTAGTGATCACCAGTCAGTGTGGTTTAATATAAGAACAGGGATGGAGCCGCACCACACAAAAACAAAAGTTTTAGGCTTTAAAAAAACAGATTTTTCTAAAATGAGATTTTGTGTGAAGGAGCCATTATCAGACTGGAGGAGTTTAAAGGGAGTCCAGGAGAAATTGGATTATTTAAAGGAAGCATTATTGAAGGCCACAGGAAATTGCATTCGGCTTGTTAGCAAAAACAAAAAAGGGAAGAAACCACTGTGGTACTCTGCAGAAGTGGCCAAAATAGTGAAGAACAAAAAGATAGCATTCAATAATTATAAAAAACCTCAGAGTGAAGAAGATAGGCAAACCTATAAGATTAGGCAGAAAACAGAAAAGCAATTTATAAGAGCTTCCAAAGCACACGCAGAAGAGAAAATAGCTCAGTCAGTAAAAAAGGGGGACAAAACATTTTTTAATACATAAACGAGAAAAGAAAAGTAAAACAAGGATTAGTTAGATTAAAAACAAAGGAAGGAAGGTATGTAGAAGAGGATAAAAGTCTCGCTGACTGCCTCAATGAATATTTTTGTTCAGTCTTTGCAGAAGAAAAGGAAGGAAAGGGACCTCAGTTAGGAGGAAACACTAACGAGACATTTACATATGAGTTTACAGAGGAGGAGGTTCTACAGCAGCTGTCTAAAGTAAAGACAAGTCAATGGGGCCTGATGGGATCCACCCTAAATTATTAAAAGAGCTCAGTGATGTAATAGTAAAACCGTTAACGGGAGTCGTCCCAGAAGACTGGAAATTCGCAAATGTTGTGCCCATTTACAAGAAGGGTAGTAGGGAGGAATCGGTGAACTATAGGCCAGTTAGTCTTACGTCAGTAGTGAGGAAATTAATGGAAACCATGTTAAAGGAAAGGATTGTTGAACATCTAAAAACACATAGATTACAGGATCAGAAACAACATGGGTTTACCTCAGGGAGATCATGCCAAACTAATCTTATTGATTTTTTTTGATTGGGTAACGAAAATAATAGACACAGGTGGTGCAGTAGACATTGCTTTTTTAGATTTCAGTAAGGCTTTTGATACTGTTCCACATAGAAGGCTTATCAATAAATTGCAATCTTTGAGTTTGGATTCCAATATTGTTGAATGGATTAGGCAGTGGCTGAGTGACAGACAACAGAGGGTTGTGGTAAATGGAGTTTATTCGGCGCACGGTCTTGTTACCAATGGGGTACCTCAGTGGTCAGTACTTGGACCCATTCTCTTTAATATTTTTATTAGTGATATTGCAGAAGGTATTAATGGAAAAGTATGTATTTTGCTGATGACACAAAGATTTGCAACAGGGTTGACGTTCCTGGAGGGATCAGCCAAATGACAAATGATTTAGGTAAACTAAAAAAATGGTCGGAGTTGTGGCAATTGAGTTTTAATGTGGCTAAGTGCAAGATAATGCACCTGGGACGTAAAAACCCAAGGGCTGAATATAGAATATTTGATACAGTCATAACCTCAACATCTGAGGAAAGGGATTTAGGGGTCATTATTTCAGAGGATCTAAGGGTAAGTAGTCAATGTAATAGAGCAGCAGGAAATGCTGGCAGAGTGCTTGGAAATGCTGGCAGAATGCTTGGTTGTGTAGGGAGAGGTATTAGCAGTAGGAAAAGGGAAGTGCTCATGCCACTGTACAGAGCACTGGTGAGACCTCACTTGGAGTACTGTGTGCAGTACTGGAGACCGTATCTCCAGAAGGATATAGACATCTTAGAGAGAGTTCAGAGAAGGGCTACTAAAATGGTGTACGGCTTGAAGGAGAAAAGTTACCAGGAAAGGCTTAATGATCTTAACATGTACAGCTTGGAAAAAAGACGAGACAGAGGAGATATGATAGAAACATTTAAATACGTAAAGGGAATCCACAAGGTAGAGGAAGGGAGTATATTTAAAAGGAAACAAAGTAGCAAAACAAGAGGACATAGTCTTAGATTAGAGGGGCAAAGGTTTAAAAGTAACATCAGGAAGCATTATTTTACTGAGAGGGTGGTGGATACATGGAACAGTCTTCCAGTTGAAGTGGTAGAGGCCAAAACAGTAATTGAATTTAAGCAAGCATGGGATAGGCATAAGGCTATCCTAAACAAAAGATAAATCCAGGTAAAGTATCCATGTAATTGGGCAGACTAGATGGGCCGAAAGGTTCTTATCTGCCGACATTTTTCTATGTTTCTATGAACGCATTTTTTCGAGAACGCAGAACCACTAGTACTGACGTACAGAGTGCGCTGCGGTGGCATAGCGGCGTGTGTGTGCGTGATTAGGAGATGCCAGACGCTGCTCATGTTCGGCCATCATAACGTCCAGACACACAAAGTTTCCTGGTTTGGATCTGTAATCAAATCACGCACGAAAATGCGTGTCGTATGACCGTTTTCGTGCATCCCGTGAAAAAATACGTCAATGCGTTCGGACACACTTTTTGACGGTCGCTGCAAATAATGCGTTCATTTGACCTAAGCCTTAATTTTATGACGAGCGAAACATAAAAAAAATAAAACAAAATTGGAGCAATCCACATTATTATTTATTTATATTTTTGCTTTATGCAGTGTCCTTTTAATATATTACCCCTTTTTCATGGCGCTGTCCTGCGCGCTCATGATTTATCATATTCATTATAAATGAGGCGTTTATTGACATTGCTCTATATTATTAAAATACTAATTTGTCATTACATTCTAATTGGTAATTTAATCAATGTTCTACTGTTTTCAAAACCTAATGAAATGCGATGACCATGTTTATCCTCGAGCTTCTTCTCGGTCTGGTCCGAGGTCTCCACTGACACGACGAACGTCCTAATATAGCGCAGCAATGAGCTTTCGTTACTGTTTCATTGTATCAATCCTGCTTTAATATCCGTCATACTTCGGCGATTCCATTTTGCCAAAAATACAGTGAATTCACTATTTAGCGAATGGTCACTGTATTTTGCCGAAATTTGAGTCGCTGAAGCAGTTATTGGACGTCGGCGAAAGACGCTGAACTGTGCCGATGACCGGCGAACTGCACCGAATTGGCCTGTGCGAACTCCACCAAACTGCAAAAAACCCCAAAGAAACAGAACTCTCCTTCTTTTCTAATAGGTGTCTAAAACAATAAAAATTTATTAACCCCTTAAGGACGGGCCAACGAGCCGCCGATTTCGCCCACCCAACATCATAGGCTGCGGGGGGGGGGGGCGGCGCGCGGCCTGAGTTCGGTCCGTCTCTCTGCAGCCAATGTCGCGCGCGGCCTGAGTTCAGACTGTCTCTCTGCAGCCAATGTCGCGCGCGGCTGAGTTCAGACTGTCTCTCTGCAGCCAATGTCGCGCGCGGCCTGAGTTCAGACTGTCTCTCTGCAGCCAATGTCGCGCGCGGCCTGAGTTCAGACTGTCTCTCTGCAGCCAATGTCGCGCGCGGCCTGAGTTCAGACTGTCTCTCTGCAGCCAATGTCGCGCGCGGCCTGAGTTCAGACTGTCTCTCTGCAGCCAATGTCGCGCGCGGCCTGAGTTCAGACTGTCTCTCTGCAGCCAATGTCGCGCGCGGCCTGAGTTCAGACTGTCTCTCTGCAGCCAATGTCGCGCGCGGCCTGAGTTCAGACTGTCTCTCTGCAGCCAATGTCGCGCGCGGCCTGAGTTCAGACTGTCTCTCTGCAGCCAATGTCGCGCGCGGCCTGAGTTCAGACTGTCTCTCTGCAGCCAATGTCGCGCGCGGCCTGAGTTCAGACTGTCTCTCTGCAGCCAATGTCGCGCGCGGCCTGAGTTCAGACTGTCTCTCTGCAGCCAATGTCGCGCGCGGCCTGAGTTCAGACTGTCTCTCTGCAGCCAATGTCGCGCGCGGCCTGAGTTCAGACTGTCTCTCTGCAGCCAATGTCGCGCGCGGCCTGAGTTCAGACTGTCTCTCTGCAGCCAATGTCGCGCGGGGCTGAGGCGGCCCGTTAAAGAGAGCGGGGCGTACCTGTACGCCCTGCGTCTTCAAAGCCCATCCGATGCGAGGATGGCACAGAGCGTCCCGCGGCGGCAAAAGGTTAATGGGTGTCTAAATAATAAAAAAAAGGCCCTTTAAAAAGTAATGAAATGGTTTGTTACAATTTTTAAACAAAAAAATTGTATAAAAAAAAATACAAGATTACAAAAGTTCGAAAACAAAAAAAAGTTTTTTTTTTGCTGGAAATTAAATGAATAAACGGTCTTTAATCAAAACAAAATGGATAAAAGATATTCCTTTTCTACATTTAATCCTATTTGCCTGTTTACAAATGTTGAACTGAATCACTGAAAAACAGAGCGTTTTGCTGGAATTCCGGTACGATTCGGTGTTCTGTGAATAGAACACATGATAGTTTTCTATGGGACAATTTCGGCGCCGGTGAATTGCGGTAAACTGGACAGTTTGCTGTCAATTCACCTGTACTTGGGGAATTCACCGCTTACTGAATAGACGAATTACCGTGAAATTCACCGTCTAGTACAATTTGGCGGTAAATTTGGAGGTCTGTGAATAACCCCTATAGAGTTTCCTTTATAAAAGGCAGATGAATCCTTAGTCGCTCACGTACGAGACTTTGCAACTCGACTGTTATTAGGGGAACATGGAAGGGGTTAGTCACAGAGCACCGAAATGTCGCCGACATTTCGGTGCTCTGTCGCTGCCCGCACGTTGAGAAATCCAATTTTTCCGACACTGCGGTGAATTCACCATTCACCGCAGGGTCCCTGAATCGCCGCCAAAAGCAGCCGGCGAGCTGCTGAGCACAGCACCGACCAGCCGCTGAGCACAGCACTGACCAGCCGCTGAGCACAGCACCGACCAGCCACAGAAGAAAGCCGCCAAGCCGCCGGACGGGTTAAAAAAAACAAACAAAAAACAATATGATTGAAAGTGTCAAAATTGAAACGCTGTTTAAAAAAAAAACTACTAAACGAAAATGCCTGGAATCTACATAAGATCCTGTGAATGATAACAAAATGGTCTGTTACAGAAAAAGAAAACAACACTTTAAATTAAGGAAATTTTTTCCCCTAAAAAATCAATAAATAGACTTTTTGCTGTACATTAAAATAATAAACGGTTTATTATTAGATATTGGATTAAAACGGGAATATTTTTAACATTGAAGCCTATGGGATTCGCCTGAATAAATCCGCAGAATGAAACCACTGAACAGGGCATTTCAGCAACTTTTCACTGCTGTTCGGTGTCTGGGAATAGATTAACCATTGCTTCTCTATGAGGGATTTCACTGCTGTCGAACAGCAGGGAATTCGCCAAAATTTGGCGAACTGCCTGCTCTCTGAATAGCCGATTGGCCCTGACATGGCACCATACAGGGAAATTCGGGGCCACATCGCTCTTTGTGAATAGCCCTTTATATATTTGTTTTGATTCTGATGCCCGGCGCGTTTTGCTCCTGCCTCGCTTTGCTGCTGTGTTTCATAGTTACAGCAGAACAAACAGAAGCTGTAATTACTCGCACAAGGCGAGAGCGGACTAGCTGGGAGGGGTGCGGGGAATACTCTGGTTCACAACGTAAAATCATAAGCATTGTACTGAGGTGCTGAGCAAGTGTTTGTCATCTACTGATCTGCTGGATTTACGTTGGCGAATTAATCCGCTCTGTATTTGTCCAATAGCAGAAACAAAAAAAACCAATCAAGTATGGGTATAATGTGCATGAGGTATGTTGGTATGGCTGATCAACGTTACCACTGCTACATGGTGTTGTGATGTAAAGGCTGCTCTCGGCCAGTGTGTAGCAACACCCTTAGACGTGAGGGCTCACACTACCACTTACATAAACTGTAACTAGATTACTTGTGCATTACAAGAAAAAACACATTATAAAACCCATGCTGCTGTTTCTTTTTTCTTTGTTTGAAGTAATTGCATGTAAAAAGTTAAAATAGTTTAGGGTTTTTACCCGTTTCCATTTTCTGGATTATGCACCAGCTAAAAAAGATTTTCTTTACTGCTCTTGTTTATTTAATCTACAGTATTTAACAGTTCATGAGGTGGAGGGAGACCTGTTTAGATAAAGCGGCAGGAGGCTATTGTTCTCCAGGCTACCTGAGATAAAACAGTTTAAAATACTTCTAATCTACATGATTAGTGATGTCCTTCAAATACATCCCACACAATACAATGATGTGGGTCAGTGACTGACCCATACACTCCATTCTATGGCCAAAGGCACACAGTGAGGAGCAAGTGATGGAAAGATACTATGGGGGGGCAGTTTACAACACAAAATATCACTCAATGGATGCACCCAGTGACACAGAGGAAAATATCACCCAATGGATGCACCCAGTGACCACATATAGAGGAAAATATCACACAATGGATGTGTGACGGAACCGTTCTCTTCCGCCTCTCTTGACTCTCCAGACACCCCTTCGTTGCAGTCAGCCCGGCTACTGGGAGCGCTGTCCTCAGCGCCTCGAGCAGCTTGACCCGCCTGCTTCTGTTCCTCTGCCCTGGAGCCGTTAGGAAATTCCAGAAGGCCTCTCTGTGCCTTCTGAGGTGGAGTATAGTGTAGCGTTGCTGAAATAAAACACCAGATGTGGCTGTATGCTTTAAAACAGGATTCTCTCTCTGTCTCAGTCTCAGAGTTCTGACTTTAAATGAACAAAAACGCCACCATTTATGCTGAAATCCAACAGCCATAATTTGCATAAATGATGCAAATCGTCCTACTAAAATGCTAATTACATTATGTCAGGTATTTACAATAAACATTCTTTACATTCTTTAGCCTTTAGCTCACACAACATTTGCATAATCTCTTGTTCTAACACATCAGATTAAAGACCAACACTATCCCAGACTTCTTGAATCAAATATGCAGCCAGATAAGGGGAAAAGCCCTGTTGCATAAATTACACAGCAGTAAAGCTTGTTTACTGGTTATACAAAAACACATTTACCTACAGAAATGTAAGTATATTTAAAACTAAAGTTACGCCATTTTACACTAAACTAATTTAGACTAAAACCAAACGATGTAAAATATGTTTAAAATCACACGATACAATTGAACATAAAGTCTCTTGGGGTTTGAAGCATGGAGCGTTACATCAGCTCCATGACAGGATGCACCCAGTGACACATAGAGGAAAATATCACACAATGGATGCACCCAGTGACACATATAGAGGAAAATATCACACAATGGATGCACCCAGTGACACATATAGAGGAAAATATCACACAATGGATGCACCCAGTGACACATATAGACGAAAATATTTTCTTAACTAAACATACAAGAGAAAACCAATCACATGTAAGATATCAGCAACATCAAATAAACACAATGACATTTCATTTTTTGTGGTACTGGCCCTTTAATTGTATTAAATTTGTGTCAAAATAATAATAAAAGCTGGGTATCCTGCAAGTGGGAGGTGTATTTGCCAGGTCAAAAGCCACAAAGCATCTTGGTGATCAAATCTCTGACTCTGGTTTCCAATATCAGCTGTGTGCTGATGACATCCAGATCTACCTCTCCTCTTCTGACCTCTGTCCCCCAGCATTGGATCATGTTACTATCTGCTGTCTCTAACTGGACAACCGCTTGTCTCTTAAAGCAGATACTGAACTCCTTGTGTTCCTTCCCTCTAAATCTCAATCAGGTGAATGGTGCCATCGTTGCTTCTACCTCTCAGGCTCGTTGCCTCGGTGTCCTCTTTAACTCTGAACTCTCCTTCACTCTTCACATACAGTCACTAAACAAACGCTGTCACTTTCAGCTAATTAACATTGCGCACATCCTCCTTTTCTTACCCAGGACTCTACTAAAATGCTTATCCAAACTCTCACTATCTCCCACCTTGACTACTGTAACCTTCTCCTCATTGGCCTTAAACGATCCCAGATTCTCGCTCTGCAGTCTGAAATGAACACCTCTGCCAGTCTCCTCCACCTCACCTCCCGCACATCTCACACCTCACCCCTTTGCCAGTCTCTGCATTGGCTCCTTTTCTCTTTAAGAATTCAGTTGTTGTACACTGATCTTGTACAGCGCTGCGGAATTTGTGGCGCTGTATAAATAATGGATCATAATCATTTAAAATCCTGCTCCTCACATACAAATCTCTCCATGACTGAGCTCCTGTCTACACCTCCTCTCTTACTAGCAGGAATGTGCCACACTGGTCACTTTGCTCTGCCAATGATCTGATGTTATCATCTCCTCGTACCCACACGCCCAGCTCTCCTCTGCAGGACTGCCCCTGAGCTGCCCCCTTCTTATGGAACTCCTTGCCCCTAACATTAGACTCTACCCGACCCTTCACTCCTTAACCCCTTAATGCCGGGAAGATTGTGCCCGGCGGGAAAGGGATAATGCTGGCAGGGTGTACAAGTACGCCTCATTCGTGGTCCTGCCCCTCCTCCGACCCATCTGACCTGAGTTCAGATTGTTCCGCAGCAGCCAACTGTGCGTGCCGACTGCTGGACAGAGCCGAGGTGGCCCATAAAAGTCAACGTGACATACTAGTAAGGCCCATTAGCCGCATGGGTGGCATGATACACCCTGCGGTGGGAAAGGGTTAAAGAAAACTCTTTAACTCTTTGGAGAGTCCGGTCAGCTCACTCCATAGTTCCCCCCCCATTGCACTTTTCCCTGATCTCCCACAAAGCCCACATGCACCCCATTACATACTCTATTTACCCTCACCTCTGTGTTTCACCCCACTCCCCTTGATTGTAAGCTCTTGAGCAGGGCCTTCTTTTTCTATCATTCTCTGCATGTCACACTTGCCTGTTAATATTCAATTTATTTTTGTATTTTGTTCTACCCGCTATACAGCGCTGCGGAATATGTTGGTGCTTCATAAGCAATCCTAATGGTGTACAAAGCGATGCAGGGAAAAAAACAAAACGTATCAAAATCCAACATTACCGTGTCCTAGTATTTTCGGGTTTTTGTCTGTTATTGTTTTTTTTATTGTTTCGTTTTTTTGGTTTTTTTTCCTCCTGCTTTTTCACCTAAAAAGCCTACATTATGCTGACGACCCGAAATAAAACGAGTCACAGCAAAGCTAAAATAAAAAAGACCAAAAAATACAAAAGATAAAATACTAATATGAGAAAAAAAAATTGAGATGCAAAAAGCGTTTTGCTGTGTGCGTCGCGTGGAATCTGACTCGGAGCACGGGCTCTGGAATACAATAGGAGAATTGGTAATTGAGACGGTGGTAGCGCAGCACTGCGGCGCTCGAACGAAGCAAGGGCATATGCTGCCGGGAGGCATACCTATCATGACAAGGGCTGGACGTGCTGCTGCAGTGCTCTGAATTACAATCGCTGCTCCTCTCTGCAGTGAGTGGAGTGCGTTGAAAACACTACATTGCGTAGTCTGCATTTACCTGATTGCTGCGAGTACTGCTCCATCCTCGGCAGAGATGAGGTTATTCAGCAACCTATCATATTCCCTGTCATTTACTCACAATCAATGTTCTATCTAGCAGAGGAATAATTCAGTTTTTTTTTTTTTTTTTTTATTCGATATTTTTTTTTCTCTCCCCCCCCCCCCCCTCCTGCAGCTCATGCATTATTCAGGGCACATTCAATGCGACTGCATGTTTATTTCAGAGATTTCTGTGCTACTCTCTGATCTTAACGATGCTTCCCCATTCCCCTATTACCGGTTATGCCTCACTCTGAGCAATGTATGCCGTACTATAGGGTTTATCCACTAAACTCCGAATTTGCCACCGAATTGCACCGAACGGCTAATTTCAGGGCAATTCTGCTCTTCACAAAGCTGTCAGAATTGCCAAATACAGGTGAATTGGACTCGAGATACGGTTCATCTCGGCGCGATTCGGCAGCACCGAAATTGTCCCTTTGTAAATGATTGGTTTATTGACCGAACACCGAATTACACCGAAATTTTGGCAAAATGACTCGATTTTCGATGTTTCAACTTGACATGTTCCAAAAAAACCATTGTCATTAATTATAAAATAAGAAATATTAGTGCTTATATACCTATTGCATTTCTTACTGGAAAAACCTTATTTGGCCTGTAGATGGCGCCATCTACTGCCAAGTTGAGCTACAGAGGTTTGAGTGGCTTGTCTATTTTCTTCTTTTTTTTCCCTGCATCGGCTGCTGAAAGCCCGATATTTGAGAGCTTTCAGCAGCTGATTTTACAGTTTTAGCTCTTCGGGCATTATGCGCACAGGGCTAAAACTTTGGTGGCACCTTCTGCAGCCCAAAAGAAAAAAAAAATTGTTTGCAGTAAACGAATTTCATTTGCATTTGGGCTGCAGATGCAGTTATCTCAATATGGGGGGCACCAGATGGTGCCTTTTGAAGCCCAAGATATCTCGATATCAGTGGTGAAGGGGTTAACGACTGTTTACTATTTTTATTTCGTGCAAAAACTTTTATTTAAAAGAACGTTTTGTATTTTTTTATCTTTTAAAATACATTTTATTTTTTAGTTTTTTTTAAAGATGTTTTAAATTTTAACAAACCTTTTTATTGTTGTTTTTTGTTTTTTTAAAGGACCTTTATTATTCGGAGGCATTTTCATTGATTTAAGCTTCTATTACGAGAATAGGAGACCTTTTTTTTAGACCCTCAGTTCGGTGGAATTCGCCATTGTCAATTTGGTGTGCTTCAGTGGTTCTCACTCCCATACAATAGCTGCTTTGGCCAATCCAATTTCAATAAATGGTGAATGCACTGTATTTTTGGAAAAATGGAATCTCTGAAGTGTGCCAAAATGGGCTGAAATGCAAACGGGGGGGGGGGCACCAGGGTGTCATGTTCATTTTGGCAGATACAGTGGGGAGGCAATGGAGTAATTCCCCCCCCCAGAAAATATCACTGAGCCGGCGAGTGCTTCTGTTCCTACAAGCGGCCGTTGGCATAAAGCTCAGCCGCTCGCCTGGGATTCACCTGGCCAGCCGCGATCTCGCGATATCGCAGAGATCACGTGAACGTCTGGGATCTTGTGAGACCGTGGCTTGTGCATGGTTCCCAGGCGAGCGGCCGAGCTTCATGCCGACAGCCGCTCGTAGGAACAGAAGCACTCGGAGGGGTCTGGCAGAGGAGACTTCTTGGACCATGTGAGCTGGGGCAATATATCCACGTGAGCTGGGGCAATATATCCACGTGAGCTGTGGGCAATATATCCACGTGAGCTTGGGACACTATATATCCACGTGAGCTGGGGCAATATATCCACGTGAGCTTGGGGCACTATATATCCACGTGAGCTTGGGGCACTATATATCCACGTGAGCTTGGGGCACTATATATCCACGTGAGCTTGGGGCACTATATATCCACGTGAGCTTGGGGCACTATATATCCACGTGAGCTTGGGGCACTATATATCCACGTGAGCTTGGGGCACTATATATCCACGTGAGCTTGGGGCACTATATATCCACGTGAGCTGAGGGCAATATATCCACGTGAGCTGAGGGCAATATATCCACGTGAGCTGGGGCAATATATCCACGTGAGCTGGGGGCAATATATCCACGTGAGCTAGGGGGCAATATATCCACGTGAGCTGGGGGGCAATATATCCACGTGAGCTGGGGGCAATATATCCACGTGAGCTTGGGGCAGCAATATATCCACGTGAGCTTGGGGCACTATATATATCTACGTGAGCTTAAGGCACTATATATATATCTACATGAGCTTGGGCACTATATATATCTACGTGAGCTTGGAGCACTATATATATATCCACGTGAGCTTGGAGCACTATATATATCCACGTGAGCTTGGGGCACTATATATATCCACGTATGCTTGGGGCACTATATATATCCACGTGAGCTTGGGGCACTATATATATCCACGTGAGCTTGGGGCACTATATATATATATATATCTCCACGTGAGCTTGGGGCACTATATATATCTACGTGACCTTGGAGCACTATATATATCCACGTGAGCTTGGGGCACTATATATATCCACGTGAGCTTGGGGCACTATATATATCCACGTGAGCTTGGGGCACTATATATCCACGTGAGCTCGGGGCAATATGTAAAACGTGAGCCGGGAGGGAGGTACCCTGGGCCCATGGTATGAAAAGGGTATGCAGGGCTGTGCAGTTGGGGAGCCACGTGTGTCCTGCCAGCATGGAAAGGGTGCACTGGGCAGCCCACACTTGGGTTACTCTACACTGCATAGCTTCAAGGGGTATGTGCTGGGAGTTGGGTACCCAGGGCCCCTCGTATGGAAAGGGGTTCGCAGGGCTCATGAGCCACATGAGGACAGACCCTGAGCAATGTTCTGGGGAGCGTGCGTGTAATGTGCATAGCTTGCGATTAGGCACGTACAGTGGCGACTCTAGGAACAATATTTAGGGGGGCACATAGGATACCACAGTCAAAACGGGGGGGGCACTAATAATTTTCACCACTAAATCATACCACTGAATAAAACTAAGGGCCCGATCAGCTGGTGTGAGCTAAAACACCATCAGTAAGAAAAAATTTTGTACGAGTCGCTAAAACGTAGTGCCTAACAGATCACCTTGTCCGCGGTAGTCCAAGAACAAGGTCGTTTAGCGCACGCTAGGGAAACTAATGCGGTTGTGTACAGGATAGAACTGTTTTTTTTCCAGTGCAGAGTGCAGGGTCATACCTATCCCCTGTTCTCACAAGATTGAATATGAACATATCTAGTGAATAACTTCACACCCCTGCATTATTAAAATCCTCCACGGTGGTCGGATCATCTATGTTTTGATGCACACATATATTAAGGCTGATGGACATTGCATGATAAATGCCACCCAACAGCATGTAGAATCATTACACTGCATTTAATAGATCCAAAAGGTAGGCCAGGTGAGCGACACAAATTTCCCTGCTGCAGCATATAAATAATACATGTTTCAGGGCAAGACTTATTGATGTGTCCCTTTAAACATGGTCTACACGGTCACCCTAATAATCAACCGCTTCCATACTATGAATAACCCCCAGCATAAAAGGTTTAAAATTAGGCAATATATACATTTATAATACATTTATAATAGAGCCGACTGCAACAGCAACAACATTGCTGACCAGATCCATTACTATGGCGTATGGGGCCAAGAGAACCCCTGTGCTGCATTCCTTTACATTGCCTATTAATTGCCTGTTAATTTTGGGCGAGGACCTGTTTTTTTGGAGTTGGCACCAGGGTTGAGCAGTAGGTAAAATGTTGCAATTAGCACCCCTCAAAAAATTAGCGCTGGCACCAAGTGACCTGTTAGCTGCAAAAGCGCTAAAGATCTCTAGTGCTCCCCATGTTTAAGAAAAGGACGCGGAAAGTACAGTAAGCTTGTGGTACAAACCGCTAATAGCAACGCGCTAAGTGATTTTTCCTGTTTGTAGCAGGAGGCAAACAATCTGTTGGTCAGGCGCTAGACTCGATTAACCTGGCGCTAACGCAGAACCATGCCGACGCAAAGTTTAACCCATACCAGGTAATAGGGCCCTAAATAAGTATATATAAACAAGATTCCAAAACCCCAGAGTAATGTGATGCAATGATACCTTTTTGTGATACTAACCTGATACTTAAATTCAATATTTTATTTGCTACAATTCGGCAGTTTTCGCTGAATGTCTGATTGCTGCTTCAGCGACTCCACTTTTAGAAATATACAGTGACCATTCGCTAAATAGGGAATTCACCTTATTTTCGGCGAAATAAATTCCCCGAAATGTGACGAAAAGCAGAGGATCTAAAAATGAATAGACCCTTTAGATTCTAACTTCCATAATAACCCCTAAAATGCCATAAACCCAGGGAGATACAATAAGATTAATAAACAATGTGGCAATTAGCTACCCCTGATCCCCTAACATGCAATTGATCAAGGGAAAACATGAAATGAATACACTTTGAGGCATGTAGCCAACCCATTAACCCCTAAAATGCCATTAATCAATGAAAAAATAAAATGTATACTATGAGGGATGAAGCCTGCCATTAACCCTTAATATACAACTAGAACCAAGGCAAAAACTAACGTAATACACAATGTAATGTATAGTCTGAACATTAACCACTTCACTGCTGAGCCATTTCAACCCTGTGAAAACGTTTACGTTTAAGTGCACGTTTTTATTTAATGTTTTATTACTTTTACTTTACACTGAATATGGTCATGTTGGGTATCATTGGAAAGGCCATAATCTGCCCTTTCCAATGACACCTAGAATGTCCATAAACGATGCATAGCAACAGAGATACCGCGGTCCGAAAAAGGTGGGAAGCTGGATGTTGATTTTTGGTGGGGGGGCACATGGGGGGGCAAGGAATAACCTAGGGGGGCAATTGCTCCCCCTTGCCCCCCTGTAGAGACGCCTATGGGCGCGTCTCTGCCTTTCACTGCGAACCCAACACCAGCTCTTAGCCAAAACTGGTAGAGTGCCCCCCTCCAAACCTGTGTCTGGATCCACCCCTGGCCTCATCTCTGGGGAATGTTATCACCGCTCTTTAATTGTACCTGTCCTTAAGCTTCAGCTAAGGACTGGAGAAGGCATGAAAGATTGCGGGTGGGAGAACGGATATACGGAAAGGGTACGGCATCATCCGATGTGACCCAGTTGGGGGGCTTAGATCTGTCACAGTTCATATTCTGGAGACCCATATGAATTTCATTTCAGTTGTTTGTCATTTAAGAAGTACCATCTCTTCAATGCACTTCTACATCGTGGATTTGCACTTTTTTTTTACATTGTACACATTTTATACATTTGTATACCGTGTCACAACCTGCCTCTCGGCTGTCTCCAACTGGATGACTTCCTATTTCCTAAAGCTTAACCCTTTCTCTAAAACTGAACTTCTCGTTTTCCCTCCCTCCAAATCCGACATTCTTGCACCCATTTCTCTTCAGGTGAATGGTGCCACCATTACTTCTACCTCTCAGGCTCGTTGCCTTGGGGTCCTTCTGGACTCTGATCTGTCCTTCACTCCTCACATTCAGTCGCTCACCAAATCTTGCTACTTCCACCTAAAAAAACATTGCACGCATCCTTCCCTTTCTTAATCAGAACTCTGCTAAAATGCTCATCCAAGCTCTTATTATCTCCCGCCTTGACTACTGTAACCTCCTTCTCTCTGGACTTAAAAAAATCCCAGATTCTCCCTCTGCAGTCTGTATTGAATGCCTGTGCCAGGCTCATACACCTCACATCCCCCCATCTCACACCTTACCCCTTTGTCAATCTTTACACTGGCTCCAGGTTTCCTTTAGAATCCACTTCAAAATATTGGTGCTCACATTCATACAAAGCTCTCCGTAACTGCACCGCTGCCTACATCTCCTCCCTTATTAGCATGTACATCCCAGCCTGACCACTTCACCAATGATCTGATGCTATCAGTTCCTCGTACCCATAGCCCGAACTCCCGCCTTAAAGACTTCTCTTGAGCTGCCCCCTTTCTATGGGACTCCCTCCCCCGCAACATCAGACTCTCCCCGTCTCTCCAGTCCTTAAAGAAGTCTCTGTAAACACATTACTTTAGAGAAGCCCATCAGCTCACTCCATGATCTCCCATGGTTCATTTCCTGCTCCATCTCCCCACACAGCCCCCATGCGGCCCAATACTTCATGCTCTCTACTCACCCTCACCTAGCGTGTCACCCCTCTCCTCTTAGATTGTAAGCTTTCGAACAGGGTCCTCTCTCCTACTGTTCTGTTTGTAACGTGTATGCATATTTGTTATTCTGTCTCTCCCATTGTACAGCGCTACTGAACTTGTTAGCGCTTTATAAATACTTGTAACTGTATATATATATATAAACAGTCCAATTTCTCAGCACTCACGCTCTGGAACTCACTTTTGAAAGGTGCCGCAGTGCCAAAAGGTCCACAGAAATATGTTATATCAACCAGATAAGGAGCACTCACGGACTTAGAAAAAATAAAATGCTTACTTTATTGGGAAGTCATTAAAAAAGATCGTTTCGGCTCAAACAAGAGCCTTCATCAAGGATCCTTGATCCTTGATGAAGGCTCTTGTTTGAGCCGAAACGTCGATCTTTTTTGATGACTTCCCAATAAAGTAAGCATTTTATTTTTTCTAAGTCCGTGACTGCTCTTTATCTGGTTGAGAGATATATATATATATATATCATACGGTTTCTAGGCTTGTGCACCGATTTTTTTTTTTCAGTTCGATTTTTCGGATTTTTAAACTTTTCGATTCGGCTCGTTTCGACCGATTTCGGTTTCGATTCGGTTCGGCTCGTTTTTCGGGTACATTTTTTTTTCGGAATATCGACCATTTTTCGTATTTTCGTGTCACTGTGCTCGGTTTTTGTATCGACTTTTCGTGATTTCGAAAATTTTTGTTTTTCCGAATTGTACATTTTTCGGAATATCGACCATTTTTCGTATTTTTCGTGTCACTGCTCGTTTTTTGTATCGACTTTTCGTTTTTTCCTAAAATTTTCGTTTTTCGGGAAATTTTCGTTTTTCGGAACGTCTGTTCTCCTCGTTAAACACATTTCAAGTCCATTCGAAAAATCCGAAACTATTTTGTTTCGGCTCGGAAAACGTTTCGGATCTGCCATTTTTGGATCTAAAAATTTTCGGAAATTCGGCCGCATCCGAAAACACGAATCGGGAAATTTCGTGAAAATTCCGAAATTCCGAAACCCGAAACGCACATCCCTAACGGTTTCTCTTGTTTGTGCACTGTGGCCGAAGACCCCCTTTTGTTTTAAGATATATTTTTTGGATTATATAGTGTCTGCTTGGTCCTTTTATGTGATATTCATTTATCAATTTCAATATTTACACTTGTTTTGTGGTTTCAATCCACCTCGTTTTCATGATGCAACTTATGAGAAAATGAAATCTTTATACGTTGCATGTATTTTTTTCTGCCTTCTTAAATGTGCTGAAAACTATGGACAAAACCGAGCCCGTACATCCTGCAATGTGTCAGGACAAAACCAAGTGTTGAATGCTGGAAAGTGTCTGATGTCACACTGGTCATGTAGGACGACCATTCTGGCAACCCGGAAGGCCATCTGTCATTTTAAAATATCCAGCGATGAGGTCTGCCGGTGTACTGCAGCTGATAACACGGCTATGGCCATCATTCCTTCAATGGGGTTTGACTGTCAATCATACTCTTGACATATAAACGTTTTACTGGTTCGCTACTTCCTCCTATACGGGAAGATCCCCTGTGAGGACAGTCTTCAATAATTACTGCTAGGAGGGTTTAATCACCAGAGCTGACTGGGGCCGTCTGGATTTATGATGCATAATTAATATTTGGACACATGGTCCTATTCTTGTAAGTGTATCAAGAAGATCCTTTGTTCTTTTACGAATCGTTACTTCTCGTGCCAAACCTTGATATTTATGTCTGTGGTTATTCAGAAAGTGACGAACCTGCTATCTAATTTCACCGAATGGTGAATTTTACCATACGGTACAATTTCAGGTCAGTTTGTCTATTCAGAATGCTGTCTATCTGCCAAATACTGGCGAATTGACAGCGAAATACGGTGCAGTTCGCCACAATTCGGCGATGTTCAGCGGCAGCGAAATTGTCCCATAGAGAAGTAACAGATAATCTATTCACAGAACACCGAAGTGTCCGTGAAATTACCAGATTTGTGGCGCTTCAGTTTGACAGGTTTAAATTGGCGACTCCCATAGGATTCAATGTAAAATAATATTATCGTTTTTATTATTATTATTCAACGGTTTATTCTTTTCATTTTCAGCAAAACAAAAACTTTGTTTATTCTTGGGAATTTTTAGGCGAAAGTTCTAATTCCCTTTCTTTTAATAGTTTTTTTTTTTTCTTCGGCTTTTTTTGTTAATTGTATCTTTTTTCTTTTTTTTTTCTTTTTTCAACCGTTTCCTCATTTTCAGGAAACTGACTTTTTATTTAATTTTTAAAATGTTTTGTTGTATTTTTTATTACTTTTTTTAGACGAAATTTGTGATTCCCAGGTTTTTTTAAAAGGCGTTTTTCTGTTATTATGTTACAGACTTTTTTATTATTTTTTAAAGGATGTTTTTTTTCATTATTATTTACACACGTTATCGTGCATTTTTATTGGTTTAAGCACCTTTTAGAAGAATAGTTGAGGTCCCTTTTTTTTCCCCCTACACTTCAGCAGTGTTCGGCGGTCTTAGGTGACTCCATCTTTGAGGCCCCAGCGGTGAATAGTGAATTCACCGCAGGGTCGACGAAATAGAAATCACCGAAGTACGTAGAATTTTGGTGCTTTCTGAATAACCCCTTGTTATATGTGGTTTGTGTTGGCTATAGACCATATAGAAATCTTCGTATTGTTGTATGAATGGTGTGATCTTGTTTTTGTCATATAATGATTTGATTCAGGGAATTTTATGTAGCTGCAAGCGATCATCTGTCCACTGAGTGACTTAACCACACGTCTATGTTTGCGGGGCCCAAGATGACCAATGAATTTCAATCCCTACTTTTCAAGTAGCCAAAGCCAAGGTTCATAAATCTAGCCAGATCCATGCCAATAGGTCGCTGAAGACCTGACATTCCAGGTCGAGTCTCCCAAGCAGGCATGTACTGGCCATAGGGACTACAGGGAGATTCCCGGTGGGCCGATGGCTCAGTGGGCCAGTGTGAATGCTGGTTCACCGCACGGCTTCTACTGCCCTAAATGGGTGAAGCCTCATATTAGAGGCCATCGTGCCGGTGAGACCCGTTGCGCATCCAGCTCACCGTAAGACATGGTGCACACTCAACCTCAGTGCCGTTGTGTTGCTTTACCCAATCGCTCTGCAGCAACTCCAGTATCTGTAGAGTGATTGGTTGAGCGATCCAGTTGGTTTATATACTATTTTTGCGTGTGTTTGTATAATTGAAGTGGGCCGGTCTAGATGAAGCTGATTTATTTTTTGTCCCAGTCCAGCACGGCTCCCAAGTCTCATAATCTTCAATGTGTGAGAACATCAATTAACTAAATAACATCCGTCAGTATCGTGAAAGCCTCGGTATGATGGGCGGTGTGACAGAACACGCTGTTCTTGTGCGATTTGGAGGGGGATGTGCGCTAGCCTCCTGCCCAGAGACTATGGCCCGTGAAAGAGACTATTTGGGAGCTGGTGGACCTTTTAAATATATTTTGGTTTTCACTGTTTTATAGATATGCCAGTTAACTAAAGATTTCTGATGTCTGTGTGTTATTCCCTGTATAGTGTAGAGCTCTGTATTAGTACCTGCTATTGTGTAAATTCTCTCAGTAAGAAATTCCTTTTGTTTACGTGCTTTCTCCTTCCCCCATTCTCCATTGTTTGAAGGCCCTGGGTAGTTATCTGATCTGTGATGTTGTCTGTTTGATTGTATGCAAATGTGATGGTCCTTGACTCTATCTGTCCCCTCTGTGAATAAACAGTCAGTTCTATTCTGACCAAGCTTGAAGTCACGACTCATGTTTTGGAGGACCAGGAATCTTCTGCCCGCTGTTCCAAGGAAAGGCTCCAGGTCTACAGCTTCGGCTTATTCCTGGGGGTGCTAGCCAGGCTCTCTACATACACCGGGCCTTGAGCTGTGGCTAAGGTACAAAAGAAAGGTGTTGGAGTCACGAGGAGAAACTGGGTGTCCAGCGAGGAAGCCGCATTTGGCAGATGTGACCCTGTCCGGGCACAGAGATCTGTTACAGGCGGCTGGTTCTCCGAGGGGGAGATCGAGCTCAGCAAGCACTTCTAAACCAACTAGAGTTTCGAGGCTTATTATTACTAATCTTTATTTATAAAGCGCCAGCATATTCTGCAGCGCTTTACAATGGCCACAGTATAGACAGGGTTACTTCTCCCACCAGCAGTCTTTCATGCCTTCACCAGGCCTTAGCCAAAGCTTAAGGGTGGGTACGATAAAGATCAGTCATAACATTCCCCAGATATGAGGCAGTACTCGTTACAGGGGTAAAACAGACAGACTTTAATGAAACATAAAAGCAAATACTGTATATACAGTGCAAGGAAGGACCTGGAGACCAATGGAAGATGACACCCTGACACCATACTCTTCTTCTGGTAATCCACAGCCCCCAGCTATAAACCAATACATTGTTTGAACATGAAACAATAGAACGCCATGAAATCACAGCATGAGCATCAGACTATATGAATTGGTTAGAAAATAGATAACAAATAGCACAAACACACAACAGTCGGATAGAGCGGCACTGTCTGGCAAACAAAGACCGCTCAAACCTGTCAGAGCTGTAGAACATATTCAGTATAGAGAGGGGAGGTTTGGAAACACAGTAATGATAGTAGCAGTAATAACAGTATCAAAAACAAAGGCAATAACGATTATTAACAATAACAATATTCACACATAACAGAGACACCCTGTACCATGTAGGCACAGGGTGACTTGGACATAGGAGAGGGTGGAGGGACAATATGACATATAAAACCCAGCAGAACCCACAGTTCCACACCTCCAAAAAGCAATCTTGGCTCCAGATACCCCCAGTTCCAAGTGACTTCCGTCACAGCGTGGTGTTTATATATGGTAGAAGAATGTCCCTATTTATTTATTTTGCATTCAGCAGTGATTTCATTCATTAGAAATGTCGGATATAATCTCTGCACGTGAATACAACACGTTATATATATATTGGACTTCTCAGCCAAGCCTCCAATATGTCTATATAACTTACTGGACCTATCTCGGCAGTTGCCTCCATTATATCAGAGATTATTATTTCATAAGAAATCCACACGAGACACAAATCAATCGTTTATATTTCTTAGAAATTCTCCTAAATTCTTTTAATTGTCTGTGTTTTGCTTTGAAAAATACAATAATCAATAATCGGATAAAAATATATATATATTTATTACGTATACAAAAAAGTTTCAAATCTCATATCATAAACAAAAATTTATAAACCACAATCCATCAGCATATAAAAACTAGCTTCATAATCTATGTATCTCCGGTTAGTAACTGCATATATGATTAATATCATTTACCTTATCCGTTAGTAACTAATACACAAATGGTTAATAAACATTTCTGGTTAATACAACATGCATTTCCCAGCAAACAATGTTTAACCAGCCAGCTCTTATAGATATATATTTATATCTCTCTATACTACATGGATCAACAAAAGATGAGCTAATTTAAAAGGATAAGTAATAAAACTTATTTAGTGAATCCTCCCCTAATCTCGAGAATTAAACTTCTAATCTTTTGCTTTTTATTTTGTAGTTATATAATTCCTTGCTTATTAATTTTAATCACAGTAATTTCCAAATTCAATATATATATTGGTATCAATCTTACAACATTTCTTTTTAGGAATAAATCCTTATGTCCACTTCTTCATATTTCTATCTGCAGAATAGAAATACTTAGAATTTTTGGAGCTACCCAGAATCTGAGAAGTCTCAGTCTACGTTGCAAGAATATCTACAAATATATATAATTACATTAATTCCTTAATTTCATACATTACCTGTCCAATCTGGATTTTAATAAGTCTTGGAATTTTCTATGTGATGCTTTGTTTTGGAATATGTGAAGATTATCGATATCAGATAATCAATGCATATGAGTTAGAGATTTGGTGAGAATCTTGATTGCCTCATGTCCTGGGATCTGCCTGCATCTCTGAATGTTGGAATCTCGGACTCTCAGAGTGTCATCATGTGTACTGGACGTCTGAATGCATTGCGGTGTGAGTCTGAATGCTGGAATCTCGGACTGATTTGCAAATAACATTGATGCTTATTATAGTCAATTTGACGTCACTGGCAATATTATTGGTATATCAAATATAATATTTACTATCCTCTAGAGGGCAGTATTGCACTTCTTAATTAATTCCACTATTTCTTTTTAATATTCTTATCTCGGGTCAAAGTTCAATCTGACGTAACAAAGAACCTCTCTCTCAGTCACTAGACACTGTGTCTCTACCTATCATATCTAATTTATATCCCTACTCCCTTTTGGTTACTTATTGAATCTTTATCAGCTGGATTCTTTTCCAGTTAACTCAACAAAATCTTTTCTTTAGTAAATTTTATTATTTACCAATTATATACTTTCTACAATATTTATTGGAGTATACATTTCCTACTGTAAATATAATAAAATATACCTTGATTATAAACATATATTTTGTGAATATATCTCTATATTACAGAGATATTAACTCTTAGGCTGGGGTCAGACGAGCGTGATTTCTACGGACTGTACATCCGTGCAGTACGGACATCGTCAGTACGGATGACGCAGTAGTGGTCACACAGTCCGTTTTTTCACTGAAGTTATTTTTTAACGGATGTAGGAGGGGGAAAATAAATTACAATGAAAAAACATTCTGTCCGTCAAAAATGCTGGACGTATAAATGCAGTCCGTCTGACCTCGCTCCATCACTCACACACAAAGCTATGCAGACATTGTGGACGTGGCGCACTCCGCACGTCCGTTCTAGCAGTATTACGTTCTTGCCTAACCTGCGTCCGTTTGCCGCGGCCGTTGTGCGTCCGCAGTTCAGTGCCGACGTACTTCATGTGTCAGGCTCCAATGGACTTACTTTCATGCTATCACGGACGTACTTTTAGGCGCAATCACGGACGTGAACACTACGCTCGTCTGACCCCAGCCTTATTCCTATACCCAAAAGACAAAATATCTTTTGTTTTAAAAACTTAAGACAGGCCAATAAATTTAATTATAACACGTCTTAGCACTTAACTCTAGCATTATCACACAAAAACATTCTAGGTTCCTTCATGTCTGGCACTTCTAAAAAAAATATAAAAGACTTCACCCAGGAATGAACTCTGTAAAAAAAATCTCGTTCATTTCTAAACCTAGAGAAAACTGAAAGAAAAGACTGTCTTTAAAAACAAAATGGCTACAGACATCCATTTTAATTTTTCCTTTCTGTAATATACCCGACAGAAATAACGAACAGAATTTTGCAAAAGGTCAGTAACTGCTGACCTCAGCTTTGCATGGTATATACTTCAGTATGGGAAGCGCCTTTGGGCTGTCCAACGATGCTTGCTAATCCAAATTTTGGATAGGCAAATGAGGAACAGCATGCATCCTGTTTCGTCACCTGGATCCGGATGTGAAATGGCGCAGTTATGAGTGACCATGCGTAAGAAGGCAGGAGCAGAGGAAACCTCATTGCCTTCTCTTGGACCAACGGCAGTAGATGATGTGTGAAAGGCTGACCTTGATGGATGCACGGCTTTTTTTCAGCCTATGTTGCCTACTTTATGACCCATTTAGTGTTTCTTGAATAAGTGTCCTACAAGAGAAAATGTCCTCAAATTTGACATGTAGAATTTCCACGTTGCCTTTGTTACGTCCCTTTGCTCCCCAAATTCACATGAGCTGTAATCGTAAGTTTGGTGAATCAGGATTTTTGGAGAACTGACTTCTAATTTTTGGCCATGTTGGCTAAACTGGAAAAGTTTCATTTCTATATTTCCGTCATAGAACATCTTTCTTCTAAAGCTGGGGTACTCAACCTTGGCCCTCCAGATGTTTTGGAACTACATCTCTAGTGATGCTCAGCCAGTCATTAGGTCAACAGAGCTTTGTGGAAAATGTATTTCTAGAACATTTGGAGGGCTGAGGTTGAGTACCCCTTTACAAAAGTATACAATTCCGTTATGTGAATAAACTCCTTTGTAGCTGGGAGTCAACGCAAGGGGTGACTTGGTCCTACTTCTCATTCCATAAGGCTAGGGTCAGACGAGAGCAGTGCGAACGCGCGTGCAGGCGCACTTAATCACGGCCGCACTAGCAGCAAGTGCCAGGCAATGACGGCCAATATACGAAGTACGGTCGCACAAAAGTCCGGCTGCGCAACGCAAGTGGAAAACGAACGCATTTTTTCGAGAACGTTAAACTGCTAGTACTGACGTACAGAGTGCGCTGCGCCCGCTAGCGGCGTGTGTGCGTGAATTGGAGATGTCAGACACTGCTAATGTCCGGCCAACATAACGTCCAGATGCACAAAGTGTTTTATTGATGATCCGTACAAAATCACGAACGCAAATGCGCATCGTATGACCGCTATCGCGTACTCCGTGAAAAAATGCGTCCATTCGTTCGAACGCACTTTTTCACAGACAACGCGAAAATGCGTTCGTCTGACCCTATCCTTAAAAGGGAACAACGTACTAGTTGCTTGTAGAGCATTGGCTCGGCACTGGAATCAACCATGTCTTCAATCATTTATGGAGCTGCATGATATGTTCACAGATGTTCGCACAATGGAGCCGCTTCCTGCGTCATTTCATGAAACTCCCCATAACTATCCTCCGATTTGGGTTCCAAGGCTTGGACACCTGACCCAGCCTGGAATGGTCATTACCTGGCTCCCAACCCTCCCCTCCTTTTTTTTCTTCTGCGATGACTTTTGTGTTTGATCTTATCAGTCTAATGATTATCTGCCAAGTCGCAGAATTCTCTGGTTGAACGATGTTCAGTGTTTTCACGGTTATTTCATATGCACTTTGGCTTACATGTTGTATTTTTATGACTCTTGTCTTCTGCAGAGAACCCCGCATTGTTTTCCGCATACTGTCATTAAAAAAAGAACTCCAATTAAGGGGGGCATCATCGGAAATCTGCAATTTTTTGGGCCAACCTTTTCAAGCCGAATGAATATCAGCGTTGGTTAAATGTTCAGATTCAGAAAATTTGGCCTGACGTTTTAATTTCCCGTGCAGTTCTCTGGGGTTGCCAGGTCGGCCATGTTTTTCTGGATACATATAATTTATTCATGCTGATGGGCAGTGCATGAAAAATGCCACCCCCGCGGCATGCAGTATCCATAAGCTGCGGGTAAAAAAAAAATCAAATAAACGAACCCCAGGTGACCTGCCGCGATTCCTTCCGCAACATATGAATTATACATGTTGCAGGGCAGCATTTTTCCCTGTGGTTCACTCTGCATGAAATATTAATACGTGTCCGGGAAAACATGGCCGACCTGGCAACCCTCCACTATCAGTTCACCGTTCCACTGTGTAACCCTTTGCACGGCAACATTCTTTATTACAAATAAAATCTTATGGTTGATGAGGACTATGCTGCTCCTCAGGCAATGAGCTGAGAGGATCAAGACCGCACACTGTTTCTTTTCACTTATGTATACTGTCAGAGGGCCGGCAAATGACTGCCTGGGGGGGGGGGGAATTACTAGCAAACAGCCTTTTTGCAACCCCCCAAAAAATAACATTAAAGCACATCTCACACCTTTTTGTATAGTCACCAGCTTTTCCAATAGCATTATACTGTGATATGGTGATGGGAATCCTTTGGGATGGCGTTGCCAGGTCGGCCATGTTTTTCTGGACACACATTACTATTTCATGCAGGGGAAGAGCACAGGGAAAAGTGCTGCCCTGCAACATGTGTAAGTCATATGCTGCATGAAGGAAATCCAAGCAGCGTCGCATGATATTCAAGTTTGATTTCTTACCTACTGCATATGGATTACACATGCGGCAGGGCAGCATTATTCATGCACTGCCTATCCCCATGAATAAATTATATGGTCCAGGAAAACATGGCCGATCTGGCAACCCTAGATGGTGTGTGTATACTTCCTTATGTTTTTAATGGAGGGGTGGGGTATCTAAGCCCTGGAGGGCAATGTGTGGGTTTTCTTTTATTACTTGGTTCTTGCTGCAGGTTTCTCCCACCTGTCGGTCAGGGAAATCAATGTTTCCTGCATGGGAGAAAGGGAGAGAGCAAAGTGAAGCTCTGAGGCTGGCAGCTTGAAGACCAAGGTTGGAAAAGGTTTCCATTAATTGTTTTTTTTCTGTTCTCCTGAAGTAAAAAGGGACATTTTTGTGTTTAGTTAGAGCTCGTACGTTTATTTACGGTTTATAGTTTGTGTGATTGCTAAACACGGCTGCAATAAGCCATGAAGTGTAGGACCATTTTAGGGTTGCCAGGCCGACCATGTTTTCCTGGACGCATATATATCCTGTTACTGGGCAGTGCATGAAAAACACCACCATCGCAGCATGTAGAATCCATAGGCTGCAGGTAAGAAGTCAGAGGAACCCCAGGTGACCTGCCTTGATTTCCTTCCTGCAGCATATTAATTATACATGTTGCAGGGCAGCACCTGTCCTTATGCTCTCTTCTGCATGATATAGTAGCATACGTCCAGGAAAACATGGCCGACATGGCAACCCTAGACGTGACTGCCCTAGAGCAGTGGTTCCCAACCGATATATCCGACGCACAGCACAGGTGATGTAATTTGCTGCTCAGTGATTGCAGGATTCAGTCTGCTTTTCCCCAAGGTGATCTGCAAAACCTGGCCTGTTGGGGGTACTTGAGGACCGCGGTTGCGAACCACTGCCCTAGAGGACGAGTTATGGTGGCGGAAACAGTGCATGATCACGATATATAATCTGTAATAAGGATATTTAATTCATATCATTATATTTGTCCTTTTTTCCACAAAGTTCTATACACTAGAGTTAAAAATGTCCTAATGAATATTTGGTGCTTGTATAATCCCTATACCTGCCTACTAGGGAGTAAATTAGCGCCAAGGCAGCCTTTTTCCTGCAGTGCTGTGTGTACAGACAGCCCCACGCACCCCATACTGTATTTAATTAGGAACGGTGCTATGAATGTGTGGCTCAAAGACCCTTTATGCTACAGGTCCAGGGTGCAAGTGCCCCCCTGCCACCCTTGCCAGCCCTCCCCTCCATACAGTTAATCTCCTAAATTCTGCAGCTCTTCTGTGTGTAGGAGAGGAGATCAAGAGTGCCTGCAGGTCTTCCCAAACTAGCAGGACCGAAAGCACCATGCGACCTTTAGATAAAGGTCGGAAATCCTATGGGGAGGTCCTGCAGGGTTGGGTAACGAGCCTCCTGAAGAAAATACATTATTGAACTGTAGACACGTGGCATGACCGAGGACCATCCGCTCTCATCCAATGGCGGGCAAATGGCTTAAAAGCGGCTAGCAGAGGAACGGGGGGTTACAAAAATAAATTGTGCTGTGTGCGCTATATCTATCATACCAGATGTGCCAGATATGTTACCCTGAGTGCCGGAGTGACACCTTTTGACATATGGCCGACATAATTATAGTACTGCACATTTTGCAGTGTCCAGAAATTTATATTATCCCATATAATAGATAAAACGGATAAAGGGTACGGTGCGGATATGTGACTTGTGTGTCCTGCGAACACATGACGGCAGACGATGACATGTCTATTTTTGAGATCTGAGTGTCAAGGAGGAATGCTCGCGCACTCCCAGGCAGAAGGAAGCGGCAGTATGAGAAGAATCCGCTTTCCATCTCTCTCCTGCAATGCTTCAGCTTCTGATCGAATTATGTATTTTTCTCGGTAAAAAGAAATCCGATCTATACCGTGGTAATCATTTAGTCGCTTAGAACTCGAAACTAAGGTTACGGCGTACATGGCAGAAAGGAAATAATTGTATGGCGTCCTCTGCCACCACCTCCCCGCGCAGCGATGTCTTTTCACGCACAGTGGCTATCCTTGTATTATCTTAATATTCTCAATTTGACTTTAAATCACGGATACAAATATTACATTTTAAAGGGGTTATTGACAAATCGACCAACTTGACATCGAATTGCGCCGAGCGGTGAATTTCACCACACGGCGCAATTTCGGGTGCACTTCTTTTATTCACTAAAACTGTCAATTCGCCAACTATTGGCAAATTGACAGCGAAAAACGGCACAATTCGGCAAGCTGCGGCGGCAGCAAAATTTTCCCATGCATTAATGGTCTATTCAGAGAACGTCAAACTGCACTGACGTGCCCAGAATTTTGATGTTTCGGCTTGACAGGTTTAAACCGGGGAATCCCATTGGTTTCAATGTAAAAATATTATTATTTAAATTTTTTTTCTTAAAAAAAAGTTTGTTCTTTTGCTTTATGGCAAAAAGCCTTTTTTTATTCAATTTTTTTATCACCGTTTTGTAATTTTTTGATATTTTCTTTTAAAATTCTCTAACAGAACTTTCTATTTTTCAAAGGATCTTTTTTTTATTATTTAGACACATTTTTATGCGTTGTTATTATTGGTTTAAACCCCTTTTAGGCTAGGGTCAGACGAGCGTGATTTCTACGGACTGTACGTCCGTGCACACGGACGTACGTTAGTACGGAAGACGCAGTAGTGGCCACACAGTCCGTTTTTTTCACTGACGTATACTTTGATGGATGTAGGAGGGAAAATAAATTAAAAAGCAAAACCATTTTGTCCGTGAAAAATGCTGGACGTATAAATGCAGTCCGTCTGACCACGTTCCATCACTCACACACAAAGCTATGCAGACGTTGCGGACACAGCGCATTTTGTGCGGCCGTTCTAGCGGTTGTACGTTCTTGCCTGCTTTGCGTCCGTGGGCCGCGGCCGTTGTGCGTCCGCAGTTCAGTGCGGACGTACTTCGTGTGTCGGGCTCCGATGGGCTTTCTGTCATGCTATGACGGACGTACTTTTAGGCGCAATCACGGACGTGAACACTACGCTCGTCTGACAGCAGCCTTAGGAGAATAGAAGAGTTCTGTCTTTTTTCTTCAGTTCAGCGGTGTATGGTGTTCTTCGGCGACTCCATCTTCGGTGAGCTGCTGTGCATAGTGAATTCACTGGAGGGTCGGCGAAATGGAATCACCGAAATTTCCTTGAATAACACCACCATTAAATCACGATAAAGAGTGAAGTCTTTTGGAGACCAAACAAGCCGTGCGATTGTCGGGTTGGAAATAGGATTTGGGACGCATCTGAAAAATGCAGATTACAGCACTTTATTGGTAAAGCCTCACTCGGAAGGATGTACTTTTTATAGGCATCTCTAAAGCAACTGTTAATCTGACAAACCTAAACAAGCCCAGTGAGGTGACAACCGTACACTCTACGCGCAGCCGGTCAGGATGGTCTCTCCCTGTTGGGTTGCCCGTACTTTGCTTACGCTGCATTTTCATTCAGCTTGCTATCTGTGAAGGATTAGAACCTGAGTGAGTGAAATTAAACACCGGCCAGGATACTGTTCTACATAATAAGGTTATCGGTGCAATCTGTGTTTGCGGAATAGAAAATAGCTCAGGGTGAACAATTCCTGCATGAGACCACAATATAAATATGCCCGGGCTAAGCCAGTGTATTTGAGATCTGAGGCTGTAGGTTTGCACCGGATGTGATAGGCGGCATCAATACGTTGTATATAGATACAATACAGATCCAATTATTACTTGTTACAAAAACAAAATCTTGTTATGGGAAAAAAATTGATTTTGTTACTTTGTAGGTCTTTTTGGTTTTTGTTTTACATTCAGAAATATTTTCCTTTTATATTATTATCCTTTATTTATATAGCGTCACATATTCCGCAGCCCTTTACAGGATCAATGTACAAGGGGTTGATACATTGGAATACCACACATGGATGATACGGCCTGATTCAGGGGGACCCTGTTCCCAAGGGAACCTACAATCTATGAGATGTACAAGTATTTTGTGAGGTAGGGGCGTCCATATTGTTAGGTGTTTTGCCCAAGGACACTCGCTGGTGGCATCTTCTGAGTGGGATCGAGTCGGTTTTCCATGATTTGTAGAGCAGCGACCTGGTGGTTGGGTTGAAAGCGCATCTCATAAAGTCGAAACCTCTCCACAGTTGTATTGGAGGGATGTGCTGCATGGTATTTTGACCCACTTCTCCACGGTCGATGGGTAGAGACATTACCACTGGACTCCACAGCCGATATTGTGTGGTAGGCAAGAATGTACCGTTAGGCAAGACACCTAAGGACACTTACTAGAGAGGTGCTCTGGCCGGGATTCCAACTTGGGTCTCCACGGTTATAGAGCAGTGATGTTACCTTTACTCCATGAAGCCAGGGCCGGTGCTAGACTAATTTGTGCCCTAGGCAAGACCAGCTTTTTGCCCCCCCCCCCCAAGCCAGAAAAAAATTCAACTGTTGAAATGCGGGGAGAAAACGCACGCACACACACACCGCACACGGTCATTCGGTCCTCTGCTGGTCGGGCCCAAGATCAGTCTGTGCCTCTTTCTTTCCTCTGCCGTTTGTGCCTCTTTCTCTTTCTTTTGCCTTTTTTTTCCTCTGCCTCTTTCTTCTCTTCGCCTTCTCTTCTTTCTTCTCTCTTTTCCTTCTCTTTCTTTTCCACTTTTCTTTCTTTCTTTCGTCTGCCTATTTTTTTCTTTCGTCTGCCTCTTGTGGCACCCACACGTCATCTGGTGGCGCCTGTGTGTCACCATAAGACGCCCATCTTCTGCGCTTTGCGAGGGGTCCACTTTGTGAGCCGCCACTGCCGGCTACATAAATGAGGAAGGGGTACAATAATGGAACCTGGGTTGGGGCCAGCTGCGCCCCTAGGTGGCAGTGCGCCCTAGGCAGTTGCCTAGCTTGCCAAGTGGAAGCATGGGCCCTGCATCCAGTAAATTAAAAATCCTTGACTAAATGAGATGGATTATATTTTATTATTTTACTGGGAATGAGCCTAGTCTAAAGTGGACGTTCCATCCAAAGTAAAAATGTTAAAACTCCGATTTACTTCTTCCTCTTTGTAGCGATGAAGAAAAACATTCCATGATCACGTATTTACAGGAAAGCTCTTACAAAATAATTCCCTTTTTTGCCCTTAAATAATCAGCCAGATGCTGCTGACAGCCTCAGCCCAATTATTATTATTTTTCTTTTTGGTGATTTTACTCACCATTTGTCCCTCGCTGCACACAGCTCCTCCTCTTTATTAGGGATGAGCCGAACACTCCCCGACTTCGGTTCGAAGCCGAACCCGAACTTTCCAAATGTTCTGGTCCGAACCCGAACCCGAACTCGGACCCCATACAAGTCAATAAGGCTGAAAATTCGGTTTTTAGAGTGCCCTCCAAGAGGGCATATATGCTAGATATTTGCCATAAAAAGTGTATGGGGGTCTGGGTAGTGCCCTGGGGGACAGGAAACAAGGACAAAAAGTAAAAAAAAAAACGTTTTTAAAGGGACAGTGAGTTTTCCATGAAATAAGGGTTAAAAGTAAAAACGAAAAATTCCTTCAAATATCGTGCCTAGGAGGTCCCCATAACCTGCCCGTGAAGTGGCGGATTTCTAGGATGTATAGAAATATGTAAAAACCAAAAAATGACATTTCAAATGACGGTAAATGCTTTTCCTTTAATCTATCCATAAACAACTGCTTGGGGCGGCAGCCTGTATGAAAAGAGGAGACATTTTCAGACACGCAGAAAAAGTTTACTGATTTTTTGGCGGGGAAAAGCAGGAGAATGACTGGAGAATGGAAAATTCTAGGTCAAAATAGGTCTCCCATTTAGGCTAGGGTCAGACTAGCGAATTTTTAACATGCGTTTAGGTGCACTTAATCACGGCCGCACTAGCAGCAAATGACAGCCAATATACGAAGTACGGTCGCACGAAAGTCCGGCCGCGCAACGCAAGTGGAAAATGAACGCATTTTTTCGAGAATGCAGAACCGCTAGTACGGACGTACAGAGTGCGCTGCTTCCACTAGCGGCGTGTGTGCGTGATTTGGAGACGTCAGACCCTGCTCATGTCCGGCCAACATTACGTCCAGACACCCAAAGTTTCCTGGTTTGGATCCGTAAAAAATCACGCACAAAAATGCGCATCGTATGACCGTTTTCGCGCATTCCGTGAAAAAATAAGGCAATGCGTTCGGATGCACTTTTTGACGGTCACTGTGAAATGCGTTAGTCTGACCCTAGCCTTATCTCACTTTCCAAATCAGCTATTTGGTCCAGATTGTTCTCTTTTCCTGCCATTCTCCTGGTTTTCACCTTTCTCTGAACAACCCTGAGAGAGAGGTGAAAGCCAGGAGAACTGGCAGGAGAAGAGAACAATCTAGACCAAATAGCCAATTTGGAAAGGGAGTTAAATGGGAGAATTTTTCTGGTTTGGCTATTTTGACCTAGAATTTTCACTTCTCCAGTTATTCTCCTGCTTTTCACCGCTCTCTGAATAACCCTGTGAATGTTTAATCCCGAGGTGAAAAATAACATTGCTTAAGGCTGGGGTCAGACGAGCGCAGTTATCACGTCCGTGTTGTCGCACATTTGTACATCCGTGGCAGCATAGCATTCTGACCAATGGAGCCCCACACACGAAGTATGTCCGCACGGAAGTATGGCAGACGCAGCAAACAGACGCAGGTTAGGCAAGAACGTAATACTGCTAGAACGGACGTGCGGAGTGCGCCACGTCCGCAACGTCCGTGTAGCTTTGTATGTGAGTGATGAAACGAGGTCAGATGGACTGCATTTATACGTCCAGCGTTTTTGACGGACAGAATGTTTTTTCATTTTAATTTATTTTCCCTGCTACATCAGTCAAAAAATACGCTCATCTGACCCTAGCCTTAGATGTTATTTTGAATTTTTTTCAAACACAAGTTAACCACTTGGCTGCTATGGACGCGCTCAGCGCGTCCAGCCAAGTGGTTCTCCTGTGCTATGGACGCGCTGAGCGCGTCCATGCACAGGATGCAGCAATCCGCCGGATTCCGGCGGATTGCTGCGCCCCCCGGTGCGGGCTGACATCTTGGATGTCAGCCCAGCACTCCGGGACCCCGGCGGAGCAATTAGATGTCATTGCGGTGGCGCGATGACATCTAATTCAGGTGCCCCCCGCATGTGCGGAGGAAGCGCCTAAAAGGGAGGGGGGAGGTCCTTTGGACCTGTCTCCCTCCCGATCGCCGGGGGGCAGAGGGTTAATCCAGGCACCGTTTGGAAGGGCACAGCCTGCCCTTCCAAACGGTGGCTGTGATTAACCCCTGGGGAGCTGGATCACGAATCGGCGCTGAAAAGCGCCGTATTGTGATCCTCTCCTGGAGCTGGCCAAGCCTCCAGGAACTCCCCCTGAGGACTGGCGTCATCGTGCATAGAGTTAACCCCTAGCTGCCACCAATGGTGGAGATAGGGGGTTCATTGGAACCCCCTATCTCCCGATCCGTGGCAGCTAGGGGTTAATGTTTGATATTGTTGGATCAGCCAGAGCATGGCCTTTCCAAGGATACCAAACATGAGCATGAAAAATGTTTTTTTTAAAAAAAATAATAATAATAAATAAAAAAATATTTGTTTTCTTAATGCAGCAATATTGTTCCCATTTAAATTATAATGTGAACAATAATGCTGCACTAACGATTTTTGTATGTGGTGCGTTTGTTAAAAAAAGCAAAATGTTCCCCAAAAAAAATGTAACGAGACCCCATTTCTAATTTTTTTTAACAAGCGCACCCCATACAAAATATAACCGCAAACGATCGCATGTTAAAATGTGAAAAAAAACACTTTACACATAATAAATTATTGAAAATTCAAATTTTATTGCATTTTTGTTATAATATACAGACATGACATAACGTATACATATAATAATGACATATTATGAATCTGCCAAGTCTGCCGGAAAGAACGATATATAATATGTCTGGGTCATATATCAAAATATGGCTACAAAACGCGGTTAATCATGATGAGCGAAAGCGGTAAAAATTACCTCAGCACAGAGGTGTGAAAAGCCTCAGCAGCGAAAGGGTTAAATGCAGCATATTAGGATGTTTTAGGGAAATTAATTCTCAAATCTCAATCAGAAGCAGACACCACCCCACCCTCAGTATGTTGTACAATGTATCAAATTGATTACCAGACTAAAAACACCTGGTGTTAAGCCCGTTTGTGAACAGAGGTCATTTAGAGTTGATAATCTTTCCACGTACACATTAGTTTTTTTTTTGTAATTCTTTATTTATAGAATTATAAAACAGTCTCACGTACTCAAACGAGGATATGACCCCACTGGGCCTGCAAAACAAGTAACCAAATACAAAACAATATCACGTGTGTTACCTAGGTACAAGATGGCAAAAGAGAGGAATCTGGACCACTCAGAAAAACAAAAATACCTGAAGCGAGATAAAAATAAAAAAAATAAAAAAGGAAGGGGGAGGGGAAGAGGGTGTGTGGGAGGGGGACAGGGAGGGAGTGAGTAAGATGAGGGGAAGTTAAGAAGGGAACTCCTCACATCCGTGGCCCCAAAACGTAAGCATGAAGGGTATATAATAAGGTTAATCCGTAACTCCAGATGCACGGGGAAACAACAGCAAAAACAAGCCAGAAGTCCATATCAAATATAAAATAAGGGGAAAGGACAACATGTGGAGGAACTGTCCAAACATTGAAAAGCACTTAAGACAAGGATTGTCCAGAGCGTAAAAAATAAAGGTAGTGACATGTCTCAACCCGGCCGGGCTTCTGATGGGCTTAGTGAGACGCCCGCAGCCGCGAGGTCAGCCCAGGCTGAGTCGGGATCAGTAACCGTATACGGCATATTATTGTGGGTCACCACTAAAGAGCCTGCCAGGCCCCAGCGATACCGAATCCCCTTACTGCGGAGAACAGTCGTCACGTCACGGAACCTCCGGCGGGCCATCAAGGTCAAAAACGGCAGGTCATGGTATAATGCTAAAGTTGTTCCTTCAAATAGCACGGGATCTCGGGCGCCGGGGGAAGACATAAGCTTCACCTTCAGGGCAACGTCTCGGAAAACAACCACCACGTCCCCAGGAACCCCTCTGGGTGCTGCCGCCGCCTTCCGGACCCTAAACGCCGCTCCAACTTGCTCGGGTGTCGTAGAGGGCAGACCTGAGACCTGAAGCGCCAGTCGTTCCACGTAGGGCAGCAAGTCATTAGCTAATACTGAGGTTGGGATGCCTCTGACCCGGACGTTTCGGCGTCGGTGACGAGACTCCAAAGTTTCCACCGAACGAGTTAGGGTTTCCACCTGGGAGCGGAGGACGGTTAGCTGGTCAGAAAGGTGAGACTGCTCCTGAGCTACCCCATCAGTCTTCCCTCTCACCTCCGTTACTTGCGCTCGGAGCACCTCCACCTCCGCTCGTACTGCCGCCACCTCCGGTCTCCACATGCCTCTTATTTCCTCCAGAATCCGACGGAGGTCCCCCTTCGTAGAGGGGAGATCGTCATCCTCCTCCGCAATCTGAGTAACACTGCCAGGTCCAGGAGGTCCCACCAATGTTCCCGGTTCCCGGGTCCCTGTGGCGGAGCCGTCACCCATCGAGGTCTCGCTACATGCGGCGGAGAGTAGCTGCTCTTCTGCCGAGTCTCCGTCTGAGGAATCATGCTGGGCCGCCAAGACCTTCGAAGACGCCGCTAACGCGGCCTTCCGTTTTTTTTGCGCTCTCTTTTTGGCGGCCGAAGTAGGAGGGAGCGATCCCAGTGACTGAGATGGCGGTGTAAGTCAGGACATGCCCAATCCATCTCCCGTGGGCCAGGAGGGGTCCTCGTCCCCCATGGAGTCATAGCCGGACAGGAAAGAAAGGGAGGCCGGCGCCTTCCGGGAGACAGGTCCTCCAGCCATCGATTCCCTTATGTCCCTTTGGCCAGGGCCACCAGTCCGGTGAGGGCGGTGGGGTATTTTCTTACCCATGTGAGCAGCAGAAAGACACCGGAAAACACCACCAAATCCCACAATCGCTTCTGGTAAGGTCAGGTAAAATAGGCCCGAAGTATAGGCCCCAACTCTCCGTGTCAAAGATTTCCCCACCGGGTGCACAGAAATGTCCACCCGGGCTTACTAGGCAGTCCGGTAACAGGGGGGAGCAATCCTGAAGCAATACGAGTGGAAAAAATAGCGAAAAGTCAGTAATTAAGCAGGAGCTCTGCAACATGCGTCCACTCGCTAACACAGCTAGCCACGCCCCCCACACATTAGTTTTTAATTCAATATCTAATAAACCATTGCTTATAATATTCTTCAGTAAAGAGTCTCTTTATTTCTAGATTCTTTTAGTATTTTTTTTAAGCATTTTCTATACTTTTTTCAAAATTTCTTTTTTTTTTCGAACTCGAACCGAACAGACCCAAAAAGTTCGAAATTCGCGAACTTTCGAACTGCCAAAGTTCGGGTCGAACTCCGAACCGTCCGAACCCAAACAGCTCATCCCTACTCTTTACCACAGTGTGTCCTGAACCCAGAAGTCCCTGAGGTTTTTCTGCACAATTTTCGCTCCTGTGCAACTTGCGTAGCCTCGTAGCTGCAAATTGTGCACCACTACATGACTTGTATACGTTATGTAGAAGAGTCCTGCGCAGAGAGATGGATCAGAGCTATGTATGTGCAGATCTCCTCCACTTCACCCAGTGTATTCTATGTGACCTCTCCTAATCCCAAATATAATTTGTGCAGATCAGGGGTCTAGTTGTAAAAAACTGGAAAAAAAAAAGTGAGTGGGGACTGCAAGATTTCTACTTTCCAATCAACATCATTTTGGTCCAAAGTCCAACCACTAAGTATGGCGACTTAAACTAGGAGTATAATCCATCGACATTATAGTCGACTAATAAAAACTAGACTAAAATGTTAGGAAGGGGCTATTAGGTGAGATCCAATCAGAACTCATTTTAGTTAAGAGAGAAACTCTACATTTAATAAATAAAACATCTTGTGACATTTAACACCTTTTTAATGCAGGATTTAGTGTTCTCAATGTAGATAAATTGAATCCTATGAGATCTCACTTCTTGCCACCCTATATTTTATAAAGAAACTACAAGGAGCAGCCCCCCCAAAGTCACTGTAACAAAAAGTTCAAAAACATTTACTGTAATATTACAGCAGCCAGGAAGAGGGCAGAATACAGGGAGAGCTGTGGGGTCACTCACTGCTCTCCCTGTATGGGGATACAATTCAGAGGGTTGTAATGAGTGAAAATCCCTGTACAGTACAGATACAAGGTGTTGCTGTAATTGCCATACACAGACATTATGCAGCACATACAGATACAAGGTGTTGCTGTATTTGCCATACACGGGCATTATGCAGCACATACAGATACAAGGTGTTGCTGTAATTGCCACACACAGGCATTATGCAGCACATACAGATACAAGGTGTTGCTGTAATTGCCATACACAGGCATTATGCAGCACATACAGATACAAGGTGTTGCTGTAATTGCCACACACAGGCATTATGAAGCACATACAGATACAAGGTGTTGCTGTAATTGCCATACACAGGCATTATGCAGCACCTACAGATACAAGGTGTTGCTGTAATTGCCATACACAGGCATTATGCAGCACATACAGATACAAGGTGTGGCTGTAATTGCCATACACAGGCATTATGCAACACATACAGATACTGCATTGCTAATAATCTCATTATGATCACCACAAACCCCCATAAGCAGGAGATCTCACCATGTTATCTGTCTGCAGCACATTTACTGCATCTGACATAAATGTCTGCCTGTATGATGATAATGCAGACCCTGTGTGACATCTTGAAAGATAAAGGGATGCGTTCTAGAGTTTAGAACCTTTCATCCCAGTAATATTTTTATTTAGTAAGCTATTAAATGGTCTGTGTTTATTGTAAATCAACATTTGTTGCTGAATCAACCCTTCTAAAAAAATATGGAGACGCATTTGTAATCCGAATAATATTAACATTATTTTCTCTCAATTTTTTTAGGATGATGAAGTTGTCCTTCAGTGTGTCGCCAATATTCACAAGGAACAGAGAAAATTCTGCTTGGCGGCTGAGGGACTTGGGAATCGGTTGTGCTTCTTGGAACCAACTTCAGAAGCTAAAGTAAGAATGACATATTGTTTTTATACTTTGCTATATCGAAGATATTCAGGGGGCGGAGTTAAGACTGAATTAGAATGCGTTTAGTATCCGACAGATGTAATTTATGATGCATTTAACTTTGCAAATTCCACCGCCATTGACTTATTTTTTGGAAAGTGGCTTCCCACAAGAGGTGCTAGATTATGATTAAGGTGTAAATGTACCAACTCCATAGATTTTTGTTGTTTCTGTAAGTTAATGGGACAATTTATTCATCCTGAACACATTATAGGTTTTAAAGTAGACAGGAGGCGAGTAGTGCCCTGCCCCTTTGTTGTTCCCTTCCCATCTGCCCCGATCTGGCAGAAATTGCAGGGTGAAGTGGAGAAGTTTCCTCCACCTCGCCCAGTGTCACCAGCTGCTGGGATTTTTTTATTTCCTGGCTGCCGGTCACTAGTGATGTCAGCATAGGGAAAGCCTGTGACATCACCACCATCTGTGAGACCATCCACTGTGATGAGCAGTCTCAAAGAGGCAGCCAATGGATTGGATCTGTGCATGCATGCAGCTCTGTTCAACGCTTTGCTCAGGAACTGAAGTGGAATCAGGCTGGAAGCTGGCTGCCATTATAAGCCAGGCGGCCATCTTGTTCAGAATAATGGTTCATTTGAACATAACTAGGTAGGTTTTAGCTGAAACTAGAATGAAGCATACATAGAAATTTAGGAATGTGTTAGATTAGCAGAAAAGCAATTAAAGCCCTGAGAAAGATCTTTGCTGTTCCTGGCACGAAGGGACAGAATGAGGAATGGATACACCAAGGTCATAGAGGCCCGCTGAGAGACAAAGGGAAGCATAGAAGATAGACCAGGTGTTAGCCGCAACAAATAAGTACAGGCGTTAGGGAGGCGAGCATAGCCCGGACTGAATGTAAGCACTAATCCTGATCTGTCGAAACTAATATGAAGCTTGTCAATTTAATGGAATGTCTTTGTATTAGACAAAGGGAGGTATTAACCCACGTGGGGTGGGATAGTGTCACCGGGAGGTGGGCTAATTGGGATGTACCTAATTATGTATTTGGGGTATAAGATTTGATGTCACGGTGAGTTGGAGGCTCACTCTTTGCGATTCAATCCTGTGTGAGCATTTGTGTGATGACACAAAGTTTGCCTTTCCTGAAGAGACTCATGTTCAGACAATCCTTGCTCGTGTCAGGTCCGGCCTTGTCCCGAGTGAACCTAGCAGATTCCGGTTACATTTCTTGGGGGCTCGATAGCCGGGATACGAGGCCCTTTGCCAGCATGGCAACGACTGCTGAACACTAGCGGTTGACTGCAGGTGCGAGTGATCCCGCTGGTTGGGCGTCCGTTGAAGGTGAGCTGACATCTGCAGGCACCAAGTAGGATTTCCTGTTCAGTGGACCTCATCTCGTCTCAAACGGACCCCCGGCCCGGGAACACTGGGACACCACCGAGTCCAAGGAAACAGCGAGCAGCACGGCGATAGGTAAAGTGTCTTCTATGTTTGTATGTGTAATGGAGATACCGGTATAAAGGGAAACGTCCAACCGTAGTTTGATAAGGAAACCCGCGGCCACGGTTTCGTTGGCATACCGAACCCGCCGCCGTAAGCACGGACAAGCAAAGGAGCCAGAGTGGCTAGCGCGTGTTTGGACCCAGGGGATCGGATGTTAACTAAAGGGTAGAGTCTGTATGTGAGGGAGAAGGGAGCCAGAAGCCAGAGAAGGGAGTTGCATAGTCGTAGTCAGTGTTTGTAAATAAAGCTTCTGCACGTGAACAAAGGAAAGGAGGAGAGATTTCTGTGACTGTGCTGAGAGCCCTGAGTCAGTGCTAGTGTGTACGTCGTGTAGTGAAGCGGACTCATTGGGGCCAGCGGTAGCTGCAGAGATAGTGGTGCCGGGTGGGTAGATTACCCATAGGCAAATTGGAATTGCAGACGGAAGTGTAGTTATAGAACGGGGTGCACATAGTCACAAGCAGACAAGAGTTAGAGTTCAATTAACGGGGTATAAGGAGCCAAAAGGAGGGACGGTGTGCCCTCGGCTAGTAGAGAGAGTTGAATTGTTTATGTATTGTTTTGTGCTGAAAGTATCTGGTACAGTATGGGTTGTGAATGGTTGCTGAGAGTGCTGTGAGTGATTGTGCGCCTACTCGCCTAGCGAGAAAGCAAACTTGAGAATGGACTCCCAAGGTACGTTTCCGGCTCAGGCGACTGCAGTCCGGCTACTGACGGAGGAAGCGAATCCGATATATATGAACTGTTGGCTGAAGTACCAGACAGTAAATTTCAATTGTTTTTGCTAACAAGTAATATCTGTATCGTAAAAAGGTTACTGCTCTTAAGAGTAACAATGGGTAATGGGTCATCCAAGCCCAACAAGGTGAAGAAGGGTGAGACGCCCTTAGGGTATATGGTGCGGAATTTTGAAGCATTTTGAACCATGATTATGGTGTAGAGTTAACTAAAGGGAAATTAACAGGAATGTGTACAATTGTATGGCTATTGCTAGTTCCAGACTGGCCAGAGCAGGGGTGAATGGACCCGGCGTTAATACAGAGAGTGTATTCCCAGATAACCAGGAGATATAGTCATCCTGAACAATATCTGTATATAGATATATGGAGGTACTGTGCGAGAGATAAAAGCTATTTTGTTATATTAAATAGAACAAAGGAAAAAGTATGCGCTCAAATAAATATAAATATGAAAAATAAGTCTATATATATATATATTTAGTGTTTTAATATACCAGTAAAATAAATAAAGATAATTTACAAATTCTGTGTGTGGATTATGTAATGATCTGCAGGAGTCTCTGAGCCCCCACTTCCCCCTGGGCCAGAAGAAAATGAGATGATCAATAGATCAGATGGTAATCTAGAAGGTTTTAAAAAAAAATAATTACAGTGCTGTATAATTTGTGTATGTAATTCGGACTGATCATTCGGATGTGATATCTGTACTGTTCTGCGTGAGTATGAAGTCAGAGAATGTTATTAATAAATAGTGTGTGCTGTATGATCGAATGATATATGGTAGGATGTTTTTGTCTGATTGTGTTTATAATTGATCTATCAAACTGTTCAATTAAGAGTAAAGTGTGATAAGTAATTAATTTAGAGTGTGTAATGGCTGAGAGGTAGTGAGATTCTCCGTACTTGCCCCCCCCTTGCTAATGGGAGTCGTCCCAGAAGACTGGAAATTAGCAAATGTTGTGCCCATTCACAAGAAGGGTAGTAGGGAGGAATCTGGGAACTATAGGCCAGTTAGTCTTATGTCAGTAGTGGGGAAATTAATGGAAACCATGTTAAAGGAAAGGATTGTTGAACATCTAAAAACACATAGATTACAGGATCAGAAACAACATGGGTTTACCTCAGGGAGATCATGCCAAACTAATCTTATTGATTTTTTTGATTGGGTAACAAAAATAAGACACAGGTGGTGCAGTAGACATTGCTTATTTAGATTTCAGTAAGGCTTTTGATACTGTTCCGCATAGAAGGCTTATCAACAAATTGCAATCTTTGAGCTTGGATTCCAATATTGTTGAATGGATTAGGCAGTGGCTGAGTGACAGGCAACAGAGGGTTGTGGTAAATGGAGTTTATTCGGCGCAAGGTCTTGTTACCAGTGGGGTACCTCAGGGGTCAGTACTTGGACCCATTCTATTTAATATTTTTATTAGTGATATTGCAGAAGGTATTAATGGAAAAGTATGTCTTTTTGCTGTTGACACAAAGATTTGCAACAGGGTTGACGTTCCTGGAGGGATCAGCCAAATGACAAATGATTTAGGTAAACTAAAAAAATGGTCGGAGCTGTGGCAATTGAGTTTTAATGTGGATAAGTGCAAGATAATGCACCTGGGACGTAAAAACCCAAGGGCTGAATATAGAATATTTGATACAGTCCTAACCTCAACATCTGAGGAAAGGGACTTAGGGGTTATTATTTCAGAGGATCTAAGGGTAAGTAGTCAATGTAATAGAGCAGCAGAAAATGCTAGCAGAATGTTTGGTTGTGTAGGGAGAGGTATTAGCAGTAGGAAAAGGGAAGTGCTCATGCCACTGTACAGAGCACTGGTGAGACCTCACTTGGAGTAATGTGTGCAGTACTGGAGACCGTATCTCCAGAAGGATATAGACATCTTAGAGAGAGTTCAGAGAAGGGCTACTAAAATGGTGTACGGCTTGAAGGAGAAAAGTTACCAGGAAAGGCTTAATGATCTTAACATGTACAGCTTGGAAAAAAGACGAGACAGAGGAGATATGATAGAAACATTTAAATACGTAAAGGGAATCCACAAGGTAGAGGAAGGGAGTATATTTAAAAGGAAACAAAGTAGCAAAACAAGAGGACATAGTCTTAGATTAGAGGGGCAAAGGTTTAAAAGTAACATCAGAAAGCATTATTTTACTGAGAGGGTGGTGGATACATGGAACAGTCTTCCAGTTGAAGTGGTAGAGGCAAAAACAGTAATTGAATTTAAGCAAGCATGGGATAGGCATAAGGCTATCCTAAACAAAAGATAAATCCAGGTAAAGTATCCATGTAATTGGGCAGACTAGATGGGCCAAAAGGTTCTTATCTGCCGACATTTTTCTATGTTTCTGGCACACACTGTCTGCATGGAGGAGGGGGGAGGGGGGAGTCGGCTTTTTGCTCTCTGATGGACAAAGAAAGTAACCCTTTATGTGTCTGTGCAGCGAATTTAAATTAACTAAAGAGAAATAAAGAAGAAAAATTACTATGTTTAGCTAATTTTTAATGTGTGCTACAATAGAATGTATGAAGTCTGTCGAGCGCAAGATATATGTTTATATTTTGTGTTGATGTATTTGTATAATCTAGGCTATATGTGAGAAAGTTTTATATTGTCTAGTATTGTTGTCCGTTTGTTTCAAGCAATATTGTGTAATGTGTTGATATTATTCCCAAAACTCTAGTTTTGTTCACAGAGCTAGAATTAAATAAAAAAAGGGAGTCCTGGTTTTTATATTGTTACAGAGTGTAACAATAATAAATATTTATAATACAACATGTATTTTATGAAGTAAATTTAAAGTATATAATAATATTCAATATTGTCTACCAAAATATAATAAAATGTATTAACAAATTAAATAGAAATATATAAAACGGTTAGAAGATAATATTGAAAAAGTAATTCGAGAAAAAATTAAAGTAAATAGTTTTATACTTTTTTATGTTCTATATAGTTAAGATATAGCAAAATTATGATTAATAATTCAATTAAAAATATATTTCTATTTAATTTCTGATGAGATAGTTATTCTATTGTTCTAAGAGTATTTTAAATGATTACTGATTTAATTTTTTTTATTTTTTTCTGATGTGGTATTAAGAGTCCGTTTTGGCTACGGGAGAGAGACCTCTGTGAATATTGTTTATACAATGTGTATATGTATATGCCCGAATGTTCTATCTAGCTCCTGGGGCGGGATATCCTTTGCAAATTGCAAGCCCAAATTACATTTCTCCCCGGGGGTCACGCTAGATTAGACCTGCCTGAGAATGGCAGCTCTACACGGCAGTACAGCCCAGCCAGCCAGCACACCCAACCTGTCAAAATTGCAGTAATTATGCCAAGAGAAGAAGAATGGCGCTCGGCACCAACCCCGCCGGCCGACCCAGACCCGTATATACTATTTCTGGGAATCCCCGGAGTCTGGGCGGAAGAAAACCTGCCCGGATTAGTTGTAATCTGAAACCTGGCGCATCGCCTGTGGCTCTAAACCAATATCACATTCCACAGAAAGCCAAACAAAATATACAGACACATTTGCAGAGATTTAAAGACCACAGCATATTGAAATTCTGCGTGTCACCGTGGAACACACCATTGTTGCCAGTACACAAGAGTACCGCCCAGTCCAAGATTTACGAGCTGTTAACGAAGCCACAGTAACTCTACACCCTGTGGTTCCCAATCCATACAATTTATTGGCATTAATTCCCGGAGACACAAAATATTACACGGTGCTTGATTTAAAAGACGGTTTTTTTTTGCATCCGTCTGGTTCTGGCAAGCCAGCCCCTTTTTATTTTTCAGTGGGAGGAATCTACAATGGATGCGCACTCAGCCAGGATTTCCTGTTTTTCAACGCTTAGCCAGACAAAGTCGTTTTACTACAATATGTAGATGACTTATTACTGGCTTCTCCCACAGAAAAAGACTGTCTCTCTGCCACAAAAGCCCTGCTACATCTGCTGTGCCATGCAGGTTACAGAGTGTCCAAAAAGAAAGCACAAATATGTAAACAGACTGTGAAATATCTAGGTTTTCAATTAACAGGTACCAAGCGTGCACTGGGGCAGAAAGAAAAGAAGCAGTATGCCGAATACCCCAACCAAAGACAAGGAGACAAGTCCGTGAATTCCTAGGAGCTGCAGGCTTCTGCCGCCTGTGGATCCCCAACTTCGCAGACATTGCTAAGCCCCTCCATCAAGCCACCAAGGAGGGAGAGTATGACCCCTTCCTCTGAAAAAAGAAAAGGAGCAAACCGCAGTTTTCCTGAAATTAAAGACTTTATTAATGGAAGCTCCAGCACTGGGACTGCCTGATCACAGCAAGCCCTTCCAGCTATACGTGCATGAACACAATCGAACAGCTACAGGAGTGCTGATTCAGAACTTAGGCCACAGGCCTTGGCCAGGAGCCAATCTCTCCAAGCAACTTGACCCTGTGGCCTGTGGCCTACCCCCATGCCTGAAAGCTGTGGCAGCCACCGCAATGCTGATAGCAGAAGCAGACAAGTTGAAACTTGGACAAGTTCTTCATGTCAAGGTGCCCCATGCTGTCAAAGCCCTGCTGAATGTAAAAGGAAGCTACTGGTTCAGCAACAGCCGGATGACGAAGTACCAAGCTATGATGTGTGAGAATCCACGGGTTCATTTGGACCTCATCGCTACCTTGAACCCTGCTACTTTACTGCCTGACTGTGAAGAGGATCCAGATCATGAATGCCTCAAAGTCATAGAAGAAATGTTCAGTAGCAGGCCAGATCTGAAAGCCGTACCCCTAGACAAATACAATCTACAGCTATTCACTGATGGTAGCAGTTACATGGATGATGGGAAGACAGTCTCTGGCTATGCAGTTGTCTCAGCAGAAGAGATTATTGAAGCAAATCCTCTACCAGGCCATACATCTGCACAACTGGCTAAGATAACAGTTCTAACCAGGGCTCTTGAACTCTCCGACGGCAAAAGAGTGAATATCTACACTGACTCCAAATATGCCTTTATGACTGTCCATGCACATGGTGCACTCTACAAGGAGAGAGGCCTGCTCACTTCCACAGGACAACAAATCAAGTATGCAGCTGAAATCACAGCCCTTCTAGAAGCTGTATGGAAACCAAGTGCTGTCAGTATTATGCACTGTCGTGGCCACCAGAAAGGTCATGATGAAATCCCGAAAGGCAACAGGCGCTGACCAAGCCGCAAAAGCGGCTGCAAAACCATTGCTAACAACTGATCAAGCCAAAGTCCTGCTCTGCAACCAAGAGGACCAACCTGCCATGCCAAACTACGAATTCTACATGAATTGGAGAAAATTTGAACCTGGAGGCGAATTTATTGAAATTATTTTGCACAAATGGCACAATGACTACGAACTATTAGAACTCCATCATGAGTATATCCAATGGCTCTTCCCAACCCGGTCCCAAGGCCGAAATTTCTACTCCACTCCTCTGAACCCTCCAGAGACACGTCTTATGATTAACACCTCAGAAGTTCAGCAAAGACTCCGCAGTGTATATAAAATGATGCTGAAATTCTTCGGCGTAAAATTAATGGGGGAGTGTGGAGAAGATACAAAAGAAACCGAAGTTGAACGAGCAGAAAATTTTGCCTCCCGTTTTGACAGCCTCACAGCCAACTCTTATAATAATCTGAGGATCACACGAATACTGCTAAGTTTGGGAGAGAAGACAGCAGAAGTGGTGAGGAGTCTAATGAAAGAAAAAATACCACGTTATGGACTTCCTCTCGAAATAGGGTCAGACAATGGCTCTGCATTTATACAGAACTGTCTACAACAGTTTGCCCGTCTGTTGGGCATCACCTGGAAGTTATATACTGTTTACAGGCCCCAAAGCTCGGGAAAAGTCGAGAGAATGAACCGCACCCTAAAGACTTTGATGTATAAACTGTGCCAAGAGATGCCATTAGGCTGGTTGGATGTGCTGCCAATAGTCCTATTGCACATTAGGTGCAGGCCAACCCCCCAATTGAAGCGAAGTCCGTACGAACTCATGTTTGGACGGCCTACCCCTCTGATTAATGGACTAAGGGGGGACCTTCGGGCATTGGGGAAAACTAAACTAAATGATCAGGTTGTACTGTTAGGTAAATCCATGCAGGAAATGTTTTTTGTTTTTGAAATTCCGGTGGGGAGGGATTGGGTTTATGTGACTGTGAAAAGAATTGCCCAAGGGATTTTGACATTTGGGGCATTTGTGGTACTGATTTTATATCTCGCGAATTTGATTTATGGACTCTCACATGGAGTATGCCCCAGGTGCCCGAGCACCACCGAGAAAGTGGATATCTCCCACATCTGGTATGGTACGCACCCGGTGATGGAGAACTGTACCATGTGGAGACAAAAGCGAGAGGCAATATCCAAGATTATGCCAAGAGGATATTTATTTGTGCAATTTAAATATGACTATGCTAAAAAGTCTGGGCAAACTGTATGCTGGGTGTGTAGTAGACTGCACCCAGAGACAATTCACATACCATTTGCCTCTGTTCCAATGAATTTGAGTATGTTTGCATCAGGAAATGTCACAATACATGCTTTCGATGCACCATGAGAAAAAACAGAAGTATTCAGTCCCGGGTACCCCATAACAGGACCAGTGTACCCACCAGAATGGTGTTTTCAACTAGGAACAGATAAAGAAATAACGGGGGTGGCGAATGGGAGGCAGTGTGCACTGGATATGATGAAACGACTGAGACAACTGATGATAGAAATATCAAAGGGAACACTACATTTGTCACCATTTATAGTGAAAGGAGGGTACCAGGTGTGCTGTGAAAGGGTGTGTTACACATGGGTACCACCTACAGTAACGGGAATGTTATTTGGCTAAATTGATCTCAATCCAGAGGGTGAGGGGAGAAGACACTAATTCAGACACAACACTTCATCCTTGGTACCCACTGGTGTTTGAAAGACAGACGAGAGAGCTATCCAAGAAAGCGGATCGAATATGGGCATGGCTCCCAGCATGGACTGGATGAGGAAGAGAGTTGATGGCAAGAATGAACAGTTATGCCAGTTTGATGGACGAGATTTTGAATAAGACTAGTTGGGATATTCAGTTGCTGAATCTGGAAGTACGGGAGATATGAAAGATACAAATGATATATAACATGGCACTGGAACAGATCAGCGCGGCTCTGAATGGATTGTGTGAGATGACGATGCATTATGAATGTTGTATTTTCATCAAGAACGCTACACATGACGTCCCTGACTATTACCAGGTAATCCAAGATCACCAGGAGAAGGTAGCACAGTTGCAGAACACAGCAAGGAGGATCGCTGCTGAAGGCTGGAATCCACTTTGTGGGTTCGGAGCAATCGGAGATTGGTTCGGATCCATGATTCTGATGGTGGTGGTGATCTTGGTCGTAGGGACACTAGTGTACCGCATAGGGCTATGTCTATGGCCACTATGCAAGAGAGCACTGACACCCACACAGACACAAAAGATACCACTGATTATCCCACAAGACATGTTCCCAACCAAAACAGGTCCCCTAAAGTATGAGGAATTTAAGAATAATAGTAGTGAGGTATAATGGCTAAAAGTCTCAGGAGAAGAACCTGAGGCTTGAGCCAAGGGGGGAATGAAGTGGAATCAGGCTGGAAGCTAGCCGCCATTATAAGCTAGGCGGCTATCTTGTTCAGAATAATGGTTCATTTGAACATAACTAGGTAGGTTTTAGCTGAAACTAGAATGAAGCATACATAGAAATTTAGGAATGTGTTAGATTAGCAGAAAAGCAATTAAAGCCCTAAGAAAGATCTTTGCTGTTCCTGGCACAAAGGGACAGAATGAGGAATGGATACACCAAGGTCATAGAGGCCCGCTGAGAGACAAAGGGGAGCATAGAAGATAGACCAGGTGTTAGCCGCAACAAATAAGTACAGGCGTTAGGGAGGCGAGCATAGCCCGGACTGAATGTAAGAACTAATCATGATCTGTCGAAACTAATATGAAGCTTGCCAATTTACGGCCAATTTAATGGAATGTCTTTGTATTAGACAAAGGGAGGTATTAACCCATGTGGGGTGGGATAGTGTCACCGGGAGGTGGGCTAATTGGGATGTACCTAATTATGTGTTTGGGGTATAAGATTTGATGTCACGGTGAGTTCGAGGCTCACTCTTTGCAATTCAATCCTGTGTGAGCATTTGTGTGACGACACAAATAAAGTTTGCCTGTCCTGAAGAGACTCGTGTTCAGACAATCCTTGCTCGTGTCCGGTCCGGCCTCGTCCCGAGTGAACCTAACAGATTCCGGTTACAGAACTATGGAACGTACGTATCGCCTCGAGATTTGCGTTCCCTACGCTACGCAAGTTGCACATAAAAGCTTCAGGGACTTCCGGGTTCGGGACTCCCTGAGCTGATGAGGAGGAGCTGCACGGCAAGGGAGAAAAGCGGAGTAAAATCACCTGAAATAAAAATAATTGGGCAGAGACTGGCATAAGCAAAAAAGGGAATTTAGCCCTGGGTAGGAAAATACAGGTAAATAGTAGTCTAGGTTACAGCAAAATGGGCTAAAGAGCAGGGTGTGTGCTTTAACACCTTAAGGATGCGCGGGTGGCACCATTAAGGGGTGGCTGTCGCCGGTGAGGTGTACAGGTAAGCCTCGCCGACAGGTGCCATCGCGCGTCACTGATTTTGGCCCACCCTGCAGCCGACGCGCAGCACGTGTCATTGGCTGCACGAGGTACGGCTTGAGTTCAGGCCATCTCCATGTAGCCAATGATGCGAGCCGGCACACGCAGGCTGCGGGTAGGGGCCGAGGTGGCTCCATTGAAGACAGAGGGGCGTACATGTACGGCCTGCGTCTTCAAAGCCCTTCCGCCGCCAGGACGGCATGGAATATCCTACAGGCTGGAAGGGGTTAAAGCACAGTCCTAAATTCTGTGTCTTACACAGTCTGACACCTGACCAATGAGCATGGCATGTTTGGAAGGCAGATCAAAGATTTAGAGAGGAGTACTGGCTGACGTAAACATCATGCTTCCATTGAAGAACCTCTAGCCGGGCCTGATGCTGCATGCAGGTACTCTTCCATGAGGAAACCACTCTACGTCTGCTTTATGTCTTCATCATTTTGCCAAAAATTCACGTTTGTGATGGACTAGCCTTAAAACAACCGAGGGCTCTATAATCTCCTTAATACTAGCATTCACATACATGAGCGTTAGCGCCAGGTTAAACTAGTCGAACGCTTGCCACCCATATTACATCCGATACGCTAACGGGTTAAAAAACCCATACGAGCATTGGTGATAGCGTTCTACACTGCGAGCATACCATACTTTTTATTCTTAACATGGGGAGCTCAAAGTGCTAATGCTAAATACTGCACCACTGCGGTAACTATAAAGTTAGCACCAGCTTGGAGCTGTGGTTAACTGATTGCGCTTCTGCATCATTTAGCACCGGCTGAAACCCCCCCCCCCCAACATCAGATACTCGCCTCTCGTCCTGCGGCGTTCACGGTGGCCCGGTCCACCTTTTCTTGCTGTTGGGAGCAGAGTGAGACTGGGGACAAAGAGTCCCCAGTATCCCTCCGTGAATCACTCTGCAGCCCTGCATGATCTTGCAAGAGTGAGATTGATCAGATCCAGTGGTGTATTTAGGTTCTGTGCTGCCCTAGGCCTGACTAAACTCGTGCACCCCCTAAATTAAATTGGATACACTCCTTCCTTTCAAGGCCGCACCTCCTGTTTAAACAGCCAGACACTTTCTGGTTTTAAGATGCCTATTGCTATAATGCAGTGGCCATCATCCACAGTACAGGCTGCATGGAGAGGCCTGCCAACTAGTTTAGGAAACTTTTGGGTCCCCTCCAAATTTACAGATGACTTCTGTATTATACATAATAATACACAGAGAGGACACAATACAGGGAGTCTGGGATTTATCAATATGTCTGCATTACACATTATACACAAAGAGGACACAATACAGGGAGTCTGGGATTTATCAATATGTCTGCATTACACATTATACACAAAGAGGACACAATACAGGGAGTCTGGGATTTATCAATATATATATATATATATTTTTTCTTTTGAGAAAGTATTTTACCAGAAAGGATACATTGAGATTTCTCACGTTTTCAAGTATGTCCTGGGTGGCAAGTATGTACCGTTAGGTGTCTTGCCCAAGGACACTTACTGCATTACACACATTTTACACACAGAGTACACAATACAAGGAGTCTGGCATTTACTTAGGTCTGTGTTACACAATACAGAGAGTCTGGGATTCACTTTGGTCTGTGTTACACATATTAAGTAAAACCGCAAAAAAAAACACTAGAATAGTAAAAGATATGGTCGCATAACTCATTGGCAGAGACACGCACACACATAAGGAGGAGCCCCTATAAACATCTACACACCCCGAATATGGAGGAGGGTCTAAAGACATCCAGAAACAACCTACAGAGGATTCCTTAAAGACAACCCAAACCCAGTATATGGAGGAGCCCCTAAAAAGAGTGAGATTAGGGCAAAACCAGAATGGAGAGATTTGCTGCCACAATTGGGTCTGCCCTTAGTATATAGGATACATAAAGTTTAACTAAAACTGAATAACAAGCCCCACACTGATATCACCAAAATCATTATATTTTATTTTTAGTTGAAAAATAAAGATTAAATCAGGACTACATGACATGTATTGTGGACAGTATATATGGAGAGAGGCAGTATGGTGACAGTATATAGAGAGGCAGTATGGTGACAGTATATATGGAGGGTGTGTGTGATGTGTGTTAGTCACTCACCACTTAGAAGAAATGCCCTCAGCTCAAACATTAAAAGAGGCACCTCTTATCAGATCAGGATGCTGCAGAATGCCTGTCAGGTGGCATCATCTGGTGGCAGTGTAATAGATGGGCCATAGGGACTGGCTGGGCATGCTGGGAGGGGCTGGAGGCCAGTGGTATCTCTGGGGTCCCTGCTTCCTGAGTCCACAGCCTGTCATTGCTGCGCATGGGCAGTCTGCTCGTCCCTGGCTGATGTCAGCTGAAAGGGGCGTGGTGTCAGGCAGTGATTGCTGCTCATCGAAGCCAGCCTGCCCTCACTGAGCCCTGGCACTGCTGCAGGGCCGTTGAGAAGCTTTGTCTCTCCCCTAGCAGCTTTACAATCGTTGGGCAAGTAGTGCAGTATGCCAGCAGCCAGTGAAGGCCTGGCTGCTGCTTGCTTTTATAGCAGAGGCGTAACTAGAAACCTCAGGGCCCCGGTGCAAGAATCCATGAAGGGCCCCCGCCCCCCTCCTTGCGAGAGAATTTTGCATTTTTACTAAAAAACGTTTGCAAAAATACCTGTATATGGGTCTCCTGCACTATTAGCTGTGGAATTTAATGTTATGGTAATATTAATAGAATAGGATACTAGGCGATAGGTTATAGTATTAGGTTTTGAAACCATCAATTTTTGGATAGTGCAGGAGACATGTATACAGCTATTTTTTGCACTCTTAAAATGGCCATACAATTTGGAACTATTTTTAAAGAACGGGTTATGGATCCTCATATAGATTTCTCTTGTGTTATGTTACCTCATCTAGTGTGTCACCCCTCTCCTCTTAGATTGTAAACTCTTGAGCAGGGTCCTTCCTCCTTCTGTTCAGTGTGTGTAACATGTATATTTGCTATTCTGTCTCTCCCATTGTACGGTGCTAAGGAATTTGTTGGCGCTTTGTAAATGCTTGTAACTGTAAATGTTATAAGGTGCAGTATTAAGATCTAGTTTAATAGCTCTCTTCCCCTTATTTTATAACCCTTTTTTTTAAAGAAGTTTTTTCATTAATGGAGTTTTAAGAAAATGTTTTTAGTAAGAATGAAAAACTCTATCCATTTAACTGAATGGGTTAATAAGCTGACCAGACACTGCAATGAGACACCAGGAGGTGTCAGACTCATGATGGATAGCCAGACAAAAGATAACAAGGCCTCTGCTGCCTATTAACCCTCAAGGAGGAATGACAGAACTGTTCCGTCATAAATGCATTGACTTTAAAGACCCTAAGTCCTTAAAGGGTTAACAATCCACTGCTGAATTCCTCTGCTCCGGCCAGACTGACACACAGTAGCTGCTGTTTTTGCCGCCCCACTGGAAACTGCTGCCCTAGGCCTTGCCGGCCTAGGCCAAGATACAGCACTGATCAGATCATGTGGCCCTGCAGCACAAGCCTCCATGGAGTCCTATGGACTCCAGGAGATGATTCTCACATTGGTGCTGCCTCGAGTATCCAGGTTAGTGCTGTGATACAGTTGTGGAGCAGTGGTGTTGCCTCTACTCTACCCAGTCCAATAGATTTATCGAACATATCTAAAAATCCAATAAGTCAAGTGTACCAGCTGATATTACGGAGCCATTTCCAGCTTATCCCTTAATAGCGGCTTGCAAATGGAAACATCCTGAATGAGCTTTTTTGCATTTACGGCTCACTCATTATGTCTGCCTCTGTCTGTTTTCAAAAAAATATAATTAAAGCAAATCAATATTCCTATTCATATTTAACAAACAAGTGTCACGTTCCCACGTTCCAACCCTGTCTTCCTGCCCTCTGTATTTGTATATTGTGTTTTTTCCCTTGTGTTTCTGTTGCTGCCAATTCCTGGGTGGCCTCCCAGGGGTTAATTGGTGTTCTGTGTGCTGCTCACCTGTTGATCCTTGCCCTGATTCTCCTGCCTATATTAGAGCTATGTACCCATAAGACATTGCTGGGTCATTTTTCTTTGCCTGGTCTCCTTCCCACTTGTGTCCTGAGAGCTCCTTGCTGTGTTCCTGATATCCTCCGTTTGTTCATCCTTGTTCTGTTTTTGTCTCTATTATTCTGTTCCAGTTTATGTCAGTTCCTTCTGTGTATTCAGTTCTGTCTATTGCTGTATTTTGTTTTGCTGTTTATGTTCCATTCAGATTCCCCGGTTACTGATTTTGGCTTGGCTGACTCCCTTCTGGTCCTATTCCTATATTCTGTATGACGTACTCCTCTGGTTATGACTTTGGCTTTCCTCTTATGACTACTCTATTGATTATTCCTTGTCTGTACCGTTTCCAGAAACCCTGTCATCTGTATACAACAAAAGACTCTGTACGGCTTCAAGTAATACTTTCCTTAGATTAGATCCGGCTATCCTAAAGACCGGTCTTTCAGTGCAGGGAATCTTTGGTATTGCCGTACAGAGGTCTTTTGTTAACCTTTGCTTTCACCTGTCCTTGCAGTTTACCCTGCATCTCTGCATATAGGGGCTTCTCTCAGGAACCAAGCCTCACCTTCCTGCGAGTTATATTCATAGGGATATATATACAGACCGACCACTTCAAGGATCGGAGGGCAAGTATAGGGTGGTGCGTGCCTGGTGGTACTGCCACCGTGACAACAAGCAAGTTAATTCTCTTTTGCTGCTGTCGGTCCGTTTCATATATAAAGACTTAGCCATCGCAGTGCTATGTTAGCCAACGGGAGAGCAAAGAAGGACACCCACCCAAGATGTAAAATAGAAATGCTTTCAACATACTTCTGTTTATCAGACTCTAATATAGAACACAAGGGTGTGGCACAACAGCCAATCATGAAACAGATCACGTCAGAGTTAAAATGGCGCGGATACATTTGCCACGTCTGAGATCATTAAACTTAACCACATATGGTTTACATTTTAACTTTTGGAGTAACAAACCTTCCTAAGCCGCCCAATATCACGTGTCATAGAAAGGGAAGGGAGAACCGTAGCCCGTCTGTATTAGAACGCGCTTTTCAAACTAAATGGGGCATGTTAACTAAGGGAATCTTTCATGTACAGGAAATTAAAAGATAATTATTTTTACATTTTGTATTCTCGAATTTTGCAAACCTGAAATTGCTTATCACCAGGAGAACCGGTGAAGTGCATATTATGTTTTCCATGACTATCTTGGACTTTACTGTCCACCTGGGAACAGGTTCCTGCACCGCCGAGCTTCTCCTTTCTCCCATCATAAACACTAGGTCAAAATATTTAATGACTTAATCTAAAACTAACATGGATGAAGCGTTCTCTTGCGGTATTTGCATTTGAAGGTTATTATTCATATTTTGTCTACATTATCGTGCTTTTATCTGATTATCTGATATTAGTTTGTGCAAATATTTACTGTATGACCGTCGTAATCCCTGCCATTGGATCCACAGGAGTTATTAACTCTGTCTATACATTGGTAAGATTATCACACGTGTGAATTTCAGGCATGATTTTCTTTTGTATAAACAGATGTAAAACAGACGGCCTTCCAAATGTTCGAAGAATGTAATTAGCAGTAAACGCTCATGGGGATCTCGGGCAGGAAAAATACGTCAAAGCCAGCGCAAACTCAATAAAGGAGAAAATGCACAACCAAAGATCTAGATGGTTTAATCTACCCAACGACTGATCTCCTTGATATAAACCGTCGGCCTGCTTTTGATCCATCGTATGCGTTTTCCTTGCTAGATTTTCCCCGTTACCGTCCCCATTTTAGCATTACAGAGGGAATAGGGCCCACTGTCTTTGTGCCAGTGAGCGCTTTTTCTAGCCCCCATCCCCCCCCGTCACAAATTAAAGTGGTTTGTTTGTTAAAGGCTCACATTATGGTGTTTATTAAGTCAATGTTCCCCTCACTGTACCAGTCTATTGTGCCACTATCTTCCCACTTGTTTGTAAATACATTTACATTATTCATCATCAGACCTTAGCCAGACATTCTGCTATCCATAATGGGACTACAATCTGCCCTATTGGTTTATATTATGTTTGGTATGGGTTTTAACATAACTACAATAAATTCCATCATGGTCCAAAAAGGTAATAAACAATGTTCAGTAGTAGAACGTTTTGAACTGTACCTCTACCAGAACATACTAATAATCTGTGAGGAGTCAGAGTGTTTTTATCAGTCACAGATGCCACAGAACACCAGGTATCTTGGTGGACCAGGGCCTCCTGGAGCTACTGGACCCCTTTACATATCATGGGCTGTCACCCCCTTGATGGCGGCTCTGTATGCAGTCACCAGAATGGGCTATGGGTGAATGTAATGGGGAACTGTATTTACTGTTGTCCTGCTATTGTATGTAAATGACCCCTGTGTGGTATAAATATACCTGCCTGGCAGCAGTAAAGTGCTATTCTGAACCCTACATGTAGTCCCGACTCATGGTGTAGGATCCAAGGCTATAACCATTTGCGATATTTAACGATTATTTTCACCGGCTTTAGCAGAGGGAGGTGACGCTAATGGGGGTGCTCAGCCCGAGTACAATAAGCCTGTTACACTTGCATCTCACAGTACAATGAATTTATGATTGTACTGTATATTAAGCAGTGAATCCTGTAGCAATGCTTTGTCAGGGGCCTTGTTACTTTAAAAAATCGAGTTCCTTTCTTGGCCTTTAAATAATTGCACAGATGCTGCTCGCAGCCTGTGCCCTATTATCAATTTCCTTCCTTAAGGCTGGGTTCACACCTGCGTGTTTTTTGACGTGCGTAATATGTGCATTTTTTGATGCGTGTATCGCGCAAACGCCGATAACCGCGCGTCCATGTCTATGGCTGCGAACGCGCTGCATTACGCCCCAAAGAAGCTCCTGTACTTCTTTGGGCATAGGACGTTTTACAGCGCTTTCCTACGCGCTGTGAAACGTACAGGTGTGAACGGGCCCCATAGGAAATCATGGGATTTCTGTGTTTAGGCATTTTACTGCGCACAGGAACGCGCCGTAAAACGCCCAGGTGTGAACGGGGCCTTAGGATGATTTTACTCACCTTTTTATCCCTCAGCGGGCGCCGCTCCTTCGCATAAGAAAAATGAACAATTACATACCCATCCCATCACGGTGATGCAGCGTGATGGGAAAGTAATAGTTAATTTTTTTTTCTTATAAAAATGCTACCAAACACATTGAATGTAACCTTGAAAAAGACCTCTAGGGGCCGAAACGTCAGTTGTTACTTTTAATGAATTGTTAATACATTTTTAATAAGTCTACGAGTGCGTCCAATGGGAACCTTGAATGGAGATGTATATATGTATTCCACAGCCAGCCCAACTGCTCCTGCTTGATGGTAATGTTTGTGTTTGTATTCTGCGTGGAATTCCATCTCATCATGGACTGACTGACCTGTTTTTGTCTTCCTCCACAGTATGTTCCTCCAGACCTTTGCATCTGTAATTTCGTACTGGAGCAGTCGCTCTCTGTCAGGGCCCTTCAAGAAATGTTGGCACACGCCACAGGGAATGGCACCGAAGGGGTAAGTCATTTTCTCCCTGATTAACTTACAATGATGTTAGCAGAGCCTTGGGCGAGCAGACCTCGTTCCCGTCCGTTAGCTGAGCCTGAGGATGAATGACAGGGTCTCGTGTTCTGGTACGGAAACATAGGCTCGGTCGTCATCTACGTCTCTTGTTTTGATGTCTTTGTCAAACGCCAGAGCAGAGCGAGGAAGATAACGGAACGTTCATTTAATACTTAAATCAGGACGGATTCTGAACATTCTATTGTGTTTTCTATCCTGTTCTTATGATTATTGTTAGGCTTTATTCTGGTGGAAGCTTCGTTGTCAAATAATCCACTGATCTATCTTGATTTACATTGCGATAACACAAGATATATCCTTCTCACCTGGACCGTGACGGTGAGCTGGGTTTGAAAACTTCAAGCAGTCCTGTCTTGTTGAAAGAAAATTTAATAATAAAATAAATCATTCTTACATTGATATTTTATCCACATTGCTGTACTGCAGAAAATGGGAATTCCTCAACATTCCAAAGAGCGAATAGGAACATTTTTGCTAAAGGGCAAATACTCTGGATGCCCCCCCCCAAAATATATATATCTACAGAGGGCACTAAATATACCCTGTAAGTGCCATATGTGAAATACATAGAAGGTTATTCGCGAAGCACTAGTCATTTCCGTAGTTGCAAACAATGGTGGAAATCGTCATTGGTGCAACCACAACACACAGGCAATTCACAAAGGGGTGATTCTAATATCATCAGGAGACGCTTCATCGATGGTGCTTTATTCCACATGAATCAGTAACATTCCACAAATTTTGGCTAAGAGCTGGTGTTTGGGTCGGCGTAACAGTGCAGGAAGAGCAAGCGCCGGATCACAGGCTGTCACTGTTACTCTCCTCAGAACATTGCCACAGTGTCTGTCCTCCTGCTGCTCAGGTGACAGACCCTGCACAGCAATGCTCTGCACTGACAAATGAGAGTTTTTGCAGCAGCATTGTTTGCTTTACAACGGAATAGCGGACAAAGCAGCTGCTTCAGGGGTGGCGGGAGTAAATTAGTTTAAATCCTTTTTTTCTGTACATTTTACATGTTATCATTGTAAAGACTGAACTTTCCAATGACACCTCAGTTGACCTTGTGGGTGTATGGAGCTGGAGCTGCATGAGTCTACATTACTTCTCCTATTATGGAATGGCAGCTCATTGCGTCCCTTCCCCCTCGATCTGCCATAGGTGAGAAGAAAACCGTAATGTCGGTGTGAAAGTTCTTTCTTATACTTGATATGAACGATGTTACCCTAGTATGTCACTGGTACCATTATTCTTTGTTATGACTATAAGAATTGATTAGGGGCTTGTGCTTTGTTGGATTTTCAGTCTTTCTTGGTCTTATAAGTGTTCAGTGTGTGAATAATGACTTGTTTTTAATGTATTTTATTGGTGTGCATCTCTTTATTTTCATTACTCTTTGAGGGGCACTGAAGGTTGGCTTCATTGATAGCACCCTGAATTATTATGTGACCACCACTGTGCCGTACAACTATTATTTTTTGGTTTTGTAAGTGTTCTACCACATTCTTTTCCCTGCTGGTTGTTTCTTTTTTGGTTTTTTTTGTTGTTGTTTCTGGGGTTTTTGGTCCTTTGTCTCTTTAATTTTTTTTTATTATGTTCTTTAAGTCACCCCCCCCCATATGAAATAATACCATTTCTAGGTTATTAGAATTATAACTACGCTTCTCCGGAGATATTTCAGGTGATCTTTAACCATTCCTGACCCTGTCTGTAATACGTGCGAGGAGCAGCCCAGAGGAAGCTACAACAACGCACTATCCACACAGATACCAAAAAGCCGTTTGCGATGGTTTCTATTAAAAAAAAATTAAAGAACTATAGTCGGTAAATTGAAACTGATTGGCAAGTTGAAATTTCACTGAACAGCAGATAAATAAGTCAATATAACACCGACTCTACCGTTTTTTCGTTTCGAACCTGATAGGATGATGACCATTCCAGATGGGTATGTTTCACTTGCATTCCTTTTTCTCCATTCTAGATCTCGATCTTTGCATGAGGATTTCTGGATGTCCTGTAATATCCTTCGTCCTTTCACCTGCCAGCACCCAGCATTAGACATGTCTTTTATTGCTCTTTGTTGGGGGAGACGCGTTTCACAGTCATTTTATGAAGCTTTGTGTGGATCATCAAAAGTGTATATTATCGGATAGATGTCAGCTTTGGGTAAAAAAGGGGCACATTCAATCACCGCCAAATAATGTTTCGCCTGCTATAGCTGCATAAAATAGGTCAATAGACTTGGTTATTATGCAGAAAAAAACCACATATATCCCCATGCTGTTTGTCAGCTAAGAGGCAGACTGGTGGGTTTATCTATACCCTCTCCAGGAACAATTCCACTTTGGGATTAAAATGAAAACACGGAAAATGGCAGCAGCATTAATGACCTGGTTGGGGATAAAATAAAAGATGCATATTTGTACAGTATATTTTGTTGTAAACCCAGGGGTAGCGTGCGCACGAATTGCGCGCCTTACCACTGGACGTAATTTCAGCCTCCCCGTCAAAAAGCTGTGACGGATGCTTACGGGGCTACAAAGCGCGATTCTCCATAGTCGGATCTTGTTTGTAGCACTAAATGCACGAACTGCGTTCGGCGAGGTGGCCACACGGGCGTCAGAGTGGAAGTAATGTCCACTCTCGCGGACGTTCCTTACGCTCTCAAAAACACTTGTGTGCCCCGCAGCCTTAGTATTTCATACGCCCCCGACCGCCTCTGCCCAATTATCTTATTACATTTATATATTTCAGGTGATTTCACTTCACCTTTTTCGCTCGACACGCGCAGCTCCTCCTCTTCGCGGCAGTCCCTGAAACTTTACTACGCTATTTGCAACCTGAGCGTAGGAACTACAAATTGAACACAGCTACGTACTTGCGCATGTTACATACACAAATTCTGTAGCACCTGCGCAGAGCGATGGATCGGAGCTGTGCGTGAAAGCATCGATTCGATCCATCAGTTGCCTCTGAAACTGATTACTATGGTGACCTGACTTATCTGGTGACTGGCAGCTGGGAAATTCAAAAATGCCGGCTGCTGGGGAGACTGGGTGGGGTGGAGGAAACTCCTCCACTTCACCCATCTATTTCACCAGATCGGTGGAGAAGAAGGGGGCACTCATCACATCCTGACCACTTTACTCATCCTGACCACTTCACCCATCTATTTCTCCGGATTGATGGAGAAGGAGGGGGCCACTCCTCACATCCTGACCACTTTTGTTTTAGAATGTCCCTATAAACCAGTGTTTCCCAAACCTGTCCTCGGGACCCTCAACCAGGCCAGATTTTGCAGATCACCTTGAGGAAATGCAGACTGAATCCTGCAATCACTGACCAGCAAATCATATCACCTGTGATGTGCTTCAGATATCCTGCAAACCTGGTCTGTTAGAGAGTCCTGAGGACAGGTTTGGGAAACACTGCTATAAACGAAGGACTAATAAAAACAACCATTGATTATATAAGATCATGACACATGCCTTGTATAGAACCTTTAACCCCTTCCCGCCGCAGGATGTTCCATGCCGTCCTGGCTTTGGGAGGGCTTTGAAGATGCAGGGCGTACATGTATGCCCCGCTGTCTTCAATGGGGTCGTCTTGGCCCCTCCCCACAGCCCACACGCCAACTCGCAGCGCGTGTTATTGGCTGCACGGGGACGGCCTGAACTCATACCATCTCACTGCATCTCATGACGCGCGCTGCGTGCAAAAATCTATGCCACGTAATGGCCCCTATCGGCGAGACGTACCTGTATGCCTCGTCGGTGAAAGCCACCCCTTAAAGATGCCACCCGCGTGTCCTTAAGGGGTTAATTACTTAACCTATAATATTTATTTTAGGATTCCCGCTAGCCTTTTATTCCATTGTCCGCTTCAACTATGAGACGAGTAAAAGCAGAGCCACATGATATTCCATCCAGAGGTTACAGGTTTGATTTTAGTACTCGATGTGCATGGGCTGTGACATTTGGCTCGGCGCGGTACTTGTCCAGTAATCCGGAGGCCTCATTAAAGCTAATGTCACTTCACTTTAAATTAATATCAAGAATATATGCTACTCTGCGCCTCTCCATGTCCTGCCTGAATCATTTTGAGACGTGAATGTTCTGCTGCTCCGTACACAACTAAAGCACCAACAAATTAAATAAAATGTAACCGTGGCTCATTAGAATTAAACACAATTGTATCATCCTTGGAGTCGAGATCCATGATCATAGATAATGAGAGGTGAGCTAGTTCAATGCTGCATGGCTACTGATAATTGGATTTAAAGGAATACTCTACTCATCCTGACCACTTTACATTTATAAAGGGTCTGGATGTGAGAAGTGCCCCCCCCCCCGTTTGTTTTTTTTTTTGTTTTTTTTATTGTTAATCCGTATTTCTTGTTGATTCGTATTTCATTTTTATTAGTTATTGGAATATAAAACGGATTAATTAATTACTTGTTATAGGGTAAAAAAAAAAAAAGGAATCCCCCTGCTCCGGAGCCCCGTGGGGCTGCTCTCCTTGGTTCTGAATAGGTTTCAGCACCATGGATAGCCCCCACGTAACAACAGACAGACTAAAAGAAAGAAAAAAAACTGCTTTGTTCGGCAAAGAAAAAAAGCCTTGTTGTTTTAAAATAAATTAGAAATCCAAAAATGCCACCGAAAAACGCCTGAAAAATAGACTTTTTGCTGCAAGTGAAAAGAATAAACTGTTGAATAAATATTTAATAAAAAACAGGGATTTTTTTTTTTGCCAGTGAAACCTATAGGACTTGCCTTATTAAACCTGTCGAAGGAACTACCGAAAAACAGGGTTAGAAATTAGGGTTAGACGCTAGGGAAAACCCTGATTTTCGGTGGTTCGTTCAATAGGTTCAATAGGTTTAATCAGGTTTCAATGTAAAAAATATCCCCATTTTTATTAGTTTCGGGTCATTTTGTTATGTTTTGTTTTTTTTCGTTTTGGGTAATTTTCGTTCTAATTTTTCATTATGTTGCTGCGATTTGTAATTTCAGAATGATCCGAAAATTTGGATGGCCAATTTTTGTATTTTGGAAGTGCTTCCGAACTACGAAAATGCTAATTTTCGTCTGAATTTTGATTCGGAATGAAGCAAAACAAACATGCCTAGTGAATAAAGATCTCTGTCCAGAAGAGTGCAATGATATATGAAGAGTGCAGTGCTAAGATACTGCAGGCCTCTGGTAGTGGACCCGAGAATAAGGAAAAAATACTCCTCAGAAGTGTGAGAAAGTCCATTGATATGTGTATCTATCTATGTATGTTTCATGATCTCGTATTCTCCAGTTGTATAGTCCAGTGTTGCTTTCGTCGTCTAAAATATGACTAAAGCTAAATGGCATTTTAGTCAAAGGACGACGACTAAGGCTAGGGTCAGACTAACGCATTTTTCACGTTGTCCGTGAAAATGTGCGTTCGAAGAATGGACGTATTTGTTCACGGAATACGCAATAGCGGTCATACTATGCGCAGTTTCATCCGTGATTTTGTATGGATGATCAATAAAACACTCTTGCATCTGGACGTTATGTTGGCCGGACATTAGCAGCGTCTGATGTCTCCAATTCACGCCACACAGCCGCTAGCGGGCGCAGCGCACTCTGTACGTCAGTACTAGTGGTTTAACGTTCTCTAAAAATGCGTTCATTTTCACTTGCGTTGTGCAGCCGGACTTTTGTGCGACCGTACTTCGTATATTGGGCGTCATTGCCCGGCATCTGCTGCTACTACGGCCGTGATTAAGTGCGCCAGAACGCGCGTTCGCACTGCCTCAGTCTGACCCTAGCCTAAAACTAAAGTAAAATCAGTCCCTCAAAATGTTTGTCTAGTTTTTATTTGTCGACGAAAATCTCGATGGATTTTCTTCATAGTTTTAGCTACCATAACTTCGTTATAGTCTAGTTTTTGTCACTGAAACCCTATATAGTCAACTAAAGTGTCTATTCACAAAGCAACGAAATCAAACGCATTTTCAGTGGGTGCCGGACAAAATCCCTACAACCAGGTTCCCGAATGCCAACATCCCGACAGCCAACTTCCAGACAGGACAAGTGCCGGACATCCCAACTTCCCTACATGGCCAACTTCCAGACATCCAAAATCCCAGTGACTATCCCTAATACTAACACCCTAACCCTTGGAGTTAGGCTTAGGGGTTATGGTTAGGGCTAGGTTTAGGGGGGTTTGGGCTAGATTTAGGGGGGTTTGGGCTAGATTTAGGTGGGTTTCGGCTAGGTTTACGGGGGTTTGGGCTAGGTTTACGGGGGTTTGGGCTAGGTTTACGGGGGTTTGGGCTAGGTTTAGGGGGTTAGGGCTAGGTTTAGGGGGTTAGGGCTAGGTTTAGGGGGGTTAGGGCTAGGTTTAGGGGCATTTGGGCTAGGTTTAGGGGGTTGGGGTTAGGGCTAGGTTTAGTGGGGGTTAGAGATAGGACTAGGTTTTTGGGGGGTTAGGGCTAGGTTAGGTTAGGGTTAGGGCTAGGTTTAGGGGGGTTTGGGCTAGGTTTACGGGGGTTAGGGCTAGGTTTAGGGGGTTGGGGTTAGGGCTAGGTTTAGTGGGGGTTAGAGATAGGGTTAGGTTTAGGGGGGTTAGAGTTAGGCTAGGGGGGTTAGGGTTAGGGCTAGGTTTAAAAGGGTTAGGGCTAGGTTTAAGGGGGTTAGGGCTAGGTTTAAGGGGTTAGGGTTAGGGCTAGGTTTAAGGGGGTTAGGGAGTAGGGTTAGGATTAGCCGCTGGGATTTTGGATGTCCGGAAGTTGGTCGTTAGGGAGTTGTCTATGTAAGGAACTTGGTATGTCCGGCACTTGTCCTGTCTGGAAGTTGGCCGTCGGATTTTGGCATTAGGGAACCTAGCTGTAGGGATTTTGACCCAAACCCATTTTCGGTTGTTTGCATTCCGGCCCATTTAGTCTCACCTCGGTGATTTTATTTAGCTGAAAATTCACTTTATTTTGTCGAAATTGGAGTCTCCGAAACCGTTATCAAACGTTGGCGAAAACCAACGAACTGGCATTCGCTAATTCCACTGAATGGGGGGGGGGGGAGTCTTCTATTCTCCTAAAGGGAGCTTAAATCCAAAAAAGTAGTAAAAATGTGTCCGATAATAAAAAAAAAAAAGTAATTGAACACATAATGAAAAGGTCTTGCATTCTTGCTGAATTTGAATCAAATTTCCTAAAAAAATAAAAAGCAAGAAAAAAGATAGTGGCCAGCAGTAAGGGATATTATACGTATAAAAGTGCTTCCCATAGGTTACTCCTCCTTTTCACCCAACCAGTAAATCTCTCTCTCAAAAAAAAAAAGCACCATAACTTTTTTGGAAAAAAAATAAATAAAACGGCCTGTTTTTAAAAATAATATAAAAAGTATTTTTTTAAAAAAAATACATACAAAAATGTTTTTTCAAAAAAATAAAAAGATATTTATATTTATTACATTGAAACCTAATGGATTCGCCTGCCTAAACCTGACATATTGAAACACCGAAGATCAAGTAATTTGGCATACCACGAATAGACGAATCAATAGTCTTCTATGGGACAATTTCGGTGCAGTCGAATTACACCGTATTACACTGTCAATTTGCCTGTTTTTGGCGTATTGACAGCTTTGTGGAGAGACCAATTGCCCCGAAATTGGTGAAATTCACCTTCGGTGCAATTGGGTGGCAGATTTGGAGGTTAGTGAATAACCCCTTAAGTCGTGAACATTATTAGTCGATGAAATTAATACTGGTTACAGTCCTTAGTCAAAGCTCTAGAACTCAGTATTTGGAAACGTCAGATCAGTGTTTCTCATCATACAGTGCCCCAAAATGTCAAAATAAAGACATGTTGTCTTGGAGATGCTTGCACGTGAAAGGATGTCTCATTCGCTTTAACTGATCTTTCTTTCCTTTCTCCTTTCTACATCCTTTGACCAGGTCTCTCTCTCTTTTTGTTTCTTTGCTTGGACGGGTCTTTCGGAGACGTAGCTGTGTGGTGATGGCTCGAGTTATAATTCTCTCTTGAACTATTTCTAATCTGTTTGAACGCTCAAGTTTTGTTGGTTGATGAGACATGCCCGAGTTCCGATTGAGTTGTGTGGACATGACTCTATATACAATACAATGATAGAGGGGGATTTTCATATTTGAAATCTGCAAGGTGATTTCTTTGGGCAGCATTTATCGAACTAAACCAGGAATCTCAAAACTCTGCTCCCCCCCACCACCTATTTCGGAACTACACCTCCCATGATTCTCCGGCCATCTGCCTACAGTTCCAAGAATTCTTTGAATGCACTAGTCAACATCTGGGGGGGCTGGAGTTTAAGATTTAACGTTAGCCTAGATGAACCTAGCGTTAGCCGACCATATTACATTCTGAACGCTAATGGGTTAAAAAACCCATTAGCGAATTGGATGATGCACTTTTCAGCGCGAGCTTACTGTACTTAACATGGGGAACGCAAAGAGTTAATTAGCGTCCTAATGCTAATTACGCCCCGCTGCAGTTAACTCAAGCTGGTTCTAACGGATACGGCTTCTGCAGAATCAGTCAGCGTCAGCTGAAACGGAACCAAAAAAAACAGATACTCCCCTCTCATCCCGCAGCTCGATCCGCTTCTTCTGGCCGCCGGGAGCAGTGGAAGACGGGGGGAAAAAAAGTCCCCCAGTCTCCCTCCACAATTACTCCACCAACCTGCTGGATCCCGTTAGAGGCGAGATCCTGCAGGTCATGTGACTGGCAGTGGAAGCCTCAATGCAGTCCATGGAGGGGATGCTCGCGGCGGTGCTTAGCGCTGCCTCCAGCATCCCGAGGTTTAGCACTGCGTTACGGGGCAGGCTGCTGGATTAGTTCCTGTCCTGTAATATCACGCTAAAACGGGGATGCTAAGGAGAAACCTGCAGGCGCAGGTTTTCCTCTTCAGCGTCCCCGTTTTAGCGTGAACTTTGTAATTTGGCCCCTTGAGTGTAAAGTTGCCGGCCGTTGAGAATTCCCAGTCTCTCCTGAGTTGGCCTATTGCTCAAAACCTAATTAACCTCCCTGGCGGTCAAATTTTTGCAAGATTGGGTGACTAAAAGCGTTTCCATTTTTTTTCGAAAGGAATTGTGTTGTTTTTTTATAGTAAGCCTGTATTCTGTAGGAATAACTCACTGAAATCCGTGCAAGCAAGAGTCTAGTAAACACACGGAGTCAGAGAAGGTTTGAAACACGAAATAATAATTTATTAACCCAAAAATAATTATCAAAAATAATGGAAATAAATTATATTCAATAATATAATCAAACCAAAACCATGCCTCTGGGTGCTGGGATTCCTGTCCAGATGTACACTCCTTTGCCAATGATATATACAGGACACGGGGGTACCAAAAAAAGAGTATTTATTCCTAAAGCAGCTTTACAGAAATAAAAGGCAAATAAAAATAATTTTAAAATGTAATAAGGTTTTGCAAAACAAGTTTCGCTGGTGCTTGCCCAGATCCACCAGCGAAACTTGTATTGCAAAGCCTTATTACATTTTAGAAATTATTTTTATTTGCCTTTTATTTCTGTAAAGCTGCTTTGAGAATAAATACTCTTTCTTTTTTTGTACCCCTGTGTCCTGTATTACATTGGCAAAGGAGTGTACATCTGCACAGGAATCCCAGCACCCACTGCACAGAACAAAGTTTATTCTACAGTATCTTTTCTGTAAAAATTTTTTTCTATTTTTGAATTTGCTGCCTGGTCCCGCCCCCCCCCCCCCCCGCGTCGTGTGAAAGTTGCCGGCTGCTGTGATCACACTGCGGTGACTGCAGAGACGGTGAGGGAGCGAAGGATGCGGTGAGTATGCATCCGGCCCGAGTGTGGCTCGGGGTTACCGATCACGGTAGCAAAATTTAACCCTGAGTCACAATCGGGAATACCACCAGGCAGGTTAAACATAGAGACTTGACCAAGGAACGTCACATTTTACAAATTCTAGATCAAAAGAACTAAGCAGAAACGGAATTTACGGTTTTTGGGTTTTTTCCCCCCTCCATGGGGACAATAATGACGAAGCCCATGCCAATTCTTTACTAATTGAAAAGCCTAATTGATAAAAAAATAAGCAAATTATCTGTATTTACCATTTAAAAGACTATTTGACTTTCCAACCAGAGAAGATAGTACAATATAACACTGTATGCATTGATAACCTCTTCTGATCAATCAGTGGCCCATCTGAGAGAAATACATGTTAATAAATATAATTTTCATAGTTCCTTGCACAGCTGTTACAAATTGTCATGGAACCAGCTCCTCATTTGCCCCCTCCCCCTGCTTTTACTTAAAATGCATTATTCCCCTCTCCCTGTCGAACTCATGGTTAGTTTGGCCCAGACCCATTTTCCTCCTTAGAAAGCTTCTCTTCCTGTCAGTCTTCCACAAAAGCATGTAAATGAATATTCTGTTCTGTACTGGGTGATTGCATCCTGTTTTTAACGTCCTCCCATAACAAGGTACACCTGAAAAGCCCTTTCTCTCTATAAAGACACCTTTTCTTTGCTATTACTTTCTATGCTATAATGTGAAGAAAATATAAAGGACTTTGTGTGCTTTCAAAAGGGATGAGTTAAGCTATCTGACTTCAATCATATCCTGCATGTGACATTCACTTCTTGCATAGGACCCTGGGATTCCCGAATACAAATGTTCAGGATACAGAGGCAATTTGTAACTGTGACAGATCTCCGTACCCCGACAGGGTTACATCTGCCAATGTCGCTTCCTTGCAGGACCCCCTGGGTTCTATCCAGGCAGACTCCCATGCCTTCCACCAGTCCTTAGATCAAGTTTAAGGAGTGGGACACATAATCTGCTAGCATCCCACAGAAATAAGGCAAGGCTGTAGATCTAAAGTCTTTCAGGGTAGAAATAGAACTCAATATTAATCAGGGACACAGACATTTATGTGGTCAAACAGGGGTCTTTTGCATATACATAGCCCCCTTAGAAACCACTGGGGGACCTAATTACACTGAAACATAATTGCACAAACATTGACTTCTTGGAAGGTGAAATCTAATTCCATTAGGTCCGTAGATTAGACCGTTACAGTAAACTTTATTTAGCATTTCTAATGCGGCTGGACAAACAGAAATCTAATTAAATTGCATACAGACAGCAGATTTACAAACTATTAAGATAGAAACAGATAACAGGTACACAAAAACTAGACAATGCATTCTTACATAATCACAGATCACACAAACATTCTGCACACAAGGGTAATGAAAAAAATAACGAAACTCAGGCCTGCACCCCCAAACCCATCTCCATGCCAACGCACCCAAAGTCTAAAGCAATACACTCCGCAGTAACGACCCCACCATCACGGTCATAATGCATTGTGCTCAAATAAGAATTATCTTTTAATATGAAGGAGAACGATTCCCATCCTATGTCGTTAAAAACATTGAGCTTTTTTCCATAGTTGATGCTAATGTAACATCTCAATATGTAATCATTAGCGCTGGAAGTAAGTTTAACGTCTGGCATCGATATTCCAATCCTGACTCTACACTGGGATGCAATCAGTTGGCGCCTCGCAGCTTGCGTGAGCTTACTGTACTTTGCATCTCCTATACTTGAAATGAGGAGCGCAATTTTTTTAGCGTCTCAACAAGTGAGGTATTACAAATTGCTGCCGCAAATTACTGCGGGGACGTGCAAGCCAAAATGTAACACCTCCTAGAAGCTGGTGTCTAAATGATTTTGCAAATGCAAAATCATTAAACATGCTTAAAACCCCCAATTTAATCCCCTACTCTCCTCTCATCCTGCGGCAAAATGGGTGGCTCGATCTGCCGCTTCTTCTCCCCAGGAGCAGTGTGAGATTGGGAACAAATAGTTTCTATTCTCCCTTCTTGATCACTCCATGATGCTGCCTGATCTCGCAAGCCTCCTTGGAGTCCTATGGACTCCAGTAGCTGAAACTCAGTGGTGCAGAATCGCTACTGCGGGTATCAAGGAGATTAGCGCTGCGTTCCGGGCCGAGGTGCTGAAATAGCACCTTCCCCGGAATACGATGTTAACATGGAGACGGTAAAGGAAAATATGCAAGCGCACATTATCCTGCTTACTGTCTCCATGTTAACATTCATCATGGAATAGGGCCCAATATATGCTACCAACATTGGTCAGATCATTTATTTATTATTCATTAATTTATTATTAATTTGCCAGGAGGATTCTACATATTTTATGGTATAATATTAAGTATCTTTAAATCCGGATCACCATGTAAATAAATGTGGGGAAAAACACAGATGAGCGTAATAAAATGCTGCTTTAAGAGCACTCTCGATCTCGATCTGTGATGCTCGTGACCATCTCTGGACGTTGACGTGATCCAGTACCTTGCTATTTGTGATTGTATCATAGAGTCAGGCCAGTGTGTGCTCCACAAATATAACCGATTCCGGGTTTAGATTGTATATTTACATACAGAATAAATGGCGTCGCGCCCATACTCATGGGAGCGGCTGCAACAGCCAGGAGTAACAGCCCAGTTAATGTATAAAACATAACAAGAGGAAAAAAGGTGTCATCTGCGCTCGTTTCTATGTATTTCCATGTACAACAAATAGTGTTTTGTACATGGAAATACATAGAAGCGAGCGCAGATGACACCTTTTCCCTCTTAGATTGTATATTGATTCTTGATTCTTGCAATCAAATCTCTATCCGCAATACGGACTGCATAGACCTGTGTTTTGCCAGTTTTTGCTAGATTACAAGACGAGTTTGGATTTTTTTCCCATAACAAACCATTTAATTATGTTCTTATATGTTGTAAAAAAATAAAATAAATCCAATGATTATTAAACAATATTTACTTACCCTCTGAAAACAATGAGTATCCGCTATTTGGATTTCCCCCCAATGTTTGTTCTATCAGGTCAGTGAGGAATCCATGATTCTTTATACAACTCCATATGGTTTAAGCTGTGTATAGTTATATCCATGCATCCATATTTGTTTATATTGTATATGTTAAATAGTTACACGGGCTGGAAAAAAAACTGTGCGTCCATCATGTTCAGTTTCTTGCACATTACCTATTGCTGTTGATCTAAAAGAAGGCAAAACCCCCAGTCGGAATCGCTCGCCAATATGCAACACACTGGCTAAAAATTCCTTCATCCCAGATGGCGTTACATTTCTCCCTGGATCGAGAAGCTTTTACCCACATATTAAATATTATAACCCTTAATATTCAGATTTTGCAGGAAGTCATCCAGTCATTTTTTAAAAGTCTGTACAGACTCTGACCCAACCACCTCAACAGGCAGAGAATTCCATAGCTTTATTGTTACCACTGTGAAATAAGCCTTTATATTGCAGTGATGGAACCAGGGATATTGTCTAAGGATGGTCTCCCTGTACGATCCATAGTCACTGTATGACAAACACATATGGAGGGGCACACATTGATATGTCCCTTGCCTATGTTCCACAGTCCATGGCCTCCAGCCAGAAGATACTACCATAAGGCAGAAAGGACAGGTCCCACCTGGTTTAAAATGAAGAGGAGTAAATTTATTTGGAACTGCTATATATTGATCCTGTCTTGGGACGTTTCTCTGTCTCACTACTCTCAAGGTCGTGCTACAGGACCGAAAAGATAGAGTTTTAAATAAATCGCTCTTCTTCATACTGAGCATGCTGATAGCTGAGAAAAGCGGGGTTAGCCCTAATGGCCTGCCTATGGTGGGACGTCGCTCAGGTCTTATAAGGTTTTAGCTTGTTTTTGCTCACTATTACTGTGCAAGGTAAGCAAGACATGAACCCCTTTCCACCTTTGCTTGAGGCAAGGGGGGGCGGCACTCCTCACATCCTGCTTTAAAACATGGTCAGGATGAGTACAGCGTCCCGTTAAAACTAGTAAAATGTCTGTTTGCAACCTGATCTTATAGCTATAGTTATTAAATTTGTTTCTAATAGGAACAATACCCCATTATACCCTCTATATACATATATTTATTTTCAAAGTATTTTACCAGGAAGGATACACTGAGATTTCTCTCGATTTCAGTATTTCCTGGATTCAAGAACTTTGAATTGTTACAGTCGTTACAGAAATACAAAGTAACAAATGCAAGATATTAAAAACAAAACACAAATATAAAGATTAACACAGAAAATAAATATGTAGGAAATATATTCACTATGTTACATGTTTACAGGTGCATTCTGTATATAGTCACTGTGTTACATGTTTACAGGTGCATTCTGTATATAGTCACTGTGTTACATGTTTACAGGTGCATTCTGTATATATTCACTATGTTACATATTTACAGGTGCATTCTGTATATAGTCACTGTGTTACATGTTTACAGGTGCATTCTGTATATAGTCACTGTTACATGTTTACAGGTGCATTCTGTATATAGTCACTGTTACATGTTTACAGGTGCTTTCTGTATATAGTCACTGTGTTACATGTTTACAGGTGCATTCTGTATATAGTCACTGTTACATGTTTACAGGTGCATTCTGTATATAGTCACTATGTTACATGTTTACAGGTGCATTCTGTATATATTCACTGTTACATGTTTACAGGTGCTTTCTGTATATAGTCATTGTGTTACATGTTTTACAGGCGCATTCTGTATATAGTCACTAGGTTACATGTTTACAGGTGCATTCTGTATATAGTCACGATGTTACATGTTTACAGGTGCATTCTGTATATAGTCACGATGTTACATGTTTACAGGCGCATCCTGTATTGAGGTATGTTAATAGGGAGCTCTTGAGTGACTTTAGACTGGGGGAAGATTTGATGGCGTCTGTGAGGTTATTCCATAATTGTAGTGCTTTGTAGGAAAATGAGGATAGATCCACTTTCTTTTTATATTGTGGTATTGTAAGTAAGGTGCAGGTCCTGGATCGGACGTTATAGGATGAGGGAACTACTGGGGCAAGCAGCCTATTCAGGTAGGGTGGCAGCTTCCCAGAAAAGCTCTTAAACACCAGGTTGGAAAGGTGAAGGGTGCGTCTGGATTCGAGTGACGGCCAGTTTAGTTCTTTTAACATGTCACAATGGTGGGTCATGTAGTTACATTGTAGCACAAAGCGACAGAATGAGTTATACAATGTAAGTTTCTGAAGGTGTGTTTGAGGGGCGGCTGCGTACACTACATCTCCGTATTCAATAGCCGGCATAAGCATTTGTTGTACAATCTGCTTTGTTACCGCGGGGCTCAGGCAGGATTTGTTTCTGTACAGGGCACCTAGTTTGGGGTAAATTTTAAATGAGAGTTTTTCGATATGGGGGCCAAAGGATAGATTAGGGTCTAACCACATACTGTACCTAGATATTTGAGAGAAGTGACTGTGGTCAGCGTGCTATTTGATTTTGTCCTGACGCATAGATGGGGATTTCGTAATTTATGTAGTTTAGGTGCTGTGCCAAAGAGCATTGTAACAGTTTTGTCAGTATTTTAAAAAGGTTTGTTATCTGCAATCCACTTTCCTACCTCTGTGAATTGTTCTTGCAGCACGGCCTCCAGCTGCAGTAGATTTGGTTATTACCGAACCCTATGTACAGATCTTTCAGTCTGCCATGATGTCTGTTATGATCTCTGCTTGTTCAGATATGAGGCTGGGCTGTCAGGTTCACCATTGCTTTATTGCAGGACACTTACTGTTATATACAGGCTTGGATAACTGCAGGAACACAGGATCATGCATCTGCCTTCATTACTGCATCACACTAACTGACCCTGAAGATGGCTGCCGTGCCCTCTGACCTGTGTCATCCTGGGCGGAGCCACTAGTTAAAGATAGCACAGGTTTAGTATAGTCAGCTATAACACCTTCCTCCCCACCCAAAAACAAAACCAGAACAACATAACAAAAACCTAGTAACAAATCAACAACCAGAACAATCGAACACAGTTCATCTGAGGAACTTGGAGAGTGTCACTGAAAAACTGATGACTAGTCTTCTGAAGAAAATTGCGGGGCCAAATCATCATCCACATCTTTCTGGGCCCTACGCGAGGACCGACGGAAGTCTCTTATCCGTTCTTGAAGAAGTAAGCGGTCAGGAGGGCGTCGGTGACGTTGGGGACGTCCACCAGCAGGCGGGGTGTTGGAGGCGGTAGGATTGGATGAAAGATCAACTGGTGGGGTCAAGGAGGGTACAGAGGGGTCAGGGGAACCTCTGAACCAGAGTCACAAATACCCACAGGAGACGAGTCCAAAGTTTCCGAGTCAACCCAGACACCATTCCAGATGTCTCCGACGCATTAGATGTGGACACCGGACCCCGTAGGGTTGGGGACGTTAAGGGTTCAGGCACCCGTAAACGAGACCGTAGCTGGTCTACATGTCGTCTGGTAATGGAACCATCTTCCAGGCGGACTCTGTACATCTTGGGTCCCAAAGATTCTGCAACGGTAGCAGGCAGCCACCGACTGTTGGCAGATCCATACGATCGAGTCCAGACCTCCTGGTGGGTTGCAAAAACAGGAGACTCTTTGGACTTCACCATCTTTTCTTGGGATTGTAATACATGTTCATGAACGGTCTGAGGGCGAAGCATGTCAAAAGCAGTCCATGGCTGTCTTCCCAACATAAGCTCAGCTGGTGTCGTACCAGTGGTGGCATGTGGTGTAGTTCTGTAAGTAAACAGGAAAGAGTCTAACTGCTGAGGCGATATGGACCTCTGGCTAGTCACAGCCACTGAGGCCTTGAAATAGTTCTTGAAAGTTTGTACAAACCGCTCTGCTTGCCCATTGGTGGCTGGGTGATAGGGGGCGGTTAATTTGTGCTTGATATTATGCACCGTAACAAAACTCTGGAACTCCTGACTTGTGAATTGGGCACCATTATCTGTGACAATCTCCCTGGGATACCCAAACGAAGCAAAAAGATGCAATAATATGGCAACTGTTGCCTTTGTAGTCAGCTGGGTAACTGGAATGACCTCTGGCCATTTTGAGTGGGCATCAATTATAATCAAGAAGGTTTGTCCCCTTATGGGACCCGCAAAATCCAAGTGAAGGCGAAACCAGGGAACCGTGGGCCAAGTCCAGGGTTGAATGCATCCTCGAGGAGGGTCTCTGGCAGTTTGTGCACATCCTACACAAGCATTGACATATGCCGTGATATCTGCATCTATGTTCGGCCACCACACATAGCCCCTTGCTTTCTGTTTCATCCGCGTGGTTCCAGGGTGACCAGTATGTAGCAAGTCCAAGATGTGTCTCTGGAGGGTTTTTGGAATGACCACTCGGTCTCCCCATAAGACACAATTATCCTTCACAAACAATTCCATTCGCTTCCTGTAGTAAGGTTCATGTTCCTGTGATACCGTCGCAGGCCAGCCGTCTCGTATAAAGGTAAGCACGTTTGTCAGAAGGGTATCCTTCACAGTATGGGCTGCTATCTCTCTGGAAGTAAGGAGGTGTGAGGTGGTGTACCTACAACTCTTGACTGATGGTGTCGACTCTAGAGGCAGTTCTGTGAGACGGGACATTGCATCTGCATTTGCATTGTCATCATGACTTCGATACTGTATGCGGTAGCTGTATGCTCCAAGAACAGGGCGTAGCGCTGGAGACGGGCTGCAGTTGTCTGAGAGATTCCTTTGTCAGGGCTAAAAATTTGAAGAAGCGGTTTATGATCCGTTAATATGGTAAACTCTCTACCATACAGGTAAAGGTGAAACTTCCGAATTGCCCATATCAATGCAAGTGCCTCTTTATCAATTTGAGAGTAATTGCTCTCTGTCTTCGTCAAGGATCTGGAGGCGAAGGCCACCGGTTTCTCAGAGCCATCCGGTAGGATGTGGGAAAGAACAGCGCCCAGACCATAAGGAGAGGCATCACAAGCCAGGGTGAGAGGCTTCTGGAGGTCGTAGTGCACAAGCATACGTGACGCTAACAGTTTCCGTTTAGAGGACTCAAAAGCATGTTGACATTTAGCTGACCAGTCCCACCTGGAGTGTTTCTCCAGGAGCTTATGCAGTGGAAACAATGTATGAGCAAGGTCTGGAAGAAATTTATTATAGTAGTTAAGCAGGCCAAGGTAGGATCGTAGTTGATGGACACTTGTTGGAGCTGGAGCTTTGACTAAAGCATCGACCTTGTCTTCAACAGTATGAATGCCCTCTGCATCTACTAAGTGGCCACAAAACTCCAATTTAGGCACCATGAATTTACATTTTGTCAAATTTACCTTGAGACCTTGGTCCTGAAGTCTTTGTAAAACGAGCTCTACATTCTGCTTGTGTTCTTGGTCCGTGCGACCAGTGATGAGCATGTCGTCTAATAGACACTGAGTGAAGGGAATGTCTGCTAAAATTTCATCCATCTTTCTTTGCCAGATGGCTGGTGCAGATGCAATGCCAAACACCATTCGATTGTATTCGTACAAACCCCTGTGAGTGTTAATGGTGAGGTATTTTCGAGAAGAGGGGTGGACCTCAAACTGTAAGTAAGCTTGTCGTAGATCAATCTTGGTGAACTTTTGTCCCCCAGCAAGTGAAGCGAAAATGTCATCTACTCTGGGTAGAGGATACTGGTCAACCTCCAGTTGGCTATTCAGCACCATGCGAAAATCCCCACAGATGCGCAATTCACCATTTGATTTCTTTACTGGAACAATAGGTGATGCCCAAGCACTGCGCTCTACCTTGGAAATGACACCCTGTTCTTCTAGCCGGATTAGTTCAGCGTCCACTCCCGCTCTAAGGGCAAACGGTACTGTCCGAGCCTTGAAGAATTTGGGATGAGCATCCGGTTTCAGCTTGAGCCTCACACAGTCATTTTTGATTTTCCCTAACTCGTCAACGAAAACCTCAGGGAAACGCTGTTTTAAGGATTCCACCCATCCATCATCATGTCCTGACGGAACTGTCAGGGTGTTGCAAGGATTCTTGATGATATCTGGCATTCCCAGATGAGTGATCCAATCTCTGCCAAAGAGAGGCGGTCCTCCGTTTCTCAGGATATATAGTGGTAGTCTCTTTGTCTGGCCCTTGTATGATACCTTTACCTTTGCAAAACCAAGTGGATGGAGTACTTGCATTGAGTAGGTCTGCAGCTTTATTGGAGTGGGGCGGACAGTTGCCTGGATCTGAAGATGTTTCCACTGTTTTTGTGTGATAACTGACACTGCAGCTCCTGTATCAACGTCCATCTTTAGTCTCTTCCCTTCAATGGTTACTTGTACTGTCATTGCAGGGTGTGACGAGTGTATACGATGTATAGATAAACTATGTAATGCCTCATCGTTGTCTGAGTCAGATGAAGATGATGTCAATTTCTGTACCTTGTAAGTCTTCTTCTTAGGGTACTGCGGCTTTTGTCCTCGTACATTCCTATTACGGCAAACCCGTTGGAGATGGCCCATTTTTCCACATTGATGACAAGGTTGATCCTTAAACCGACAGGTTTTGGAGTCGTGGTCTGTATTACCGCACCGGTAACAAGCTGGCGTGGGTTTGGGTCTGTATCTCCAGTTGGCTGTAGCAACTGCGGTTCTGAAAACGTCCTCTTTCACCCCTTCTTTGGATCTGAGGGTGCAATTCCTCCGTATCCCTGACAGCCATCTCCATGACTGATGCTATCTCAACTGCGCTTGTAAGGGTGAGTCCCTTTTCTGTCAGAAGTTTCCTTTGAATCGTTTCACTATTCAGTCCCAGGACAAACTTGTCTCTCAAAGCTGTCGGTAGGTACTCCCCAAATGAACAGGTGGAGGCCAATTTGCGAAGGGCCACCACATAGGCTTTAATATCTTCACCCGGCTGCTGCTGCCGTTGATAAAAACGAAATCTTTCTGCAATTTCCAGCGGTTTTGGCTGAAAGTGATCCTCTAATAGTTTCAGGAGTTCCTGTAGAGCCTTGCTTGCTGGTTTCTCAGGGAACAGAAGGTCTCTTAGAGTGTCATATGTGTTAGCCCCCACGGCTGTGAGAAACACTGCAACCTGTCTCTCAGGGGGTATGGTGTTAGCACTGAAGTACTGCTCTAATCTCTCAGCCCAGGAGCTCCAGGAAGTTTTCTCTCCATCAAACTCAGTTAATGTGCCTATCAGTGCCATGATCTTGCTGCTGGATGGCTGTGTGTGCTTTATCTGGCTTTCAATCCCTGTTTTTTTTTTTTTTTTTCTTTTTCTTTACTTCAGGCTGAGCAGACCTTTACAAATCTCATTCTCGTCGCCACTGTTATGATCTCTGCTTGTTCAGATATGAGGCTGGGCTGTCAGGTTCACCATTGCTTTATTGCAGGACACTTACTGTTATATACAGGCTTGGATAACTGCAGGAGCACAGGATCATGCATCTGCCTTCATTACTGCATCACACTAACTGACCCTGAAGATGGCTGCCGTGCCCTGTGACCTGTGTCATCCTGGGCGGAGCCACTAGTTAAAGTGATAGCACAGGTTTAGTATAGTCAGCTATAACAATGTCACTACCTGTTTACTTTAATTTACATGCAGTCGGAGTCTGGTAAATCTACCTACACGATGACCACCAAAAAACCCCAACATTATAAGTCAGAATAAAGTGAAAATATTCCGTATAACAGAGATTGAGGCAATATAAAATTCTGGGTTATGCTCTACTTTCCGAAGCTTTTATTCTCTTCAGGCAAAGCTTAGCTGTCAGAAATAAAGCGTGGAGACGGCCCTTTCATCTGCACCTTTTAATTGGCGCATTTTAGACCCAGCAGCGGAGAGGACCCAAGGGGAAGAATGCGGCTCGGACACCTGCTTGTTTGAGTTATTGAGTTTTTCTGCTGAGTGTGCAGAGCCAAGATCTACTTTGCGTCTGCAGGATTGTGTTCTGTGTTTTATTAACCCCCTTCACTTGTGAGGTTGTTAACCCATACAGTCTTTCTTGCAGGTGTTTTTGCTTTGAACATGTGCTTTCTTTCCCTTTGTAACACAACGTTTTTCCCACAAACGACATTGTAAAATGTCACAGTATCCGGGTAATTCAAAGAGATCCGAATTGCTTGAGAAAGGTAACTGAACGCTGAAAATCAGCGTTCGGTTACCTTTCTTGGCCATTCGGCTATCCAGAGAGCAGGCAATTCGCCAAATCCTGGCGAATTGCCTATACATATGGTGCCTGTTCGAGGGCAGTGAATCCCCATAGAGAAACCATGCTTCGTCTATTCAGAGAACAAAAACCAGCAGTGAATGGTTCCCAGAATGCCCTGCCATTCGGTGGTTTCATTCGGCAGGTTTATTCAGGCGAATCCCATAGGCTTCAATGTTAAAAATATTCCCGTCTTAATTCAATATCTAATAAACCGTTCATGATTAAATAGACTCTTTACTGCAGAATTTTTAGATTTTTTTAGGATATTTTAAGCATTTTTCTGCATTTTTTTTTAAACTTTAATTATTTTTTCTGTAACAGCCCTTTTTATTATCATTCCCTGGACCTCATATGTAAATTTCAGACATTTTCACTCAGTAGTTTCTTTGCAAACAGCGTTTCACTTTTCAAACATTCAAGCAAACTGTTTTTCTAATTTATTCACTTCACTCGTGTGCGATGTCGGCTTTTTCCGGCGGCTTCGCTGCGGTGATCGGCTCCTGCTCGGGTTTTTCTGTAGTTTTCGGTGGGTTAATCCAGATGTTTTTGCGGGTTTTTGGCGTACATTCGCCGGGTCTTGCGTTTCATTTTCGTCGGGTTTGCGGCACCCTTTCCCTGCAATTCGGGGACCCTGTGGTGCTTGCAGAATACACCGCAGGGTCACCGAAATGGGATCCGCAAAATGAACCGAATTGAAGAGAACGAAAAGTCACCGAACGTGCGGAAACTTTTCGAATCTCTTTGAATTACCCTGTATGTTTTTTTTTGGCATGATACATTCAGTGTGTGCTATGAAGTGTATTATATTTTATGTTGTTTTATAGTTGCGTAGTTGCGTCCCCAAAAAAGGTTTATATATTGCAAAGAGATGTTACCTCTCCTGTTCATTGACATACAGTATCTGTTTTGTTCAAGTGATGAGAAATCCATGTTGTATTAATGATACTTTGTCTGGTGTGTGTGTGTAACTATACTTTATTCATAAAGCCTGAAAGTCTAGGCTCTAGGGCAGGTGTCAGCAACCTTGGCTCCCTGATGTTTTGGGAACTACATCTCCCATGATGCTCAGTCACCCATTAGGCTCACTGAGCCACAGGGGAAATGTAGTTCCCAAAACAACAGGGAGCCAAGGTTGCCGACACCTGCTCTAGGGGATCATTTTCCAAGCAATTTAAATGTGTTATTCAATAAGAGTAGAACTGGCTGAACTGCACTGAACGGTGCAATTTCGTCACAATTCACCAAATATTGGGGAATTGCCAGAGGAACACTGTGCAGTTCACCCCGATTTGGCGATCTTCGTCAGCAGTGAAATTGTTCAATAGAGAAGTAATGGTTAATCCATTCACAGACCACCGAATTGCCTCGAAATGTTGGCGGAATTCCTTGATTATTGGTGCTTCAGTTCGACAGGTCTGAATAGATGAATCCCATAGGTTTCAATGTAAAAAAAAATTACAGCTTTTATTCTTCTTTATTTATTTTTTTATTCTTTTCGTTTGGAGCAAAAAGCCTATTATTTCTTAGAATTTTTTAGGCATTTTTCTGGACCATTTTTTCAGACTGTTTTTTTTTGTAAGACCCTTTTTTTATTCCACACATTTTTTTGTTTTGTTTCAAACCCTTCTTTTTACTTTGAATTCTGTATTTTCTTAAGGTTTTATAACAGAACAATACATTAGACACGATGCAAAAGAGCATATAAGACAAATGCTAAATGCCAAAAAGAAAAAGGGAGCAAAAAAATAAAAATAAAATAAACCGTTAAACCCTTTAAAACTGAGGAGTTCCTTTTTTTTTTCTTCCCACTCAGTGGCTGATTGCCTTTTTTTGGCTTTCAGTTTGGCAGCGTACGGCGGATCGGTAGCTCTTTTTGGCAGATCCCGTTCGGCATGCTCTGGGGACCCTGCAGTGACTACACTACAGAACTGCAAATTGTGCACCGCTACGGACTTGCACATTTTATGTACACAAGTTCCGTAGTGCCTGTGCAGAACGATGGATCGAAGTTGCACGTGCATGCACAGATCTGACTGACGGCTGCCGCTCTGAAAAGGCTCGCTAACGTGACTGGTCTCCTAGAGGGTGATGTCGGACGCTATCTGTGTGTGACATCACTAGTAGGGATGAGCTGTTCGGGTTCGGACGGTTCGGAGTTCGACCCGGAACTTTGGCAGTTCGAAAGTTCATGAATTTCGAACTTTTTGGGTGTGTTCGGTTTGAGTTCGGAAAAAAAAAAAAGAAATTTTGAAAAAAGTATAGAAGATGCTTAAAAAAAATACTAAAAAATCTAGAAATAAAGAGACTCTTGACTGCAGAATATTATAAGCAACGGTTTATTAGATATTGAATTAAAAACTAATGTGTACGTGGAAAGATTAAGAACTCTAAATGACCTCTGTTCACAAACGGGCATAACACCAGGTGTTTTAAGTCTGGTAATCAATTTGATACATTGTACACCATACTGAGGGTGGGGTGGTGTCTGCTTCTGATTGAGATTTGAGAATTAATTTCCCTAAAACATCCTAATATGCTGCATTTTAACCCTTTCGCTGCTGAGGCTTTTCACACCTCTGTGCTGAGGTCATTTTTACCGCTTTCACTCATCATGTTTAACCGCGTTTTGTAGCCATATTTTGATATATGACCCAGACATATTATATATCAATCTTTCCGGCAGACTTGGCAGATTCATAATATGTCATTATTATATGTATACGTTATGTCATGTCTGTATATTATAACAAAAATGCAATAAAATTTGAATTTTCAATAATTTATAATGTGTAAAGTGTTTTTTTCACATTTTAACATGCGATCGTTTGCGGTTATATTTTGTATGGGGTGCGCTTGTTAAAAAAATTAGAAATGGGGTCTCGTTACATTTTTTTTTTTGGGGAAAATTTTGCTTTTTTTAACAAACGCACCGCATACAAAAATCATTAGTGCAGCATTATTGTTCACATTATAATTGAAATGGGAACAATATTGCTGCATTAACAAAACAAAAACAAACAAAAAAACTACTTTTTTTTTTTTTTAAATATATATATATATTTTTTAAAACATTTTTCATGCTCATGTTTGGTATCCTTGGAAAGGCCATGCTCTGGCCGATCCAACGATATAAAACATTAACCCCTAGCTGCCACGGATCGGGAGATAGGGGGTTCATTGGAACCCCCTATCTCCACCATTGGTGGAAGCTAGGGGTTAACTCCAGGACTGGCGTCATCGTGCTATGCACGATGACGCCAGTCCTCAGGGAGAGTTCCTGGAGGCTTGGCCGACATCCAAGATGTCGGCCAGCTCCAGGAGAGGATCACGATCCGGCGCTTTTCAGCGCTGATTCGTGATCCGGCTCCCCAGGGGTTAATCACAGCCACCGTTTGGAAGGGCAGGCTGTGCCCTTCCAAACGTGCCTGGATTAACCCTCTGCCCCCCGGCGATCGGGAGGGAGAGAGGTCCGAAGGACTACCCCCCCCTTTCAGGCGCTTCCTCCGCACATGCAGGGGGCGCCTGAATTAGATGTCTAATTGCTAAATGATCTAATTGCTCCGCTGGGGTCCCGGAGTGCTGGGCTGACATCCAAGATGTCACACTTCGTGTGTGCGGCTCCATTGGTCAGAATGCTATGCTGCCACGGACGTACAAATGTGCGGCAACACGGACGTGATAACTGCGCTCGTCTGACCCCAGCCTTAAGCAATGTTATTTTTCACCTCGGGATTAAACATTCACAGGGTTATTCAGAGAGCGGTGAAAAGCAGGAGAATAACTGGAGAAGTGAAAATTCTAGGTCAAAATAGCCAAACCAGAAAAATTCTCCCATTTAACTCACTTTCCAAATTGGCTATTTGGTCTAGATTGTTCTCTTCTCCTGCCAGTTCTCCTGGCTTTCACCTCTCTCTCAGGGTTGTTCAGAGAAAGGTGAAAACCAGGAGAATGGCAGGAAAAGAGAACAATCAGGACCAAATAGCCGATTTGGAAAGTGAGATAAGGCTAGGGTCAGACTAACGCATTTCACAGTGACCGTCAAAAAGTGCGTCCGAACGCATTGCCTTATTTTTTCACGGAATGCGCGAAAACGTCATACGATGCGCATTTTTGTGCGTGATTTTTTACGGATCCAAACCAGGAAACTTCGGGTGTCTGGACGTTATGTTGGCCGGACATGAGCAGGGTCTGACGTCTCCAAATCACGCACACACGCTGCTAGTGGATGCAGCGCACTCTGTACGTCCGTACTAGCGGTTCTGCGTTCTCAAAAAAATGCGTTCATTTTCCACTTGCGTTGCGCAGCCGGACTTTTGTGTGACCGTACTTCGTATATTGGCTGTCATTGCCCGTCATTTGCTGCTAATGCAGCCGTGATTAAGTGCGCCTAAACGCATGTTAAAAATTCGCTAGTCTGACCCTAGCCTAAATGGGAGACCTATTTTGACCTAGAATTTTCCATTCTCCAGTCATTCTCCTTCTTTTCACCGCCAAAAAAATCAGTAAACTTTTTCTGCGTGTCCAAAAATGTCTCCTCTTTTCATACGGACTGCCGCCCCAAGCAGTTGTTTATGGATAGATTAAAGGAAAAGCATTTACCGTCATTTGAAATGTCATTTTTTGGTTTTTACATATTTCTATACATCCTAGAAATACGCCACTTCACGGGCAGGTTATGGGGACCTCCTAGGCACGATATTTGAAGGAATTTTTCGTTTTTATTTTTAACCCTTATTTCATGGAAAACTCACTGTCCCTTTAAAAACGTTTTTTTTTTTTACTTTTTGTCCTTGTTTCCTGTCCCCCAGGGCACTTCCCAGACCCCCATACACTTTTTAAGGCAAATATATAGCATGTATGCCCTCTTGGAGGGCACTCTAAAAACCGAATTTTCAGCCCCATTGACTTGTATGGGGTTCGAGTTCGGGTTCGGGTTCGGATCTGAACATTTGGAAAGTTCGGCTTCGAACCGAACTCGGGGAGTGTTCGGCTCATCCCTAATCACTAGTAGTGATGAGCCGAGCACCCCCCGTGTTAGGTTCGTATTCAAACTCGAACAATTTCAAAAGTTCAAGTTCGAACTCAAACACGAACCGAACTCAATGCAAGTCAATGGGACTCTAAAGTTTGATTTTTAGAGTGCCCTCCAAGAGGGCATATGTGCAAGATATTTGTCATAAAAGGTGTATGAGGGTCCGGGTAGTGCCCTGGGGGACAGGAAACAAGGACAAAAAGTTTAAAGAAAAACGTTTTTAAAGGAACAGTGAGTCTTCCATGAAATAAAGGTTAAGAATAAAAACGAAAAATTCCTTCAAATATCGTGCCTAGGAGGTCCCCATAACCTGCCCGTGACGTGGCGGATTTGTAGGATGTATAGAAACATTTAAAAACAAAAAAATGACATTTCAAATGATGGTAAATGGTTTTCCTTTAATCTATTCATAAACAACTGCTTGGGGCGGCAGCTTGTATGAAAAGAGGAGACATTTTAGGACACGCAGAACAAGTTTAGTGATTGTTTTTGGCTAAATTATGGTGACACGTATGCAGGCTTTGGATGAAAGTAACAATAGGTGCTTTAAAATTGGGCCTTTAGTGTCGGCAACAGTGCCGTCACACCATAACCCCTCTGTTGTATTCTGGAAGAGTGCAGGGTTGGACCCTGTGGTCCAATATTAAAATGATATGAATCTGGTATAGGCGTCAGTGGCAGTGCACCCAAATATTGTGCCTTTGGTGGCAGCAAGTGCCTTCACACCATAACCCCTTTGAAGAGTCCTGGCAATGGGTGCCTACATTTGACTTCCCTGGGCGTCATGGACTAAAAAAAATTAAAAAGGGATCAGTCAAGCGGCCCCGGCCTTCAACGCTCTTCCTCTGATCATCAACAGCCTCAGAAGCACCTGTGTAACCACTTGGTAACCTACCAGTGCCTGGAAAGGTGTTACACAAGTGTCGCTTTAGAGTGTCCTCAAGTTGTTTCATCCTGTCCTCCCTCTGTGCGAGCAGGATGAGCTCTGCAACTTTACCCTTGTATCGTGGATCAAGAAGGCTTGCCAACCAGTAATGATCCCTCTCCTTGATAGCACGAATCCTGGGGTCCTTTTGCAGACTTTGCAGGATAAGGGAGCCCATGCAGCGTAGGTTGGAGGTGGCATTAGCTTCCGAGTCTTCCTGGTCAATGAGAGGATGACCCAATCGTGCACTTCCTCCTCCCAGCCAGGTACTAGTCCTTGGGTTTCTGGGCACACAAAACCCTCCCTCAAGGAATCCCCACCTTCAATTCCCCCACTACTTAAATATTCCTCCTCCTCCTCATCCCTCGATCAGGCATCCAGGTGGAGTCAGTGACCTCATCATCGTCATCACCCCCTATCTCCTCGTCACTGGAGCCAACCTGGCAGTATGCTGCAGCTGCTGGGGCAACATGAGTGCCAGTTATTTGTGTGTCACTGGCACCCACTCCTCTAGGTTGATTATACTCCCTTCCTCAACCTCAGAGTTTGAATCAGAGCACTGTAGTTGCTGCGCATCTTCAAGCAGCATGTCACTGTCATTGTAGTCAAATAATTCAGCTGACTCCTCTGTGTGTGATAGTGAGGCTACGGCAGGATTAGCTGTGGACATGGAGGCTGCATTAGATGCTTTGGCAGCTGAGGTGGACTGTAAAGCACTACAAACCTGGCTGGCAGAGGACTCGGAGGATGAGGATGGCCTGGTTAGCCAATCCACCAAGTCCTCTGTATGTTGCTGCTGCTTAAGACGGCCAGCACCAGTTAGAAAGGACAAGCATGCCCCTGCAGAGGATACACCACGTCCACGACGACCAGAGGCACAGCTTCCTGACAGAGGCTGCTTTCCCTATTATCTGTGTCTGGGACCGTCTGCCTGTCCTTTTTGGTCTTTCTGACATGGTGAGTGATATATAGATTAAAGATATACAGAACTCTGATTTAACTCTGTTATAACAATTGGAGATATGCAGAACTTTGATTCAACTGTGGAAATGTTACCGGAATCCACTTGGTTCACTCGGGATGAGGCCGGACCGGACACGAGTAAGGATTGTCTGAACACGAGTCTCTTCAGGAAAGGCAAACTTTTATTGTGACGTCACAGAATGCTCAGACAGGATTAAATCGCAAAGACTGAGCCCCGAGTTCCCCCCGACCAAGGGTCTTATACCCCGAATACATATTTAGGTACATCCCAATTAATCCACCTCCCTGTGACACTATCCCACCCCACGTGGGTTAATACCTCCCTTAGTCGAATACAAAAAACATTTTATTAATTGGCCGTAAATTGGCAAACCTTGGGTTAGTAACAGTAAATCATGATTAGTCACTCCTACTGTCCCGGGCTGTGCTTGGTTCCCTAGCTTCCTCAATTATTTGTTACAGATGGCACCTGGTCCGATCTCTATACTCCTTTGTATTTCTGCGGGCCCCAACGTCCTTGATGTATCTTTCTTCTGTCCCGGGAACGGCAGAGATCTTTCCCAGCACTGTAATTATTTTTCTGCTAATCTCAGCACATTCCTAAATCTCTATGTATGCTTGACTCTAATTTCAACTACCAACTACCTAATTATTTTTCAAGTGAACCAATATTCTGAACAAGATGGTTGCCTGGCTTATAATGGCGGCCATCTTCCAGTCTATTTCCACTTCAGTATCTAGTGTGACATTTGGGGGCCCACAGAGCACGTGCACAATGTCTTTCACAAACAAAACAGCTTTATTCACTCTTTCAGGGCAGTCAAAAAGGCAACATAATAAGTACACGCTTGGGTTCAGCGAAATTAAAGCATAGTCCTGATCTTCAGCACAAATGAACAGAAAAATAATGGTGGCTCACCATTAAACAGTCCCAAACCTGGGGAATCCTTTCACGAGTATGTAGAAGCCTCTCCAGCAAGGCACAGCACGTCTCCTGCTTTTTGGAACACACACACACAGCTTCCACTGATTACTTTCCTTTTTCCTAAACTCCCACAATCCTATCTGGGAGTTGCTGGCTTTAAACCTCTTCCTGGACAGGAAGATTAATCCTGTGGTTGCACTTAAAGGGACCACAACCCAAATAGGGGTGAAACATATTGTCCATCCAGGACCCAGCCCTGCCGACCTCTACACTAGATTAAAGATTTCCAGAACTCTGGTATAACTCAGTGAGACACCCTGATAGCTGGCAGCCAGTGACAAGACACAGATTAAAATTCCCAGAAACCACCTATAAATCAGTGAGACCCCCTGATGGGTGGCAGTGACAAGACACAGATTACAATTCCCGGGAACCTCCTATAAATCAGTGAGACCCCATGATGGGTGGCAGTGACAAAACACTGATTACAATTCCCAGGAACCTCCTATAAATCAGTGAGACCCCCTGATGGGTGTCAGTGACAAGACACAGATTACAATTCCCAGATATCTTCTAGGAGTGAGACCCCCCAATAGCTGCTGGCAATGAGAAGACACAGATTACAACAATTCCCAGATATCTTGTAGAAGTGAGACCCACCCAATAGTTGCTGGCACTGAGAAGACACACTAACAGAACAATCTCCTCTCAAAAAACACGTGCTGGGGCTGCGAGGGATGCCATATATATTGTGCTGCGGGATTTAGCTCTGTAAACCCATGATTGGGCAAAATTTGCCCAATCAGGACTCTGAGCCGTGATTGGCATAGTCTTGCACCTGTCTTGCATCTGCCCTGTGGTCAGGTGCAAGGCTGTAGCCAATTACAAGCTTCAGGCCAGTGGTAAAGTGCATTGTGGTCCATTGTGGGCGAACTCGAACCGAACACGCGGAAATGTTCGGAGTTCGGCGAACAGCCAAATGGCCGATGTTCGATGCGAACTCCGAACAGATCGAACCGAACAGCTCATCCCTAATCACTAGTGACCGATCTGGTGACCGGCAGCTGGGAAATACAAAATCCCAGCTGCTGGTGATGCTGGGTGGGGTGGAGGAAACTCCTCTGCTTCCCCCAGTAATTACAGGGTGTCCATAAAGTCTCTTTACAATTTCAAAAATGTATTCCAAAGGCAAAAGAAAAGACCGATAAGTGAAAATTATTACAAAATGAGACTGATATATTTAAGTTTTTTTTTTTGCCTCATTTAATACACCTCTATATGGGCACCATTAGTTGCATGAAGCACATCAAGACGGTACTCCATAGTAAATGGAGTTTATTCGGCACAAGGTCTTGTTACCAGTGGGGTACCTCAGGGGTCAGTACTTGGACCCATTCTCTTTAATATTTTTATTAGTGATATTGCAGAAGGTATTAATGGAAAAGTGTGTCTTTTTGCTGATGACACAAAGATTTGCAACAGGGTTGACGTTCCTGGAGGGATCAGCCAAATGACAAATGATTTAGGTAAACTAAAAAAATGGTGGGAGTTGTGGCAATTGAGTTTTAATGTGGATAAGTGCAAGATAATGCACCTGGGACGTAAAAACCCAAGGGCTGAATATAGAATATTTGATACAGTCCTAACCTCAACATCTGAAGAAAGGGATTTAGGGGTCATTATTTCAGAGGATCTAAAGGTAAGTAGTCAATGTAATAGAGCAGCAGGAAATGCTGGCAGAATGCTTGGTTGTGTAGGGAGAGGTATTAGCAGTAGGAAAAGGGAAGTGCTCATGCCACTGTACAGAGCACTGGTGAGACCTCACTTGGAGTACTGTGTGCAGTACTGGAGACCGTATCTCCAGAAGGATATAGACATCTTAGAGAGAGTTCAGAGAAGGGCTACTAAAATGGTGTACGGCTTGAAGGAGAAAAGTTACCAGGAAAGGCTTAATGATCTTAACATGTACAGCTTGGAAAAAGACGAGACAGAGGAGATATGATAGAAACATTTAAATACGTAAAGGGAATCCACAAGGTAGAGGAAGGGAGTATATTTAAAAGGAAACAAAGTAGCAAAACAAGAGGACATAGTCTTCGATTAGAGGGGCAAAGGTTTAAAAGTAACATCAGGAAGCATTATTTTACTGAGAGGGTGGTGGATACATGGAACAGCCTTCCAGTTGAAGTGGTAGAGGCCAAAACAGTAATTGAATTTAAGCAAGCATGGGATAGGCATAAGGCTATCCTAAACAAAAGATAAATCCAGGTAAAGTATCCATGTAATTGGGCAGACTAGATGGGCCGAAAGGTTCTTATCTGCCGACATTTTTCTATGTTTCTATGTACTGGATTTCTTGCCATGTTGGCTGTAGCATCCCCTTATCAATGGTGGCAATGGCATCAGTGATCCTCTGCTTTAGATTAGTGATGACCCCTTTGTATTATTACTATTATTTATTAAGCGCCAACACATTCCGCAGCGCTGTACAAGGTGTAATGGGTAAAGGCGGGACAATTCTACAATACATACAGGAGACAGGTCAGTATTCCTGCCAGCAGATACATGAGGATATGAGGACCCTATTCCCGTGGGAATTTACAATCTAGATGGTGAGGGGATTAGAAACAGGAGGGGGGGACTGCAGTGATGAGTTAATGCAGGGAGAGGTGAGGACTGTTTTTGGGTCGGTCGGATGTCTTGTTACGCAGTCGGGTGGTAAGCTTACCTAAATAGAAGGGTATTTAGGGAGTGTTTAAATGAAGCCAGATTTGGGGACAGTCTGCTATTGCGAGGAAGAGCATTCCATAGGGTCGGCGCCGCACGAGAAAAGTTCTGCAATCTGGCATGTGAAGAGGTAATGACGGAGGATGCCAGGCGCAGGTCATTGTTAGATCGTAGGGGACAGGCTGGGGTGTATTTGGTGATTAGTGAGGACAGGTAGTGAGGGGCGTTGTTAGTGAGGGTGTTGTAGGTCAGGGTGAGTAGTTTGAATTTGATTCTGCTGTGGATGGGGAGCCAGTGCAGGGATTCACAGAGGGGAGCGGCAGAGACAGAGCGACGGGTGAGATGGATAAGCCGGGCTGATGTGTTTAGGATGGACTGCAGGGGGGAGAGGCGGGAGGTAGGAAGGCCGGTCAGGAGGTTGTTGCAGTAGTCCAGGCGGGAGATAACAAGTGGATAAGTTGTGTGGTGGTGTTGTTAGTCAGAAATGGATGAATTTTGGCAATGTTACGGAGGTGATTTGTACCTTTGTTCCATACACCATATCTTTAACATAACCCCATAGAAAGAAGTAGAGGGGAGTGATATTTGGTGAACGAGGTGGTGGCCAGGGAACTGGGCCACCCCTTCCACTCCACTGCTCTGGAAAGGTTTCGTTTGGGAACCCACGGACATGCAGTCCCCAATGTGGTGGTGCGGCATCTTGCTGGAAAATAATGGTTTGTTGAAGGTCATGTAGTTGTGGTGTCGCGTATTCAGTCAAAAGGTCAAGGTAAACATTTGCACTAATTGATGTCTCGCAAAAGAAAAACGGACCAGTGATTCGATTACACTTGATCCCACACCACACATTCATCTAAAGCAGAGGGTCACTGATGCCACCATTGTTGAGGGGATGCTACAGCGAACATGGCAAGAAACCCAGTACCGTCTTGATGTGCTTCGTGCAACTAATGGTGCCCATATAGAGGTGTATTAAATGAGGCAAAGAACCTTAATTATTACAAAATGAGACGTATATATTTTTCACTTATCTGTCTTTTCATTTGCCTTTGAAATAAATTTTTAAAATTGTAAAGAGACTTTATGGACTATCCTGTACATTCAATCGGCAGAGCTGGTTGGGGGGGGGGCACTCCTTAAATCCTGACTCATTTAAAAAGTTAAAGCGGTCAGGATGAGTAAAGTGTCTCTTTTAAACCAAGTGGATTCCAACAACATTTTAAGATTCTAAGAACTGAGAAGTGAAAATGTTTGCGCTCACAAGCCGATCGGTTGATGTGAATGTGTGCTGCTCTGATAGACATAAAACAGCTGCTTTTATTCAGTTGCGCCGATGTCTTCGTTGTTGAAACAAACTTTTATGAGGTTTTGATAAAGCGTGAAGGCATGCCTATTACGGAGGGCCGGAGCATGAGGTGGCCGTGGCTTTGACAGCGCTATATCACAAAGCGGCATACAGGAATCTACGGACGTCAGCAGAGATCCAGCCTGCGCATAATTCATAGCTTAATCTACTGTATTAAAGCATACTCACTGTTGCCTTTTATCTGTATCCAAGACCTCCATGCTTTCACTGTACCTTTCCTGATGGTTACAGTTACATGCATTTTATAAAGCGCCAACAAGTTCTGTAGCGATGTACAATGGGAGAGACCAAATAACAAGTATACATACACATTACACACACAGAACTGTAGGAGAGGGGGACCCTGCTCGAGAGCTTAAAATCTAAGATCATTGAAGAGAATAATGGTCTCCAATTGTCCGTCCTTAACCCCTAAGACCCTGTCTTAGGCACACCTTGAGTTAACTCTCCTTCTGCGCAGGGAGAGAGAGAAATCAAAACACGAGGCATGTTTTAGTCTGGCATCTCTCTCTGCCTTCCAACGGTCCTTTGACACATATTATACCTGTGTCAAGGCGCTGGCTCTTTATTTCATTAGTTAACATTTCAAAACATAACATAGTTCATTGGCCAGTTTCAATACAGGTCTGGTGACACATTTCTAGACAGTCCCGTGGCCTCGGCATGTGATTTCTTGAGATATCAGCATTTCTTAAGACATCAGCACTTTTTTATCACTTGAGAAAAACATTTGCAAACATCAGTATCCTTGCCTTTCTAAAAACATTTGCAAACATCAGTATCCTTGTCATTCTAAAAGACATTTGCAAACATCTTGAGAAGTGAACCTTAGTCCTATAATACTGCTGACTATCAATTTATCTTAAAACTATTTCTTATATATTTAAACCTTAATTTATCTATTAATATTATAATTCCTGGGGTGTTATTTAACTACTTATAGGGTCCTTCTTATAGGTTAGCAGATGGTGGTCTGAGGATTCCTTTTCCTTCAATCCCCTCTTAGAATCATAGTATAATCATACTATTTGATTCTTTCTTTGTTTCATCTATCTACTGTAAGTTAGTATGGGTTGGGGAGCGAGACCCTCAATACCCATGTGGATCAATATAGAACCAGGGGGGCTGTACCTGCCACGGAACGGGTAACACATGGCAGTCTCCCAGTGCCTATTTATCTTCCAACCTACAGTATATTTTACTTCCTATTAGCTATTCGGCGGAGTTGGACATATTCTGCATAATCATTTGGAGTGGACGGTAGAGGTGTACTGTACATCATGGTGGTGGGGTTACCCTTGGCCATTTGGGCCTACATTATCAGGGATGTAGGTACAGCATGTACCTGTCCCCTCTATCATTTTGCATACACCTCCTTTTTCAGCCAATATCATGTCCAGAGCCATCCGGTTCTGGAACGTCATAATGGATGTGGATTGTAGTTGGTCAGCGAGGCCCTGTAAAGCTTCGCGAGTATAATTAACAAATCTCTGCTGGTTATAATATAAATAGTTAATCCAATCTACATTGTTATTAATAGTAACAAGAGGTGCTAGGAATGACTCAAACCCTGCCTTTACCTGATCCCTTGCTTTAAATTCATCAGGGACCCCTCTTGGTACCCCTATACAGCAATCAATATAGACACACATAACAATTTGTACGGTTATTGTTTAGGGCACTAAATTTTACCCATTCTAGCCAAACATTTACATCTGCAAATCCTGTTTCCATTACTATGCTGTCTTCATAGGTGGGATTTGATTTGGTGTTAGGTAGGAGAGGATGAGGTCTCACTACCTCTCCATATTTCCTGGGTAGGAATGGGTTCTCTTCCTTCTTATAAATGGCCATATCTTGGAGTTTGAACTTATATCGAGGGAATTTGGTTGTGGCAGTTGCGTATATTCCCATTACATAGACACCCGTGTCGGCCTGGGAAGGGTGTTGTATAGTCAGCGTCAATTGTACTGACTGAGCTCCGCTTCTGATTGAGCACCGCCACCCACCTCTCCCAATTAAAGTCATACGATTTAATAGGCTTTTGTCCTCGGAACTGCGTCGTCGTGCGGCGCTATCTGGTTTATATCCCCATCTGTTAACTACGGCATCAGAGGTACCATATCCCATATTGCCCGTGTCCCACCCCACTGCGCCCCAATAATCACAATTATGTCCCCAGTACTCATCGGTTACACATATATATACAGTTGCCTTGTACCGTATCATACTGCAGTAATGGTGGAAAAATAAAAAAACAACAGTGGCCAGACAGTGATGGTTTGGGTTGGGGTTCTTTCTGGTAGGGGGTGTGGACAATAGGGGTTGTGACATATGTTCCGAAGGGGGGGGTAAACATATTATTTCAGTCTTTTTCTTCCCCCACATGCGTCTCCATACTCTTCGAAAAGGATCCTTGGTTGTCATTTTCTCCTTGTTGGAAACCAGGGCTATCTGCCCTCGTGAGTGTCTCTTGTTGAGTCCTTTGTTGAATCCGCTTGACTCGAGAGGGTCCCTTGTTGAATCCGCTTGACTCGAGAGGGTCCCTTGTTGAATCCGCTTGACTCGAGAGGCGTGAATCCAGACTGGGCTGTCCTCTGTCAGTATAGCTGTGCGGGTTACGGCTACCACCGTGGTCCATAGGCGAAATCCTTTGGTCTTTTTCCTTTCTGTAGCCGCTTTACCAGCACCTTGTCTCCTGGATTAAATGGTGGGTAGGTTTGTCTGAAAGAAAGGGAGACTTAATATAACTTCGTCTCTGGTTGTCTCGAGGGTTGAGATCAGCTGCCTAACATATTCATCCTTATCTGCTCTAAATCCCCTGTCTCCACTGTTAGCCTACCTGTAGACCATGGTAATGGAAAGGGTCTGCCCATAAATATCTCGAAGGGGAGTAGCCTGTGTTCCTATTAACCGCCATTCTGATTTCAGCCAGAATGATGGGGAGTACCAATTTCAATTCTTTAGCTCTTCTGTGGTTGCATATTTTTGTAAGGTACAAAATAATTGGTCCCTATCCATTGTGGGAGGTCGCAAAACCCGGTATTACTAGTTTAGCTATGTTCTGTTGTGCTGCTCGTTTAGCTGCTTGGTCAGCCAGATGATTCCCTTTTGCAATAGGATCTGAGGCTCTGGTGTGTGCTCTAAAATGTAACACCGCTATCTGAGAGGGCATAAGAATGCTTGCTAGGAGGTCCGTGACCAGGGTCGAATGGGAAATCTTCTTGCCATCTGCGGCCACAAATCCCCTCTTTTCCCATATCGTCCCATGGTCATGGACCACACCATAAGCATTTGGAATCAGTGTATATCGTGACAGGTCTACCCGCATAGAGCCTGCATGCTCGTGTTAATGCAATCAGTTCTGCTGCCTGGCAGACTGGTAGGGTACAGGCCCTGATTCTAGAACAGTGTCAGGGAGTTGAACCACTGCATAGCCTGCATAATAAGTGTTGTCATTGGGGCGGGTACAGGAGCCGTCAACAAAGACGACATCTGTGTCCGGAACAGGTGTTGACATAAGATCAGGGCGGGGTGCAGTTTCAGACTCAATGGAGAGAGCACAGTCATGTTCGAGTGGGATGGTATCTGAGGGATTCTTAAGACCCAGTAAAGCGTTTAGGATTGGTGCTGGACCAGAGACACTTGAACTGTATGCTATGTGCAGTGCAGGGTTGCTTAGCAGTGTGACTTCATATCCACTAAAGCGCTGTGATGACATGTGCTGTGTATGTATGCCCTTAAGTAAAAATAAAACATCATGGGTTGTGGGTAGGTGAGGTTCGTACCCTAATGTGTATTGGCTTGCCATACTAACGGCTATTGCACATGCTGCCAGGGCACGCAAACAGGCCGGCATCCCTTGTACCGTTACTGGCAGAATCTTTGAGAAAAAAAAATACTACGGGGCACAACCGGCCCCCATGTTCTTGCGTCAGTACCGCGGCCATGGTTTTACAATTGTCCCTTGCAAACAGATGAAATGAAAGTACATAATCAGGGAGGCCTAGCGCGGGGCTTATCATCATTGCATTTCTGAGAACCTTAAAAGCATTTAACATTTCATTAGACCATGTTATCATATTGGATTGACCCAACAGGATGGCTTTTCTCAGAATGTTATCGTAGTAGGAGCAGTCAGGGATCCACTGTCTGCAATAGTTTATCATGCCTAAGAATGACAGCATGTCCTTCTTAGTTTTCGGGTTGACCAGGCCCGTGACAGACTGGACTCTCTTCTGACTGATGCTCCGTTCCCCCTGTCTGAGAACAAACCCTAAATATTCAACTTGCATTTGACACCACTGCATTTTTTTTTTTTTTTTTTTTTTTTTTTTAAGGGAAACCTTGTGCCCACATTCCTGTAACCAACGAGGAAGTGATTTACCATCCTCCGGCAGGCCTCCTCTGATGGACTGCATACGAGGAGATCATCCACGTATTGCAGCAGGACAGAACCATGGCTGGGGTGCCAGAATTTCAGAGTGGCCTGCAGTACAATACTGTAGACCACCGGGGCATCATGTACCCCTGAGATAACCTTTTCCATGTAAATTGGGTGCCTTCAAATGTGAATGCGAAAAGCAATGCCGTTTCCGGATGTACAGGGATGCTAAAAAAAAATAAAAAAAAATGCATTCTTCAGGTCAATTATAAAAAAAATGTGTATGTCGCTGGTATTGATGACAGAAGTGACGTGACATCTGGGACAATTGGCGCAATTAGAATCACTAGGGAATTAACTGCGCGCAAGTCTTGAACGAACCTGACGGTCCCGTCAGCTTTGTTCACGGGGTTAATTGGGGTACTGAAGGGGAAGACTACAGGTTCCAGGATACCATCCTGTAGAAACTGGTCAATCATAGGACGTAGTCCTGTCCTCTTTCTCTTTTTGACAATGTTTAAAAATTCTATTAATATCTTCTATTCCTAAGTAACTTATTCCCCATGGTCATAAATAGGAAAATGGGTTTTGTTGGTGTTATTCTCATATCTTAGGGCTTATTAATGGCGATCCTTTGTTATATGCGAGTGGCCATAATAACGAAAGGCAGTATATATTCTTCTGCTTTTTTTTTTCGTCTTTGTAGGTGGATGGGGCCGGAGGTTTCAAATCCTCCATTGCCCCCACCGCACCCAAGACCTCTGTCTCAGTAAAGGGACGGATATATGGATTGTCTATAAGACGGAGGGGGTCGTGGTTCCCAGCTGGCACGGGGTATTTCTTGTTTATTCCGTGGTATACTCTGTTCTATTTTATGCAGTCTGGCGCTGTCAGAGGACAATGGGGTCCCTCTTCTACATTGTTTCACCATTAATCATTGTCCCCCCCTCCCCAATTTCATATACTGCATGTCCCACTGAGGGTCTCCCTGATAATAGGGCCATGCCTCGGTGTCGTCGAGACATAATCCTTTCACTATATCCATATAGAATGGGCTGTGGTCTCCCTGTCTGAGGAAAGGATCACAACTCCCACTGCTTCTGTCCATCCCGCTAGATTATCTATCCATGGGTTAATTAAATAGCAATCTGTGCCCCCTACTCGTGCTACATAATCTTTACAAAACTCTCCTATTTTCAGTAAGGGATATTCTTTAACCTTGCTACTTTAAATACCCATGGTTAGTTGTACAATTGAATAATCAGGCAGGTAAAATAGAGAAAGAAAGAAAAAAGCGAGGCTCTTCACAGTGCTCGAAAAAAAAAAACCAATTTAAATTCTTACTATACATATATATATCTCTATGCCACATAGATCAACAAAAGATGAGCTAATTTAAGGATAAGTAATAAAAACTTATTTAGTGAATCCTCCCTAATCTCTAGAATCAAACTTCTAATCTTTTACTTTTTTATTTTGTAGTTATATAATTCCTTCATATCATAAACAAAAATTTATAAACCACAATCCAATAGTATATAAAAACTAGCTTCACAATATATGTCTCCGGTTAGTAACTGCATACATGACCAACATCATCCACCCCATCAGTCAGCAACTAACACACAAATGGCCAACAAACACATCTGCTTAATACAACATGCACCTCACAGCAAACAATGTCCAACCAGTCAGCTCTTATATATACATATATATATATACACAGTACCATCAGTATACAAAGGGGCAAAAAGTCTGCATACTTTACAGATTTTCCTGCCACCCAATTAATTTATCACTCTATAATATATACTTTAACAATATATACATGTATATACATGTAATTAAACCGGTAATACAGGAATGACGAGCGTCCGTCTTACCTTACAGACCACTCGGCACCTTAACTTATACCTCTACAATTTATATAATTTACTCTATTATCACAACTGAGGGACGTCTGTCTTACCTTACAACAGTGAATCTTAACACTCTAATATTCTTATACTCTAATATTCTTATATTCTATTATTCTTATACTCTATTCATTTTATGAGGGTTAACGCAAGGTGTGATCAATTGGACATATAATGTCCCTTCTATTGAGTGTGGTCCCTGACCCACTCCATCTTTAAATAAACGGCCCCTGGCAACGTTTTCTTTTTAATTTGTAATAAACGGCCCCTGGCAACGTTTTTCTTTTAATAAACTGCCCCTGGCAACGTTTCCTTTTACACTATAGGACATGGACAACTAACTTTAGTTCGAGATAAACGTTGTCATTGCCCTCGTCCAGACAAGACAATATACTCACCAGGATGAGGGGTGACCGTTCATGTCGGCAGTGCCTCCAGATTGAAGAGAATAATGGTCTCCAATTGTCCGTCCTTAACCCCTAAGACCCTGTCTTAGGCACACCTTGAGTTAACTCTCCTTCTGCGCAGGGAGAGAGAGAAATCAAAACACACGAGGCATGTTTTAGTCTGGCATCTCTCTCTGCCTTCCAACGGTCCTTTGACACATATTTATACCTGTGTCAAGGCGCTGGCTCTTTATTTCATTAGTTAACATTTCAAAACATAACATAGTTCATTGGCCAGTTTCAATACAGGTCTGGTGACACATTTCTAGACAGTCCCGTGGCCTCGGCATGTGATTTCTTGAGATATCAGCATTTCTTAAGACATCAGCACTTTTTTATCACTTGAGAAAAACATTTGCAAACATCAGTATCCTTGTCATTCTAAAAGACATTTGCAAACATCTTGAGAAGTGAACCTTAGTCCTATAATACTGCTGACTATCAATTTATCTTAAAACTATTTCTTATATTTTAAACCTTAATTTATCTATTAATATTATAATTCCTGGGGTGTTATTTAACTACTTATAGGGTCCTTCTTATAGGTTAGCAGATGGTGGTCTGAGGATTCCTTTTCCTTCAATCATTTAACCCCCCCCCCCCCGTTGCCATTCTTAGTATAAGAGTAGGATAACCGCATATACACGATAACTCTTATATATGCTAGGATGAAAAAATCACACAGGTACTTCTCCATTCTGTGGCTTTATTACAACAATGGTGCTACTTCCTGTTCCGTGAGGTGAAAGGGGAAGGAAACAACAACAACTTTATTTACACTCTTGTGCACATACATAACAGATTACACTGTGAGAGCACCTTCGGCTTACAGTATATGTCAACACCACGGCCCCGACACATGCTAGGTTATTCACTAACCTCCGAAATTGCCACTGAATTACACCAAACGGTGAATTTCACCATATCTGCAGTTTCGGGTCAATTTGTCCATTCACGAAGCTGTCAAGTACCCAAAATAAAGGGGAATCAATGGCAAAATCCATTGCAACTTGCCACAGTTCTGCGGCACCGAAATTATCCCATTGAGAACTGTAGATTCAAATAATCACAGAACGCCTAATTGCAACGAGATTTCAGCAAAATGCCCTGATTTTCGTTGTTTCAATTCAACAGGTTCAAACAGGCGAATCCCTTAGGTTTCAATGTAATAAATGGAATGTCTTTATTGATTTTTTTTTTTTTGCAAAACCTCTTTGTTTACTTTTTTAAAAGACCTTTTTGTATTGTCTTTTAACCTCCCTGGCGGTCTAATTTTTGTAAAATTGTGTGTCTAAGGCTAGGGTCAGACGAACGCATTTTCGCGTTGTCTGTGAAAAGTGCGTTCGAACGAATGGACGCATTTTTTCACGGAGTACGCGATAGCGGTCATACGATGCGCATTTGCATCCGTGATTTTGTACGGATCATCAATAAAACACTTTGTGCATCTGGACGTTATGTTGGCCGGACATTAGCAGTGTCTGACATCTCCAATTCACGCACACACGCCTCTAGCGGACGCAGCGCACTCTGTACAACCGTACTAGAGGTTTTACGTTCTCGACAAAATGCGTTCGTTTTCCACTTGCGTTGCGCAGCCGGACTTTTGTGCGACCGTACTTCGTATATTGGCCGTCATTGCCTGGCACTTGCTGCTACTACGGCCGTGATTAAGTGCGCCTGCACGCGCGTTCGCACTGCGCTCGTCTGACCTTAGCCTTAAAGTGTTTCCATTTTTTTGGAAAGGAAATGTGTTGTTTTATATAGTAAGCCTGTATTCTCTAGGAATAACTCACTGAAATCCGTGCAAGCAAGAGTCTAGTAAACACACGGAGTCCGAGAAGTTTGAAACCCCAAATAATAATTTATTATCCCAAAACTAATTATCAAAAATAATGGAAATAAATTATATTCAATAATATAATCACACCAAAAACATGCCTCTTTCCTCTGGGTGCTGGGAATCCTGTCCAGATGTACACTCCTTAGCCAATATAATACAGGACACGGGGTACCAACGAAATTAGAGTATTTATTCTCAAAGCAGCTTTACAGAAATAAAAGGCAAATAAAAATAATTTCTAAAATGTAATAAGGCTTTGCTATACAAGTTTTGCTGGTGCTTGCCCACATCCAACTATTGGATCTGGGCAAGCACCAGCGAAACTTGTATTGCAAAGCCTTTTTACATTCTAGAAATGATTTTTATTTGCCTTTTATTTCTGTAAAGCTGCTTTGAGAATAAATACTCTAATTTCTTTGGTACCCCGTGTCCTGTATTATATTGGCTAAGGAGTGTACATCTGGACAGGAATCCCAGCACCCACTGCACAGCACAAAGTTTATTCTACAGTATTTTTTACTGGAACTTTCTTTCCAGTTTTTGAATTTGCCGCCTGGTCCCGCCCCCTGCGTCGCGTGGCTCGCAGGGAGCGGAACCAGGAAGCAAGTCGCCGGCTGCCACGATCACACTGCGGTGACTGCAGAGACAGCGAGGGAGCGAAGGATGCGGTGAGTATATACAGCCCAGTGTGGCTCGGGGTTACCGATTGCGATGGCGAAATTTAACCCCGAGTCACACTCGGGAATACCGCCAGGCAGGTTAAATACATTTTTGTTTTTTTAAAAGCCTTTTTTTAATAATTTTTTACTAAACCTTTTATATTATTATGACACATTTTTGCTACAATGTTATTGATTTACCCTCCTATTAGGAGCATAGGCGATAATTTATTTATTTTTTACTTATTTGAAATTCGCAATTTCGGCGGCTTAATACGGCCCATATCGTCAGTCTTTGCTCACGTCCGATAACTGCTTGGGTGACTCCATTTTTGGTGACATACGGTGATTATTTGATGAGTAGTGAAGGCACTGTATTTTCGGAGAAATGGAATCGCTGAAGTGAGCCGAAATGCAAAGAATGAATATTCTGTTCAATTTGGGTGATAAGTGAATAGACTCCCATAGTAAAGGGGTTATTCGGAGAGTACTGAAGAGCACCTTTCGTTGCCCGCACTTCGGGGTGATTCTTGTTTGCCGACTCTGCAGTGTATACAAGTACAACCGCAGGGTCCCTGGAGTGCAGGGAAAACCCGCCGCAAACCCGACGAACACTCGCAGAAACCGCCTCAAAAACCACATCGAACATGATTGAAAAAGCCAACGAGCCGCCGATCACAGCGCAGAGCAGCCGCTGGAAACTGCTGACAAGCAGATGAACGGAATGTAAAAAAAACAACAAAAAAAACCCCCAGTATGCATGAAAGTTTCAAAATTGAAACGCTGTTTGCAAAAAAACTACTGAACGAAAATGTCTGGAATTTACATACAAGAACCTATGAATGATAATAAAAGGGTATGTTACAGAAAAAATTAAAACCATTAAAAAAATAAATAAATAGGAAAGAAATTTTGCCGGAAATGCCTAAAAGATCCTAAAGAGAGACTTTTTGCTGCAGAATAAAATAATAAACGGTTTATTAGATGTTGGATTAAAACTGGAATATTTTTAGCATCAAAGCCTCTGAGATTCGCCTGAATAAACCCGCCGAATGAAAACACCGAACAACAGGGCACTTCGGCAAATTTTCACTGCTGTTCGGTGTCTGTGAATAGGTTAACCATTGCTTCTCTATGGGGGATTTCACTGCCGTCGAACAGGCACAGTACGTGCAGGTAATTCGCCAATATTTGGCAAACTGCCTACTCTCTGAATAGCCGAAAGGCCCCAAAATGGCACCGTACGCTGAGTTTCACTGTCCAGTTACATTTTGGAGACATTTCGGACCTCTCTGAATAACCCCTTAACTGTTCTAACAAATTCAGCCATTGAGAGAAAAACCCTTTATTGCCTTTCTTTGAGGCCTCAAAGGTTGCATTGGAAAAGCTAGATGAGCGTGCAAGCTCAGGGGATGCAAACAAATCACGGTCTTCTCTTCTTCTCTTACCATTAGGAGGTAATACCGGCACCGCAAGCTTCACCGTGTGTTACAGGCAGGAGAAAAGTGATCTATATGTATTATTTATCATTTCAATTCTTTCTGCTTCTCCTTTTTATTGTATTCTCCACCGTCTCTGTCTATGTAACTGTCCCCTCAATGCTGTTGCCAGCAAGATAGGTTCTCTGTTAACCACTTTGCTACCAAAAATATTTATACACTTTATACACACAATGCCAAACACAGGCATTGTGCAGCACATACAGATACAATCAGGGTTATCCAAAGAGATCCGAATTGCTTGAGAAAGGTAACCGAACGCTGAAAATCAGTGTTCGGTTACCTTTCCTGACCATTCGGCTATCCAGAGAGCAGGCAATTCGCCAAATCCTGGCGAATTGCCTGCACATACGGTGCCTGTTCGGTCCCTGTTCGAGGGCAGTGAAATCCCCATGAAAAAGCACTGCTTCGGCTATTCAGAGAACACAAACCAGCAGTGAAAGGTTCCCCTAATGCCCTGCCATTCGGTGGTTTAATTCGGCAAGTTTATTCAGGAGAATCCCATAGGCTTCAATGTTAAAAATATTCCCGTTTTAATTCAATATCTTATAAACCGTTCATTATAAAATTCTGCAGCAAAAGGTCTCTTTATTTATAGATTTTTTAGGATACTTTAAGCATTTTTCAGATTTTTTTTTTTAATTTTTTTTTTTTTCTTTTTTTTTCAGTTTACTTATTTTTTTTGTAACAGCCCTCTTTATTATCATTCCCTGGACCTCCTGTGAAAATTTCAGACATTTTCGCTCAGTAGTTTCTTTGCAAACAGCGTTTCATTTTCCCAGATTCATACAAATGGTTTTGCTAATTTATTCACTGCCTCCTCCACGTCACAGCTGCTTCGGCTCTGTGTGATTCGGCTCATGTTCGGCTCCTGTTCGGCTTTTTCGAAGGTTAATCCAGATGTTTTTGCTTGTTTTCAGTGTGCATTCGGTTAGTTTTCGTCAGGTTTGCGTCAGCTTTTCCCTGCAATTCGGGGACCCTGTGGTGCTTGCTGAATACACCGCAGGGTCACCGAAATGCAATCGGCAAAAGGAACCGAATTGAAGAGAACGAAAAGTCACCGAATGTGCGGTGACTTTTCGAATCTCTTTGGATAACCCTGAATGTGTTTCTGTAATTGCCATACACAGGCATTATGCAGCACATACAGATGCAAGGTGTTGCTGTAATTGCCATACACAGGCATTATGCGACAAATACAGATACAAGGTATTGCTGTAATTGCCATACACAGGCATTATGCGGCACATACAGATACAAGGTGTTGCTGTAATTGCCATACACAGGCATTATGCAGCAAATACAGATACAAGGTGTTGCTGTAATTGCCATACACAGGCATTATGCGGCACATACAGATACAAGGTGTTGCTGTAATTGCCATACACAGGCATTATGCAGCAAATACAGATACAAGGTATTGCTGTAATTGCCATACACAGGCATTATGCGGCACATACAGATACAAGGTGTTGCTGTAATTGCCATACACAGGCATTATGCAGCACATACAGATACAAGGTGTTGCTGTAATTGCCATACACAGGCATTATGTGGCACATACAGATATTGCATTGCTAATAATCTCTTTATGATTTATGAGCACCTCAAACCCCTATAAGCAGGAGATCGCACCATTTTATTACCTGTCTGCAGCACATTTACTGCATCTGACTCAAAGGCCAGTTTTACCTGTATGCCAAAAATGCAGACCACGTCTGACATTGTGACAGAAAAGGGACGCCATCTAGAGTTTACAACCTTTCATCCCAACGTGATTAGTGTAGGACTGTAAGCATTAAACGAATTGCATAAACAATTAAAATGTAGCAAACCTACATTATTTTAAGATATTTTAGCTATTTTGGAATAATAAAAATAAAAATTGGTGAAAATGTGATAAAGATAGTGAATAAAATTGGTCAGATCTCATACTTAAAGGGATTTGTAGTGGTCATAATATGGAAACTACAGCTACACCTTGTATCTGTACTGTACAGGGAATATCACTTGCTATAACCTCTGAATCTTATCCATGTACAGCAGTGACTGACCCCACAGCTCTCCCTGTATTCTGCCCTCTCTCTGGCTGCTGTAATGCAGCAGTAAACTTTGTTGAACAGTTTTGTATAGTGCGATTTGGGGCTGCTGTTTGCAGCTTGTTTTACCTCACTTCATGGTTGTTGGAGAGGGATAAAGCAAAGAATTTTGTTTCTCCATAGGGGACACTCCCCTCTTGCTTTAAAAAGGTGTGAAAATGGGTTTCAATTTAAAATCCATTGCATTTCAATATATTACAATGCAAATCGTGTTAACCCGATTTCAGTGGTGACGGGGTTAAAGAAAATAAATGGCCAGCTCTGACCTTAAATGCCCTGGCCTATTATTTTTTTTATTGTACTGATACGTTCCACATTCATGCACATATATCATACTGGCTCACCGTACATTTTCTCTGTGCTCCAGATCTGCCATGTTTTTGGGACACATATTACTTCTTGATGCAGAGGAGGCTCATGGGAAAGGATCTGCCTCATAACGGGTAGACCCTGCAGGATGGAAATCGATTAATCAATCAAGCTGGTACATTTGATATCTCATCTGAATCCGGGAACGGATTTCCTTCTTGCATTTCATGGATTCTACATACTGCAGGGCAGCACTTTTCAAGCACTGCCGCTCGGCTTTAGAAACTGGGCCTGCAGAGACGGGGTCTTTGCACAATAAACCAGTTAAGCAGAAGTTGCTGCGGTGCCTAGAGGTTCCCTTTAATGATGTTTTACAGAAGGAGTCGGCAACCTTGCTCCTCCACATGTTTTGGAACTAACATCTCCCATGATGCTCAGCCATAAATCCGGTAGGCAGAGCCTTACAGGAAACCAAAACATCCGAAGGGCCAAGGTTGCTGACCCCTGCTTTACAGAGTGTGTGCTAAAATGCCGGGGGAAAAACAGCGTTTCTCGCGTCTTAAATGCAGCAAAATACGATGTTTTAGGTTCGTGTCAGACGAGTGCAGTGTCAACGTCCGTTTAAAGCGCACATAATAACTTCCGTTGCAGCATAGAATAATCGCCAATGGAGCCCCCCACACGAAGTGCGTCCGCACTGAACTGCGGGCACACAATGCACGCGGCAAACGGACGCAAGTTAGGCAAGAACGTAAAACCGCTAGAAAGGACATGCGGAGTGCGCTGCGTCCACAACGTCTGCATAGCTTTGTGTGTGAGTGATGAACGAGGTCAGACGGACTGCATTTATTTTTGTCGGACAATATGGTTTTCATATTTCATTTATTTTTCCTGCTACATCCGTCAAAAATAACGTCATTTAAAAATGGACTATGTGGCCACTACTGCGTCTTCTGTCAGAAAGTGTGTCCGTACTGCATGGCGCACAGTCCGTACAAAATGTGCTAGTCTGACACCAGCCTTAATGTCAAAATATGAGCATAGAGCAGGGCGGATCCAGACGCAAACTTTGTGAGGGGCACGGGCACCAATGTTGGCTAAGAGCTGGTGTTCGGTTCGCAGTGGCGGGAAGAGAGGGTGCCAGATCGCAGTCTGAACTCATCACACTCTCTCCAGATCATTGCTGCACAGGGTCTGACCTCCTGCTGCTCACCTGACCCCGGACAAACCTCGCACAGCAATGCTCTGCATTCTGGCACATGCTTTGCCACTGCCTGTCACTGAGTATCAAGCCCTACAAACCAAAACACACAACAGGTCCAAACACCTGCTCTTATCCAAAAATAGCCATATAAATCAAGATCTCTCCCCTCTCCCGTCCTCTTTTTTTCTCTCCATCTCCATCTCTTTCTCTTTTCCCACTTCTCTCTTCTTCTCTCTTTTCTTCTCTCATTTTCAACTATGTCCCGAGATCACGAATATTGAATTGTTGCAGTCGTTACAGAAATACAAAGCAATAGAATGCAAGATCTTAAAAACACAAATATACAGATTAACCCAGAAAATAACTATGTAGAAAATATAGTCACTGTTACATGTTTACAGGCGCATTCTGTATATAGTCACTATGTTACATGTTTACAGGTGCATTCTTTATATACAGTTGTGTTCAAAATTATTCAACCCCCACTGAAATTGAGTGTTTTGGCCAGTTTGACATTGATTTTGATCATTCAGTCATCTTGCTTACAATTAAATCAAAGAGGCACGTGTAGGTCAGACAAATATAACATAACATTTATAATGAAATAACCGCAAATGTCTTTTCTGTGCTCACATCATTATCAGTTTTATTCAACCCCCAAGTGACATTCAATCTTAGTACTTAGTACAACATCCTTTTACAGTTATAACAGCTTTTAAACGTGAAGCATAGCTTGACACAAGTGTCTTGCAGCGATCTACAGGTATCTTCGCCCATTCGTCATGGGCAAAAGCCTCCAGTTCAGTAACATTCTTAGGCTTGCGCACTGCAACTGCTTTCTTTAAGTCCCACCAGAGGTTCTCAATCGGATTTAAGTCAGGTGACTGCGATGGCCACTCCAAAATGTTCCAGCCTTTAATCTGCAACCATGCTCTAGTGGACTTGGAGGTATGCTTGGGATCATTGTCCTGTTGAAAGGTCCAACGTCTCCCAAGCCTCAGGTTTGTGAGGGACTGCATCACATTGTCATCCAATATCTCCTGGTACTGAAGAGAATTCATGGTACCTTGCACACGCTGAAGCTTCCCTGTACCTGCAGAAGCAAAACAGCCCCAAAGCATGATTGACCCCCGCCATGCTTCACAGTAGGCAAGGTGTTCTTTTCTTCATAGGCCTTGTTCTTCCTCCTCCAAACATAGCGTTGATCCATGGGCCCAAACAGTTCTAATTTTGTTTCATCAGTCCACAGAACACTATCCCAAAACTTCTGTGGTTTGTCCACATGACTTTTGGCATACTGCAGTCGACTCTTCTTATTCTTTGGAGACAGCAAGGGGGTGCGCCTGGGAGTTCTGGCATGGAGGCCTTCATTACGCAGTGTGCGCCGTATTGTCTGAGCTGAAACTTCAGTACCCACATCTGACAAATCTTTTCTCAGTTCCTCAGCAGTCACACGGGGACTTTTCTCCACTCTATGCTTCAGGTAGCACACAGCAGTCGAAGTCAGCATCTTCTTTCTGCCACGACCAGGTAGCGTTTCAACAGTGCCCTTTGCCTTGAATTTGCGAATGATGCTTCCTATGGTCTCTCTTGGTATGTTTAACATCTTTGCAATCTTCTTATAGCCATTGCCTTTCCTGTGAAGAGTAATCACCTCTTCTCTTGTCTTCCTGGACCATTCTCTTGACTTCACCATGTTTGTAACCACACCAGTAAATGTCTAGAAGGAGCTGAGTATCACAGTCATTTTAAAGCTGCCTAATTGGTGCTTATTATGCTTTATTGCTGCTCCGTGACATCCACAGGTGTTTTCAATACCTGATTGAAAACACTTGAATGAACCTCTGTTCTTCAGAGTGGTAGTCTTTAAGGGGTTGAATAATTGTGTCAATGAAGAATTCACAAAAGAAACATTTACTACTGTATTACAAAACCAATTGATGTCATTTTAGTTGCATATGGTTCTTTAAAAAGTCCTTGTAGGATTTCATTCTGAATACAATTACAAATGTACACTAAATTCCCTAAAACCCTTTACAGCATTGGGGGTTGAATAATTTTGAACACAACTGTAGTCACTATGTTACATGTTTACAGGTGCATTCTGTATATAGTCACTGTGTTACATGTTTACAGGCACATTCTGTATATAGTCACTGTGTTACATGTAGGGATGAGCCGAACGCCCACGTGTTCGGTTCGCATTCGAACTCGAACAATTTCAAAAGTTCGAACACGAACCAAACTCAATGTAAGTCAATGGGACCCGAAAGTTCGATTTTTAGAGTGCCCTACAAGAGGGCATATATACTAGTGCTCTGGGGGACAGGAAACAAGGACAAAAAGTAAAACAAAAAAGTTTTTAAAAGAACAGAGTTTTCCATGAAATAAAGGTTAAGAATAAAAACGAAAAATTCCTTCAAATATCGTGCCTAGGAGGTCCCCATAACCTGCCCGTGAAGTGGCGGATTTGTAGAATGTATAGAAACATTTAAAACCAAAAAATGACGGTAAATGTTTTTCCTTTAATCTATTCATAAACAACTGCTTGGGGCGGCAGCCTGTATGAAAAGAGGAGACCTTTTAGGACACGCAGAACAAGTTTAGTGATTTTTTTTCTAAATCATGGTGAAACTTATGCAGGCTTTGGATGAAAGTAACAATAGGTGCTTTAAAATTGAGCTTTAGTGTTGGCAACAGTGCCGTCACACCATAACCCCTCTGTGGTATTGTGGAAGAGTGCAGCGGTGGATCCTGCGGTCCAATATTAAAATGATTATGAATCTGGTATAGGCGTCAGTGGCAGTGCACCCAAATATTGTGCCTTTGGCAGCAAGTGCCTTCACACCGTAACCCCTTTGTGGTATTGTGGAAGAGTGCAGTGGGGGAGGTTTTGGGAATGCAGAAGAGATCCCTGATCTATTCAGTTACGTCAGCATCAGGGGATTGATAGCTGCTGATCCAGGACTGATTCAGTTTTATAAATGTCAGCCGGTCTACAGAGTCGGTGGACAGATGCACTCTGTTGTCTGTGACAAAACCTCCAGCGGCACTGAACATCCTTTCAGAAAGCTGGATGAAGGGCAACCTAGTAGCTGCATAGCATATTGGCGAAGTTCTGGCCAGTGATCCAATTTCAACACCCAGTAAGCCAGTGGATCATCTGCTGGAAAGTTATCCAGGTCTGCAATTGCCCCTAGGTAGTTCTGCACCATATGGTGAAGACGCTGGCAATGGGTGCCTACATTATTTGACGTCCCTGGGCGTCGTGGACTAAAACTTTTTAAAAAGGCATCAGTCAAGCGGTCCCGGCTTTCACCGCTGTTCCTCATCGTGGATCAAGAAGGGTTGCCAACTAGTAATGATCCCTCTCCTTGATAGCACGAATCCTGGGGTCCTTTTGCAGGATAAGGGAGCCCATGCAGCATAGGTTGGAGGTGGCATTAGCTTCCGAGTCTTTCTGGTCAATGAGGATGACCCTCATCCTGCATTTCCTCCTCCCAGCCACGTACTAGTCCTTGGGTTTCTGGGCACACAAAACCTCATCCTCCTCCTGTCTGACCTGAAGACCCGCAGGAATGCTGTCTGCGTAAAGACTGGGGCCTTGAGAGCTACGGAAGGCCTCCTTTTCCTCCTGCTGCTCTGCCTCAAGTGCCACATCTATAATTCCCCGCAGAGTGCGCTCCAGCAGGAACACTAAAGGAATTGTGTCACTGATGCATGCACTGTCCCTGCTCACCATCCTCATTGCCTCCTCAAATGGTGACAGTACAGTGAATGCATCTTTGATCATCAGCCACTGCGGGGGGGAAAAAACAAGTTGACCTGAACCTGTCCTTGTGCCATACTCACACAGGTACTCATTCAGTGGTGTATTTAGGTTTTGTGCTGCCCTAGGCCTGACTAAACTCGTGCACCCCCTAATTTAAATTTGAGGCACCCCTTCTTGTCAAGGACACACATCTTCCTGGTTAATCTCCACCCTTTCCTCTTAGAGCTCCGCCTTTTCCTCTCTTTATATTAAAAGTGGATACCAAGTGCCTACTTGTATATTTTGTATACCATTTCTAATGTATCTATTGAGATAAATAAAACTATGAAATGTTTAAATTCAAGCATTTTTACAAAGAACAGCCACCCATGTCAAGTATACTGGATCACAGCCGCTCTAATTGGTTGAACAATAAACAGAAACGTGCACTGCATATGAGCGTATCACAGAGCTGCACAGCAATAAAACCCACAGAAATGTGCACTGTGTATGAGCATATCACAGAACTGCACAGCAATAAAACTCACAGTAATGTGCAGTGTATATGAGCGTATCCCAGAGCTCCAGGACAATAAAACTCACAGTACTATGCAGTGTGTATCACAGAATCCACAGCAATAAAAGTCCCAGCAATGCAATGTTTGGTGTGTGTCAGCGTATCAGAATCCACAGCAATAAAAATTCCAGCAATGCAATGTGCAGTGTGTATGAGTGTATCATAATCCCCAGCAATAAAACTCCCAGTAATGCAATGTGCGGGTCAGCGTATCAGAATCCACAGCAATAAAACTCCCAGCAATGCAATGTGCGGTGTGTATGAGTACATCAGAATCCACTGGAATAAAACTCCCAGCAAACCGAGTGTATACGCGCACACAGCAATTATTTATTCTACATTTACCGGCCTCCATCCGCGGTAGGGCTGTGTGCAGAGTCAGCAGGGACTGTGTACAGACTCAGCAGGAGGTCCCTCCAGGCCACGTTAGGATCGCGGCTGTGCCTGTGCGTGGAGCCATTTTGTCAGCAGTGGGGTGCCACTGCCAGAGGCTGCACCGTGGCTTTGATTCCCTTCCCGGTTGGTGTTCAGTCCAGAATAGAGTGACAGTCCTTGTTAACGAAAGGGCGGGCAGCTGCGTGCGTGCGTGCGTGTCACGTAGTTCAGCCAGTCAGGTGGTACTGAGACTCAGTACCACCTGACTGGCCGGACCGAGTGTGACCTGCACGCACGCAGCCTCACCAGGAGCCAGGCAGCTCAATGACAAATTTTTATCACTGCAGTGCTGGTTAAGGAAAGGTCCACTTTAAACAGCAGTAAGCAGACAGGGCTTCATATTCTGCTGATAACCCCCCCCCTTTACCTGCCCTGCCGTTTACGGTCGTCTTCTCTCTCTGCACACAAATCACATCCCCCTCCCCTCTCCTAGAACTGCTGCGGGGCAGGGGAGGAGCTATGGAGGGAGGAGAGGGGGATTTTTATTCTATTCGATTTTATTCCGTATGTAAACGCCCTGCTCCGCTGCTCGTTGTTTGAGAACACAGCTCAAAGTTGACACAGTGACAGTGACACCTCCTAGTACCCCCTAATGACACCCCAATAATCACTGGTACCTGGGGCGGCCCGCCCTCCGCCACTCCTCTAAGTACACCATTGCTATGGTGATATGCTCACACACAAGTTTGGCAAACTGCCAGCAAGTACGGTGCTGTTTGAAGGCATTGCAAATCCCCATAGAGAAGTAATGGTTAATCTATTCAGAGAACACCAATCAGCAGAGAAATGGCAGTGAAATGCCCTATGTTCGGTGGTTTCAATCAGCAGGTTTATTCAGGCGTACCCCATAGGTTTCAATGTTAAAAATATTCCCGTTTTTATGCAATATCTAATAAACCATTTATTATTTTAATCTGCAGTAAAAAGTCTTTATCAATTTATTTTTTTTAGTACCTTTTAGTAATTTTTCAGATTCTTTTTGGCAAAATTCCCCCCCTTCTTTTTAATAGCAGTTTTTCTTTTTTCTGTAACAGAACTTTTTATTATCAATCATAGGATCTTATATGTAAATTCCAGACATTTTCGTTCAGTAGTTCTTTTGAAAACAGCAGGCCATGGGTTTGCGGTGGCAGCATACAGCGGCCGACTCCATGCACTTTGGGGACCCTGCAGTGAATGGTGAATTCACTTCAGGGTGGGGAAATTTTATTCACTGAAGTGCAGGGAACTACAGAACACCAAAATGTTGGCGTCATTTCGGTGCTCTGTGAGTAACCCATATAGTGGTGAGGTTTTTTGTTGCCTCCTGGAAAGTGAAAGCCTAGGCCTTGCCTACCCAGGACATACTTTTTTTTTTAGGGGTGGGGCCACCCGGCGGGCCGCCGCCCCCTGGAAAGTGCCGCCCTAGGCCTAGGCCTTGGCCTTGTTGGCCTAGGCCAAAATACACCAGTGTACTCATTGATGGCCCTCTGCTGCTTGTGCAAACGCTGCATTGCTAATGTCGAGTTCCACCTGGTGGGCATGTCAGAGATCAGACGGTGTGTGGGAAGGTGGAATTCTCTTTGAATTTCTGCCAGGCGAACAGTTGCTGGGAATGACCATCTGAAGTGGCTGCAGACATTTCTGGTCTGGCTGAGAAGCTCTGCCAGCCCTGGGTACCTGGTTAGGAAACGCTGTACCACCAGATTTAGGACATGTGCTAGGCATGGTACATGCGTCAATTTATCCTGGCGTAGGGTGGAGAGAAGGTTGCTGCCATTATCACAGACTACCATTCCCAGCTGAAGCTGGTGTGGTGTTAACCATCTCTGCACCTGCCCCTGCAGAGCTGACAGAATTTCTGGCCCGGTGTGGCTCCTGTCCCCTAAACAAACCAGCTCAAGCAAAGTATAGCATCTTTTTGCTTGAGCCATTGCGTAGCCCCTGCCACGCATAGGTTTAAGGAGGAGGAGGAAGAGGTGGTGGAGCAGACAGACCTCATACAAGCAGCTTTCTGGAGGCGTGGTGGATGAACAAGCTCCAGCACAGAGCCCCGTCCTGGATCCCTCCCAGCTGCAAGCAGAGTTACCCAGTGTGCCATGAAGGAAATGTAATGGCCCTGTCCATGCTTGCTGGACCACGTGTCTAAAGTCATGTGCACCTTGCTGCTGACTGCCTTTCCCAATGACTCCATAACATTGTCTTCCACGTGCTGGTATAGTGCTGGAATGGCCTTTCGTGAAAAGAAATGGCTTTATGGAACCTGCCACTGTGGTACAGCACATTCAGCAAAATCACAGAAGGAAGCTGAGTCCACCAGCTGGAAAGGCAGCAGCTGTAATGTGAGTAATTTTGCTAAGCTGGCATTTAGACGCTGTGCTTGGGGATGGTTGGGACTATATTTTTTCTTACTCTGCAGCAGCTGGGGCAACGTAATCTGACTGCGTAAATCTTCAGCTGATGGGATGCTGTCACATTGTGAGGAAGGATCTGGTACACCCATTACTGTAGCATCATCCCTGTCAGTGGAGGTTGTAGGCAATGACATGGCAGGACATATTGTGCTGATAGAGACAGAGGAGGATGACCTATGCAAAGTGTTGCATGGGGATGCGTGGCAGGTGGTCATATGTCGCCTCAAGCACTTGGTACCCAAGCGTGGGATGTCTTTCCCACGCTTGATCCTCATCTGATCTAGATTACAAATAGCAACGGCGCGGTCTGCTGCACAGTTCTTAAAGGACTCCTAGACAGCAGACTTCCTGTACATGTGCTTTGAGACAACAGCGCTCTGCACCTGAGCAGCTGTGACTTCTGATGCCTTGGACTGGCTACGGTTGCTCATAGAGGACGTTCTGCCTCGTTTTTGTTGTGCCTCCTCCTCCTCCTCCCTTGACTCCTATGTTCGATCAGGCACCCAGGTGGAGTCAGTGACCTCATCGTCATCACCCCCCATCTCCTTGTCACTGGAGCCAACTTGGCAGTATGCTGCAGCTGCTAGGGCAACATGAGTGCCAGTTATTTGTGTGTCACTGGCACCCCCTTCCTCTAGGTTGATTATACTCCCTTCTTCAACCTCAGAGTTTGAATCAGAGCACTGTAGTTGCTGCGCATCCTCAAGCAGCATGTCACTGTCATTGTAGTCAAACAATTCCGCTGACTCCGTGTGTGATAGTGAGGCTACGGCAGGAGTAGCTGTGGACATAGAGGCTGAATTAGATGTTTTGGCAGCTGAGGTGGACTGTAAAGCACTACAATCTTGGCTGGCAGAGGACTCGGAGGATGAGGATGGCCTGGTTAGCCAATCCACCAAATCCTATGTATGTTGCTGCTGCTTAAGATGGCCAGCACCAGTTAGAAAGGACAAGCGTGCCCCTGCAGAGGATGCACCACGTCCATGATGACCAGAGGCACAGCCTCCCAACATAGAGGCTGCTTGCCCTCTTATCTGTGTCTGGGAGCGTCTGCCTGTCCTTTTTGGTCTTTCTGACATGGTGTGTGATATATAGATTAAAGATATACAGAACTCTGCTTCAACTGTGTTATCTAGATTAAAGATTTCCAGAATTCTGGTATAACTCAGTGAGGCACCCTGATAGCTGGCAGCCAGTGACAAGACACAGATTAAAATTCCCAGAAACCTCCTATGAATCAGTGAGACCCCCTGATGGGTGGCAGTGACAAGACACAGATTGAAATTCGCAGATATCTGCTACAAGTCTGTGAGACCCCCTGATAGCTGGCAACAGTGACAAGACACAGATTACATTTCCCAGATATCTGCTAGAAGTGAGACCCCCCCAATAGCTGCTGGCACTGACACAGATTACAACAATTCCCAGATATCTGCTAGACGTGAGACCCCCCCCAATAGCTGCTGGCACTGAGAAGACACACTAACAGAACAATCTCCTCTCAAAAAACACACGCTGGGGCTGTGAGGGACGCCTTATATAGTGTGCTGCGGCACTTAGCTCTGTGAGCCCATGATTGGGCAAAACTTGCCCAATCAGGACTCTGACCCGTGATTGGCATAGTCTTGCACCTGACCTGTGGTAGCCAATTACAAGCTTCAGGCCAGTAGAAAAGTGCTTTGTGGTCCATTGTGGGCGAACACGAACCAAACACACGGAAATGTTCGATGTTCGCCGAACGGGCGATGTTCGAATCGAACACCGAACAGATCGAACCGAACAGCTCATCCCTTGTTACATGTGTATTCTGTATATAGTCACTATGTTACATGTTTACAGGTGCATTCTGTATCGAGGTATGTTAATAGGGAGCTCTTAAGTGACATTTAGACAGGGGGAAGATTTGATGGCGTTTGAGAGGTTATTCCATAATTGTGGTGCTCTGTAGGAAAATGAGGATCGAGACACTTTCTTTTTGTATTGTGGTATTGTAAGTAAGGTGCAGGTCCTGGATCGGAGGTTATAGGATGAGGGAACTGCTGGGGGAAGCAGTCTATTCAGATAGGGTGGTAGCTTCCCAGTAAAGCTCTTAAACACCAGATTGGAAAGGTGAAGGGTGCGACTAGATTCCAGCGAAGGCCAGTTTACCTCTTTTAACATGTCACAATGGTGGGTCATTTAGTTACATTGTAGCACAAAGCGGCAGAATGAGTTATAAAATGTAGTAAGTTTCTGAAGGTGCGTTTGCGGGGTGGCTGCATACACTACATCTCTGTATTCAATGATCAGCATAAGCATTTGTTGTACAATCTGCTTTCTAACCGCCGGGCTCAGGCAGGATTTGTTTCTGTACAGGGCACCTAGTTTGGGGTAAATATATATCTATACACACCTTAGCCGGCATCAGAAGCTAGTGGGCCATCTCTTGGAATTTTTTGCTTATTTCTTATACTTTGGGAAAAGTACATTGTTATTTTTAGTATCATTGGAAAAGACAGACTCTAGTCTAGACTTTCCAAAGGTGCCTGATGTAACCAGGTATGGTGCATTGAACTGGAAATATAAGGGTTCATATGTAAAAAGGCCCCCCCCCTGTATTGCCGACAATGGGTTTGCAGCTCAGGTAGTGCAAATGTCCCCTGTGCCCCTGCTTTGATCCATCAGTGCCATAGAGTGCTAGCTTCATGGGTCGCATACCTGCAAATCTATCCCTCTTCACTGTCCCTATACAAGCAAATATCACTTGACTAATTCATGCTGCCCAATAATGTTGTTTTTACCCATCTTCAGTGGGTTCGTAGTTATGTTAATGATCGCATAGTTCTCAGGGGCTTAACCCATCGCTTCCTTTTTAGCGTTTTGTGTATACTATATACTAGTCCCAGATCTATTTAATTTCTCCACTGCTGTCTGTTCTCTCTAAATGCACACAAGAAGTTCACCAGGAAGGTAAGGCTCCTGTATCCGCTGAGTAACGTAGCATCGATCCTGACTACATATCAGACACTTTGGCAACTCCGCAAACACCGGCTGATTCCAGCATCCAATGCAATGTAAAGTTGCATGAGTTCTATGTGCCTGTGACCGCATTTGAAGTTACGTCCCTTTTTAAAAGGATGTTAAATTGAAGCATAGTGTAATTGATAGCCTATTTCGATGAAGATGTTGCCTGATACGTAGCCTGGTCTGTCTCCTGTAGCATGTTTTACATGATGTTTTAATGGCGTTGAATGACAGCTATACTTCGTGTTCCATCACAGAGGCTCTGGGCTGCTTCTCTTTTTATTCAGAATGTCGTGAACATTCCACGCATTTGTAAACGGTATTCGTGGATTCACAAGCGACACAAAAATCATTCTTCCACAGATTGGGAGGCTGGCATAAAGCATGCATCACGAGCCACGATTGGTGGCAGACGCTGCCCCGTTATGCTGTCGGGTCTGTAAAATTTGTAACGGATGGATGTTTGTGACATGTCTCTCTGTATTACGCTGCAGGCCTCACAAGGTGGTGGACACAGAACGTTACTCTACGGTCATGCAATACTGCTTCGACACTCGTTCAGTGGAATGGTAAGCGCTACATTTTACCCCCTTTTCCCCTAAGTAGCGAAGTCTTCTCCCTCTCAGCTAAATATCTGTTTTTCGTGACCTTCCTCCATTCTAAGCGTCATTTAATATTTCCCTACGAATGATGGGAGATGCTTGGCTTTGTCTAACATTCTGTTGTTCCGGTTGTCAGCAGCGTGTTAATAGTTTCTGATACAAAATGTGCTCATGTAGGTTGCACAGAGTCATTTGCATTAATCATGCAGGTGGAGTAGCCTCTTCTCTTCACTACCTCAAAAGCCAAATAACGGCTCCATCCCAACCCTGGTGTAAACTGCCCAGGGACATTAAAGTCTAGGGCAAGGCTGTCAAACTCATGGCCCCAGATGTTGTTGCCTACAATTCCCATAATTCTTTCCGTGCAGTAGACGGCCAGAGCCACTCATGGGAGTTGTGATTCAGAAACATCTGGGGGGCTGAAGTTTGACAGCTATTTGTCTTTGCGCTAACCAATCAGTGTGTATTCCTAGGAATAGATAAAAAAAACGCACTGAGCATGTGCGACGGAGTTGCTCCTCCCTCCCTCACTGTGAGCTGAGGGGAGGGCGGGGCTCAGTGCCATTCCAATCTGTGACTCTTTCACCCCCATCAACATAAACATCTAAGGGGGCTGTGAGTTTTCCAGTCCAGCTTTATATGTTTATTGAGCCTTTATTTTTTTGAATCCTTTTAATATTGTGATTGAACTTCTATCATGTGAAACGTATATAAAAAAGTTAGAAAGCGCTATACATACAGAAGTCTGAATACGCTACTATTGGTCTGTTTTTTTTTTGTTTTGTTACAGTTGCTTTTCTTGCGTCATGTATGTAAAGAATTTCTTAGTTTTTTTTTATTCCGTAATGCAAGGTCTTGTGTCTGTTATTTCCCAGTATCTGACGTGTTTGACCACATCGAGGTCCCTCACAGACAAGCTTGCGTTTGATGTGGGGCTGCGGGACACCTCGACAGGTAAACAAGAATGTGGCTGTAACCGTAACGTAACAAGTTTGTGTAACTTCTAGAAAATCTATGCTCTGCTACAGCAAGGCAATGTGTATATATATATATATATTTCCTAATCCTAGGAACTGGTCTTTTTTTAAAAACGAAACGCACACTTCAGAAAGCAAACCTCAGTCACCTTTGAGTTTAGTGGAGTGAGGGTGTTTCGGGGGTCATGTATCCGTTCTCAGGTGACATACGTTACACAATGTTGCAAGAAACTGCTATCTTTTCATGAATCTGCTTTGATGGTACAGCATTCATACAATTATTGGATGTGTGCGATTCGGTTCGGACGTATTCTGTAATGGTCTGAAATATCGGCACTTTGGTGATTCAGATTGATCCAAATTCTAAATTGTCGATGTCTGAACTGAACCATTCTCTGTATAAAAATTAATTTTTTTACGTTTGTAATTGGCAAAAGTCCGAATATAATAAAAAAAATTGGCTTTAATTGATAAAGAAAACAAAAAAAAGGTAACCATATCCCTAGCTCTGATCATATAACACCCAGAAACTCAATCTCTAGCCCTAAACTAAGCCTAGCCCTATCCGTAGTATTGAACCTAACTCTAACCCTCACCCTATAAACCTAGCCCTAACTCTAGCCTAATTGTAACCCTAAACGAACTCTACCCCTAAACTAACCCTAGCCCTATCCATAGCATTAAACCTAGTCCTAACCCTAACCTAACCCTCGCCCTATAAACCTAGCCCTAATTGTAACCCTAAACGAACCCTACCCCTAAACTAACCCTAGCCCTATCCATAGCATTAAACCTAGTCCTAACCCTAACCTAACCCTCACCCTATAAACCTAGCCCTAACTCTAGCCTAACTGTAACCCTAAACAACCTCTAGCCCTAAACTAACCCTAGCCCTATCCATAGCATTAAACCTAGTCCTAACCCTCGCCCTATAAACCTAGCCCTAACCGTAACCCTAAACAAACCCTTGCCCTAAACTAACCGTAGCCCTATCCATAGCATTAAACCTAGTCCTAACCCTAACCTAACTGAAGCCCATACCTAACCCTGGCCTATAAACCTAGCACTAACTCTAGCCTAACTGTAACCCTAAACAACCTCTAGCCCTATCCATAGCATTAAACCTAGTCCTAACCGTAACCCTAAACGAACCCTTGCCCTAAACTAACTGTAGCCCTATCCATAGCATTAAACCTAGTCCTAACCCTAACCTAGCTCAAGCCCTAATCTAAACCTTGCCCTAAACTAACCGTAGCCCTATTCATAGCATTAAACCTAGCCCTAACCCTAGCCTAAACGTCACCATAAACTAACTCTAGCCCTGCCCCTAATCGTACGACACACAGAAACTGCCGCCCTAATCCTAGCCCTAACCTAACCCTAGCACTAATCATACCCTTAACCCTAGCACTAACCATACCCTTAAACCTAAGATAACACTCACCCTAGCCTTGACTCTAGACCCTAACCAATTTTTACACATTATTATACATAAAGGTTCCTAATACTGGAAATGGATGAATATATTGCACGTTTCCGATATTCCGAATAGGTCTGATACACAAATATCGGAAGCTTTCGTTATTCTGAATTGCCGGATTTAAATTATTTCCCGATCCGATGCTTTCAGATGCCGAACCAGAGTTGAATTTTTCAGCGTTGCACACGTCAAAACATCATTATCTGCCTTGGTGGGTCTGGTTTTGCAGTTGCTCATGGTTACTGTATTCCCTGTCTATGCTTAGAAAGATGACTGCTAGATGCCAGGAGCCGCTCCACCTGATCATCATATCTCTGCCTACTCTGAATGGCTATCCGCTGAATTAAAATAAAAAAAATCAACTGCTTGCTGCCCATTCTTTTTTTTTCCTTTGAAATATCAACTGATTTAGTTGGATAAGAAATTGTCCTGAGCCGATATACGAAAAATGCCATTTGTCTGAAAAAACACCCGATAAAGCCCCCCCCCCCAGCCAGTATGATGCAGATCTGTGCCTTTAATAAAGACTATTAGAAAATGCCAATAAAAAAAAATAATTGTTTAACTCTCTGTATTCCTCTGCCTGAAAATCAGTTTATCGACACTTTCAAGCATTTGAAAAAAATTCAGAAATCGGCATACTGATAAATTTTAATGGAATTGATAAAGTCAATGTTTAATCAGTCATTCATACAAATTAATTATTCATCCAAGGATATCTATTACCAGGGCCATCATCAGGGGGGTGACAGCCCATAATATATTCAGGGGCTCCTTTGCTCCTGGTGGCCCTGGGCCTTGCCAAACCCTGTGCCATTTGTCTAAGGACAACGAACGCAGTGCGAACGCGCGTTGAACCGCATTTTATTATGGCCGTAGTAGCAGCAATTGCCGTCCAATGACGGCCAATATGCGAAGTACGGCCGCACAAAAGTTTGGCCGCACAACGCAAGCGGCAAATGAACGCATTTTTTCGAGAACGTAGAGCCGCTAGTACTGACGTACAGAGTGCGCTGCGCCCGCATAGCGGCGTGTGTGCATGATTTAGGAGACGTCAGATGCTGCACATGTCCGGCCTACATAACGTCCAAATTGATTTGGTTACTCATATTTCTCGTTTTATTGAAGATCCGTAAAAAATCACGCACGAAAATGCGCATCGTATGACCGCTTTCGCGTCTTCCGTGAAAATATACGTCGAGGCACTTTTTTACGAACGATGTGAAAAATGCGTTCCTTTGACCCTAGCCTAAAATGTAAGGGTCCCTCCATGCCACCCAGGACTGACTATCCAAGAAACAAAAAATTTTTTCCGTGTGCCATGACATCTGAGAATAGAGAGAGCACCTAGACTCCCCACCGAAGAATCGATAAGTATGGTCTACAGCAGGTAGAGGTGCTTGGTATTGCACTTGCTGGTCCACCATGGGTTTGCCCGCACTTTGTACAATAAGGCAAAGAGAGGAGGAAGAAGAATGTTTTATAAAGTTTACTGAAATGGGAAGCTGAAAGAAGGGCAGCGTGTCAATAAGGGGCCTCGAGATTTCTGACCTGCCCTGTCCATTTCTACCAAGGATATACAGGATGGTCCATAAAGTCTTTTTACAATTTCAAAAAATTTTCCAAAGGCAAATGGAAAGACAGATAAGCGAAAATTATTACAAAATGAGACGTATATATATTTAAGTTTTTTTTTGCCTCATTTAATACACCCCTATATGGGCACCATTAGTTGCACGAAGCACATCAAGACGGTACTGGATTTCTTGCCATGTTGGCTGTAGCATCCCCTCATCAATGGTGGCATCAGTGATCCTCTGCTTTAGATTAGTGATGTCCCTTTGTACCTTTGTTCCATACACCATATCTTTAACATAACCCCATAGAAAGAAGTGGAGGGGAGTGATATCTGGTGAACGAGGGGGCCAGGGAATTGGGTCACCCCTTCCAACCCACCGCTCTGGAAATGTTCAACAGGGTTCATTTAACAGTATCTCATTTATCAACAGGGTCCCTGAAATACACGAATGCAATGTGATAAAAACCTTGATAACCACAGAGTACATAGAACAAATCTGATGAAGATATCTCATCAGTTGCCTTTGTAATTAATTTTTAAATTTTTAAAGGGACTTTATGGACACCCTGTGTATCCCGGCATGTGTGCGCTCAAGGGAAATGCAAGGGAGCATATTCTAAAAAAAAAATCACAGATCCTAAGTGTGAAACCAGAGAATACCTTCATTATAGAAAGGTCCCATTTTCCTTTGTTTTGATTGAAGATATTATTATCTTTATTTTTCTTGACCAGTTGTACCATTAATGGTTTTGCACGTGCATGTGTTTGCAGGAGAGGCGTGCTGGTGGACGATACATCCTGCTTCCAAACAGAGGTCAGAAGGAGAGAAAGTTCGCATCGGTGATGACCTGATATTAGTCAGCGTCTCCTCTGAAAGATACCTTGTAAGTGTTGGCTCTGTTACGTTTTTTTTTTTAAAAAAAAATTATACTTGACGTGAATCGGTTTGGCCTCTGACTAAAAGAACAATTAAACAAAAAGCGCACCATGAATGCCCTAAAGGTACTCGTCACTTCTATCCACCCTCTCTGGGTTACAGGAAGCTGCTTGTTCTCTGTCTGCAAGAACAATTAAAAAAAGCGCACCATGGCATGAATGCCCTAAAGGTACCCATCATTTCTATCCACCCTTTCTGGCATACAGGAAGCTGCTTGTTTTCTGGCTGCGAGGACAATTAAAAAAAGCACACCATGAATGCCCTAATGGTACCAGTCATTTCTATCCACCCTTTCTGGCATACAGGAAGCTGCTTGTTCTCTGGCTGCAAGAACAACTTTAAAAAAACACGCCATAAATGCCCTACGGGTGCCTACCGCATTTATCCACCCTTCCTAGGCTATGGGAAGCTGCTTGTTCTCTAGCTGCAAGAACAATTGAAAAAAAACACACCAAAAATGCCCTACGTGTACCTGCCGCATCTATCCACCCTTTCTGAGATTCGGGAAGCTGCTTATTCTCTGGCTGCAAAAACAATTTTAAAAAAAAATGTCATAAATGCCCTATGGGTACCTGTCGCTTGTATCCACCCTTTCTGGGCTACGGGAAGCTGCTTGTCCTCTGGCTGCAAGAACAATTTAAAAAATAAAAACACGCCATGTAGCAGATCTCTGTGCCTGGACAGGATCACATCTGTCAAATGTAGCTTCCTCGCTGGACACCCGGGTTCTCCTCGTGACTCTTACGCCTTTCTCCAGTACCTTAGTCGTAGCTTAAAGACAGGTGCATGTAGAGAGCCTGGCTAGCATCCCCCAGAAATAAGCCAAAACTGTAGACCTGGAGCCTTTTGTTGGCACAGCGAGCAGAAGGTACCTGTTACCACAAATCATGAGCCGTGACTTTAAGTTTGGTCAGAATAGAACTGGTTTAATCAAAATGACAAGCACAGATTTTTATGGGGACAGACAGGGGTCATTTACTTATAAAAAAATCACAGCCTCTTCTCGGAGGACCTAATCCAATTGATACAGATAATTGCACAAACATTGACTTCTTGGAATGATAAATCTAATTACATTTGGTTACTAGTAGGTAGACAGTAAACGTTACTTAACATTTCTTAACCTAAAACAATGGGTGAAAGCAGATTACAGCCTATTCAAATACACAAATAACAGTGACACATAGATAACAGCAAGTGAGGCAGTATTCTTACATAATCCAGTTAGCACAAACCTAATTACATTATACTGGTTCAACACAGAAATACTTTAAACCAAATTACAAACAGTTTGGCAATGCCCATGCCCTATGCACATTCTCTGCCATAACTATCCATAGTTTGTGGGCACGAGGCTGGCATCCGCTCTTCTCCAAGGGGCACAAAGTCTACGTGTAGTGCGGGCATTGCTGTGAGTGCCGTGCCAGCCAGTCCCAGACCACTGGAACACAAGTCACTGACAAGGTGGTGGAGGTTTCCATCACACGCCATAAATGCCTTACGGGTACCCGTCGCTTCTATCCACCCTTCCTGGGCTGCTACTATTTTTTATTTTTTTAGAAAGTATTTTACCAGGGAGGATACATTGAGATTTCTCTCGTTTTCAAGTATGAGGTCATCCACAAGCGCCACAATCCCCGAGTGTCGGGAGCCCACCAGATCTAGCGCCGAGTCACCATGTGTGGGGGTGCCGAGAAACCCCCGTCCTCATCCAGTAAATCAAAGTAGACGGGTCTCAGGCAGCTAGATGATGGAATTTTATTCACGGGAGCAAATCTCCCCAAGTAAAAAACATAACGTTTCGGCCTCAAAGGGCCTTAATCATACATGCATAGTGGGCAACACACCTGTCTTTTAAACTTATCTTAACCAATCCCACACCCTATCTCCTCAATCATCAGGTGTATAGCATTGTCCACTTCAAAGCACAAATTATTTTACCTTAAATGTAAATATGCAAAAAAGGGTTAAACATAACCTATACAAACATAAAAATACAATAATGTAGAAAATAAAAATGAAAACAAATAAACAAAAGGAGCTCATACTCTACCGCACTCGGATGCAGCACGGAATAATTGGGACCCTACGGGAAGATCTGTAGGAACATAAATGACATGAATATATATATATTGCAATGTAATACAAATCCAAATTAAGTTTACTCCATACAGGTATAGGGCACACTAGTAGCAATGATGTAGATCAAATTCCCTATTAAGGCCCCTAGGCCACAACGTATCAAATTTATATATCCAGCGCTTTTCTTTTTGTTTTAACAGTTTAATTCTATCTCCTTCTCGACGTGATCTATTATCTGGAACCTGAGCTGTGCTATATTATGTGTACACTCAAAAAAGTAGGCTTGTGCACCGATTTTTTTTTCGGTTCGGTTCGATTCGGTTCGATTTTTCGGATTTTTAAACTTTTCGATTCGGCTCGTTTCGACCGATTTCGGTTTCGATTCGATTCGGTTCGGCTCGTTTTTCGGGTACATTTTTTTTCGGAATATCGACCATTTTTCGTATTTTCGTGTCACTGTGCTCGGTTCTTGTATCGACTTTTCGTGATTTCGGAAATTTTCGTTTTTCGGAATTGTACATTTTTTGGAATATCGACCATTTTTCGTATTTTTCGCGTCACTTTGCTCGTTTTTGTATCGACTTTTCTTTTTTAGGAAAATTTTCGTTCTCCGAAAATTTTCGTTTTTCAGAAAATTTTCGTTTTTCGGGAAATTTTCGTTTTTTCGGCACGTCTGTTCTCCTCGTTTGACACATTTCAAGTCCATTCGAAAAATCCGAAAATATTTTGTTTCGGCTCGGAAAACGTTTCAGATCTGACATTTTCGGATCTAAAAATTTTCGGAAATTCGGCCGCATCCGAAAACACGAATCGGGAAATTTCGTGAAAATTCCGAAATTCCGAAACCCGAAACGCACATCCCTACAAAAAAGTGTTCAGGTACCGGTAAGTCACGGCGACCCGTCCTAATAGTTGACTTGTGTTTTGAATAACGTTCTTTCATTTTCATCGTGGTTTCCCCCACATATAATAAGCCACAAGGGCATCTCAATACATAAACCACATACGACGACTCGCATGTATAAAAATCCCGAATCCAAATTTTTTCACCCGTATGGGGGTGTAGCAAAAAATCTCCCTTGATCACTGCGTTACAAAAGGAACAACCTAGGCACGGAAATGTGCCTTATTTTGGGGAAAAAAGAATGGGTACTCCCAAAAAAGCATGTTTCCGTGCCTAGGTTGGCCTCTTGTAACGCAGTGATCAAGGGAGATTTTTTGCTACACCCCCATACGGGTGAAAAAATTTGGATTCGGTATTTTTATACATGCGAGTTGTCGTATGTGGTTTATGTATTGAGATGCCCTTGTGGCTTATTATATGTGGGGGAAACCACGATGGAAATGAAAGAACGTTATTCAAAACACAAGTCAACTATTAGGACGGGTCGCGGTGACTTACCGGTACCTGAACACTTTTTTGAGTGTACACATAATATAGCACAGCTCAGGTTCCAGATAATAGATCACGTCGAGAAGGAGATAGAATTAAACTGTTAAAACAAAAAGAAAAGCGCTGGATATATAAATTTGATACGTTGTGGCCTAGGGGCCTTAATAGGGAATTTGATCTACATCATTGCTACTAGTGTGCCCTATACCTGTATGGAGTAAACTTAATTTGGATTTGTATTACATAGCTATATATATATGTCATTTATGTTCCTACAGATCTTCCCGTAGGGTCCCAATTATTCCGTGCTGCATCCGAGTGCGGTAGAGTATGAGCTCCTTTTGTTTATTTGTTTATATGTTTTCATTTTTATTTTCTACATTATTGTATTTTTATGTTTGTATAGGTTATGTTTAACCCTTTTTTTGCATATTTACATTTAAGGTAAAATAATTTGTGCTTTGAAATGGACAATGCTATACACCTGATGATTGAGGAGATAGGGTGTGGGATTGGTTAAGATGAGTTTAAAAGACAGGTGTGTTGCCCACTATGCATGTATGATTAAGGCACTTTGAGGCCGAAACGTTACGTTTTTTACTTGGGGAGATTTGCTCCCGTGAATAAAATTCCATCATCTAGCTGCCTGAGACCCGTCTACTTTGATTTACTCGTTTTCAATTATGTCCTGGGAGGCGAGTATGTACCGTTAGGTGTCTTGCCCAAGGACACTTACTGGAGAGGTGCTCTTGCCGGGATCGAACCTATGTCTCAACAGTCTCTCTCTATGGTTCTAGTACCTCTACTCCACCCAGCCGGTACTCTTCCTGTTTTGCTACCGGTCCGGGTGGTAATGGCCCCGACAAACTGAACATTAACAGGAGAGAACAAGATAATGTTATATACCCATTTATAAACCGTGAAGATCTGACATGGTGAACGTTATATTTACGGAGTGTCTCTTTTAGATGATTTCATGGTAAGTGTCATACATGATTTACCCTACATGCATAGTCATGCGCAGTGGGTGTGCGTCACACCCTAATGTTGGGTGAAGAGGTCCAGTTTCCCCTCCTACATTGACATTTTAGATGTCCCTTATCAGGTTCATGATGAATAACATAAAAACGGACTCAATTACTGATTACAGGATTGTTATTTCTAATGAGAAATGTGTATTTTGTGCAAAATCGTCTGAACATAAGTTTTCAATAAATAAATGTTCGATGGGGGCCCACCCTAATATACCGGGCTGTGTGCGCTACATATGTGCATTTCATTCCAAATCGTAATTCGGACGAAACGGTACCGATTTTGTATTTCGTGGCACATCCGAAATAACAAGTCAATTTTGTCTGAAATGGAATGAAAACGATACGGTATATATCGAATTGGTTTCGTTTTGACAAATCAATTTGTTATACCGATTCGGTACCGCATCCCTGTCCACTGGCCGTGGTGCTGAATCTGTTCCATTTAATCATCCGTTTCACCATTCCAAAATTACGAATCATAGTAACATAATGAACGCAACCAAACAAATTTAAAAAACCTAACGAATCGATCCGAAACTAAACTCATTTTTTCTTTGTGCACATATCTAGCGTGCGCCAGGGGGATTTGCCCTACATGCTATCCCTCCCAACCAGCGGACAGCACCCTTTGTCCTCCAGATGTTTTGGATCGACTACATCTCCCATGATGCTCAGCCAACATGATGCTGAGCATCATGAAAGATGAAGTTCCAAAACATCTGGAGGAGAGGGGAGGGCAAGGTTGCTGACCCCCTGGTCTATAGTAACTGTAATTATGTGGCATCTTCGTCGCATTAGAACGTCGTGCTCCAAAGAAGAAATTCTTGCGTGATATATATGTTGTTTTTACTTTATTATACGTGTTTATCGTGCAGCATCTCTCCATATCCAATGGGATGGGAAACATCCAGGTTGATGCCTCCTTCATGCAGACTCTGTGGAATGTACACCCTACGTGCTCTGGCAGCAATGTTGAAGAAGGTTTGTCTTCCTATCCCAGTATCTTGCTATGTGATTTACCATTGTGTTTAGGTGTGGCTTTGGCCATAGAATGGAGTGAATGGGTCAGTCACCGACCCACATCATTGTATTGTGTGGGATGTATTCAAAGGACACAACTAGGGCTAGATTAGACCTCTTTTAAGCTCCCTGTTTTATCTCATTCAGCTGCCAGCACTTGTCTCTGGTAGCCTGGAGAAAAATAGCCGCCTGCCACCCTAGCTAAACATTTCATCCTCCGCCCCATTGACTACTGCTGTGGTTTAGCTTCTACAATATTTGGGTAAAACTCACCATAAGAGTTTGTAAAATGTTGCATCATGGAAACAATCCACAAAATGGAAACAGGAGATAAAAACCTAACTTTATTTTTCCTTTCTTACATGCGATTACTTCAAAGAAAACAGCAGCTTGTGTTTTATCATGCGTTTTATCATGCGTTTTATCATGCTTTTTATCATGCGTTTTATCAGGTGTTTTATATGGTGTTTTATAATGCGTTGTATAAGGTGTTTTTGTTTGTAATGCACAAGTAATATAGTTGCAGCTTATGTACGTGGTAGTGTCCCTTTAAACCTGTTCACATTCAGTAGAAGATGCACCCGGGGCATCGTTTGGAACCAATGCAAACCCTTGCAAATGTTCTGAGAATGAGGGATATTAAACTTTTTTATGCACGTTGTTGTTCGGTCTTTCCGTGCTGTCTGTCTTGTTCTCAAAACCTCTGGGACAGAGCAGTCATTAGCACGGTTTTATCCTGGGTTGCGAGGAGCAGTTTGCACAGCTCATCCATCTCTGTTAAGTGGCCTGAAACCTCTTTTCTGCCATTAATATTGCGATTCACAGGCGCGGTGAGATCCTGCTGCTCCATCCTCGTCATCTTGTGCTCTCTGCCCTTAGGATTTGGCGATGACGCACAAAGCTAGCCGTTATATCGATGTAACTTTTATTTTTTGCGGTTTAATGTTATCCTTTGTTTCTGTTTATTTGATATTTCCAAATGTCATAAAGCGAAGACGACTTGCAGCCTCTGTCACGTGACGGCACGTGACAAGCGCGCTCAGAAAGAGCGATATAAATATTGACACAGTAACAGGTTTGCATTGATTAAAAGAATCTGTTCTCCACAATATTCTGTTTTAAACAGATTTTTTTATCTCATTAGTATTTATAATATTTATACTTTATCAGTAATTCTATATAGCTGGATTTTATTATTTCAGTTTTGTGGCACCCCCCCCCCCCCCCCGCACGCACATTTTGCTTTACTACCAGGAACGTAAGCTGTAACTAGATTACTTGTGCATTACAAACAAGAACACATTGAGGGTTATTCAGACATTTCGGTGCTTTTTCGTTCCCTGCACTTCGGGGAATCAAAGTTCCCCACCCTGCGGTGAATTCAGCATTAACCGCAGGGTCCCCAGAGTGCAGGGAAAACCCACTGAAAACTCGCTGTAAAAAAACACGCTGAACATGGCGGAAACAGCAGACAAGCCGCCGATCACAGCGCAGACCAGCCACTGGAAAAAACCGACAAGCTGACAAACGGGGTAAAAAAAATAAATATGATTGAAAGTGTCAAAAGTGAGACGCTGTTTGGAAAAAAACTACCAAACGAAAATGTCTGGAATTTACATCTAAAATCCTATGAATGATAATAAAAAGGGCTGTTACAGAAAAAGAAAAAACGGTTAAAAAAAAAAAAAAGGGGCGAAAAAGTTTGGTGAAAAATTCCTGGAAAATGCCTAAAAGATACTAAAAAAAAATATCTATAAATAGACTTTTTGCTGCAGAATAAAATAATAAACTGTTTATTAGATATTGAATTAAAACGGGAATATTTTTAACATTGAAGCCTATGGGATTTGCCTGACTAAATCTGCTGAATGAAAACGCCGAACAGCAGGGCACTTCGGCAACTTTTCACTGCTGTTCGGTGTCTCTGAATAGTTTACCCAAAATTTGGCGAACTGCCTGCTTTCTGAATAACTGACCGGGAAATGTCAGTGTACGGGAAAATTCCCTGTTCGGTGACATTTCGGGGCCAGATTGGCTCTCTCTGAATAACCCCTGTAATAAAACACATTATAAAACACAAGCTGTTGTTTCAATTCTTTGAAGTAATTGCATGTAAAAAGGAAACCTAAAGTTAGGTTTTTTTTATTTCCTGTTTCCATTTTTCGGATTTTTCCCGTGATGCATTATTTACAAAAGTCTTACGGTGAGTCTCCCTTTACAGCTGTGATATAGGATAAAACAGTAGTAGAAAGGCAATGGGGTGGAGAGATTTTTTATTTTGAGAGTATGTCATCAATACAATGAACAGTGAAGAATAGCGGCCGCGCAGGGTTCGCCGGGAGTCCCAGAAAAATACAAAAGATAAAGAAAAGCAAATAATAAAATACAAGGAATGACAAAAACGTGGGTACCACACGAATGATTGGAGCCAAAGATTGAAATATAACGCTAAAATGTGGAGCCTGAAAAAGTCAGCAAATTTTTTTTATTTTTTAAAATGCGCCTCCAAGTCAGCAAGTGCGAGAATCAACAAAAGAAGAATGAACGTGTATCAGCAAGAAATCACAAAACTAAAAGGGAGCCACAATAAATTAAGCATGGGGTTCCAGGGAGGGAGAAAAAAAGATAGGGTAAAAAAAACAAAACGCACGCACAAAAATCCCCAATAACAGGAAAGGGGAAAACTGCCCTTTTCATAGGTGATATTCCCGGCGCGTTCCAGGGCCTTTGCGGGAGGCCATGGAAGGGATCACGTGGCCGGGAGATCCAGGGCCAATAGGAATGGACAGAAGAACCAATGCTAGCCAGACCATCGGCGCTCCTGGGTCAGTGCATGTTCGAGGAGGGAATGTTTAGAATAGGCTGCAGGGGATCTATTGTGTCGTCTATGCTATAAAAACCAAAATTTCGAGTAAAAACTCAAAAGGCTATAATCACACCCCCCATATCAAAAGTAAAACTCCTTACAGTAAGGATTAAACCTACTCAACTACCAGCACAAAAACAATGAATATACGGACCACTCTTACAGGTATGTTCCATAAAGTGTAAGGAGTGCAAGGACTTCTAAAATGTAACTTTTAATTGGTAATTCCGCTAAAATAATCTATGTACCCTCACCCCGAAAGACGTATATTAAAAACACAAAAGCAGATCGTGCCTCAAGACAACAAATCGAGAAAGAACTATAAGGGTTAATTAATAGATTACCGTGTGGTCAGAAATGTAGTGAGAATACGAATATCCTCTGCCAATATGAAAGAGCTGACCCGATTTCTTGTGATTTCTACTCTTTCCCTGCTGCATTACTAGACAATTACAACATCCATTAAAACCGATAGCCGCCCAACACGTGTTTTTTGCTGACCCAATGTCACTTACAGTCCCAACGCGTTAATGATCGGTCTCCGGGAGGCAACCAATGGATCGAATCTGCACATGTGGTACACCCGATCCATCATACCTGCGCAGGCGCTATGGAACTTGTGTACATAAAGCACGCAAGTCCCATTGCGGTGCACGATTGGCGGTTCCTACACTGAGCAATTTGCACAAAAAAGCTTCGGGGAGTTCCGGGTTCTGGGGCCCCTGAGCCGAAGAGGAGGAGCTGCGTGCAGAGAGGGACAAGAGGTGAGTAAAATCACCAAATAAAATAATTTGGTTATTCTATATCTTTGTAACCATTTACATAGTACATAGTGTGCCCCGCTGGCATCTGTGGTGCTCAACGGGCTCACCAACCATTTGGTGCGCGGCATACGTTATTCACAGCCACGGGGAGCTCAAGTTGTCCCCCTGCAGCCATTGACGTGCGGCACTCGTTAGCTGCAAAGGCGGACCGGAGGAGGGGCCTGCCGCGGCAGACTGGAAGTGGGGCGTACTGGTACACCCTGCTGGCCTTGACGTCCTCCTGCAGGGCACAACCCACCCGGTGGGAAGGGGTCAATAGAGTAACCCTTTAATCCGACTCATGGCGTGCATTGTGACCATATGTAAGTGCAAGGAATGGTGTAAAGAAGACAACTGTCTTCTGCACTTGGACATTGCACCGGAACCGTGAATAAATAGTGGCGTAAAAGCGCGACACCTGTCAGCAGGCGAGGGGTGATATCATTGACCAAGAAAGAGGAGCTCAAATAGCTATAAAAGAAGGGCTGTTGGCAAGACCGGAGATACCTGATAATGTATCCATGTTTAATCTCTGCTTTTTGCATATTCTACAATCTTCCGCAGGGTATCTGCTTGGTGGACACGTGGTGCGGTTTTTCCATGGTCATGACGAATGTTTGACAATACCATCTAATGACCCTAGTGAAGCGCAGCACAAGTAAGTGGCTGTTATCCCACTGGTATCACTCCTATTGGTCGATTCATGTGCGCCGATGAAGTTCTTTGAACTTCAGTTACTTGTTATGGAAACGTCCACGAAGCTTTTACCATCTATCTACCCAGGATCCCCTATAGCACTAGACAAGACCTTTTTTTGGGGTCCCTCAATCATGATTTCAACGCCATACCTCCATATACTCCATTATTTATTCAAATACTGACAGCCTCTGATCTTCCCACCTCCTGACCCCTCTTGTCCCTAGATAGACACCACCTCAACACCTCTCCATATGTAGACATCCCCTCTCCCGGAGATAGAGAGGTGGTGGTTACTAACACTTTTTATCACATGGAGGGTGCCAGCAGTGGTGCAGGGCACAGGGTGTGTACCCTGCTCGCCCCACCCAAAGGGCAGGCCTGTAGCCACCATCATTATTACGTTTCCAGTGTTATTTCCTGTTCATACCAGCCAGAGGTGCACTGGCTGACAAAATTTCCCACTGCCACCATATTTTATTTTAGTCTATGGGTAACGCATCTCGTTCAGTTGTGTTTTTAAACCCTGAGCGCTAAACGGCTGATTCTCTTAATACGGGCGTCCACAAACTCCGCCCCCCAGATGTTTTTGGAACTACCCATGAGTGTCCACTAACCTAATGACTGGCTGAGCATCATGGGAGATGAACCGAACCATCTGGTTGGCCAAGGTTGCTCACCCCATCTTAACCCTTTACCGCTGGGCAGGTTGTGTAAGTATAACCCACTTGCCGTTTACTGTGACGAGCCCCTCTTCTGGTCCACATAGCAGCTGACACGCGTCATTGGCTGCAGGGGGATGGCTTGAGTTCAGGCTGTCCTGCAGTAGCCAACGGTGTATGCCGTCTGCTGGGCGGGCGAAGGAGGCTCATTAAAGTCAACAAAGTGTACTAGTAAGTCCTGTGGCTTCAAGGCCCACCTGCCTGGGTGGTGTGGCAGAAAAGCGTTAATGGAACAACGACTTGCGTTGTTTGCACTTTTGAGCTCCTATACATGTGATTGGGGACCATAGCGCCTCTCTTTTTTTTTTTTTTTCTCACGGACTCATACATTTGCTGCCAAATGTTCAGGGCCTCCTTGGTGAGCATATTCCTCCATAACCAAGTCCACAGACCCCACTAACCAGTCAGTGAGCGATACTGTCTCATTACAAAGATCTACCACGTGCATAGCTGATTGTGAATGGTAATTTGATATTCCGATCAATCTAGGAACACGCAGACCGACAGATTAACTGCTATGTGAGTCATCTTGATTGAAAAAACATGCTTCTAAACATGTATTCTCGAAGCACAAAACAGAGGACCACAATAAAATCCACATAGGGTGATGCCAAAAAACACAGACTCGCTTGAATGTTGCTCGCAAGAAATATAAGCTTTCAGGCATATCCGTATACACAGCCTCTCAGGTCAATGCTGGTAACGCGCCAAAACAGAATGCAGCCCTGAGGATCCCCTACTCAGGGAAAGACTCCATCCAGGGGACGTGATTAATACCGGGAATATAGGCACGCAGCACCAATATAGATAAAAAGGGAATTTCATATTCAGCAGCACATATAAAACCTATGAAATCCCTGTATACAAAAAACATCTGACACGTTTCGTCACTCCAAGCAGCTTTCTCAAGGAACATTGTATTTCTTGTGAGCAGAATTCAAGCAGGGGTGGCTATCAGTGACGTGCGGTGAGGTCAGTGGCTGGTGAGGCACTGGCTAGTATCAGAGCCAGATATACACAGGGTTACGCAGTCGCAATTTACGCATTTGATTATCGTTATATAGGAGAATAGAGTTTCACTATTTATAAAGTAAAGTTTGCTTCTTTTTTTTACAGTTCTAAGAGCATGCACTTACAATACTGACTAATAGAGAGCGCTATTACACCTTTTACTTTAAAGTAAAGTTGGCAATTTTTTCTAGTTTTAAGAGCATGCACTTATCATACTGATTAATAGAGGGTGCTATTACACACATGCTGACTGCTGAGCTCTGCCTGCCCCCCCCCTACGACTGACGAGGACAGTCACATGACATGAGGGTGTTTTTTTTTTTTTTTAAATTGCTTGAGACCAATGGAGCTTTCCCATTGGCTCAAGCTTTGAATTGCTCTCAGTGCTTTTGGAGGCACTGAAGCGAGTAGAACTAGGAAGTCAGTTTGAGCTACGCAATTAGCGTAGCGTTCAGCTGCACAAATTGCGTAGGCTGTGCTGGCTCAGTGTTGCCCCTGTTGTCTGTGTCGTGAATCACACACTCTTACACACACACAGCAGCCGGCAAGCTGAAAGTACGGGGGAAAAAAGCGGAGGACAGAGAAGCACAGCGAGGGAGCGTGGAGAGGTGAGTACGAGAACTTTTTTCAATAAATAACATTTTATTTACAGATTAAATATAGATACATGTCATTACGGCACAATGAGCACATTAATTTACTGGAATGGCAGGGGAGGCCCTGCCTCCCCTGCCACCCCTGACTGCACGTCCCTGGTGGCTATATCTATACATTGTGTTTATCAGTATCACTTTATGTGGATTTTATTGTGCTGGCTTTGTGGTGTGGTCTAGAGATGTGCATGCCTTTTTCTTTTTTTTTTTTTTTTTTTGCGTTTTGTTCTGGGTTTTTTCGGTAATTTTTTTTCATTTCGGGCAGGTTTGTGTTTCGATCATTTTTGTTCTGTTTTTTTCGTTTCAGACCATTGTGTTCTGTTTTTTTTTTTTTTGTTTTTTAGTTTTAGATCATTTGGTTCAATTTTTTTTCTTTTCAGACCATTTCATTCCGAATTCTATTAGTTTTTGATAGTCTTGTTCCGTTTTTTTCAGCATTTCGTATAATTTTCGTTCCGTTTCGGATCCATACCGAAACGATTTTGTTTGTGTTGAAACATCGATTAGAAATTTTGGTTCGATCCGAAAATTCAGACGGCAGATATTTTGTTTTCGGAAATGCTCCGAAAATGCGAAAATGGTGATTTCGTCCGAATTTGGATTCAGAACTAAACAAATTGCACGTCCCTAGTGTGGTCCTCTGGTTTGTACATAGTTGTGTCTGTCTATTATGACGGATGTTTAAAGAAGATCCTCGCTTGAGTGTATTATTCTTTTGGAGATTCCACTACTTGTTTTTCATCGCATTTTGTTTCTTTATATATATATATAATCTAACCTGACAGTTATAATGACCATTACAGCAGGCTCCAGTGGGATTCACCTGTGGATAAGCATCCTTTGAAACCTGTCTCTCTCTATCTCCAGGAAAGTGAATTACGAGGCAGGTGGAGCAGGTGTTCGTGCCAGGTCATTATGGAGAGTGGAGCCCCTAAGAATAAGGTAACTTAATTTTTTTATATTTGTTATCCTTGCTTTTCACCTGATACTTGTCTTATTTTATCAACCTGGAGTTGAATCTGATGACAAAATCAAATCTTATGTGCAGCTGGAGTGGAAGTCACATCCGATGGGGGCAGACATTCCGCCTTCGCCATATCACAACTGGGCAGTACTTGGCATTGACAGAGGACCAAGGATTAGTGCTACAAGACAGAACCATGTCAGATACCAAATCATCAGCCTTCTGCTTCAGAGTATCCAAGGTAAGGCCGTAATGACCAGGGTTGCCATCGTGGGGGATGACTGCCCATGACGGGTTCAGGGGCCCTGTTCTTCCAGGGGGCCCAGGCTCCTGCTAAACCCAATGTCAGTTTGTCTGTGCCAATGGGTGCAAGGGTCCTCCATGCTGCCTGGGAATGGCCCATCAGGTTACCAGGAAACGTCCCAGTGTTCTGCAGCATCTGAGGGTGTTCAGAGCATTGTGACCCATCATTGAGCACCAGCTCTACAAGGAAGCCGTTAGCATGGTCTACCCCTGATGGTGGTGCCGGCTGATCACTCCCCCACTTGACAGCTTGGAAGTACTTGATAACCATTTGTTGGATCACCAGGGATTTAGCCCCCAAACTGCAAAAAAAGCTAGCAGAGGAGGGGGCGAATAGCTTTATTTTAAATAATTTAATGAAATAGATGGGTGGGGCCAAACCAGAGGTAAAGTAAGGGGACCCAAGATTTCTGATGGCAGCCCTGGAACTGACCAGGATCTTTACACCCCTATCATATTAACATATTAATATGTTAAAGATATAAATTTTATATTGAGCTGCCGAACTGTGATGATGAAGCCTCAGTGTGCTTGATAAAGGTTCTTGGATAAGGGTGGAAATGTTCAGTGTTTTCCATTAAATCTTGCCCGTGTTTCTCACATACCGAGCCTGATGCCACCGCTTCCTTTTTGGTTTTTATTGATACATTGGGCTGGCTGCCTGTGAACCCTGAGACACTAGCTGGGCTGGATTTGCATTTCAATAGCCTGTAGGCCAGTGTTTCCCAAACCTGTCCACGGGACCCTCAACCAGGCCAGAGTTTACAAATCACCTTTGGGAAATGCAGACTGAATCCTGCAATCACTGAGCAGCAAATCATATCACCTGTACTGTGCTTCACATATCTGGAAAATCTGGCGAGGCACAAGGTCCTGAGGACAGGTTTGGGAAACACTGCTGTAGGCAAATCTGGAGCGCCTTGAAAAAAATTGGTGAAGCATTTCTTAAGGGGTTATTCAGAAAGCGCTGGTGATCTGGCCCCGAAATTGCACCGAACAGGGAATTTCCCCGTACGGTGCAATTTCGTGGCCATTCAGCTATTCAGAATGAAAGCAGGCAGTTCACCAAATTTTGGTAAATTGCCAACGAAATACAGTGCTGTTCAACGGCAGTGAAATCCCCCATAGAAAAGCAATGGTTAATCTATTCAGAGACACCGAACAGCCGAGACATGTTGCCGACGTGCCCTGCGTTCGGTGGTTCCATTCGGCAGGTTTAATCAGGCAAATCCCATAGGCTTCAATGTTAAAAATATTCCTGTTTTGATACAATATCTAATCGTTTATTATTTTTATTTGCAGCAAGAAGTCTCTTTATTTTGTTTGTTTTAAGTATTTCTCAGGCAATTTTTTTTCCGATTATTTTTTTTCTTGTTGTTTGTTGTTTTTTTCTGTTAGACATTTTTATTATTATTCATAGGATCTTATCTGTTAATTCCAGACATTTTTGTCCACTAGCTTTCTTTGCAAGCAGCGTTTAAATTTTGACACTTTCAATCATTTTTTTCCCCCCTATGTTCGTTGGCATGTTGCCTTTTTCCTACGGCTGTTCGGTGTTGTGTGCGGCCGATCACTGGCTTTTCCGGATGCGTTCGGCAGGTTCCCGGTGGCTTATCGGATCCGATAATTTTGGCGGTTTTGCTGTTGTTTTCTTTTTTTACCTGTTTACTGGTGGATTTTCTCTGTACTGCGGGGACCCTGCGGTGATCGCTGAATTCAACGCAGGGTCGGGGAGTTTGATTCCCTGAAGTGCAGGGAACGAGAGAGCACCGAAATTTTCGTGACATTTCCGTGTTCTCTGAATAACCCCTATTGGTTTTTGTTTACATTTTTAAGGGGAGATTGAGACAAATATATGGGTAGGGATAGGGTACATGGGTAGATAGGGAGGGCACCTGTTTCTGTAAGTAAAAAAAAAAATTGCGTAAAAAAAAAATAAAAAATAAAGATTTGAAATTAAATATTTTTTTGCTTTTTTTACAATTTTCGTTTTCGTTTTATAGACAAAAATGTTGCCCGCTACAGGGGGTGCTTTTTCTATAAAAAAAAAGAGCGTGATTTAAAAAACACAATTATTTTAGTTTAGTGCCTTTTAAATTTTTTTCTTTTTCTGTACTTTTACAGGGAATGAGATGGCTGCTGCAGAGCAGCACCTTACTCTGTGAAACAAAAAAGTAAAAACACAAAAAATAAGTAAAAAAAGAAAAGAGTTAACCCTTTCAGATCTTCTCTGCACCTATTGTTTTGTTAATATTGTGTCTAAACGGCGATATAAGTACTTCTTGTTTCGCAACTGGACAGATTTTTGGCAAAATTTCATTACACAAATTGCTTTATTGGGTATTTTTACCTTTTTAATTTTTTCGCGAAAACGCCACTTGTGCAGCACTGCCAGAAAACCACACGGAAATAGGTGTTTCTGCAAATCTCTAATTAACCCCCATAATTAACACGTCTTTCTAAAGATCAGTCATTGTTTTCTAGTCCATGTTTGAATTGTTACATATTTTTTAGTTCACACACCTCTGGTTTTTTAGACACTTGTCAGTAGACCTGCTGGTGTCCTAAACGAGGCGATCAGTCTCGTCTAAATATAGAATTAATTGTAACTGAGAGGCGAAAGCAAAATTAAATCACAGAAACAAATGTTGTGGAGGTGTTTGATTTAATGTGCCCTTTCAAGACGCGTTTCACAACTGTGCGCGTTCAAGTGCTTTATTTGTTACGTAGAACTGTATATATATATTTTTTTTTATGTTCGTGGACAATTTAAAGTAAAAAAACTTGCAAAAAAAATGTATTCAAATTCTTTTTCACTCTAGGAAAAGTTGGACTCTAGCCAAAAGCGAGACATCGATGGGATGGGAGCAGCAGAGATTAAGTATGGAGACTCCATCTGCTTCATCCAACATGTTGACAGCGGCCTGTGGCTGACCTACAAATCTCAAGATGCCAAAACTGCACGTCTGGGACCAGTAAAAAGAAGAGTGAGTGAATTTCCACCCGGAACGTCGTCTTAGAAGTAGAAAGTGTTAAATAATAACTTTAAACAAACAAATCAGTTTTCCTATTTATAATTACCATAATCTGCAAGTTCCTTCCCAAATAAAAAAATATAAAGAAAAGACGCGTGCTGACGCTAGCGGAGACAGTAAAATCAACTACACAATGTATAGCTTCATCGTGTCTGAATATCCTTTGCTAGCCAGACCAATTTATTAGATTTCAAACAACCAATGAGAACTTTTGTTATAGACAGGGTTTCATTTCTGCCCCAAACAGGAATGTGATATAACAGCCAATCAGTATACAGATATATTTCCACGTCAGAATTTGGCCAGCACAGTTTAACAATGAGGCACTTATTAACATATATGGTTCAGAGAAATCTTTTTCCTGTCTTCCAGCTTTCGCGTGCTTTTCCAACATTCCTAAGCCCTGGGTCACATGCCATAAAAGGAAGGGGGTAAACCACAGCCCAATATATTTACTACAGTACATATTTGAATCTCAATACATATATATTCATACAGGAAATTAAAAATATCTTTCAGAGAGCTCACAACGGCTACCTAGAGATAGATCTGGAGAGCATGTACAAGTATAATGTATCTTTACAGGGAAGACTTTCTATGGTTAGTGTGCCAGGTGTCATCATAATAGGTGCTATAAAACCAGAATCTGTCCGAGAGTTTGGAAAGCTTTAGGCAAGGCTCAACTCTGATGCTTCTCTTGTAATATAGAAAAATGCAGAGATTAACCCAATAAATTAGAATGAAAGCCAGATCCCCATACTCTCTTGGTAGAAAGGATTGTTTGGAATGTCAGTAGGCATCTGATACAGCTGTTGCATTGCCATTTCACATAAAACCATTGGTGAAGGCTTAGGCCAGTGTCTCCCAAACCTCTCATCAGGACCCTCTGCCACGCCAAGTTTGCCAGCTATCTGAAGCACAGCACAGGTGATATGTTTTGCTTCTCAGTGATTGCAGGATTCAGTCTGTATTTCCCCAAGGTGATCTGCAAAATCTGGCCTGGTTGAGGGTCCCGAGGACAGGTCTGGGAAACACTGCCTTAGGCGGTCGCATGTTGTGCCTAATTATAGAGCCACCTCTGTATACACAGGTGAAACTCGAAAAATTTGAATATCGTGCAAAAGTCATTTATTTCAGTAATGCAACTTAAAAGGTGAAACTAATATATGAGATAGACTCATTACATGCAAAGCACGATAGTTCAAGCCTTGATTTGTCATAATTGTGATGATTATGGCTTACAGCTCATGAAAACCCCAAATCCGGCTTGAACTATCTTGCTTTGCATGTAACGAGTCTGATATATTAGTTTCACCTTTTAAGTTGCAATACTGAAATAAATGAACTTTTGCACGATATTCTAATTTTTAGAGTTTCACCTGTAGATGTACTGATCTAAAGAGATCCGTAAGGAGTTATTGATGACTTCTTAAAATTCTTTAATATAGGTAACAAGACTGAATTGGGCAAGCAGAAACGTTCAGTGGTGTCCATAGATGTCCATAAATTTTGACTTGGCTGACTAGTAAAGGCTCTAAACCAGGGCTGTCAAACTCCACCTCCCGCAGATGTTTCTGAACTACAACTCCCATGATTACCTGACCATCTATTTTGTTGAATGAATTCTGGGAATTGTAGGCATCAACATTCGGAGGGCTGTGAGTTTGACAGCTTTGTTCTAAAGCATTGTCAAGTTTTGCAGCTTGAGCTAATTTATCGAGTTGATGTTGACTTTGACGGAGCAGTGGAAACACGCTTTACACCAGCAGACAGTTACAACAGTGGTGTCCAACCTTGGCCCTCCAGATGTTTTTGAACTACATCTCCCCATGGAGCTCTGTTGGCCTAATGAGTGTCTGAGCATTGCAGGAGATGTAGTTCCAAAACATCTGGAGGAACAAGGTTGGACAGCAACATAGTACTTAGTAATGTCTGCATAGTGGAAAGGACTTGTGCCAGAACATGAACTACGTTTGTTCGTTTTACGCTCAGGGCATCGACCAAAACGTAGGGGAATCTTAATATATTTGGTTTAAATCCTTCAATGTGACCCTGTCTGCTCTTCCACAGGCAATTTTGCACATAGAAGGGCACATGGATGATGGTGTCATCTTACAGAAGTGTCAACATGAAGAGTCCCAAGCTGCAAGAATCATTCGTAACACCACGGCCTTGTTCAGTCAGTTTATCAGGTAGAATTGTAGAGCTTCTAGAAACTACTCTGTGCATGCTGGTGCCTACATTATTTGTTATTATTATTGTCATCATTTATATAGCACCAACAGATTCCGCAGCGCTTTACAATAACCAAAAGGAACGAGATACAGATAAACGGACATATGATGGAAACAAGAGGTGTAGAGGGCTCTGCTTATAGGAGTTTACAATCTAGATGGATTGGGGTCGAGGAAGAAAAGAGGAATTTTACTGGACGGCAGGATCATTAGCCCCAGTGGTTCGGGATTTGTGGGGCCATAGAAGGAGCTTCTATCACGTGCGAGTAGCTGAGCAGAGGGATGAGTTGCATCAGTGATGTGGTACTATAATCTGAATAGATGGGTTTTGAGGGATTTCTTGAAGGCCTGAAGGTCAGGGGAGAGTTTGATAGGGCGAGGCAAGTCATTCCACAGGACCGGAGCTGCCCTTGAGAAGTCTTGGAGGCGAGAGTTAGCCGTGCGGGTGTAGACAGATGACAGGTGGAGATCGCCTGCTGACCGGAGATTTCTGGACGGGATGTGCTTGCAGAGTAACGAATATGTAGGGAGGAGCTGAGTTATTAAGCGATTTGAACGTGAGCGTCTGTATTTTAAACTGTATCCTGAAACTTACTCTTGTTATTTCACGACTTGATTACTGCATTTCGCTCCTTATTGGCCTCCTCAAGTCCCGTATTGCCCCTTTGCAATCTGTAATGAATGCAGGTGCCAGGCTTATTTTTCTCACCAGATGCACCTCGCGTACCTCCCCCTCTGCCATCCCCTCCATTGGTTTCCTGTACGTTTCAGGATACAGTTTAAAATACTGACACTCACATTCAAATCGCTCAATAACTCCACCCCCTCCCCCTTACATGTCTTCCTTACTCCGCAAGCACGTCTCGTCTAGACAACTCCAGTCGGCAGGCGATGTCTGCCTGTCATCTGTCTACGCCCGCACGGCCAACTCTCGCCTCCAAGCAGAGGCGTAACTAGAAACCTCAGGGCCCAGGTGCAGGAACCAAGACGGGCCCCCCCCCCATCCTAGGCAAAAACATATTTTGTCCCCCCTCCCATCGACATGCATTGGTCCCATCCAGGTCCACAATGTTGACTCCAGACAATTATTGTCCTATTTTTTCCAGGTCCACTATGACCTCTCCAGTCCATCTCATTTTTAATGTAATGTGCACTATTTGTATCTCAGATCTCCAAAGCAATAAATCTCCCAGTTATGTGCGTTGTGTAGGACCGTGTAACAGAGCTCCACGGCTATAAAACGCACAGTAATATGCGGCATGCATCAGTGTAAATCACAGAGATCCACAGCAACAAAGCTCACAGTAATATGTGGTGTGTATGAGTATATCACAGAGCTACAAAGTAAAACTCACACTGTGTGTGTGTGTGTGTGTGTATATATATATATATATATATATATATATATATATAATATATATATATATAAAATATAGGCAAGCCCCCAGCCCAGGCAGGCGAGTGTGGGCCCCCACGGACTCAAGAGCCCGGTGTGGTGGCACCCTCTGCACCCCTGGTACTTATGTCCTTGCCTCCAAGACTTCTCAAGGGCAGCTCCGGTCCTGTGGAATGATTTGCCTCGCCCTATCAAACTCTCCCCTGATCTTCAAGCCTTCACGAAATCCCATCTCTTCAGATTAGCCAATCACATCACTGATGCAACTCATCCCTCTGCTCACCTACTCACACATCATGATTGAAGATGCTTCCATGGCCCCATCATTTCTGAACCACTAATGATCCTGACGTCCAGTAAAACTCCCTTTGTCTTCCTCGACCCCCTATCCCTCTAGACTTTAAGCTCCTATGAGCAGGGCCCTCTGTAATATTTGCACATGTATTTACTAGCCAATCATATGCCAGTGTTCAAATTGTCTGATGACTGTTGAACTGGCTGAGTCAGTTGGCAGTTGGCCTCTGTGTGAGCAACGGACATTCAGCAGCTCTGATATATTGTAATAAAACCAGCAGCACCAGTATCCTTATTTCTGCATCCGAGAATCATTTGCACAAACGCCTCAGCAGCACAAAAAACAAACAATACACCTTCTACACCTCTTGTCTCCATCCTATGTCCCTTTATCTGTTTCTTGTTCCCTTTGGTTCTTGTAAAGCGCTGCAGAAACTGTTGGTGCTATAAAAATGATGTTACTAATAGTAATAATGCATGAGAACATGCTGATTATATGTCCCGTACAATCTGTTTAGTGATTTGGAATCGTTGACTGGAAACAACCGGATAGTTACAACCCCCATCACCCTGCCTATTGAGGAGGTAGTTCAAACCCTTCAAGACTTGATCGCCTACTTCAAGCCTCCCGAAGAAGATCTGGAACACGAAGATAAGCAAAACAAGCTCCGTTCACTAAAAAATCGTCAGAACCTATTTAAAGAGGAGGTATGGAAGTGATGCCTTTATTAAAATAACGCAAACCTAATACTACAGTACCATCACCCTGTGGATATTAAAGAGATATACAGTCAGGCTAAAAGCCATTCTCAGTCACAGTTGATGTTTTTCTCCACCTGTTTGCAGCATAGTATCTATTTGCTTTAAGTGGAGACTGATAACTAGACCCTGGTGAAACCGAATACCCACTGGGTTACGAGTATTGTTGGCGTCTGATTTTTAACTGCTACCAGATCACATTCTACAGCTAGGAAGGGGGTAACCCTTGTTGTGGTATTCAAAAAAATCTGTAGCGAACTGTCTAATCATATAAAACTTAGCTTTTAATTATATAATACTAAAAAGTTGTATTAAAGAAACACATTTAAAAGTTTGAATTGCCTCAGTGATTTCTTTAAATGGCAAGTATAACAATCAGGGCTGGATTTATAACTAGGCAGAGTAGGCATGCCACAAGGGTGTGCCTTGATCTGTAAAAAAAAAAAAAAAAATTTTAAAATTGCAATCATTTAGATTTAGACCACTGTATCTCTGGAGCCCTAAGGGCTAGTAGAACATATGAGGTATCATTGGAACGGCCATATTATGGCCTTTCTTTTGAGTGATACTAAATATAACCAGGTTAGATTTATGTAAACCTAAAATAAGAAAGGAAAAAAACAGAAAAATAGTATTTTATTCTGCAGCACTATTATTCAGTTTACAATTCTAAAGTGACCAGTGATGCTGCGCTAACTCACCTTCTCATTTCCGACACTGCCAGCAAGTGTGGAGCTGGTGATGCAATGCATTGTTTCATCGACAACCTAGACGCTGCAGTGAGGAGAGACGGGGGGACTTTGGAACCTGCATCTCTGAATTGTACAGCGCGAAAGGTTAAGTGAGGTGTCATTGGAAAGGTCAGAGTCTGGTCTTTACAATGATACCAAACATGACCATGTAATGTGTAAAAAAAAAAAAAATGAATAAAACCCTAAAATAAAGTAAATACAAAATGCATTTTTTTCTCTGTTCTACAGCAGAGGCAATATATGTTTTTTACACATAAAACAATGTCGCTGCAGTAACTAAACTAAGGCAACAGATTCTGCCCCTTCTTTTGATTTGAGCAGAGAGAAACTGTTTATCGTTTTTTTTTTTAAATTGTTGTTTGTTTGTACCAAACAAGAATTAAGAAGTCATTTTGGCATTTTTCTATCTTTTTTCTTCTTTTTGTTTTGGGGGGGGGCTCCACATTTCTGTGCCTACAGGCTCCTGAGATGCAAATCCGGCCCTGATAGCAATAGCTCTTGTATGGAAGAACAAGTTCCCTATTTTATTGATGAGCCCCCCCACGAACCCTTACAGGGTCAATATCATGAAGAAGTGAAACGAACCTTTGTGGGTTCGTGGTGGTAGGACAGAGAGACTGAATATCACCTTCCTAGTTCTAGGGGTAACTCTGACACTTCATTCAAGAATAGTAGAGAACTCACAACTTAACCAACTTTGAGCGCTTAAAAAAAAAATTAGCTGACCTCGTACATTGTTTCTGGAAATCACAACGTGTTGGCTTTTGCCATACACTATGAAGAGGTATCCTCTTGGACAGTGTTCTGTACTTAAAGGGACACTCTACTCCTCCTGACCTTATAGTTTTAAAGTAGTCAGGATGTGAGGAGTGCCCCCCCTTCTCTCCCACCTCCCAGGTCCCCCAATCTGGAATAAACACTGGGTGAAGTGGAGAAGTTTCCTCCACCCCACCCAGCGTCGCCAGCAGCCAGGATTTTGAATTTCCTGGCTGCCGGTCACTAGTGATGTCAGCACGGAGAGCGCATGCAGACGTCTCCCTCTCCGAGATCCTGTGATAGCAAGCAGTCTCCAAGAGGCAATGATCGATCGGATCTGTGCATGCGCGTGCCTCTCCGATCCATCGTTCCTCACAGGTGCTACGGAACTCACATATGTAAATGTGAACCAATTCCCGTAGCACTGCACAATTTGTGGTTCCTTCCAAGTTGCATACGAGTGCAAATTGCAAAGAAAAGCTTCAGGGATTTCCGGGTTTGGGAGCCCCCTGATCAGAAGAGGAGTGGCGCACGGCGAGGGACAAATGGTGAGTAAAATCACTATTGACAACAAAAATAAATAAAATACTTGGGCAGAGACTGTCAGCAGCCTGTTGTTTAAGGTAAAAAAAAACTTTATATCCCTTTTAATGTGTCCTGTGCAGGGGCCAAGTCGAGCAGGAACCTGTGGGAACACCGTTCCTTCACTATTTTCTCAGAGAGAACGGAGTTCCTCTTTGGCCCACACACACACTATTAGGCCCCAGTCATAGGATTCCATATGAAGTCACCACAAATATGATATTTATTTCAACCTATCTTATCTTGATGTTCAAACACTGATATTGAATTTGCACGTGGCGTGGCGAGTTCAGCGCGAAATGTCAATGGTTAATCGAGGAGCCGAATGTCTGGAATGTTCCTGCACTTCATTTTTTAGGACTAGATGATCCCCGGGTCTCCGTATTAACCGGTTCACTGCGGAGGACGCGCACAGCATGTCCAGCCGCAGGTAGCGTTGGCTGCGGAGGACGTGCTGCGCGCGTCCTCCCTTTGCAGCCAGCGATCGGCCGGATTCCGGCCGATCACTGTGCCCGACGGTGCCGGCTGACATCCTTGATGCCAGCCCAGCATCCGGGACCGCCGTGGGCACTAAAAGATGTCATTGCGGTGGCGCGATGACATCTACTACAGGTGCCCCCCCCTGCGAGTGTGGGGAAGGTGCCTGAAAGGGAGGGGGAGGTCCTTTGGACCTCTCTCCCTCCCCTTCCATTCGGGGCAGCAATCAAAGTCAGGCACCGTTTGGAAGGGCACAGCCTGCCCTTCTAAGCGGTGGCTGGCTTTAACCCCTTGGGGAGCGGATCGCTATTCGGCGCCAAAAAGCACCAGATAGCGAACCTCTCCCGGCGCTGGCCGACATCTTGGATGTCAGCCAAGCTTCTGGGATCTCCCCCTGACGACTGGCGTCATTGTGCATAGCGCAGTTCTGGAGTTCCAATGAACCCCCTATCTCCCGATTCGTGGTAGCTAGGGGTTAATGTTTGGTATCGTTGGATCGGCCAGAGCATATCGTTGGATCGGCCAGAGCATGGCCTTTCCAACGATACCAAACCTGACCATGATAAAAGTTGAGAAAAAATATAAAAAAATATTAAAAAATAAACTGTTGTTTTTTTTTGTTTTGTTTATGCAGCAATATTGTTCCCATTTCAATTATAATGTGAACAATGATGCTGTACTAACGATTTTTGTATGGGGTGCGTTTACTAAAAATCACGTGATTTTTTTTCCCACCAAAAAAATGTAACACGTCCCCATTTCTAATTTTTTTTACAAGCGCAACCCATAGAAAATATAACCGCAAATGCTCGCATGTTAAAATGTGAAAAAAAAAACGCTTTACATGTTGTAAATTATTGAAAATTAAAATTTTATTGCATTTTTTGTTATAATATACAGACAGGACATGGCCAATACTTATAATAATGACATATTATGAATCTGCCGAGTCTGCCAGAAAGAACGATATATAATATGTCTGGGTCATATAATAAAATGTGGCTTCAAAACGCGTTTAAACATGATGAGCGAAACCGGTAAAAAAGCCCTCAGCACACAGGCGTGAAATGGCTCAGCAGCTAAACGGTTAAGAGGTTATTATGATCGATATTATATTATAATTATATTATTTTGCACTGGAAATTCTTTTCGTCGCTTTGCTGCTATAATTAATGGATGGAAAGGACAACAATGACCACACCGGCATATTGGTCATGTAATTAGAACATAAACCTTACGGACAATCCATTGTTAGAGTAGCCTTTGTAAGCTCATTAATGAAAACTACATTGCTATCCTGTGCTGCTTGCAGGGCGAGATCCCTTTCCTTTGGGTGCATTCAACATCTGGCTCTTGGTTGATGGTTTTCATCCGTATCGCACTGGACCAATGGAGCCGCCATCTCCGCTCGTTTTCCGCAAATCATTGCGATTCCTTTCCAGTTCTTCTCATTTCAAATCCACGTTTTATATGAAATAATTGACCTTTTTTTTGTTTAGGGAATGCTGGCGCTAGTGCTGAATTGCATTGACCGTCTGAATGTCTACATCGGTGCAGCACACTTTGCGGAGTTCATAGGAGAAAAGGCTGGACCAGCATGGAAGGAGAACCTGAACCTTCTCTATGAGTTACTAGGTATGTGGAATATGCAGCAATGCATGATGTTTGCATGAAAAATGGGCGACTAACGGGCTTGATATTAACTGAGCTTGGGGTAAGGCTGACCATCCACTGGATCCGCATTCCTGTAATGGTGAGATCATCTGATATCATCTGAGGTCATCGACGGACTTGGTCATCTGCCTACGGACAACGCCGTTGGCTGATAAGGGTCGTCCACTGGACACAGGTTGGCCGATGAACAGCCCACCGAACAGAAGAAAAAAAAAACGTCCTTATTGTTGAAACTGTGTTTAAGCACCAAGGACAGCCCCGTCGATCGCAGCCGAAGCAGAAACTTTTTAAAAAAAACTTGCCGAAGGCTGCAGAGGGGAAAAACCCCTGTCCCTGGTTCTGAAATAGGTTTCAGCGCCAAGGACAGCAACTGCGAACGCAGCCGGCCTGAAGAGAAAAGAAAGCTGTGTTCGGTGAGGATTAAAAATCTCGTGTTTTCTAATAAAAATTGGGAACCCAAAATTTCACCTAAAAAAAAAAAAATCAGTAACTAAAAAGGCTTTTTGCTGCGGATGGAAAAAATGTTAGAATAAAATAGAAAATATTTTTTTACATTGAATCTTATGGGCTTCAAACTGAAACACTTCTCTATGGGGCAATTTCCCTGCCGCGGCACGGCGGCTTAACTATACAATTCATCTTTTTCATGTAAATTGTACCCGATCGTCTCGGGAATCATCCGATAAATCCCATTGAAATGGGAAACATCGTTAGTCTGTTGTAGTCACAAAAAAAATTGTCTGTAGTCGTCCGATGTAAATCGGAGTCAGTGCATGAGGACTGATTCACCTGCTTGTTTTGGGATCGACGTCAGACAATATCGGATGATTGCACAAATACAGTGCCAGTGGACGGCCAGCCTTAGATGAGCTAGTGCAGGGGTCAGCATCCTTGGCTCCCTGATGTTTTGGGAACTACATTTCCCTTGTGGCTCAGTCAGCCTAATGGGTGACTGAGCATCTTGGGAGATGTAGTTCCCAAAACATCAGGGAGCCAAGGTTGCTGACCCCTGAGCTAGTGGATATGCGATTGATAAAGAACCTTTGCTACAATATAATCGCTTGAAGCTTTCGGAGCTTTTAGTTACTACAAGAAAAGGGTTTCTCAAGATCCAGGACGGACACAATGTTGTCATGTGCAAAATCCTACTTCTGGTATAAAGTCTGTTTCCAAAGAAGAAGATACATGGACCTGCCGGCACGTAGGAGTATAAATATCCATGCTTCTATATTTGTACGTCGCTAATAAATCAAAGTGGTCCAACAAGGACATGTAAGATGGACTTTGTTCCTTTCGTTTCAGCTGCCCTGATTCGTGGTAACAGAAGTAACTGTGCGCAATTTTCCCATAACCTGAACTGGCTTATTAGTAAATTAGAACGACTTGAATCTTCATCAGGTATGTTCACTTCTAGGTACTGAAGTGTTGGAACACATGAATTTTAGCCTGGGTTCTTCCTAAAATCTGTAAGCGTTACTGTCCATTCGTTGGTGTAATTACAGGCTGTATGACCTAATAGATCAGTAAGAATTTTCATTTTGAAAACGGCTCCAGAGGTAGCCGAAACGTTGTTTCATTTTTAATATGTTATAAATAAATTTTGTTGTTTTTTTGTGTGCAGCCGATTTAGTTATTTATATAATATAAGTGTAGCGCTCACTCCCGGAGGAGCCGCTGAAAATGAACCACGGGTCAGTCTCCCCGCACTAGGGAATAAATATACTCCAACACCGTTGTGGATTTTATAAATTATATATTTTACTGAGGTAAAAGGCATATAATGAGACACGGTGTTCGTAGATATATTTACAGTATTTCGTATCGCGGTAAACGCGCAGCGGGAAAAAGAAATGCGAGACTTCGTATTTCTGAAAAAATACGCGATCGAGCAGAAAAATACAATGCTTCGTAATTACGAGAAACGCGCAGCGGAAAAAAACAAAATAAGATGCGAATCTTTGCCCCTTTTTCGGATACTAAGGAGTGAGTCCCGAACAGGTTAAGTCCCGAATTGTGAGTGTATGTGTGTGTTATGGTACCCGGGTACTATTCAACTGGCCAGTGAATCTTTTAAGCTGATGTCTTCGACTAGTCAAGTTGGGCCCCTGTGGGTTTCAGAAATAAACGACAGCGTGCTTGCTTGAGCTTTTGTAAAACCGGCCTTGGAGGCCTCTCACCCATCCGATGATCACCAAGGCTCCGCTGACCCAGGACGTCTCTCCGCTCGTTTCCTCGCTGGGATACCGGCTACTGGATAGGTGGTCAGGCTTTCTGTGCTCCGGCCCGAACTTGTCCAGCTACCGCCTGCTCTCCCATCCAATGGACTCGCGGTACTCCTCACTCGAGGTCCTCAGCTTGTCTGGATAACAACTTGGGTGATGTCTGTCGATGAGTAAGGCTCCTTCTGGCAAGGCAGGATAATCCCACTTGAATCCTGATAGGCCACACTTGCGCTCCGGCCTAGTCACGGCTCTGCTCTGCAGCACTGCGTCCTCTTTCATGCACTCCCTGGCTCCACGAGGCTCAGGATGTACAGCGTCTGTGTCCCACCCACTTCCTGTCTGTTTGCAAAGCACGCCGGGAAATGTAGTCCCAATGTTCAGTGTCTCTCATCGCGCTTGTCTCCCTCCGGTGGCCAAAAATAGGTACTGCCACAGTAAGATTTTAAACACAGCGCTACATAAGTTAGCATCCAAATATTACACACATTCAGGGTTATTCAGAAAGAATGGAACAGTCTTGTGGTAGAGGCCAAAACAGTAATTGAATTTAAGCAGGCATGGGATAGGCATAAGGCTATCCTAAACAAAAGATAAATCCAGGTAAAGTATCCATGTAATTGGGCAGACTAGAAGGGCCGAAAGGTTCTTATCTGCTGACATTTTTCGATGTTTCTATGTTTCTAATGGAAAAGTCACCGCACGTTTGTTGACCTTTTGTTCCCCGCCCTTAGGGGCGATTCGGCGATTCCTAGCTCACGACCTTGCGGTGTATTCAGCAAGTACCGCAGGGCCCCTGTAGTGCAGGGAATACTCGCCGCTTAACGCTCACCGAACACTCACCGAGAATCCGCAGAAACTTCCGTAAAAACTCCACTGAACGAGCCGGAAAATCCCGACTAGCCGTCAATCACAGCGCAGAGCAGCCGCCGGAAAAATCTGGCAAGCAGACTAACAGGGTGGAAAGAAAACCCAAACAGACATTACGCTTGAAAGTTTCAAAATTGAAACGCTGTTTGCAAAAAAAACTACTGAACGAAAATGCCTGGAATTTACATATAAATCCTATGAATGATAATAAAAAGGGCTGTTACAGAAAAATTGAAAAAAACAGATTTTTTTTTGCTGAAAAATGCCTAAAAGATCCTAAAAAAAATCTATAAATAAAGAGACTTTTTACTGCCGAATAAAATAATAAATGGTTTATTAGATATTGAATTAAAACGGGAATATTTTTAACATTGAAGCCTATGGGATTCACCTGAATAAACCTGTCGCATGAAACCACCGAACATCAGGGCAGTTCGGCGTCTCTGACCAGTCAAAGCATTGCTCCTCTATAGGGAATTTCACTGCCCTCAAACAGGCACCGTACGTGCAGGTAATTTGCCAAAATTTGGTGAACTGCCTGCTCTCTGAATGGCCAAATGCCCCCTGAAATGTCCCCGTTCGCTGAAATTCAGTGTCCGGCCACATTTCGGACCTCTCTGAATAACCCCCATTGTGTGTATATATATATATATATATATATATATATACATATATAAAAATATATATAGTTATAAAGTATTAAGAACAAAAAGTTATGCAATCAACATGTGGCTCATTGTTCATTGTGCATAAATACCTTCAGTGCAACACAATCGCATTTCAGAGACGCTTAAACTGTTAGAGGGACACTACTCTACTCACCCTGACCACTTTATTGTTGTAAAGTGAGGATTGCCCCCTCCCCTGATCTAGCCAGTAAGGCTGGGTGACGCAGAGGAGTTCATTCCACCCCACGAGCTTCACCAGCAGCCATGATTTTTGAATTTCTCGGCTGTCGGTCCCCAGATCGGTCACTAGTGATGTCTGCACACAGAGATCATGCCGACGTCACCTCTCTGAGACCAATCGTGATAGCGAGCGTTCTCAGATAGACAGCCAATGGATCAGATCTGCACATGCGCACAACTCCGATCCCTCGTTCTGCGCAGATGCTACGGAACTTGCGGGCGTAAAGTGTGCAAGTCCCGTAGCCGTGTGAAATTTGCAGTTCCTACACTACGCAAATTGTGCAAAAAAGTTTCAGGGACTTGACTTCTGAGTTCAGGAGACCCTGAGTCAAAGATGAGGAGCAGAACGCAGCGAGGGATAAAAGGTGAGTAAAAGTACCCCAAAAAAAATAATTGGGCAGGGGCTGTCAGCAGGAACCGCCTAATTATTTAAGTGTAAAAAAACCTAATTTTCTTGAGTATCCCTTTAAGGCAGGGATGTCCAAACTCCGGCCCCCCAGATGTTCCTGAATTACAACTCCCAGGAATCTCTAACTGCATTAGATGGATGGAGAAGCATGGGAGTTGTAGTTCAGGGACGTCTGGGAGGGCTGGAGTTTGGACATCCCTGCTTTAAGGTGTCGACCTTTCAAATGATGACAAAAATTAAAAATATGTTTACTTATGGTATAGAGAGATCAACGCTACAGCGTGACAACAAGGTTATTTGTATCGTTTGAGTGGTACATTCCTAGGAATAAACCTGTGCTAATGCTTAAGATATACTCCAAAAAATGAATAATATTGCATAACCCTTAACCGCTCCCTCCTGACCCCCTCCACACCCCCTCCTCTCATTTTAACCCCTTACATTCTATTTTATTTTGTTAAATTAGCCATCTTTTCAGGACTGGGTTACCTCCGCACTGGTCGGACATGACATGCTTCTGCTTCCTGTAAGCCGCAGCATGTCAGATGAGGAGGCAGCCAATCCAATGAAGAGAGCAATGACAGCCATTGACAGGAGCTGGTTCCCAAAGGTTCCAATCACCAGGAACTTGAGCTCAAGTTCTGGGTGGGACTAAGCTCCTGCTCTCAGAGACCTGAATCAGCCCTCCGACACTGGCTCCCAGCGAGGAGAGTGGTGTGAGGGCACCCCAGGGCTCAGTGACCACTCAAATAGCAATGTATGGTAATTTTAATTATTTGGATGCTCAGGTTTCTCATTGCTTTTAATCTTTTGGCAGGTATTTTGGAGGTTCTGCACTGCATCTTAATAGAAAGTCCAGAAGCTTTAAATCTAATCGAGAAGGGGCATATCCGATCTGTAATTTCTCTACTAGACAAGCACGGACGGAACCACAAGGTAAACTATCAACGTGTAACAGTCCCAATTCCAGATGTTTGCGCACATAAAAAAAAACCGCCTTCACCTGAGCTGCTGTCACAATCTAATGGGCAGCAGGGCCACCTTCAGGGGGGTGACAACTCATGATATGTTCAGGGGCCCAATGGCTCCATTGGGCCCTGACCCCTGCCAAACCCTGTGCAGCTTGTCTAAGTGCCACAAAAGTAAGAGTCCTTCCATGCTACCTAGGACTGGCCCACTAAGACATTTCCCGGTGGGCCGTAGGATCTGGGGCTAGTGAGTGCACTTACTCATTACTGACAGAGCAATTAGCATGATCTGCCCCAGGAAGAGATGCAGCCTGAAGGCCCTGCCACCAGAGAACACTTTTAATCCCCTTTTAGGACCACCAGAGATTTAGCCCACTCTCTGTAAAATAAGGTAAGCAGCAGGGGAGGCAAAATGTATTATTTTCGAATTGTTTTACCGAAATGACCAGTGGGTCACTAAGTGGCCCCAAGACTTTCGATGGCAGCCTTAAACAGCAGTGATGTTGGGTGTTGGCAGTGGAGATGGCGAGGCATTTGGCTAATGGCAGCTTGTTCCAGATGTAGTTCCATTACACAAGGATCTCTACGGAAGTCCGTAACATGGAAGCAGGAACAAAAAGTGTTGTTTTTGGTAAAGACGGCCCATGTATATCCTAGTGATTGTTATCCTTGGAATTCATGATTTTTTAAATTATTATTTATATTTTGGGGGAGGTACATGTCCTATCCCAGTGAGCCAACCTTACAGGGATAGTCTATTAAATATGCAGTGTTCACTTTTTTTGCCCTTAAATACATGGGCAGATGCTGCTGGCATCCATTCCTCCACCAAATTATTATTATTTTTGGTGAATTTACACAGCTTTTGTCCCTCTTCGCTCGCATTTCCTCCTCTTCGGTTCAGGGATTCTCAATCCCGGAAGTCCATGTAGCTTTTCTGTGCAATTTGTGCTCCTATACAACATGTGTAGTGTAGCATCTCCGCACCGCTACAGAACTTGAGCACTATACGTATGCAAGTTCTGAAGCACCTGCGCAGAACATTGGATCGGAGCTGCATGTGCATGCACAGATCCGCTCTATCGGCTGCCTCTCTGAGAAAGCCATCTACGCGATTGGTCTCAGAGGGTGACGTCGGTCGCTCTCTGCATACTGGCCTCACTAGTGACCGAACTGGTAACCGGCAGCAGGAGAATTCAAAAATCCCAGCTGCAGGTCATGCTGGATGGGTGGAGAAAACCCCTCCACTTCACCCAACGATTTCACCATATCGGTGGAGCTGGGCGGGAGACAGGGAGAAGGGGGTACCTCTCATCACATCCTGACCACTTTAAGTCAATAAAGTGGTGAGGATGAGTAGACCAATACAAAGGTGACAATATTGGAGGATGAATTTGTACTCGGCTTTTATGTCGTGGCACTGAAGTCGAGTCCCAAGAGATGGTCCACCACTCCACAGGATAAAGACTCAATAAACAGAGGCTTCAGTGCTTCTTAGGTGTGCATCGTTTAAGATGGGAGAACCAACTCGATGTAAGACCTTGTGCTTTCCCTCGTAGTAGGAATGAAGAGAAATCCAAATAAAATTAAGGTCTTTTATTACAAAAATAAAATATAATAAACATTGTATAAAAGCCCGACGCGTTTCGCCTATGTTGGACTTTTTCAGGGGCAAAAATCCAATGTATAATCGATCAAATCTCATAAATCCATACATTTCCCATCATTCCTTGTATAGTACGTCTCTACATCTAATTGGTTCTCCTTTCAATCACGGCGTCTTCCAGTTTCTGTGTCTCTCATTCACTTCAGTAGTTCCATCTGTTAAATCCCCAGAGATGTCCCATATCCGGACACTCTTCCACATCTCTCAACAACCACCAGACTCTCTCAGTCTCAGATGGGTATTGACATCACGGAACATGTAGTTCTGAGTCACACGTGGTGCCATATTTGGCCATCACTGCTGAGAAGTTTGGCTCTGTAATGGTTGGGCACTCTGAAAGACTGATATCGTAAAAGTACTTTGCTTTACTTTGCTTTGCTTTGAGTGTCTCGATGGGGATTATTTTGGGTACAGCATATCTTGAGGGTTCCTCTTATCTATCCTTTGTCAGGTTCTGGATGTTCTGTGTTCTCTCTGCGTATGTAATGGAGTTGCAGTGCGCACAAATCAGAACCTCATCTGTGATAACTTGCTGCCCCGAAGAGATTTACTGTTACAGACCCGTTTGGTCAACGTTGTCACAAGGTATGTAACATATCCTGTAACGTCACCCTCAGTTTTTTTCTTCTTTGTTTGAAGTAATTGCATGGAAAAGGGAAAAATAAAGTTAGTTTTTTTTTATCTCCTGTTTCCATTTTGTGGATTTTTCCCCAAGATGCAACATTTACACAAATCTTATGGCACGTTTCACTTTACTACAGGTTTATTCTATATCACAGATGTAAAGAGTCAATGAGGTGGGGGAGGAAATATTTAGACAAAGCTGCAGGGTGTCTATTGTGTTGCCTGTGCTACCTGTTAAGAGATGGCAGCTAAATGAAATCTGATAGTGGGTTAACGGCACTTGAATTTACCTCCCCTCCTGGTGTTGTCCTTTACATACTTTCCCATACGATGCGATCCTTAGGAGTCAGAATTTTGGAGATCTGATCAGTAGATTCCATTCTATGACCGAAGCCACACAGTGAGGAGCAAGTGATGGAAAGATACTGTGGGGGGGGGGGCAGGTTACAACACAAAATATCACACAATGGATGCGCCCAGTGACACATATAGAGGAAAATATCACACAATGGATGCACCCAGTGACACATATAGAGGAAAATATGACACAATGGATGCACCCAGTGACACATATAGAGGAAAATATCACACAATGGATGCACCCAGTGACGCATAGAGGAAAATATCACACAATGGATGCACCCAGTGACACACAGAGGAAAATATCACACAATGGATGCACCCAGTGACACACAGAGGAAAATATCACACAATGGATGCGCCCAGTGACACACAGAGGAAAATATCACACAATGGATGCACCCAGTGACACATACAGAGGAAAATCTCACACAATGGATGCACCCAGTGACACGTATAGAGGAAAATCTCACACAATGGATGTGCCCAGTGACACGTATAGAGGAAAATATCACACAGTGGATGCGCTCAGTGACACATATAGAGCAAAATATCACACAATGGATGCGCCCAGTGACACATATAGAGGAAAATATCACACAATGGATGCACCCAGTGACACATACAGAGGAAAATCTCACACAATGGATGCACCCAGTGACACATACAGAGGAAAATCTCACACAATGGATGCACCCAGTGACACGTATAGAGGAAAATATCACACAATGGATACACCCAGTGACAAATATATAGAGGAAAATATTTTCTTAACTAAACAAACAAGAGAAAAACAAAGCACATGTACGATGTCAGCAACATAAAATAAACACAATAAGGACATTTCATTTTTTGGCGGTACTGGCCCTTTAACAAAACATGGCTCTATCAATACACATCTCCATTATGCTTCCATGGTTCGGTACAGACGAGCATTAAATATGTAATTTTTAACTCTGTAATATTTTGCTCTTTATGTTTTAATTATATTTCTTGGGCTAGATCACAACTTACCCGTCAGGCTCTGCTGGAGCCCATAGACATATCTGCCGCAGCTCGGATGTTTGTGAATTAACGGCTCCTATGGTTTGTAATCTGGTGGTTAGTTTGCGACTAGATGTAGAAGAACCAGCTATACCAATATCGTTCATTCTTCTCTCCCAGGGCCTATTTTAAATAAAAAACACCGGCTTTCTGAAGTCCGTGTTAAGTGATTTCGCTTTTGTGAAGAAGATCCACGCACAATTTGTATTGTCATTGCATTTTTGACGGTCTGGGTGGAAACTGGCTGAATGTCTTATTTTCTTTCCTACAAACTGACCAAGCCGTTGGGATCTTTGTCGTTTCAGCATGAGGCCAAACATTTTCCTGGGCGTGGCAGATGGGTCGGCACAATACAAGAAGTGGTACTTTGAGATGATCATAGACCAGGTGGATCCATTTCTAACTCCAGAACCCACTCACCTCCGTGTTGGATGGGCCTCTACCTCTGGATATGCTCCGTACCCTGGCGGAGGCGAAGGTTGGGGAGGCAACGGGGTGGGTGATGATCTTTTCTCCTACGGTTTTGATGGTCTCCACTTGTGGTGCGGTAAGTGTATTTGTTGTACAAATATCCGTCAACGTAACGTTTTTTGGTATAAACAAAGATACGGAACATGTGAAGCAAAAGTAAAGTAATACAACGAAATCGAACACCTCTACATTCAGACAGAAATAGAGCTTGAAGTTATGAAATGTATAATGGAACTATGAGAAGGAAATACGCCCCAAAACCAATGAGCGCCAGAGACTGGTAGGAAGTGAGCAGGTGTCATACAGCCAGTACAAAATAACACTTTGCCACCCCTCCACTCCCCGGTGTTTCCCACTTGTCTCAGCTACCTTTAATACATCTCATACTCTTGTGGGGTCTAGACCAGGAGACGACAACCTTGCTCGCTGCGAGACAGCAGAGTGAGCGCGCAGGCAAAGGGCACTTGCAGTTAGAGAGCTCTCGCAGCTATCCACTGTCCTGGACTAACGGTAGGAGAGTGCTGCGGCAAGCTCCACGTCGGCGCAACACAGACATAACCTCTGCCGTCGTGCCCACGGTTATATTGGCTTATAGCAGCACCCTCTCCTAATGGCGCCCTAGGCAACTGTCTAGTTTACCTAATGGATGCACCGGCCCTGCATGCAGCTCTCTTGGTGAGTGTGGTTGTATAGCAGATCTCTACACACTGCACAGTATGCAGCTTACAGTGAACACGCCCAAAAGCCCAAGTTTCCCTAAATATATTCTAGTGGGCTCTATCGCAGTCGATGCTATTGTAGCGTCTCGAAATGTAATCGTTAGCGCTAGGAGAAAGAGGTTTAACGTCTGGCATCGACATTCCGATCTTGACGCTAAACTGGTATGAAAAGATTTTGTGTCTCGCAGCTTGCGCGAGCTTACTGTACTTTGCGTCCCCAATCCTTAAAACAGGGAGCGCAGTGTAATTTTATTTAAAGTCTCGACAAGTGAGGTATTACAAAGTGCCGGCGCAATTTACCGTCGGGACGCGCAAGCGAAAATTTTACCACCTCCTTAAAGGTGCTGCTAAATGATTCTGTAAATGCAAAATCCTTTAGCACGCTCTAAAGCCCCTCCCCCATTAAATCTCATACTCGCCTCTCATCCAACGTCGAAAAGGGAAACCTGATACGCTGCTTCTTCTCGCCGGGAGCAGAGTGAGACTGGAAACAAATAGTTCCTAGTCTCCCTCCGCGGTGCTGCGCGAATTCATAGTGTGGATGCGCAACCCTCCATGGAGTCCTATGGACTCCAGGAGCTGAAACTCACTGTGGCACGAAAGCGCTACTACGGGTATCAGGGAGGTTAGCGCAGCGTTGCTTGGCGAGGTGCTGAGATGGCACGATGTTAACATGGAGATAGTAAGGGAAAATCTGCAAGTGCACATTATCCTGCTTACTGTCTCCATGTTAACATCAGGAATAGAATAGGACCCAATATATCTTAATAAATGATAACATTCCTCAATCCCTATACATGATTGAGGGACAGGCTCAAACAACAAAATACATTTATTTGTGTTGTTGTTTGGGCTATTCCTTTTGTGCAGCTCTAAGGACCTGACAAAGAAAAATAATACTTATATGCCAAATTTACTAATATTTATGAGCACAAACCGCGCGACACTAAATGTGTTTTGATTATTTCTTGACACTATAGTTGGTGACATTTCGGTGCTCTCTCGTTCCCTGCACTTCGGGGAATCAAAGTTCCCCACCCTGCAGTGTATTCAGCATTCACTGCAGGGTTCCCGGATTGCAGGGAAAACCCGCCGCAAACCCACCGGAATCGCTGGAAAAAGCAGACGAGCTGCCGATCACAGCGCAGAGCAGCCGCTGTAAAAAGCCGACAAGCAGACGTACGGGGTAAAAAAAAAAGTTTGCTTGACAGTTTCAAGATTGAAACGCTTTTTGCAAAAAAACTACTCAACGAAAATGTCTGGAATTTACATGTAAGATCCAATGAATGTTAATAAAAAGGTCTGTTAAGGAAAAAATGCTTTTAAAAAACCCCAAGTGTTTACAGGTTGACCTGAATCCTAGGTTCACCAATATCTATGACCAAACATAATCCTAACCCTTAGCCCTGACCCTAACTCTATCCTTAGCCCATACCCTAACCTTAGCCCTAACCATAGCCCTCACCCTAGCCTTGACCCTGACCCTAACCCTAGCCCTTACCCTAACCCTAGCCCTAACCCTTCACCCTAACCTTAGCCCTAACCATAGCCCTCACCCTAGCCTTGACCCTGACCCTAACCCTAGCCCTTACCCTAACCCTAACCCTAACCCTAGCCCTGACCCTAACCCTAGCCCTAACCCTAACCCTTCACCCTAACCTTAGCCCTCACCCTTTCCCTAACCCGGACATTGGCATATATGTGTGCCAATTAAATGTTTTTTTTTTATATAATTTCAGTATTGTGGTCTGCTGTTTAGTATTTTATAGCATGTACAATGAACCATTCGGGGACAGGGACTTCTTTCACATCGTTTTTGTTAGTCCAGTGCGTTAATACCATTCATGAAGTGTTATTGTATTGCTTTTCTCTCAATGTATTGTTATATGTCTGTGAATAGTTGTGTACAGGTATGACACTTTATATGTGCATTTACATACATTTTACCATTGTCATAACGTTTTGTCTGTAGGCCGGGTACCCAGGGCAGTGGCCTCCAGTAATCAGCACCTACTGGCATCCGATGATGTGGTCAGCTGTTGTTTGGACTTAGGGGTGCCCAGCATTTCTTTCCGTATTAATGGGCAGCCAGTCCAAGGCATGTTTGAGAACTTTAACACCGAAGGCCTCTTTTTTCCAGTAGTCAGCTTTTCTGCTGGGGTCAAGTGAGTTTCTTTTCTAAGACCTTGTGTTATGTCTGTCTCCACTTCACCCTTTCCTCATTATGTCTGTATGCCATGTCTTTGTGTTTACCTATTATTTGTGTAATAGCGAATTTCCCCATGAATCTATCAGGGGGAGGGACCTTCACCAATAAAGTACAAATAATGTCACTCCTAGTAACAAGAAATTGAAAGCTGCCCAATGTATGGTGAATAATTCTAATTAATTATGGTGGAGTTCCATCTGCACGATCTACCTGCATGTATGGAAATCATTTATTAATGACCTCCACATCATTTTCTAGAAGTTGGATTGAGTAATACTGTTATTCCACTCACCTTTCATAGTCCGACAGCTGTTACGGTCATAGTTTTATGGTTGTGCTGCCCATAATGGGATTAAAAATGGAACTTGCAAACATCATCAGGTTCCACATGTGTTACTTTTTATGTGTTAAATATTATGGGCAATATTCCAAAATTGGTGCCAACTTAACCAGAGCGGTTGTAAACTTAACAGAGCAATGATAGTCTATGGTGTTGTTACGTTTACAACCGCTCTGGTTAAGTTGGCACCAATTTTGGAATATTACCTGATGATGGCTCTTCGGTGGGACTTTGGAAGAATAAGAAAATGCGATTGCCTCTTATTTCTTATAAAGTACTACTTCTGCTCAATTTTTTCATTTGACGATACAATACAAGGCTCCTGTGTAACATTAGATCCGGTGAACACCAAGCACTCCATTGACAAATTCCGCATCAAGTAGTGTAGCGAGTCTATAGTTTTCCATTGCATGCAGTCACGACTTTTCGTCGTTGTCCACCATTGCATGTATGTTGTAGTGAGAAAAGAGGGGTTTGTGAGGCTCCTGAGAACAAGCAACGGCACTAGTGGCCTGCTTTACGGTGGGTGCCAGCTCAGGTCTCACAAGGCTTTAGCTCGATTATGCCTCGAGGGTTGTCCCTGTAATGGCACAATCGATCTAAAGCCTTGTGAGACCGAGCGGGCCCCACCGTAGAGCAGGCCACCAGTCCCGTTGCTCATTCTCAGGACCCTCACAAACCCCCTTTTTCCTCACTACATGTATGTTGTAAGGAATGGACCTGCAATCTCTCGATTTCACCATAGAGTACTGATCCCATTTTATAAATAGTTGCTTTAAAGCAAATGTTCGATAAACCTTAAACAAGCGACATCATGCAGTCCCTTATCTCCGGACCAGCGTAAAGGTTTTCAGTCTATATGGCGTCCAAGCTCATTATGTATTTTGTATGTTTAGCATGTTCTTCTCTGCTATATCAATTTTGTTGTTGTTGAACATTTGCTTTTTGGTACATGAAAGTTTAATTTATTTTTACTATCATTTCAATAATGTTCCATAGGGTCCGTTTCCTCCTGGGTGGCCGTCACGGAGAGTTCAAATTCCTGCCGCCTGCTGGCTATGCCCCGTGCTATGAGGCCTTACTCCCAAAAGAGAAGATGAGGGTAGAACCTGTGAAAGAGTACAAGCGAGATCTAGACGGAGTTCGCGATTTACTTGGTACAACACAATTTCTTTCACAAGCTTCATTCATCCCCTGCCCCATTGACACCAGCCAGGTACGTCATGTGCACAGTCTGTCTGTCTCGGTCTGTCTTAAAGGGCCAGTACACACAAAATGCAATGTCCTTATTGTGTTTATTTGATGTTGCTGATATCTTACATGTGTTTGTTTTTCTCTTGTATGTTTAGTTAAGAAAATATTTTCCTCTATATGTGTCACTGGGTGCATCCATTGTGTGATATTTTCCTCTATATGTGTCACTGGGTGCATCCATTGTGTGATATTTTCCTCTATATGTGTCACTGGGTGCATCCATTGTGTGATATTTTCCTCTATATGTGTCACTGGGTGCATCCATTGTGTGATATTTTCCTCTATATGTGTCACTGGGTGCATCCATTGTGTGATATTTTCCTCTATATGTGTCACTGGGTGCATCCATTGTGTGATATTTTCCTCTGTGTGTCACTGGGTGCATCCATTGTGTGATATTTTCCTCTGTGTGTCACTGGGTGCATCCATTGTGTGATATTTTGTGTTGTAAACTGCCCCCCCCCACAATATCTTTCCATCACTTGCTCCTCACTGTGTGGCTTTGGCCCTAGAATGGAGTGAATGGGTTGATTGCAAACTCATATCATTGTATTGTGCGGCATGTATTCAAAGGACATCGCCATTGGGTAGATTTTAAGCTCCCTGTCTTTCTTATTCAGCTGCCATCTCTTATCTCAATTGGCCTGGAGAACAATAGACCTCCTGCTGCCTTATCTAAACATTCCCTCCTCCACCTCGTTAACTACTGTACAAGATAAATCAGTCACTAAGTAAAACTTTTGCACAGATTTTGGTAAATGTTGCATCATGGGGAAAAATCCACAAAATGGAAGCATAAGATTAGAAAAACCCTAACTTTATTCTTCCTTTGTTTCATGCACTTAATTCAAATAAAGAAAAAAAAAAGCAGTGCGTGCTTTATACTGTGGTTTTATAATGCGTTATATAATGTGTTTTATAAAGTGTTTCATAAGGCGTTTTATCATGTGTTTCATAATGCATTTTATAAGGTGTTTTATAATGCATTTTATAATGCGTTTTATAAGGTGTTTTACAATGTGTATTATAATTTGTTTTATAAGGTGTTTTATAAAGTGTTTCACAATGCGTTTTATAAAGTGTTTCATAATGCTTTTTATAAGGTGTTTTATAATGCGTTTTGTTAAGATGTTTTTGTTTGTAATGCGCAAGTAATCTAGTTCCAGCTTATGTACGTGGTAGTGTCCCTTTAACGTAGCTGGATCTCTTGCTGTTCAAATTCTAACCAATACGGAAATTGGAACGCAGGAAGTGGAAAAAGTCCTGCCTGTGCCGATTGGCATATTCCGCAAAGCCTTTTTAGACCATTGTTGTAACAGCGGTGTTTTTAAGGTGATCTTATTCTATATTCTGCCTTGTAATATGTAGATGATGTACGGTACAATGATTCACACATAATTCCGCACATTTACAGGCAGAAATACCAGAAAATATGTATCTGTCCTATTTTCTACTCTGGGATTTTTGGTGTCTGTCTGTCCTGGTCTTTAACTCGCATTGTCTAGTTATGGATTTGCTGTAATAAACGGCGCCGCTTCTCTTAATCTGAACGTACCCCTTTCTATCCACTTAGATCGTTTTGCCTCCTCACCTGGAGAAGATCCGTGACAAGCTAGCGGAAAATATCCATGAGCTTTGGGGAATGAATAAAATCGAGCTCGGCTGGATATATGGCAAGGTAATAAAATATTTTCTGTTGTGTGCGCGGGTGGAACTAAGGTGAATTTAACACGAGGGGGGCGTCCACTCCACTGGAGTGTCAACAGAATCATTCTAGCTGAAATAAATGGTTTGGAATAGGGATGTGCATGGCTGAAAGTTTTGTTTTGTTTAGTTTTGTTTCGTTACAATTTTAAATCCTTTCATTTTTGGAATTTCGTAACTAATTTCGTTTCGTATTTAGTTTCGGATCGATTTGAAATTTCGAATCGATTTGAATTTCATATATCAATTCGATAGTTTATCAATTCGAATTTTGGATCACTAGATAAAACCCTGATTAATCAAATTTTGCTGTTTAAAAGAAAAGCTAGGGTTAAATTTTAAGCGGTGGCAGATTTAGTATTTGAGTCAAATTAAACAATGAAACGAAATTAATTTGTTTCATAAAGTCCTTTGCTGATTATTACTTGTATTGTAAGTTAAGATCAATTCCATAGTTTATCAGTTATTCAATTTTTCCTTTATGATAATGACACAGTGTAAAACAAAATAAATTCGTTTTATACCGTTTCGAATTTGTATCGTATTGATTCGTTATTCGGAAGCACTTCCAATACGAATTATCAAATTTCGTTCTGAATTTTTCCGAATCAAATGCACATCTCTAGTTTGGAAGAGTGTTCCAAAAATTCCCGGCTGAGCCAGTGTCACCATGTCACCTTCCGTAAACATTTTGGGCCCTATTCCCTTGTTCACGCGAACGGGGAAAAAATGCACCTGCTGATTTCCCGGTAGTGTCCCCATGTTACCACGATATTCCGGGGCAGACACTAGCCTAGCACCTCACCCCGAAATGCAGTGCTAACCACTGGAATACGCACGGGAGCGCTTCCGCCCTGCCATCACCTCCTGGAGTCCATAGGACTCCATGGAGGTTTGCACTTGCAGGCTGTGAGCCCGCCGTGATCTCGCTCTTGCGAGATCGCGGCTGGAGAATTGGAACTATTTGTTCGCAGTCTCATTCTGCTTCCGACTATAAGAAGCGGCAGATCGGTCACTCGTCTCGCTACAGGATGAGAGGTGTGTCTGGGATTTATTGGGGGATTTTTAGGGGGCAGATTTTGGAAGGTGCTGACTTCTGGCTGTCTGCATCCCTGCTGTAATTAGCACTAGCACTTTAATACCGTACTTATCGAAACGTTAATGTACGTTTGCGCTTCCCATGTTAAGTATAGGATGCGCAAAGTACAGTAAGCATGTGCAAAAAAGAATGCGCTAATGGGGGTAGTGTCAGGAATGTAACATGGGGCATGCGTTAAACACCTTTTATTGTGGCGCAAAAACGTAGAAATCAGTTACAGTTACAAGTAGTTATAAAGCGCCAACAAATTCCTCAGCGCTGTACAATGGGGCATATCGAGGCGCCAATGTTAGTGTCAACTAGGGTATTACATTGTGTGTTACATTAAACAAAAGAAAAAGGAAAGAAAAACCCAAAACTCTAATCCTCTAAATGTCAGACCTCACCTCGATACACGGGGGGGGGGGCCGGTGGGGGTCGAGCTGTCAGAATATACTTGTGACTATTTAAATAACAAATAATGGGGCATTTTAAACATTCATTAATCTACTAATATACAACCAATTCAGGGTAGTCTGAAAATAATCTAAACGCAACACGCAGGGCAGGGGTCAAGTCCTGGGAAAAAAAGTGAGGGAACTCACCCACGAATTCCACAACCCCCATTACCTGAAGAAAATATATATATATATATATATATCACGAGTATAGCAGCGCGTGCCGGTGATACCATTTTTATTGGGTTAACTTTACATTTAAAAGACAAGCTTTCAAGAGTGTAAACTGGAAACTATACTGATCAGTGAAAGGTATCACTACGTACAGGTATACTCGTTATTGTGGCAACTGGACTAACGCATTTTATATACAATATATATATATATATATATATCTCCAGGCACAGACCCCCAGAATAATATACACAGTGCTGAACCCCCAGAATAATATACACAGCGCTGAGCCCCAGAATAACATACACAGCACTGAGCCCCCAGAATAATATACACAGCGCTGAACCCCCAGAATAATATACACAGCGCTGAGCCCCCAGAATAATATACACAGCACTGAGCCCCCAGAATAATATACACAGCACTGAGCCCCCAGAATAACATACACAACACAGAGCCTCCAGAATAATATACACAGCACTGAGCCCCCAGAATAATATACACAGCGCTGAACCCCCAGAATAATATACACAGCGCTGAGCCCCCAGAATAATATACACAGCGCTGAGCCCCCAGAATAACATACACAGCACTGAGCCCCCAGAATAATATACACAGCGCTGAACCCCCAGAATAATATACACAGCGCTGAGCCCCCAGAATAATATACACAGCACTGAGCCCCCAGAATAATATACACAGCACTGAGCCCCCAGAATAACATACACAACACTGAGCCCCCAGAATAATATACACAGCACTGAGCCCCCAGAATAATATACACAACATTGTGCCCCCAGAATAACATACACAGCACTGAGCCCCCAGAATAACATACACAACACTGAACCCCCAGAATAACATACACAGCACTGAGCCCCCAGAATAATATACACAGCACTGAACCCCAAGAATAATATACACAGCACTGAGCCTCCAGGATAATATACACAGCACTGAGCCCCCAGAATAACATACACAGCACTGAACCCCAAGAATAATATGCACAGCACTGGTTATATGGATATATTTTCCCCAGTTCACATGGATATAATTGCCCCAGCTCATATGGATAATGCCCCCAGCTCTCATGGATAATGCCCCCAGGTCTCATGGATAATGCCCCAGCTCTCATGGATAATGCCCCCAGGTCTCATGGATAATGCCCCAGGTCTCATGGATAATGCCCCCAGGTCTCATGGATAATGCCCCAGGTCTCATGGATATTGCCCCCTGGTCTCATGGATAATGCCCCAGCTCTCATGGATAATGCCCCAGCTCTCATGGATATTGCCCCAGCTCTCATGGATATTGCCCCAGCTCTCATGGATAATGCCCCAGCTCTCATGGATAATGCCCCAGCTCTCATGGATAATGCCCCAGCTCTCATGGATAATGCCCCAGCTCTCATGGATATTGCCCCAGCTCTCATGGATATGCCCCAGGTCTCATGGATAATGCCCCCAGCTCTCATGGATAATGCCCCCAGCTCTCATGGATAATGCCCCCAGCTCTCATGGATATTGCCCCAGGTCTCATGGATAATGCCCCAGCTCTCATGGATAATGCCCCAGCTCTCATGGATAATGCCCCAGCTCTCATGGATATTGCCCCAGCTCTCATGGATATTGCCCCAGCTCTCATGGATATTGCCCCAGGTCTCATGGATATTGCCCCCAGGTCTCATGGATAAAGCCCCAGCTCTCATGGATATTGCCCCAGGTCTCATGGATAATGCCCCCAGCTCTCATGGATAATGCCCCAGCTCTCATGGATAATGCCCCAGCTCTCATGGATATTGCCCCAGGTCTCATGGATAATGCCCCCAGGTCTCATGGATAATGCCCCCAGCTCTCATGGATAATGCCCCAGCTCTCATGGATATTGCCCCAGCTCTCATGGATAATGCCCCAGCTCTCATGGATAATGCCCCAGGTCTCATGGATAATGCCCCCCTGGTCTCATGGATAATGCCCCAGGTCTCATGGATAATGCCCCAGCTCTCATGGATAATGCCCCCCTGGTCTCATGGATATTGCCCCTGGTCTCATGGATATTGCCCCTGGTCTCATGGATATTGCCCCCCTGGTCTCATGGATATTGCCCCCCTGGTCTCATGGATATTGCCCCCCTGGTCTCATGGATATTGCCCCCCTGGTCTCATGGATAATGCCCCCAGGTCTCATGGATATTGCCCCCCTGGTCTCATGGATATTGCCCCCCTGGTCTCATGGATATTGCCCCCCTGGTCTCATGGATATTGCCCCCCCCAGGTCTCAGGGATACTGCCCCCAGCCCAGCTCACCTTTGCTGCTGCTTCTCCACATTGCCAGCGGCCGCGTGCTTCCTGCTTCAGTGGCCGCTGACAGGAAGTGCAGCCGCTCGCCTGGGAACTATGAAACAGCCAGGCGAGCGGCTCCACCTCCTGTCAGCTGGCCCTTGTAACAGGAAGCACGCCGGCCGCCGGCAATGTGCGGCGGCGGCGTTCGGGCTCGGGCCACAGCGGGAACGCTGCGTTCCCGCAGCGTTCCCGCTGTGGGAAAAGTGCGGGAACGCCGTTCCTGCGCGTTCCCGCTCGACTCGAGCCCTGACGCAGGGTTATTCAAAGACATTCCGAATTGTGGCTGAAAGGTAACCGAACAGTGAAATTCAGCGTTCGGTTACCTTTCCTGGCCATTCGGCTATTCAGAGAGCAGGCAGTTCGCCAAATGTTGGCGAATTGCCTGCACATACGGTGCCTGTTCGAGGGCAGTGAAATCCCCATAGAGAAGCAATGCTTAGTCTATTCAGACACCAAACAGCTGAGAAAAGTTGCCGAATTGCCCTGCTGTTCAGTGGTTTCATGCGGCAGATTTATTCAGGAGAATCCCATAGGCTTCAATGTTAAAAATGTTTCCCGTTTTAATCCAATATCTAATAATAAACCGTTGATTTATAATATTCTGCAGCAAAAAGTCTCTTTATTTATAGATTTTTTTAGGATTTTTTTAGGCATTTTTCAGGATTATTTTTACGCGTTTTCTTTTTTCTGTAACAGACCTTTTTATTATCATTCATTGGATCTTACATGTAAATTTCAGACATTTTCGCTCAGTTTCTTTGCAAACAGCGTTTCACTTTTCAAACATTCAAAGCGTACTGTTTTTTTTGTTCACGCCATTCGTCTGCGATGTCAGGTTTTTCGGGCGGCTGCTCTGCGCTCCGATCGGCTCCTGCTCGGGTTTCTCCGTCTTCGGCGGGGTTAATCCAGATGTTTTTGCAGGTTTCGGTGTGCGTTCGCCGGGTTTTGCGGTGAGTGTTCGTCGGGTTTTCGGCGGCTTTTCCCTGCACTACGACGGCCCTGTGGTGCTTGCTGAATACATCGCAGGGTCGCCGAAATGGGATCGCCAAATCGCACCGAATTGAAGAGAACGAAAAGTCACTGAACGTGCGGTGACATTTCGATTCTCTTTGAATAACCCTGTATGTGTTGCGTTTATGTTCCTCATTCTGCCTCTGCTCGTTAGACTGCACCAGATCTGCCAGGTCCCATAATCGTCAGTGCTGCCATCGCTGCTCCCAGGCTGAGCTGTATGGTGAGAAATCACCTTATGACGGAATCTGTTAGAAATGTTGCGAGATTGCCCATCTGGGCGAGACGGCCACAAGGACTTGAGCAGGCAACAAAATACTCTGTGAAGAACCATCTGCATTTCGAGTTGGACTATTTTTGTGAGCCAACTGGCAGTCAAGCCTCCACTTCTGGGCCGGAGACTCGGACAGCAAAAATCCCAGACGCTTCATGGAAATATTAAGCTGTTACTCAGGGGAAATATGAGCCATTTAGCACCACATCAGCACCATAACTTATCAGCGCGTGCGTCTGGCACACTTCACATTCCCTGAGGTTATACTGTAATTTTAGGGTGTCGTGTGTTTTTTTTTCACCCTCTCCCCTCTCTCCACCGACATCTATACCTGCCTGCGGTTTTCTGTTACACCTCTGATGTCACTTAGAGATGGCGCTGTGACAGAATGCAATGTGTCGCGCGTTTTGTGTTTCTTTCATATTGACATTTTTGGTTTATTAACATGGTTACATAGGCTGAAAAAAGCTCTAAGGTGTCGTATATATTTATATAAAGTGATCAGATCCCTTTAAGGCCCCATATATAATTTATATAAAGTGATCAGATCCCTCTAAGGCCCCATATATAATTTATATAAAGTGATCAGATCCCCTCTAATGCGCTGTATATAATTTATATAAAGTGATCAGATCCCCTCTAAGGTCCCCGTAAATAATTTATATGAAGTGATCAGATCCCCTCTAAGGCCCCGTAATATAATTTATATGAAGTGATCAGATCCCCTCTAAGGTCCCCGTAAATAATTTATATGAAGTGATCAGATCCCCTCTAAGGCCCCATATATAATTTATATAAAGTGATCAGATCCCCTCTAAGGCCCCGTATATAATTTATATAAAGTGATCAGATCCCCTCTAAGGCCCCGTATATAATTTAATATAAAGTGATCAGATCCCTCTAAGGCCCCGTATATAATTTATATAAAGTGATCAGATCCCCTCTAAGGCCCCGTATATAATTTATATAAAGTGATCAGATCCCCTCTAAGGCCCCGTATATAATTTATATAAAGTGATCAGATCCCCTCTAAGGCCCCGTATATAATTTATATAAAGTGATCAGATCCCTCTAAGGCGCCGTATATATTTACATAAAGTTATCATATCCCCTCTAAGGCGCCGTATATATTTATATAAAGTTATCAGATCCCCTCTAAGACACCGTATATATTTATATAAAGTTATCAGATCCCCCCTAAGACGCCGTATATATTTATATAAAGTTATCAGATCCCCCCCTAAGACGCTGTATATATTTACATAAAGTTATCAGATCCCCTCTAAGACGCCGTATATATTTACATAAAGTTATCATATCCCCTCTAAGGCGCCGTATATATTTATATAAAGTTATCAGATCCCCTCTAAGACACCGTATATATTTATATAAAGTTATCAGATCCCCTCTAAGACGCCGTATATATTTATATTAAGTTATCAGATCCCCCCTAAGACGCCGTATATATTTATATAAAGTTATCAGATCCCCTCTAAGACACCGTATATATTTATATTAAGTTATCAGATCCCCCCTAAGACGCCGTATATATTTATATAAAGTTATCAGATCCCCCCTAAGACACTGTATATATTTATATAAAGTTATCAGATCCCCTCTAAGACGCCGTATATATTTATATTAAGTTATCAGATCCCCCCTAAGACGCCGTATATATTTATATAAAGCTATCAGATCCCCCCTAAGACGCTGTATATATTTACATAAAGTTATCAGATCCCCCCCCTAAGACGCCGTATATATTTATATAAAGTTATCAGATCCCCCCTAAGACGCTGTATATATTTACATAAAGTTATCAGATCCCCTCTAAGGTGCTGTTTCTCTAAACTAAACAGGTTTAAGCTTGTTAGCCTTTCCTCATAACTTAACGATTTATATTTTTCATCCCTGATCTGCTATTAAAGAATTACATGGATAATCTGTTTATAACATGGGGGAAAATATTATATCAGGATAATTTTATTGGGAATATACCACGTTTAGAGTCCAGTATTCTAATTGAGCAAAATAACGAGTAACGATAAAGTGTGAGGAGGATTCTGACCATTTTCTATATGCAGACTTCTCTTTTTGTTACAATTTAGGGTTCAAATTAATTCTATTGACAGGTTTAAAAAAAATCTATATCGGCTTCTCACGGACGAGATTCTTCTGAAACATCGCCTGATTGAGTTGAAAATATTTGACTTGAGCCGATGTTTAAAGAACGCCGCTGTTCCAAAAAAACTGGCCAGCAGAACGGCCGGAATAGCTTATTTTTGTCCAGCATCAAACGGATTTGTACATTTTAAAGATAACTGTTAGTAATATGTGTTTCAAAAATGACATTAGTCTAATACCCTCTATTTCCCTGCCTGAAAATGCTCCTCACTGTGTGGCTTTGGCCAAAGAATGGAGTGAATGGGTCAGATCAACTCATAGCATTGCATTGTGTGAGATGTATGCAAAGGACATCACCAGGTAGTATAAAGTGTTGAAAGTCCATTATCGGATCTCATTCAGCTGCCATTTCTTATCTCGGGTAGCCTAGAAAGCACAATAGACCCCATGCAGCATTGTCTAAACATTCACTCCTCCGACCCATTGCCTCTTCATTGCTGCTTTATCCTATGCAATAGTTTTAAAGCGAGATTTGTCATCAGATTTTGGCAATTGTTGCATGATTGGAAAAATTCACAAAATGGAAATGGGAAATGAAAACCTAACTTTTATTTTTACATTTTACATGCAATTACTTCAAAGAAAAAAAAACGGCAGCATGTGTTCTATAATGTTTTCTATAATGTGTTCTATAATGTGTCTTGTAAGGTGTTCTATAATGTGTCTTATAAGGTGTTTTATATTGTGTTTTATATTGTGTTCTATAATGTGTTTTATATTGTGTTTTATAATGTGTTCTATAATGTGTCTTATAAGGTTTTTATATTGTGTTTTATATTGTGTTCTATAATGTGTTTTATATTGTGTTTTATAATGTGTTCTATAATGTGTCTTATAAGGTTTTTATATTGTGTTTTATAATGTGTTCTATATTGTGTCTTATAATGTGTTTTATATTGTGTTTTATAATGTGTTCTATAATGTGTCTTATAAGGTGTTTATATTGTGTTTTATAATGTGTGAAGAGGGGGATTCATTCATTTTTAAGTGTGAATTGATTATGGTTACCGTAACATAAGATTGCCTTTTGTGTTACCGGCAGTCCTGTGGAAACGACATCCTTTTAGGGGTTAAGCAGTGACACAACCACCGAAAATGTAATGTATCCTCACTGTAACAATCTAGAACAAATGGCTCGTAAACCTAATACAATGTGTTTAAAGGGACACTCTACTCATACTGATCATTCTATCTTTCTAAAGCGGTCAGGATGTGAGGAGTGCACAACCCCCCCCCCTCCAATGTAGAGAAAACTCTGGGTGAAGTGGAAGAGCTTCCTCCACGGCACACGCCACCCAGCGTCACCAGCAACCGGAATTTTGTATTTCCTGGTTGTCACCAGATCGGTCAGTAGTGATGCCAGGACACAGCATGCCGACGCAGCCCTCTCTGAGATCACACCCGCGATATCGAGTGGTCTCAGAGACGCAGCTGATGGATGAGATCTGGGCATGCACGTTCTCTGCTTCATCAATCTACGCAGGCGATACGGAACTTGCGTATGTAAAGTGCACAAGTCCCATAGCGGTGCACAATTTGCGGTTCCTACGCTACTTCGTAGGAGCGTAAATCGCATTAGAACGCTTCAGAGACAGGTTTGGAAGTCCCTGAGCTGAAGAGGAGGAGCAGCAGCAGCAGCGCAGGGACAAAAGGTGAGTAACATCACCTGGTAATAACATAAATATTAAAATAATAATTAGGCAGAGGCTGTCAGCGCCTGTCCTGTTATTTAAGGGAAATCTATTTTCCATAGAGTATTCGTTTACAGATAATACACGCACTCCATACATACAGAGTGATGTGACGATGGATAGATCTATTTTTCGTGGCTGTCATCGCCCGTTCGTTGCTGAAGCTGCAAAGTAAGGGGATTAACAACAAATGCAAGGCGTGGGTTGGGGGAAGTCAGTGGCCTCTATGTGTATGTATTATGTGTGTTTTTCATGATCTGCGTAACCGTTCTTTCACTTAACGTAAAGCAGTTATTTTCTTTCCAGCTAACATTTTAAGTTTTTGTTTTACTACATACTGTACGCTCATACACACCGCACATTACTGTGCGTTTTATTGTCGTGCAGCTCTGCTCTGATACACTCATACACACCGCACATTACTGTGAGTTTTATTGCCATGCAGCTCTGATACACTCATACACACTGCACATTACTGTGAGTTTTATTGCTGTGAAGCTCTGTGATACCCTCATGCACACTGCACATTACCGTGAGTTTTATTGCTGTGGAGCTCTGTGATACGCTCATACACACTGTACATTACTGTGAGTCCACTGATCGCTCATACACACCGCACATTACTGTGAGTTTTATTGCCGTACAGCTCTGATACGCTTATACACAACGCACATTATTATGAGTTTTATTGCCATGCAGCTCTGATACGCTCATACACGCCGCACATTGTTGTGAGTTTTATTGCTGTGGAGCTCTGTGATACACTCATACACGGTGCACATTACTGTGAGTTTTATTGCCATGCAGCTCTGATACGCTCATACACACCGTACATTACTGTGACTTTTATTGCCGTGGACCACTGATGCGCTCATACACACCGCACATTGTCGTGAGTTTTATTGTCGTGCAGCTCTGATATGCTCATACACTCCACACATTATTGTGAGTATTATTGCTTTGGAGGTCTGTGATACGCACATACATGCCACGTATGTGTTTTATATTTTTTCTTGGAGGGGGCAGCATTTCATCCTTGGATCCAGGCAGCACAGGGTGGCCATGGATATGTGTGTCTGTGCAGCGAGATCAGGACAGGCTGTGAGTGTGCAGCTATTGCTATTTTATTCATTTATACGCTATTTTGGTTACAAAAAATTCACATTTTGACTGGATGGATGCCCATTACATGGCGGAGCAAATGCCACCCATTGCTGTACTTCTATGTGTAGGGTATTGGTGTAACTAGTTGCATACGCACCGTTCTGTTTTGTGTGTTTCCAATTTTAGTGACGGCTGTAAACGATCCTCCTATATGTGGTTTTACCATCTGCAGCAGGGCTGTCACACTCATGACCTCCCAGGTGTCGATGCTGGCAATTCCCAGAAATCCTTCAATGCGATAGTTAGCCAGCGAATCAATGGAGTTGTAGTTCAGATACATCTGACGTGCCGGAGATTCACGACCCTGATCTCCAGACCTTTGTCCTTTTTATTATACATAAATGTCTTGTTTTTGTATTGATTTTAGCAAAAAATAACATTATGAATAGAAATGAAATACAATTTATATCTGTAACAATGCTGACATCTTCCCTGGCTTTTGTCCCTGTGTAGGTGCGAGATGACAATAAGCGACAACATCCGTGCTTGGTCGAGTTCTCTAAACTTCCAGAGACAGAGAAGAATTACAATCTGCAGATGTCCACTGAGACCTTGAAGTAGGTGTTACTTTTTACTGTCCTTTTGTGCAAACTTCTGTCAAAATGTATACTTTCGAGATCGAAATTCACCGAAACATAGAAAAATGTCGGCAGATAAGAACCTTTCGGCCCATCTAGTCGCCCAATTACATGGATACTTTACCTGGATTTATCTTTTGTTTAGGATAGCCTTATGCCTATCCCATGCTTGCTTAAATTCAATTACTTTTGGCCTCTACCACTTCAACTGGAAGGCTGTTCCATGTATCCACCACCCTCTCAGTAAAATAATGCTTCCTGATGTTACTTTTAAACCTTTGCCCCTCTAATCGAAGACTATGTCCTCTTGTTTTGCTACTTTGTTTCCTTTTAAATATACTCCCTTCCTCTACCTTGTGGATTCCCTTTACGTATTTAAATGTTTCTATCATATCTCCTCTGTCTCGTCTTTTTTCCAAGCTGTACATGTTAAGATCATTAAGCCTTTCCTGGTAACTTTTCTCCTTCAAGCCGTACACCATTTTAGTAGACATGTGCACAGCACAAAATTTCGTTTTGAACTAATGGATTAGTCCTAAAATGCAATTTATTTAGTTACTAAAGAAATTCGTTTTCAGTTCTTTAGTATGAAAACTAATTTCATTCATCCGAAAACCAGTGGATACAATTACTATTGTAGTGGCTCCTCAGAGGGCTGAGATCGCTGCTTGTTAAAGTATCTCTCACTCTCAGCACAATGTGGGCCATATTACATAGTTGGTGCTAACATAACCAGAGCTGTTGTAAACTTCCCAGAGCCATTATAGCCTATGGAGGTTTTCAGTTTACAACAGCTCTGGTTAAGTTAGCACCAACATTGTAATACTGCCCCGTGTCAGGCAAAGCTGTTACAGTAACTGTCTGCTGCTCATCACAGCGCTCAGAGTTTCAGGAAACTAGTAAATAATATTTTTAGATATAAGAGGTTAGAACAATATTATTTCCTTGTTTTACTGAAACTCTGAGCACTGTTACAGTCAGTTACTGTAACAACTGAGCCTGATACATTGTACTGAGAGATAATGTAACAAGCAGCCGATCTCCGCGCTCACAGCCACTGGATTTAAAGGGCTGAAAAAAAGTATCCTCTCTGTATAATTATTAGAACATCCTCCTGCATTAATTAATACCCCTCTCTGTATAATGTATACAACATCCACCTGCCTTAATTAATACCCCTTCTGTATACTATATATAACATCCTCCTGAATTAATTAATGTCCCTCTCTGTATAGAACATCCTCCTCAATTTATACCTTTCTCTGTATAATGTATATAACATCCTCCTGCATTAATACTCCTCTCTGTATAATGTATAGAACATCCTCCTGCATTAATTAATGCCCCTCTCTGCAGATCTTCGATGTTGCGATGTTGCACTCTTCATTGCTGGTCTCCTTCACTCATCAATGTAATATCACAAAAAGGACTGAAACTAAAAATGTAGTGCATTTTATTTTAGTTTCTTTCGTTTTTTGTACTGAGCAGTTTCGTTTCTCTTGAGTCATACTAAAACTAAATTATCCCAAAATTCTGACTAAATCGTTTTAGTACTAAAACGAATGCACATGTCTACATTTTAGTAGCCCTTCTCTGAACTCTCTCTAAGATGTCTATATCCTTCTGGAGATACGGTCTCCAGTACTGTACACAGTACTCCAAGTGAGGTCTCACCAGTGCTCTGTACAGTGGCATGAGCACTTACCTTTTCCTACTGCTAATACCTCTCCCTACACAACCAAGCATTCTGCTTCATATTGATGTCTACTCTATACTGCACCGTGCAGCGTCTGGTGGTACTTTATTCCGTCCCACTCGCTCTGACAGCTGTGTCGGCATCATGTCTATTCTAAAGTATAGCAAAGTGGCCAATTTGGAAACAAAATAGGGACCTAAACAATGAAAGCGAAGGCTTTCCAACATAAAAAGGGTTTATAAACCGTCTTCCATACTGTTAATCATCAGTCTTCCTGGCAGAATCAAATGGCAACTTTTAATCCACGTTCTAACCAGTAGGAGCAGTGTCTGTGCCACTTAAAAAGGGGGTCCTCTCCCCTAATGGACCTAGAAACGCTAAACCAAGAGTCAACAACCTTGTCTCTCGGATGTTTTGGAACTACAAGGCTCCTCCTATCCTAAACAAAAGATAAATCCAGGTAAAGTATCCATGTAATTGGGCAGACTAGATGGGCCGAAAGGTTCTTATCTGCCGACATTTTTCTATGTTTCTATGGCTCAGCCAATCTAATGATTGACTGAGCATCACATGATGTATTCACTACAACACCACCTGCCCTAGAGGTGTGCATCGCTTCGTCACAAATGGCAATTCGTTATGAATTTCGTTAATTCGTGTTTCGGAAGTACTTCCGAAATAACAAATTCAGTTAATCCGAATTGAAACGAAAACGATACGGTACAAAACGAATTCAATTTGTTATACTGTTTCACAAGAGATCCATTGATTAAATGATTCCCAAGCAGGATTTGATTCATTGGGGTTTTATACACAGGGTTATTCAAAGAGATCCGAAAAGTCACCGCACATTCGGTGACTTTTCGCTTCTCGCACTTAAGGGGATTCGGCGATTCCTAGTTCGCCGACCCTGCGTTGTATTCAGCAAGCACTGCAGGGCCCCCCGTAGTGCAGGGAATACACGCTGCAAACCCACCGAAACCCGCAGAAACAGCTGGAATAACCCCGCCGAACACGCCGGAAAAAGCCTACTAGCCACCGATCACAGAGCAGCCGCCAGAAAAAGCCGACACGAAGACTAACGAGTTAAAAAAAAATAAAAGTACGCTTGAAAGTTTGAAATTTGAAACACTGTTTGCAAAAAAACTACTGAACGAAAATGTCTGGAATTTACATATGATCCAATGAATGATAATAAAAAGGTCTGTTACAGAAAAAAGAAAAAATTATTTTAAAAAAAAAGTTTGCGAAAAATTTTTAAAAAAATGCCTAAAAGATCCAAAAAAATCTATAAATAGACTTTTCTGTAGAATAAAATAATAAACGATTTATTAGATATTGAATTAAAACGGGAATATTTTTAACATTGAAGCCTATGGGATTCGCCTGAATAAGCCTGCCGAATGAAACCACCGGACAGCAGGGCATTTCGACAACTTTTCACTGCTGGTGTTTGTTAGACGAAGCATTGCTTCCCTATGGGGATTTCACTGCCCTCGAACAGGCACCGTATGTGCAGGCAATTCGCCAACATTTGGCGAACTGCCTGCTCTCTGAACAGCCGAATGGCCAGGAAAGGTATCCGTACGCTGAATTTCAGTGTCTGGTTACATTTCGGGGCCAGATCGGCTCACTGAATAACCCTGTTAGTGATCCAAAGTCCGAATCGATTCCCAAATTACAATTATTTTTTTTAGTGATCCGAGATACCAAAAGAAAACGAAATAATGAAACGAAACAAAATGTAACGAAATTCCGAAATGAAAATCAGAGAACTAAATTATTTTGCCATGCACACCTCAATGCCTAATATCATACCAATTGCCTTTGTGCTGCCAAAAACGGCTCTGTTGCGTCGAGGCATGGACTCCACAAGCCCTCTGTACGTGACCTGTGGTATCCGGCCCAAAGACATTCGCAGCCGATCCTTTAAATCCTGCACGTTGAGAGGTGGGGGATGGATGGGATTTGTAGTTACAGCACATCCCACAGATGATCAATCAGATTGAGATCTGGAGAATTTGGAGGTCAAGGCAACACCTTAAAATCTTTGTCCTGTTCCTCAAACCATTCCTGAGCTCTTTTAGCTGCATGGCATGTGAGCATTCTCCTAGTGAAAGAGACCACTGCCATCAAGGAACTCCATGGCCATGAAAGGGTGTAAGTGGTCTGCAGCAATATCTAGGTAGGTGGTGTGTGTCAAGTGTGTGCAGACACCTTTCTATCATGGCCTGCGTTACATTTTTCACCAGTTTGAGCTACAGTAGCTCTTCTGTGTGATCGGGCCAGCTTTCGCTCCCCACGTGCATCAATGAGCCTTGGGACCCATGACCCTGATGCCGGTTAAGGACCAATTGCCCTTTCTTGCACCACTTTTGGTTGGTAATATCCACTGCATTTCAGGAAGACACAAGACTTGACGTTTTGGAGATGTTCTGACCCAGTCGTCCGGCCATCACTGAGTGACTGTGACACAGGCCAATAGATCTTTTTGTGCCTTTTTCCTGCTTCCGACACATGAAATTCAAGAACTGACAGTTCACTTGCTCCTAATATATCCCACCCCGTGACATGTGCCATTGTAGCCATATAATCCGTTTTATTCACTTCACCTGTCGGGGTTTTTAATGTTGTGACTGATCAGCATAGTTCCAAAATATCTAGAGGGCCAAGGTTGATGACCCTTGCACTGAAACCTCCTCCACTGATTTGCTTACTGCAGAATTTTGTAGAAGGTGGGAGAGAGTTAATTCTGGCAACGGCAAGAATAGACATTCGGTACATAGCTCGGTTGTTCACTTTGTTGTAGTATTTCTATTTGCTCCACAGTCTACTGTTTATTGAATATTTTACTTATAGGAACCTGAGAAGTTCATAATGGAATTTCAGATTCTTGCCACCCCCCGTTTCAAGTCTTGATTTGTCACTTGATACAAAATAAACCTATTATTGCTGTTATTTTTCCTTTCATTATAAAATTAAACCAATTAATTAACCAGTGCTTTTCTTTATAAAAGCGACTACTGTCCTTACCTTGCTCATGATGCCTATCTTACATGGGTGTTTTCTATTTTTGAGAGTCCCAGCATTCATACCGTGGCATTCGTGGATCATGTTAAGTGATTTTTCTGTGATGGACGACTGTTCACGCTACTCTTGTATATTCAAAGTGTTCCAAACGCTAAAATAAGTAAGAAGGTTCGGTTTGGATCTGTTCGAAAATGGTCTGAAATATCATCAATCTTGGTCGATTCGAATCGTTGATTTCTTAACGAAATCGTCTTCAGAATTAAAACCTCCAAATCATTCGGCAAGCTCTGTACATAATCGAAAAAATTTGGATTTAGTTGGAATAGTAAAAATATACAAAAAAGGTTAACCCTAGCACTAAACGTAGCTCTAACCCAAGCCCTTAGCTAACTCGAACCCTAACCTTGAACCTAATCATATGACCAACAGAAACTGTCTCCCTGACCCTAAGATAACTGTTCCTAACCCAAGCCCTAAACTAACGCTAGCCCTAACCCTAGCCCTAATCCTAGCATTAAACCGTGTTAAATTAATTATATATTTAAATCAAATCAATATTCCTATTCATATTTACCAAAGCACACATCTAAGAAGACTTCTGTTATTTTTCCTCTCCTATAACAAGAAAGACACAAAGCCGCACTATGCTATAGCGGAGATAACTGAAGACAATCACACAGGATTTGGTCCTTCAAGTATATCTGATGTGTCTTTGTTCAGCCAGTTCTTTTATTAAAACTTGGACACATTTATAACCAATAAGATTGTTCCAACAACAGACATAGTTCATCCCGCCAAACATATGTCATACATAGTGACAGGACAAAGAAATGTTTTTTACGGTCTCTTCCCCGCAATATACAGGATATAGCTATGAATGGTTCTAATTCAGTTTCAACAGAATATGTGGCTACAAGGATTTTAAACTACGCACAAAGCTGAAGGGGCATATTGACTAAGATATGTATTTGAATCACAGTATATATAAATATTCATGCAGGAAATTAAAAGATAATTATTTTTTGAAAAAAATGTAACTCAAGCCTAATATCTCCTATCCCTAACAGAAGCCCTAAACTAACTCTGGCCCAAACCTAACTCTTGTCTTATCCCTGACCCCAATCCTATGCGACAAAGAAACTGTCACCCTAAACCTTACCCTAGCAGTAAATGGAGCCCTAACCCAAGCCCTAAGCCAACTCTAGCTCTAGTCGTGACCTTATTAATATGACACAGGGTTATTCAGAGAGCTCTGAAGTGTCCCCTAAATGTAACCGGACACTGAAATCCAGCGAACGGGGACATTTCAGGGCCATTCGGCTATTCAGACAGTAGGCAATTTGCCAAATATTGGCAAATTGCCTGCATGTACAGTGCCTGTTCGAGGGCATTGAAATCCCTTATAGAGAAGCAATGGTTAGTCTATTGAGAGAACACCAAACAGCAGAGAAAAGTTGCCAAAATGTCCTGCTGTTCGGTGGTTTCATTCGGCAGGTTTATTCAGGCGAATCCCATAGGCTTCAATGTAAAAAATATTCCCATTTAATTAAGTATCTAATAAAATGTTTATAATTTTTTTTTCTGCTGTAAAGAGTCTATTCATTGATTTTTTTTTTTTCTTTGTTGTTTTTATTATTATTTTATTTTTTTAGGATCTTTTAGTCATTTTGTGGGATTTTTTTCGGCCAAATTATTTTTTCCATTTAATTTTTTAAGTCATATTTTCTTTTTTCTGTAACAGACCTTTTTATTATCATTCATTGGATATTATATGTAAATTCCAGACATTTTCGTTCAGTAGTTTTTTTTTTGCAAACAGCGTTTCAATCTTTAAACTTTCAAGCGTAATGTTTTTTTCTTCTTGCCACATTCGTCTGCCTGTCGGGTTTTTCCGGCGGCTGCTCTGTGCTGTGATCGGCGGCTTGTCGGGTTTTTCGAGCATGCTCAGCGTTTTTTTTCCGGCCATTTCTGACGATTTACGGCGAGTGTTCTGCGGGTTTGCTGCGAGTTTTCTCTGCACTACGGGAGTCTTGCGGCGCTTGCTGAATACACCGCAGGGTTGACGAAAATAGAATCGCCGAATCGCCCCATATCCCGAATTGGTCTAAATACCGAAATATCGGAAACTTCCAATACTCCGAATCTGCTGATTCCTATTTTTCCCAATTCGATATTTTCAGATTCCGAAACGAATCGACCCTAGCCAAATTTTTCAGTTCTGCAAATGTCTAACTAAAATCATTCCGGAAAAGCGTGCGACGATTTCAAACCTTGTGAAGTTTTCCAAACAGATCTACTGCTATCTCTTTCAAAGCTCTTCTCTCGAATGAGGATGATCGCAACCATTGTCTGATAACCTATTCATTAACAGGACTATACATAGGACAAGGGGTCATCCATTTAGACTGGAAGAAAGAAAATTTAGATTAAAGCATAGGAAGGGTTATTTTACGGTGAGAACAATAAAGCTGTGGAATTCTCTGCCTGTTGAGGTGGTTGGGTTAGAGACCGTACAGACTTTTAAAAAACGACTGGATGACTTCCTGCAGACACAGAATATTAAGGGTTATAATATTTAATATGTGGGTAAAAGCTTCTTGATCCAAGGAGAAATCTGACGCCATCTGAGGTCAAGGAGGAATTTTTTCCCAGTATGTTGCATATTTCAGACTGGGTTTTTTGCCTTCTTTTAGATCAACAGCAGTAGGTTATGTGGGAGAGGCTGAACCCGATGGACGCATGTCTTTTTTCAGCCTATATAACTATATAACTATATATATAACTGATCCTGGACTTTTGGGTGATATGTTTCCATAAATCTGTGTTTCTCAACCCTTTTCTAACTTGATATCAAGTTATGTAGTTATAGAGGTTTGACAAAACACCAGTGTCCATGGGTTCAGTCTTCCATACGTCCCTGAGGCTGCTGTTGATATTTTTGTTTTGCAGTGACTTATCGACATTTAGGGGTGTTCTCTCTTTTTATCGGGTTTAGTCAGTTTTTATGTACAATGACAAACATTGGTTCGTTCTGCATGAATTTTATGCGGTTATTTACTTGATTGCATGGCATATGTCTTGGAATATATCGTTACATGTCGTTGTGTTTTTTCAGGACGCTGCTGGCTCTCGGATGCCTCATCGTTCATTCAAATCAAACAGCCGAAGAAAATCTGAAGAAAGTTAAACTCCCTAAAAAGTAGGTTTATCGGTTAATTTGCCATATGTATGTTAAAAGGTACATTATCCGAGGCACTGTCTGTATTGTACATCTAGGTTGTGAGCGAACGTCCTCTTTCAAACTGCTACAATGTATTGACAACATAAATGCAGTGGATCTCTCCCTCTGCTGGGGAACTGCTAGAAGTGTATTCTGACTGTATGTCGGGAACAAGACTGGATCCTGCAATATGTAAATCATAGCTCATTTTTAGATCTGATTGCAAAGTAACCACATGATCACATTTTTAATTATTCATTATATGCGGTTATGACTTTGACAGGTCTTTAGAATCCCAATAAGGGGTTATTCACTAACAAAGGTCACCGTAGTTGCAAACTCCCTGTATGTGCACTCTCTGTGTATTATGTGTAAAACAGGCATATTGGTAAATCCCAGACTCTCTGTATTGTGTCCTCTCTGTGTATTGTGTGTAACGCAGGTATATTGGTAAATCCCAGACTCCCTGTATTGTGTCCTCTCTGTAAAGCAGACATATCAGTAAATCCCAAACTCTCTGTATTGCGTCCACGCTGTGTAATATGCGTGTCGCAGGTATATCTCTAAATCCCAGACTCTCTGTATTGTGTCCTCTCTGTGTATTATGTGTGTAACGCAGGCATATTGGTAAATCCCAGACTCCCTGTATTGTGTCCTCTCTGTGTATTATGTGTAACACAGACATATTTTCAAATTCCAGACTCTGTATTGTGTCTACTCTGTGCATTATGTGTGATGCAGGCAAATTGGTAAATCCCCCAGACTCCCTGTATTGTGCCGTCTCTGTATATTATGTGTAAAGCAGACATATCTCTAAATCCCAGACTCCCTGTATTATGTCCTCTCTGTGTATTATGCGTAACGCAGGCATATTGTTAAATCCCAGACTCCCTGTATTGTGTACGCGCTGTGTTTTATGTGTAATGCAGACATCTCAATAAATCCCAAACTCTGTGTATTGTGTCCTCTCTGTATAGTATGTGTAATGCAGACGTATCAGTAAATCCCCAGACTCCCTGTGTTGTGTCCTCTCTGTGTATTGTAACGCAGACATATCAGTAAATCCCAGACTCTCTATATTGTGTCCTCTCTGTGTATTATATGTAACGCAGGTATATTGGTAAATCCCAGACTCCCTGTATTGTATCCGCTCTTTGTATTATGTGTAACACTGTGATATTTAAAACCTGAATTTTGCTCATTTTATTCTGTAATCTTTGGTGTTTTCTTGAGACGCTGAGAACACGTCTTTACTATAAAAATATCCTGTGGAATAGTAATTAGATTTTTGATCTTCCCTGCTGGGAGATGTCGGGTGTTTAATTAATTAAGCAGCGCAGCGGGATTTTAATTTCCGTTACAAATTATGGACAGATGTGCACGGTAAGGAAATCACACCAGATCCGGTGTCGCGTTTAACGACTGATCATGTTTTTGGTTGCAGCTACGCGATGTCAAACGGATACAAGCCTGCCCCGCTGGACCTCACCGACGTGAAACTGTTACCAGCGCAAGAAGGACTAGTTGATAAGCTTGCAGAAAATGCACACAATGTTTGGGCAAAAGATAGAATTAAGCAAGGATGGACCTATGGCATTCAGCAGGTGAGTCCCACGAAGAAACATGACTTTTAGAAATACATTTTTGTAAAATGCATGCATTTTCGGTATAAGAAGGCTAACAGGTGACACCTAAGTGTAGACCGCAAACAGACGTTCACTTGCTACATACATACATACATGTCTGCAAGATTTTTCATGTAAATGCGATTACACCTGTGCTCCATTCATATACATCCCTGCATTCACGTGCATACAGATTTTCCACATAAACGCCTTCCTACATTCTCGTACGTCCTGCAACAGACGCGTATAGTGCTGGTGAGGGTTTGATGATCTACACCACTGTGCAATAATTAATTACTGGGCTAGTTTTAGCATTTTTTTACCATACACCGCAGGTAAGTCTTCAGATAAGATTACATAAAAGGATCTTGCGGCAGAAATGCAGAAGAAAACCTTGACAATGAAAGGAATCCCCCCCCCCACACACAAATCTAAATATATACACATATGTCTACAGTGTTTTATATTTTTTTTAATGGGTCCACTCACACTTTCTAGAGCCAGAAGGGGCTCTCGGATAAATGCCTGCGTGATTTTGAAGGCACTTCCATCAACTTCAAAGAATGAAAAAAAACAGCGGCATGTGTTTTATAATGCGTTTTATAATGTGGTTTTGTTGGTAATGCACAAGTAATCTAGTTAAAGCTTATGTACGTGGTAGTGTAGTGTTTAATGTAATTTGTGCTATAAAAGCACTAATATAAAATACTAGATGGAGAGCTCCATACTGTATGTGTAAATAAAGATGAGGGCAGACGTATGTAAATGCATGGGAATTTTATTATGGAAGAAAACCAACACACAAAAAAGGAATAAAACACTTATAAAATCACCACCAGTACCCAAAAGGGGATACGTATACTGCTGGAATATAAAAGTGTGTGTGTCCGTGTCCCAATTTCCTTTTTACCTTTACTGTGCCTGTATTTATTTATTTACTTATTTATTTTTTAGGATCTAAAAAATAAGCGGAATCCTCGTTTGGTGCCATATGCTTTACTAGATGAACGGACTAAGAAATCGAACCGGGACAGCCTGCGTGAAGCTGTCAGAACATTCATTGGCTATGGGTACAACATTGAGCCACCAGACCAAGAACTCAGTAAGAGCCTTATGTATATTCCATCTGTAGGACAGAGAGGTGGTGTGTGCTGTTGTTTCACATAGTTCCTATAGAACAGGGATCTCAAATTCTGGTCCCCTAAACCGCTGCTATACTACAACTCCCATGATCCTCTGTCAATCTGTTCCTCGGCATAGGGCGGTGGTAGTTCCTCCTCCCAATGCTCGTGATCCACTGAGTCTTGGTGTTGACGGGTGTGTCAGGTGCTTGGGGGAGCCTTGGCGTCCACAACTTACGCACTGGTTGCTTGGACACCTGGGATACTCCCCACACCCCCTTCCTTTCTGGGAATGTGGTCCTGGCTATGGCAACTTATTTAACCCCTTCACTGCTGAGCCATTTCACGTCTTAAAAAAAAAAATTCTTTTTTGTACTATTACTTTTATTATTTTTTTCTTTACATTTAACATGGTCAAGTTTGGTATCATTGGAAAGGCCATGCTCTGGCCTTTCTAATGATACCAAACATGACCCTGCTAGCTGCCAACAGTCATTAGATATCATGGTTCAAAGGAACCCCCTATCTCCACCCCATCTTTCCTTAGGAGTCAATGAGGACGTTCCCCACACGTCCTCAGCAGTGAAAGGGTTAAACCCAAGTTACTGGGAAATGGGTTTTCAGACGTTCTTATCCTCATTACAGTCTCATCTGGGTGTGTTCCTCCTGCTATTCTTTATCTTCTGGCTCTTGACCCCAGCTTACGCCTCTGACCCTTGCATCAACAATGCCTGCCCTGACCTCGGACCTGCTCTTGACCACTCTTTCAGAAAATTATTTAGACTCCTCGATACTGCCCCCATGTAAAACGGAATGCTCTTCGGTTTAATGAGCTCATCGCTTAACGCAAACCTTGTCATGCACTAAACACCCTCTTCTTTGTCTTCATGCAGCTGACCAATTGATGGAGCGGATCGGCATTGACAAGATTCGCTTCTTCAGGGTGGAGAAAACGTATGCTGTAGAAAGTGGGAAGTGGTACTATGAGTTTGACGTGGTGACTGGAGGTGACATGCGCGTGGGCTGGGCAAGACCTGGATCTAGACCTGATCTTGAACTTGGGGCAGACGATCAGGCATTTGTTTTTGAAGGAAGCAGGGTGAGTCTTTGTTATGTTTCATTCTTTTTTTGACCGAAATTGAAAAACCTAAGTGACCTACAGCTTAGGACCTCTGATGCTCTTCAGAAGACATGTTTAAATGTTGGTGTCTTCAGTAGACCATTGATACCATTTTTGCAATATATAGGCTACTTGTTTAGAGTCCATACATTTGTCCTATGATGATGCACTTGAGGTTTCCGTTTATAATGGGATACTCTTCTGTCAAAAGTCATAATTAGGTGGAGGAGGGAACCAGAGGGATTTATTATTAACGCCTCCTGACCCTCTGTCCTCCTTTTTTCTCAGCTTAAACTATTATTTGAATCTCGACTTTACTCCAGCGTTGGTGTCCCCATCAGCATGCTTGGAGAGTGTCAGGACTACTGCTTCTAGGGTGTAGTGCTTGAGCGAGCGTTCCATGCAAATGCAGTGAGAGACACTGGCTGACCAACACTGTATATAGGGTTGCCAGATCTGCCATGTTTTCCTGGACACACATGATGTATTCCATTCCTGCTGATGGGCAGTGCATGAACAAAATGCAGAATGTAGAACCCATATGTTGCAGTTAAGGGATCACAGAGGAACCTCAGATGACCTGCCTTGGTTTCTTCCCTGCAGCATATGATTTACACATGTTGCAGGGCAGCACTTTTCCCTGCGCTTCCCCTTTGCAAGAATTCATAATAGGTGTCCAGGAAAACATGGCTGATCAGGCAAGCCTATGTATATCGTGTATGGTGCTGGTCAGAGCCCCCAGAAGCTCTTCACTTTGGAAGGCTTTCACAGCCTCTACAACATCTGAGGGAGTGGACTCCTTTCTCCGTCACCGTTTTTAAATGGCCGTGATGGCTAGAGAGCCCCCTTAAAAACTATTACCTGGTTAATACCAATGATGGAAATAAAATTATGACTCCAAATCCTTTTTGGGTTTACAACCAAAGGCGACAGGGCTCACACTGCACTTAACAATCCCAACACGAGGTGCCACGTAGAAGGGGCGCAGGTCCTCAGCAACGCAGAAGAAACAACAAAAAGATCCTGGCTCTCAGAGGAAATGAATGTTTTGCATGTACTTCTATAAGCTCTGAATCCACTTTTATGGGTGGCTTATTAGAATATTGCACAAATTAAGAGAATATCTCCTAAACCTAGCCGAGTTCTCCTTGTATTTGTGGAACAAGCCCACCAGTCTTATTATAGATGTTCATGTATGCAAGCTCAAGGGTGACGCTATCGAGGAAGCATTTGAAGTGGACGATAACCCGATCGGATATGGGAGATCATAAATGCATCTTTTTTATAAATGAATTCTGGTTTTCATAAAACGCGTGCCTTTTATTGACACGTTTACTGATTCTCACAAGTAACCTCTGTTTGCCGTCCTACAGGGCCAGTGTTGGAACATAGGAAGCTCCTTCTTTGGCCGGAATTGGCAGCCAGGAGATGTGGTGGGATGCATGATAAACCTGGAGGATAAATCTATGATCTTCACTCTCAATGGTGAATTGCTCATCACCAATCAGGGGTCTGAGCTGGCATTTGCTGATTTTGAAATTGAGAATGGTGAGTCCTTTGCAACATCGGTTTTGTCAATGTGGTCATTTCCAGGTAATGGAAAGAATGCACATGCGTAGCGTTGTATCATCCTTCCCTGTTTTGTAATGTTTTTGGTCATACTCACTGGTCCGTCTTTAATATTGATTGGACCCTGGGCAAACATTTTCTTGGGCCCCCCCTGAAAGCCAGCCCACCGCTTAATTTTGCTCTCCACCCCCAACATCCCAAAAAAAAACACAACACAAATACATCATGGACTTGTCTCAAAAAGCATTAATAATGTAAAAATAGAGAACTGGCTCAAAAACAAGTCCTTAGATTGATCTGTAACGGTACGTACATGCCAATTATAGCCTCTTCTAGGCTCTTTCTCATCATATATTTCTATTAAGTTACATGCTCATGAGAGAAAAGGCAGGTTAATATCTTAATAACTTTCAGAAATAAAGTGCAAATGAACATTATTATGTTTCAAGTGTAAAACAAATAGCTATATAGTCTAGTAATAACACAAAAACAAGAATTCTATGTACCCAGCACAGACCCCCCCCCCTCCAGAAATATATGTATCCAGCACAGGCCCCCATAAATATATGTATCCAGCACAGGCCACCCAGAAATTTATGTATCCAGCACAGGCCCCCACAAATATATCCAGCACAGGGCCCCCAGAAATTTATGTATCGCGCACAGGCCCCCAGAATTATATGTACCCAGCACAGACCCCCAGAAATATGTACCCAGCACAGACCCCCAGAATTATACTTACCCAGCACAGACCTCAGGATCAAGTGACCCATGTGTTCCTCCGTGCGCCAGTGTTTTTCTCCACGTGGCCACTGGCTTCTGGAGGCTGTGAGGCGCTCTTGCGAGATCTTGCTAGTAGACCACCTCACAGACTTCACAGAACGGCGACCGCGTGAGGGAGCACGCTGGCGCTCGCAAGACAACACGGCCAGTCGAGGGGACTGCTAGCGAAATGCTGTTAATGCATTCCGCTAGCAGCGGCGGCGGTCGTCCACGGTTGACGCGGGCCCAAGGGGCAGCTGCTTTGGGCCCCCTCAACAATGACTGGGCCCAGGGCAACTGCCCCTTTTGCCCTGCGTTAAAGATGGTCCTGCATATTCAACTGGTATAAAGTTAGGATACCTAAAAAGAGTGGATGCCAGTGACCCTAGATGTCACAAAAAGGCCAAGAACGGTCCTTTACGTCTTGAAAAAATTCAGTAGACATTGCATTGTCCATGGAAACGGAAGGTTAGGACAATCAATACAAAACAGTGGTAAAACCGAAATTGAATGCAAATATCCGTCATTGATTCAGCAAAGAAAAAGGAAAATGTTCACTGAATCCCACCCGAAAAATTATAAAAAGCAATCAAAAAAGACTTCATTTTTTTTTTTAAGTGGAACTAGCCATTATTTCGACCCTGGTCTGGTCAAAACTTGGGTCTCATTTGTGAGTCACTCGTGTCCATTCGTGTAATATAATAAGTACTCAATTGTTGCTTTTCATCTGATAAAGCCCTTGGTATCATTCAGAGGAGCACTTTTGGAGTGCAAGAAAAGAGGCTAGGGAAAGAGGACAAGAGTTTCGAATGGGCGAGAGATCTAGGGAGTGAAGAGAAGAGACTGAGAGCGACACAAACGTCGGGTATGGTGGCAAGAGTCAAATGAGGGAGTACTATGGGAAAAAAGCACAACGAGGGGTGACAAAAAAAACAACTGGAGAGACTGATGTGACATTTAAGGTGGAGTCGAACAAAGGTGGGAGACCGATGGGGAGATATTATAAGGTTGACAGCACTGGTGGCAAAAGAGACATAAGGGGAGAGGGTTGGAATGGGTAGAACAAGAGCAGAAAGTGAGATGTACAAAGAATGTCTGTGGGGAGGGGAGGAGATTAGAATGAGGCATTAAATGCAAGACGCATGTCTGTGTGGCTTGTATTAATCCACTCATGATTGTGTCTTTTTTAGGGATGTTCATGGCTGAAAAATTTGTTTTGTTTAGTTTTGTTTAGTTATCTTTTTAAATAATTTCGTTTTCGGAATTTCGTAACAAATTTCGTTTTGTATTTTGTTTCGGATTGATTTTTAAATTTCGAATCGATTCGATAGTTGTTGATATCCATGTGATAGTTCATTTCAAATTTGATAGTTGTTAATATCCATTTGATAGTTCATTTCAAATTCGATAGTTGATATCAATTATTCAAATTCATCTTTTATGATGATGACACAGTGTCAAACGAAATAAATTTGTTAAATACCGTTTCGTTTAGAATCCGTATCGTATCAATTCGTTATTCGGAAGTACTTGCGAAATACAAATTATCAAATTTCGTTCCAAATTCAGAATTTTTCCGAAACTAATGCACATCTCTAGTCTTTGTGTCTCTGAAAACAAGAAAACCGAATACATCTGCAGGCCAACACGTAAAAACTCAAATTAAAACTTAGATGTGACTTTTCACCGTGAATTAGAAGAAACATTCCACCATTTGGTGTACAGTATATTGTTGAAGGTTGTATATGTATTGTTGACATTTTGGTTCCGTCTTCTAAAGTACAAGGAAGAATATTCCCTCTTGCTTTGAAATACGATGTTATTAATCAGCAAAAAGCTTTCCTAGTTTTTTTCCCCTCAAGCATTGAATGTGGCTCTTGTCCAAGTGGTGATCTATTGCCGCAGCCACACAGCAAGGAATCATTACTCTATATTAGCATTGGGATGTTTCAGGGACTGCCGCTCATGAAACCTGGAAGGATTAAGGTCCTTCTAATGCCAGGAGATGAATATTATCGAGCTTTAAGCTTCATTTGTTGGTCGAGTAGCCAGTAATTCACTTTTATGTCCACTTTCAATTTACGTTATGGTAAAGCTTCGTTGACGCTGTGAAATCACTCTTGGACGATTGCCAGTTTAATTTACAACGAAGTATAGAGCAAACCATATGAATCCAAAACTGTTTAGTCCCATCGCGGCTTCATACATTTTTAAAGGGGCACTCTACTCATCCTGACCACTTTATTGTTTTAAAGTGGTCAGGATGGGAGAAGTCCCCCCCCCAGCTACCCCGATCTTGTGAAACCACAGGAGTTTACTCCACACCACTCAGTGTCACCAGCAGTTGGGATTTTTGAAATTCCCGGCTGCTGGTCGCCAGATCGGTCACTGGTGATGTCAGCACACAAAGAGCATGCCAACATCATCCCCTGTGAGACAACCACTGTAGTGAGCATTCTTAGAGAGGTAGCCGTTGGTTTGGATCGGCGTATGCAGCTCCAATCCATCCTTTTTTTACTTTTTGACACATTTACTCACACCAATGATAAAGATAAGTGAGGCACATCGAGCGCATCAACAGTATGCTTTATGTCACGGTTCAGCAATCTCAGCCCTCCAGATGTTTTGGAACTACACTGCTCGTGATGCTCAGCCACTCATTAACTTTGCTGAACCTCATGGGAAATGGCTGACCCCTGCTCTATGGACATGGCCACGGCAGAGGCCGTTTTTTTAGAGTTTTGGAACGTTTATTATTTGCAGTATTATCACCATCAGGGTGCAGTGTCTCTCTTTAAGTCCCAAAGTGAAAATAACAAAACCCAAATAAAAGCCTACTCCTTTCCAGGAGACTGACTAAACATTAGTATTTTTTTCTCTGTAGCAGCACTGGGCAGCTTGGCTGATACCAGTCCAAACAACAAATCACAAAGAAAATAATAGGTTTCCTTACTTTTGTCAGTTCTCGGGGTATAATCTTTCCATGTTGGTGCCAGCCAAATAATGACACCCACATGAAGATCCTCCGCAAACTATACAGGGCTGGGCTGTGTACATTAGCAATCAGCTGAGAACGATTAACCCTATACACAGGGGAAATGGGCTTCTACTATCCGTCTGCTTATATACTAGTGATTTATTACTCTGCCGTTAGTTACCCCGTCAAAAACAAGCACATTAGCGTCGCCCTTGCTACAATATTGCAGAAAACTATAATGTATTCCCCATATGGCGCAAATACCAGTAATTGCGAGATTGCTCAAGATTGGATTTGTGTCACCAGGATGATCAAAAAACAGAAAATATATTATTTTGAGGATACTTGAGGAATTTCCTGTCTTGGATCTCCCTTTTTCTCCAAAAATTATATTCAAAACAGCAAAGTAACATGGTGTGATACACTATAAAACGAAATAGTGTGATACAGTATGGGGCTCTGTGTAAATAGGATTGTTTCCAAGACAGGGAAATTCCTCAACTATCCTCAAAAATATGAGTATTAATTTTCTGTTAATTACCCTGGTGACCCGAATCCACAATCTTGCGGTTTGTCCTAATTACTGTTGTTTTCACCATATGGGAATGCCGTCTAACCTCCTGAGCGTTACATACATTGTGTTTTAAAAATTCTTCGCTTTGTCAACTTTGTGACTGCAGTGCGTCACTAACAAAGCATAGCACTACTATTCTTCACGCGATGCTTAATCTCTCTTTGTAACATGTTATATAATTGCATGGTCAAACCTTCCCAAACTAATTTATAATTCAAATCCGAATTCGGCCCAATACGTCATATGACCTACTTTCTGTCACAGGCACACCAGGCTTGAGCCAAGGTGGGCCCTTTATACTTAGTGTTGTTAAGCCCTTTAGGCAGGTTTGTTGCTGGCTGCATGATGCAGAATACATCACACAGGATATACACAGATGCAGGACACAAATGACATAACAGGATACACACACAAGAGGAATCCCTGCACTGGGCTAAGGTCCTTATAGTGGCCTTCTGAATCTATGCAGGATACAGGGCAAGGAATAAACACCATAATAATAAAAGGGGTAGGCAAGAGACAATAATACGAAATGCCCAGCGGCAAACACAGAACCCTAAACTAGAATGAGGTCCTTAAACTGGCCTCTAACACAGACTATAATATGCTGCTGGGCAAATACACAAAGACAAGAAAACAGGACACACAGAATATAAACCGGAATATTCAAGAGTAGTCAAAGAATGGCAGAAGGTCTAAATACCAGAGTAGAGTGTCAGCCATATGCCAGGGATAGAGAGCCAGGAGAACGTCAGACAAGCCAAGGTCGGTACACAGGAATTCAGAATACAGGGAGCAGACAAGAGAATGGTCAAGAATACAAGCCAATAGTCATACACAGGGTGAACAATATCACAATATCAGACACTCATTAGATAAAGACTCATCCAGGAGCAGGGAGCTGATGCACTGCTGGTCATATTTATGGGAACTGGGCAGGTCATGTGACCACAGGCCAGATCAGCCACAGGGAATCCAGGAGTGGAGAGCCAGTACTGGCTAGCCCAGAACACCTCAAGAGCTGTCCTGGATCACTCTCACCACCAGGGGGCCTGGCTAGAAGGTGGAAATGTGACACTTTTTTTATGGTAGCTCTCTCCTACCTGTAGATCATATACGTACCTATACTTAACGATACACTCTACTCAACTTGTCTTGAATACTTTATCGATTTAAAGTAGTCAGGATGTGTAGAGTCTCCCCCTTCTCTTCTGTACCCTCCCTGCTGCCCTAATCTAGAGAACTCACTGGGTGAAGTTGAGGAGTTGTCATCCCCATCCAGCTTCAACAGCAGCTGGGATTTTTGAGTTTCCAGTCTGCCAGTCACCAAATCAGTCACTAGTGACGACGGCACAGAGAGCATCACCCTCTGAAAGTGAGGGGTCTCAGCTAGCTGATGAATCAGATCTGCGCATGCGCGCACAGCTCCGATCCATCGCTCTGCGCATGCGCAGCAGAACCTGCATACGTCAAGTGCTCAAATCCCGTAGCGATGGGCAATTTGCGGTTCCTACGCTACGCAAGTTGTGTAGGAGCACAAATTGCGCAGAAAAGCATCATGGACTTCCGAGTTCAGAAGTCCCCAACCTGAAGAGGAGATGAGAAGCTATGTGTGGTGAGGGAGAAAAGGTGAGTAAAACCACCTAAAATATTTGGGAAGAGGCTGTCAGCAGGATCTGCCCAATTATGTATTGGCAAAAAAGGCAACTCTATTTTATAATAGTATACCCCTTTAATATCTACTGCCATCCTGATTTCTTGATGGATTTCTTGTTATCTACAAACAGAGCACAATGGGTTTCTCCATAAGGTATGGCGTGTAGTGTTGAGTGTTGTGTAAAACCTGGTGGCACGGCCATGAATATTTCATAAACACTGTGAATGTTGACTATTTAGGTCATTGTTGGACCGTTTCCATTTTAACTCGGACCATCTATAAAAAGTACTACAAGCCAGGTGTGCGGGGGTTTTAGCTCAGGATACCGACGATACTACAGTAGAGATCGGTGCTGAGGTTCCAGGGGTTTTACTTGACGATAATGGCAGGTAATGAACTTAAACAGAGCGCAGGAGATGAGGGTAAGGCAAGGAGTGCAATAGCAATGGAGGAGCAAAGTGGGCAGACGAGGACTACGATTGTACAAAGGCACACAGGGGAAACCCGGTATGAGGAACATGGTAGCAACAGACTAGATGCACTGAGACTACACAGGGCACTTGACACACGGGTTCACAGAGGATAAACACGCTATACAGAGTACTGTGCAAATGCGGAGTCTACGCAGAGCATTGTACATAGAAGCAGTTGACAACACATACAAGACTACAGAATGGTGGACACCGAGCACGATCTGGGCACAAGACAGGGAACAGGAAAAAGGATGACTAAATTTACAGGAAAGGGTCTAGCACTGGGAGCAGGGGATGTTTGGCACAGCAGGGGTTCTTTGGCACAGCAGCTATTCAGGTGTTCTGGAAGCACAGCAGGTATGCAGGGGAGCTCATCCAGGCTTGATGGGGTACACCTGGCTACCTGGTAGTGGAAACTGAACACCATAGGTGGAGTAGGGAAAAGCCTAGAGTGGATCTCCCAGGCAGAGCATGAAGGGTGCTGCCAGGATCTAACCAATGGCACCGGCTTGGACATGGCCCTTCTTGCAGTGTCTCTGTGTCCTTGTGTTGGGTTCCTGACTCTGTGAAATGAATTCTTATGCAGAGTCTATCGTTTAGCCATCTTCTTGACTTAAAGATGTATTTATCTGACACGCGTCAGAACCCATCCTACATATTGAAATTTGAAGAGTCAATTAGACTGCTGTTTGCATAGAAGCCACAAGGTTAATTGCAATTCCAAGGAATAGAAGTCTATTCCGTACTCCATGACTTTGATTTATTCTTTAATTAGGAAATGGAAATCGCTAATTCAGCCCTGGCGTGCCATAAACCGTTCCGTAAAGATCTAGGCATCTATTGACTGGTTCTTATTGCTGTAATAAATTGGCTTTGGTATGCAGCCGATATATCATTTACCGTCAGCAAGCCACTTTAAAACTAGATGCCCACATCTCGCTTTATTAATCACATTCCAGGCTGCAGTCGGTGTTTGTCATCCTATACGTATCATTATTTTGATAAACCAATCCTTTGAATTTATTATATTATTATTATACTTTATTTATATAGCGCCATCATATTCCGCAACACTGAACAATGGGTACAATATAGACAGGGTTACAATACATTGAGACTGAACAACATTTGATAAACTGATACATGAGGAAACGAGGACCCTATTCCCGTGGGAACTCACAATCTAGAAGGGTTGGGGGTGGAAACAAGAGGAGAGGACTGCAATGTGAGAGTGATGGGCTGGTTGAGGCAGTGATGTGTATTAGTGAGTTGGGTGGCAGACTTCCCTGTATAGAAATGTCTTCTACGAGAGGGAGAGATGTAGATAGTGGAGGGGTTGGTGGTACAGAGGCAGGAGTTCCATTTTAGGATGAATGCAGAGTAAAAGAGTAGAGGAGACAGGGAGTGCATTGTGCAGCAGTGTGTGGACCTTGCACTTCCCTAATTCCAGCAGAGGGGAGGGGGAGCTGGTGGCCAGAAAAACACTGCAGAGCCTACATGGGGGAGACCAGAAGCCTGGGATTATTAAGAGTAATTAGAGAGAAGTGGAGACAGCTGGAAAGGATGCCTGAAGTTAGAGGCCGGTCCTGGGGGGGTGAATGGGGAGGGGGGGTGGATGGGGAGGGAGGGTGGGGATTTGTCCCGTGTGTTTCTGTGTGAAAAAAGGAAATTAGTTTGGGTAAGTGTCTAGGTGTCAGAGGCCTTTGTAATGGGGGGGGAGGGGCACTAGTGAAAGACTAGCTACATATTCTATCTAAAAATGTATAGACATTTGCTGGGCAAATATTATTGTAACAATATCCCAGTGTTCATGATGGTGGCCACGTACATTGTGGAAGTTGAAACATTCTCTCAGAACGGGTAAGAGCAAAACTGGAGAAATTAAAGTAGGTTTTAATTGTATGTATGTTACGGGTAAAGTCCAAAATCTGATGATGTCTAGGATTACCCAGGTAAAACTGACATTACCCAGTCAGCTTTGGGTAAATCCCAAAATGAAATCAAATATTGGGCTTAACCCCATCCTAAGCCGAATGCTAAAAATCACTTTTACCTAAGGTGGGGTTGGTTAGTCAGCAGATTACATGGGTAAAGAGTTGGCCATGGTTATGGCTAATTTTAGGATTTGGTTCAACCGTAAACCACTCCAATGTCTCAGAAAACACATTCCACAGCAGCAATTGGGTAAATCAGGGTTTACCTGGGTATAGCCCATTGGAAATCTGGATAAATCTAGGATTACCCTGGTAAAACATTTCTCAGATAAATAATTGGTGAATACAAAATACTTAACTTTAAGATTATATAGTATAGGAAAATCTTCCAGGAGACGGTCCACTCTCTCCTTAATCAAACAATGGGGTATACACGGAAGATAGAGGATCCTATGTCAATTAAAATGAAAGTGCGAAAATTTTGTGGAATATAAGAACCTCAAACTCTTGAGACTCGCAAAATCCCTGGGGGAAATGGCATCCTCATGGTACTCTCGTGAAACGGGCAGCTCTCCCTGGATGTTGTCTCTGGAGAAGAGATGTAGACAAACCACCTTCTGTTACCAGCTGGTTAAAATCTTTGGTAGTTTCCCAATCACAGAAGGCAGCCACAGGATACCAAAATTTTGGTATGCTGTGGCGCCCTTCTGTGATTGGGAAACTTCCAAAGATTTTAACCTGCTGGTGCCAAAGGGTGGTTTGTCCACATCTCCAGATGCAACATCCAGGGAGAGCTGCCTGTTTCACGGGAGTACCATGAGGATGCCAGTTCCTAAAACATTTCTCAAACAGCTTTGGGTAAGAAATCAAACATTTAACTTTACCCGGATAATCCTAAATTCATCCAGATTTCAGACTTTACCCATAACAAAAATCAATCAATCAGGGCTCAAAATTTCCACTTGCCCCGGACTGGTTAACATTTAAGCAGGGTGAGTGGAAAATTGGCCTTTTAAATACACTGCAATTTCAGTTAGGCGTCTGACACTTTAAATTTAATCATACAGTCTAAACAGATACAGTGCAAAGTTGTGTGTAAAGGGGTATTGAATTGGGCATGGGGGGGTCTCCAGCAACATGACCCACTACATCTACTGTATAGGGATCATTAGCCTTTATGGGTTCAGTGATGTAGTGACCATGAAACTGAATGGATTTTCTCAGATGAGTGAATTCTGTGATGATAAATGCGAAAACAGATTCTCGTTCGTGTTGTTTTTAACCATCTGTTCGGTTTTTAACAACGACACATCTCCTCCTTCCTGTCCATGTGTTCCACAGGTTTTGTCCCTGTCTGCTCCTTGGGATTATCTCAGATTGGTCGCATGAATTTGGGGAGAGACGCCAGCACCTTCAAGTACTACACCATGTGCGGATTGCAGGAAGGTTTCCAACCCTTTGCTGTCAATATGAACAGAGACGTTGCCATGTGGTTCAGTAAACGCCTACCCACCTTTGTCAATGTGCCAAAAGATCATCCTCATATTGAGGTAACAATGTGTCCTTTCATGCGTCAATACCACCCGTCAGTGGAAGAACGTACCCAACTGTGATGCTGTTGCACAGATTGAACGTGTTTTTTCCTTTTGTCAGAGATTACATTACTTTATCAAAATGTTCTATAACATATAGATCGAGTTCTTCCATTTATCTGGACCTATCACTAATGTCACATATTATGACGTTAAAACCCTCTTTACAATGTAAGATTAATAAGAGCAACTTAAGTCTTGCTAGGGAATGCCATATGTTGCTGGTTAACCCTTTTTAATAGTCTCCGTTTTAGCTATGGTATCTGCTTGAGCGTCCTGGTAATAATGGCAAAAAACTGTTTGCGTATAAGAGCACACACGTCCCATGGCAAAACTGAAGACGTGCAAGAGCTAAATGTGTCCTTACCCATAGGCTAGGGTCAGACGAATGCATTTTTCGCGTCTACCGTCAAAAAGTGCGTTGATGCGTCCGAACGCATTTTTTCACGGAAGACGCGATAGCGGTCATACGATGCGCAATTTCGGCCATATTTTTTGACAGAGCTATAAAAAAAGAAAGAAATCTGAGTAACCAAAGTTTGCGTCTCTGGACGTTATGTAGGCCGGACAGGGTGCAGCGTCTGACGTCTCCTAATCACGCACACACGCCGCTATGTCGACGCAGCGCACTCTGTGCGTCAGTACTAGCAGTTCCACGTTATCGAAAAAATGCATTCATTTGCCGCTTGCGATGTGCGGCCGAACTTTCGTGCAGCCGTACTTCGTATATTGGCCATCATTGGACGTCATTTGCTGCTACTACGGCCATAATAAAGTGCGGCTCAACGCACGTTCGCACTGCGTTCGTCTGACCCCAGCCTTAACGGGACACTCTACTCATCCGCAACACTAGATTGGTTCAAAGTGGTGAGTGTCCCGCCCCCCCCCCCCTTCTCCCCTCCCAACTCCACTAATCTGGTAAAATCGTGGGGTGAATGGAACGAATTTCTTCCACCCCACTCAACGTCACCAGCAGGTATTTTGAATTTTCCTGCTGCCGGTCACTAGTGATGTCACACACAGAGAGCAGCCAATGTCTCCTTCTCTTCTGAGACCAATCGCTGTATGGAGCATATTCAGAGGCTGCCGATGGATCGGATCGGATCTGTACATGCACACAGTGTATAGTGCCCACTAGAATGCAAAAAGTGAGAAATTGCAAACATCATTTGCATGTCTTGCCCAGAGTTTCTTGCTGCATATGGGGAATGTAGCACATGAGCTCTGTGAAGCAATTCTCTAAATTGCATTATTATTTGCAGTGTGGAGGCTTTTAATCTCACTTTTGGCCCTCCACCACAATTTAAATGAGTGTATTATAATCTACCCACTGGGGTAAATTTCTACAAAATTTGTTTCCAGCAGCAGATAATTGTATTATGCTTGACAGAAGGACCGAGTTGGAGAAGTAGCCATTGTACACGTTGCCTACTGTGATTTAGATGCATCTCTAAAACCACAATCATTTTAATGTGCTGTAGGTGACAAGAAAAGATGGAACAATGGAAAGCCCTCCGTGTCTGAAGGTCACACACAAAACATTCGGCACCCAGAACAGCAACGAGGATATGATATACTGCAGGCTTAGTATGCCCGTTGAGTTCCACTCTGCTTTCACCAATGAAGAGAACTTCCAGAAAAGGTAGAGGACCGTTTTAGCCTTTGCATGTCCTATGTTAAAGCATTGTATTTAGTTGTTCTTCTGCTGAAACACGATTTTAATTTGGCTTTGTTCAAAACCAAGCACATATTGACTAGACATGTGCAGGCCAAACATAATTGGTTCGTTTTGGTTTTGTTTCGGCTTGGAGGAAAAAAATTTGTCCGGACCGAACATTCGTTGTAAGTTTGTCAATTAGTTTAGTCCTAAATTTCATTTAGTTTCGTATCGATTTGGGTTTCAGAACCACAAGCCAATGGACAGCAAAATACGGTGCGATTCTGCAGCAAACTGCCCTCAAACTGCTGTAACTCCATTTGGCCAGTAGACGGCGACATGTGCCTCCCAAATAGGTTATCACTAGTAAGAAATACACTGGGAATATTCCCAAATATGTCTTACTGTACAATTAATTTAAAAACTATTTTTCAAAAAAATTCCTGGCAATGTTTTTTTGGAAATTGGTAGTGAAGGGGTTAAGTTAAAAGAACATGTTAATCTATTGACTAAGGGATATTGTGAGTAGGCCATGTTTTATTTCTGATTTCTCTTGAAGTATGTTTTCTGTTTTAGGGATCCAGACATTTTTAATGACAATTCTCTTTTTTGTAGAAACCAACTCCCAGATGCATCCTCACACATCACTACAGTGAGTATAACCACAGCCTGTGATAGAGTCCGCTGCTTTACCTTATGGAGTGATTACTCTTTAAACTGCTTTGTATGTGGACTTAAACCTTAACACTCACTCATACCACATTCATAATACCGTGGCAATAGAACTCAAATAATCACAGCTTGAGGTGCGAAGTAAGAATTCTATCGAAGGACTACAAAGAGAGAGACAAAGAATAGATAGCAAGTAGATTAGATATCCTACTGCGGCACTTTTCAGCCAATCCTTTGCAATACAGATAAAGGAGGCATGGATCCTTATACAGCGAGACATACAAGGCACTTATGAATATATAATAATCATAGAATTCCCTTAAATGAGGTAAAATCTAGGGATGTGCATGGCTGAAAAGTTTGTTTAGTTTAGCTTCGTGACGTTTTTAAATAATTTCGTTTTCGGAATGTCGTAACTAATTTTGTTTCGTATTTCGTTTATTTTTGGATCGATTTTTAAATTTTCGAATCGATTTGAAATTTCGAATCGATTCGAATTTCATATATCAATGCAATAGTTGATATCAATTCGAATTTTGGATCACTAAATAAAACCCCAATTAATCAAATTTTGCTGTTAAAAGAAAAGCTACGGTTACATTTTAAGCTGTGTCACAGATTTAGTATTTGAGTCAAATTAAACTGTGAAACAAAATTAATTTGTTTCTTAAAGTCCTTTGCTGACTATTACTTGTATTGTAAGTTAATATCAATTCGATAGTTGACATCAATTTGATAGTTCATTTCAAATTCGATAGTTGATATCAATTTGATAATTTCAAATTCGATAGTTGATATCAATTTGATAATTTCAAATTCGATAGTTGATATCAATTTGATAATTTCAAATTCGATAGTTGATATCAATTCGATCATTTCAAATTCGATAGTTGATATGTATTTGATAGTTCATTTCAAATTTGATAGTTGATATCAATTTGATAGTTCATTTCAAATTCGATAGTTGATATCAATTTGATAGTTCATTTCAAATTCGATGGTTGGTATGTATGAGATAGTTCATTTCAAATTCGATAGTTTATATCAATTATTAATTTTTCTTTTATGATGATACAGTATAAAACAAAATAAATTTGTTATTTACAGTTTCGTTTTAAAATCGTATCGATTCATTATTCGGAAGTACTTCCGAAATACGAATTATCAAATTTCGTTACAAATCCTGAATTTTTCCGAAACTAATGCACATCTCTAGTAAAATCCAGTAAGTTAAACTTATCTAGCCAATAGTTTCAGGCATATATCTTTGAGGTGTCGGGCAAACTGTAACTTCATGGAGCAATAAACAGATTGTCACATTGTTGTATTAAGAAATAAATGAAATGAAAGTGTATAAGGGAAATGATTCTGTGCTATGCACTCACATGGTGCGGAGCTCAAAAGACTGGCTCTGGTTGTACATACATCTGGTCAGCTATGGGATGACACAGCCCCTTCTGCAGAATATTCACTATGGTCTTTTGGTTTGGCGAAAGGGAGATGGTGCTCCCACAGACCTCAAAGATACAAAAAGGAGGCGGAGGCGGCGCTCCCGTAGCATAACTCGTGAGCAGTTAATAAGCAGAAAAAAACTCCCCAATGGTGAAGCCTCCTATGTTTTAGGCTCTATGTTTTCAGCATGTAATACTTTTCAGCCATTTCTTTGAGGTGTGTATATGCTTTGCATTTTTAACTTCGCCAAGCCTACTTTAAATTCCTGCCATGTTTTGCGTACACGTCCAACACCGATAAGGAAGGAAGGCAACCCTTTCAACCTGGATCTTTGTAAAACGTGTTGGACAAACCAATCGTGTTCGTGGAAACAAACCTGTGCAAAACACCAACGTGTAAAGAAGTATATCTATGTGCGTATTGATATGGTTCCCATTCGTTATGTATATGTGTACATGATCAAATGGCTAATCAAAGCAATCAATTTTGTTTCTTTAACATTTGCTTCTCTTCAACCTGTCCTTCTTTTCAGTCTTATTACTATTCTGTGAGGGTGTTTGCCGGTCAAGACCCTTCCTCTGTGTGGGTTGGATGGGTGACCCCTGATTATCACGTCTACAGCAGAAAGTTTGACCTGAGCAAGAACTGCACTGTGACTGTCACTTTAGGGGATGAGCGCGGCCGCGTTCACGAGAGGTAAAACCCTATCACGTTTTCTTTTGGCCATACCAGGCCTACGTTGTTGTTTTACACCTGTGCATTCTAATTCTTAAATAAAGGACCCTATTCCAACCTAGCCAGTAATTGGGAGCAACGGAAACAAAATATTGCAGTAAATTGTTAAGTCTTAGTGGTGGCCTATTGCCGGCTTATATACGTACCAGCTGGTTACTCTTGTAAAGGGACACTTTACATACCACCTACATACTTGCTTGTGCATTACAAAAAAAAACACCTTATAAAACACATGCTGCTGTTTTTTTTAACTTTGTTTGAATTGAAGTAAAAAATTAGTCTTTATCTCCGGTTTCCATTTTGGGGATTTTTACAATGCTGCAACATTTACCAAAATCATGTGATAAGTCCACTTTACAGCTGTGGTATAAGATAAAGCAGCAGTGAAGATGCAATGGGGCGGAGGAGGGAATATTTTGATTAAGCTGCAGAGGATCTATTGTAGAAAGAGGGAAGTAGTTATGCCGTTGTAAAGAGCACTGGTGAGACCTCACTTGGAGTATTGTGTGCAGCACTGGTATCTCCAGAAGGATATAGATACCTTAGAGAGAGTTCACAGAAGGGCTACTAAGAAGGTGTACGGCTTGAAGGAGAAAAGTTACCAGGAAAGGGTTAATGATCTTAACATGTATAGCTTGGAAAAAAGACGAGACAGAGGAGATATGATAGAAACATTTAAATACGTAAAGGGAATCAACCAGGTAGAGGAAGGGAGTATATTTAAACGGAAACAAAGTAGCAAAACAAGAGGACATAGTCTTAGATTAGAGGGGCAAAGGTTTAAAAGTAACATCAGGAAGCATTATTTTACTGAGAGGGTGGTGGATACATGGAACAGTCTTCCAGTTGAAGTGGTAGAGGCCAAAACAGTGATTGAATTTAAGTGGGCATGGGATAGGCATAAGGCTATCCTAAATATGAGAAATCCAGGAAAAGGATCCATAGAATTGGACGACTGGATGAGCCGAAAGGTTCTTATCTGCCGACATATTCTATGTTTCTATTGTGTTGTCTAAGCTACCTGAGATGAGAGATGGCAGCGGAGTGAGATCTGATTGTGTGAATTCAACACTTTAATTTACTCCATTGTGATGTCCTTTACATACAGTACATCCCACCCACAACACATTCCTTTTTAGTTGGATTTTTGGAGACCTGGCACTGGTCCATTACATGCCCAGCGCAACACTGTGAGGAGCAAGTGCTCGAAAGTTACATTTTACAACACAAAATATCACACAATGGATGCACCCAGTGACACATATAGAGGAAAATATCACACAATGGATGCACCCAGCGACACATATAGAGGAAAATATCACACAATGGATGCACCCAGTGACACATATAGAGGAAAATATCACACAATGGATGCACCCAGCGACACATATAGAGGAAAATATCACACAATGGATGCACCCAGTGACATATATAGAGGGAAATATTTTCTTAACTAAACATACAAGAGAAAAACAAAACACATGTAAAATATCAGCAACATCAAATAAACACAAGAAGGACATTGCATTTTTATTTTGGTGGTACTGGCCCTTTACATGTTCATGTTTGTAGAACAAGCGACCAACCGAGCATGTAGGTCAGAGCAGCTCCTGTCATTTGGAGTGGAATTCTTTTGATCTTGTTGTGTTTTTGCTTCTTTCAGCGTAAAACGTAGCAATTGCTACATGGTGTGGGGAGGTGACCTCTCTCCCGGCTCACAGAGATCCAGTCGCAACAACGTAGATATTGAAATCGGGTGTCTTGTTGACCTGGCGACTGGACTGTTATCTTTCACTACCAATGGAAAAGATCTCGGGATCTGCTACCAGGTATTTATCGCCAGTCCTTTTAATTTGTGACCAGCAGCATCTGATGTGTTTACGTGATAGACCTTCAGAAAAGCAATAGACATTTTTATTCTGCGCTTAATCAAGCCATCTTGATTGGATACGGTCTGTTAGCCACCCATCGACGTTTCAGTACTGCATCAAGCTACTTGTCTGCAGGTTGATATGTCCCTCATCCATAGATGTCTTTGTATCGTTGTATCTCTCACTAGCTTTTCCAGCAGGGGATATTCTATTGAAAAATAGTTCCCTTTCTTTGTCTTTAAATAACTGGGCAGGAGCTGCTTACAGCCTGAGCCTCTACCCAATTTTTTCCTTTTTTTTTTTTTCTCTTTCTGGGTGATTTTACTCCCCTTTTCTCACTTTGTCCCGTCTTCGGCTCAGGGACACCCAAACCGAGAAGTCTTTCTGTTCAATTAGTGCTCCTAAGCAACTTCCGTAGCGTAGGAATCGCTACGTGCCACCATCACTGGTGACCAGCAGGCGGGAAATTCTAAAATCCCTGCTGCTGGTGACGCTGGGTGGGGTCCACTTCAACAAGCGTTTTCACCAGATTGGGGGGGGGAAGGAGGGGTACTCCTCACATCTTCCTGACCACTTTAAAACTGTAAAGATAAAGCGGTCAGGATAAGTAGAGCTTCCCTTTAATGTCAAAACAAAAAATGAACTCCATGGAACAGTCTCTCTCTCTCTCTCTTTCTCTTTGTCCTTCTTTCTCTCTCTCTCTCTCTTCCTCTCTCTTCCGCTCTTTCTCTTTCTTCCTCTTTCTTTTTTCTATTTCCCTCTTTCTCTCTCTTTCTTCCTTTCTCTTTCTTTCTTTCTTTTTTCTCTTTCCCTCTTTCTTTCTTTCTTTCTTTCTCTTTCCCTCTTTCTTTCTCTTTCGCTCTCTTTCCCTCTTTTTCTCTTTCCCTCTTTCTCTCTCTCGCTTTCTCTTTCTCTTTCTCCTTTTTCTTTCTTTCTTTCTCCTTTCTCTCTCTTTCTTTCTTTCCATCTTTCTCTCTCTCTTTCTCCTTTCTCTTTCTCTTTCCCTCTTTCTCTCTCCTTTCTCTTTCTCTTTCCCTCTTTCTCTATCTCTTTCTCCTTTCTTTCTTTTTTTATTTTTCTTTCTCTTTCTTTCTCTTTTTCTCTTTCTTTCCCTTTCTCCTTTCTTTCTTTCTTTCTTTCTTTCTTTCTTTCTTTCTCTTTCCCTTTCTCTCTTTCCCTCTTTCTCTCTTTCCCTCTTTCTTTCTCTTTGTTTCTCTCTTTCTCTTTCTCTCTTTCTCTTTCTTTCGCTTTCCTTCCTTCTTTCTTTCTCTTTCCCTCTTTCTTTCTTTCTCTTTCCCTCTTTCTCTTTCTCTTTCTCTCTTTCCCTCTTTCTCTTTCGCTTTCTTTCTCTTTCCCTCTTTTTCTCTTTCTCTCTTTCTCTTTCTCTCTTTCTCCTTTCGCTTTCTTTCTCCTTTCTCTTTCTCTTTCCCTCTTTCTCTCTTTCGCCTTTCTTTCTTTCTCCTTTCTCTTTCCCTCTTTCTTTCTTTCTCCTTCTCTTTATCTTTCTTTCTCTTTCCCTCTTTCTCTCTTTTTCTTTCTCTTTCCCTCTTTCTCTCTATCTCTCTTTCGCTTTCCCTCTTTCGCTTTCCCTCTTTCTCTTTCCCTCTTTCTCCTTTCTTTCTTTCTCTCTCTCTTTCCCTCTTTCTCTCTTTCCCTCTTTCTCTCTTTCTCTTTGTTTATCTTTCTCTCTCTTTCTCTTTGTTTCTTTCTTTCTCTTTCCTTCTTTCTTTCTCTTTCCCTCTTTCTCTTTCTTTCTCCTTTCTCTTTCTTTCTCCTTTCTCTTTCTTTCTCCTCTTTCTTTCTCCTTTCTCTTTCTTTCTTTCTCTTTCTCTTTCCCTCTTTCCCTCTTTTTCTCTTTCTCTTTCCCTCTTTCCCTCTTTTTCTCTTTCTCTTTCCCTCTTTCTCTTTTTTTCTCCTTTCTCTTTTTCTTTCTTTCCCTCTTTCTCTTTTCTCTTTCTCCTTTCTCTTTCTTTCTCCTTTCTTTTTCTTTCTCTCTCTTTCTCTCTTTCTCTCTCTTTCTCTTTCGCTGTCTCTTTCGCTGTCTCTTTCGCTGTCTCTTTCGCTGTCTCTTTCGCTGTCTCTTTCGCTGTCTCTTTCGCTGTCTCTTTCGCTGTCTCTTTCGCTGTCTCTTTCGCTGTCTCTCTTTTTCTCGCTCTTTTTCTCTTTCTTTCCATCTTTCTTTCTTTCTTTCTTTCTCTTTCTCGCTTTCTCTTTCGCTGTCTCTCTTTCGCTGTCTCTCTTTCGCTGTCTCTCTTTCGCTGTCTCTCTTTCGCTGTCTCTTTCGCTGTCTCTCTTTTTCTCTTTCCCCCTTTTTCTCTTTCCCTCTTTCTCTTTCTTTCTCGTCTTCTTTCTCTTTCTCTCTTTCTCTCTTTCCCTCTCTCTCTCTTTCCCTCTCTCTCTCTTTCCCTCTCTCTCTCTTTCCCTCTCTCTCTCTTTCCCTCTCTCTCTCTTTCCCTCTCTCTCTTTCTCTCTCTTTCTCTCTCTCTCTCTCTCTCTCTCTCCCTCTCTCCAAAACCCAGTACAAAAAAAAATATGAGATTGAAAATGATCCGGCCCTCCCTAAAATATATAGTATACAAAAAAGATGGGCTACGCCATGAACATCACAGCAGGGGAACCTTTATAACAGCCCAATGGGGCCAAAACAAATAAATAAAATAGCAACGGTTCGGTTCTAGGCCTTAATCATGCATCGTTGTAGCCATGCTTTCTTCCTAAATTATATACAGGGTTACTCAAAACAGAGCACCGAAATTGCACTGAACAGTGAATTTCTCCATACGGTGTAATTTCGTGGCCATTCAGCTATTCAAAAGCTGGCAGCTCACCAAATATTAGCGAACTGCCAGCGAAATATGATGCCCGTTCGGCAGCAGTGAAATCCCCAATAGAGAAGCAATGCTTCGTCTATTCACAGACACCGAACAGCAGTGAAAAGCTGCCTGAAATGTCCTGCTGTTCAGTGGTTTCATTCGGCAGGTTTATTCAGGCAAATCCCATAGGCTTCAATGTTAAAAATATTCCCTGTTTTTACTAAATATTTATTCAACCGTTTATTCTTTTCATCTGCAGAAAAAGTCTTTCTTTATTTTTTAGACATTTTTCACGATTTTTTTCGGCGACACTTTTTTCCGTGGCGTATTTTTCTTTGGGTTTTTTGTTTCTGTAACAGACCTCTTTATCATTATGCATAGGACCTTGTATATTATTTCCAGGCATCTTCATGCGGTATTGTTTTTTTTTTTAAAATTATTATTTTTTTAATTATTTTTTATTTTTTACCCTTGTTCGGCAACTTGTCGGCCTTTTCCGTCGGATTGTCCGGCGGGTCGTTTGCTTTTTTCAGATCGATTCAACGTTTTTTTCGATTGATTCGGTGGTTTTGTGACAGTGTTTCGGATCGATTTGTTGGTTTTGCAACGATTTTCCGATTTGCTCAGCAAGTTGATGCACCGCACTTTGGGGACCCTGTGGTGAATGCTGAATTCAACTCGCCAAAGTATATATAGGTGATATTTCGGTGCTGTCTGAATAACCCTGATAGTAGCCATTTAAAAAAAAAATGCTATTAATATCCCTAAGCTTAACTTCTTATTTTGGAATATCCTTCAGATGTTCTGCCGGTGCATTACACAAACTGTATGAGCGCTGCTGCTCTTCATGCAAGAATTATTTACCCAACCTTAAACACAAACCTATTACAGAAATAATTAACAAAGTGCAGCGATGTTTGGCCACAAACTGTATCACGTGGCGTGTGTCAAGCCTGGATAAGGCAGGACAACCTGTTGTGTTTGAATTATTAGATTTCCATTTGCATTGATTTTTAATTTGTACTTGATGTGGTTTTTGTTTTTTTTCCCGTTTCTCGTTTTGCTAGGTTGAACCGAACACCAAGCTGTTCCCAGCGGTCTTCCTGCAGCCGACCAGCACAAATCTATTTCAGTTTGAGCTTGGGAAATTAAAGGTAATTTAAATTCTGAATGTTCTGCGTGAAGGAGCGTTACTCTCTAGCAAAGGGGGTTATAGAAACATAGAAACATAGAAAAATGTCGGCAGATAAGAACCTTTCGGCCCATCTAGTCTGCCCAATTACCTGGATACTTAACCTGGATTTATCTTTTGTTTAGGATAGCCTTATGCCTATCCCATGCTTGCTTAAATTCAATTACTGTTTTGGCCTCTACCACTTCAACTGGAAGACTGTTCCATGTATCCACCACCCTCTCAGTAAAATAATACTTCCTGATGTTACTTTTAAACCTTTGCCCCTCTAATCTAAGACTATGTCCTCTTGTTTTGCTACTTTGTTTCCTTTTAAATATACTCCCTTCCTCTACCTTGTGGATTCCCTTTACATATTTAAATGTTTCTATCATATCTCCTCTGTCTCGTCTTTTTTGAGTTATTGATGGTTATTGAGGAGAAGAGTGCAATGATAGTTTATCATGGTTGTCGTGGTATAAACCATATTCGTTGAATAGATAAAATGAACCTTTTGCATCATAGCAATAACCTCACATATTTATATTCGAATGCGTTTATTCTGTTGTTGTGAACAATTCTTTTTAAAAGGTAAACCAGCCGATAGCATGAGACGTCGAGTAGTGAGTGACGACACAAACACGCAGTGATGGGTATAATGAATTTACTTTAACCGGGCGGTTTTACACAAGTCCGTCCTTTAGTGACCGCTGCTGTTTTTACGTTACTGCGCGGTTTGTGTTTAGGTCAACTTTTCCTCTTACTCGTTTATGCAACCCACACATATTATATACCGTTTTTGCCACCATTAAATGGACTTTCTAAAAATACCATTCTTTCCATCATAACCTATAATTTACTATAAAACAAAATATGAAATATGATGAAAAAATGGTAAAAACACACTTTTTCGTAATTTAATCCCCAAAATCTACAACCGGCAAAAAAGACCCCGGCTAAATAGTTTCAGAATTTTGTCCCGAGAATAGAAATACCCAATTTTTTACATGTTTTTGCTTTTTAACCCCTTCACTGCTGAGCCAGTTCACCTATGTGCACTGAGCTCATTCTGACCATTTTATGCTCATTATTTTTAGATGACAGCCTAGGTCCTATTTAAGTAAAAAAAAAACAGACAATTTTTTTTATTTTTTTAAAAAAAAGAAATTTTTATTTGTTTTAATTATTTTTTTTTTTTTAGCATTTCTTTTACACCAAAGCTAGTCATGTTTGGTATCATTGGAAAGGCCATGATCAAGCCTTTCCACTGATGCCAACATGCCCCTCTAGCTACCACGGATCGGGAGATAGGGAGATCCTTTGGATCCTCTTATCTCCCCTTGGCAGCTAGGGGGTTAACTGGCCCACTGACATCCTCCCACATATGGTGGGGATGTCAGTGGGTGGGGGGTGACCTGGAGGCTTGGCTGACATCCAAGATGTCAGCTGCCTCCAGGTTTAAATCGGGATTCAGCGCTGAGTCGCCATCGGCAGCGAAATGGTTAATGCGGTGTAAAAAGCCTCTTTCTAGGTGCCGTGGTTGGAGAGATGACTCCAAAGGAGCCCCCTCTCCACGCAGCATGGTGACATCATCGTCCCCGCCAGCCCCTCTAAAACAGAGGGGCAGAACTCAGTTGGAGCCAGCGAGGGAGGTGAGTATTTGTGGGAGGGAGGTTAAGAGCCCGCTGACGTACTATGTACATCCTCGGGTCTAACGGAGACCCGTGGGCAGGACGTACATGGTACGTCAGTGGTCGGGAAGGGGTTAAAATAAAAGGTTAAACAGAAAGATAAACCATTAAAACATTCTTAAACGAAACCCTGGACACTGCAATAATACAAAGACTCAGCAAAGGTAATTGATATACAAAGGAATCAACAAGGGCCACAGTCATTTACCCATCCAGAACTGCACAGCACATGTGGACACTCTCTGGTCCAAGCCAAATCACAAAAAGTGGTGATCCCTTCCTGGAACTTCTGGTTGAATGAAGAGAAGGATGGACTAAAGTCTTGTCTCCACCCACCATAGTGTCATGCCTCCCACCATAGTGTCATGCCTCCCACCAACAATATTTATACACCTTTATTCCCAGTGGGAGTCCCCATATGAGGTAACCACTCTACAGTAGGCTGGCTTAATGATGTCACAGCTAGCCACACAGGGCAAAAAGCCTCACACTGCCCCTAGTGTTCCCTCTTTGGTGTAACAGTTAATAATAAGTAAATATGATGATTTGTGACACCATTCATTCATGATCACTACATCTGTCTTCATTGCAAAAGAGAAGAGGGCTGGTAAATGTCACCCTGGAGGGCAATTACTAGCAAACAACCCTAAAAATAACATTAAAGCACATCTCACACCTTTCACATGCAGGTCCCTGCTTATTTTCTGGAACCCCAGGGCCATATGCAAGAAGTGAATGTCACATGCGGGATATGATTGAGGTCAGATAGCTTAATTCCTCCTCTTCTGAAAGCACACAAAGTCCTTTTATATTTTTCTTCACTTTATTCAGAAAGTAACAGCAAATAGAAGGTGCCTTGTGGATAGTGAGAAAAATTTTGGCGAACTGCCAGCAAGTACAGTAAAATCCCCCATAAAGAAACAATGCTTTGTCTATTTAGAGACACTGAACAGCAGAGAAAAGCTGCCGAAATGCCCTGCTATTCGGTGGTCTCATTCGGCAGGTTTATTCAGGCGAATCCCATAGGCTTCAATTTTAAAAATATTCCAATTTTAATGCAATAGCTAAAAAAAGTTTATTCTTTTAATCTGCAGCAAAAAGTCTCTTTATTGACTTTTTTTTTTTTTTAAGTATCTCTTAGGCATTTTTCTGGATTTTTTTCAACAATTTAATTTTTTCCTTTTTTTAAGCTTTTTTTTTTTCTTTTTTCTGTAACAGACCTTTTTATTATCATTCATTGGATCTTATATGTTAATTCCAGATATTTTTGTTCAGTTGTTTTTTGCAAACAGCGTTTCAATTTTGACACTTTGTATGGTTTGTATAGTTTGGTGTTTTTTTTTTTTACCCCGTTCGTCAGCTTGTTGGCTGGTCTGCGCTGTGATTGGCAGTTCGTCTGCTTGTTCTTTGCGGCCGGGGACCCTGCGGTGAATATTGAATTCAAGGCAGGGTGGGGAACTTTGATTCCTCAAAGTGCGGGGAACGAGAGCACCGAAATGTCGGCGACATTTCGGTGCCCTCTGAATAACCCCTATTGTGTACTCCTGTGAAACATTCATGTTAATGTCAGCCAGTTTTATTCATACCTTTCATTGTTATATTTTTGGGAATGATTAAACTCTGAATGTGAGTAGAGACTAAGGTGTATTCAAAAAGCAACCAAATTTAACGTAATTTCTGCGCTTTGTATTTCAGCCCATTTAGGTGATTCCATTTCGTTGTTAATTCAGTAAACTCACTATTTATCAAATAGTCACCATATTTTGCTGAAATTCAAGTCGCCGAAGCAGTTATAGGAGGTCAGCGAAAACGCCCAGAATTGCGCCGATATGCATCGAATTGGCAATGGCGAATTCCTCAAAACTGGAGAAAAAAAAAGGAAAGTCTCCTATTCTCTTAAATAGGATCTTAAATCAATAAAATTGTGCCTAAATAAATAATAAAAAAATCCTTCTTTAAAAAAATGTCTGTTACAAAATAAAAATAAACAAAAATGTATTTTAAAAAATACAAAAAAGGTTTTTTAAAAACTAAAAAAATAGGGTTTTTGCAAAACATATAAATAATGGTTTTTAAAAAAAAAATAAAAAAAAAAAATAAAGCTTTTCAATTTATTACATTGAAACCTATGGGTATCGAATTGGAACACTGAAAATCGGGCAATTTGGCGTTCTGTAAATAGACGAATTGATAGTTTTCAATGGGACCATTTCGGTGCTGGCAAATTGCACCGTATTTCGCTGTTGATTCGCCTGTATTTGGCGAATTGACAGCTTTGTGAACAGATGAATTGGCCTGAAATTGCACCGATCGGTGGCAGATTTGGAGGTTAGTGAATAACCCCATAAACATATGTGACACTTTATTCCAACACCTTGATATTTCTGAGAGATAGCTATATATATATATATTTATCATTCTTCATAGATGCTGATTCTTGCTCCGTCCATTCAGATTTTCATTAATGTTTTTCTGTTTGGCCTCTTGGATTTCAGAATACAATGCCTCTCTCTGCTGCAATATTTAAAAGCGAAGAGAAGAACCCTGTGCCACAGTGTCCCCCACGCCTGGATGTGCAGTCCATTACTCCCGTTCTGTGGAGCCGCATGCCAAACTATTTCTTGAAGGTGGACACGGAGCGTGTGAGTGAGCGTCATGGCTGGGTGGTGCAGTGTCTGGAGCCACTGCAGATGATGGCACTACATATACCGGAGGAAAACAGGTAATTCTCTGATTAATGTATCGATGTATCTTTGTGTTACCTTTTAGTGCTAAAATACACAGGGTGTCCATAAAGTCTCTTTGCAATTTCAATAATTTATTCCAAAGGTAAATGAAAAGACAGATAAGTGAAAATTATTACAAAATGAGACGTATATATTTAAGGTTTTATTTAATACACCTCTATATGGGCTCCATTAGTTGCAGGAAGCACATCAAGACGGTACTGGATTTCTTGCCATGTTGGCTGTAGCATCTCCTCATCAATGGTGGCAATGGCATCCGTGATTTCAGCCGGACATTATAATAATAATTGATAATTATCAATACTTTTTATAATATTTATATTGTATCTTCCCATTTGTTCCACCAGATGTATTGATATCTTGGAGCTCTCTGAGCAGGAAGACCTGATGAAGTTTCATTATCACACCCTGAAGCTGTACTGCGCGGTGTGTGCGTTGGGTAATAATCGGGTAGCCCATGCTTTGTGCAGCCATGTGGATCAGTCCCAGCTCCTCTACACTATTGATAACCAGTACTTACCCGGCTTACTGAGGTCCGGCTTCTACAACCTGCTCATCAGCATCTACCTGGAGTCTGCCAAGGAAGGAAAGCTCATGATGAACAACGAGTTCATTATCCCCATCACTGATGAGACACGGAAAATCAAACTCTACCCTGATGAGTCCAAGAGGCACGGCTTGCCAGGAGTGGGGCGAAGCACCTGCTTAAAATCCGACCTGCATTTTACGGTCCCCCTTTTCATACTGGTTGGCGAGGATCGACAGCAGCATGGACCAGAGATTCCCGTTGAGATCTTAAAGTCCAAAGCCATCGGGATGCTGACCGAAGCCGTGCAGAGCAGTGGGGAACACATCCGAGACCCAGTAGGGGGCAAAGTGGAATTCCAATTTGTCCCAGTGCTTAAACTTATAGCCACTTTGCTGATCATGGGCGTCTTTGAGGATGAGGATGTGCAGCAGATCCTACTGCTCATTGATCCCAACGTATTTGGTGACCACAAAGAAGAGGAAGTAGAAGAGACGTGTGAGAAAGAGGAAGTCGTGCAAGATGAAGAAAAGGCAGTGGAAGCTGGTGAAAAGGCCACAAGAGATGCCAAGGCACCTGCCAAAGGTTTACTGCAGACGCGCCTCCCAGAGTCTGTCAAGCTCCAGGTAAACTTGTCATTAAAATGAATGGTTCTTGCACTTCAGATGTTTGCAATACCAAAAAAAGTAGCTACCATAAATAAGTGAACGTTCATATCACAAACCTGGGGCCGGATTAATATAGGGTCTGTGGGAGCTGGAACTTCAAGTCTATGTCAGCAACTGTCACCAACACAGTGAAATCACGAGAGCTTGGACAATTTCTCAGTAGTGTTGTGTGTATGAGAAGATTGGCATAAAAATACAATAGGAGGTGAGAAGAATGGGGCAGAGGAGCATTAGGAAGTGAGAACAATGGGGCAGGTAAACAAATGAAAGCGTGAATGTACCATAGGAACAATACAAGGTTAGACAAAATGTACAGAGGACCAGTAGGATGTGAGAAGAATTGGCAGAGGTGCAATGGTAGGTGAGAAGAATGGGGCAGAGGAGCAACTAGATGTGAGAAAAATGGAGCAGGTGAACAAATGAAAGGGAGAATGGGTCAGAGGATCAATAGTAGGTGAGAAGAATGGGTCAGAGGAACAGTAGGAGGTGAGAAGAATTGGCAGATAGATAATGCTGAGAAGATTGGGGCAGAGGATCAAAGGAAGGTGAGAAGAATAGGTCAGGAACAGTAGGAGGTGAGAAGAATTGGCAGATGGGTAATGGTGAGAAGAATGGGGCAGAAGAGCAACTAGATGTCAGAACAATGGGGCAGGTGAAAAAATGAATGTGTGAATGGGCCAGAGGAACAATATAAGGTTGGACAAATGTACAGAGGAACAGTAGGATGTGAGAAGACTTGGCAGATGGATAGTGGTAGGTGAGAAGGTGCAGAGGAGCAACTAGATGTGAGAACAATGGGGCAGGTGAACAAATGAAAGGGAGAATGGGTCAGAGGATCAATAGTAGGTGAGCAGAATGGGGCAGAGGAACAGTAGGAGGTGAGAAGAATGGGTGAGAGGAACAGTAGGAGGTGAGAAGAATGGGTCAGAGGAACAGTAGGAGGTGAGAAGAATGGGTGAGAGGACCAGTAGGAGGTGAGAAGAATGGGTCAGAGGAACAGTAGGAGGTGAGAAGAATGGGTCAGAGGAACAGTAGGAGGTGAGAAGAATGGGTCAGAGGAACAGTAGGAGGTGAGAAGAATGGGTCAGAGGAACAGTAGGAGGTGAGAAGAATTGGCAGATGGATAATGGTGAGACGAATGGGTCAGAAGATCAATATTAGATGAGAAGAATGGGTCAGAGGAACAGTAGGCTGTGAGAAGAATGGGTCAGAGGAACAGTAGGCGGTGAGAAGAATGGGTCAGAGGAACAGTAGGAGGTGAGACAAATTGGCAAATGGGTAATGGTGAGAAGAATGGGGCAGAGGGGCAACTGGATATGAAAACAATGGGTAAGGTGAGCTAATGAAAGGGAGAATGGAACAGAGGAATAATAAGTGAGAAGGTCAGTGGTGGGTCAGAATAATGGGCCAGAGAAGCACTGGGAGGGAAACGATTCAGGTGGAAGCAAAGGGGATTGGGTGGTACATGGCATAAGGCCACTAAAATCTTCAGCTCCAGGTCCATTAAGCCCTTAATCTAGCACTCCTAAACCTATAAATCCTGCAGGTATTGTATATATTTTGATGATGATGATTCTGAGTTTGTGAATGGTTTTCAGTGTACTAAGCATGATTCATGGTCTTACAAAGTAAATAAACTGCAATTGCATATCCATATTCCATCATTTTGCGTCTTTTGCAGATGTGTGAGCTCCTGCATTACTTCTGCGACTGTGAACTGAAGCACAGAGTGGAATCGATTGTCTCCTTCTCTGATAATTTTGTATCCAAGCTGCAGTACAATCAGAAGTTCCGATATAATGAGCTGATGCAGGCCATGAACATGTCTGCTGCTCTGACCGCCAAGAAGACCAGAGAGTTCCGCTCCCCTCCACAGGAGCAGGTCAGAACGTCACTGAGGAAAAGTCGTTTTACAGAGTTGATTTTTAATCGATTTCTAACCATGTCTTTCTGATTTTTAACCAACCTCACAATGTCTTTCCCTCACCCCAATAGATTAACATGCTGCTTAACTTCCGACTGCATGACGACTGCCCCTGCCCCGAGGAGATTCGGGATGAGCTCTTCGAGTTTCATGAGGATCTGCTCATGCATTGCGGTAATTACAGTTTAAACGCTGAGGTCAGGTTGTTGGGGGGGCGGGAGGGGTTAATAGCTGAATTGGTGAGTCTACTTTAAAATTGCTGAGCCATATTGTCATTTACCATTGTAACAGATCTCAGTATCCTGACTGGGTCACATCTGTCAATACCGCTTCCTTGCTGGATCCCCATGTTCTCCCCAGCAGACTCTCATGCTTTCCTCCAGTCCTTAGACGAAGCTTAAGGACCGGGACACGTAAAGAGCCTTCCTAGCATCTCCCAGAAATAAGTCAAGGCTGTAGATATGGAGGTTTTCAGGGTCAAAATGAAACTGGTTTTATTGGAGACAGGCACTGATATTTATACAGTCAAACATGGGTTATTTACACATACAAAACCTCCCCTAGCAAATGTTTTGAGGGTTTCTGATGTTACTGCTCCTTCTGCTTCACGGCATTTGGGAAATAATTAGACTAGGACAGATAAACATTTGCTCAACTTTCCCAGACAAGACGGGACAATGACTGCCATGAATGGTAAACAAGATTACAGTCTAAAATGCAACACATTTTGAATTTCCCGGCTGCCGGTCACCAGATCGGTCAGTAGTGACATCAGCATGCAGAGAGTGCGCCAAGGTCACCCTCTCTGAGACCAGTCGCTGTAATGAGTGGTCTCAGAGAGGCAGGTGTATCAGATCTGTGCATGTGCGTGCAGCTCCGATCCATTACTTGTGATTCCTACGCTACATGAGTTGCATAGGTGTGCAAACTGCGTGGAATAGCTTTAGGGACTTCCAGGTTTGGGAGTCCCAGACCTGATGTGGAGGAGCTGCGCGCGATGAAGAAAAAGGTGAGTAAGAATCACATGAAATAAAAATAATGAAATAATTGGGCTGAGGCTGTCAGCAGGATCTGCCCAATTATTTAAGGGAAAAGGGAATTTTTTAACTATAGGATTCCTTTAAGTTAATATTTTCACCCAGAGATTTCCTACATTTCCCTTTTATAGCTGGGTATAGCAGAAATATAACAAAACTAACTGTATTGCCTTTCATGTGTTTGTGGTGAAGGTATTCCATTGGAGGAGGAAGAGGAAGAAGAGGAAGATACATCATGGACAGGTCGGCTCCGATCCTTGGTATATAAAATCAAAGGCCGTCGAAAGACTGAGGAAAATGATCCAGCAGAGGAAGAAGAGAAGTCTCCAAGTAAGTAGCACTGTTGAAGCAGTGGTGTGATAACTGAGGACATGATCTTCACGAAGGGATGTAAGCGTGGATTGCGATGGTCACTTGTAATCGATAATACGATCAATATTAGCGCTTTGCCCTTGCTTCTTGATATCGGGAAAAAATGTGTGGAAATGGATCAGCTGAGTTTGTTGGACAATACAATCGGAAGGCTTGTTGGCTTTTTCTGCCCACAGGGCTGCTATCACGGGGGGGGGGATACAGACTAGGATGAGTTCAGAGGCCCAGTGCTTCCAGGGGGCCCAGCTCTTGACAAACCCTGTGGAGCTTGTCCAAGTGCCATGGATGTAGGAGTCTCTGGTCCACCAGGATAGCAACAATTTTCCTGGTGGGCTACAGCATCTCTAACTGTTACGATCAGTGATGGAGCGATTCCGGTGGTCTGTGCCAGATAGAACTGCAGGCTGAACGCTTTCCTTCCAGGGTGCACTTTGTATCCCCCTTCTTCACCCTCAGGAATTAAGCTCACTCCCTGTGAAATCATGAAAGCAAGAAAGGGGGCAAATTGTTTTATTTTTAATTATTCTACTAAAATGGGCAGCTGGAGGAAGGGGGGGGTTCCAACCTGTGGCTTTCTAAGGAACCAGAGATTTCCAATGCCCAGTCTGCCCATGTAGACCATCGAAGGGGAGATGTTTCAGAAATCAACTCTATATTCCATGCAGGTCTTGTCATTACACCCAAGAGAACAGAGTTGCACTCTCCTCTTGGTCTTGCACTAATAGTCATTCCTTTCCTTCTCCTCCTCTTTCCATCTCATGTTTCTTCTCGCACAGACTTTCTTTCCCTTCCGTCTTGTTTTCATCCCATCTGTTTCTTTCTTTCTTCTCTCTTCCTGTTCTTGTCCGTCTTGCACTTTTCTCTCTGTTTCGAAACAGATACATGCGTGGCTTACCTTGTGTCCCGAACATGACATTAGCGATTAGGACGGAGGGAGGTGTTTACTGTGATTTAAGCCCCTGTACAGCACCTCGCCTGCTGCCTAGTGTTATTGACGACGTGTTGCTGGGTTCGGTAGGTTTAGAAGACACACGACACCCGCTAATCCTTCTCGATCTCCGCTAATATCCAAAAGTAAACTAGAATAAAAATCACAGTAGCTTATTAGAGTGACAGCAAGCTCTCCCAAACCTATCCGTTCACAGATCGGGATCTGCAGTCAGCTAGCGGCACTAATTTTAAAGCTCTGCTCCGGGAATCGGATTTCAATAACGCAAGACATTTCCCGAGAAAAAAAGAGGGACTTGTTTAAGGCAGCGCAGGGGGGATGCTACCAGCTGTTGGTAGCCCTACAGCATCAGCAAAGAGATGACTCGGATGCCTTTTGCTAAGCTTGTACTTTTGGCTGCATACTTCAGATGCTCCCAATTATTTTCTTTGAGGGCCATTAAGTATGAATGTTTTGACCGCAACTCACAGACGGACAGTGACGCCACCCGATCGACATGTGGAAAAACATAAGTCTACACGTCACCTTAGCTTCCTTTTAAGTTGTTTCCTTGCAACACTCCATGTACTTAAAACCTGTGGAGAATTCCATCGTTTTAGGGATTTCCCAGATCATTTCCACGCTTTAGCTTCAAATTCGACTGCACCGCAGAGCAGGGTTTCCAGCACGTTCCAGGCGTGTCTAAGCACTTTTGGTTTGGACACCATATAACATCCCAAGTTCATCCTGTTCACAAATAATTTGTGATATGCCTTTGCGGATAAGAAACCTTGTTGAATAGTTTTCTGGATGGGTTTTAAAGCGCACATGTCATGGCCAAAATGACATTTGCCCATGTGACGGGACACCTCTCACTTTGTATGGGGCGGCGTCTCTTTCGATGATCTATATAATGTAAAAAATTAAGATCTTTCCGGTTTGAAGTTCGATACCTCCTCCTAGAGCCGGCACCATGTTGCTCGGGTGGAACGCAGCGTGCAGAGAGTCATCCTCCAAGATGGTCACCTGCACAGTCAGTGTGCTACGATGGCTGTCACTCACAGCGAGCAGAAGGTGGTCCTGTAGGACATCTCTCTGCTCACAGCCATCCTCCTCGCTGCGGCATGCCCCAGTCACATGGTGGAGGGGGGAAGACTTCAAAACGGAATTTCGCCATTCTTTTAAATTATATCGGTGTCGCATTTTCAGCCCTGTTTCCTGTATGTGAGCTGATCCAGGACGGTTCTTGCCCTGCCATTCCTGTGTTCTAGTCCCAGAGTTTACCATTACTATTGGTTCTCCTCAGGATCACCTGTCTGTCGTGGCACTAACCAACTTCCTTTTTAAGGGTGCTGCTCCCATGGTGCAATGCTCTTGTCAGGTTTCAGCAGCTATGTGGGCAGGGGCGGACTGACAACTAATGGGGCCCCCAGGCAATAGGAGATCATGGGGCACCTTGTGTCACACCCACAGGAGGCCACACCCATAAAAACCACACCCCCTACAACACCCACATGTACATTATTGTGCTCACACATGGATAAATATATTGCCCCCAGCAGCTCACACATGGATAAATATATTGCCCCCAGCAGCTCATACATGGATAAATATATTGCCCCAGCAGCTCACACATGGATATATATATTGCCCCAGCAGCTCAAACATGGATATATATATTGCCCCCAGCAGCTCACACATGGATATATATATTGCCCCCAGCAGCTCACACATGGATATATATATTGCCCCCAGCAGCTCACACATGGATATATATATTGCCCCCAGCAGCTCACACATGGATATATATATTGACCCAGCAGCTCACACATGGATATATATATTGACCCAGCAGCTCACACATGGATATATATATTGACCCAGCAGCTCACACATGGATATATATATTGCCCCAGCTCACACATGGATATATATATTGCTCCCAGCTCACACATGGATATATATTGCACCCGGCTCACCTCTCCTCTGCCAGGCCCCTCCTGCAAAATTTTTCCCGCCGCCACGTGCTTCCTACGAGCGGCCACCGGCTTGAAACTCTGCCGCTCACGTGGGTTCCACCAGCCAGCCGCGGTCTCACGAGATCACGCAGCTGGCTGGTGGAACCCACGTGAGCAGCAGCGTTTCAAGCCGGTGGCTGCTCGTAGGAAGCACGCAGTCAGAGCCGAAGCTAGCTCCTTTTGCACCCGAGGCAAAAACAGAAAATTGTGCCCCCCCCCCACATAATTTAAAAAATCCGAGTCCCTGACCAGTGGCGCAGTGCTAAGCTCCTGGATGCTTCCCCGCGACCAGAAGCAGTGGATCGGACCACCCTTTGCACTGTGGGATGAGAGGCAAGTATGTGATTTTTGGGGGGTTCCAGCTGGTGCTGACTGATTCTGCAGAAGCGGCATCACTTAGCACCAGCGTCTAGCTGTGGGTAACTTTTGTAGCTATGGCGGGATGGTAATTAGCGTTAGGACTTTGTAATCCTAACGCTATTTACTCTTTGCGCTCCCCATGTTAAGTATAGGGAGCGCAAAGTACAGTAATCTCGCGCTGAAAAGCACAATCTCCTGGATTTTTTTAACCTGTTACCGTTGGGATTGTAATATGAGGGTCCTGTGCTAGGATGTGATATGGGCCGCATGCAGTAACCTCATTTAACCTAGTACCAACGCTCACATGTGTGAGTGCTAGCGTTAAGGAGGTCATGGGGCCCTACATATATAGTGCACACACAGTACATGTACAAATACAGTACACACAGAATACATGCATGTATAGCAAAAGAACATTTAGCATAATATACACCCCCCCAGAATAATATACTCAGCACTGAGCCCCCAGACTATTTTCCCCAGTTCACATGGATATTATTGACCCCAGCTCATATGGATATTATTGACCCCAGCTCATATGGGTATATATTGCCCCAGTTCACATGGATATGGCCCAGCTCATGGATAATGCCCCCCAGCTCTCATGGATATTGCCCCAGCTCTCATGGATATTGCCCCCCAGCTCTCACGGATAATGCCCCAGCTCTCACGGATAATGCCCCAGCTCTCACGGATAATGCCCCAGGTCTCATGGATATGCCCCAGGTCTCATGGATATGCCCCAGGTCTCATGGATAATGCCCCCCAGTCTCATGGATAATGCCCCCCCAGGTCTCATGGATAATGCCCCCCAGCTCTCATGGATATGCCCCCCAGGTCTCATGGATAATGCCCCCCCCCCGTCTCATGGATAATGCCCCCAGGTCTCATGGATAATGCCCCCCCAGGTCTCATGGATAATGCCCCCCAGCTCTCATGGATATGCCCCCCAGGTCTCATGGATAATGCCCCCCCCCCGTCTCATGGATAATGCCCCCCCAGTCTCATGGATAATGCCCCCCCAGGTCTCATGGATTATGCCCCAGGTCTCATGGATATGCCCCAGGTCTCATGGATATGCCGCAGGTCTCATGGATAGTGCCCCCAGGTCTCCTGGATATTGCCCCCAGGTCTCCTGGATATTGCCCCCAGGTCTCCTGGATATTGCCCCCAGGTCTCCTGGATTGTGCCCCCAGGTCTCCTGGATTGTGCCCCCAGGTCTCCTGGATTGTGCCCCCAGGTCTCCTGGATTGTGCCACAGGTCTCCTGGATATTGCCCCAGGTCTCCTGGATATTGCCCCAGGTCTCATGGATATTGCCCCCAGGTCTCATGGATATTGCCCCCAGGTCTCATGGATATTGCCCCCAGGTCTCATGGATTGTGCCCCCAGGTCTCCTGGATATTGCCCCCAGGTCTCCTGGATATTGCCCCCAGGTCTCATGGATATTGCCCCAGGTCTCATGGATATTGCCCCCAGGTCTCATGGATATTGCCCCCAGGTCTCATGGATATTGCCCCCAGGTCTCATGGGTATTGCCCCCAGGTCTCATGGATATTGCCCCCAGGTCTCATGGATTGTGCCCCCAGGTCTCATGGATTGTGCCCCCAGGTCTCATGGATTGTGCCCCCAGGTCTCCTGGATATTGCCCCCAGGTCTCCTGGATATTGCCCCCAGGTCTCCTGGATTGTGCCCCCAGGTCTCCTGGATATTGCCCCCAGGTCTCATGGATTGTGCCCCCAGGTCTTCTGGATTGTGCCCCCAGGTCTTCTGGATTGTGCCCCCAGGTCTCCTGGATTGTGCCCCCAGGTCTCCTGGATTGTGCCCCCGGTCTCCTGGATATTGCCCCCAGGTCTCCTGGATATTGCCCCCAGGTCTCCTGGATATTGCCCCCAGGTCTCCTGGATTGTGCCCCCAGGTCTCCTGGATTGTGCCCCCAGGTCTCATGGATTGTGCCCCCAGGTCTCATGGATTGTGCCCCCAGGTCTCATGGATTGTGCCCCCAGGTCTCATGGATTGTGCCCCCAGGTCTCCTGGATATTGCCCCACGTCTCACCTCTCATTGCCGGCGGCCGCTTGCTTCCTGCTTGAACGGCCGCTGACAGGAAGTGCAGCCGCTCGCCTGGGATCGATGAAACAGCCTAGCTGTTAGATCCCAGGCGAACGGCTGCACTTCCTGTCAGCGGCCGTTCAAGCAGGAAGCAAGCGGCCGCCGGCAATCGTTTCGGGCTGGGCGCTTCACAGCTGTGAAGGGGCGCAGCCATGGCTCGAGTCCTGCTGGAAAGCTGCGGGAATGCAGGTTCCCGCAACCTGCGTTCCCGCAGCATTCCCGCAGGACTCAAGCCATGGCTGCGCCCCTTCACAGCTGTGCCTGAGGCACGTGCCTCACTCGCCTCGCCCTTCCTACGGCCCTGCACGCGGTGGCCTGCAAAATTTTGCTGGAGGGACCTGGCAGAGGAGAGGTCCAGCCGAGTGCCCGATGGGTCAGTCCGCCCCTGTACGTGGGTGAGGATATGAGCCCAGGATGCAGTGAAACACTCGAACAGGGATGAGGTAAATAAACAGGGGTTTATTTATAAATGAACAGGTAAACAGGAATGGGGCTGGCTAAGGACACAGAGACCACAAGATACAAACACTGGGGCAAGGCAGGAAAGGGGCTGACTAATAGGTACAGAACACAGGCAAAGAGACAAGGCAGAAATAGAGCTGGATACAGCGGGAACTTACAGGGAACACCAGATGCACAAGACAGGAAAAGGGTTGGACGGGGCAGGAAGTCTATTGCAGGCAGATGGGCAGGACAGGACCTGGAGAAAGTCCACAGTAAGGAATAGGCTGAAGGTCCAGGAAAAGGTAAAGGCTGAGGTTCTTGGAAGCAACAGAGGGCTTTGGAGCAACAGAGGGTCTTGGAGCAACACAGGAGGTCTAAAGAGCGGTATTCAATAGGGGTGATCCGGTAAGCGTAGTCCAGGGCTAAACCGTAGGTCAGGTGGCCAGCGGAAAACAAGCAGAATCCAGGAAACAAAGGCCAAGGTTCTGGTACCCGGATATCATATAGGGAGTCAAGAGAGAAGCTTCTGATTTAGTCACAGGCAGGTAGACTACTGAAACAGCCACATTGCAGAAGCATTGGATCATGGGTAGTGGAGCACAGGGCTAGTAATTGAGAGCACCTGCTGAGCCAGACTGAGGATTGGAGAAGTTAGAATCCAGCAGGGCAGGACATGAAGGGTGCCGCCAGGGTGGATCTCATTGTGAAGCATGATCAGTTTTGCCCTTCCTGCAGCGCCGGTGGAGTGAGACCTGGCAGCTTTTTGATTGAGTCACTCCCAGTGCGTGTTTCTCTGTTATCCTGCTACTAGCACGTTCCTCTGATTTGTTTGTATATTTTGTTCTGCTTTTATTTTGGTTCCTTGTATTCCCTTGCCTGATTGCCCTCTGGCTTATATTTTATTTGGTTCCTCGTTTTCCCTTGCCTGATTGCCCTCGTTTTCCTTGTCTTGTTTTTGTTTTATTTTACCTTTAGCTTTTGCCCTCTGGTTTATATTTTATTTGGTTCCTTGCTTTCCCTTGCCTGATTGTCCCTGTTTTCCCTTGCCTTTGTATTTTGTTTTTGTTTATTTCTGTACCTTGCTTTTACCACTCCTGCTTCTGTGTGGATTTCTCTGTGTACCGACCTTGACTATCCTTATAGACTACATTGTGTATAAAATCCCTGCTGTGCTGATTTCTTCTTGTACAGTTGTCTCCTGCATTTTTGGACTTTTAACCCCAAATATGGGTCCCACCTCGGTTCATGTTGGGTGCCGCCGTGACAATAGGTCATTAAAAACCGTTGAACTGTATCAAGTGAGAGGTGCCCTACAACATGGGCAAAAGTTATTTTGCCCAGGACAGTGGCACTTTAAGGCAAGTACAACTGTTACTGTCGTTGAGTTTAATACCAGTTCTTACCTTGATTAACTAGAATTTTGTTGATAAAGGGAAACCTATTGGGATCATTTTCCAAATGAGGACAGTGGGAAAACTGTCCAATATTCCAACTTGAAGCTGCCAGCAAATCCCTGACTCGTTTTGCCTAAATTTTGCTCTTGTCGAGTCTATGATTTAACACTTTATGAATTAATCCCTATATGTTATCCCTCTGGACAGCAGAAACCAAAGTGGTGAAATGATCAGTCGTTGACTGAGAGAACTAATACCCAGACATGAACAGCAATGCTTAGCGGTATGAATATGAGACCACCCGTTAGAAAATGCTTTTACACAGCATTCCGACAGTCACTCATCTCTCGGGGTGGCATCTCGACTCAGATTTCATTTATGACCCTCTGACAAGAAGACCTGCCAGCCAGTTTCTTTAAGTAATGTTGACACCTAGTGGCAGAACACACGGCTGAGGTGGCCGTACATTAATTATATACCCGTGCACAAGCGAAGGACGATACAGATGACTAGCTGCGATATCACACAAATTAAATCTATATCGAATACTGCCGTTACTCTGCAGAAACAGAAAATATCATGTCACATGTAAGATAAACACAGAGAGGAAACAACTACTACCTGTTCTGCTACATAATCTACATAATATAGTTGTAAATTAGGATTCTGATCCTTGTATCCCTAGTTTAATAAGGCCCACCTCTCTGCTTGGACAAAATCAGCCGGTATGGTCAGTTGTGGCTATTTTTTTTAGCACTAAAGATTTTCTCAAGCTGGAGATCTCAGCACCACAACTAGGGATGCACCGATACCACTTTTTTAAGACCTAGTACGAGTACCGATACTCGCCGATACTTCAAGTGCTCACCGATACCGAGTACAGATACTTTTTTTATGTCATGTGAATGCTTTCCAATAAGAACAGACCTCATATAAAAATGCCCCCAGCTCATGGATACTGCCCCCCAGCTCATGGATACTGCCCCCAGCTCATGGGTACTGCCCCCCCCAGCTCATGGGTACTGCCCCCCCAGCTCATGGATACTGCCCCCCCAGCTCATGGATACTGCCCCCCCAGCTCATGGATACTGCCCCCCCAGCTCATGGATACTGCCCCCCCAGCTCATGGATACTGCCCCCCCAGCTCATGGATACTGCCCCCCAGCTCATGGATACTGCCCCCGCAGCTCATGGATATTGCCCCAGCACATGGATATTGCCCCAGCTCATGGATACTGCCCCCCCAGCTCATGGATACTGCCCCCCAGCTCATGGATACTGCCCCCCAGCTCATGGATATTGCCCCAGCTCATGGATATTGCCCCAGCACATGGATATTGCCCCAGCATATGGATACTGCCCCCCAGCTCATGGATACTGCCCCCCAGCTCATGGGATATGCCCCAGCTCATGGATTTGCCCCAGCTCATGGGATATGCCCCAGCTCATGGATTTGCCCCAGCTCATGGGATATGCCCCAGCTCATGGGATATGCCCCAGCTCATGGATTGCCCCAGCTCATGGGATATGCCCCAGCTCATGGGATATGCCCCAGCTTATGGATTGCCCCAGCTCACGGATATGCCCCAGCTCATGGGATATGCCCCAGCTCATGGATTGCCCCAACTCATGGATTTCCCCCCCAGCTCACCTGGAGCTCTCCGCGATACTTACCTTCCTGGGCGACGCCGGGAAAGTCTTTGCGCATTGCGCTTGTTGGAAGGACCCCAGCCGCGACCACATGGGACCATGTGATCGCGACTCGGGGCCTTCCAATGAGCGCATGCGGGGAAACTTTCCCAGCGTCGCCCAGGAAGGTAAGTATCACGGAGAGCTCCAGGTGCCTGTCCGAATGCTGTATCGGCATTCTGACAGGCCCTGCAGCTGCTCACCGCATTGTTTTATACTTACCTTCCTGGGCGACGCCGGGAAAGCTTCTGCGCATGCGCTCATTGGAAGGACCCCAGCCGCGATCACATGGTCCCACGTGGTCGCGGCTGGGGTCCTTCCAACGAGCGCAACGCGCGAAGACTTTCCCGGCGTCGCCCAGGAAGGTAAGTATCGCGGAGAGCAGCTGCAGGGCCTGTCCGAATGCCGATAGAGCATTCAGACAGCCGCCCCAGCCCCTCGGATGCCGGCTTCCGGTATCGGGAAAAATATCGGGGGGTACTGCACGAGTACCAAGTACTCCTGCAGTACCCGGTATCGGCACCGATACCGATACTAGTATCGGTGCAACCCTAACCACAACTGGTTTACATCTGCTAATGACATAGGATGACATGAGGTAGTAAGTCTGTAAAACGTCTGCTTGAGACATACACCATCTGTGTAGTGGCACCATCAAGCTAAAACCTTGTGAGACCTGCGCGGTAAGCCATGGAGGCTTCTGCTGCGGGGTTTCATGACTGGCAGGATCTCACCTCTCACCAGATCCTGCAGGTCGGTGGCGTGATTTCGGAGGGAGACTGGTTACTTTTTTCCCACAGTCTCACTCTGCTCCTGGTAGCAGAAGCGACGGATCGGGCCACCGTTCTTGTCGCAGGATTAGAGGTGAGTACTTCATTTTTTGGTGGGGGGGGTTCACAGCTGCAACTGAATCGACAGAAGCTCTAAGCTGTAGCAAACCTTTTAGCCACAGCTTTGAGTAATTAGCGTTGGGACTTTGTGATCCTAACGCTTACTACTCTCTAACACTTTATGTATAGGGAGCGTAATGTACAGTAAGCTGGCGCTGAAAAGTGCTAATACCGATTCACAAACGGATTTTTTAACCCATTAGCGATTGGGAAGTAATACAGGTGGGTTGCCGTACCTCTCATTAAGGGATGACATCCTTGGCATTTCAGCTCTGGTCACCCTTTCTGGGTGATGGCGTCTGATTTACATATGGAATAGTCCTCTCTGTAATGGCACCATGGAACTGAAACCTTGTAAGACGTGAGCGGGAAAGTAGAGTAGGCCACTAGTGCTGTTGCTCGTTCTCATCAGGAGCCTCACAAACCTTGTTCACACTCGCATCTAGGTTTCAGATTCCATGTTGTTGTTTTTTTTATCTATAATATGTAAATTTCCTTACGGTCTGCTGTCATACAATGGCCTTTCCACCCTACCTGGACTGCACATCGCAAGCCTGACCAATGAGGACTGTGACCACTAACCTTGGCACTGTTGGTGCTTGGATGCCACCATACAAATGATGAATACAGTGTAAATGTAAGATATTAGTGATGTTGCAATTTGGTCTCGGATTTGACTTCAATCAAGTCTCTGCTTCCTTGCACCCCCCCCCATGCAAGTGCTTTATTTCTATCACCCAATTCTTGCCCCTCCCTTTTCATCCCACCCCATTTGTTCAACTGAATGATCTGCCTCCACGTTGGAGCCAATTGGCACCAAAATATTTACGTTTTCACTGGACCAACATGCACAATTTAGGAAATTTAAGGGATGCTCTGTTGAATATAGAGCCCCTTTTGCCCTTAAATAATGCAGCATCAGCTCCTCCTCTTCAGCTCAGGGGCTTCCGAATCTGGAAACCCTGGTAGCTTTACTGCGCAATTTGCATGGCCATGCAAACTGCATCATGAAGGATCTGGAAATTGTGCACGTACACAAGGTCCACAGTACCTACATACGACGATGGGTCAGAGTAGCGTGCACAATCACAGAACCAATCCACTGTCTGACTCTCCGAGAAAACTCTGTTGTGGTCGGTCTAAGAGGGTGTCTTCACCACGCTCAGAGTGCTGAGATTACTAGTGACCGATCTGGTGACCGGCAGCTGGGAAATTCAACATCCTGGCTGCTGGGGGCATTGGGTGGGTGGAGGGTAGATAATGTGGTCAGGATGAGTACAGGATTCCTTTAATTCAAAATCAAACCATTCTGATCTCTTTGTCTTTTCATCAGCGACTTTGAAAGAACTGATATCACAGACCATGGTCCGTTGGGCTCAAGAGGACCACATCCAGGATCCAGAACTGGTGCGCATAATGTTTAGCCTCCTGCGCCGGCAGTATGACAGCATCGGAGAGCTTTTACGAGCCATGAGAAAAACCTACACCATCAGTGCTGCCTCTGTGGAGGACACCATCAACCTTTTGGCCTCTCTGGGGCAAATACGCTCCCTGCTCAGTGTTCGGATGGGTAAAGAAGAAGAGATGCTAATGATCAATGGTCTGGGGTATGGAAACCTATTGCTAAATTCTAGTCAATCTAGTCCATTCTCTAAACGTTTAGGTATAAAACCTCTTGTGTGTCTTAGAATATACCAAGAAATATTGTTATTAAAGGTTTAACAAATAAGTGATGACAGCAGCAAAAATTAGGTCCAATAAACAATGTCAATGTCCAATGGAAAATGTTTACCAGAACAGGTAGAAATGTACCTAATGTTTTGTGTTTCTGATGATGCAATCTTTCCTTTCAGTGACATAATGAACAACAAAGTCTTTTATCAGCATCCTAATTTAATGCGTGTGCTGGGAATGCACGAGACTGTTATGGAAGTCATGGTGAATGTTCTAGGTGGAGACAAATCCCAGGTACTTTGTCATCGTTTTCCTATCCAGGCTTGATAACCAGTAATTCTCTTATTGTATGGAATGGGTTGGTTTTCCAAAAAATTTATTTTGGGGAATTTGTAACCTTGGAATATATGTTCATAACAGATGCTTAGCTGTTTTTGTCAGCTGTAGAAAACTGGCTTTATGATTCCCCCCCACTCCTCTATCGCTCTACGAGTAAATGGAACGCTCATTAGCTCGACGCCTCAAGCTCGCTGCTTTGGTGTCACTTCCGATTCTGACCTAACGTTCTCTCCCCACGTCCAGTGACCAAATGCTGTCACTATCAACTCAAGAACATCGCCCGCGTCCGCCCATTTCTGATGCAAGATACTGCGAAAGTGTTGGTTCGTGCTCTTGTGACTTCACGACTTGATTTCTGCAACTCGCTCCTTATTGCCTCCCCAATGCCCGTATTGCCCCTTTGCAATCTGTAATGAATGCAGGCACCAGGCTTATTTTTCTCACCAGACGCACCTCTCGTACCTCCCCCCTCTGCCGGTCCCTCCATTGGCTTCCTGTACGTTTCAGGATACAGTTTAAAATACTGACGCTCACGTTCAAATCCCTCAATAACGCAACCCCTCCCTACATGTCTTCGTGACTCCGCAAGCACATCCCATCTAGACATCTCCGGTCAGCGGGCGATCTCCACCCGTCATCTGTCTACACGCGCACTGCCAACTCTCGCCTCCAAGACTTCTCAAGGGCAGCTCCGGTCCTGTGGAATGACTTTCCCCCCCCATCAAACTCTCCCCTAATCTTCAGGCCTTCAAGAAATCCCTCAAACCCATCTCTTCAGATTAATGTACCACCACATCACTGATGCAACTCGTCCCTCTGCTCACCTACTCAAACATAGTTGAAGCTACTTCTGTGGCCCCACCATTCCCGAACCACTGGCACTAATGATCCTGACATCCAGTAAAATTCCTGGTCGGTCTTAACCCCAATCCCTCTAGACTGTAAGCTCCTATGAGCAGGGTCCTCTACACCTCTTGTTTCCATCATATGTCCGTTTATCTGTATCCCGCTCCCTTTTGGTTATTGTAAAGCGCTGCGGAAACTGTTGGCGCTATACAAATGATGATAATAATAATATTGGACCAATACACAGGTGACCTAAATGGTGCCCTATTGGAATGACTACTGGTTTTTACCATGCGTCCAAACGCCGTGAGTGTATAAACATAGGTCAATTTTGAACATTGTTCTAGAAGTGACCTAAGGTCAACTAGCATTAAAAAATTGATGGGAGCATCATACTTCAAGCTACAAAAATATTTAAGGGTCGATTCACAAAGCACCGCAATTGTGTTCAACTTTGCATTTTGGCCCATTTTGGCGATTCCATATCACCGAAATTTCGATGAATTCACTATTTAGTGAATGGTCTCCGTATTTTACCGAAACTGGAGTCACCGAGGCAGTTATCAGATGTCGGCAAAAACCACCACATTGCTACGATAACTGCCTGATTGACATTTGCAAAAATTCCTCAAAACATAAAGGATAGAAGAAAAAAAGGAAGTCTCCTATACTCCTAATATAAGCTTAAATCAATAAAAAATGTGTAAAAAAAAATATGTATTAAATAAGAAAAAAAAATCTTAAAAGGCTCATTACAATTTTGATGTTGAATATTTAATAAAAATTTTAGGACTTAAAAAAAATCTGTTAAAAAATAAAAGTTGAAACTGAAATTAAAATAAAATGGAAAAAAAAACGAATGTCTATTTTAAAAAATAGAAAATATAGAAAAAGGTCTTTTAAAAAAAAATGGGTTTTTGAAAAATATAAAACTGCGACACTGTAGCTGTTGTTGAAATCACATATCCCAGAATTCCATCTGAAAAAGGATGGTGTGAGTTGTAGTTCAATAGTGGCTATTAAGCCAAAACTGCCTATTTTTCACTTGCGGTGGATTTATATGCATTGCTGCAATTTTATTAAATCACCGTTTAGTTCCAAATGTTATTTGGATGTTAAAGAAACTTCCAAGTAAGGCTGGCGTCAGACGAGTGCAATACGTGCGCCCGTACTGACGTGCCTTCTGGCGTCCGACGCAGCATTGAGACACTGCGACGTGGCCAGCCACACGCTGTTGCGCGTGCAACAGCGGCCGTGCTGCATCTGTGCAGCAGCCCTCACCGTCAAAGTGCTAGGACGCGCGTTGACAGAGCTGCAAAGCGCGATTCTCCATAGGAGGATCGAGCCTTGCAGCTCTGAGCGCACTATGGGTTCTATTAAATACTTCGCGCAAACGTTAACGCGTGCGCAAAAACGCATTAACACGAGGGGGAAAACCCTTTGCGCAGAACGTCGTATTATAACGTCCGCAAAAAAAATGCTTGTTAACGTCTACCGCTGGTGAACCTACTAGGCTTGTGCACCGATTTTTTTTTCGGTTCGGTTCGATTCGGTTCGATTTTTCGGATTTTTAAACTTTTCGATTCGGCTCGTTTCGACCGATTTCGGTTTCGATTCGATTCGGTTCGGCCCGTTTTTCGGGTACATTTTTTTTCGGAATTTCGACCATTTTTCGTATTTTCGTGTCACTGTGCTCGGTTTTTGTATCGACTTTTCGTAATTTCGGAAATTTTTGTTTTTCGGAATTGCACATTTTTCGGAATATTGACCATTTTTCGTATTTTTCGTGTCATTTTGCCCGTTTTTTGTATCGACTTTTCGTTTTTTCGAAAAATTTTCGTTTTTCAGAAAAATTTTCGTTTTCAGAAAATTTTCGTTTTTCAGAAAATTTTCGTTTTTACAAAATTTTCGTTTTTCGGAAAATTTTCGTTTTTCGGAAAATCTGTTCTCCTCGTTTGACACATTTCAAGTCCATTCGAAAAATCCGAAAATATTTCGTTTCGGCTCGGAAAACATTTCGGATCTGAAATTTTTCGGAAATTCGGCAGCATCCGAAAACACGAATCGGGAAATTTCGTGAAAATTCCGAAATTCCGAAACCCGAAACGCACATCCCTAGAACCTACGCGAACCCTTTGCGAGCGTAATGTACTTTGCGCGTCCTATACTGAACATGTGCACGCAAATGCGTTTGTGCGCTGGTACGCGGATGGTATTACAATCTATGCGCACATTTTAACGGACAACGTTTGCGCATAATTTTAACGTCTTTTAAAAGCTGGTGGTAACAGCAAATCTGAACGTCCTGGCCGAACCCAAATACACCAGCACGAAAAAAAAAAAAAAGCAGCAACGTATAGTTACACATTCTACACATACCCAAACAATAAAATTGATAGCTGTGCGTGTTTTTATTATTGCTGAAACATGTCTACTCAGATGACAGACTTTGACAGGCGCAAAAACTGAACGGGAGACATTTGTGGTTCTTAATTCTGATTGTACGTACTAACCTAAAAGGTTATGGATGTTAACAAGGCGCCATTAGGTGTTTTAATTAGGCTTGTGCACCGATTTTTTTTTTTTTCGGTTCGATTCGGTTCGATTTGTTCGGATGTTTAAAATTTTCGATTCGGCTCGTTTCGACCGATTTCTGTTTCGATTCGGTTCGGTTCAGCTCGTTTTTCGTGTACATTTTTTTTTCCGAATATCGACCATTTTTCGTGTTTTCGGGTCACTTTGCTCGTTTTTTGTATCGACTTTTCGGAAATTTCGGAAATTTTCGTTTTTTCGGAACGTCTGTTCTCCTCGTTTCAAAGTGTCTACGATAATTCTGGCGATTCTATCGTGTTTTTTTTTATTAAATAAAGATCCTTTTTTTCTTATGAATAATTGAATATACATTTCACAACTTTATTTAATCATATTAAAATGGTATGAAAGCCAAGGAACAAAAAAAATGAACAAAACGATTTAAAAAACGCTAAACTGACCCGAATGCCACAAGAAACAAGTGATACGCATTTACAAATACAAAATTTACAGAATCAGCGATATAACCGATAATAGTTAAATATACGATGTCCAGAATTACCGAAATGGAGCCGAAATCACGAATGGAACCGAAATCATGAATAGAGCAAAAATAAATTTCGATTTGACACCTTTCAAGTCCATTCGAAAACTCCGAAAATTTTTCGTTTCGGCTCGGAAAACTTTTCGGATCTATCAGTTTTCGGGTCCGACCCGATTCGGAAATTCGGCCGAATCCGAAGACACGAATCGGGAAATTTCGTGAAAATTCCAAAACCCGAAACGCACATCCCTAGTTTTAATACAAATGACTATATACAGTTATGCGGCTCACCAATAAGTGTATCCCTCACCCATGTATACACAGAGAAGGCAGAAATACATAAATGTAAATCAGGGAGCGCATTAAGTTCTTTTACAATACCTCACACACCATGTATCAAAGAGTGAATTTAAAAAGAGAAAAATACTCTTCTTTCGCTTATTCGTATGTTAATCGAAGTTCATATTCCTAAAAGAATGCAAAAATAGACAAAAATTTGTTTTGATCAGTCCCAGCCTGCATTGCATAGGGCTTTTGCTTTTTTGCCTGCACATGGTACTTTCTGCCTTTTTACTTATTTTTACCGCCCTGTCCTTCTTTGCGACGCATGTTTTTTGACCAGCTGACCGTAGTTACCTTGGCCGGCCTTAAGTGGCTGCATTTATATATGTTTGATTTCCCACCTTGATGAGACCCCCCGTCTAGGGGATGTTTTCTGCTAACATATTGCTATCCTTAGATTTTTTCGATTCGCTGTTTTTACGATGACACTTTTTGGCCATGTGTGGTTTCCGTGCTTGTTATGTCTTCTTGTTTGGCCCTGCGAGGTCATCCATTATTTTACAGTATGATGTAATGCTGACTTATTCAAAATAAAAAACTTTACATTTTTAAAAAAAAAAAAAAATGTGCAGTATCAGATTGTACAATTGGAAAGCAGTACAGACAATATGTGTCACGGTTCCCGGATCCCACCACGCAGTCCTTAAAGCCCAACACTCCACAGAGCCCAAAAGCTACCAACAGGGTAGCCGTAGAAGAATCCCTAACTGTCTGGTCCTTAGAATTGGCCAGGTATACTAGCTAGACAGAAAGGGTTAATTAAAGACAATCTCGTAATACAAAACCAGGTCAGCAACACGGGGGTAGTCAGATGAGCCAGAATCAGGAATACAGAGTATAGAATAGTCAAAGGGAATAGCCGGGTCGATATCAGTGCAGGAGCGTAGTACAAGAAAATAGTCTAGGGCAACCGAAGGCAGAATAGTCAGAATACAAGCTGAGGTCAATAACAGGTTAAATCACGAGAGAATTCAGGTACAAGTAGCTCAGGTATGGATAACCACGATCTGGCACTGCTTAGAAGGAACTGTTTGTTTGTTTTTAAAAGACCTTCACCAGACCACGCCCCCCTCTCAAGCCGCGCCTCATGCAGCCACCTCCCTGCCTGTTTCAATTTAAACCAGGTGTTGGTGAGCGAGCAGCATCAGACATGCTGCCGTCAAGCACACCGGAAAGGCTGGAAGCCCCCAACGTCACAATATGTTGCACACTCACAAGTCTGGAGCCTATAGGCTCTCTCTCTTCACCAGCAAAACTGGACCTCAGGGAAAACACAGATATAGTGCAATACTATTGGGACATGTGGGTAAGTAAAACATATATGGAACAACTCACATGTCTCAGAGCCTCCTGGATTGGTGGCTCAGTATTGATAGCCTTAGACCGCTTTAGGGAGGTCTCACCCTTTTCTTTAGTCCCAGGAACGATGGAAAGGTCCACCAGGTTGGTAATAGATGATAATAGTTCGATGGGAATCAGGAAATTAAATAAAAAAACATTTATTACCAGTAAAAACAATAAAATCGGGGGAATATACTCCGAAACGCGTTTCTCCTGCTGTCCTGCAGGCTTCCTCAGTCGGGTTAGGTTAACATATATTGTTCCATATATGTTTTATTTACCCACATGTCCCAATAGTATTGCACTATATCTGTGTTTTCCCTGAGGTCCAGTTTTGCTCCATCTTATGAATCTGGACGAGTGATATATCCAACTGGTGGGAGAAGCCCCCCTTAGTGGCTTACAGGTGAAGAGAGAGAGTCTATAGGCTCCAGACTTGTGAGTGTGCAACATATAGTCTGTACTGCTTTCCAATTGTACGATCTGATGCCGCACATTTTTGTCTATTTTTGCATTCTTTTAGGAATACAAACTTAGATTAACATACGAATAAGCGAAAGAAGAGTATTTTTCTCTCTTTTTAAATTCACTCTTTGACACATGGTGAGTGTGGTATTGTAAAAGAACTTAATGCGCTCCCTGATTTACATTTATGTATTTCTGCCTTCTCTTAATTCTGATTGGCTGAATCGCGTGAAAAAAACAGTCCGCCCACCAATTTCTGCGCGCAGCGTCACTGCGTGCATTTTTGTGCGTCTTTTTTACGCGTGTTATTTTTTGACGGATGAAAAAAATGCGCTCCGAGTTTAATACCAGCGTTAATTTACGCGCGTTAACATTTAACGCTGCGTGCAAAAAAAATGCGTTTTTGCGTAAAGCCGTTAATAGAGCCCTAAGTGCAATCAGCGAGGTGGCCAGACGGGCGTCAGAGTGGAAGGAACGTTCCCTCTCACGGACGTTCCTTCCGCTCTTCAAATACGCTCGTCTGACGCCAGCCTAAGCTGATCTTTTAACACACCGAGCGTTCAGACACTGTGAATTATTTACTGGTTATTACTGGGTAACAGACAGTGGCTGATCTGATTCTGGGTTAGTGACGCCTTAGGCTAAGCTTAAACATGAGGCCCGTCTTCCTGTGCACAAAATGTCTCAATAAATTTCACATAATACTGCTAACTCATCTTTCTTCGTAGAAAAGGGTATATCAATGTAGGAATGCATCTACATAATGTATTCTATACAGATTCCCAGTGGGGGTCAGGCCTTAGACGACTGCCAATTTTGCCTCATTATAGAGCCGCCTCTGATTAACAGAAGGGGAAATTTCATTTAGTGAATGGAAATTGTGAAACGCGTGACATGTTGTTCCTCACACTTGGTATGTAATGTTCTCTCCGCTTGATTATCGTTGTACCACAGAGCATGGCTTCCCGAGCAGGCGTCACCTTCAAGGTAAACCAGGAAGTGGCATATGCAAAGCAAAACTGCTTCCTCCAAACTCTAGACCAGGTGCAATGGCGTTCTAGACATTCTAAAAACCCCTTTAAGAACTCCTAGCTATACGTGTTTAAATGTCGACAAATGTGCCTGCAAAGGGTAGACGTAGTTGGTGTAGCTAGAAGTATCATCGATTCCTTCTAGTAATAGGTTCCCTGTTTAAATTGGTGGCCGGTATCAGCAATTAAACATATTGCCGTGTCTCTCTTTTTTTTATTACAGCAAATTACATTCCCCAAGATGGTGGCCAGCTGCTGTCGGTTCCTGTGCTACTTCTGTAGGATCAGCAGGCAAAACCAGAAGGCCATGTTTGAGCATCTTGGCTACTTGTTGGAGAATAGCAGTGTCGGACTAGGTATGTTCTATCACCAAAATATTTGCCATCTTTCAGCTTCCATTTGCAAGTCTTTAGGCTATGAAGAAATCCATGGCCGGTGATTGGTTGTTTGTCCCCGAGGCACTTTATAGTTGGTGTAAAAAGGTTCTATGTCATGTTGCGGTTTTCCTCTTTGCATCCAGCATTTTGTGTAACTGGAGCGCTGTCACCTGGATTCATGACCAGAGCTGGATTTCCTTAACCGTTATTAAAGGGACACGCTACACATCATGACCACTTTATCTTTGATGACAGGATTGCTCCCCCTTTCTCCCCCCTCTACTCTGATCAGGCAGAAACACTGGGTGAAGCAGAGGATTTCCTCCACCCCACTCCTGAAAACCAGCAGCTGGGATTTAGAATTTTGTGGCTGCCGGTCACCAGATCGGTCACTAGTGACGTCCGCACACAAAGGGAATGCCGACGTCACCCTCCCTCTTCACTCCCTCTTTCTCCCCCACTCTCTCCCCTTTCTGTCCCCCCTTTCTTTCCCTCTCCCCCATTTCTGTCCCTTTCTCTCCCCTTTCTCTCTCTTTCTCTCTTTCTCTTCTCTCTTTTCTCTCCTCTCTTCTCCTTTCTCTCCTTCTTTCTTTCTCTCCTTGTCTCTTCCCCTTGCTCACCTTCTTCTCTCCCCTTTCTCTTCTTTTCTTCCCCTTGCTCACCTTCTTCTCTCCCCTTTCTCTCCTTTTCTTCCCCTTTCTCTCTTCTTCTCTTCCCCTTTCTCTTTGTCTTCCCCTTTCTCTCTTATCTCCCCCTTTTCATTCCTTCTCTCTTCTCCTTTATCTCCTTCTGTCTTCCCTTTCTCTCTTCTTTCCACCTTTTCTCTTTGCTTCTCTCTTCTTCTCTCCCTCTTCTTCTCTCTTCCTCTCTTTCTTTCTCTCTCTTGTTTTCCCCCTATGTTTTTACTTAAAATGGATTAGTCCACTCTCCCTGTCAAACTTGCATAGTTAGTTTGGCCCAGCTCCATTTCATGTTTTGTAAACTGCTCTTCGAGTCAGTCTAACCATAGAGGCATGTGAGTAAGAATCCTGTTTATACTGGGTAATTGCATTCTGTGATTTACCTTCCTCACATACCAAAGCATACTTCAACAGAGAAGCTGACTCTATCCACCTTCCTCCCATACCAAAGCATACTTCAGCAGAGACGCGTCTCTATCCACCTTTCTCCCACAACAAAGCACACCAAGAGACGCCATCTCTATCCACAAACGCCTTTTATTTGTTGTCACTTTCCCAATAAAGTGAAGATAAATATAAAGGACTTTGTTAGCTTAACTCGTTCCCTTTTGAAAGCAATCTGACTTCAATCATATCCTGCATGTGACATTCACTTCTTCCATATTATTTCGGGGATTCCAGAATAGTGTCTGTATATGTGTATGAGTGTCTGTGTGACTGACCGTATACCCATGAGAATGAAAAATATTTAGCTTTGCAGTAGGCTTGTGCACCGATTTTTTTTTTTCGGTTCGATTCGGTTCGATTTTTCGGATTTTTAAACTTTTCGATTCGGCTCGTTTCGACCGATTTCGGATTCGATTCGATTCGATTCGGCCCGTTTTTCGGGTACATTTTTTTTCGGAATTTCGACCGTTTTTCGTATTTTCGTGTCACTGTGCTCGGTTTTTGTATCGACTTTTCGTAATTTCGGAAAATTTTCTTTTTTCGGAATTGCACACTTTTCGGAATATCGACCGTTTTTCGTATTTTTAGTGTCATTTTGCCCGTTTTTTGTATCGACTTTTCGTTTTTTCGAAAAATGTTCGTTTTTCAGAAAATTTTCGTTTTTCGGAACATCTGTTCTCCTCGTGTGACACATTTCAAGTCCATTCGAAAAATCCGAAAATATTTCGTTTCGGCTCGGAAAACATTTCGGATCTGAAATTTTCGGATCTAAAATTTTTCAGAAATTCGGCCGCATCCGAAAACACGAATCGGGAAATTTCGTGAAAATTCCGAAATTCCGAAACTCGAAACGCACATCCCTACTTTGCAGTGTTGGAGTGTTCGGGTTCTGCTAGAAGAAAAGCTGGTATCTCTGCTTCCACCTAATCTACCGGGCGGCAAGAGAAAATGTAAACTAAACTGATTTATTTTTTCCTTGAAACGACATGTTTTTGTGATTGAATAAATAAATTCTCCATGCCTGAGGGTACGTATTGATCGTTTGAATCGAAGGGATGGTGATAAGGATCAGTCAAATGCACGGGTGAATTAATGCACACGGCGCTCCTGTCACCTTCATGTCCTGTAGACAAAACTGTGTCTCTGAGCAGTTTTATAAAGCCAGTAACAGCGTGACAATCGTTCCTGTGAAATGTCACCTCTTCTAAATATATCTTCCTTTAAAGCTGTCATTAAAGCTTGTCAGCATTTTAGACATATGGGGTTATTCACAAAACGGTGAACTTACCACCAAATTGCACCGAATGGATGAATGTATTGTATAAAATTGCCGTGTGTGTGTGCGCTCACTGTTCACTGCAATCCTCTACAGCATCTCCATCCATGAGAGGATCCACTCCTTTAGATGTTGCAGCAGCATCTGTCATGGACAACAATGAACTTGCCTTGGCTCTGCAAGAACCAGACTTGGAAAAGGTAAGGCTAATTTTCTTTCTATCTATCCACAAACCAGATCTCCTCACTCAGGAATAAAGCCGTTCCTCGCATGGGTGCTGCAAACACGTGTGTGTGTGGGGGTAAATATCTCGCAGTAGTAGTAGCAGTCGCGTACTCGTAGACTTGATCAGTAATGATACTATACCAAGAAAATTTATTATGTTTGAACTTCATAGTCTGCCGGTCCCTCCATTGGCTCCTGTACAATCCAGGATAAAATCTAAAATACTGACGCTCACATTCAAAGCCCTCAATAATACAACCCTTTTCACCCACACCGCCTACTCCGCCTCCGAGACTTCTCAAGGGCACCTCCGGTCCAGTAAAATTACCTCCCTCACCTTATCAAAATCTCCCCTGAACTTTGGGCCTTCAAGAAATCCATTAAAACCCATCTCTTCAGATTAGCGTACCATATTACTGATGCCGACCTATCCCTCTCCTCACCTACCCCCACCTCGCAAATGATATAACTTCCATGCCATGTCCTCATCATTTTTGCAACACTAGTGCTAGTGATCCTCATGACTGATGACCTCTCGTCTTCCTACAACCCAACTACTCAAGATTGTAAAATAATCTGAGAAGGCCATGGCGACTCCCATGGACATGCCAGTCATTTCTGTGCAGTACATCTGTTAGAAGCAAAGGTATCTCGACATAGTCAATAGTGATGGGCCAAACACCCCTGTGTTCCGTTTGCATCCGAACTCGAACACCCAAAAAAGTTCGACCACGAACACAATGCGAACACCATACAAGTAAATGGGGCTCGAGCGTTCAAAAATTAAGGTCCTCTCCAAGAGGGCATATATGCAAGATATTGACCATGAAAGGTGTATGGGGCTCCAGGTAGTGATCTGGGGGACAGGAAACAACAAAAAAAGTTTTAAAAAAACAAACGGTTTTAACCCTTTGACTGCTGAGTGGTGAGTCATTTCACTGCTGTGCGCTGAGCTCATTTTTACCACTTTTGTTCTTGTTTAAATGCGATTTGAAGCCATGGGAAATGTTTGACGAACAACGAGTGGGAAATGTTGTATCACCAACGAGTGGGAAATGTTGTATCACCAACGAGTGGGAAATGTTGTATCACCAACGAGTGGGAAATGTTGTATCACCAACGAGTGGGAAATGTTGTATCACCAACGAGTGGGAAATGTTTTATCACCAACGAGTGGGAAATGTTTTATCACCAACGAGTGGGAAATGTTTTATCACCAACGAGTGGGAAATGTTTTATCACCAACGAGTGGGAAATGTTTGACCAACAATCCCATCCCTAATAGTCAATGTCGGAAGTAGGATGGATAATACAAAATGAATGGGGTAATCTATTGAAACTTCAGCATTGAGTGAAATGTTTCTCGGATACTGGATACGCCTTTTCCCAAAGGAATGATCGTATATAAATTATCAACTTCAATCGTGACAAGTGGACAATTGTGGTAGGGTCTATGTATAGAGGTCAGCCTGGAGATGTCGGGCACTATTACATTCTTAACGCTAGCGGAAAGTTGGGATTGGACACGTTCTATAGTGTCTTGCAATTTAACGGAGCTGCTGCAAATGGCGACATGTTTTCTTTGACAGGTTGTGACATACCTGGCAGGATGTGGATTGCAGAGTTGTCCGATGCTTATCGCCAAGGGGTATCCAGACATCGGCTGGAATCCAATCGAAGGGGAGCGCTACCTGTCATTTCTGCGTTTCGCTGTTTTTGTTAACTGTAAGTACAGAAATTCGGCACTTTACATTTTCAGTGAAATTCTGTAAGACGAGGAAGTTTACTCTGATATAAGAAAAAAGGTTTGCTTCACTGTGGGGGAAAGAAATACAACAGGGGTTATTCAGAGAGGTCCAAAATGTCGCCGAAATATAACCGTACGCTGAAATTTAGCGAATGGTGACATTTCGGAAACCATTCGGCTATTCAGAGAGCAGGCAGTTCGCCAAATTTTGGTGAATTGTCTGCACATGCGGTGTCTGTTCGAGGGCAGCAAAATCCCCCATAGAGAAGCAATGCTTCATCAATTCACAGACATCGAACAGCAGTGAAAAGTTGCCGAAGTGCACTACTGTTCAGTGGTTTCATTCGGCAGGTTTATTCAGGAGAATCCCATAGGCTTCAATGTTAAAAATATTCCCATTTTAATTCAATATCTAATAAACCGTTTATTATTTTATCCTGCAGCAAAAAGTCTCTTTATAGATTTTTTTAGGATCTCTTTTAGGATTTTTTTCAGCAAAATTTTTTTCCGTTTATTCTTTTACATTTTTTAAATCGGATATTCTTTTTTACGCAAACAGCATTTCAATTTTGAAACTTTCAAGCGTACTTTTTTAATTTTTATAATTATATATTTTACCACGTTCGTCTGCTTGTGCGGTTTCTGCGGGCTTTCGGTGACTGTTCGGCGGGTTTTCCTTGCACTATTGGGGGCCCTGTGATGCTTGCTGAATACACCGCAGGGTCGGCGAACTAGAATCGCCGATTCACTCCAAAGTGCGGGGAAAGAAAAGTCACCGAACGTGCGGTGACTTTTCACTTCTCTCTGAATAACACTGTATGACTTTTCTACAGCGACACCTGTCTATCTCATGAAAATCAAAGTACCATTGTGTTGGGTAGAAGGGAAAAAAATCAATAATGTCAATAAAAATCTTTTAGAATGTTACCTTTTTATCTTCCCAATAATATATAGTTACATAGCCTGAAAAAAGCCATTTGTTCAGCCTTTCACACATCACCTACTGCTGTTGATCCAGAAGAAGGCGAAAACCCCAGTCTGAAATGCTCGCCAATATGCAACACACTGGGAAATAATTCCTTCTTGACCCCCGTTGGTGTAATCTTTGCATATGTATTTACTAGCCAATCATATGCCAGGGTTCAAATTGTCTGATGACCGTTGAACTGGCTGAGTCAGTTGGCAGTTGGCCTCTCTGTGAGCATCGGTCATTCAGCAGCTCTGATATATTGTAATAAAACCAGCAGCACCCGTATCCTTATTTCTGTATCCGAGAGTCATTTGCACAAACGCCTCAGCAGCACAAAAACCAAACATTACATGAAGGATTATTCAGAGGGAACTGAAATGTTGCCGACATTTCGGTGCTCTCTCATTTCACGCACTTCGGCGAATCAAAGTTCTCCACCCTGCGGTGAATTCAGCATTCACCACAGGGTCCCCGGAGTGCAGGGAAAGCCTGCCGAACACCTACCGAAAACCCGCCGGAACCGCCGTGAGAAAACACCCTTAACACGTCGGAGAAAGCCGACGATCACAGAGCAGCCGCCGGAAAAAGCCGACAAGCTGACGGACGGTGTAAAAAAAGAAGAAAAAAATATGCTTGACCGTTTCAAAATTGAAACGCTGTTTGCAAAAAGAAATACTGAACGAAAATGTCTGGAATTTACATATAAATGTGTAGCGCTGTGTTAAAAATCTTGCTGTGGCAGTACCTATTTTTGGCCACAAGATGGAGACTATCGCGATCAGAGATACTGGACATTGGGACTACAATGCCCGGCATGCTTTGCCAGAAGACAGGAAGTGGGTGGGGACTGGACACTTACATCCTCTGCCTCGTGGAGAAAGTTCCAGAGCGCGCCAGGGAACAAGAGAAAGCAGACGCACTGAGGAGAACGCGAGAGAACCTAGGCCAAAGCCCGAGGGAGACCTGTTATTCCTGTCTGGGTCACTCAACCTGAGGAAAAGGAGACTTGCCAGATGCCAGAGCTCAGACATTGCTGCAGACCGGCGGAATCGAACGACAGCAGGCGGTGAGCTGGACAAGCTGCATGAAGTCAGACAACGGATCCGGCCGCTAGTATTCCCAGTCAAAATCCGGAGGAGAGACGTCCTGGGTCAGCGGAGCCTAAAGCCTGCGTCGGATGGGTGAGAGGCCTCCAAGGCTGTTTGTGATTAAAGGTCAAGCTGCTGTTTTCTCTTTAAAGTCCACAGGGCCCCAACTGACTAGTCGAAGACTTTCCTTCATGTAAATTCACTGGCCAGTTGAACAGTACCCGGGTACCACATACATACATATACACCTTTTTACATTCCGGGACTTAACCTGTGCAGGACTCATTCTGTTACGAATCGGAACAAGGGGGTTAAAGATAAAGTTACGTTCCTGTCACGGGATGGCCCAGCACCCTCAGCCAGGGGCGGCGCAGTGACAGTGGTGACATGGACACTTGGGTGTGGTGGCACGCACCCCGTTTTATCAGTACTTTTATTTAGTTGTGATTATTGTGTGGTGTAATAAAGTGTTCCCCGTTGGTTATGGTGTAATGTATTTTTCCCTTTGTTTGCCTTGCTCGCCGCCATTTTCCGATTCTTGTGGCGCAGTTGGAATTTCGATTCGGAAAATGGCCGATCCGAACCATCCGGTTCGGATCGCAAAATGGCCGATTCGGACCATCCGGTCCGAATTGGCGACTCCCTGAAGGATGGTGGCCAATGGGTCCCGGGAGGGCGGGCAAGGAGTCCCATTGTATTCTAATTATATTGAGAAGTAATAAAAGTCTGTAATGTAAACAATAAAGGCAGTTCCTGCAGTACATTCAGCTGTGTCTGGTGTGGCTTGATTCTCCGCCGTATTTCGGATCTGAGTGTCCCCCGCGGCCTCAGAATACGGTGCCCATCCGATCCGAATCGAGCGCGCTGACCCTGCATCGAGCATCAGGGCAGCGGCGCTACATCCGAAGATTCGATCGGGGAAATTCAGAGATCCGAACCGAAGGGCGCGGCCGCGTACCGCGCTTCGGTATTGCGAGGGATTGCGGTGCGATCCGAATCCCTCGCCTATCCCGGCAGATCCGAAGATTCCTTCAGCCCTGGTCCGATCCGAAAAGATCTCCATTAGTTCCGAAGAGTTACCCGCACCGCGATCGGAAACGTTTCCCGCAAGATCCGAAACGTTTCCCACATCGAACCGAAGATTCCTCCGCGGCTGGCAGATCCGATCTCCACGGACGTCCCACACCCGCAAGGTCAGTGAACCAGCTGCTCGGGACGCTGAGTGCTGTATGGCTCAGTGGTCGGGCTGGTTCTAGGCAGGGGTCCCCTCCACCGCCCGCTAACCCTTCCCCAGGGTCACGCCAGGCCGCACGAGACGCCGAGTGCGCGTCACTCGGTAGTCGGCCAGCGGTAAGCGAAGGGGTCACGCAGATTGAGCACACCCGCAGGCGGAACAACATCCCATTCCGTCATACTGGTGGCAGCGGTGGGATCGCTCTCTGCAGACCCCTAGGAGACCTACGCCATGGCGGTGTACAACCCCTACAACCGGGACACCCTGCGTGGGATGTTGGAGAACCGGGGAGGAACGCCGGGTAACAAGAAACGGAAGACGCTGATCAAGGAGCTGACCAGGATGGATCAGGACGAGGCGACGACGCCCGTCCCCAGCCCTGTCTACGCAGAGGTGGAGGAAGGCGCTGATCTCAGAGAGGTGCGGCGCCGGATCGCCCTGCTTGGAGATGCCCCGACGACAGAGGACCGATGTGAGGTGATTCGGAAGTTTTACCGGGGAGTTGAGCTGGAGAAGGAACGCCAGCACCAGCTGCGGTTGGCAGAGCTCCGCGGAGCAGAAACTGATCACAATGACCCCGAACCCTACCCCGTGGAACCCTGGGTCGAGGCTCACAGCTCGTCTGGAGCTTCACCCTGGGAATCCACCACCCCCAGTGACGACGCTTGCGGGACTCTCAGCTTGCCTGGAGCCTGTACTGAGGACATCACTCATCCCAGCGACCCTCGGATGGAGACTCACAGCCCGCCTGGAGCTGCATCTGAGGACGCCACCTTCCCCACTGAGGAGCGGTGCTCCTGCGCTGGCACCTACGCCGACGTGAAGGTCGTGCTGGCCAGAGAGCTGCAGGAGGGCCTGGAGCAGGACCAGGAGTCCACAGAGGAGCTGTGGTACGAGGCCCTGGACCATGAGCGGGACTGCCATGACGTGGACATTCCCTCCGACGCCGACGTCTACCGGGAGCAGTACGCTGTGCGAGCAGCGTTCCTGCAGGACCGGGCCCCAGAAGGGTGGGAGGACGAGCTCTGGAGGTTGGTGCAGGAGGAGGTCGCACTGGACGCCGCGTACCGCGCGCTCCGGTGGCTAACTGCCGCTCCGGCAGTACGGCCGTTGGGAGGCAGTTCCGTTGCAGGGCCTCGCTACGGAGGCACAGGACTGCTCTACGAGGGCATGGCCGCCGACCCCGATTTTGAGAAGAGACCGAGGAACGGATGGAGGACATCCTGGAGCGGCGGGAATTGGAAATCCCGTCAGACAGCAGGGACTCAGTGTTTGAGGAGCTGGAGTCCCTGGCTGAGCGAGAGTGGGAGCTCGAGGTGGCTTATCGGAGACTGTTGGACGGCGTTCCGCAGTCGAGCCTGAGCTCCCCGTGGTGGGACGGGTCGGCGGAGGAAGTCGACAGTCCCCAGGTTTGGGACCTATGGGAAGCCGAGGCGGACTCATGGGTGCCCGTGGGGGGGTCGTCTGAGGAAGTTACCCCCCTCACCCCGCAAGAGGACAGGGTGGCCGAGGCCACGGGTCCAGCGGGGGAGGAGACGGATGGTTCCCCCGGGATGGGTTGTGCGCAACCGTCAATTGCCCCGGGGGGTGAAGTGACCATCCTTCCCCAAGGAGATCTCCAACCGGCGGAAGAGCTGGCTACGGGGCAGAGTGCTGCTGGCCTCTGCCCATTGCCCAAGGTCTGCCAGGAGGGGCAGACCGATGGTTCCCCCGGGATGGGTTGTGCGCAACCCTTGGTTGTCCCGGGGGGTGAAGCAACCATCCTCCCCAAGGAGATCTCCAACCAGCGGAAGAGCTGGCTACGGGGCAGAGTGCTGCTGGCCTCTGCCCATTGCCCAAAGTCTGCCAGGAGGGGCAGACAGATGGTTTCCCCGGGATGGGTTGTGCGCAACCCTTGGTTGTCCCGGGGGGTGAAGCAACCATCCTTCGCCAGGGAGATCTCTCACCAGCGGAAGAGCTGGCTACGGGGCAGAGCGCCGCTGGCCTCTGCCCACTACTCAAAGTCTGCCCGGAGGAGCAGACGGATGGTTCCCCCGGGACGGGTTGCGCGCAACCATTGATCGCCCCGGGGTGAAGAAACCATCCTCCCGCAGGGAGATCCTCGCCCAGCTGATGAGCTGGCTACGGGGCAGAGCGCCGCTGGCCTCTGCCCATCCCTCTCAGTTTGCCTCGAGGGGCAGCGCGAGGATGACCCTGTACGACTGCCGCGGCAGCGGTTCAGTCCCCTCGTCGGCGGCCAGGGAGAGCAGCCGGGTTTGACCTCGTTTGTCCTCCCGGTTGCCGTTTCCGTACCCGGTCAACCAGCAGAAGAGCTGACGCCAGGGCAGAGAGCCGCTGGCCTCTGCCCGTTCCGCCCAATTCGCCCCGAGGGGCAGAGCGTGGATGACCCTGGGCGACTGCTGTTGCATTCTGTGATTCTCCCTTCCAGCTGGCTGGAGGAGCAGCCAGGTCTGGCTCTTGTGGTTCCTTCAGTTGCCGTGTCCGTACCTGGCCCTCCAGTGGAAGAGCTGGCAACGGGGCAGAGCGCCGCTGGCCTCTGCCCATTTTTTGCAACCTTTGGGCTCGGGAGCCTTACCCCGCCACGGTCCTGTCCCACGGCTGACCTGGGCACCTGGGGCGTGTGCAGTTAGCACCCGGGTTCCCCAGGTGAGTGACAATCCTGGGGGGGCACCGGAGGCCCTCCGGCCCAGAGGCATGTCTTCTCGCCCAGCCGGGGACACCCTCAGGACATGGGGTCCCGACCAGGCTGGCACGGCCGCAAGGCCAAATGGAGAGGCCTGGTGACCCGGCCTCCCCAGACTGACTATGGGCCTGGGAGCACCGACTTCCCCGGTATGACCCGGTGGGGTCAGACCAGGTGCGTCGAACTGGGGGAGGGGGAGGAGTGTCACGGGATGGCCCAGCACCCTCAGCCAGGGGCGGCGCAGTGACAGTGGTGACATGGACACTTGGGTGTGGTGGCACGCACCCCGTTTTATCAGTACTTTTATTTAGTTGTGATTATTGTGTGGTGTAATAAAGTGTTCCCCGTTGGTTATGGTGTAATGTATTTTTCCCTTTGTTTGCCTTGCTCGCCGCCATTTTCCGATTCTTGTGGCGCAGTTGGAATTTCGATTCGGAAAATGGCCGATCCGAACCATCCGGTTCGGATCGCAAAATGGCCGATTCGGACCATCCGGTCCGAATTGGCGACTCCCTGAAGGATGGTGGCCAATGGGTCCCGGGAGGGCGGGCAAGGAGTCCCATTGTATTCTAATTATATTGAGAAGTAATAAAAGTCTGTAATGTAAACAATAAAGGCAGTTCCTGCAGTACATTCAGCTGTGTCTGGTGTGGCTTGATTCTCCGCCGTATTTCGGATCTGAGTGTCCCCCGCGGCCTCAGAATACGGTGCCCATCCGATCCGAATCGAGCGCGCTGACCCTGCATCGAGCATCAGGGCAGCGGCGCTACATCCGAAGATTCGATCGGGAAATTCAGAGATCCGAACCGAAGGGCGCGGCCGCGTACCGCGCTTCGGTATTGCGAGGGATTGCGGTGCGATCCGAATCCCTCGCCTATCCCGGCAGATCCGAAGATTCCTTCAGCCCTGGTCCGATCCGAAAAGATCTCCATTAGTTCCGAAGAGTTACCCGCACCGCGATCGGAAACGTTTCCCCAAGATCCGAAACGTTTCCCACATCGAACCGAAGATTCCTCCGCGGCTGGCAGATCCGATCTCCACGGACGTCCCACACCCGCAAGGTCAGTGAACCAGCTGCTCGGGACGCTGAGTGCTGTATGGCTCAGTGGTCGGGCTGGTTCTAGGCAGGGGTCCCCTCCACCGCCCGCTAACCCTTCCCCAGGGTCACGCCAGGCCGCACGAGACGCCGAGTGCGCGTCACTCGGTAGTCGGGCCAGCGGTAAGCGAAGGGGTCACGCAGATTGAGCACACCCGCAGGCGGAACAACATCCCATTCCGTCATAGTTCCGAACTGTATTTTTCTCTTTTTCCGCTGCGCGTTTACCGCAATACGAAGGGATTGTATGTTTGGGGTTTTGCTACGTGTCCCTTTTTTCTGAACTATCGGGAAATTGCATTCTTTTATGTTCGGTCGCGAATATTTTATTTTCCGAAATACGAAGCCTCGTGTTTCGTTTCTTTTCCGCTGCGCGTTTTACCGTGATACAAAAATACTGTAATAATACTTGTGAATACCGTGTCTCAACATCTGCTCAAGATTTTAGTAAACTATATAAATATAAAAAACTCACAACTGTGTTGGAGTATATTTATTCCCTAGTGCGGGGAGACTGACCCGTGGTTCATTTTCAGCGGCTCCTCCGGGAGTGAGCGCTACAAATGCTATGAATGAAAATAAAAAATGTAATTAACTCCTCCTATTGGCTGGTGAAAAGGGCAGAGACATTCTCAATACATGGGCCTTACCTGTAGACGGTGCTAAGTCACTAAAGTCAGATTTGATTCCCCGAAGTGCAGGGAACGAGAGGGCACCGAAATGTCACGATCAATAATCCCTAATGTCTATTCTACCCATTGTTCAGCGCTGCAGAATATGTTGGCACTATATAAATAAAGAATAATAAATGATTACTTAAATCTCAGCGCACATAGAATTATTTTTGAGTTTGTGTCGGTGGGTTTGATTTATTTATTTATTACTTACAATTACATGGCCAACAGCAGGGGTCGAGTTGAGCAGGAACGCGTGGGAATGCAGTTCCTCCGCGAGTTCCCTTTCGACCCACTCACTAAACATCTTTTATTAGGTTCCAGTTTTATTTTTCCATATGAAATCACCTTAAATATATGGTCATGTATTACAATAATAATAATAATTCTCGAGAACCCGGCCTATCTATAGGTTTAAACCTAGATCTGACATTTGCGTGTGCAGTGGTGGGTTAAGTGCAACAAGTCAATGGTTAATTGAGGAGTAAACGCCTCAGAGAGTTCTTTTTAGGGCTAAGACCCCTGTCCGACACCATATATTGTGTCTCCGCTTTTTAAATAACCTAAGATACGCCTGGTGAAATAATTCATCTGCTCTTTGTCTCGTCTCATTCAAGGTTCTATTTATTTATTTTAGTCCTTCCCAATTATCTCTGACAATCTGTGTGTTTTCCACCAAGGGACCAGAGCAAAACCCAACCTTCACGGCGCTCAACTCTGCCGGGATTTAAGAGCCGGTAACCAAGGGCTGCTCTCCGCCTCTTGTTTTTCAGGTGAGAGCGTCGAGGAGAACGCCAGCGTGGTGGTGAAGCTGCTAATCCGGCGCCCTGAGTGTTTCGGCCCGTCGCTGAGAGGAGAAGGAGGGAATGGGTTGCTGTTGGCTATGCAGGAAGCTATTAGCATCTCTGAGAACCCGGCTTTGGACCTTCCTTCTCAGGGGTATCAGAGGGAAGTGTAAGTATGCGAAAAGGATCCTGGCCTCTTTTACCGACTCAACCTAACCTCTCCGCCAGGGCCCACCAGTATGTTGTGTATGCCAACTGTCACCATCCATGAGAAACTCTGTTACTTTTTACAAGAATTTCACGTCAAGCAGGCTTGCAGGTCGGCCATGTTTTCCTGGATGCCTGTTATTATTTCATGCTGGGGGGGTACAAGGAAAAGTGCTGCCCTGCAACATGTATAATTCATATGCTGAAGGAAGGAAATCAAGGAAGGTCACTTGGGATTCCTCTTTACTTTCTCACCTGCTGCGTATATGCTACAGGGTGGCATTTTTCAGTCTCCACCAGCATGAATAGATATTTTTTTTTTTTGGAGAAAGGATTTTACCAGGAAGGATACATTGAGATTTCTCTCGTTTTCAAGTATGTCCTGGGTGGCGAGTATGTACCGTTAGGTGTCTTGCCCAATGACACTTACTGGAGAGGAGCTCTGGCCGTGATTCGAACCTGTGTCTCCACCGTTGTTATAGAGCAGTGATGTCACCTCCTCTACTCCACCCAGCCAGATTGTATGTGTCTAGGAAAACATGGAGGATCTGGCCACCATAACGTCATGGTTTCGTAGGGTGTAAAAATGGTACAGAAGAGAAAGACCAGGGGCCCTATTCCAGCCCTGGTGTAACCTTAACCAGAGGTGTTGTAAACATAGCAACTCCATATGGTATAAAGGCTCTGGTTACGTTTACACCAGGGTTGGAATAGGGTCCAAGATGTTAACCAGGAATAGTTTCTAGAGTAACAACAGAAGAAATTACTTAGGGCTCTATTACACTTTGCACGTGCGCAAAAACGCATTAACGCGAGGGGGAAAAACCCTTCACGCTGAACGTCGCGCGGAAACGTTCGTGCACAAAATACTCGTTAATGTCTAACGCGAGTGACCCTGCGTGAGCGAAAGTTTGTGCGCGCATCGCATACTTAACATTGTGAGCGCAAATGCGTTTGTGCGCTGGTATGCGGATGGTATTAGAATCGATGCGCAAATTTTTACGAACGACGTTTGCGCGCATAATTTTAACGTCTTTTAAAAGCTGGTGGTAACGGCAAATCTGAACGTCCTGGCCGAACCCAAATACACCAGCACGAAAAAAAATACAGCACAGTATAGTTACACATTCTACACATACCCAAACCATAAAATAGGGAGGTTGTGCGTGTTTTTTTTTTATTGCTGCAGCATATATGCGCAAGTTGATTTTGACAGGTGCAAAACAGTTGTGGTTCTTAATTCTGATTGGCTGAATCATGTGAAAAAACCGTCTCCGCACCAATTTCTACGCCCAGCGTTAATTTGCACGTTTACGCGCAATATTTTTGGACGGATGAAAAAATGCGCTCGGATTGTAATACCGGCGTTAATTTACGCGCGTTAACGTTTAACACTGCGCGCAAAAAAAATTGCGCTGTGCGAGCGTTTTTGGACAAGCCCTTAATGTTTCTGGGTCGCAGGTCCTCTCCCTGTTGGGATGAGCAAGGTGGCACAGTCTGTCTATTTATCGTTAATCAGATTCCACCGTAAACGCCGCAGTCACTTACAGAATTGTCCTTTTACGTCCTAAATTACAGGGTCGAAGAAGACGAAGAAGAAGAGATTGTACACATGGGAAATGCTATAATGTCCTTTTATTCTGCACTAATCGATCTTCTGGGACGCTGTGCACCAGAAACCCACGTATGTAAACAACAAAACAATACGTATGCCAAAAAATAAGCCTCCGTGTGAGATATATTTATAGGGGACACCGTCACTTACATAAGCTGTAACTAGATCACTTGTGCATTACAAAAAAACACATTATAAAACACATTATAAAACACATGCTGCTGTTTTTTTTCTTTGTTTGAAGTAATTGCATGTAAAAAAAAAGGAAAAATACACTTAGGATTTTTTTAAATTCCTGTTTCTATTTTGAGGATTTTTCCATGATTTACCAAAATCTTATGGCACGTCTCTCTTTACAGCTGTGGTGTAGGATAAAACGATAATGAAGAGGTAATGGGGTAGGGAAGGGAATAAGTTAGACAAGGCTGTGGGGATCTACTGTGGTGTCTAGGGCCAGTGTTTCTCAACTCCAGTCTTAAGTCCCCCTAACAGGTCAGATTTTAAGGATTCCCTTTGGGGAAATGCAGACTGAATCCTGCAATCACTGAGCATCAAATCATATCACATGTGCTGTGCTTCAGATATTGGGAAAGTCTGGTCTGTTTCGGGGACTTGAGGACCAGGGCTGAGAAACACTGGTCTAGGCTACCTGAGGTAAGAACTGGCAGCTGACTGAGATAAGGCAGGGAACTTAAACGATTTCTAATCTACTCCCCTGGTGATGTCCTTTGAATACATCCCACACAATACAATGATCAACCACTAGACTCCATTATATGGCCAAAGCCACACATTGAAATCTGATAGTGGGCTGACAAAACAGTAATCTACCCCCCTGGTCGTGTCATTTACACACATTCCACCCAATGCAAGTCAATAGGTCAGTTATCTGTACTTCTGACCCATTCACTCCATTCTATGGCCAATGCCCCACAGTGAGGAGCAAGTGATGAAAGATACTGGGGGGGGGGGCAGCTTACAACACAAAATCTCACACAATGGATGCACCCAGTGACACATATAGAGGAAAATATCACACAATGGATGCACCCAGTGACACATATAGAGGAAAATATCACACAATGGATGCACCCAGTGACACATATAGAGGAAAATATCACACAATGGATGCACCCAGTGACACATATAGAGGAAAATATCACACAATGGATGCACCCGGTGACACATATCGAGGAAAATCTCACACAATGGATTCACCCAGTGACACATATAGAGGAAGATATTTTCTTAACTAAACATACAAGAGAAACATAGAAACATAGAAAAATGTCGGCAGATAAGAACCTTTCGGCCCATCTAGTCTGCCCAATTACATGGATACTTTACCTGGATTTATCTTTTGTTTAGGATAGCCTTATGCATATCCCATGCTTGCTTAAATTCAATTACTGTTTTGGCCTCTACCACTTCAACTGGAAGACTGTTCCATGTATCCACCACCCTCTCAGTAAAATAATGCTTTCTGATGTTACTTTTAAACCTTTGCCCCTCTAATCTAAGACTATGTCCTCTTGTTTTGCTACTTTGTTTCCTTTTAAATATACTCCCTTCCTCTACCTTGTGGATTCCCTTTACGTATGTAAATGTTTCTATCATATCTCCTCTGTCTCGTCTTTTTTCCAAGCTGTACATGTTAAGATCATTAAGCCTTTCCTGGTAACTTTTCTCCTTCAAGCCGTACACCATTTTAGTAGCCCTTCTCTGAACTCTCTCTAAGATGTCTATATCCTTCTGGAGATACGGTCTCCAGTACTGCACACAGTACTCCAAGTGAGGTCTCACCAGTGCTCTGTACAGTGGCATGAGCACTTCCCTTTTCCTACTGCTAATACCTCTCCCTACACAACCAAGCATTCTGCCAGCATTCCAAGCATTCTGCCAGCATTTCCAAGCATTCTGCCAGCATTTCCAAGCATTCTGCCAGCATTTCCTGCTGCTCTATTACATTGACTACTTACCCTTAGATCCTCTGAAATAATAACCCCTAAATCCCTTTCCTCAGATGTTGAGGTTAGGACTGTATCAAATATTCTATATTCAGCCCTTGGGTTTTTACGTCCCAGGTGCATTATCTTGCACTTATCCACATTAAAACTCAATTGCCACAACTCCGACCATTTTTTTAGTTTACCTAAATCATTTGTCATTTGGCTGATCCCTCCAGGAACGTCAACCCTGTTGCAAATCTTTGTGTCATCAGCAAAAAGACATACTTTTCCATTAATACCTTCTGCAATATCACTAATAAAAGTATTAAAGAGAATGGGTCCAAGTACTGACCCCTGAGGTATCCCACTGGTAACAAGACCTTGTGCCGAATAAACTCCATTTACCACAACCCTCTGTTGCCTGTCACTCAGCCAGGCAAAAAACAAGCACATGTAAGATATCAGTAACATAAATAAACATAAATAAACACTATAAGAACATTGCATTATTTTGGTTGTACTGGCCCTTTAATGTTACAGCTATTGCCAATAGGTAATTTAATACCTTTTAAATCCTATAAAAACAAACCAAAACAAGGCCCGGTGAATTGACGGCTTTGTGAGTAGTAAGGGTTTGTTTTCATTGTTTTTCCGGTTCTCGTGGCACGGGTACGTGAGCTCCTCACCAAGCGAGCCCAGCTGCGGTAATTCATGTGGAGACGTGCCCATGTTTTGCCCATTAAGACACGATGTTAATTGAAATTAATGTAAAGGCAGGGTGGGCACACGGCTTGGGCACACAAAGCCAATCCGCGGCTGTTACATGTGCTGTAATTACCGTTCCATTTAACAGGCCACCTAATTGCGCCCGCGTTCTGTATAATGAAAGCACCTGCGCGCCCGCTCTTTAACTTATGAATTCACGTTGTGCCCACAGTTGATCCAGGCTGGTAAAGGCGAAGCTATTCGTATCCGGTCGATCCTCCGGTCACTGGTGCCCACGGAGGACCTGGTTGGCATCATTAGTATTCCCTTAAAACTGCCTGCATTTAACAAAGGTAACAATCGTACCCTGCGGAGGAATGGAACGCGCGCGGAATGCTGTATTGTGAATGATTAAACCGTAGAAACCATTTGTTGTGTTTAAAGGGATACTCTGGGGTTAAGAGGAGGGAGGAGAAACAGAGGGGTTAAACTACCCTGACCCCCTGCTGTGCTCCCTCTTCTGCTTTTACCCCTTAGACCAGGGCAGTCAGACTCGCCCTCCCCCGCCAGATGTTGAGGCTTAAAATTCCTGGAATTCTTCCGATGTAGCAGATGGCCAGGGAGTCATGGGAGTTGTAGTTCAGAAACATCTGGTGTGGGAGGGGCCAGAGTCGGACAGCCCCGCCTCAGATTGTTGTTAAACCGTGCTGGACTCAGGGGTCACGTCCTAAAACAAAATAAAAATAAAGTGTGGGAGTGCAGCGAGGTTTCTGCCTGGCCTCGATTCCAGCCGTGAAACTATGACCAGAAACTGGAGCTGATGCAGCGCTTCTTTACGTAACAGAATGTCTCTCAATTGGAAACTGCAGAGTTAGTGTCATCCCCGTGCATCCCCGATGTGCTCGAGCCTCAGAAACGCCCTTAAATATTGAAATCTTTAGACAATTTTGTCCAAATTAGAGGGTTTCACAGGTTTCCACTATTCTAGTCAAACTGGAACAGAGTTCCCTCTGCTAAAATAGTGGGGGGGCACTGAGTTCCCAGGTGTTCCTGCTCGACTTGACCCCATTCCAGGCTCCCTCTGCAATGGTCCGGATGTGACATGCTGCCGCTTTCATTAAGCTGCAGCATGTCGGGTAACTGTGGTCAGCCGGCCAATCCAGTGGCTCTCAGCTGAGTGCTTTGACAGCCATCTGTGGGAGATGGTTCCCAAAGGTCCTGAGTTCAGCGCTCAGGTCATGTGTGGGGCCTTGGAGGGGTAATATCAGTAGGGAGGAGAGGGGTGAAGGCATTGAATGGTCACAGTGCATGGAGCATGGGTCAGCAACCTTGTCCTTCCCCAGTTTTTTTGGAGCTACATATCCCATGATGCCTGGTCAGCTCGAAGGGTGCTTGAGTATGATGGGAAATGTAGTTTGAAAACATCTGGGGGGGGGGGGTCAAGATTGCCGACCTAAAAGTGTCCTTTAAAGATAGTTAGAAAAATTATGTAAACGAAAATAGCATAGAAACATAGAAAATGTCGGCAGATAAGAACCTTTCGGCCCATCTAGCCTGCTCAATTACATGGATTGGAGATATATTGTGACAGAGTGCATGGATTGGGTAACAGAATGTCTGGAAGAGTAATTGAGGGAAGGTATTTAGGACCCAGAATCCTGCATGGCCTCTATCCTCTCGCACACTTGTTGCCAATTAATTAAGCAACAGGTAATTTCTCAGCTGCGATTCCTGGATAGAAGTGTTTAATCAGGCTGCTGAGAGCAGGGCAGGGAGCAGAAATACTTCTAGGAAAACCTGTGATTTTCTTTTGGTGATTACATTGTTACCTGGAGAGTCAGGATCGCTGTATGTGTAGTAAGTGCTCTAATTGAGCTAGGATTTTTTTTATAGGTTTTGTTTAATCGCCTGCAATAGGGATTCAAAGCCAAGTGTGGTGTTTGTTTATGCTGGAATAAAAAGACCTCTCATTGGCACAACTTCAAGTCTGTGGCTGTTTTATACCCTAGACCAGTGATTCCCAAACCGCGGTGCTCAAGTAATCCCAAGGCCGGGGTCAGACGAGCGCACAAAGTGCGCCTGTACTGACGTGCCTCCCAGCATCCGTCGCATCGTTGTGATGCTTCAATGGGGCCGGCCACATTCTGTATCGCACGCATGAATTGTATGCGCTACAGCGGACGTGCTAAAAGCCTCCCTGTCGAAGCGCTGTGACGCACGTTGATGGGGCTGCAAAGTGCAGTCCTCCATAGGAGGATCGAGCCTTGCAGCGCTGAGCGGACTAACTGTGCCCATAGAGGTGGCCAGACGGGCGTCAGAGTGGAAAGAACATCCACTCTCTTGGACGTTCCTTACGCTCTCAAAAACGCTCGTCTGACCCCAGTCCAACAGGCTAGATTTTAAGGATCACCTTGGGGAAATACAGACTGAATCCTGCAATCACTGAGCAGCAAAGCATATCACCTGTGCTGTGCTTCACATATCCTGCAAACCTGGCCTGTTAGGGGTACTTGAGACTGTGGTTGGGAACCATTGCACTAGAGGACCGTGTTGTTTGGCTGGAACACAGTATCCCGAGTGGTTGCTGTATCACGATATATAATGAAACCTGTCGTCGTAGTTTAACTGTTTGTGTGCCTCTCTGCAGTTTCATCTTGTTAGATTTTATGACCAATATTCAGAACAGTCAAATGCTATTGGCTGGCTGTGCGTTCGGATGACAACTAATCCTCTGCGTCTTACTTACAGATGGCTCTGTATTTGAGCCCGACATGGCGGCCAGCTTCTGCCCTGATCACAAAGGCCCCATGGTGCTTTTTCTAGACCGTGTCTATGGAATTAAGGACCAAAGAGTCCTCCTCCATCTGTTGGAGGTGGCCTTCTTACCTGACCTAAGAGCATCAGCCTCTCTTGATACGGTAAGTGCATTGTTTGCTGCGAGCTCGACAGACGATGTCAAAACTCATCATCTAATGTTTTGGAGCGAGCAGAAACCACTCTTCCCAAATGTTGTTGCTATTTAGCGCATTATTTATGCCTGGTATTCCCACTGGAAGATGAAGCATCCTCTTGATAGTGTATCTAAGGAGGATGTCACAGCAGATTATGAGCAGAGTACTCCGTGGCCACCAGCAGATGGTGCTTTCCCCCTGGATGAGAGTTTGTGCCTGAAAGACGGAATCGCAATGTCTGCAAAAATAACTGCCAACACCCAGATCAACGGCAACAAACTCGCTCGAAACTCTGACCTTGAGTGCGACGCACAACGGAGCAATTTTAAAGTTTTTGTTGGTTTGATTACGCTTGATCTATGCAATTTATATATATTAAAAAAAAAAAAAATCTTTAAAGCCTTTCTCAAGGGTTACATAATAACTTACCAACACGTGCAGGGAGGCTTTCTGACCGGCGTTCCTCATTCGTGGGCTTCTAATTCATCGCGCTATACATACCACATTGTTGGTAAGTTACTATTACATAACATCACAAAATAGTGGTGAATATATGGTTTTTGTATAGGTGTACACAGTGGGCCCTATTACATTCTTCACGCGTACGTTTGCTCCCGCACAAAAACGTATCAACGCGAGGGGCAAACCCCTTTGCGCTGAACGTCATATTACAATGTCAGCGCAGAGAACGCGCGTATACGTCTACCACGGGTGAACCTGCATGAACTTGCTGTACTTCGCGCGTCCTATACTTAACATTGTGAGCGCAAATGCGTTTGTGCGCTGGTATGCGGATGGTATTACAATCTATGTGCAGTTTGTAACGCACAGCGCTTGCGCGCATAATTTTAGCAACTTCTAAAAGCTGGTGGTAACGGCAAATCTGAACGTCCTGGCTGAAACCAAATACAGCAAAGTATAGTTACACATTCTACACAAAGCAAACCAATAAAATGGAGAAGTTGTGTGTGCATTATTTATTGATGCAGCATATATGCGCAAAAACTTAACGTGAGATAATTGTGGTTCTTAATTCTGATTGGCTGAATCTCGTGAAAAAACGGTCCGCACACTGATTTCTGCACGCACCCTTGCGCGTCCGTTTTACGCGCATTATTCCTCGACGGAAGAAAAAATGCCCTAGGATTGTAATTCCAGCGTTGATTTACGCGCGTTAACGTTTAATGCTGGGCGCACAAATTCACACGTTGCGCGTGCGTTTTTGCGTGAAGAATGTAATAAGGCCCAGTGTATTTTGTTGTTTATACACGGCTTTATCAATGTTTACACAATAGCTTACTTTTATTATTTATTTACAATAAAAGTTATATTTTAGATTGCTGAGCATCGCATTATATATGTTGGTTACAACCCATCATATAACATTAACCACAGGCGCAGAACACCAGGCTCACGCCCAGGGCACACTTATGCTCTCATCAATGCCCCCAAACACGAGCTTCCTCGATTACTTCGTCAGACCCCAGTCCCCAAAAGGATTTTCAGAAGAAGCCATTGGATTTGAACCAGAAGACGTTATTCCGTAATAAAAATACCCAGCGGCATTAGATTCAGATCATTTCAGTAGAATTTGACGAAAACTTCATGGAAATTCGCTCAGACACAAAAAAAACTCTCTATCCAAGTGACATCTGTGATCGATCGCTTTAACACTCCATTTGGGTGGCTTGACATCACGGGACACATTGTCCGAACAAACCGAAGGAATGCTTGGATCTAGCTAACAGTTACTGGCTCTAGAATCTGATGTAACATTCTGCGGGTCTACGTATTGCCCTACCTGTTCAAGTGGCAACACAATGAGACAAATCTATTGCTAGAACAGACTGCAACGCCCTCATTGTCACGCACATGTCAAGAAGCATAAAGGACACTAACATCCTATTCGTGTCTGCTCCTAGTTTTTCTCCCTCCTACACCACCTATAGCCATACCATCCAGGTGCCTGAGGCTTCTTCTGTGCCCAAGATTTCTTCACCCGGGCAGTCCCTTCCTGTGCCCAAAGCCACCACACTGGGCTTCCTATGCCCGAAGCCACCACGCCAGGCAGCCCTTTCCTTTTGCCTGAAGCCACCTCTTCCTGGGCAGCCCCTTCTTGTGCCTGAAGCCACCTCATCCTGGGCAGCCCCTTTCTGTGCCTGATGCTGCCTTGCCTGGACAGCCCCTTCCTGTGCCTAAAACCGCCTTGCCCAGACAGCCCCTTCCTGTGCCTGATGCCACCTTGCCTGGACAGCCCCTTCACATGCCTGAACCTGCCTTGCCCAGACAGACCGTTCCTGTGCCTGAAGCCGCCTTGCCCAGACAGCCCCTTCCTGTGCCTGAAGCCGCCTTGCCCGGAAAGCCCTTTGTTGTGCCTGATGCTGCCTTCCCCGGACAGCCCCTTTCTGTGCCTGAAGCCGCCTTGCCCAAACAGCCCCTTCCTGTGCCTGAAGCCACCTTGCCCGGACAGCCCCTTCCTGTGTTAAAAGCTGCCTTTTTGCACAGCCTCTTGCTGTTCCTGAGGCCGCCCTGCCCATGCAGCCCCTTCCTTTTGTTGTAAGCCACCTTGTCCAGACAGCCCCTTTCTGTGTCTGATGTCACCTTGCCCGCACAGCCCCTTCCTGTGCTTTAAGCTGCCTCGCCCAGACAGCCCCTTTCTGTGCCTGAAGCCGCCTTTCCTGGACAGCCCCTTCCTGTGCCTGAAGCCGCCTTGCCCTGACAGCCCCTTCCTGTGTCTGTAGCCACCTTGCCCGGACAGCCCCTTCCTGTGCCTGAAGCCGCCTTGCCCTGACTGCCCCTTTCTGTGCCTGAAGCCGCCTTGCCCAGACTGCCCCTTTCTGTGCCTGAAGCCGCCTTGCCCGGACAGCCCCTTCCTGTGCCTGAAGCTGCCTTGCCCAGACAGCCCCTTTCTGTGCCTGAAGCCGCCTTTCCTGCACAGCCCCTTCCTGTGCCTGAAGCCGCCTTGCCCGGACAGCCCCTTCCTGTCCCTGAAGCCTCCTTGCCCGGACAGCCCCTTCCTGTGCCTAAAGCCCCCTTGCCCGGACAGCCCCTTCCTGTGCCTGAAGCCGCCTTGCCCAGACAGCCCCTTCCTGTGTTAGAAGCTGCCTTTTTGGACAGCCTCTTGCTGTTCCTGAGCCGCCCTTGCCAATGCCTTCATCCTTCGCACTGCCCCCTTCGCAGCCCTTCCTTTTGTTGGAAGCCACCTTGTCCAGACAGCCCCTTTCTGTGTCTCTAGCCACCTTGCCTGGACTGCCCCTTCCTGTGTCTGAAGCCGCCTTGCCTGCACAGCCCCTTCCTGTGCCTGAAGCCGCCTTGCCTGCACAGCCCCTTCCTGTGCCTGAAGCCGCCTTGCCTGCACAGCCCCTTCCTGTGCCTGAAGCCGCCTTGCCCGCACAGCCCCTTCCTGTGCCTTAAGCTGCCTCGCCCAGACAGCCCCTTTCTGTGCCTGAAGCCGCCTTTCCTGGACAGCCCCTTCCTGTGCCTGAAGCCCCCTTGCCTGGACAGCCCCTTCCTGTGCCTGAAGCCGCCTTGCCCGGACAGCCCCTTCCTGTGCCTGAAGCCGCCTTGCCCAGACAGCCCCTTCATGTGCCTGAAGCCACCTTGCCCGGACAGCCCCTTCCTGTGCCTTAAGCTGCCTTGCCCAGACAGCCCCTTCCTGTGCCTTAAGCTGCCTTGCCCGGACAGCCCCTTTCTGTGCCTGAAGCCGCCTTTCCTGGACAGCCCCTTCTTGTGCCTGAAGCCTCCTTGCCCGGACAGCCCCTTCCTGTGTTAGAAGCTGCCTATTTGGACAGCCTCTTGCTGTTCCTGAGGCCGCCCTGCCCGTGCAGCCCCTTCCTTTTGTTGGAAGCCACCTTGTCCAGACAGCCCCTTTCTGTGCCTGAAGCCGCCATGCCCGCACAGCCCCTTGCTGTGCCTGAAGCCGCCTTGCCCGCACAGCCCCTTCCTGTGCCTTAAGCTGCCTCGCCCAGACAGCCCCTTTCTGTGCCTGAAGCTGCCTTTCCTGGACAGCCCCTTCCTGTGCCTGAAGCCGCCTTGCCCGGACAGCCCCTTCCTGTGCCTGAAGCCACCTTGCCCGGACAGCCCCTTCCTGTGCCTGAAGCCCCCTTGCCCGGACAGCCCCTTCCTGTGCCTGAAGCCACCTTGCCCGGACAGCCCCTTCCTGTGCCTGAAGCTGCCTTGCCCAGACAGCCCCTTCATGTGCCTGAAGCCACCTTGCCCGGACAGCCCCTTCCTGTGCCTGAAGCTGCCTTGCCCAGACAGCCCCTTCCTGTGCCTTAAGCTGCCTTGCCCAGACAGCCCCTTCCTGTGCCTTAAGCTGCCTTGCCCAGAAAGCCCCTTCCTGTGCCTGAAGCCGCCTTTCCTGGACAGCCCCTTCCTGTGTCTGAAGCCGCCTTTCCCGGACAGCCCCTTCCTGTGTCTGAAGCCGCCTTGCCCGGACAGCCGGACAGCCCCTTCCTGTGCCTGAAGCCGCCTTGCCCGGACAGCCCCTTCCTGTGCCTGAAGCCGCCTTGCCCAGACAGCCCCTTCCTGTGCCTGAAGCCGCCTTTCCTGGACAGCCCCTTCCTGTGCCTGAAGCCGCCTTTCCCAGACAGCCCCTTCCTGTGCCTGAAGCCGCCTTTCCCAGACAGCCCCTTCCTGTGCCTGAAGCCGCCTTGCCCGGACAGCCCCTTCCTGTTCCTGAAGCCGCCTTGCCCGGACAGCCCCTTCCTGTGCCTGAAGCCGCCTTGCCCGGACAGCCCCTTCCTGTGCCTGAAGCCGCCTTGCTTGGACAGCCCATTCCTGTGCTCGAAGCTGCCTTGCCCAGACAGCCTCTTGCTGTTCCTGAGGCCGCCCCACCCTTGCAGCCCCTTCCTGTGCCTGAAGCCACCTTGCCAGGACAGCCCCTTTCTGTGCCTGAAGCCACCTTTCCCGGACAGCCCCTTTCTGTGCCTGAAGCCGCCTTTCCCGGACAGCCCCTTTCTGTGCCTGAAGCCGCCTTTCCGGACAGCCCCTTCCTGTGCCTGAAGCCGCCTTTCCCAGACAGCCCCTTCCTGTGCCTGAAGCCACCTTGCCCGGATAGCCCCTTCCTGTGCCCGAAGCCACCTTGCCTGAACAGCCTCTTGCTTTTCCTGAGGCCGCCCCGCCCAAGCAGCCCCTTCCTGTGCCCTAGGTCATTTCACTTTTTGAAAGCAAACCTAGTGAGGTGAGCTCCTCCCCGCATTGCCACTGAACAAGCCCAAAACGTGATTGCATTTAAGATCTGACGCGATTGTGCACTTTTAGGTTGTTATGGATGTAGGTGGTCTAGCAGGGCAAAAAACCAGCAGCGGACGCAGGTAGGACATTAGCGTCTCTTAGGTCAGACTTCTTGACAAGTATGTGACCTTCTTTTCTGCTTCCAAGCTCATTAACGGCAAATTAAGTAGAAGATGTTTTTATACGGCCAGACGTGACCCTTTTCATAGCATTGCTTTCTTATAATTTATAAGAAGTCTGAACATATAATCAAGGTGGTGTCTTTGATGCATACGATTGTAGACGGTTATACAAGTTGCAGCTCTCTCTCACGCCTACCCTTGTTTTCCCACAGGCCTCGTTAAGTGTCACCGAGATGGCTCTTGCTCTGAACCGATACATTTGCTCAGCCGTCCTCCCTCTGCTCACTCGCTGCGCACCCCTTTTCACCGGCACCGAGCACTTCGCCGCGCTGATCGATTCCACCCTGCATACCATCTACAGGCTATCCAAAGGCCGCTCTCTCACCAAGGCTCAACGGGACACGATCGAGGAGTGTCTCCTTTCGATTTGCCAGTAAGAAAATAGCTCACCCCATCACCTGTCCCTCTCCTCGCCCCCAATCTCAGCAATCCACCAAAGAACAGAATTTCTAAGAATGCGAGCGCGCTCCGTCATTCCCCAGTGACTAGAGCGCTCACTTAATGTTGTTTTATTAAATCAACGTGTGAAGCCATTCCAATCTGCCACGTCCCCGTTTATATAACATTTGCTTTGTGAGGTGACAGCGAACGCAGCGGCCTCCATTGTGTTTTCCCTCATCTTCATTCCGCACACCTACACGGTGGTATCACCGGCGCGTCTCTGCATGTTTGTGTAGATAAGTAGCAACAGATGTCAGGGCCGCATTTGCGGTTGCCATGGAGATGCCTTGGCTACCGCTTTGTGGTGTATCTTGCGAAAATATGAGAGATATATAAGTTAAATGAAAATTATTAACGTAAGCTGAACCTTTGAAGTGCGGAAGGCCAAAGAATAACCATCAGCCTATTCAGTGGCCGGGACACAGCAAACTTTTTATTCTTTCTTTCTCCCGTTGACCTGTATGTAATGTAACGCCACAATCTGCCAAAAGGATGCGGATTATACACATCCCTATAATACAGTTTACATAAATATGTAGTCAACACATTAGTGATTTGTTGCCTAGACTAATGCTCGCAGGATGTCCGCGAAACATACATCGCGACTAAAAGGTTTATGGTCATCTCGCTACCCTCATATTCTAAAGGTATCACTAAACTATACGACCAAAAACTTTCTCACTTTAATGGTGTGACGGCAATGTTATAGCTTGGGTGTATTGATGGGGGGGGGTTAACACCTATTCTCCAATCAGCTGTTTTGATTTAACCAGAATTTTTGTGAATTGTCTTTCCAGTCATCTACGCCCTTCCATGCTTCAGCAACTGCTGCGACGTCTGGTTTTTGATGTTCCATTACTCAACGAGTACTGCAAAATGCCCCTGAAGGTAGCTCATAACACCAATGTCATGGCACTCTTCATCATGATGGTCTCCACACCCGTATTATAATTATTCTTTATTTATATAGTGCCAGCATGGTCCGCAGCGCTGAACTATGAGCACAGTATAGACAGGGTTACAATACACTGAGACTGTACAACATTTTGGGAAACAAGGGCCCTATTCCAGTGGGAACTTACAATCTAGAAGGGTTGGGGGTGGAAGCAGGAGGAGAGGACTGCAAGGTGGGAGTGATGGACTGCGAGGTGAGAGTGATGGACTGCGAGCTGAGAGTGATGGACTGCGAGGTGAGAGTGATGGACTGCGAGGTGAGAGTGATGGACTGCGAGGTGAGAGTGATGGACTGCGCGGTGAGAGTGATGGACTGCGCGGTGAGAGTGATGGACTGCGCGGTGAGAGTGATGGACTGGTTGGGGCAGTGAGGTGTATTAGTGAGTTGGGTGGTCGGCTTCCCTAAATAGGAATGTCTTAAAGGAGTGTTTGAAGGAGGCTAGGCGCAGGTCACTGTTTGACCTTAGGGAGCGGGTTGGGGTGTATTTGGTGATTAGTGAGGACAGGTAGTGGGGAGCTGAGTTAGTGAGGGCTTTGGGGGTCAGGGTGAGGATTTTGCATTTAATTCTGCAGTGGATGGGGAACCAGTGAAGGGACTCGCAGAGGGGAGCAGCAGAGACAGAGCAGCGGGTGAGGTGGATGGGGAGCCAGTGAAGGGACTCGCAGAGGGGAGCGGCAGAGACAGAGCAGCAGATGAGGTGGATGGGGAGCCAGTGAAGGGACTTGCAGAGGGGAGCGACAGGTGAGGTGGATGGGGAGCCAGTGAAGGGACTCGCAGAGAAGAGCAGCAGAGACAGAGCGGCGGGTGAGGTGGATGAGCCTGGCAGAGGCATTCAGAATGAATTGTAGGAGGGAGGGAGAGAGGGAGGTCAGCTAGAAGATTATTACAATGGTCAAGTCGGGAGATTACAAGGGTGTGGATGAGTTGCTTTGTGGTGTCAGCGGTAAGAAATGGCTGAATTCTGTAAATATTATGTAGTTTGTAGCGACAGGAGGAGACGAGAGACTGAATGTGGGGGATGAAGGAAAGAGCCGAGTCAAGTGTAACTCCGAGACCGCAAACCTGGCTTGATAGGGAGATAGTGATACCATCGACCATGATTGAGAAGTGAGGAGGCCGAAAACTCTAGTTTCAGGTTTATTTTTTTTTTGCTTTTGAAAACCATCTGCCCCCGCTCAGCGATATGTCCGTGGTTCCAATTTTATGCAGAGATGCAGAGATTTAACCCGAAAACGTGAAGGTTTCCATGTGCATTTCCTGACAGCAACATGTTTGCGCGATACAGTATCAGTTACCCATTAAGCTCCTCGTCAATACCGAACTCTATACGTCCTGCGCTTCTGATTTCACTTGAAGTAGATGGACACCAAACTTTCCAGATTTCGGACGCGTTGCCAAAGCATTCCATTTGTTCAATCAGGAGCCCCGCTACGTTGTATCAGGCTGGGAATGGCCCACATCGGCTCAATTCACTCTGCTTTCGTAGAAAAGGATAATTTCATCCTTTCCCTAAGACAATATTATTTTTAAAATTTTCCCTTTAGAAGGCCATGGTTCCCAAACCAGTCCCCAAAAGTGACCATGGTCTGATCACGGGGTCACCACTTCTCCGTGTATTGACTTTTTTAGTTTTTTGCTTCAGACTTTTCCAAAGACTGGAGACTCTGTTTCCAGAATGCGTTTTTCTTGCTTTATTTTGCATCATCCACCTGTCATTTAGAAGGTGTGTGTCTCCGATTTGTTAGTAGGAGATTCAGTTTGACAGATGTGCCTCTAACAAAGGATCTATTTTCATCTTGCAGCTCCTGACAAACCATTATGAGCAGTGCTGGAAGTATTACTGCCTCCCCTCTGGGTGGGGGAGCTACGGATTGGCCTCCGAGGAGGAATTACATTTGACAGAGAAGCTGTTCTGGGGGATTTTTGATTCTCTCTCCCATAAGGTATCATCACTGTTTGAACTAGAAAGCCGCGTCTAAAATTGGTATTTTTTAATTTATTTTTTGTTATTTTTGTAATTATTTTTATTTATTTTTTCTAATTATTATTCTTTATATTTTATTATTATTATTTTTTTATTTTTTTTTACAAGGGTTTTGCCGGCAAACCGTTCAATAAATAAATGATTTTGTTTTTCCATTGGGGATTCCTTTAAATGGCAGGTGAAATATTTTCATTAAAGCAACTGAATCTGAAGAGGCCGTAAGGATTACTATTTAATGTTTGTAGGATCAGGGCCTAGATTACCAATCCACTGGCGATATTAAAACACATATATTGGGATGTTTCACCTGGGATAACGATTTCAAAAATAAATTTACAACTGAAATCAATATTTTATGTATTATTTTTTTTCTTTTAAGTAAATAAATCTATATATATTTTTTTTCTCATCTCGAAGAAATTAATTGCTGCCAACAGATGGGCTTGGTGTTTTTTTTTCTTCATTCCCCTTGTCTATTTAGGCTTTAAGAATGCTATTCCTTTTTGATTGTCCACCAGTTCTCCATTTGTATTTTATTTTTTTGTATTTTTTTTTTTATTGCCGAAAAATATAGGGAAAAGCTAGCCAAATGTGAGACACCTAAAAGAGCTAGAAATCTGTTTGAAAATTCAATACAGCACTCGGGGATGTTTCAAGTTGAGCAGGAGCGCTTAGGTGCCCAGTTCCTCCACTATTTTTTTCAGCAAGAACAGGGTTCCTTTTTTGGCCCAGACACTGAAAAGCTTTTATATGGTGAATAAGGAGGCTTCAGTAGTCTTTTGATTCAAAACATTCCGAAGGAAGAGCCCATTTGGGGTGGAGCCTAATCTGTATCTCCACAATAAGGAACGACGACAAGATCCAAATAAAATAAGATCTTTTATTATATTGAATCGAACAATGTATCAAAGCCTGACGCGTTTCGTCTATTACTACACTTCCTCAAGGGCGAGTGCAATATGCAGTAGAACAAAATCAGATGAAACCATGCATTTCCTATCATTCCTTATATAGTGCATCCCTTCCTCTGATTGGCTCTCCTTCCTAAAGCTTTTATTGGGTTTCAATCCGTGAACCCCTTTAATAAAGGAAACCTAACGTCCGAATTGACCCCGAGTTAAACCGTTTGGTGCAATTTCGAATCAATTGGTTTAGTCATTAAGCTGTCAATTTGCCAAATTATTATTTTTTATTATTATTATCCTTTATTTATATGGTGCCACATGTTCCGCCACGCTTTAAAAGATCAGTGTACAAGGATTTGATACATTGGAATACCACACATGGATGATATGGCCTGAATCGGGGGGGGGGGGACTTAAAGTCTATGAGATGTACAAGTATTTTGTGAGATTGGCGCATCCATATCGTTGGGTGTCTTATACGATATGATGGAAATAATGGTATTTTTTAGAAAGTCCATTTAATGACGGAAAAAACTGTATATAATATGTGTGGGTTGCATAAGCGAGTAAGAGGAAAATTTGACCTAAACACAAACAGCGCAGAAACGTAAAAACAGCAGCGGTCACTAAAGGACGGATTTATGTAAAACCGCCCGGTCACTAAGGGGTTAAAAAAAGTCTTTTATAAAATAAAAAAAAATGTTTTTTGGTAAAAAAAAATGGTGTTCTAAAAATAAAATAAAAAACATCTTCCATTTATTGCATTGAAACTTATTGGATTCGCCCAGGGGTCAAGTCTTGCAGGAACGCAGTTCCCTCACTATTTTGGCAGGAGGAACTTAGTTCCCTTTTGGCTGATATACTGGGAAGCTGCGATAGCTTTCTATATAGACACAGTTTTATAAAACCGTCTATATTTTTTTTTTTAAAAAAAAAATCTGGACTTAAGTACATTGGGATGGCACGGGACTGACAATTTCGCTGTGTTTGCTCGAGGAATGCCATTCTCATGCATAAAGAAGCGCTGCGGCTGCTGCGCCTCCCAGTAATCTTTAAGGCCAGAATGTACAGAAATGTTTCCACACTTATTCAGAGAGAGGTGAAAAACCAGGAGAATGATTGGAGAAGTGAAAATTCTAGGTCAAAATAGCTGATTTGAAAAGTGAGGTAAATGGGAGAAATTTTCTGCTTTGACTGTTTTGACCTAGAATTTTCACTTCTCCAGCCATTCTCCTGGTTTTCACCTCTTTCCGAATAACCCTGTTAGTTTTTTAGGACTTGATGCCTGGGTTCGCCTTTTTAGGCCGGGGTCAGACGAGCGTCTTTGAGAGCGGAAGGAACGTCGGTGAAAGTGGACGTCCTTTCACTTTGACGCCCGTCTGGCCACCTCGCTGAGCGCAGTTAGGGCACTGCAAGGCTCGATCCTCCTATGGGGGAATCACGCTTTGCAACCCCATCGGATGCTCGTCTAGCGTTTTGACTGGGAGGCTTTCTCCATGTCCGCTTTTAGGGTGCACCATTCGTGCGGGCGCTACAGCATGTGATCGGCCCCGTCAAAGCGTAACAACGCTGCGACGGACGCCGGGAGGCGCATTAGTATGGGCGACACCTAGTACACTCGTCTGACCCCAGCCTTAATGCTGTCGCATTAAAACACTGAAAATCAGGTCATGTTGCCGAAACTTCGGTGCAATTCAGCGTTCTGTGAAGAGACGAATCGTTGACTTCCTATTGGACGATTTCAGTGCCGGCAAATTGTGGCAAAATGCACAGTTACTGCGCTGTCATTTTGTCTGTATCTGTTGAATTGACAGCTTTGTGAATAGACGATCGGCCGTGAAAGTCACCACTCGGTGGCAAGTTCGGACGTTGGTTGGACATCAAAGCTAATGTATGAACGGAAATAAAGGTAAAGCTATGCCCACAAACATACAAGCAATCAGCTCGTGTTGTGACATTGTATCGAGCAGTTATTCCCATCGGGATTCGTTCTCTTCATTATTTTTTTTTGCTGGTGTGACGCATCTCAATATCTGTGTCTATTATGTCATTGTCTCGATGAACTTTGATTAGAACAACAAGTCTTTTTACCTTGACATGCGCCATCTTCCTAAATCGGACATATTCTTTAAAACAACAATAAAAAAAAAACTTAAAACACCGCTTTCGTTGAACTTCTGCAGAGAAGGAATGCAATGCGTGTAGACAGTCCGTGGGTGAGTCATTCCTCGGTGGCGTGAGTCACCGGTACGCGGCACATCCACGACGAGATGTGACAAGCCGTCCTGATGATTCAGATACAGGGTTGAAACAGTGACAGGGAAGTGGTTAAAAGAGTACGCGGGTCCCCATGCTGTGAGCGCGCCGGCGTGCGGCACGCAAATGAAACTGTTAATATTTAATTTGCCTTCATAATGCTCCACTTTATTGCCGAAATCTCACACAGCGATAGATTTACTCGAGCCGCGTCGGCCTCCAAGGAATTTTCTTGGCATGGGCTGTTGACAGGAGATAATGAAATCATTATTCCGGCTGCTCGGTTATTTCAAGAAAAAGAAACCGCAGAGGTTGTTTTGTTTTTTTTGTTTTTTCTTTTCCCCCTCCTTCTATTGAGCCGGCCGTGATCTCCTGGCATCAGTCGTCAATGCTCTCAGATAAAAGACCGTTTATAGGTAGACAATGCATAAAGGCTCCGGCGTAGAATAAAGCGTCACCGCGACACAGGGAGAAAAAAAAAAGGATTTTTTTTTTATAGCCCCCAAATAATCTTAAAGCAGCCAGTAAGTAAACACGGGACAATCTGTTGTTTTAGAATGTATTGTTGGCATGTTTTTTTCTGCTTTGTTTTCCGTGTGTTTATCTTTATGACAGCATGGGGATGTGTGTCTCAAGCCAGCAACTTGTGTCTGTGTCCTGCCTGTGTTTTTACTCTAAACCATGTGAATATAAAGGGTGTCCATAAAGTCTCTTTACAATTTCATTAATTTATTCCAAAGGCAAATGAAAAGACAGATAAGTGAAAATTATTACAAAATGAGACGTATATATGTAAGGTTTTTCTTGCATCATTTAATGCACCTCTATATGGGCACCATTAGTTGCACGAAGCACATCAAGACGGTACTGGATTTCTTGCCATGTTGGCTGTAGCATCCCCTCATCAATGGTGCCGATGGCATCAGGGATCCTCTGCTTTAGATTAGTGATGTCCCTTTGTACCTTTGTTCCATACACCATATCTTTAACATAACCCCATAGAAAGAAGTGGAGGGGAGTGATATCTGGTGAGCGAGGTGGCCAGGGAATTGGGCCACCCCTTCCAATCCACCACTCTGGAAATGTTTCATTTAGGAACCCACGAACATGCCGTCCCCAATGTGGTGGTGCAGCATCTTGCTTGGAAATGATGGTTGGTTGAAGGTCATGTAGTTGTGGTGCCGCGTATTCAGTCAAAAGGTCAAGGTAAACATTTTCAGTAATTGATGTCTCTCCCGAAGAAAACGGACCAGTGATTCGATTGCACATGATCCCACACCACACATTCATCTAAAGCAGAGGATCACTGATGCCATTGCCACCATTGATGAGGGGAAGCTACAGCCAACATGGCAAGAAATCCAGCACCGTCTTGATGTGCTTTGTGCAACTAATGGTGCCCATATAGAGGTATATTAAATGAGGCAAAAAACCCTTACATATACAGTTGTGTTCAAAATTATTCAACCCCCAATGCTGTAAAGGGTTTTAGGGAATTTAGTGTACATTTGTAATTGTATTCAGAATGAAATCCTACAAGGACTTTTTAAAGAACCATATGCAACTGAAATGACATCAATTGGTTTTGTAATACAGTAGTAAATGTTTCTTTTGTGAATTCTTCATTGACACAATTATTCAACCCCTTAAAGACTACCACTCTGAAGAACAGAGGTTCATTCAAGTGTTTTCAATCAGGTATTGAAAACACCTGTGGATGTCACGGAGCAGCAATAAAGCATAATATGCACCAATTAGGCAGCTTTAAAATGACTGTGATACTCAGCTCCTTCTAGACATTTACTGGTGTGGTTACAAACATGGTGAAGTCAAGAGAATGGTCCAGGAAGACAAGAGAAGAGGTGATTACTCTTCACAGGAAGGGCAATGGCTATAAGAAGATTGCAAAGATGTTAAACATACCAAGAGAGACCATAGGAAGCATCATTCGCAAATTCAAAGCAAAGTGCACTGTTGAAACGCTACCTGGTCGTGGCAGAAAGAAGATGCTGACTTCGACTGCTGTGCGCTACCTGAAGCGTAGAGTGGAGAAAAGTCCCCGTGTGACTGCTGAGGAACTGAGAAAAGATTTGTCAGATGTGGGTACTGAAGTTTCAGCTCAGACAATACTGCGCACACTGCGTAATGAAGGCCTCCATGCCAGAACTCCCAGGCGCACCCCCTTGCTGTCTCCAAAGAATAAGAAGAGTCGACTGCAGTATGTCAAAAGTCATGTGGACAAACCACAGAAGTTTTGGGATAGTGTTCTGTGGACTGATGAAACAAAATTAGAACTGTTTGGGCCCATGGATCAACGCTATGTTTGGAGGAGGAAGAACAAGGCCTATGAAGAAAAGAACACCTTGCCTACTGTGAAGCATGGCGGGGGGGTCAATCATGCTTTGGGGCTGTTTTGCTTCTCCAGGTACAGGGAAGCTTCAGCGTGTGCAAGGTACCATGAATTCTCTTCAGTACCAGGAGATATTGGATGACAATGTGATGCAGTCCGTCACAAATCTGAGGCTTGGGAGACGTTGGACCTTTCAACAGGACAATGATCCAAAGCATACCTCCAAGTCCACTAGAGCATGGTTGCAGATTAAAGGCTGGAACATTTTGGAGTGGCCATCGCAGTCACCTGACTTAAATCCGATTGAGAACCTCTGGTGGGACTTAAAGAAAGCAGTTGCAGTGCGCAAGCCTAAGAATGTGACTGAACTGGAGGCTTTTGCCCATGACGAATGGGCGAAGATACCCGTAGATCGCTGCAAGACACTTGTGTCAAGCTATGCTTCACGTTTAAAAGCTGTTATAACTTTAAAAGGATGTTGTACTAAGTACTAAGATTGAATGTCACTTGGGGGTTGAATAAAACTGATAATGATGTGAGCACAGAAAAGACATTTGTGGTTATTTCATTATAAATGTTATGTTATATTTGTCTGACCTACACATGCCTCTTTGATTTAATTGTAAGCAAGATGACTGAATGATCAAAATCAATGTCAAACTGGCCAAAACACTCAATTTCAGTGGGGGTTGAATAATTTTGAACACAACTGTATACGTCTCATTTTGTAATAATTTTCACTTATCTGTCTTTTCATTTGCCTTTGGAATAAATTTTTGAAATTGTAAAGAGACTTTATGGACACCCTGTGGATCTATCTGGGGATTTTTGCTTGCCATAATTACGGTTTCAAATGTCGACATGAGACTGTGGAGAAGGAACATTTTTACTGTAGCCCAGTGCCAATAACAATAAGCCATTTCTTCCCAGAAACCTCTCTTTGCGATTTGTCCTTAATTTAATCTTTAATTGTTTTTTAGCCCAAAATTTAGTATATTTGGCATTTTATTTTTTGATCCAAAATAATTTGCATTGCGTTTTAGTCCATTAGGAGGGCATGTTGACTTGCCAAGGTACGGCTTAGAGCTTATGCACCATTTGGGCTCAAAAGTAATGTTATGGAGACCTTTAAATGCTCATTAATAAAGCGTTAGCCTTCGTTCTCTATGCTATTGGTGTGAGAATGAATGTCTTGCATGGTTGGTGTTGGAGTGTTCATCGTGAAGTTGGACTGCAGTACATGTGGCGTTGTTGACCATACTAAATGTCTTCTCCAGTTGCTGCTGCTGTGTCCTGGCCGTGTTGATGTCACTAACTATTTGCATGTTTCTCTATTGGACTTTCCAACCAGTTCCTATCTCTCCTGCAGAAGTATGACGCTGAGCTCTTCAGAATGTCTATGCCCTGTCTCAGTGCCATAGCTGGCGGTCTGCCACCCGATTATGTGGACACCAGAATCAAAGCAACTCCAGAGAAGCAAATGTCTGTGGACTCCGAGGGGAATTTTGACCCCAAACCTATTAATACTGCCAAGTGAGTTACCTTCTGAATTTCCCTGGCCAATGTAAGTGGGCCTATTGTGGAAGTGAGATACCTGCGTTGATAATCCACCAAATATTCTCCAGCCTCTTTAACAAGTGCCTCTAGTTCAAAAATATATAGTAGGACACTCGTGTTTTTAAATACTGCATCAGCCAGGGTTCAGACGGCCAAGGTCCTGACGTGGACAACATAAGGAGAAGAATATTTATAGCAGATAGACGATATAGACACAAAATAATAGATATAGATGTGCAGAAAATGTATAGAGCAATGCTGCCAAACATCCTAAGTAGCACCCGCTATCTAAGATGCAAACAAATTTAGTCCATACAATACATATCCAAAGGTGTAGCGCTTTGTTCTGAAGTTCTGTAATTCTTCCAAATAAATCTTGGAAAAGATGGAAAAAGTCACCACATAGTGTATCCACTGATAAACATTATAATACAGGAAATTAAGCCAAGTAAACACTCACACTTTTTCAAGCCTATAACTCTGCTCACAGATCCGCACCTATGGGTTCATAATGGCACACCCATCAGCCACCAGAAGGATCAACGTAATTCTTCTCCTCTTCGCATCTCCACAATAATTGGCACACATATTGTGGAGATACGAAGAGAAGATGTCGCGTCCCACGCCATCTTGGGGCCCCGGCAGCACCTTTCTCGCTACTCGCTGGCCAGTCGTCGAGTGGAGTAGTGGGTGGTCGCGGTCATGGGTCCAGGCTGCGGGTGTGTGTGATGATGCTGCGTCTGCTGAGTTTAAAGTCAAATGCCTGAGATGTGTTCCTTGCCCTGATGTGGTTTACACTCAGTGCTCGTGCGTTTACCTTCTGATTACCCGTTATTGACTCCGGCTTGTCTGACGTTCTCTCTTGACTCCTAAACATTGGCAATCACCTGACTACCCAATCGGGCATATGACCCTTGGCTATCCTCTGACTTCCCGATTTGGCTTACGACCTGGCTGACTATCTGATCTGGCGATCGACCCCTGGCATTCCTCTGACCACCCGTCTGGTATTAACCTCTGGTATCTGGCTTACGAGCATCCCTGGTATTTACTAGTGATGAGCCGAACACCCCTGTGTTCGGTTCGTATCCGAACAGCCGAAATGTTCGAATATGAACTTGAACACAATGTTAATCAATGGGGGCCGAACACGCAAAATGTGTTCACAGTTCTCATAAATGTACCGGCGGCTGCCCCCGGCCCCGTAACTCACCTGTCCTGCAGCTGTCCCGGCCTCCTGTTCCCCGGTCCGTCAGCTCTTCCGGCCCGTCTGGCCACAGCTCCTCTGCCCCACGTCTTCATGCTGAATGATCTGATTGGGCAAAGTCCTGCACCTGACCTGGACTTTGCCCAATCAGTGCTCTAATTTAATATTGTGCCCTGATTGGGCAAAGTCCAGGTCAGGTGCAGGACTTTGCCCAATCAGAGCTCAGCATGAAGATGAAGCTTGGGGCAGAGCTTTAACCAAGTTCTGATTGGTTAAAGTCGGTGCAAGACTTTAACCAATCAGAGCTTGGTTAAAGCTCATCTTCATGCTGAGCTCTGATTGGGCAAAGTCCTGCACCTGACCTGGACTTTGCCCAATCAGGGCTCAATATTGAATTAGAGCCCTGATTGGGCAATCTGATCATTCAGCATGAAGACGTGGGGCAGAGAGGAGCCGCGGCCAGGCGGACCGGAGGAGCTGATGGACCGGGGAACAGGAGACCGGGACAGCTGCAGGACAGGTGAGTTACGGGGGCCGCAGCCACAGGTCTCCTAAATGTACCGGCAGCCGCCGGAACATTTAGGAGACCTGTGGACACATTTTTTATTATGGAATGTCCGAGGTCGAACAAACCGCGAACATCCCATAATGTTCGGCATTCGCCGAACACCTGAACGGCCGATGTTCGATTCAAACTCACATTCGAATCGAACCGAATGCCCATCCCTAGTATTTACCCTTGGTGTCTGTTCTGTTTTATTCACGTATACATCTGGTTTTGTATATTTGTGGAAATGGGTAGAATTCCTGTCCACTACAAGGACTGGCAGTGTAGATTAGTTGTTCAGCGTACAGGGACATTACACCTCTAGAAGGTACGTGACAGAAGAACTATGTTGATCCTCCTGGTGGCTGATGGGTGTGCCCTTATGAAGACATACAGTAGGTGCGGATCTGTGAGTCCAGTTATTGGCTCGAAAAAGTGTGAATGTTTGCTTATTTTGATGTGGATACAATATGTGGTGAGATTTTCCATGTTTTCCAAGATTTGTTTGGATCTGAGAGTAATTTGAAGAATTACAGAACTTCAGAATAAAGCGCTACACCCTTAGAACGTGTTAGCGCTTGATCTATACTTACCCGCAATGCTCTTTATTTTTGTATCGAGAGGTAAGTGTGACCGATCACTGTACCCTGACAGGGTCACATCTGCCAATGCCGCTTCCTTGCAGAACCCCCGTGGTCTACCCAGCCAGACTCCCGTGCCTTCCTCCAGTCCTTAGATGAAGCTTAAGGACCGGGACACACAGAGCCTGCAAGCATCCCCCATAAATAAGATGAGGCTGTAGACCTGAGGTCTTTCAGGGATATAATGGAACTCGTTTTATTGGGAACAAGCACAGATATTTATGTGGTCAAACAAGGGTCATTTACATTCACAAAATCACAACATCTTCTAGGGCAGGTTTTTGTGTAACCTAATTAGATTGAAACAGATTTACATTAGGCAGACAATTCAACATTACGTAACATTTCTATTGAGGCCAGACAATGGGAATCGTGATTGGCAAACAGATTACAGACAGCCGATACTACCGATTCAAATATAAAGAAATAACAGATACGCATAGACAATAGCATTCTCGACAGGGTAAACTTGGACGTTAATCCTTTCTGAGAGCAGGTTTACTGGAAGGCTAATCTGATCATCAGATAGTAACAAACAATGGCATTCTTGCATAATCCCAATCATATCAACATTCTGCACACAAGAGAGGGCAATGGGCCAATATTGATTATGATTCCTGCACCCTACAAATATGCTTCTATGCCCACGCACCCCCAAGTCCAAATGATGCACGTCACAGTAAGTATAATTACTCTGGAAAGAAAATCACGTGGAAAGTATTTAAAGTCTTTGTTTAATAACTGATATAATTTCTCAAATTTATATGTTTGTTTTCTTTAAGATATAAAATGCCATCCTTTTAATAATGTGTAAAATCCGAAAATTGTTCTGCAATCCTATTATTCCTTCCTTTTTTAAATTTTCGGATTTTTAAAATTTTGCTATAAAAATAACAAAGGTAATGAACAGACTGGAATCTCTTGGTGTACAATTCATTGTATTGGCATTTTTAGCTCCAGTCATGTACAAGGCGTCATGTTTTGCCCACAAAGGAATGTATAACGTTTTCTAGAACATGCACATTCATCCTGGCATTACGCTTGCCAAATGTGTCACAAATATATAGATTGAATTTTAAATTTTGCTGCTTCCAGACATTCTGAGGCCGAGTCTGTAAGAGACCCAGCTTGAATTAATTACATGAGAATGTTGTATAATTTTGACATTTGCAGGATATTTGGTTTGGGTTCCGCTGCAGCCAAATTCATTTTATCATCCACACTTTTAAGAATAATCTGCTTTGTCCAACGTAATCTAATGATGGCTCCCTAAATTTCACCCAATAAACTCTCCAAACTTTGAGACGCCAGTGAAGGTTAATTGATGAGCAATAAAGAGATATTCAGTCTATCCATAACGAGGTAAATTGGAGAAGAATAGCTAATTTCAGGCCAAAATATATGAAATTTAAATTGCTTCCTATATTCCTTCAGATTGAGTATTTTGGCCGCGTCTTCGCAATTCTCCACTGAAATACCACTTAGTGGAGTTGAGGCTTTTTTATCAAGCACCGTATTATTGTTTGTGGCTTTGTCATGTTTCTCATTTGTGTCTGCATTGGAGCTCTTTTCTTGTGTTTTTCTTTCTTAGCCTCACATTGCCTGAAAAGCTTGAATACATTGTCAATAAAAACGCTGAACACACCCATGATAGATGGGCCTATGACAAGGTAAGGAAAGTCAACTCGCTGATCGAACTTTGGCGATGTGTCCCTTCCGACACCAGTGCAATAAAGAATACGTTTCCGTTAGTCCTCACATTCACGTGTATTTTGTTAATCCCTAGGTATCCCTCCTCTTTTAGCACTTGGAGGGTAACCACATGGCACAATAAACAGGGTCAAACAGATCTCCGTACCCCAACTGGGTAACATCTGCTAATGCCGCTCCCTTACTGGACTTCCGTCTCCTACCAGCGGTCTTTCATGCCTTCTCCAGCCCTTAAACAAAGCTATCTCGGAACAAAATTCTGTGAAAAATTTCTATTTTACCCTTATTTGTTAACTTCACATCCCTCATTTGAAATAAATGTTATTTTAATTTTATTTTTTTCAACAAAAACCACTTTGTAGTGAAGGGGTTAATGGTTATATCATATATAAATCCTGCTCAGAAGTTGTAATAACTTTAAGGATGGTTGGGTAGCATGGAGTCGCTGATGGCGTTTCACCTGGATCCCGCTCCGGAGTCATTTTCTTTCTCTGTTTTTCAGATCCATGGTGGATGGAAATATGGGTTAGCCCTCGATGAAAATATAAAGACTCACCCTCTGCTGCGGCCGTTTAAGACACTGTCTGAAAAGGTAAACGTGAGCCTTTTCCTGCTATTTACAGTAGATGGATAGATAGATCTATTTATCAGTGACCAGCGGTGAGGCCAGCCAGTGGCTGGTGAGGCACTGGCTAGTATCAGAGTCAGATATACACAGTTTATGAAGGTTCAGGGCTCCCCAGGATCTGGCTGCTCACAGTGCTCCCCAGCATCTGGCTGCTCTCGGTGCTCCCCAGCATCTGGCTGCTCTCAGTGCTCCCCAGCATCTGGCTGCTCTCAGTGCTCCCCAGCATCTGGCTGCTCTCAGTGCTCCCGAGCATCTGGCTGCTCTCAGTGCTCCACAGCATCTGGCTGCTCTCAGTGCTCCCCAGCATCTGGCAGCTCTCAGTGCTCCCCAGCATCTGGCTGTTCACTGCTCCCCAGGAACTGGCTGTTCTCACTGCTCCCCAGGAACTGGCTGCTCTCAGTGTTCTCCAGGAACTGGCTGCTCTCAGTGTTCTCCAGGAACTGGCTGCTCTCAGTGCTCTTCAGGAACTGTCTGCTCTCAGTGCTCTCCAGGAACTGGGTGCTCTCAGTGCTCTCCATGAACTGGCTGCTCTCAGTGCTCTCCAGGAACTGGCTGCTCTCAGTGCTCTCCAGGAACTGGGTGCTCTCAGTGCTCTCCAGGAACTGGGTGCTCTCAGTGCTCTCCAGGAACTGGCTGCTCTCAGTGCTCTCCAGGAACTGGCTGCTCTCAGTGCTCTCCAGGAACTGGCTGCTCTCAGTGCTCTCCAGGAACTGGCTGCTCTCAGTGCTCTCCAGGAACTGGCTGCTCTCAGTGCTCTCCAGGAACTGGCTGCTCTCAGTGCTCTCCAGGAACTGCTGCTCTCAGTGCTCTCCAGGAACTGGCTGCTCTCAGTGCTCTCCAGGAACTGGCTGCTCTCAGTGCTCTCCAGGAACTGGCTGCTCTCAGTGCTCTCCAGGAACTGGCTGCTCTCAGTGCTCTCCAGGAACTGGCTGCTCTCAGTGCTCTCCAGGAACTGGCTGCTCTCAGTGCTCTCCAGGAACTGGCTGCTCTCAGTGCTCTGCAGGAACTGGCTGCTCTCAGTACTCCCCAGGATCTGGCTGCTCTCAGTACTCCCCAGGATCTGGCTGCTCTCTGTTCTCCCCAGGATCTGGCTGCTCTCAGTGCTTGCCGGGATCTGGCTGCTGTCACTGCTTGTCAGGATCTGGCTGCTCTCATTGCTTGCCAGGATCTGGCTGCCCTCATTGCTTGCCAGGATCTGGCTGCTCTCAGTGCTCTCCAGGAACTGGCTGCTCTCAGTGCTCTCCAGGAACTGGCTGCTCTCAGTGCTCTCCAGGAACTGGCTGCTCTCAGTGCTCTCCAGGAACTGGCAGCTCTCAGTGCTCTCCAGGAACTGGCTGCTCTCAGTGCTCTCCAGGAACTGGCTGCTCTCAGTGCTCTCCAGGAACTGGCTGCTCTCAGTGCTCTCCAGGAACTGGCTGCTCTCAGTGCTCTCAGGAACTGGCTGCTCTCAGTGCTCTACAGGAACTGGCTGCTCTCAGTGCTCTCCAGGAACTGGCTGCTCTCAGTGCTCTCCAGGAACTGGCTGCTCTCAGTGCTCTCCAGGAACTGGCTGCTCTCAGTGCTCTCCAGGAACTGGCTGCTCTCAGTACTCCCCAGGATCTGGCTGCTCTCAGTACTCCCCAGGATCTGGCTGCTCTCAGTACTCCCCAGGATCTGGCTGCTCTCTGTACTCCCCAGGATCTGGCTGCTCTCAGTGCTTGCCGGGATCTGGCTGCTGTCACTGCTTGTCAGGATCTGGCTGCTCTCATTGCTTGCCAGGATCTGGCTGCCCTCATTGCTTGCCAGCATCTGGCTGCTCTCAGTGCTTGCCAGGATCTGGCTGCTCTCAGTGCTTGCCAGGAACTGGCTGCTCTCAGTGCTCTCCAGGAACTGGCTGCTCTCAGTACTCCCCAGGATCTGGCTGCTCTCAGTACTCCCCAGGATCTGGCTGCTCTCCGTACTCCCCAGGATCTGGCTGCTCTCTGTACTCCCCAGGATCTGGCTGCTCTCTGTACTCCCCGGGATCTGGCTGCTCTCAGTGCTTGCCAGGATCTGGCTGCTCTCCGTGCTCGCCAGGATCTGGCTGCTCTCCGTGCTCGCCAGGATCTGGCTGCTCTCAGTACTCGCCAGGATCTGGCTGCTCTCAGTGCTCGCCAGGATCTTGCAGTTCAGCCCCACGCCCACTGATTGTGCGAGACAGGACAGTCACATGACTGTCCTGAGCCTATCAATGCATGGGAGGCCTGCCTCCCATGCAGGTGTTTTTTTCAGTGGCTTGGACCAATGGCGCTTTCCTATTGGTCCAAGCTATTCTATTGCTCTCCCCCACTGCCTCTGAGGCACTGGGAGAGCAATGTTCAGGAAGTGGGCAGTGCTGGGATGTCTGTTCATTGAACAGACGTGACGCACTGCACACTTCCTGGCAGCCTACACGATTTGAGTAGTGTACCAGTACGCAAATTGCACAGGCTCAGGCTGCTGCAGGGGAAAAAAAATGTGTGTTACACAGAGGACCGACGGAGCAAACAGTGGGGGAACGAGGCACAGGTAAGTTTGACTGCAGCCCTTAATGGCAGGTGAAGCTCTGCCGCCCCTGACCACACGTCCCTGTTATATATGCAATCACACCAATGAGGTATATATCTCAGTAACAGTAGTCTGAGATTTGCTGTGAAGTCTTTTTTTCTGCCAACAAAGCAACAAAATGATCTATAGTTAAAATGTATCAATGGTCTCTAAGGACCAGATCACAGCTAGGACGTTAAGTACAGCACTTGAGCAGTGCAGCATAAGAGCCCAAGTGCTGTGCTTACATTTAACTTGTCCTATTCCATTCCAAGCTCCGCTTGTGTCTTGGATGTCCAGGATACAGTAGAATGCCACCTATCTCGCTACGAGTTAGGCCTATGTCAGACGACCGCAGTGCTCACTTCCGTGTCGGCGCACAGTTTAATGTCTGTCGTAGCATAGAATCATGATCAATAGAGACCCACACACGAAGTACATACGCACCGAACTGTGCATGCACAACGCACGTGGCAAACTGACGCAAGTTAGGCAAGAACTGTTAGTCGGTCTTGTAGAAAAGGGAGAAATAGAAGACAGAAATAGACATAAACAATCTCCTCAATGCTGACCCTATTATCTAAAACATTTCTAGTATGTCCCTAACATAGGTCCCCAAGAACCAAAGAAGGTCCATGGATAAGCACAGGAAATATAGCAGAGCAAGACACCACTAGGTGGTTATAACAAGTCCCGGACTAAATCATGTACAAATATGACCAGACAAAGTGATCTGCTAAAAACGCGTTTTGCCATGACTAGCACGGCTTCATCGAGGGCATCTTCAGTGATAACACAGGTTGTTCATAATCTAATGATACTTGAGTGTGACGCTTCTAATACCCGAATAAGAAAATTCCAGACCAACGCGTTTCTCGTGCCCGCTGCCTCGGCACCTAAACAGTCCAAGTCGCTTGTATGAGGCAGCTGTAATTTATCATCATGTAAGAGAGTCAGCTTGAGCTTTTCTTGGAAATGTTAGCTTGGGGGCAAGGTTGGCAGAATGCTGATGGCTCGTGAAGGCTTCGCAGTGGTATGTGTACGTCTGATAATAATGGGACGTGACAGGTCTTTATGTATAGAGATAGGGAGCGCATTCTCAATCCCGGCTCAGCACGTTCACCAAAGCACTTCACTTGAACGTCTTTTCAGACACAAAGTGTGCCGGTTTCCAGGGAAATCTCTCGCCCCAAGTCCATTCAGATCAATAACGGCTGTTATTTCCACTGGATTCTTTGTGTAATATCCTATTGTTCCCTATCAAAAAAGGGGCTGCTAACCCCCCCCCCCTCATAATAAAAGCGGCATCTCTTAAAGTATCCTCTTAAATCTGATGGCTTCAGATATATTTTTCCTTTTAGGATAGAGTCAGACGAACGCAGTCTGAGCGCACTCTGCATGCGTGCCCAACGGACGGATGTTCTGACGGAAAATACTGTAGACGCCACACGGTCCGTTTTTTATGACGGACGTAGAAGAAAAGGGAAATATGGGAAACAAAATGAATATGAAAAAGGATATGAAAAGACATTTTGTGCATCAAGGTGCTGGACGTCGCAAATGCGCTGCATCTGACGTCTCCTCATCACGCACACACAACACTACGCGGCCGTGGTGGACGTGGCACACTCTGCGCATCCATGTTAGCGGTTTTACGTTCTTGCCTAACTTGCATCTGTTTGCCGCGTGTGTTGTGCGTCTGCAGTTCGGTGCAGACGCACTTAGTTTGCGGGTCTCAATTGCTCATGATTCTATGCTACGTTGGACGTTAAACTGTGCGGCAACACGGACGTGATCACTGCGCTCGTCTGACACGGGCCTTACTGTTATGTTAGAAAACTATAGAAATTAGTTTTTGTTGATAGCAATAACCAGCTGTATTAAGAAATACAGTCAGTTTTTGATATTCATCACGAATCCGTTAAGGGGCATCTAAAATATCAATGTACAAGGTGAAAAATGACCTCTTCATCCAACATTAGGATGTGCCTGGGCACACCTGGAGCATTCCAGGCACCCCTGTGCACACCTATGGAATAACATTAAATATATCTCTCGTTACTCCTTGTAATGCCTATATGTGTATATGGAAATCCTTCTCTGTTTTTGCAGTCTTGTAGAGGACAGGGGAGAGTTTGCGTTGTCTCCATAAGTCCCAGCGGCCTTTCGAAATCACGATCGATCTGGCAAGGCCGAAAACAAGATGGCCATCATGCCATAAAACCACATCCTACACATGCAGCGCAACGGGTCAGTTGGAGCCTACACGGCTGGGCTGCGCTGTGGTGACGTGTTTGTGTCTCACCGAGGTGGCCATCTTGTTTTCGGCTCCCGTATCGTCGATTTCTTAAGGCCGCCGGGACTTGTAGAGGGCAGGGAAAAGCTTGCCTTGTCTCCCCAGTGTGTAACATACTAGCAGCCTGCCACCGACACACTAATGTGTCGCGACACACAGTTTCGAAGCCTCTGCATTAAGGGCTAGATTCCTTCCGGGATAAACATAGCCGAGCTGGTAAATTTACCCAATCCATGGATTGTGATGGCAAGTAAGGACTATTAGCCCTAGATATTTTAAAACAAAACTGCATCGGCTGAAGACGTCTCTGCTACTTTATTCTGAAAATCCGAGTTTGAATGATCCGGACCATGTGGAAGATGGGAAGGCCGAGCAAGGTCAATGGAGAGTATGAGGTATGTGGGAGTACTTCTTCAAGTTGAGGATAGAATTCATGAAGACTCTTTTTTCCTGGAAAAAATACAGCTCTCAACGACGAGGAGAGGTGAACAACGTCCTTCTTGCACACGCTACCAATCTAGCTACGGCGTAACAAAAGGCTTCGTAATGAGGATCATCAATCTTACTACATTAATTAATTTTGGAGATGACGGTTACCCTCCAAAAGATGTAATTAGTGACTTGTCATATCGACAAACCTGGGCTTCACCGGCTACTTAACAATAGCTCTTAATGAAAGAATAAAATCACTATAACCGAGCAGGTGGAGAAAGAACGCTCTGTGACGGCTGTGATTCGTTCAGGAAATGAATTGTCGTTTCCAAAACCAGTCAAATGGGTTAATAAAGCACACGAGCTTTCCAGTAGACACCTTCTTCTCTACGGAAGGCCCTTCAAAGCTCAATCTCTATAATTGACTGTAGCAAAGGGGGAGGGGGATGGGAGCACTAATTAGTGCGATCCGAGCACCTCAACTATTTGTTCAATGAAGAGGAAGTTAGGGAAATGTGGAGGGTAATTCAGGGATTAATAGACAGACAGAGCAAACAGATGCCGGCAGCTGAGAAGAGCAGATTAAAGGGTGAAGTGGATCTCACGAAGGCCAAATAAACAGATTGTCTGAACAACTGGCACGGGAGCAGTTGAGTTGGGAAGAATTCCATTACCCAAACACAACAACGACCAACATGAAACGCGCCGGCAATTAACGACTTCTTATTTCTTCTGCCGGTCTGGTTAGGCATTCGGACTGGTACATGCCATGTTGCTGGACAGAGCCTATGGGCCATATTACAAAGCTGGTGCTAATTTAACCAGAGCTGTTGTAAACTTAAAGCCTCCAAAGGTTATAATGGCTCTGGTAAGTTTTCAACAGCTCTGGTTAAGTTAGCACCAGCTTTGTAATACTGCCCTATGTGTTTTATTGCTATTTGACGTAATTTTTGTTTTTCTTTTTGTCTGTAATGTGTTATCGAGGGATGGAAAATGTAGAACAGTTGTTTTGTGAGATGCAGTGAACGAGTCACATCTGGTCCAGCAACAGGCGCCATCGTCTTTCTAGTCATTGGCTGATGTAGTTTATGTATGTTGGCTCCCTGGCGCCACGCTGACTCTTTCATACGCGCATTAACAGTCACTGACTGGCTTCTGAAGAACACCTATATCAGGGGTCATCAACATTTGCCCTCCAGATGCTTTGGTACCACATTTCCCCATGATACTCGGTCAACCTACCAAGACGCTGAGCATCATGGTAGATGTCGTTTCTGAACATCTGGAGGACCCCCGATCTACAGTGTAGGCTGGGCCGGTGCAAGGGTTTCTGCCACCCTAGGCAAAAAGCTATTTTGCCGCCCCCTCCACTCCACCAAATATTGTTTCTGCTCCCTTAATACGTCTCATACTCTGGCGGAGTCAAGACCAGGGGACAGCAACATCGCTCGCTGTGAGCTTGCAGGCAGAGGGTGCTTGCATTTGGAGAGCTCTTGCAGCTAACTGCAAGCTCCGCGTCAGCACAAAATAGACCTAACCTCCGCCATAGTGCCCACGGTTATGTTGGCTCATAAAGATGCCCTCCCTCCTAGTGGTGCCCTAGGCAACTGCCTAGTTGGCCTAATGGATGCACCAGCCCGGAGTGTAGCTGTCCTGCTTCTACTTGAATGATCACTTGCTCAGTGGTCTGCTGGGAGCCCTGCGCCAATGGTTTGATTGACGGGGCGGAGGTGTTGAATTCTGTGTATACGTTTTCTAGGCATTGCGTTTGGCAACGAATTGATCGAACTTAAAATCCTATTGCCAGAGCTTAATGTATCTGGTTTCTTTTACATGTTGCTCTGTTTTTTCCGTTCCGTTTAGGGGCGCTAAGCGCTTTTAATCGTTATTTTAATCTAGCACTTAGCATTTCTTTGCTGTATACAGACTGCAAACATTCATAAGTTCTATAGCGTGTACGTTTAATGACATTACATTGTGACTTCCCATCAATCCCGGTGAAAGCAATATATTCTTTGCTTATTCTTGCCTCATTGCTCACTCGACCGATGAAGGCCGATTTCCCCAGGAACTGTGACATTTTGTAGCATCGACCTTCCGAAATGCACAGCGGTGGTGGTGGAATATTTATAGAAACCATACCGGGTACAGATGTGTCTGACTGCTCCGAGGACCCTGTTACAATTCATCTCTGTCATTCAACAGGAGAAAGAAATTTACCGCTGGCCTGTCAGGGAGTCGGTGAAAACGATGCTGGCAATGGGCTGGAGCGTGGAAAGGACCAAGGAAGGAGAAGCGTTGGCACTGCACAGAGAGAATGAGAAGATGCGCAGCATTTCTCAGACAAGCCAGGTAAATGGTCACTCACAGGTGCATTTAAAGGGATATGCTGTTAAAAATAGAGCTCCTTTATTTAACCCTTAAATAATTGCACAGATCCTGCTGACATCCTCTGCCCAATTACGTCCGGGGTGGCAAGGGGTTAAAAAAAAGTACTATGCCGTCCGGGCGGTGGGAGGGCTTTGAAGACGCAGGGCTTACAGTTACACCCCGCTGTCTTCAATCGGCTGCCTCGACCCCCTCCCCGCAGCCTGTGCATGCCGGGCGTTATGGGGACAGCCTGAACTCAGGGGCAGGGGGCATGGAGCAGGCCACATTCTGCAGCACACAATGGCACCTGTCGATGAGGTGCAGCTATACACCTCACCGGCTTTAAGCCACCCCCAATGGGGGTTAATAGGTGACTGTACTCACATTTTCTCCCTCGCCACATGCTGTAACTCCTCATGATCTCCCAAAGCAACAAGTCCCTGCAACTACATAATGCAATTTGGGCTCCTACGCAACTTGAGTAGTGTAGGAGCCACAAATTGCACACCACTACGGGACTTGCTCACTCTAGCATTCGCATCTTCCATAGCGAATGCGCAGAACGATGGATCGGAGGTGCGTGCGCATGCACAGATCCGATCCATCAATGCCTCACTGAGACAGCTTTTTTTCACGGTCAGTCGTAGAGATGGTGACGTGACGTGACGTCGGCACGCGCTCTGCGTGCTGATGTCACTAGTGACCAATCTGTTGCCAGTCAGATGAGAAATTCAAAACAATAAGGTGGTCAGAATGAGTTGAGCGTCCCTTTAACATCTCAACAAATGGCTGTATTTCCTAAGGAACGCTTTTTTAGAGTTTTGATGTCTCTTGACTATCTCGCTGGGACCTTTACACCTGATTCCCATAGAATTAAGCCTGCGCATGCGAGCTGCGATATGGCGCCTATTATAAGTAAAGCAACTTGCAGATGCGGACAGTGCGAGGCGACCTACACGCCACCCTAAAATCACGCTGTGGTGAACAAAACGGTCAAAGAGCAAGGGCAAGCTCGCCAACGCCAAAGAGCCCACAACAGAAGAGGAAAAGCCCTTGCTACAAACTCACAAGTTTTGGAGAATGAATCGAGCCGTCATTCAGACGCCTTACGGAAATTATCAGAACACCTATGGAACGCCCATCTGCAGACCTGCAAGTGTAGTGATCCAGCACCTGCAATGCAAGCGAGACACCGAGGGCAAAAAAAAAAGTGCATGCCATGCCATGAGAAAAACAAATTTACACTTTCCTAATAAACAATATGCACTGGAAATGTCTCAAACACTCAAGACCCCAAAGTATCCAAAAGCATCATTTAAAACATACAACTGATTTTAGAAATGAATTTCAAATTAAATTCTAATTAATTTAACAGTAAAAGATAAACATTAAAAGTTAATATGAAAATAATATTATAATAAGTCTCAGGTTGTGGTTCCTCTCATTCAGGTATTTGCGTATTGGCTGCCCTTCCTGGATGTCAGCAGTCTGATTTGCATATGGAATAGTCTTCTCTGTAATGGCACCATTGCCAAAAACCTTGTGGGATCCCACCATAGGGCAGGCCACTAGTGCTGTTGCTCATTCTCAGGACCCTTACAAACCTTGTGACATTGCCCGTTCTCAGGGCTTTCACATACTTTTACTCACTAATATTAAAAACCGACCACCGGGAATAATATTGACATTAAACCCACCAGCTGTGCGCATACTATCTTTTGTAAACACACATACGGGATTCTACTGTACAGTAACCATTGGTGAGTTTTAGTACAGTATGATCTCGCTGAGTGCTCACCATTAATATCCTTCCCACTGGTGAGCTTTACTGTACATTATTATCTCGCTGTATGCTCACCATTAATATCCTCCCACTGGTGAGCTTTACTGTACATTATTATCTCGCTGTATGCTCACCATTAATATCCTTACCACTGGTGAGCTTTACTGTACATTATTATCTGTGTGCTCACCATTAATATCCTTCCCACTGGTGAGCTTTACTGTACATTATTATCTCGCTGTGTGTTCACTAATAATGTAAATCCTGTCGGTGAGTTTTATTTCGCTGTGTGTTCACTATTAATGTAAATCCCGTTGGCGAGTTTTACTGTACAGTATTATCCTGCAGTGTGTTCACTGTTAAGGTAAATCCTGCTGGTGAGTTTTACTGTACAGTATTATCCTGCAGTGTGTTCACTATTAATGTAAATCCCGTCGGTGAGTTTTACTGTACAGTATTATTTCGCTGTGTGTTCACTCTTAATATAAACTAGCACACTGCATATTCAACGTGTTGACTTAAATTAATTTATGTGAAGCCAAGTTTGTATTTTCTATCAAATAAATACACAATTTACTGCTCAGCAATACATTAATTATAGATAACCTACCACCATGAATAAAATCATCAAAGTGGCTCATCCATACTACAGGTGACTGAACAATCATGTGGCCATAGATTGAATGAGCGTTACATGTATGGTATTACAGGGACATGGTCAGTTCTCAAATTTACCACTTCCTAATAAATAAACATGGCAAGCTCGACTGTGCTTTCCAGCTCTGGTAGTAGACGTGCAAGTGCATGGGATCTGGACAGAAAACAGACAGCACTTTCCAGGTGATACATTGTCTATTTTTGTTTATATTCTTTTTCAGGGAAATGGTTACAGCCCCACTCCATGTGACCTGAGCAACGTTGTCCTCTCCAGAGAACTCCAGGTATATGTTGCCTGTTGTCATCATATTGTTCTTCTATAATGTTGTAAAATATTGCTTTGCTCGCAAAATCGTTAATTCACACACGAACCTCAGTTGATGTTTTAAAGCCAGAATGAATTATATGTTTCTCGTTTCACATTTCAAACCTCAAAGAAGTTTTCAAATTTCCCTACATTTCGTAGATTATAACCTTCACTTCACCTAATGTGAATTTCACTCAGGGTAATTCAAAGAGAATCGAAAAGTCACCGCACATTCGGTGACTTTTCCATCTCTTCAATATGGTTAGTTTTGCTGATCCCATTTCGGTGACCCTGCGGTGTATTCAGCAAGCACCACAGGGTCCCCAAATTACAGGGAAAGGCTGCTGCAAACCCGCCGAAAACGAACCGCAACACCCGGGGAATGCACGCCAAAAACCCGCAAAAAACATCTGGATTAACCCACCGAAAACCACGGAAAAACCCGAGCAGGAGCCGATCACACACAGCGAAGCCGCCAGAAAAAGCCGAGACCACAGACGAATGCAGTGAATAAATTAGCAAAACAGTTTGCTTGAATGTTTGAAAAGTGAAACGCTGTTTGCAAAGCAACTACTGAGCGAAAATGTCTGGAATTTACATATGCGGTCCAAGGAATGATAATAAAAAGGGCTGTTACAGAAAAAATAAGTAAACTTTAACAACAAACAAATCCAGAAAAATGCTTAAAATATCCTAAAAAATCTATAAATAAAGAGACTCTTTACTGCAGAATTTTATAATGAACGGTTTATTAGATATTGAATTAAAACAGGAATATTTTTAACATTGAAGCCTATGGGATTCTCCTGAATAAACCTGCCGAATTAAACCACCAAATGACAGGGCATTTCGGGAACCTTTCACTGCTGGTTTGTGTTCTCTGAATAGCCGAAGCAGTGCTTTTTCATGGGGATTTCACTGCCCTCGAACAGGCACCGAACAGGCACCGTATGTGCAGGCAATTCGCCAGGATTTGGCGAATTGCCTGCTCTCTGGATAGCCAAATGGCCAAGAAAGGTAACCGAACGCTGATTTTCAGCATTTGGTTACCTTTCTCAAGCAATTCGGATCTCTTTGAATAACCCTGACTGTTTTTTTGCGTTCTGTGACCGAGTGAAAAACAATTAATTTAATGTACCGAGTGAAAGACAAAAGGGGTTATTCAGAGAGAGCCGAAATGTCACCGAACAGGGAATTTTCCCGTACGGGGACATTTCGTGGCTAGTCGGCTATTCAGAGAGCAGGCAGTTTGCCAAATGTTGGCGAACTGCCAGCCAGTACGGTGCCTGTTCGGCAGTGAAATCCCCCATAGAGAAGCAATGGTTAATCTATTCAGAGACACCGAACAGCTGTGAAATGTCAGTGAAATGCCCTGCTGTTCAGCGTTTTCATTCGGCAGGTTTATTCAGGCGAACCCCATAGGCTTCAATGTAAAAATATTCCTGTTTTAATTCAATATCTAATAAACCATTAATTCTTTTAATCTGCAGTAAAAAGTCTCTTTTATTTATAGATTTTTTTTAGGATCTTTTAGGCATTTTTCGGGATTTTTTTTGGGCTTTCTCGCTTTTCTGTAACAGACCTTTTTACTATTGTGACGGACGCCGCTACTTGGAGGGAGTAGATCCGCCGTAGGTGCTGGGTTGTTGTGCAGTGAGCAGCAGTAGCGAAGCCAGCATCAGGTCCCTTGCTGGAAGTTAGCGAGTCAGCCGTAGGAAATACCAAGCAGATAGTTCCTCTTCCCAAATACTCGTTGAGACGTAGTACAGGTTAAGCAGGTTGGTTTGGTGCGGGGAATTTGCAAGGGGAAACACAATACCCACAGGGATCATACAGACATAAATTGTATAAACAAAATTTAACCTTGAACCAACAAAGTTTTAACTTTTTATGGGCTAATAAATTGAACGTGACGGCTGTTCTGTCACACAGCTCCCCCGAGTCCAAAGATGGCAGACCCGGTGAGACCCTTACTCGGGTCCGCCTGGGGATGTCCATGAAAGTCAGTGCTCACATCTCAAGTTCGGTCTGGCGAGATAGACCATCTGCATTGGCATTGTGTTTTCCAGGCCGATACTGAATGGAAAAATTAAAAGGCTGCAGTTTGAGGCTCTACCGCAGAAGTCGGCCATTGTCTCCGGCCACCCGGTTCAGCCATACCAGGGGGTTATGATCCGCAAGGACGGTGAAGGAGCGCCCGTATAGGTAGGGCTGAAGTTTCTTAAGTGCCCAAGGGCTAAATATTCCTTCTCGATGGCCGCGTAGGCGACCTCCCTGGGTAATAGCTTCCGGCTGATATAGGCAACAGGGTGGTCATGTCCATCTTCTCCAACTTGACTCAGCACCGCTCCCAATCCGAACATGGAGGCATCTGTGTGAACGTCAAAACGTTTAGTTGGATCGGGAGCGGCTAGTACGGTTGCCTCCACCAATGCTGGTTTTAACTGTTGGAAGGCTCCCTCACACTCCGGGGACCACAGGACTTGCCGGGGAAGGTTTTTGCGGGTGAGGTCGGTCAGGGGTTTGGCAATGGCGCTGTAATTGGGTTTCAAAGCGCTGGTAGTACCCTGCTGTCCCTAAAAAGGCTAATACCTGGGTTTTGGTGCGGGGGTAGGCCACTGGGCAATGGCTTCGATTTTGTCTGGTTCCGGATGCTGCTTCCCGCAACCCACCCTATGCCCTAGGTACTGGACCTCTGACATTCCTACGTGGCACTTGTCGGGTTTGATGGTCAACCCTACCTCGCTTATGCGGTCCAGTACGGTTCTCAAGTGGACTAGGTGTTCCTCCCAGGTATTGCTAAAGATGGCAATATCGTCTAGGTAGGCACTCGTAAAGTCTTGCATTCCGTCCAGCAGCCGATCCACCATGCGTTGGAAGGTGACCGTGGCATTATTCATCCCAAATGACATGACCTGAAATTGGAACAGACCAAAGGGAGTAATGAATGCCGATTTCGGCACATCCTCCGCGGCAAGGGGAATCTGCCAATACCCCTTACACAAATCAATGCTGGTGAGGAAGTTCCCCTGGGCAATGCGGTCGAGGAGCATGTCTACCCGGGGCATAGGGTAGGTGTCGGTGACCGTGTGCTCATTCAACCTCCTGTAGTCGACACAGAACCTGGTAGTGCCATCCTTTTTGGGGACTAGGACCACTGGAGATGCCCACGGGCTATCCGATGGTTCTATTACCCTGAGATCCAGCATCTCTCGGATCTCCTGCTTCATCCTGTCCTTTACTGCATCCGGGATGCGGTACACCATCTGCCTCAAGGGGGCTTGACCTTGGGTATCAACCCGATGCAGCGCTACAGTAGTGTAGCCGGGGCAGGATGAGAACAGGTCTTGGCGCTCCTGGAGCAACTGCTGAGCCTGTTCTCTGTGGCGTGAACTAGGTCCCTCGCCAAGCCGGACATCAGCTACCCCTCCTTTTGCTCTAGGATCCCCTGGCAGCACCAGTAGGTGGAGACCCTCCAGATCCCCTCACATCCGGAGCGCAGATCACGGCTACTGCCTCTTCCCTCTCATGATATGGCTTCAGCATGTTCTCATGAAAGGTTCGTTGGATCTTTTCAATGGAACAGCTGGCTGCTATGAAGGTGGTATCACAGAGTTCTTCTATAATTTTGTACGGTCCCTGCCAGGCTGCCTGGAACTTATTCTGTTTGACCGATCGGAGAGCTAACACTTTCTGCACTAGCTAGAAGGTGCGGACCCTGGCCGACCGGTCATACCACCTCTTCTGCCTAGTGTGTGCGGCTTTGCGATTGTCCCAGACCAGGGCGGTCAATCTCTGCATCCGATCCCTAAACTCGAGTACATAATCTATGACCAATGTCCCTTCTTCAGACAGAGTACCCTCCCAATGCTCCTGGAGCAGGTCCAATGGGCCTCGGACCCTCTGGCCGTACAGCAGCTCAAAGGGAGAGAAGCCGGTGGCTTCCTGGGGGACCTCCCGGTATGCCCTCAAATCAGAGGAGGTGGGGTAGGTGGCATTCCCAGTCCTTATGGGACATGGTGAAAGTGAGGAGGAGCTGTTTTAAGGTCCCATTAAAATGCTTGCAGAGCCCATTGGTCTGTGGATGGTAAGGGGAGCTGTACAGGGGTTTAATCCCGCACAGCCTCCAGAGCTGTTGGGTAACCTCGAACGTGAACTGCGTGCCCTGGTTGGACAGGATTTCCTGTGGAAATCCAACCCATGAGAATATCTGGAGCAGAGCACCAGCACCGGTCTCAGCCTGGATATTCCGTAGGGCTATGGCCTCGGGGTATCGGGTCGCGTAGTCAACTACGGTTAGGATGTATTTCTTCCCCGTAGTGCTAGGCATCGCTAAGGGCCCTATCAGATCTACCGCCACGCTCCTAATTGGCTCTCCCACTAGGAGTATGGGTCTCTGGGTGGCCTTAGTTGTGTCCCCTCGCTTCCCTACCTTCTGACATATCTCGCAGGTCCGGCAGTAATCCCTCACATCGCCAGATAGACTAGGCCAAAAGAAGTTCTGGGTCAGGCGATGCAAGGTCCGCCTGTGTCCCAGATGGCCTGCTAGAGGGATATCGTGCCCAATCTTTAAGAGATCACGCCGATATTTCTTTGGCACTACCAGCTGTCAAATGGGTATCTGGGCTGCCCTGCTCTCCCAGAGATCCTATACAACTTCCCCTGGTCCCACTCAAATCTTACCTCCCCTAGCCCATAGGGGGCAATAGTGATGTCCTCTAGGGTTTCTTTGGCAAAGTCGCCCAGGGAATCCCAGGTCATGGAGGGGCCCCTGTCTGGGGAAGAGTTGTGTATGGTGAGTCTTACCTTCAGAGCTTGGGTGAGGAGCCTGCCGAGCCTGCAGTCGGGTAGTCACGGGGTATGCCTCTCCATGGTCGGTGGGTTCGAAGGCTCAGGTTAACAGTCCCAGATCATTCCCTAGCAGTACGTCTGTGGGTCGGTTCTGCATCAGCCCCACCTCGACATCCCGAGCTCCGGTGCCCCAGTCCAGGTGGACATGAGCTGTGGGAATTTGGTACACGTTGCCGCCTGCCACTCGGATGGCCACTGAGTAGCCCGTGGTGGCTACAGGGGAAACGAGGTGTAGCTTGGACAAGGTAAGAGTGGCCCTTGTGTCCCGAAGTCCTTGCGCTGGCTGGCCATTGATCTGGACAACCTGTCGATGGTGCTGACGGTTGTCTGCGGCTGCAGTTTGTATCGGGTTGGCCTCATGAAGGATTCCGCAGTCCTCCCCCGGAGGAGGTTGTCAGCATCGGGTCCGGATCATGTTGACAGCGGTATGCCGTGGCCCTCGCCGGGGGGGTACCCTGGACGAGCTGCAGCTGGCTGAGCCCGGTTCAGGGGGCAGCGATCTCGGATATGTCCGATTTGGTTGCACCCATAGCACCTGGGTCCGGTTCGCTGTGGTTGAGAGGGAGGTTGGTGCCTGTGGTGTACTGCAAGGGCATTCCAGGGTTGCGTGAGAGTGGGCCCAGGCCGGGGTGTGGGTCGCGACTGGGTCGGGGCATTCCTCCGAGCATCGTGGTATTCATCTGTAAGGCAGGTGGCTTCAGGTGGCGTAAGGGGTCTTCAGTCCCTGACCCAGTCCCGCACCTTCGGAGGGGTACAGTTGTAAAACTTTGTAACTGTCTATGGGGCCTTTCCGGAGGTTTCGGAACTTAAGCCAGTAGGCTTCTGGAGTGAGGACATAACAGGCAAGGAGGTGTTCTCTTACCCACTTGTAGACAGTGCAGTCCTCGTCTGCCACGGCCCGAAATGCCTCAGCTGCTCTCCCGGTGAGTTTGCTTGCCAGGATGGGAACCCAGTCTGTGGTATCGACCACCTGCAGCACACACTGCCGTTCAAAGTCCTGCAGGAAACGATCGATATCTTCGTTCCCTTCAGGGAACATTTTGAATGCTGCATAGGGGATTTTGCACCTGGGAGCCGTTGTGGAGTGCTGGGACGTGGTGGACCCTCCAGACCTCGGCTCAGAATCTCGGCTTTTCAGAGCTGGTCCGTATCTGCCAATACGCTGACAATCACTTCTGCCGCAGGGTTGGCTCCGTGCAGGACCAGCCGCCACTGTACCTCTCGCCGCCATTCAGAGGCCTCTGAATTCTCAGAAGGTGCCATGCTCACCCGGTCGTCCTCCATCAGTTCAGTGATGAGCGTTGCTTTGGGTTTCCCGCTGGCTACCTTTCCACGAGTCTCTAGCAAGTCTTTTAGAGTGGTCCGCTTGAGCCTTTCGTAGCACTGGGCCATACGGTTAGGGCTGCTCCGTTGAAGCGGGAGTCTTGCAAACCTCCTTGAGCTTCAGGGCTGCTGAGACTGGGGTCAAGCCAGCGGCTGTATCTCCCCCTGCTGGGCTGGTCTCAGAGATCCCACCGCTGCCACCAATGTGACGGATGCCGCTACTTGGAGGGAGTAGATCCGGCATAGGTGCCGGGTTGTTCTGCAGTGAACAGCGATAGCGAAGCCGGCGTCAAGTCCCTTGCTGGAAGTTAGCGAGTCAGCCGTAGGAAATACCAAACAGATAGTCCCTCTTCCCAAATACTCATCGAGATGTAGTACAGGTTAAGCAGGTTGATTTGGTGCGGGGAATTTGCGAGGGGAAACAATACACACAGGGATCATACAGACATAAATTGTATAAACTAAATATAACCTTGAACCAACTAACTTTTAACTTTTTATGGGCTAATAAATTTAATGTGTCTGCTGTTCTGTCACAATTATCATTCATAGGATCTTATATGTAAATTACAGACATTTTCGTCAAGTATTTTTTTTTGCATACAGCGTTTCAATTTTCACACTTCCAAATTTATTTATTTATTTATTTTACCCCGTTCGTCAGCTTTTTCCGGTGGCTGTGTTCAACGGCTCGTCTGCTTTTTTTTACGACGTGTTCGGCGTGTATTTTGCAACGGTTCCGGTGCGTTTTCGTTTTTTTTTGGGCAGGTTTTCGACAGGTTATCCCTGCACTCCGGGGACCCTGCCATGAACGCTGAATTCACCACAGGGTGGGGAGCTTTGATTCCCCGAAGTGCAGGGAAGTGTGGGGAACAAGAGAGTGACATTTGGTGTTCTCTGAAAAAAAACGTTATTGTACCGAGTGAAAGACAAAGTTCTATTTCCATCCAAATAAGGGAAACCGCCTTAATGGCATTTGATTGTTCGGTGATGGAAAGCTTTCTTTGTGGAATGCTCCAAACTAGGAAAGTTTCCTTTGTCCAAATACCATGCGGAGAATAGAGATCCCTCACGCAGATTATCGGAGAAGATAAAACATTGCGGGCCATATTCCATAGTTGGTGCTAACTTAACCAGAGCTGTTGTAAACTTCCCAGAGCCATTATAGCCTATGGAGGTTTTAAGTTTACAACAGCTCTGGTTAAGTTAGCACCAACATTGTAATACTGCCCTGCGTCATTTCAAATGCAAATGGATTTCCAATTACCAAGGGTTTTTCATGAAGGAATTTCAGGTCAACTTCTCATTAAGCTTTCAGAAAACATTGCGCTGAGCAACCCATTAAAACTTTATCTTTGCCAAATTGCAGGGAATGGTGGAAGTGATGGCAGAAAACTACCATAATATTTGGGCCAAAAAGAAGAAAATGGAATTGGAAAGCAAAGGTGAGAACATTAACTGTCTTGGTGCAGATGTATCAAATTTGAAGTAGACATGTGCGATTCGTTTCGTTACGAATCGAAATTCATACGAATTTCCTAAAATTTGTAGATTTGGAAGCATCCGAAATACGAATTGCTATGCTTCTGAATGGATCCGAAATACGAAATTTCGTTACAACGGAAAAGTTACTGTTTGACCAATCCAAGGTTTTCTTCTTCAGCTGCTGAGGGAGGGTTGGGAAAATTACCTTTTTTAATTTGGGAGTGGGAGACTGGTAGTCGATGGGAGATTCAGAATCGGATGAAATAAGAATGTTTGTTAATATCGTTTTCTTATCATAATAATTACGATTATTCGTTATGATGAAATAAAATTACCTTTTTTTAATATTTGAAATGAGAGTCGCCAGTAGGGCCCGCAGGTACGATTTGAACATGAGTACGAATTGAATGAACATTGTTCGTTCGAGCGTTGTGGGCACCCCTCTTAATGAGCACAGCGGGCGTACAGACCCAGGAGGAACTCAGCACAACACAGGAATGGTGGGAGCCGCTCATAATGAGCACAGCACGTGTACAAACCCGGGAGGAACTCAGCACAGCACAGGAATGGTGGGAACCTCTCATAATGAGCACAGCGGGCGTACAGACCCAGGAGGAACTCAGCACAGCACAGGAATGGTGGGAACCTCTCATAATGAGCACAGCGGGCGTACAGACCCAGGAGGAACTCAGCACAGCACAGGAATGGTGGGAACCTCTCATAATGAGCACAGCGAGTGTACAGACCCAGGATGAACTCGGCACAGCACAGGAATGGTGGGAACCTCTCATAATGAGCACAGCGAGTGTACAGACCCAGGATGAACTCGGCACAGCACAGGAATGGTGGGAACCTCTCATAATGAGCACAGCGAGTGTAGAGACCCAGGAGGAACTCGGCAAAGCACAGGAATGGTGGGAACCTCTCATAATGAGCACAGCAGGTGTACAAACCCTGGAGAAACTCAGCACAGCACAGGAATGGTGGGAACCGCTCATAATGAGCACAGCACGTGTACAAACCCGGGAGGAACTCAGTACAGCACAGGAATGGTGGGAACCGCTCATAATAAGCACAGTGGGTGTACAAACCCTGGAGGGACTCAGCACAGCACAGGAATGGTGGGAACCCCTCATAATGAGCACAGCAGGTGTACAGACCCAGGAAGTCAGCACAGCGCAGGGATGGTGGAAACCTCTCATAATGAGCACAGCAGGTGTACAGACCCCGGAAGTCAGTACAGCACAGAGATGGTGGAAACCCCTCATAATGAGCACAGCAGGTGTACAGAGTGCAACCACATACAGTCACAAAGCAGAAGAAAACCTCTGATTGGTCATCCACCAGTCACGTTTCCGTTGTTACAATTCAGAACCTAAATTCAATAACGCAATTTCGTATTTCTGATTTAAAAAAAAAAAATGTAATTATGTTGTTCAACTTCAGTCAGAGAAAGTGGTACTAAACGAATATATATTAGATTAGTTTACGTTTCACCGAAATTCTTTAATGGAATTTCGTATATAAAAAAAACTACCAGCGACTGCCATATTAAGAAATGTATTTTTGCTTTTTAATTTCATCATAACAAATGGTCGGAATTGTTACGAAAAGTGAACGAATCTAACGAAAATTCGTATTTCGTACGAATCCGAATTGAGTTTCAGACACAAATTACAAAAAACGAAATAATGGCTAATACGAAACGAACCGAAACAAATTTATTGAGGGCGCACAAGTCTAATTTGAAGTGCTTTGTGAAAGAAGCCATGCACCAACATGTGTCTTCCTTAGATTCCGTACAGTCTGATGTGTTTGTTTGTGATTTGCAGAAATATCTAAATTAAATAAAGGTGAAACAAACAAGTAGCTGGAGAAACGTTGCATTTTGTTATACACTAAAAAGTACTTTTTTACATTAAGACCGATAGCGATTGCTCTTCAGTTGTTAGAATGTAGCGTTTACTAAAAATAAGTTAAAAGGTTGTTTACAAATACAAAAACCTATTGTACAACATACGGGGTTATTCAAAGAGAACGGACCTGGCCCTGAAATTGCACCGAACATTGAATTTCCCCCGTACGGTGCAATATCGTGGCCATTCGGTTATTCAAAAGCTGTCAATTCACCAAATATTCGCAAATGGCTAGCGAAATACGGGTGATCTTCGGCAGCAGAGAACCCCCCGTAGAGAAGCAATGGTTAATCTATTCACAGAACATCGAACAGCAGAGAAAAGTTGCTGAAGTGCCCTGCTGTTCGGTGGTTTCATTCGGCAGGTTTAATCAGGCGAATCCCACAGGCTTCAATGTTAAAAAATATTCAGTTTTTATTCAACATCTATTAAATAATCTCAATGTATCCTTCCTGGGTAAAATACTTTATAAATATATAAATTAATACATTGCAACAAAAAGTCTCTATTTTCGTGGATTTTTTTTGTTCATTTTTTTTGGTGTTGCTTTTTCTTTTTTTTCTTTCTCCCATTCGGCAGCTTTTTCTGGTGGTTGGACGACGCTCTTTCCGGCGGATCATCTGCTTTTTTTTTGATACGTTCGTTTTTAGGGTTTGTTTTGACGGTTTTGTGGAGTATCGTTGGCTTTTCTCAGATGCGTTTGGTTTTTTTGCAGCATTTTTGTGGCGGTTTCTCCATTCAATGCAGTGGTTTTTCGGATGCGTTCGGCAGATTTTTCCTACACTTCAGGGACCCTGGGTAACTGCTGAATTCACTGCAGGATTGGGGAATTTGATTCTCCGAAGTGCAGGGAACGAAAGAGCACCGAAATTCCGGTGGAATTTCTATCGACTCTTCTTCGGTCCTTCAAGAAATCCCATCAATTCAGAATACCGTGTCACATCATTGACAAATCCTTCTCTTGACCTACCCCACTTCATGATAGCCTCCACTGCCATTCCCCTAACCTTTTTGGAAACGCTCGGACTGGCACCACCAAAAAGTTGATTTCGCCTCTTGTCATCCTCCATTCCAACTGCTCTAGATGGCAAGTTCCTCTGAGCAGGAGTCTTTCTCATCTTGTCGCTCGTTCTCAACTAGAATTCTATCGATGATTTGCTGGAAAATAAATATTGGCGATATTCGATAAACATCGCTGGTCCGAAGAAATGTTGACGCAGGCACGCACGGCAGAGGTTGTCGGCAGCCTCTACCCAATTTTATAAGGGCATAATAAGGAACTCTATTTTTTAAAAGTGTCCCTTTAACTCAATATGTAAGATTTCAGTTGCATTAAGTGCGGTTGGTGTCTCTGCAGGTGGTGGAAGCCATCCGTTGCTGGTACCCTACGACACCCTGACGGCGAAAGAGAAAGCTCGGGATCGAGAGAAGGCCCAGGAGCTCTTCAAGTTCCTGCAAGTGAACGGTTACGCCATATCCAGGTAGAGACGTTTGCTGCCGGTGCTGCGTGACTATTTAACGTGTTTATATCATTGTGCCAGAGTGTCACATCTAAAATGGCTTTTTTATATAGCCGTATATATCATGCTTATCTGGAAATATGCTTTTGTTGATCATTCATAGGGGGTTGAAGGACATGGAACTGGACGCCTCTTCCATGGAAAAAAGATTTGCTTTCAAATTCTTGAAAAAGGTTCTCCATTATGTGGACTCTGCGCAGGAGTTCATTGCACACTTAGGTAAGATTTTCCCCAAAAAAACATTTGCATGTCTGCCGCAGGTGCCACCATACCCACACGCGCCACAATACCCACACGTGCACTCAGGGGCGTACCTAGAACATTTGGCACCCGGGGCGGATCCTATATTTGGCACCCCCCAACTTTCAAATGTAAAAAAAAAAAATTACACACACTTTTTTAATGTTTTCAAAAATAGTTTGTTATAGCATTCTGGCAGGACATGATGTATACATATAATAATGATATATTCTGAATCTGCCGATGGTGATTCATGTGTCCTCTGTGCTGTGCAGTAAGAGGTGAGTGTCGATTTTCTGTTTTGAATAATTGTTATTTTTAAGTGATTTTGCAAACTCACAACATCTCAATCCTCATGCTATGAACAAAAGTACACATGTGGCTTGTTTTGTTGATGGGAGTTTTGTGTATGTGCTGGGTGGCTGGTTTTGTGGATTGGAGTTGTGTGTGCTGGGTGGCTGATTTTGTGGATTGGAGTTGCTAAGCAGAGAATGGGTGTGTGTTTTGCAGGTATAAGATGCTGCTATGGTATTTTTTCTGTTTGTTTTTTTTTAAGACTCCCTCTTCCCTGTCTCTGTTTACCCTGGGCTGCCTATTCACTAGTGATGCAATGAATGCAGCCTGGCCCCCTCTATGCAGGACCTCACCAAGAGCCAGGCAGCTCAATGACAAATTTCTGATCACTGCAGTGCTGGTTCAGGAAAGGTCCACTTTAAACAGCAGTAAGCAGACAGGGCTTCATATTCTGCTGATACCCCCCCCCCTTTCCCTGCCGTTTACTGTCATCTTCTCTCTCTGCACACAAATCACATCCCCCTCCCCTCTCCTAGAGCTGTCTGGGGCAGGGGAGGAGCTATGGGGGGAGGAGAGGGGGATTTTTATTCTATTCTATTCCTTATGCAAACGCCCTGCTCCGCTGCTCGTTGTTTGAGAACACAGCTCAAAGCTGACACACAGTGACAGTGGCACCTCCTTGTACACCCTAATGACACCCCAATAATCACTGGTACCTGGGGCGACCCGCCCCCCGCCACTCTCCTACATACACCACTGCTCTGTGATATGCTCACACACAAGTTTGGCGAACTGCCAGCAAGTACGGTGCTGTCTGAAGGCAGTGCAAATTCTCATAGAGAAGTAATGGTTAATCTATTCAGAGTACACCAAACAGCAGAGAAATGGCAGTGAAATGCCGTGATGTTCGGTGGTTTCAATCAGCAGGTTTATTCAGGCGAACCCCATAGGTTTCAATGTTAAAAATATTCCCGTTTTTATGCAATATCTAATAAACCATTTATTATTTTAATCTGCAGTAAAAAGTCTTTATTTATTGATTTATTTTTTTTAGTACCTTCAGCCATTTTTCTGATTTTTTTTTTTTTTTTTTTGGCAAAATTGTTCCCCATTTTTTTTAATAGCAGTTTTTCTTTTTTCTGTAACAGAACTTTTTATTATCAATCATAGGATCTTATATGTAAATTCCAGACCTTTTCGTTCAGTAGTTATTTTGAAAACAGCAGGCCACGGGTTTGCGGTGGCAGCATTCAGCGGCCGACTCCATGCACTTTGGGGACCCTGCGGTGAATGGTGAATTCCCTGCAGAGTGGGGAAATTTTATTCCCCGAAGTGCAGGGAACAACAGAACACCAACATGTTGGCGTCATTTCAGTGCTCTGTGAGTAACCCCTTTAGTGGTGAGTTTTTTTTGCTGCCCCCTGGAAAGTGCCAGCCTAGGCCTTGCCTACCCAGGACATACTTGAAAATTAGTAAAATCTCAATGTATCCTTCCTGGTAAAATACTTTGCAAAAGTAAAAAAAATAAAATATATATACATATATATATATATATTTTTAGTGTCACCCTAAGGGGTAGTGCCACCCGGTGCAGAGCCCCACCCCCCTAGGTACGCCCCTGGTGCCACTATACCCACACGTGCCACCATACCCATCTGAATACAGCTGTATTTTCCAGGAGTGCCTTTGGTGGGATTTTTTCAGGTTTTTTTGGGAGTCCTAGAAAGCAATGATTCCATAGGACACTCAGAAACATGATGCTTGTTCTGTTTCAAAGGGTTTAATAAAAAACAAAAAATGGAGTTTAAACTTCTATTCCACTGGAAAACCCCAGGACATGTCTAGCAAACACACAAATCCACCATACTGACAAAGAGCACCACTGCGTTCATTTACCTGGTTGCCAAATCTGCCAATCTGTAGACACACAGTATTGTTTTATGCAGAGGGGAAAGTCTGTCCCTTGGTGAATGAGGCAAAGGCCACAGGCCCACGCTGCAAGGGGCTCCACGGGCCCACACTGCAAGGGGCTCCATGGGCCCACGCTGCAAGGGGTTCCCCAGGTCCTAACATCAGGCAACAAGCATTTAATGCAGCCCACACTGGAGGAGGGTTTTGGCAGCGCACAGCCTGCGTCAATAATCTCTAATGCAGGCAGGAGACCCCAGCAGCTAAAATCATGTAAACAGAAGTCTCCTGCCTGTATAGAGAGGATAAGCAAAGCAGCAACACATAAAGATTATGGGCTGTGACTTCCATAAGAAGATGATTAGGATGTGGGGCAGATATATCTGTGTGCTGCTCCCTCTCTCTGAATATATAATAAAGAAGACAGGGAGTATATTCTAAAAAAAATAAAGCCCACGAAATCTTCATAGTGTAGGATCTATCTGCCAAGCTGCGTATACACATAACTGCCCAGCTGCGTATACACGTATTTTCCCTGCTGCATGTACATTTATCTGCTCGGCTGCGTATACACGTATCTGCCCGGCTGCGTATACACGTATCTGCCCGGCTGTGTATACACGTATCTGCCCGGCTGCGTATACATGTAACTGCCCGGCTGCGTATACACCTATCTGTCCAGCTGCGTATATACGTAACTGCCCGGCTGCGTATACACGTATCTGCCCAGCTGCGTATACAGGTATCTGCCCGGCTGCGTATACACGTATCTGCCCGGCTGCGTATACACGTATCTGCCCGGCTGTGTATACACGTATCTGCCCGGCTGCGTATACACGTATCTGCCCGGCTGCGTATACACATATCTGCCCGGCTGTGTATACACGTATCTGCCCGGCTGCGTATACACGTATCTGCCCGGCTGCGTATACACGTATCTGCCCGGCTGCATATACACGTATCTGCCCGGCTGCGTATACACGTATTTTCCCTGCTGCGTATACATGTAACTGCCCGGCTGCGTATACACCTATCTGTCCAGCTGCGTATATACGCAACTGCCCGGCTGCGTATACACGTATCTGCCCAGCTGCGTATACCCGTATCTGCCCGGCTGCGTATACATGTAACTGCCCGGCTGCGTATACACCTATCTGTCCAGCTGCGTATATACGCAACTGCCCGGCTGCGTATACACGTATCTGCCCGGCTGCGTATACACGTATCTGCCCGGCTGCGTATACACGTATCTGCCCGGCTGCGTATACACGTATCTGCCCGGCTGCGTATACACGTATCTGCCCGGCTGCGTATACACGTATCTGCCCGGCTGCGTATACACGTATCTGCCCGGCTGCGTATACACGTATCTGCCCGGCTGCGTATACACGTATCTGCCCGGCTGCGTATACACGTATCTGCCCGGCTGCGTATACACGTATCTGCCCGGCTGCGTATACACGTAACTGCTCGGCTGCGTATACACCTATCTGCCCGGCTGCGTATACACGTAACTGCTCGGCTCCGTATACATGTATCTGCCTGGCTGCGTATACACGTAACTGCCCGGCTCCGTATACATGTATCTGCCAATTTAAATATACCTACAATATAATATAAAATTTATAGTTTTTGAAAAATACACCCTGGTAACATATGTAGTCAGTTTTGATTATCAAGCCCTGACCAGGGGTTTTATCCTAGTGATTATCAAAGCCCAGGAACCTCAATACATTTATTAATATTTCTGTAAAATTCTAGATATTTGGGGTTCTCCGACATCATTGTATATTAATACGCTATATATTATGATGATTTATATATAGATGTTATTGTATATTATTCCCACTATATGATCTATTGATCATTTTGTATATGTATGTTATTGTATTTTAATCCCTCAGAGAATGACATTGGTGGTTTGAACCCATTTCAGGTGAAAAAAAGGGTGTAATATTACAATAATATGTATGATTTAAAAAAAAAAGATCCGCTGAATCTCATGTTTGTGTCACATGTTTGTGTCGTAACAGAGGCAGTTGTCGGCAGCGGTAAAAGCGAGAAATCGCCACATGAGCAAGAAATCAAGTTTTTTGCAAAGGTACGTTTTTTAGACCAGACGTCCGAATGTATAACTATAACCATTCTCCTCCCGGTACAATTCATTCACTCACTCAGCTTTTTCACACACACAGCTTTTTCGCACACCCGGCTCATTCGCACACCCGGCTCATTCGCACACCTGGCTCGTTCGCACACCTGGCTCGTTCGCACACCTGGCTCGTTCGCACACCCGGCTCGTTCGCACACCCGGCTCGTTCGCACACTCTGTGCTCGTTCGCACACTCTGTGCTCGTTCGCACACTCTGTGCTCGTTCGCACACTCTGTGCTCGTTTGCACACCCGGCTCATTCGCGCACTCTCGTCACATTCGCACACCCGGCTCATTCGCGCGCGCACATCCGGCTCATTCGCACACCCGGCTCATTCGCACACCCGGCTCATTCGCGCACTCTCGTCACATTCGCACACCCGGCTCATTCGCGCGCGCACATCCGGCTCATTCGCACACCCGGCTCATTCGCACACCCGGCTCATTCGCGCACTCTCGGCTCATTCCCACACCCGGCTCATTCGCACACCCGGCTCATTCGCACACCCGGCTCATTTGTGCACACCCGGCTCATTTGCGCACACCCGGCTCATTTGCGCACACCCGGCTCATTTGCGCACTCTCAGCTCATTCGCACACCCTCTTCTCATTCGCGCACTCTTGGCTCATTCCCACACCCGGCTCATTCGCACACCCGGCTCATTTGTGCACACCCGGCTCATTTGCGCACACCCGGCTCATTCGCACACCCTCTTCTCATTCGCGCACTCTCGGCTCATTCCCACACCCGGCTCATTGCGCACACCCGGCTCATTTGCGCACACCCGGCTCATTTGCGCACACCCGGCTCATTTGCGCACACCCGGCTCATTCGCACACCCTCTTCTCATTCGCGCACTCTTGGCTCATTCGCGCACTCTCGGCTCATCCGCACACGCGGCTCACCAACTGCTTCACTGATTTAACGGAGGTGAATCCGGTCCAGGCATGCGTTTGCATACACATAAATGTTATTTGTCTCTCAGCAAGGTATCCTTTTACCAGACGTTTTCCAAATCACACTTGAAGGAAGAAAAGAAAATGTAAAATCCCATTCTTTCTGGCAGTAGAATATGCACTTGTGTATGAGCTCTTTTGTTAAAGACGGAGCCTGATCCATCATTGTTGTTTCTCTGATCCATCATCGTTGTTTCTCCGTGTCATGTGGATAAAAGCCCATTGTTCCCTTGTTTGATCCTCTGTGAGGCTTTAATATGAAATTACCTTCTGCTCTAATTAGAATACAATACACAGACAGATGGAAGAACCTGTTACAATAGATCCAGGTGAATCAAAGAGCTCCCGCGTTCTTTATTTTTAATTTCTATTTTTATATCTTTTATTTTTTTAGGTTCTTCTCCCTCTAGTTGACCAGTACTTTAAGAACCATTGCCTGTACTTTCTCTCATCTCCCATTAAAACCCTCAGCAGCAGCGGATACGCTTCAAACAAAGAAAAAGAGATGGTGGCGAGGTAATACAGAAACGTTGGGCTATTACACTATTGCTGGTTAACCTTGGCGTGCCAGATGCTTTTTTGTTTCATAACAAATGCAAACAAACACCATCATATCTATCAGTCTCGTAAGCATATCCTCTGCAGCTCGGTCTCAGTTGACAGTGTCTTTTTTTTTTCCTCTGTCTCCTAATCGTAATAATTTTCTGATTAAGCCGTGCACGTCTGGTGACCGGCAGAAGCGCGAGTAGTTAAAGAGCCCTAAATAATCTAAGGCTACAGATAGCAAAGAGCCCAAACACAAAATCATTAAAAATTAAAGGAAACAAAGCGTTTCAGTCAGTTGTACCAAATACAGCCCAAAATAAATTGCGCTTTCCAAAGCATTGAGAACTTGTCAGTGATTATTGATTAGCTATTTGTAAGTCATCCGGCATTCCATAGATCTTAATGTAAATTTTATTTGTATCCTGTTGGGAAAGTTGCGGCGCGTAAGTCTATCCTCAAAAACGTTTCCTGATATTAAGATGCTAGGTTTAAAAAAAAAAGCTTTATTTCGCACAAAAACATGCCCTACTCGCAACATTTTTTGTTAATACTTGGCAGCAAACTAGCGTCATTTTACCTGGTATTATGTAAAATTGACTGTTTAATTTTAGGGTTAGTATTAGGGGTAGTAATGAGGGTCAGGGTTACTATTTGTGATTGTTTTCGGATTACTGTTACTAGTTTTGCTTGTTTTAGGGTTAGGATTAGTATTAGGGTTACTATTAGTATTAGGGTTACTACTTGTGCTTGTTTTAGGATTAGTATTAGGGTTACCATTAGTATTAAGGATACTATTTGTGTTTGTTTTAGAGTTACTAGTTGTGCTTGTTTTAGGTTTAGGATTAGTATTAGGGTTACTATTAGTATTAGGGTTACTAGTTGTGCTTGTTTTAGGATTAGGGTTAGTATGTGTGCTGGTTATAGGATTAGTATCACGGATAGTATTTGGTCTTGTTTTAGGGTTAGGATTAGTATTAGGGTTACTATTTGTGCTGGTTTTAGGGTTACGATTAGTATTAGGGTTACTATTTGTGTTTGTTTTAGGGTTACTAGTTGTGCTTGTTTTAGGGTTAGGATTAGTATTAGGGTTACTAGTTGTGCTTGTTTTAGGGTTAGGATTAGTATTAGGGTTACTATTAGGGTTACTAGTTGTGCTTGTTTTAGGATTAGGGTTAGTATGTGTGCTGGTTATAGGATTAGTATCACGGATAGTATTTGGTCTTGTTTTAGGGTTAGGATTAGTACTCGAGTTACCGTGTGTGCTTTCTTTAGGGTTAGGACTGGTATTGGGGTTAGGGTTACTACGTGTGCTTGTTTTAGGGATAGGATTCATTATGGGGTTACTGTTTTCTGCTTGTTTCAGGGATAGGATTAGTATTGGGGTTACCATGTGTGCTTGCTTTAGGAATAGTATTGACATTAGGGTTAGGGTTACTACTTGTGCTTGTTTTAGGATTAGGTTTAGTATCGGGGTTACTATTTATTCTTATTTTTGAATAGGATTAGTGTTAGGGTTGCTATTTGTGCTTTTTTTAGAGAAAGGGATTAGGGTTAGGGTTACTACTTGTGCTTGTTTTAGGGTTAGGATTAGTATTAGGGTTACTCTGTTAACCCAAACCCTATGTATGAGTATGGTGCTAAATTGCAGTGAAGGAAATGAGAGAAGCGCGCCATTGTTTTGCGCGAAATACAGCTTTACTTACCTTGCTTGTGAATGTTATGAAACTTCTTCTACATGCAACTTTTTGGACGTGGTGTTTACAAACGCGTCCACAATGTGGCGATTCAAGACCAATTTTATTTAAAAATTAGAGTTAAATCTTGGTGTGCTTTCAATCGTGACACATTAGTTAAATCTGTGTATTTCAGTGTTATTCTCTTATTTATTTAAGGCTTGTGGTCTCCTAGACAGCTCCTTGGATGTAAAAGAAGTAGAATAACAGGGTTTTATCACAGCAGGAATAATAACAAAACTAAGATTCGGAGAAAGTGATTGGGTTTATATGACATGTCAGAATCTATGAAGATGCTCAGATAATTTTTGATAAATAGAGCCAATAAGTGAAAAATCTTGTCCGCAATCATTTCGAATATATTTCCTGCTGATCCCAGGCCTACGGCAGAAGATAAGGGCGTTCCATGTACATCAAGCAATATTGCTGCTCAAAAACTCTTATATTCCTTTAGATTTTGACAACCAAAGCTTACATAGCTGTAATAAAGTATGGGGCAAGGGCTCCTCGAATGTTCTTGAGCACCGATGTCTTCTTGGTTTAATTCATTAGACTCAGACGGCGCTTGTTAACATGATCAGATTTGTGTATATATATGCGTAAAGTCCAAAATTGGGTAAAGCCTACATGTCCCAAAAGTACTGGTTAAAGCTGCAAAAAAATGAAAGTTTTGGGCTTTATCTGGGTGATCTGTAGACTAACCAACCCTCCTTAGGTAAAAGTGATTAAAATTGTTAGGTTTAGGGTTGGCTTGGGTAAAAATTATTTAAAAGGGTTAGGGTTGGCTTGGGTAAAAGTGATTAAAAGGGTTAGGTTTAGGATTGGGGTTGGCTTGGGTAAAAGTGATTGAAAATGGTTAGGGTTGGGGTTGGCTGGGGAAAAGTGATTTAAACCGATTAGGGTTAGGGTTGGCTGTGTAAACGTCATTCAATTGGTTAGGTTTAGGGTTGGCTTGGGTAAAAGTTCTTAAAATGGTTAGGTTTAGGGTTGGCTTAGGTAATAGTGATTAAAAGGGTTAGGGTTGGCTTGGGTAAAAGTGATTAAAAGGGTTAGGGTTGGCTTGGGTAAAAGTGATTAAAAGGTTGAGGGTCAGGGTAGTGTAAAAGTGACTAAAAGGGTTAGGTTTAGGGTTAGGACTGGCTTGGGTAAAAGTGATTAAAAGGGTTAGGTTTAGGGTTAGGGTTGGTTTGGGTAAAAGTAATTAAAAGGGTTAGGTTTAGGGTTGGCTTGGGTAAAAGTGATTTAAAATGGTTAGGTTTAGGGTTGCTTGGGTAAACGTGATTAAAATGGTTAGGTTTAGGGTTGGCTTGGGCAAACGTGATTAAAATGGTTAGGTTTAGGGTTGGCTTGGGTAAAAGTGAATTTTGTTTTTATCAATGGATATGGAAATGGGTAATCCTAGGTTTTTTTTTGTCCAACTGTAAACTACTCCACACTCTTACAAAGCACATTACCCAGAGGCATTTGGGTGCATCGAAATTTGCCCGATGTTTGCTTTTATTTTTGGCTTTACCCAAAGCAGCTGGTTAATACCAGTTTTACCTGTGTAATCCCAGCTTTAGCCTCACTTTGAACTCTGCCTGTAACATATATAAATACAATTACAGTTGAGGAGCCCGAAAGGCTGACATTTTGAAACTAGAATTCTGTAGACCGTAAGATGCTCCTGGTCGTTCTTCCTTTGGTAGTTGAGATGGGTCATCTGCTCCTGGGGTCATGCTTTCGAATCAGAAAAAAACACAACATAGCTCTTATTCTTGAGCACATTATGCAAGAATTAAATATTCATCTGCAGTTCCTAGTTGAGAATTGACAAATACAAAATGTTCTAGATAAGTCAACTGTGAAATAAAATCTCCAATTCAGATTAGGTTAGTGCAATAAAACATTCTAGGCCCTATTACATACTTAACGCTAACATTGGCACCTGCCTCTTCTGGCTGCCGGGAGCGGAGTGAGACTGGGGGGGAAAGTCCCCAGTCTCCCTCTGCAATCACTCCACCGACCTGCAGGATCTTGCGAGAGGTGAGATCCTGCAGGTCATGTGGCTGACAGTTGAAGCCTCAATGGAGTCCTACGGAGGGGATGCTTGGGGCGGCGCTTAGCGCTGCCTCAAGTATCCTCAGGCTTAGCGCTGCCTTATGGGGCAAGTTGCTGATTAAGCGCCTGCCCCGTAATATGGAGCTAAAACTGGGATGCTGAGGGGAAACCTGTATTTTATCGATCACAAACCATGCGCTTGGTTCCAAACCTTGTGTAAATGTAACCAGAACTCTGGTAAATGTAGCAGAGCTATTAAAATCTAAGTAGATGTTACGTTTCCGTGAGCTCTGGTTAAATTTCCCCCAGGCTGGCACGCATGGAGTCGGAGGCATTGACCACAAGATCGTAGACTTGATACTTAGTATTTTAACCAGGGAGAGGGTTTGATTTAAATTTATTCATGGTGGAGACCTACAGGATTGGGTGATTGACTTTTTTTTATCAGTTTTAAAGCTTCAGTACGATGTTTTAAAATACATTTAAATAAACTGAATCCTGAGTGCAGTAATGGAGAATGTGAGCTTGGCTCCAATGCTTCTGGACAGGGCTATTTGGAGAGCATCGCACATCATTGCAGAGATAGTTATGCCGTTCTCTTTATAGGATTCATTGTTTTTCTTCTAGCAAACCTTTCAGGTGTCTTACTGGACAGACAAATGCTGGTGCTTATTTTAATGCCACCTTGTGACAGATCTCGGTACCCGGACAGGGTCACATCTGCCAATGCAGCTTCCTTGCAGGACCCCCGTGTTCTACCCAGCCAGACTCCCGTGCCTTCCTCCAGTCCTTGGATGAAGTTTAAGGACCGGGACACATAGAGACTGCTAGCATCCCCCAGAAATAAGGCGAGGCTGTAGATCTGAGGTCTTTCAGGGTTAGAAGGTTGCAGCTCTGAATGAGACACCAGGCAAGCTGTATGTTCAAATGTAGACTGATTTATTCAGCACAAAACTAGGGGTATTTATGGTGCAGCATTCAAACTTTTCTTAGCATCGGATTACAGGGTTTAGCACACAAACTCGCTATCAGTGATCACACACAGTAATTTACATAAAAAATTGTCCCATTAAATCAGATTGGGACAGTGTTTGACTAACAAGGCTGACTCACATCTTCTCAAAACATGCAAACAGATAGACAAAGAGAATAGCAGACTTGCCTAATCACAGTTTCAACATAACCATTCTACACAAAAGAAAGGTCTGCGCCTCCAAAACACATCTCCAAGTTCACATTAAAACATTGTATAAAGAAAGGGAATGGGGAATGGGTTCTAAAATATAGGAACACAAATGGAATAAAGTCTGTGTCTTTAAGCAGGGGAGCGCCATGTCAGGTCCGTGACACACCTGGTAATGTGTGGCACACTAGGGTGACTTATTGCACCCTGACCGATGTAATGTCTTTGCCTTGGCCTCTTATACTGTTTATCATCCCTTCAAAGCAATGCTGCTCCCTTTTACTGTGAATATGACTTCTTTATGTGTTACGGATTTCTCCGCCATTTCTCCTCCTGAACTGAAACTGTTTTTCTTCCGTTTCTTCTCCCTCTTTTTTATTTTTTTGTTCCTCCTTTGCTTCAGTCTGTTCTGCAAACTGGCAGCTCTTGTCAGACATAGGATTTCCCTCTTTGGTAAGTCAACGTGCTTAGGGTCACATATTGAGATGTTGAAGCCCTGGGTCCTCTGGATATTTGGATGGTGTTATTGGACATATCGATTGATTTTCGGCTTCCTTCGTTTGTTGTTGTTTAACTTCCTGTTGTCCTCCAAGACACTGTAATAATTTAATGTTTCATTTTAATTTTCCACTAATTTATCCTACTAATATAATACTAATCGTATGATAATCCAATCACTTTTTATAAATTGTGTGAGAGCACGTATTAATGTGAGGCCGAAACCTCTGTACTTTTGCCATGTCCTAAAATATATTGATTTTTGTCTGCTCATTTCTGAAATTTTCGTTGTAATTTTTGTAAATATAAAATGACTGTTATTTACTGTTTACCTTACAATAGAATAGAAGATAAAAGTGATTAATTAAACTCTGTTTACCGTTTGCATTTTATATGGCAGAAATGTCTGCTGTCATTTTTTTGTATTGGGAAATGGCTCATCTAATCAGACACATTTGAAGGCCTTCTGAAGTCTTACTCTGTTGTCCCTTCTGTCAATAATGTGAGCCATGGTGAGACTCCTTTTTCTACCGACTGGCTGCTGTTGTTGGCCATGACATGGAAACCACAAACATGCATCTAGAAGCCCAGTTAGAAAGAAAAGAGGAAAATCACACATTTTCACAAATACCGACGTCGTATATAAATTATTTTATTATTCACTGGTAAGAGTCAAGTGCCGCCCCTTTCTTAATCAGGACTCTACTAAAATGCTCATCCAAGCTCTTATTATCTCCCGCCTTGACTACTGTAACCTCCTTCTCTGTGGCCTAAAGAGGTCACAGATTCTCCCTCTGCAGTCTGTTATGAATGCCTGTGCCAGACTCATACACCTCACCTCTCGTACCGCTCACACCTTTGTCACCCCTTTGTCAATCTCTACACTGGCTCCCTGTTTCCTATAGTATCCAATTCAAAATATTGGTGCTCACGTACAAAGCTCTCCATAACCGCGTCCCTGCCTACATCTCCTCCCTTATTAGCAGGTACATCCCGTCTCGACCACTTTGCTCTGACAATGATCTGTTGCTATCTATTCCTCGTACCCGCATGCCCAACTCTCGCCTTCAGGACTTCTCCCGAGCTGCCCCCTTTCTATGGAACTCGCTCCCCTGCACCATCTCTCCAGTCCTTCAAGAAGTCTCCGAAAACACATTACTTTAAAGAAGCCTATCCGCTCACTCCATGATCCCCCACTGTACATTTCTTGCTCCATCTTCCCAAACAGTCCACATGCACCCCACTACCTCACATACTCCAGGTACCCTCACCCGGCGACATAGCGTGGGTTGTCAGCGCCCCAGGCAAGGCAAGAATTGTGCACCCCCCCAACCTGTGGACACGGTAACGCACCCTGATTCCCTTCTACCAGTAGAGTATTGACCCCCGTTACCCTACAAGCAGAGGTATTGTATATTAACAAAATACTGATATAATAAAAAAATGAAACACACATGCCCCCCACGCTGCACCACTGCTACCAGTCACCCTGTCCCAGTATACCCTAGCATAGTTCCACTCTCATACTATACCCAGTCACCCTCTCCCAGTACCCTCAGTCACTCACTCTCAAGTACTCCCAGTCACTCTCTCCCAGTATCCAAAGTCATTCTATCCCTGAACCTCCAGTCACCCTCTCCCTGTACCCCCAGTACCCCCTCACTGTGTGTTGGTCACGCTGCTCTGGTTTCACACAGTGTCGCCTATCTGAGTGAAGTTGCTGGTGGCTGGGGGGGCTGTCCAGGGCAGGCACCTCCCTCCCTCCTTCCGGTTCAGTGGCGGGGGGCTGGCACAGGGCTTTAAGGGGTCCTGACAAGCGTGGTACAGGGTGTTCAGTCAGCAGTGGCGGAAGTACCAGGGTCGCAGCGGTCGCAGTTGCAACCGGGCCCTGGCATTCCGCCACTGGAGGGGGGCCCAGCGCCGCCACCAGATTCCGGCAAAAAGCGCCGGAATCTGGGAGCAGCGCCGCTGGCTGTTCCCCTCCCTGCGAGCGGCCCGCTGGCTTGTAGCTTGGCCGCTCGCGTGGGATGGGAACTAGCTGACCAGCGCACGAGATCTCGCGAGAACTCGGCTGCGCTGGTCAGGTGGTTTCCGGTGAGCGGCCAGGCTGCATGCTTTCAGCGGCCGCTCACCACGGAGAGAGGAGCCTGAGCCTGAGGTGAGCTGGGGGGCCCTATATACCCATAAGAGCTGGGCGCAAATCTATCCATGAGCTGGGGCAATATATCCATGAGCTGGGGCAATATATCCATGAGCTGGGCAGTATCCATGAGCTGGGGCAGTATATCCATGAGCTGGGGCAGTATCCACATGCTGGGGCAGTATATCCATGAGCTGGGGCAGTATATCCATGAGCTGGGGCAATATATCCATGAGCTGGGGCAGTATCCATGTGCTGGGGCAGTATATCCATGAGCTGGGGCAGTATATCCATGAGCTGGGGCAGTATCCATGTGCAGTATATCCATGAGCTGGGGCAGTATCCATGTGCTGGGGCAGTATATCCATGAGCTGGGGCAGTATATCCATGAGCTGGGGCAGTATATCCATGAGCTGGGGCAGTATATCCATGAGCTGGGGCAGTATCCATGAGCTGGGGCAGTATATCCATGTGCTGGGGCAGTATATCCATGTGCTGGGGCAGTATATCCATGTGCTGGGGCAGTATATCCATGAGCTGGGGCAGTATATGACATGAGCTGGGGCAGTATATCCATGAGCTGGGGCAGTATATCCATGTGCTGGGGCAGTATATCCATGTGCTGGGGCAGTATATCCATGAGCTGGGGCAGTATCCATGACATGAGCTGGGGCAGTATATCCATGAGCTGGGGCAGTATATCCATGAGCTGGGGCAGTATATCCATGTGCTGGGGCAGTATATCCATGTGCTGGGGCAGTATATCCATGTGCTGGGGCAGTATATCCATGTGCTGGGGCAGAACATCCATGAGCTGGGGGCAAATATATCCATGAGCTGGGGCAGTATATCCATGAGCTGGGGCAAATATATCCATGAGCTGGGGGTAAATATATCCATGAGCTGGGGCATTATATCCATGAGCTGGGGGCAAATATATCCATGAGCTGGGGGCAAATATATACAGGAGCTAGGGGCAAAAATATCCATGTGTGAGCTGGGGCAATATATCCATGTGTGGCCTGGGGGCAATATATGTCCATGTGAGCTGGGGGCAATATATATGTCCATGTGAGCTGGGGCAATATATATATCCATGTGAGCTGGGGGCAATATACAGTATATATCCGTGTCAGCTGGGGCAATACTATCTTTTTTATATTGCAGGAAAAAAAAGTAAAAATATAGATTTTTTTGGGGGGGGGGGGTTGGGGGGGCCCTTCATGGATTCTTGCACCGGGGCCCTCAGGTTTCTAGTTACGCCACTGTCAGTCAGATAATGCTGCGCTGCTTCACGTGACTCATGTCCTCATTAAGGAGGAGTCAGGACAGGAACAGAATTTTCTGTCCTGGTCCTCCCTTCTGGGCGCTGAGTGCTAAGTCACCGCTGGCACTGCAAAACTGGAGGCTGCCCGTGCAAGAGCCTCTCACGGACACCAGTGTCTGTGAGCGTACGCCTTGCTGATCCCTGCTGGAAAATATCAGTGGTTCAAATTTCTTTTCAAATTTTCCGCCCCTAAAAAAAAATTACCCCCCACGCTACACCACTGCCCTCACCTACTGTGTCACCCCTCTCCTCTTAGATTGTAAGCTCTCGAGCAGGGTCCTCTCTCCTACTGTTCTGTGTGTGTAACATTTATGTATATTCGTTTTTCTGTCTCTCCCATTGTACAGTGCTAAGGAATTTGTTGGTGCTTTATAAACGCTTGTAACTGCAACTGAACACTTAAGGGGTTATTCAAAGAGCACCAAATTGGCCACTGAATTGCACCAAATAGTGAATTTCAACGTACGGTGCAATTTTGTGGCCATTCGGCTATTCAAAAAGTTGTCAAATCACCAAATATTGGTGAATTGCCAGTGAAATTCCCCATAGAGAAGTAATGGTTAATCTAATCAGAGATCACTGAATAGAACCGAAATGTCAGTGAAATGCCCTGTTTTTCAGAGGTTCCATTCGACAGATTTAATCAGGGTAATCCAATAGGTTTCAATGTAAAGAAATTTCCCATTTTTTCTTAAAAACTTATCCAACCGTTTATTCTTTTCATTTGCAGCAAAAAGTCTCTTTATTTTTTTAGAATCTTTGAAGTATTTTTCGGGTTTTTTTGGCGAAAATGTATTTATTTTATTTTTTTACATTTTTTTTAAAATTCTGTTTCAGAACTTTTTATTGTTATTCATGGGACCTTATATATTCTTTCCAGGCATTTCAATGTCGGTTCGGCAGCTGGATGAAGTCATTCAGTGGTCTGTTAGGTGGATAGTTGGCTTTTTTCGGCAGGTTTGTGACTTCGTTCGGCAGTTTTTGGATAGATTCGATGGTTTATCGGATGCGTTCGGCGGGTCAATTAGTCGCACTTCGGGGACCCTGCGGTGAATTGAGGTTGACAAAGTGTGCCAAACAAGAAAGCACCGAAATGTCAAAGACTTTGTCTTCTGAGTTGCATGTCACTCTGTCTAAGCTCCCAATGACACCAGTTTGGCGAAACGCGTAGACCTAGGAGCGCCTTCATTTAAATTTTTTTTGCTCTGTTTAGCTTTCCTGATCCCAGCCTGCACATTCTGGCCAGTTGGAGTTCATCACTGATGTACACATTTGGGAGCGCTCCCAGATATATTTACACCATATACCACTCTGGGCTTCCAAGGCTGCTTTTGCAGCAATTATGTTATAGATATGATAGTTAGCTATTTCCTCTCTCTGTCCTATAGCCACGGACCCTTGAAGGCCCGTTTTCCTTCTATACCTCCTAGATACTATCTATCTACTTAGATCAACCTAGCCCATTAGGTATTCACGCAGCTAGGCTGGAAATACACAGAGCATCTTTGTATATATATATATATATATTTATATATGTTTGTGTTACCAGTTACCACCTCTAATGTGGCTTTTTACTTTTGATACTTAGTAAAAGTTACGTTTTAACTTCTCACAAATTTTTAGAGACCCCAGTGTTCTAGAACTTTTTGTAATAGCACTATAAAATAATTTTTACAATGCAATCGGAAGTTGCATTTGTCTCAGTGTGTGTAGTTTTGTGTGAGCGTAGTGGTGATCAGAATAAGGGGTTATTCAAAGTGATTTTCCAATAGATCACTGGTTCCTGCCAGTGGTTTTATGGAAAACCTCTTGTTAGTGAAAGGGGGGGTTAATAAATTGTTTCGATACATTTTCTTTAATGCAAATAATATCTCAATGTTGCCAATGTAGTGGATGACCCAATGTACAGCAGTGACTGTTATTATTTTAGGGCTTTTCTTTGCATATGATGTACATGTAACCGCACAATCTCTATAGGGGTTATTCAAAGAGTGCCAACGAATTGCACCGAATGGTGAATTTCTCCGTAAGGTGCAATTTCGTGGCAATTTGGCTATTCAGATAGCTGGCAATTCACCAAATATTGGCGCAAGATATTGGCGCCTATATAAGGTATCAAAACTTACTGCAATACTCTGGTGATTTATATATATAAATCAGAGTATAGCAGTGTGTAGTGATACATATATATATAAGCCGCAGAAATCTGGATGCACTCCGGGGCTTCCGTTAAAAACGTTTATTAACAAATCATGTTAAAATGCCGACATTCAGCCCCACACGGGCCTTCATCCTTGATAAAGGCCCGGTGTGGGGCCGAAACGTCGGCATTTTAACATGATTTGTTAATAAACTTTTTGTTTTTAACGGAAGTCCTGGAGTGCATCCAGATTTCTGCTGCCTTACTGGATTTTGGCACCCAGGCAACATAAACTACTTGAGTTGGAGTGCTTGTATTCCATGTATGTATGTATGTATATATATATATATATATATGTATATTCGATAGGCCGTGTTAGTCCAGTTTGCCAAAATCACGAGTATAGCAGTACGTAGTGATTCCTTTTTTATTGGACTAATGTAACATTTAAAAGACATGCTTTTGAGAGTATTACTCTCTTCCTCAGGTCTGGAAGCTTACTGATCAGTTCCTAGAATTAAACATTCGGACATAAAGGGTCACATGGGTGGGGGGTTAGATGTCGTAAAGCGTGAGAGTCAAATGGTATGTTCAAAATGTGAAAATGAACGCATGAGGGATCTTGGGCCCATAATAAAACAACATAGATAAGATCATACAACTTGAATGGAAAAGAGAAAAAAAAAAACATAAAACAGTGAAGGCTGAAAGAGACATGGAAAAAAAAAGAGAAGAAAAAAAAATACAAGCATCAGCCAGAATTTTGAATGTTATGTGACGTTATGATAATGGGTTAAAAACCACGTTGAGCCCAGCATTTATAGTGTTAATATATGTAATCATTTTCATTTCATATGTTTTGCGTTCACGGTGGTCTTTAAAACGTCCTTTGAGGATTTTAATTTGGACGTTTTGGATGGAGTGGCTTGTTAGATTGATGTCACACTGGGGTACAATATGTATTTTCCTGGTGGTTCTTGATGGAGTGTCTGTGCTGGTTCATCCTGCGATTTAGTTTAAGGCTAGTTTCACCAATATAGCAGCCCTTATCACACCCCGTGCACTGGATCATGTATACCACATTGGCAGACGTGCAAAGGTACGAGCCCTTGATGTTGTGTGTGGCGGCGGCGTGTATATATATAACAGTTGGTAGCGAATGTACCGTCTGGGTGACATAAATGTTCATGTAGTTTAAAAAAGAAATGGTTACAATTCTACATATACATAACTTGTAATCTTTGTTTTGCAACAACGTGACCCTCAGACTTAACATATATATTCAACGGAAGTTTAACCCTATGGGAACCAGTTTGGTAATGTCTGCAATGTCCATGTATTGCCAGTGCTGAATGCGTAGGATATTGCCTGCCTGAGTAAGGGTCTCAAGGACCACAATCATTTGATACACAGGTTCTTAATGGGTTTGACATGATTTTTTTCTGCATTCTAAAACGTCCGAGCTTATCTCTGTCTTGCAGGAAGTGATTCTGGCACCATGGTGAGCTGTCTGCACATTCTTGCCCAAACGCTTGACACACGGTAATTTTTATTATTATTATTATTATTATTTTTAATGGGATATTTTGCCTCCTCGCGACGTTACAAAGTGATGTTATATTTTTCGAATGCCAGAAAATGACAGTGTAATGTTTCAGTCCCGCTTATGTTAAAGAAAATCTCAATGTCCGCATGTGACGCGTGTCCAGATTAGTGTTATTTGTTTGGCAGAGGACCTTGCGGATTGTTTTATTCTGCCGCTGAATGCAAATAGGAAAACGTGGGATTCACGCCTGTTGTTTAAATATCAGTAATTGAGCAGTTAATAAAAGTGTAGCGACACCGATTCGAGAAGCCGCCATGAAATCCATCTTTGTATCATCTGGGGATGTGCCAAATCAAACACTGGAAGAAGTTCCGCGGAAAATGTATAGTTTAGAGGTTTGTCATCAGACAACGAGGTTAAATCTAAATCATGCAACATAGTAAAGGCTTAGGCAGGGCTCAAGTCTTAAAAAATAAGTGTGGGAACTCATCAATATGTCTGCCCTCAATTTAAGCACAAAACCCACGGTCTCCCACTCAAATGAAGTATGTATATTGTGATCCCACACTAGACGTGCACTGCAGTATTTTTTCTTTCGGATCTTTTTGGTCGGTGGGGTTTCGTTTTTATAATCATTTTGAATCCAGGACATACTTGAAAACAAGAGAAATCTCAATGTATCCTTCCTGGTAAAATCCTTTCTCAAAAAAAAATCGATTCCCCTTTCGTTTCGGATCATTTTGAATCAATTTCACTCTCCTTTCGGATCACTTTGAATCAATTTCACTCTCCTTTCGGATCCTTTCGAATCGATTTCACTCCCATTTTGGATCATTTTGAAACGATTTTCGTTTCGGATCATTTCGAATCGATTTCACTCTCGTTTTGGATCATTTCAAATCGATTTCCCTTTTGCTTCGGCTCATTTTTGAATTGATTTCCCTTTTGTTTCGGATCATTTTGAATCGATTTCCCTCTCCTTTCAGATCATTTCAAATCAATTTCACTCTCGTTTTGGATCATTTCGAATCGAATTCCCTTTCGTTTTGTATCATTTTGAATCGATTTCACTCTCAGATCATTTCGAATCGATTTTCACTCTCGTTTTGGATCATTTCAAATCGATTTCCCTTTCGTTTAGGATCATTTTGAATCGATTTCCCTTTTGTTTTGGCTCATTTTTGAATCAATTTCCCTTTTGTTTCGGATCATTTTGAATCGATTTCCCTCTCCTTTCAGATCATTTCGAATCGATTTCACTCTCGTTTTGGATCATTTCGAATCGATTTCCCTTTCGTTTCGGATCATTTTGAATAGATTTCCCTTTCGTTTCAGATCATTTTGAATAGATTCCTATTTGTTTCAGATCATTTTGAATCGATTACCCTTTCGTATTAGATCATTTTGAATTGATTTCCCTTTCGTTTTGGATCATTTTGAATCGTTCTTATGGACCGATTCGAAATTTCGGATCGATTCATTTTCCATTCTATATCATTTTATAAAGTTTGAAACCAAAAAGTAAGTGTAGGAAAAAAAATACAGGGGACCCTGTGAGATGTCCAATGCCCATTAACCCTTTGCTTGGGACATAAGCTGTGCCCTGTGAGATGCCCTGTGCCCATTATTCCTTTGCTTGGGACATACTCTGTTCCCTGTGAGATGCCCAATGCCCATTAACCCATTGCTTTGTCTTGAATTGCATAGATGATTTTTTTTTCTATTTTGGATCGTTTCGATTTGTTCTTTCGGACTGATCCAAAATTTCAGACGGCTGAGTATAGTTTTTGGAAATGCTTCCGAAAATGAAAAATTGAGGATATTTCAGACAAATTTGAATCCGGACGAAACAAAATGCACATGTCTATCCCACACAGTCACAGGGCGCTGTAGCACGTTCCTCTAGGGCAAATATGGCACACAAACAGGGTTATCCAAAGAGATTCGAATTGCTTGAGAAAGGTAACCGAACGCTGATTTTCAGCGTTCGGTTACCTTTCCTGGCCATTCGGCTATCCAGAGAGCAGGCAATTCGCCAAATCCTGTCGAATTGCCTGCACATACGGTGACTGTTCGGTGCCTGTTCGAGGGCAGTGAAATCCCCATGAAAAAGCACTGCTTCGGCTATTCAGAGAACACAAACCAGCAGTGAAAGGTTCCCCTAATGCCCTGCCATTCGGTGGTTTCATTCGGCAAATTTATTCAGGAGAATCCCATAGGCTTCAATGTTAAAAATATTCCTGTTTTAATTCAATATTTAATAAACCGTTCATTATAAAATTCTGCAGCAAAAAGTCTCTTTATTTATAGATTTTTTAGGATACTTTAAGCATTTTTCTGAATTTTTTAAAAAAAATTAAAAGTCCGATTTTTTTTTTTTTTTTTTTTTTTTTTTCAGTTTGCTAATTTTTTTTGTAACAGCCCTCTTTATTATCATTCCCTGGACCTCCTGTGAAAATTTCAGACATTTTCGCTCAGTAGTTTCTTTGCAAACAGCGTTTCATTTTCCCAGATTCATACAAATGGTTTTTCTAATTTATTCACTGCCTCCTCTACGTCACAGCTGCTTCGGCTCTGTGTGATTCGGCTCCTGTTCGGCTCCTGTTCGGCTTCTTCGAAGGTTAATCCAGATGTTTTTGCTTGTTTTCAGCGTGCATTCGGTTAGTTTTCGTCAGGTTTGCGGCAGCTTTTCCCTGCAATTCGGGGACCCTGTGGTGTTTGCTGACCGCAGGGTCACCGAAATGCAATCGGCAAAAGGAACCGAATTGAAGAGAACGAAAAGTCACCGAACGTGCGGTGACTTTTCGAATCTCTTTGGATAACCCTGTTAGTCTCTCTCCACCGTTTAAAGTTTATTTCTGCATTCAAACAAAATCTAACCGAAAGCAAAACCTAGCTCGCCTGAGCAATCACTATCAAATTACACACTCTTCACTACTTAGGATAAGTATAACAAACAATAAATGCCAACTTTTTAAACCTTGGCTAAACTTGTTTCAGGCTGTCAGTTCAGAGCTCGACAACTTGAAAACGAGAGAAATCTCAATGTATCCTTCCTGGTAAAATCCTTTATAAATAAATAAATAATAAAATTGCTCACTATCTCTCTTCTCACTGCTTCCTTCCACCCAGGAAACATTTAAGGACATTTAATTGGCAGATGTGGAAAACGTTGAAGCAAGGGAACCATTTAAAATACATATTTCCCTCCTGGTCTCAAACAACCCAATCCCTTCTCACAAACATAGGGGGAATATATACGCCACTGTGAATCATTCCTCTCACCTTATCACACTATATAAATCTAGAAAGAGAGACACAGATGTACAAGTGGGCTGGGTTTTAGGTAAACATTATAATAATCAGAATAAATATCATACTTTTAAAGAAAAGCTAAGAATTATCTTCTATGCAAATTTTCCACAGAGTGTGGACCAAAAGAGAACTCCATTTCTCCTGCAGAGATGGTGGAGGAACTGTGTTCCCATGTGTTCTTGCTCGACTTGACCTCTGGCTTTGGAGTAAAATTTCCCAAAAAATTAAATTTAGCAGATTAATCATTTCCGCAGATTGTTCATTTACGCTTAAAGGCACACTACCACCAAAAAATGAAGTGTGTTGTTATCATTCAATATTACGTTTTGTGTTTTATTGAGGAGGAGCAGTGGGTAGTAGTCTTACTGATACGTGTAAAGCTGGAATGTGTTTTAGTCCTTCACCTGTCGGTGGGACATGTTTGTTACTGTGCAATCATCGTCAAGTAATCATGCGTTTTATATCCTCGCAGCACAGTGATGAAGTCTGGCTCTGAGCTGGTGAAAGCGGGCGTCCGAGCCTTCTTTGAAAACGCTGCAGAAGATCTGGAGAAGACCTTGGAGAACCTGAAACTGGGGAAATTTACTCACTCAAGGACCCAGATGAAAGGAGTTTCCCAAAATATTAACTACACCACGGTGGCCCTCTTGCCCATCCTGACTTCCATCTTTGAGCACGTGGCTCGTCACCAGTTTGGAGTGGATTTGCTTTGTATGTTTGATTTTACTATTTTTCTACGTATTGCTTTTTACGTTGCTCAAACAACACTGTCTGTTACAGAACACATTATCAGACTATGCATTACTATAATATGTTACATGACATTCTAAGGGTTATTATTCACTAACCTCTAAATTTGCCACCAAAGTTCACCAAACGGTGAAGTGTCGGGGCAATTCATCTATTGACAAGGCTGTCAATTTGCCAAATACAGGCGAATTGATGGTGAAATGCGTTGCAATTCGCCGCACTTCAGTGCAATGAAATTGTCACATAGATTAGTCTATTTACAGAATGTCGTATTGCATCAAAATTCCGGCCAAATGCCCTGAATTTCAATGTTTCAATTCAACAGGTTTAAACTGGCAAATCCCATAGGTTTCACTGTAATAAATGGAATATCTTTTTAAATTTTTGAAAAACATTTTTTTATTTTTTTTAAAAGACAGGCGAATCCAATGGGTTTCCATGTAATATTTTTTTAATTTATTTTATTTAAAGACCATTCTTTCTAATTTTTTCAAAAACCCATTTTTTAAAAAGACAAGCAAATTCAATAGGTTTCAATTTAAAATCTTTTTTAAAAAAATGTAAAGACCTTTTATTTAGAATTTTTTGCAAAAAAATTTTTTTTTATTATTTTTTAAAAGACCGGCAAATCCAATAGGTTTCAATGTAATAAATGTAATATCTTTTTTTTAAAAAGAAATATTTAAGACCATTCTTTAGTAAAAACACATTTTTTTAAGACTTTGTTTTTTTTAATAGTTTAATTAAAATATTTTAAAAGGCTTATTTATTAATTTTTAACAGACCTATTTAACATGTGTTAAAGTACCGTTATTATTATTTTGACACCTGTTTATTTCAGTTTTGTTGATTCAAGACCCTATTAGAATACGAGACATCCTTATTTTTTTACTCCCCCCCCCCCCCCGTTTGTTGGAATTCGCTGAGGCCATTTCGACGGTTATCAAGGCAATTTGTTGATTTTTTTTTTTTTTTCCCGGTAACCGCTTCGGTGACTCCATTTTTGGCATAATACGGTGACCATTCGATAAATAGAGAATTCTCTGAATTTTCAGTGAAATGGCAGAAACGCAAACCACCGAAATTGCGTTCAATTTCGGTGATTTGTGAAAAGACCCCTATATCTTGCTAAAATGTAGAATAAACGAGGGCATAGCCAAAGCAGAGTTTAACCCCTTCACTGCTGAGTCATTTCACGTCTTAAAAAACACGTTTTTCTTTTTTTTTTATTATTATTTTTATTATTTTTTTTTTCTTTACTTTAAACATGGTCATATTTGGTATCATTGGAAAGGCCATGCTCCGGCCTTTCTATTGATACCAAACATGATCCTGTTAGCTGCCAACAGTCGGGAGATATCGGGGTTCAAACGAACCCCCTATTTCCACCCCATCTTTCCTTAGGAGTCAATGAGGACGTTCCCCACACGTCCTCAGCAGTGAAAGGGTTAAAAACCACAGAACGTTTAACCATTTGGGTTGTGAGATTAAACAAATAATAAAGTAAAAAGTTTAACAAATAAATGAAAACGAACCTTCTTGTGTTACAAATAACAAATCCTGCCCCTCCTATTTGTTGGCGGCAGCAGCAACATGTCCTTGATATATACTACTAGTTGTGTGCTATTATGCACGTAATTAGAAACACGGCTCTTGCAAAGTACAATAATCAGATTTTAGTGCATGGTTCCTTTTTTTTAAGCTTTTATCGTATAGTATCCGTCTCTAAACAGCTTCTAAATGGAAATCCATATGGATCGTAGCTACTCATGCTTCTAACATAGGCAATGGTGCTAAAAAGAAAAGGTTATTAATTCCGCCCCTTTGGCAATTCAAGTTCTACAAGCTTCTAAATTTCCCATCTCTCGTGACCGGGTCTGGGACGAAACCCAAGGCTCGGCTGTGTTCTGATGCAGTCGCATAACCGATGCTTGTATGTTCAAAGCTGTAAATGGAGATGATGGCAGCCGCAGCAAAACTCTTGGCTTCGGCACAAGTATTTATCTATATCTCATCTGAAGAATAAAACGGCTAAACTACATAGCCTTAAAAATAAACCTTGTGAACGTACAAGCCTGTCAAGTGAAAGTGCACCGGATACTTAATTTCATATCGTCAATCCATTATCCTCTTAATGCATTTGTGAATGGAGGTGACTTCCTTCCTGCCATTATACGGGACACAGACTGCCTGCACGTAAACCAACTGCCTTACAAATGTGTAGATACAATACCAGTTACTGGATGCTCACTTGGGTCATGGAGAATCCTCAGAATGTCTAGAGAAAAGAGTTGAGAGTCAGGCACTATCCAGTAGTAAGAGATGGAAGCCAGGGACTATCCAGTAGTAAGAGATAGGAGCCAGACACTACCAGTAGTAAGAATGAGAGCCAGACACTACCAGTAGTAAGAATGAGAGCCAGACACTACCAGTAGTAAGAATGAGAGCCAGACACTACCAGCAGTAAGAATGAGAGCCAGACACTACCAGCAGTAAGAATGAGAGCCAGGCACTACCAGCAGTAAGAATGAGAGCCAGACACTACCAGTAGTAAGAATGAGAGCCAGACACTACCAGTAGTATGAATGAGAGCCAGACACTACCAGTAGTAAGAATGAGAGCCAGACACTACCAGTAGTATGAATGAGAGCCAGACACTACCAGTAGTAATACAAATAGAATTGTGGGGAATATCTAGAAAGTACAAACACAAGGACACTTCATTGTGCAACACTGTATGGCATATCTAACCACAGGCCCCTTGTTTTAGAATGCACTCACAGGATATAAATAGTAAATAGGCACATCAAGCATTGATGTATACTGGAACTTTACCACACTCTCCTGGATCTCCACACTGAATCGTAGCTTGCCGCCGCAGGAAACATCAAGAGGGAGGCCGGTGGTGGTATTTTGATAATTTATTACAGTAGGTTCAACGCGTTTCGTCTGGCTAGTACCCAGACTTCATCAGGAATGAGAGCCAGACACTACCAGCAGTAAGAATGAGAGCCAGGCACTACCAGCAGTAAGAATGAGAGCCAGACACTACCAGTAGTAAGAATGAGAGCCAGACACTACCAGTAGTATGAATGAGAGCCAGACACTACCAGTAGTAAGAATGAGAGCCAGACACTACCAGTAGTATGAATGAGAGCCAGACACTACCAGTAGTAAGAATGAGAGCCAGACACTACCAGTAGTAAGAATGAGAGCCAGGCACTACCTGTAGTAAGAATGAGAGCCAGGCACTACCTGTAGTAAGAATGAGAGCCAGGCACTACCTGTAGTAAGAATGAGAGCCAGGCACTACCTGTAGTAAGAGATGAAAGCCAGACACTATCCAGTAGTAAGAATGAGAGCGAGGCACTACCAGTAGTAAGAGATGGGAGCCAGGCACTTTCAGTAGTAAAAGTACTTTAAAACCCAGCAACATTTCAACTGATAGTACACCCTTTCTCAAGAAGTTACTACTGGATTGTGCCTGGCTTCCATCTCTTACTACTGGATTACGCCTGGCTCCCATCGCTTGCTACTGGTAGTGCCTGGCTCCCATCTCTTACTACTGGATTACGCCTGGCTCCCATCGCTTACTACTGGTAATGCCTGGCTCCCATCACTTTTCTCTGGACATCCTTCCTGCCATGTCACGGCATTCTCTTAGGTTGTGGTGTAACGGTGATGCTGCTGTTCTAACCATGTGTTATGTAATAGATTCTGGTCTAATGAGACTTACACTGTATAAGCAGAGCTCCTTTAAAAAGAGCGCTACAGCTTGGCTTTAGCGATAATGTGAATTTATAACAATGTATTCCGTAGTGTTTATGATGTATAATCCGTTTGTCACTGCTGCTACACACTGCTCCATTGCGTTATATGTGACCTCAACTGCAAATAATTCTTAATTAGGGCAAATATAACTTGGCGTTTATTAATGAACACAAGATAAAACGGAGAACGAAACTTCATACCACGCTGTTCTCTGTTTAATCTGGTAATTATTAATAAACGCTTTGTATTATTGGCCCCGATTTAAGAATAATTTTTCGGTTGTGTAGGATGGGGTGTGATAACCCTATACGGAAGTTCTGTGTTAACTGTGAAGTCACTGTATGTCGCGCTTTATCATTATCTTTCAGCGCGTTCTTGAACTCAAAGTTCCGAATCGGTATATTTACCTGAGTGCGTTTCTCATTCAATGTTACATTTGGAGTAGAATGGAAAGACGTGATTATCAGTATATAACTGTGCGAAGATGGCCAGGCAAAAAATGACGACGCAGCTTTGTGTGGTCAATCGGGTCTGCTGGGAATAAGACCGTTCCCTCAGACAGGACGACAGAGCATGTATATTGTAAGCAATGTGTCTTGGTGCAGACTGCTCTGTGTTGCCAATGCAGATCTATAAAAAAAACGAGAAAAACCTGACACTGTAAGCTCCATGGCAACACCGCAAACCTTCTATGTGATCATATTGAATGCAGCCCCTCCAATTAACCCATTCCGAGCCAATAAATAATCAGGACTGGCACCGTAAGAAGGGATTTGCCAAAGCTAAAAGGGTGCCCTAGTTGATTCGATTGATATGGGTTAGTTACGATATGGGAGGTAAAGCTAAATTAAACAAGGGCATCATAGGGTCCCTTTATGCACCCCAAAAAAAGCTTGTGAATGATGAAAGAAAGTGAACAGTAGCTCCAGGACTTCATTGTAGAAGAGGTATGTAAAGACAGTTTACATCAATGTACCCCCAGGCCCACTGGTACATGAAAATGGCATTTACTTTGGTCATGACCAGTTGTTGGTTGATTCTCTGGTCTGTTATGTTGTTTCTGGGAGTAGATATCAGGGACCCCAATGGGAAAATCTGTATGCAACAATATCCCCCTTATTCGACCATAGAAGACCAATTGTTGCGGTCAAATTGATTTTTAGAGCAAGATGACGTCTGCCAATACAAATAGAATGGAGTAAACTTTCTGGAGAATGCCCACACACCTATTCGTCACCATTCTAGGGGCTCTGTTCCAACGGAGCCATTAATAGCGGTTCCCTAATGGAAGTTGTGCACGAGCCGTTATCCATTGGCAGCTCACTTCCAACAGCTCTGCTCCGACTGAGCGCTCTTGTTAATGGCGTGAGTTGTAATAGCCTGCCGAATGATACTGGCAGCGGCAACACACTGTGATCCTGTAGTCCATAGAGACCAGCCATAGAGACCAGCGTGACTCTGCAAGCTATGCATGAGCACGCTTATGCTGGGTTGCACCGGAACCACGTCAGGACACTGGGAACTATCTATACTGCGAGAGGAGCTGGTGGAACGTGCTATTTGCACCATCCTTGGGACCAGAGGTAAGTGACGGATATTCGTATGTGTTTGACCAGCGTCGGGTGATTTTGCACAAGCAAAGCTTGTGGTCGGTTCAGAACTGTGCCTCAAGCCTTTAATAGTGTGACTACAGCTGCAAACAGTGATGGGTTGAGCCGCTGGTCTAAGTGCTCTGTTGGAATAAACCTTGGGAGACCTGAGTGGGAGCCACCGTAGGGCAGGCCACTAAAACTATATAGAACAGCGGCCACATAGGGCCAACAGGTCACAAGAACGCAGCAAAATGAAGGAAAAGTCAGCAGGGGTCCGCAAAATAGACAAATAATAAAAATCACATGTTAAAGGTCATCAAAGAGGCAAACCGAACAAAAAGATATAAATGTCCTCAACAGGTATTTCGCTAAAAGGCAGATCCAACAAAGAAGTCATCTGGAACAAGAAGGAAAAGAAAAAAGTGAACACACACCAAAAAAGTGCACCGGGACCCCGAAAGAAAAATAGGCAAAAAAGGGAAGGCATAGGAGATGGAAAAGGCCAGAAATTTGACTTTCCTGGCTCACACCCGCAAGTCCGCGGAACAGTAGGAGGCCCAGGAGGTGTGCAGGTCACAAGGCCGTGGCAGCCTCAAGACTCAAAAAAAAATGGGGTGGGAGGGTGGAAAGAAGGAAGGGTCCGCAGCACGATCTGGAGTGCTGCCAGTGCCCCCGGGGATAACCTCATGACTTGACACCCCAGGCGATTCTCGTAGGGCAGGAGGTTGGTCGCAGGCATCGACTCCGGGACACCCCTGATCTGGACATTACTCCTGCAGTGTCTAGTATTGAGGGTCTTCTTACCCATCACCGCAGTTGGGAGACAGGAGAGAGGCACTCGCGGCTGAAGGCAGGAAACCCCACAGATCCAAGATGGCCGACCAGACTAGCATACAACGTTTCATAGCGCCTGAGCAGGACAATGGATCGGAGCAGCTCGCGTCTTTCTGAGACTGCCGGCAATTGAGGTGACGTCTGCACAAAAAATGCATGCTGACGTCACTAGTGACCAATCTGGTGACCGGCAGCTGGGAAATTCAAAATCCCAGCTACTGGCGACACTGGTGGAGGAAACTCATACACTTCACCCCAGGATTTCACCTGATTGAGGCTGCAGGGAGGGTAAGAGAAGGGGTCACTCCTCCTGACATCCTGACCTCTTTAAAACCATGAAGTGGTTAGGAGGAGTAGAGCATCCCTTTAAGTTTCATAAACCTTTGGCTGGAATTGGAGTAGATTGAAGGATTTCTCCCTCTCTCTATCATGCATCGTGACCAAATAGGGCCATTCACCGCAGCACATCAGAAGAGTCAACAATCTGCATATCGGCTTGGTATCTCTGTATGTAGCAGACGCAGGCATTTATATTGAGACATTTTTGTGGCGTTTCCCTAGGTAAGATAAGATGATGTTTAATCTAGACAAAGGTCTTTGAAGGCCACATGTTTCAGTTAAAATTCTCCAAGAAGGCTCATATCTGTCTGATCGAAGTTCTCTTATGTCGTAAAGAAAGAAACAAAACCATATGTGTTTTGTTAATCTTATTGGACGCCCGCCCGTTGGATTTGGGGGTGTTATTATTGTTGTTGTTCATTTCTTTATAAAGCACTGATCTGTTTCTCAGCGCCGAATAAGTAAGAATAAAATTATTGCCCGAGGAAAAGATAAGGGTGTGTTACAACCCTGCCCAAAAAAAGTCTAAAGGAGTCATTCTACAAAAAGTGAGATCCAATGGACTCCAGAGTGAAACTGGACCAGTAGGTATAAAACTATATATTAATTGTAGCGTGAGAAACTATTGGTGAGACCCAACCAGCACTCAGATTAAATGCCATGGACGGTAAGGGATAGGTGCACTAAAGTAAGGAGACTTCTTACCACTGACACCATGGACGCGGTCAACATGGCCATCGAAATAATGATGCGATATGGAGGAAAAAAAATCACAGTCCATAAGGTTCAACCAGTACTACATCAGTTATCACTTTTGATATAAATGACGTCTGTAGAAATTCTTTGCTTAAGGCTGGGGTCAGACGAGCGTCTTTGGAGAGTGGAATGAACATTCATGAGTGGACGTTCCTTCCACTCGATGCCTGTCTGGCCACCTCCTATGGAGGATCGCGCTTTGCAGCCCCATCGTAGCGCATCGACGGGGAGGCTTTTATAATGGACGCAAGTGTGCACAATGGTGTGACCAGTCCCGTTGAAGCATCAGAACGCTGTGACGGACACAGTTAAGCACATCTGTCATGCCCCGCTCCGCGGCCTTCCCCCGGCCCACACCGCCATGCTGGGAGAGGTTCCCTACTCACCCGAGGTCCCTCGTGGCGCGTTGTTCCGGGTCCGCAGGATGGAGAGGAAGAGCCAGGAGACGCCCCACGCCGCCGGCTGGATCCAAGCCCTGTAAAGGAATGCGCGCACGCGCGAGAACAGACCTTCTATGTAGTGTAAAATCAGGTACTCTGGCGCCCTCGGCTGGCCGATTAAGGGTACTGCGGGACACCTGCTCTGGAGATCCTTGAATGCCTCCCATTGACCTATCAAAGATCCAGGTACCTCAACTCCACCTACGAGAACCAGGTGAGAGATATTCTCATGATCCCATGAACCCTATTTAAATCCGCCTTCCTTCCCAGCACATTATCCAGGTTCTACTGTGCCTTCCGCCTCAGTTTTCCTAGAGTTCCTCGTATTCCTTGATCACGTATCTTCTGACCCTTCGACCCGGATTGTGCCAACGACTACGCCACCTTCTTCAACCCTTCGACCCGGATTGTGCCAACGACTACGCCATCTTCTTCAACCCTTCGACCCGGATTGTGCCACCGACTACGCTGCCTTCTTTAACCCTTCGACCCGGATTGTGCCATCGACTACGCCACCTTCTACACTCTTCGACCCGGATTGTACCATCGACCACGCCATCATCCTCGTTATTATCCGTTGTTCTTCCTGGGACTTTGTTTTACGAATTCCACTCCAACCTTATTGACTGTATTATTTTCTGGACTTCAACCACTATTTATGGTTCACTAAAAGATTACTTTACTCTCCATCGCCTCCTGATTTCCTTATCCATAGCTTGCCATTGGGTTCCATACACACACTTCACAGGGGATCCAAACCCTGCACTACAACATCAGTATGGGCGCACGTAGAGCACTCGTCTGACGCCAGCCTAAAGGGACACTCAATGCACCCTCATAACTTTGGGTTATTAAAGAGGTCGGACTGTGTGGAATGCCCCCCATTCCCTCCAGCCCAGTTTGGCCGTTATAGCTGCGCAAACTGGAGCAGTTTCCTCCACACACACAGGTTTCACCGACAGGATGGGAATTTGAATATCCTGCCTGTCGGGGACCAGTGATGTCAGCATGCTATATGTGCTGACATCATCCACTCTCCGAACGCTTGCAGCAGAGAGCCTTCTCATGTCAATGGGATTTGTTGGACAAAAGATGAAAGGCCATATTATATAGCTGGTGCTAACTTAACCAGAGCTGTTGTAAACTTAAAACCTCCATAGGCTATAATGGCTCTGGGAAGTTTACAACAGCTCTGGTTAAGTTAGCACCAAGTATGTAATATGGCCCGAATTGTATCGTACGTTAAACCTCCGTTCTGTGGCAGGGAAGTGAAGTGATTCAGTTCGACTGGGTGATCCCATAGGATTCAATGTAAAATAATATTTTCGTTTTTATTCCTTTCTTCATTCAACCATTTATTCTTTTCATCTGCAGCTAAAAGCCTTTTTATTTCTTGATTTATTTATTTTTAGATTTTTTTTGAGCATTGTTTTGTATTTTTTAGGTGAAAGTTTTATTATCTTTTTCCCATCGCCTCCAAACTGGGAGAAAAAAAACAACACATCTGAATACTGTTGAAGATTCTATCTGCTGTCCCTGGTGCTAAAAGTGCTTTAATCCTTTCACTGCTGAGGACGTGTGGGGAACGTCCTCATTGACTCCTAAGGAAAGATAGGGGTGGAGATAGGGGGTTCATTTGAACCCCTATATCGCCTGACTCCTGGCAGCTAGAAGGGTCATGTTTGGTATTATTAGAAAGGCCAGAGCATGGCCTTTCCAATGATACCAAATATGACCATGTTTAAAGTAAAGAGAAAAATAATTTAAAAAATCATGGTTTTTTTAAGACGTGAAATGGCTCAGCAGTGAAGGCGTTAATAAGCTGTTTCAGCACCAGGGACAGCCCCAGGAGTTTCCCTCATGTCTTCGACAGCGTTCACTGCGTTTTTGTTTTTTTTCTTCAGTTCGGTAGTCTTCAGGGTCATCCATAGTCTTTTACAGTGGACGACCCAGATTGTTCAAAAAACTATGGACCCAGTGGACGGACAGCCTTCTTGTATCAAGAGAGCTCTGCCACCCTTTAATTTAAATTTATTGGTATAATTTCTGCATTGCAGAACATTTGGGCTTTTCCCAAGGCCTCGCTAATCTAGACTCCTCTCTGAAGATTGTCCCTCACAACTTTGAGATTGTAGAATAGTGGTTGGCAACCTTGGCCCTACAGATATTTTAGAACTGCATCTCCCACGATGCACAGCAGCTCATTAAGTTGTTTGAGCCTAGTGGGAATTGCAGTTCCAAAACATCTGGAGGGCCGCAGTTGACAATCCCTGCTGCAGATGTTCATAATCGTGTACGTAGTAGCACGTTGACTTGTGTCATCCCGGTATGCATGATCTCGCTTGTGTATTTCTTTGGCATATGGTTAACCCGAAGACGCCAAGCTTTCACTTCTGACAAATTGAGCAAAACTGAGGTCATGCTCTGGCCGAGTGCGAACCCGGTTTAATAGCTTGTCCTATGGCACAGTCACCAGTCGGTGATGACAAATTGTTTTAGCATCAAAAGCATTTACACAGAGTGTTGCGTCGTGTTGATATTAAGGGACAACATTTTGAAATTCATCATTTTTGATTCGTGTTGTGCTCGCCAACTGGCCTTTAATCTAAAGATCAAATCGTTTAATCTAAAGATCTTTCCTTCCTTTCTTTCTTTCCTTCCTTCCTTTCTTTTCTTTTCTTCTTTTCTTTTCTTCTTTTCTTTGTTCTTTCCCTTCTTCCCTACCTTTCCTTCATTCCAATTCTTCCTTTCCTTTCTTGACTTTCTTTCTTTCTTTCCTTCTTTCATTCCTTCTTTCTTTCCTTCTTTCTTTCCTTCTTTCTTTCCTTCCTTCTTTCTTTCCTTCCTTCTTTCTTTTCCTTCCTTCTTTCTTCCTTCTTTTCCTTACTTCCTTCTTTTCCTTACTTTCCTTCTTTTCCTTACTTTCCTTCTTTTCCTTACTTTCCTTCTTTTCCTTACTTTCCTTCCGTCTTTCTTCTTTTCCTTCTTTTCCTTCTTTCTTCTTTTCCTTCCTTTCCTTCTTTCTTTTCCTTCTTTCTTTTCCTTCCTTTCTTTCTTTCTTTCTTTCTTTCTTTTTCTTTTCCTTCTTTTTTCTTTTTCTTTTCCTTCTTTTCCTTCTTTCTTTCTTTCTTTTCCTTCTTTCTTTTCCTTCTTTCTTTCTTTTCCTTCTTTCTTTTCCTTCTTTCTTTCTTTTCCTTCTTTCTTTTCCTTCTTTCTTTTCCTTCTTTCTTTCTTTTCCTTCCTTCTTTCTTTCTTTCCTTTTCTTTTTCTTTCTTTCTTTCTTTCTTTCTTTCTTTCTTTCTTTCTTTCTTTCTTTCTTTCTTTCCCTTTTCCTTATGTTAATACATGTTTAGAGCATGGTTATCTAGGCTTTAAAATCCATTGCTACACACGTTTGCAATAATGATTTTATGTAAATAATTGTAATAGCAGCCTGAAAACACGACTGTATTAAATGCCCCGGAGCAACACGTTATTAACGCCTGCTCTGTCCTTTTGCAGTGGATGATGTGCAAGTTTCCTGTTATCGAATCCTGTGCAGTCTCTACTCCCTCGGAACAGGAAAGAACATCTACGTTGAAAGGTACTCATTGTTACATAAGATGCTTTACCTGTTTCCCAATATACAGCAACTTGGGGGGGGAGGCACACCCCAATAAAAACTGGTATATTCCAAATTTGTACATTTCAGAGGGGTTTTATAATCCGTGCAGTCTTAAAGGGATACTGTATTAGAAATAATTTGCAAATAAATAACTGGACAGATGCTGCCGTTTTTATTTTAGTTGATTTTTTTTAATCACCTTTTTGTCTCTCGCTGCACGCAGCTCCTCCTTTTTGGCTCAGGGCCTTCAGAACTGGGAATCCCTGAACCTTTTCTGCGTAATTTGTGCTTCTATGCAACTTGCGTAGCGTCGGAAACGCAAATTGCACACCGCAACAGGACTTGTGTACTTTACATGCGCAAGTTGCATATCGCCTGTGCAGTCCGATGGATTGGAGCTGCGCGCATGCACAGACCTGCCTTTCTTAGAAGATGACGTTGTCATGCTCTCTGCTTGCTGATGTCACTGGTGACCGGCAGCCGGAAAATTCAAACTCCCAGCTGCTGGTGGTGATCGTGAGGAGGAGGAATCTCCTCCATTTCACCCCGCAATTTCACCAGATCGTGGCATCGGGGAAGGGGACAGAAGGAGGGCACTCCTCACATCCTGACCACTTTAAAAAGATAAAGTCGGTGAGTAGAGCGTCCCCTTAAAGTGCCAAAGCCAGGGGAAAAACCCGTTTTTCCCATTTGGTAGAGCATCACTTCCTTTGTACAGATGAGAGGTTTGTCGCTGACCTATAATTGAAATAAGAGCTATTTGCTTTTAAAGATACCCTGCCCACCCCATGACCCATGGCATGCCGCAGGTGGGAGGGTGCTACAGGACTGCCCCCGCTTAGCCAGTGTGCTATGTTAGCTGTCAGTCATGAGCTGAGCAAAGCCATAACCACCTGCGACATGGTGCTGTCCCTGAGGGAGAAGGGAAATCACTGAATGCAAATACCTAAATTTTTTCAAATATATAGGCCAGAAAAAAAAGCGGAATGATGCCCTGATAAATGGGCAAGTGTCAGTGGCACTTTAAATGAAAACTCGATCACTCTGCTCTGGTCTTCCATACCTCCGCTTATGAAGTAGGACATTTATTGGATTCACCAAGAGTTTTCAGAGATCATGTTGTAACACTAGCATTTCAGAATAATCGCAGATAACCTCAGAATAGAATAATAAAAAAATAAAAAAACCTATTCCCCCCAACGGAATAACTACATACAGAGACGGCTCTATAATTAGGCAAAATAGGCAGCTGCTTAAGGCCGGGCCTCACTCCCACTGGGGCCTCAGATTGTGGAAATTATGTAGAATGCACAAACACACTCGTACATTCACATGCACTTGTCCAGCAAGAGTGCTGAGTTAACCTTATTAATTCATGTTTCTTAATATCGACATTTTGTGAAGGGGAAGAAGGGCTTCCTAGAGCCACCGCTGGTTCCATACAGCATATGTTTTTTTCCAGGTGAGGTTCACATAATAATAGAGCGTTTTAAATGCCCTTTGTTGCGCGCATTATTCACGTTTAAATAGAGGTTGAATTGGTGTGAATAACATTCCGCAAGAAAGTACCAGATGGTAAATAGAACTTTTAAATGCATTCAAAGCGCACAAAGGCTGAATGCAAGGCCCCGCGCGGAGGAAACCTTAAATATTCATGTCTGCTTAAGCTCTTAACACCCTGACAAATAAATCGCGAAGCGTCACTCGTGTCCCCGCTAGGTGCTAAGTACATAAATATTAGTAGAATGAAGTGATTACTGTCTTCAGCAGTTGAGAAACTTTGTATACCGCCTTGTTATTCCGGCTGAGCGCATCAAGCGGCTGACATTTCGCATTATACCGGCGCTTTATGAAAGCTGTACGGCCCGGGCGCAGAGACTGAATCCAGCAATGATCCCTACATCTACAACCTTAAATGTGTCATCCATAAAGAAAGTTGTCACAGCAGTCCCTGGAATTACAAGATCAACGTTTCCCCAATACATCGCCTGTTTACCCTGTAACCCCTTCATCTCCCATCTGCATCACGGCATCAATGATGCTCAAAGGCAGGTTTGCTTGCCGTCTCGAGCGCAGTCTGTGCCGTCGGCAAACAAAATTCTGTCTGTATAAATTGCTTGTCTTTAGAAATGTCAGCGGTCTGAATATTTTTTTTTCTGCCCTCCCTCCCGTCTTTTTATTGAGGCCGACATGTAGCAACTAAATTGCCTGTCAAAAGGAACAGACGGCAAGCTGTGAGATAGCCAATCAATGCAACGTTCCAGCAGTTTAATCCAGGCAACAGGGAAGAGAGCCAGCGGGAAGAGAACATAAATAAATACCCCGAGCTGATTAATCGGGTTCTCTGTCGCTGTATCTTTCCAGACACATGGACAAAATCAAAGATTTTACTTCAGCGCCGACGATGATGGAATGAACGGGTTAACCATAAGTAGCAGTATCAAGCGGTTAATCAATGAATGTGTCAGCCGTGGATACATAGGTGGCGCGCAGAATTCTTTTATTATAGGGCTCATTTGCATGTCTGTCTGATCTTTATTTGGTAACAGCGTTGTTACTGTAATATATGGAGAATCGAGCTGCGAGCGAGTGGCGATTTATTTAATGGTATCTTGTGTTTCGATTCGCACAAACATATGCTGCAGAATTTCCTTAATTAATAACCATGAATTTCGATCTGTAGTGGGGTTTTCCTGGTCATTAAGGCACTGCCGCGTGTATGCGAATCGTATATAAATCACGCGTCGCCAAACGGTGGACAGCCGGCTGCAGGGGATTGTGACATGAATAATGAAGGGAGTAGAGGTAACATCGCTGCAAGTCGCAGCAAGTCAAATCCCTTTCAGCACGTCTCTCCAATATAACTGTGGAGAAGCAAGTCTTGACTTTACGAGAAGCGGGTTCAACCTAACCACCAGGTCGCTGCTCTACAAATCATGGAAATACGATTCGATCCCACTCGGAAGGCGCCACCAGTGCGTGTCCTTGGGCAAGACACCTAACGGTACATACTTGGCTATCACACTATCGGCTGTGGAGTCCAGTGGTAACGTCTCTACCCTTTGACCGTGGAGAAGAAAGTCAAATCCTGTTCAGCACATCCCTCCAATACAACTGTGGAGAAGCAAGGCTTGACTTTGTAGAGCAGCAACCTGGTGGTTAGGTTGAACCCGCTTCTCGTAATCATGGAAAGACGACTCAATCCCACTCAGAAGACGCCACCAGAAAGTGTCCTTGGGCAAGACACCATGATATGGATGTGCCTTACTCACAAATTACTTGTACATCTCATAGATTGTAAGTTCCCTTGGGAACAGGGTCCCCCCTGAATCAGGCCGTATCATCCATGTGTGGTATTCCAATGTATCAACTCCTTGTACACTGATCTTATAAAGTGCTGCGGAATTTGAGAAAGGATTTTACAAGGAAGGATACATTGGGATGTCTCTTGTTTTCAAGTATGTCCTGGATGGCGAGTATGTACCATTAGGTGTCTTGCCCAATGACACTTATTGGAGAGGTGCTCTTGCTGGGTTTCAAACCTGGGTCTCCAATGTTATAGATTAGTGATGTTGCCTCTACTCCACCCAGCCAGTAATTTTTGGCGCTATATAAATAAAGGATAATAATAATAACTCCAATTCCTGTGTGATAGTCATGGTGCAAAAAGGGATCCGAAGGCTGCCTCTATATGTGGATGTAAAGCCTGTTAATCTTGTGTTCACCTTTTATATTTATGAAATAATGCAAGTTTTCTCATCGCATTCAATAACATTCGTTGGGCCCAACATACTTTGCGCACTTTTTTGCAAGCGCGCAAAAGCGCATTAATGCGAGGGGCAAAGCCCTTTGCACTGAACATCGTATTACGATGTTTGTGCACAAAATGCACAGTAACGTCTAACACGAGTGACCCTGTGCGAACCCTTTGCGAGCGCAATTTAGTGCGCGCATCCTATACTTAACATTGTGTGCGCAAATGCGTTTGTGCGCTAGTGCGTAAATGGCATTGCAATCCTAGCGCACAATTTAACGGACAACGTCTGCGCGCATAATTTTAACATTTTTGAAAAGCTGGTGTTAACGGCAAATTGTAACAACCTGACCGTACCAAACTGCGGATTCACAACGGAGAACGTCAATGCGCACAGAAGTCCGCTTTTTTTTTTACTAGATCCGTCAAAAATCAAGGTAGTGGCCGTCATTTTAACGGATTTAGTAAAAAAAATGGGGACGCAGCGCACTTTTGTGCGCATCAATGTTCTCCGTTGTGCGTTGCGTCTGCATTTTTTTTACTAGATCTGTCAAAAATGACAGCCACTACCTTGTCTTCCGTCAAAACGTACATCTGTTGTGCGCAGTCCGCACAAAATGCGTTTGTGTGACGGACTTGCGTTAAAAATGACATTGCGCTCACTGATTTCTGCACGCAACGGTACTTTGCGTGCATTTTTGCGCGCCGCTTTTACGCGCGCAATTTCCCGATGGATGAAAAAATGCGCGAGGAATGTAATACCAGCGGTGATTTTCGTGCGTTAACGTTTAATGCTTCGTGCAAAAAATCACGCGTTGGGTGTGCGTTTTTTGCGCGAAGAATGTAATGGTTAAGTGCTATGAAGCCACAGGACTCTTTGTGCCTTTTGTTCTGACTGGGTTGTGCGGGTTGTAGTTTTTGTTACGTTCACGGCACGTATTGACATTCTGGTGTATTTTTTTGTTTCCCCCTCCTGCAGACAGAGACCAGCCCTTGGAGAATGTCTGGCGGCCCTGGCTGGAGCAATTCCGGTAGCTTTTCTTGAACCTTCATTAAACCATAACAACCCGTTGTCAGTTTTCAACACAAAGTCTCCCCGAGAGAGAGCTAGTATGTATCTTTCCTCTATCTGACGCATGTAACGTTACACTATTAATGTGCAGCCCTCTGCCCGCTTCATGTATTTTCCGGATTGCGTGGAGCATCCTTACTCCTGTCAAGGATGTCGACAGCTTGCTAACTTTAAATGTTTAAAATTCCATATGGCATTTGCAAATATTTGGTCATCTTGCGCGCTCTAGACAAGCGATGGAGGCTCTGGGGCACCATGGGGTTTGCTTTAAAGAGCACCTGTCATACTTACAATTGGGCGCCGCCATTGCTTGTCTACTATAGGTCCACTCTTCTTTTTTTTTCATATTTAAAGTTTTTTATTTTGTAATGAAGTCGTCATATAAACAAAAAGAGTAAGGGCCTCGCAGGGCCACATGTGACGCTATCAACAGAAACACTTCTTAAGAAAATAACATGGGGGGGGGGTCGAATGAAAAATCTGCAGAATTTCGGAAAGGGGGGGAGGGGGGAGTAACAGAAAGCCATCAAAAAACATCCAAAACACTTCAGAAAAATAAAAAGGTAAGAATAAAAGAAAACCAAAAGTCTCAAATTTAGTCCCCTCTGGGGAGTGTCGGCAGTGAAAAAACAATAAAATAAAGACCCGAAGCGTCTCAGAGCAGCATAAAACAAGGGGGGGGGGAGGAAACGTTAAGACATAGTGGACTTCAAAACACAGCTAGAAGACTGCGAAGGGGGATTATAAAAGAAAAAATAAAAACAAAAAACAGCTTTTACTCAGCAAGAATGAGGGTAAAGAAAGAAAAAAAAAAAGAGAAAAACAAAGTCATCAGAAAAGATTCGCGGGGGGGGGGAATACACAGCAGACCATGTAAGGGTGCCAGGGTCGAAACCAGTGCGTAACAGATCGGCAGGGCAGATCTTCAGCCCGTATCCAGCAGAAACGTTGGGCAGAAAGCAGCTTCAAGCCTTCTTTCACCTCCTTCAGCGCCTGAGACATCCGGCAACCAGGTCCCTCCATCTGCCACGCTGGGAACAGCCCGGGTCCAAGGCAAGCACTGCCCCTCAAAAGTGCCCACGCTCAGGGTACAGAGCTGCGCCGTCAGCACAGGCCTCACCGAGGGAGCCGCTACCACCGGTTCCATGGTCGCCTTCCCAGCTAGGCCCCAACTCACAGGCCTCCCAGCAACCTCGCGCACCGCCTGCGTCGTCATCGGGAGCAGGGCTCTGCGCTCTGGACCAGGCATCCTTTCGGTCTCTCCTCCAGGTGTAGATGCAAGCGTCAGCTTCCCAGGTGGGACGCCGATCGTGTCGCCGCTCCCCGTTCCAACCACTGAGCAGGTCCCAGCCATGCACCCATCCGGCACATCCTCCTCTAAATTCGAGTATCCTTTCTCCCGGCAGCTCCGCATCACCGACATCATCCTCTGCCAGACTCCTCTAGTGAGCGGCGCATCTTCCTCCTCCCCGTCCAGCAGCTGCAGACAGGCCTCCAGGCCTGCAAAGAAGGCCTCAGCGTTTCTCGTGGGGGGAGGTGATCCGCACCGCTCGTCCTCTCTCATCTGACCTCCGCTCTGGGCGATCGGGAAACGCGGGCCCACCGTTTCCCCAATCCCCAACTCAGAGGTAGGTCTGGTGGAGGCGGCAGGACAGTCAGGGACAGAGGCCCGACGGCCGGGACGAAGGCCGCAAAATGGCCGCCGGCTCCTCGCTCCGGCCACACACTGGCAGCTGCAGAGGGAGACCCAGGTCCGGAGGGGGGGACAGAACGGCCTCCAGACATCTCCAGTCCGGTGGCCAGCTATCTGGAGCCTGAAATCCAGAGATGCACAGCGAAAAGAGTCTTTTATCAGTCTCAAAGGGTGACAGACGTGCGGAGCTCCTTGACAACACGTCTGCTCCCTTCGGTAGCCAGCCACGCCCCCTATAGGTCCACTCTTCTGATCCCACCTGATAAGTAAACATCAGTAGGTCTGATAGCACTGGCACAGCAATCCGAGGTCCTATCTCAAGATGGCAGCACCGTGTAGGAAAGTATGGCAGGTGTGCTTTAAAGGTGACCATCATTCAGTACTGGCCTCCCTTTCTGGGTGATGGCGTCTGATTTGCATATGGAGCAGTTGTCCCTGTAATGGCACAATCAAGGTAAAACTTTGTGAGACCTGAGTCAGCCCCACCGTAAAGCAGGCCACTAGTGGCGTTGCTTGTTCTCAGGACCCTCACAAACCTTTGTTTCTCACTCCATATAAATATATTTTTTTCACATTTGGGTGTGTGTGGTTGCTTAAGTGCAAGATGACACAAGCATTAATTGGGAGCAAAAATCTTGATGTCTTTAACGTGGGGCAAAAGGGGCAGTTGCCCCAGGTCCTGTCATTGTTGTGGGGCCAAAGACAGCTGCCTCTTGAGCCCAGAAAAGCCATGGCCCTATGTGGTGCGGATCGCAGACTTTTCCCGCAGTGGACTGACATCTTGGATGTCAGCCGTGCCCCTGGGGGACTTAACCCAGCCTACTGACATCATCACACATGGGAGCAGTGATGTCAAATTTGGGACTCCTCCCACACTTGGCCCTGATCCCCACACTTAATGTTTAGGGCTTGACCCCTTGCACATATGTGATTTCAAACAACTGCTTCAGTTTAAATTCGAGACCGTTTTTGGCCAGTTTCTAACGTATAATGGCATTTGGTAATGTTGTCTTTTGTGCTGAAACACCCGGCAACCCATGGTATTGCTGCCAGGTTCTAAAACTTAAATTCCAAAGAATAGTTTGTGCCACATTAAGCAAAAATGGCCCTAGTGATTCTTCAGAATATGACGGTCAGCGTCAAGCGCTTCGTATGGCCTTGTGATGTCATATATTTGTGATGAGATGCTCAGGTAGCATCAATGCTGGCCTTACGACAATTAGATCCAGGAATCTCAGTGGTTTTTCATTACGTTACATTATTGTATTTCCAAGGACACACTTGAATACATGAGAAATCACTGTGCGCTTCTTCATGGTAAAATATTTAATGAACATGTAAAAAAAAAAAAAATGAAGTCTTATTTCAGCATTTACATTGGAGTCTAGAACCAGCTGAAGTGAATCAGAGGCCCTCGGTTTGGACAGGCTCACACACTCTAATATTTAAGTCTAGATATTACATTTCCTGTTGTCCACTAGAAGAGAAGATAAAAATGACAATACATAATTATGTACTTAAGGTATCTTTATATTCACATAGATTCTTTACACGCTATAGTAAACGATGAGGCTTAGGTCGGATGAAACTTACATTAATTGATTTTAGGATCTCTGACTACCATCTGCTATTCTTCCTCGTCAAACATTTTGTACAGTGTATACTGTGAAATAGCCACTGCACACAGAGTTCCGTGCTTCTGCTTCTCTTTATTGTGCAGCCATTGCAGAGTACACGATGAACAGAAAAGTAAACAAATACAAAACAACCACCTACTTCTTTATGCGGAGGCTAAATAAACATTTCGGAATTGCTGTCTGACGTATTGGGCAGCTAAGCCGCTTACCAATCTGAGAAAACAAAATATAATGTACCTTTTCTTCTGGGCTCAGGATTTAGCTTTGATCCCTGCTGCATCCAGCAACAAGACTGTCCTCTCTGAAGGAACCACATCTCCTATAAGGACAGGGCTATTCTAATTAGGCATCAGCTGTGGGTTAACCCTACAAGGGGAAAAGGGAGTCCTCCATCTGCCTGCTGATAAACCCGTGGTCTACCACCCTGCCCTTAATCACACTATCAGGGTTATTCAAAGAGATCCGAATTGCTGGCGAAAGGTAACCGAAAATGTCGCCAAATGTTGGTGAATTGCCTGCACATACGATGCCTGTTCGAGGGCAGTGAATCCCCATAGAGAAGCAATGCTTAGTCTATTCAGCGAACAAAAACCAGCAGTGAAAGGTTGCCGAGTTGCCCTGCTATTCGGTGGTTTAATTCGGCAGGTTTATTTAGGCGAATCCCATAGGCTTCAATGTTAAAAATATTCTCGCTTTAATTCAATATCTAATAAACCGTTGATTATAATAATCTGCAGTAAAAAGTCTCTTTATTCATAGATTTTTTAGGATCTTTTAGGCATTTTTTGCGAAAAACATTTTTCCTTTTTTTTTTCTTCTAAATTTAAACGTTTGTTCTTTTTTCTGTAACCGCCCTTTTTATTATCATTCATTGGATCTTCTATGTAAATTTCAGACGTTTTCGCTCAGTAGTTTCTTTGCAAACAGCGTTTCACTTTTCAAACATTCAAGCATACTGTTTTTTTTTTCACTCCACTCGTCTGCGGTGTCGGGTTTTTCCTGCGGCTGCTCTGCGCTGTGATCGGCTCCTGCTCGGGTTTCTCCAGCGTGTTCGGCGGGGTTAATCCAGATGTTTTTCCGGGTTTCGTTGTGCATTCGCCGGGTTTTGCGGTGAGTTTTTGGCGGGTTTGCGGGGTTCCTGCACTACCACGGCCCTGTGGTGCTTGCTGAATACACCGCAGGGTTGCGGAAATGGGATCGCCAAATCGCACCGAATTGAAGAGAATGAAAAATCACCGAACGTGCAGTGACTTTTCGATTCTCTTTGAATAACCCTGTATATATAAATTAAATGCATTTCCATTGGAGTGGAGACCAAGTTGAAGTGAATCGGAGGCCTTTGGTTCGGCCAGACACACCTCGGTATTAACACACCTCTAATATTTAAGTCTAGATATTACATTTCCTGTTGTCAAGTCGAAGAGAAGATAAAAATTACAATACTTGATTATGTACTTAAGGGATCTTTATATTCACATACATTATTTACACGCTATATTGATGTTGCCTAGGTCGATGAGAACCTGCATTAATTGATTTTAGAATCTCTGACTTCCGTCTGGGATTAATTAAAGAGATGTAGAAACCTCTGTTGTTAGAGGAGAAAAAACAAAATGTGTTTTGATCTCAGTGAAATGTAATTATAATATTAATGTTTCACCATATTACATACATTGTCCATCTGCAAACTGTGAACGTACCGTACATGTTTATTTCCACTGACTCTATTCATTTTGTGCCAAGATATTTTTTTAATATGAATACATTCTTGCATTTTTTTTATTTATTATTTGATCGCGTTACTGCATGTTTTCTTTGAATACGCTATTGGATTTTTTTTCGTAGGATTCTATTTCAGTCCACGGGATTTAAATCCATATTCTGGCTTTATAGTTTGTGTTTTATATGTGCTTTAATTTTCACACAAATCGAGATTGATCCCGATTATGGGCGGTTCATATAAAACACGATGCTGTCAAGACATCCCAAAAAATGAACTTAAAAATGAATCGCATGGGAATGTTTTTATCATTTGTGCGACTCGTTTTGTGTCCGTGTAGATACATTATATTAGATATAAATCTGCCCCTTCCTGACCCACAAACCTAACACTCATGGCTTGGGTGGGATGTCTGACCTACTTTGATTTAACCCCTCACCCGATGGGTGGTAAATATGTAGAGCAGGGCTGTCAAACTCAGGCACCCCAGATGTTGATGTCTGCATTTCCCAGAATTCTTCCATTGCAATAGATGGCATCACGGCCTGCCGTTGTCCGCACTAGGCCGGCTCTGGGGGTCTGTGTGTTATCAGGCTCCCTTTCCGGGTCCAATGCCAGCACCGCAGAGTCACCTGCCTGGTACCCTATCAGCAGGCAGGCTCTCGGAAGAGTCACGTTGCGGTCTACTGGGGAGATCTGGCCAAGATGGCGCCCAGGGTCTGAGGCTCCCTATACTATCACAGCTGGGGTTGTGGTCGCTGCTTGACTGGTAACTTCAGGGGCTGTCAGGATGAGGTTTTTAATTGGTGTACTAAAATGAGCAGCTCATGGAAGGAGGGGCCACTTCTTCCGGAAGCTTCCCTCGTTCCCATCAGCAGGCAGGCTCCCAGAAGAGTCGCGTTGTGGTCTGCTGGGGAGATCCGGCCAAGATGGTGTCCATGGCCTAAGGCTCCCTATATTGTCACAGCTGGGGTTGTGGTCTCTGCCTGACTGCTAACTTCAGGGGCTGACAAGATGAGGTTTTTAATTAGTGTGCTGAAATATAGTTACATAGTTACATAGTTATATAGGCTGAAAAAAGACATGCGTCCATCGGGTTCAGCCTCTCCCACATAACCTACTGCTGTTGATCCAAAAGAAGGCAAAAAACCCAGGCAAAAATGATCAGCTCATGGAAGTAGGGTCCCCTACCAATGGTTTAATAAGGGGCCTCAAGAATTGTGATGGCAGCCCTGACTATTAGCATTATTTTTACTCTGTTGTGTGGTGGCATATTTCCTCATTGTTCCTCAAGAAACCTCCACAAAATATATCCTAGCTGAATACCGTTTTTATTAAATGGTCAAAGAGTGCACACAAGTTACTAAATGAAGATGGCCGCCATATTTAAAATTACTCCAGCTTTATTTAGTAGCCTAATTATTAGAGCATGTGTGTGTCGTGTGTATGTAGATGCCTTTTAATGCCCTGGGCAAGTGTAGCATTGAGTCCCCCAGCATCATCTGGGAGGTGTGTTCCCCATGGGTAACCATGTTGTCTTGCTCTGCTGCAGTTCTAGGAATGCCAGACACCATAGAGGAGATGTGTTCCGATATGCCACACTTGGAAGGATTGATGAAAGAGATTAATGACCTGGCAGAGTCTGGCGCCAGGTACAACGATATGCCTCATGTTATCGAGGTCATCTTGCCCATGCTGTGCAATTATCTGTCGTACTGGTGGGAGAGAGGGACGGAAAATGTGCCAGAAAATGCTAGGCCATGCTGTACCCAAGTGACATCGGAGCACCTGAGCGTCATCTTGGGTAATATCCTAAAAATCATCAACAACAACCTGGGAATAGATGAGGCATCTTGGATGAAGAGAATTGCAGGTAAGCGAGCTTGACAACATGTCTCTAGCCCGAACAGCATCTTTCCGAGGCGTTTTATTACCTAGAGAGACGTTCTGCAGATATTTCTTAGAATGCATTAGAGAGAGCGGGGAGCAAAGGCTCGGGAGATGACTGGACATCCATCATACAACTGTTGGCCGCATTAAGTCTTATGATGGTTTAATCCAAGGTATTGATCCGCACTGACTAGACGTGATTAGAGTTTATCCTTTTCCAGGCTACTGTGTCATTTCATGACATTATTGATCAGGAACACAATGGATAGAGCCCAAGATTTTTGGATCCCTATATTTCTTTGACACGGTGTCTGATTACACTCTCCAGCTATAATCACGTTCACTTTCCTTTTCCCGAATCCACATCTCAGTACAATTACGTCCTTTCAGATTTAAAGGGGGGGGGGTACAAATATAAAGAAGCCTCCATTTTTTTTATGCGCATTGTGGCCTCACGTACACTAATGTACTATAAACAAAGGGTTGCAGCAAAACATTTTGTGTTCGGGATTAATACATAAACCTGTACTTTGACTTGTATAAGGTTATTTTTGGGATATGGTTGTTATTAATATAGATTCTAAGCACCATTTCTTCTTTCTATATCTTACATTTTAAAATGGCTTGTAACAAAGAGAGCAACATTTTCTGTATAACAATATCCGTTTGTTTACGTTTTTTTACGATAGCTTCAGAAATGAACACTTCGAAAAGTCAGACATTAACATTTAATCTATTTATTATTATTTATTTATTTTTATTATTCCTTTTTTTTTTTTTGCTCATTATAAATTCCTAGCTGGAATTAAGGTGTAGATGCAAATTTTAAAGAAATTTTAAAGGGTCACTACCACTAACAAAAGCTGTCATTGGATTACTTGTGCGTTACTTGTACAAACAAACCACTTTATAAATAACACACTACTGTATTTATGCTTTTTTAAAGGAGTTGCATGTAAAAAGGAAAAATAAAATTAGGTTTGTATCTTCTGTTTACATTTTGTGGATTTTTCCCATGATGCAACATTTACCAAAATCTGTGCAAAACTTTTACTTTGCTGCTGTAGTTTATCTTCTACAGTATTTACCAGTTAATGGAGTGGAGGAGGGAATGTTTAAATAAGACTGCAGTGGGCAATTGTGTTTTCCAGGCTACCTGAGATAAGAGCTGACAGCTGAATGAGATAAGACTGGGAGCTTAAAAGACTTCTAATCTACCCCTGGTGATGTCCTTTGAGTACATCCCACACAATACAGTGCTGTGAGTCAGTGACTGACCCATTCACTCCATGTTATGGTCAAAGCCACACAGTGAGCAGCAAGTGATGGAAAGATAGTGTGGGGGGGGGGAGTTTACAACACAAAATATCACACAATGGATGCACCCAGTGACCCATATAGAGGAAAATATCACACAATGGATGCGCCCAGTGACACATATAGAGGAAAATATCACACAATTGATGCATCCAGTGACACATATAGAGGAAAATATCACACAATGGATGCGCCCAGTGACACATATAGAGGAAAATATCACACAATGGATGCGCCCAGTGACACATATATAGAGGAAAATATTACACAATGGATACACCCAGTGACACATATAGAGGAAAATATCACACAATGGATGCACCCAGTGACACATATAGAGGAAAATATCACACAATGGATGCACCCAGTGACACATATAGAGGAAAATATCACACAATGGATGCATCCAGTGACACAGAGGAAAATATCACACAATGGATGCAGCCAGTGACACATATAGAGGAAAATATCACACAATGGATGCACCCAGTGACACATATAGAGGAAAATATCACACAATGGATGCGCCCAGTGATACATTTAGAGGAAAATATCACACAATGGCTGCGCCCAGTGACACATATAGAGGAAAATATTTTCTTAACTAAACATACAAGAGAAAAACAAAACACATGTAAGATATCAGCAACATCACATAAACACAATAAGGACATTTCATTTTTTGGTGGAAGTGGCCCTTTAAAAAGAGAAATCGTTGGTGTTTTTTGGGGTGTTTTTGGACACCCATTGATAGTACCTCAATAGAATCTTACATAGTCTCATTCGGATTGTTTTTTTGGTGTTTTTTTTTATTTTTAACACGCTGGTTGTTTGTTTGCAGTTTATGCTCAGCCAATTATCAGTAAAGCTCAGCCGGACCTCCTGAAAAGTCACTTCATTCCAACGCTGGAGAAACTGAAAAAGAAAGCCATAAAGATTGTTCAGGAGGAGGAACTTCTGAAAGCGGACAGCAAGGCGGACACTCAGGAGGCAGAGCTTCTGATTCTGGATGAGTTTGCTATTCTGTGTAGGGATCTTTACGCTTTCTACCCAATGCTGATCCGATATGTGGATAACAACAGGTACCCAGACCTTGAATCAACACTTCCCAGTAGTTTACTTCTTTTTTTTCCGGCAAATCATCAATGGCTTAATAACTGTACCGTACTGTTTTATTTATTTTCCATAGGTCCAACTGGCTGAAAAAGCCGAACCTTGAGTCTGATGAGCTTTTCAGAATGGTGGCAGAAGTGTTCATTCTGTGGTGCAAATCCCATGTAAGGAAACCCATCTCTCTTAGAGGTCTACACCGCGTGCAATTTGATGCGTTTCATTTCGGCCCGTTTCGACTTACGTTGCCGATTCCCTTTCTCCTAAAGTATGGTGAATTCACTATCAAATGGTCACCATGTTGTGCAGAAATTGGAGTCGCAAAAGCCGTTATCTGACATCGAAGGATATCGCCGAATTGTGCCGTTAATCTCCTAATTGGCATCGGTGAATGCCTCCGAACTCGGGGGGGGGGGGAGAAAACTCCTATTCTTATAACAGGCGATTAAAGCCTCAAAAACGTAGAAAAATGCGTCTAAATAATAAAAAGGTTTGTTAAAACATAATAAAAAGGTCTTTTAAAAAATATATAAAAATTTCTTTTAGAAAAATAAAAAAAAATATTTAAAGGTTTTTGCAAAAAAAATAACAAGAATAAAAGGTCTTTTAAAAAATTTAAAAATATATTACATTTATTATATTGAAACCTATGGGATTCGCCTGTTTTAAACCTGTCGAAATGAAAACACCGAAAATCAGGGCATTAAACTGAAATTTCACTACAATTAGGCGTTTTGTGAATTTACTAATTGATAGCTTTCAATAGGATAATTTAGGTGCCAGTGAATTGCAACGGATTTTGCTGTAATTTCGCCAGAATTTGGCCAATCGACAGTTTTGTGAATATATGAATTGCCCCAAAATTGCAGATCTGTTGTAACTCACCATTTTGTGCAATTCGGTGGTAATTTTAGAGGTTAGTGATTATCCTCCTTAGTCTTCCTATTTATCTTAGTATTATATAAACTATTTGTGCTGTAATTTAAGATAGAGGGGTTATTCAGAGAGCACCAAAATGACATTGACATGACGGTGCTCTCTCGTTCCACTTACTTCGGGGAATTCAGCATTCACCCATGGGTCCCCAAAGTGCAGGGAAAAGCCGCCGAACGGATCGGAAAAATCACCAAAAATCCCGCCGATACTATCTGAGAAATCGTATCGATCCGAAACGCCGCAAAAAACCTGACGATCTGCCGTACACGTCCGAAAAAAGCAGACGATCCGCCGAACACAACGCCGACCAAAAGATTGAAACGCTGTTTGCAAAAAAAAAAACACTGAATGAAAATGTCTACAATTGACAGCATAAGGTCCTATGAATAATAATAATAAAAAGGTCTGTTACGGAAAAAAAAAACATTATTAAATAAAATCGGAAAAAATCTCAATGCCTAAAAATTCCTAAAAAATAAATAAATTCGACTTTATGTTGCAAATTAAAAGAATAAACTGTTTATTAGATCTTGAATAAAAACGTGAATATTTTGAAGCCTATGGGATTCGCCTGAATAAACCTGTCGAATGAAAACACGGAACAGCCGGGCAATTCACTGACATTTCTCTGCTGTTCGGTGTCTCTGAATAGATTAACCATTGCTCCTCCATAGCAATAAAACTCACACTCATACACACAACACATTACTGTATCACAGAGCTCCACAAGAATAAAACTCACAGTAATGTGTGGTGTGCCTAGTTGAGACCCTAAATGCTGCCCCTTGCAAAGTGCTTCCTGGAGCCATGGCTCCATCCGGCCCCATGGACGGGCCGGCCCTGCGAGGGAGAGCGCACTGCAATTTTGCTGAAATTTCACTGCTCTCCGAATAACCCCTTTAATAGATAAGATTCTCTATTAAATATTAGCTTAATTACTTTCATTAAAATATTAACCCCTTAAGGACCACGGCTCTTTAAAGTCAATGAATTCATGACGGAACAGTTACGTCATTGGTCCTTAAGGGGTTAACACAAAAATGCAATTTGTCTTTTTTTTTTTTTTATTATTTTAAAAAATGCCATTTTCCAAAACTTGCACAAAACATACGCATGGAATGTATTCGTATTAAATGTTTATATTGTATCCAGATGTTTCACGTTACTTTTTATTTCGTCCTAGAACTTTAAGAGAGAAGAACAGAATTTTGTGATTCAAAATGAGATCAATAATTTGGCATTTTTAACCGGAAACAGCAAGAGCAAGATGTCAAAAGTAAGTCGACCTGAAGAGCCATGTAAACTTTCTTAAGAAAGATTTTTAGTTAATCCCGTCAAACGAAAAACGTATCATACGGAATCCGTTAGCAGATTACCAGCAGTTACCGGTGGATTTATGGAGTGATCACACTGGATGCATCTTGTACCTTTCAAGTCGTCTATAATATATATGTTTTGTTTTAGTATAAGAGTTCAAGAAAATATATTAGATTATTCATATTATCCTATATTTTTATTTTTTTTTTATAAAAAACTCCAACGTCCGCGACATCCCCGACTGCAAATACCACATGGTAATTTATTATGGAGGTTATTCACTAGCTGCCGAAATTGCATTGAATTGCACTGAATGGTGAATTTCACCTTTTTAAGTGCAATTTCGGAACAAATCGTCTTTTCTCCAAACTGTCAGTTTGCCAAATACAGACGAATTGACAAGTGAGATACGTTGCAATTCGGCTGCACCGAAATTGTCCCATTGAGAACTATCGATTCGTCTATTTACAGAACGTCGAAATGCACTGAAATTTCGGCGAAATGACCTGATTTCAGTGTTTCAATTCAACAGGCGAATCGAGTAAGTTTCAATGTAATAAATGTATTATCTTTTTTATTTATTCAATTTTTTTAAAACCAGTTTATTATTTTTATTATATTTTTAAAAGACATTTTGTATTTTTAGTATTTTTTTAAAAAATAACTTTTTGTTTTCTTATTTTTTAGAAGACAAATTTATATTCTTTTTTTTTTAAAGACCTTTTGTATTTTTAGTATTTTTTTAAAAAATAACTTTTTGTTTTCTTATTTTTTAGAAGACAGATTTTTATTACTATTTGAACTGACCTTAATTTTCTGTTTGTAAGTACGGTTTTTATTATTTAGACACATTTTTACTATGTTTTTATTGGTTCAAGTTCCCTTTAGGAGAATAGTTTATTTCCTTTTTCTTTTTTTTCCGTTTTGAATTCGTTGAAGCGGTTATCGGCAGAAATTGTCAGTTTTCACCAATGTCTAATAACTGCTTTGGTGACTCCAATTTTGTCAAAATATGGTGACTGTTCGATAAATAGTGAACACAACGTATTTTCGGCAAAATGAAATTGCTAAAATGGGCCGGATTGCAGGGCACCGGTATTGCTTTTAAATTTGGTGCTTCCTCAATACATTCAAAGGAATTTCCGAATTTGCATTGGAATCCAGGCACAGCAGAACTAAATTAGAGTTCATTGGTTTGGCCAAGTTAACACACCTCAAAAATTTAAATCTAGCTATTACACTGAAGTGTATAATCACCTGGAACAGGGGATAAAAATTACAAAACAGATTATGTGCTTTAGGTATCTTTTTATAGTCCCAAAAATGCTTTACCTGCTACAAAAAAAATTAGAATTCCTAGGTCGATGGTAACCTACATTAATTGGTTTTAGGATTCTTGACCTCAATCTGGTATTTTGTACTAATTATAGAAACGTCTGCAGTTGTGGAATGGAATAAAATTGCAATGACTTCTATAACATGGAATTATAATATTGTTTCACCAATACCAGTGTAGTGCGTTCGGCCAACCACCGTACAGTCAAGTCCCACCTTGACTGAAGACAAATGGTATCCGCCATGTTTTTTTTTCGTTCACTGAATTTCAGATCACCTCACAGATAACTAAGGCATAAATGGTTCATTTCCCATCTGTTTTACTTACTTGTCTCCTGCATTTTTCTTTCACACAGCCCATACAAGTGAAGGTACAGCATGCATGACCTGTCTGTAATAGCTAGCCTGGCTCCATCCACTCATATGTTCATCATCAGTCCTAGCAGTGGCGTCACTCAGGGTGTTTGTATTATGGATCCAGTTGATGGACTTTCCCACTAAACTCACACTGCCCCTCTTCTTTTTTTTCATTTCACACCAGATTATGAATATCTGACTGGTTTACGTGTTATACTATGAGCGAGATGTCATTCCTTTACACAAGGAATAACCAGAGTATTCTTCCATTGGTAGATTACACAACGTACAGTAGAAGTGCCAGGACCATTTAATTTCTTGGCCAATAGAGCCTCGTCGAATTAACACGTCACTACCGTCTTCATGTTGACAAAGACCGCAGTCCTTTAATACAGGCAAATGCTTCCATACTATATTGATGCACATGTCCAATATTGCCAGTGGTATAAAAATCTTAATGTTGGCAATCAGACGCTTGGCTTTTCATTACAAAAAAAATCCCTTCCAACTAGAGGCAACAGAACCATAAAGAAGGGTTTAATACGTCTCTGGTTTTGTTGATGATCATAGGGCATAAGTATGAGGTGCTCTATTAATACCATTCTACATTGTAGTGATATAAAACATGCATTGCTAGACATGTAGTTTTATGTCTGCACAGTGTTGAGGAAGTAACCTGTTATCACTGATTTCCTGACATTACCTAAAATAGTTAATAAAGTTTACATCTAATCCATATGAGCAGCAAAAGAAAAACCCCTGTGACGCCACTGATGTTTCTTGTAGTATTTGTTACCTAAGTAGAGGTAATGTTTGTGTCGACCCATTTAAACTGCGTTTCATAGATTACTGTTCTAGAAATCTGTTGAAGGCACTATTGCAAGCAAAGCTCTGATGCCCAGCAAGTTTATGACATGTTACCCATCCCCACTGATCAAATTATAAGATGCTCTAATAAGTGTGTGTACCCTGTAATAGAGATCATTAAATGATATATTCTATCCTTCCCCAAGTAGTCACAATAGTAAGCCTTGCCCCATGCAGCTGGATATGAGACCATCGATTTTCATGCCAGGAGTCAACCCAGCCCTTTGCAACTTGACACAAGTTGACCCCCTTCTGCGAAGGTTGACTATGCAGTTTGACATGTGTCAACCCAACCCCTTTAAAGTTGACATGTCAACCAAGTTCCGTGCAGCTTGATATGTGTCAACTGCGTGTTGTAGCATGACGTGCCATCCCAGTCCTATGCAGTTTGATATGTCAGCACAGCCATATGCAGCCTGACACGAGTTGACCCAGCCATATGCAGCTTGACATGAGGTGACCCAGCCATATGCAGCTTGACACGAGTTGACCCAGCCATATGCAGCTTGACACGAGTTGACCCAGCCATATGCAGCTTGACACGAGTTGCCCCAGCCATATGCAGTTTGACATGAGGTGACCCAGCCATATGCAGCTTGACACGAGTTGACCCAGCCATGTGCAGCTTGACACGAGTTGACCCAGCCATGTGCAGCTTGACACGAGTTGACCCAGCCATATGCAGCTTGACACGAGTTGCCCCAGCCATATGCAGCTTGACCTGAGTTGACGCAGCCATATGCAGCTTGACATGAGTTGACGCAGCCATATGCAGCTTGACATATGTCAACCCATCGTTATACAGTTTGAGATGTGTCAACCCAGTCTTGTCCAGTTTGAACCATGAAGTTTAAAACGTCAAAAAAGAAAGAAAAAATCTTAATTCCCAACACGTTTGATAGGTAACCCATGATCAAGTATAAGATGCAATAATATTTGTGTACTTGTGTCATAGACCTCTTTAAATTATATAGTATGCTCTTTCACTAGCAATTACAACAGGGGTCCCTACCCCATGCAGCTTGACATGATTCATTGCAGATCCATGCTTCTTGACATGAGTTGACCTAGCCTTGTGCCTATCAACAGGAGTCAATCTAGCACTGTGCAGCTTCCAACCCTGAGATGCTTGACTTGTGCCGACCCATCCCTGCAAAACTTGACATGTGTCAAACCAGCCCCATGCAGCTTGACATCAGTTGACAAGCTTCATACAGCTCGACATGAGTTGACCCAACAGTGTGCCACTTGACATGAACGACCCAGCCTTGTGAAGCTTTATATGCGTCGACCCAGTCTTATGTATAGACCCCACCTTCTGGAGACTGAAATGTGTCAACAGAGACGCATGCTGCTTGACAGTCATTGAACCAGACCTGTGCAGCTTGACAACCAACACTGCCTTGTTTACTGTGAACCATGAAGACTAAAATGGGTCGACCCAGCCATGTGGGTTTTGACATGAAGTAGGTCTTCTCTAAGTGCAATGTAACATCTTCCAACGTGTTTGGAAAATTCATGCAACCTATTCCTAGATTTAATTGAAACTGATTTATGAATCTTAAATCTGGTCCCACGTAGCCCTGTTCCCATGTAGCCAGGCATTAAATAATTCTGGCACCAACCAGCCCTGAGCCCAGGCCGCTTCACACTCCCAGTCTTCCCCTAGGCGTTGGTGCCTCTAGTCTCAATGGTATGGTGCTGAACAGCCACGGCAGCCTGATGCTAACCGGTCATCAAGTAAGTTTAAGCTAAATTACACATACTGGATAGTTCAACTTTACACCCAGCCAGTTATTCCCGTTTATCCCCAAACTTTATAATCTTTGAATAAAATTGGTTGGACTAAATGTTCTACAAGTTCGAAAGTAATTATCAGGACACACTAAATCCCACGTGCGATGTGGACAAAATTAAAAGCTTCCTACAGAGTTTTCGAATCCACATACCCCTCCAAAAAAAATGCTTGTGTAGCTCTGAGCTTTGACTTGCTGTCTTAAAGCACCAGTTTCTATGCCTTTGTTCTTACTGTGTACAGATGTTTACCTATAGATTCTACAGATATTTGCTTGTATCTTTGTGTCATTGCAATTTGATGTTCTCAGAGTGCCTACTTTATCCTGCAATGGTAAGGACCATGCCTCGTCTGACCATTTACTCATCAAACAAATCCTTTATTTCGCAGCCTGCGCCTGTCCGCTTACTGTGTGACTTGAAGGGAATTTTAGGACAATGGGAATTGCTTTTAAACCAAGTTCTTATTTATGTGCTTTTTGGTATTTCAGAGGGACTGGTGCTTTAAGTCAGAGATCAATGATTTGATGTGCCTTGTTCCATGAGTACTTGACATGTAATATGTTTCATCTGGTGTCAAACCTGTGGTTCCATCAAGTCCTCAGTCTTTATTACGTACTGTCAGTTGTGCGTGGAGAGTGGTGATTACATATTTGCAGGCTGTTTTGCTCCCTAATTTGTAAACCGGAGCTTTACATTCGATAGAACGTGCATTCTACAACATCTAGTAATTATCGTTCAGGATAATATTAATTTATGTCACAAGACGAAGACAGAGCGTGAAACGACTAGTGCCGGGAATGGGAAATTCCTGGATGGCTAGCGTCCTGGACTAGTGTCAAATTTCTCGCACAATGTGACATTTTTCTAAGGGAACTCCATTCCCCGATTAATGTTTGGGCATGATGTGTTTTTGTGTAGTGGGTAGATTGGGTTCTTTCCAGACACGGCACCTAGACAACCCTATATCATTAATGGTAAGTAACTCAAATAGTAAACACTGATTCCCTGTATATTCAGGAATTGGAGCAGTGTGCCTGTGTATGGACAGATAAATACTGGACACATTGAGACGGTTAAGTGAGGAGAAATGCGTTGGCAAGTGAACAAATACTTCCTGTCTAAAATGAAAGGCAACGCTTTTGGACTTGATTTATCCCCCTGAGGTTTTTTAGTATAGAGGGTTAATTCCGTAGATATATATCCCAAAAACAAAGGCGTGCAACCTCCTGTTTTATAACATTAAGCCTCTAAGTATTGGACGGTAACAATGACAACGAAGGGAGGGCCAGACGGGAATGGCAGAAAGTGTGTATCACTTGTAAATGTAACGTTTTACTTTGTTATAGTACATTGTGTATTATTTGTGGTTTCACTAGTCAGGGTACATTGTTTTATACTAGCAATTATTGTAGACGAGGTGTTCCGTATTACCTGTTGAACAGAGAATAAAGTCATTTGAGATTCTTCTATATCTACGGAATATTTTCTCAGCCAGAAACAAATTGCCACAGGTCCCTTTTGCCTACACAATGTGTTATTCTATGTACGTCACGTAGAGCTTTAAGGGGTCTTTACTAATGTTTTTTGTAAGGTTTTCAAGAAAGCAGGAGGCCATTATTTATTCACTAGTTGAGTCTATTGAGATGATATAGATAGGAAGGGGGTTTAAGGAGGCGGGACTGGCCTGAGGCCTATAGGCGCTTTGTGCGAAGAATATTAACAACTCCCCCTTTCCAGTAGTAATCAAACTAAAATGGCAAACAATACAATACATTTCAAACTAATATACTGACAAATTAGACACTGACAGACACACAATGAAAATGACAAAGACACAAACGCAAAGAAAATGACAATGGCCCTATCAGAGACGCTAACCGTAAGACCGACATTGACAAAAGACACTAAGAGACTGATAGAGACACGCACAGATACTTGCAGAAGCAAACACACAGACAATGAAAGAGGCACAAACCCACACAGAAACCTTGGCAAAAACCATGACATAGACACTGAAAGACACACGTGGAAACACTGACAAAGATACAAATATGCAAACACTGACACACAGGACATTACTGATAGAGACATGGTCGGCCCAAGACACTGTGCTGCCTGGTTCCAAGGATGAAAAAAGAAGAAAAAAACATATGCCGTGTATGAGCAAATCAGAGTTCAACAACAATAAAACTCACAGTAATGTGTGGTGTGCCTAGTTGAGGCCCAAAATGCTGCCCTTGGCAAAGTGCTGCCTGGAGCCATGGCTCCATCTGGCTCATGGACGGGTTGGCCCTGTATAGAGACAGAGACCATAACAAATACTGCACCAAAGACAAAAAGATACATAGATGCAGGTCTTGACAACAACACTTGACAGAGACACTGACCGATACGTAATCACTAAATCACCCCCAAACACATTGACCGTCTTTTATCCCACCAAAAACACATATTGACAAATACAAACACAAACTCTGACCACCCAACATACATTGACACAGCCAGAGACTATGAATTTCCCTCACTGTACATACACAAAGACCCTGACATGCTACAGAGCTTATTGGGGGGATCCAGGCAAGTGCAAAGAGTGTTGCGACAAGTCTTGGCATTTGTGTGTTGGCAAGCTTACTGGGGTCTCCACTCTCCATCACTTGGCCGGTACATTGAGCGTCACAGGGGCTCGGCGGTTGGCTGGAATCAACTTCTCACTGGAGGTAGTGCTTTACGGGTGAGATCTGTATACTACAGTGATCATTCAGTCCGTATCCGAGTCAAGTTCTCGCGTGGTATTATATTATTATTCTGGGCCATGTATGAACCATACATGTTGAACGGCTGGGTCACAGTGTTGAGCTGTCTCCGTGTTTGCGGAACGTCTGCCTGTGTGAAGTCTCTATAAGGGATCTGTTCACTTAGCATAGATTACTCTTATTGTCACAAGCCTTTATACGGAATTTGAGGGGTATGAGAGTTACTTACTGTAATATTATTTGGGGTAAAAAATCTACTATCGAGTTGCGTATTGTTGGTGGAATGACCTTAACTGTATCGTGCTAATATGACTCTTTCTAGTCTGGAGGACAAGACCAGGAAAGAAAACGAACAAAGCGCCGAGGTGACCTTTACTCTATACAAACGTCACTGATTGTGGCTGCCTTGAAAAAGATGCTACCCATCGGATTGAACATGTGTACCCCGGGGGACCAGGAGCTGATCTCATTGGCAAAGAGCAGATACAGCCTCGTAAGTCCGTCTTGGATCCAGCACTGTCTTTGTGACTCTGATAGCATTACCGATCTTTGCAAGACTCTGCTTCGTTGGCTGTGAGGTGTCTCCTGCATATCTAAAACCTCCAGAGCAGAAAAAAATATGGTCCTGAAACACTGGGAGGTATAGGCAGCAGATATTGTGATTTTCATCGCCGTCTATTAATTTATACGAATTATCTTCGGCCTGAATTGCTGATCATTCAAATAAATGCTAATATGGTCTAGGATGTGCATAGATTATAAATATCACATTAGCATGTGAGTCTTTATGTGCAGATTAATCATCTGCAGTGGATAAAATCATTATTCACACAAGCCCTCCCATGCCGTCTAAGAATAACTCTTGCTGTGACGACTTTGCAGATGTTTTAGCTTTTCGACGTCTTTAAGATACATTCAGTTTTCATAGTAAATTTAACCTGTCGGTAATTAAAAAATCAACAAAGCTTAGTTTTAAAGATATAGATTGTTCTAGGCATTCCAAATTGGGGAATAAAGGTTATACAGGGTGTCAATAAAGTCTCTTTACAATTTCAAAAATTTATTACAAAGGCAAATGAAAAGACCGATACGTGAAAATTAATACAAAATGAGATGTATATATTTAAATTGTTTTTGCCTCATTTAACTGATGCCATTACCACCATTGAGGAGGGTATGCTACAGCCAACAAAGCAAGAAATCGAGTACAGTCTTGATGTGCTTCATGCAACTAATGGTGCCCATATAGAGGTGTATTAAATATGGCAAAAACCCCTAAATATATACGTCTCATTTTGTAATAATTTTCACGTATCTGTCTTTTCATTTGACTTTGAAACAAAGGTTTGAAATTGTAAAGAGACTTTATGGACACCCTGTATATCACCCTGCCTTTTTTGCACCATTATGACCCTTTACACATAGAAAAATAGGGGGTGTAACGGAGTGTCCGTACTCGGAGTACCTCTGTCAGCAGGCTCTCTTCCCCTCAAAGCAGTCCTCACAGTCCACCCAAACTTTAACCGCAGTTGAAAGAAGGATGGAGACCGTTGAGAATCCAAAAGCAGACTCCTTTATTTTCAGTAATCTAGTGCATTTTAAAACCGTTTGGAGGGAGGGGTAAGGTGAACAATAGGGTTACACGAGGTGCTCCTTCTGATAACAGCCTCTTATTCAGTCTATTTAATTCAGGGAAGGGGGTGGGCTACGCTATATGCACACTACAAACAGGGACAGGAACCTTCACACAGAAACAGTTTTTAGAACAAGGTTGCGACATGTCGAATGACAACATGGAAACACAGACCGGAATGCACATTAAAACGTATAGCCCGGCCAAGTGCCCGACCAGGGGTTTCCGAGGAATCGTCCGTCACAGTTGGTTGTACCGACCATGATTTGTGGGAGTTTAAGTAGTAGTGAGATGATAGAACAATAATAATATATAAAGTTGTCTTTGGATATTTCTTTTATAATATTTAATTTAACACTATTTCTGCAGAAAGATACAGATGAAGAGGTGAAAGAACATTTGCGTAACAACCTCCACCTGCAAGAAAAGGTATGTTTCTTCCCACACCAAGGAAAAGCAAAAGCCTCTTCTATCCACTAAGCGGGGGGGGGGCAACCTTGGCCTTCCAGGTGTCCCATGTAAAGAAACAAAATTCATTCTTATCTCTCTCCTTTTCACCCGATCTTACTGTAAACAAGCTACAAGGAACAGCTCTCACACCCACAAAAGTTCAGAAACTTTGCTGCTGCGTTACAACAGCCAGGGACTTGGCAGAATACAGAGAGAGCTCTGGTGTCAGTCACTGCTGTACAGGGATAAGATTCAGGGGGTTATAATAATGAGTGTAAATCCCTGTACAGTACAGATACAAGGAGTTGCTGTAATTGCCATACACAGACGTTATGCAGCACATACAGATACAAGGTGTTGCTGTAATTTACACACACAGGCATTATGCAGCACATACAGATACAAGGTGTTGCTGTAATTGCCATACACAGGCAATATGCAGCACATACAGATACATGGTGTTGCTGTAATTGCCATACACAGGCAATATGCAGCACATACAGATACAAGGTGTTGCTGTAATTGCCACACACAGGCATTATGCAGCACATACAGATACAAGGTGTTGCTGTAATTCCCATACACAGGCATTATGCAGCACATACAGATACAAGGTGTTGCTGTAATTGACATACACATGCATTATGCAGCACATACAGATACAAGGTGTTGCTGTAATTGCTATACACAGGCATTATGCAGCACATACAGATATTGCATTGCTAATAATCTCATTCTGATCACTACAAATCCCCATAAGCAGGAGATCTCACCATTTTATTATCTGTCTGCAGCACATTTACTGCATCTGACACAAAGGCCATTTCTGCCTGTATGCTGATAATGCAGACCCTGTGTGACATTGTGCCAGATAAGGGACGCCATCTACCATTTAGAACCTTTCATCCCAGTGATCTTTCGGTGAAGAATTAAAAAATGATCAAATTCACTTTATTATAATTTCTTAACCATTTCAGAACAGCAATCTCTGTGCAAAATTTCTGTTTTACCCTATATTTAAACGTTAACTTCACATGCCGTGTTTTAACCACTTTGATGCAGAGAATGCACTCAGCGTGTCATGCCGCATCGACACTTTGCTGCAGAGGACACGCTGAGCTCGTCCTCCCTTTGCAGCCGCGATCGGCCGGGATTCCGGCCAATCGCTGCGACCCCCTGGTGTGGGCTGACATCTTGGATGCAACAAGTTCTAAACGTCGTAGAGATTCCTCAGGCCTTCGTCAATTAATCCCGTCCTATTCTAGACTCTGTTCCATTCACTGTAAAGTGTTGGACATTAGTCTGCATTGTCACGTCTGGTAACATTCATTACGAGGATCCACTCGAAAGAGCCGAAGAGATGATTAGACGCTTAATAACCATTCATTTACATGATTTCCTTATTTACTGGTGACTCTGTGACCTGCACTGCGTGGTGCTCGAGTGCTGCTCACTTTACCCGTTCTGATTTTGCATGTCTTTTTGACACACACCTGGGTCCAATTAATTTGCTGTTCCCCGCTTGCGATGTACAAATTATACTTGATTTCTTCCATTTAAATCTTAATTGATGTTAGCGCAGCCTGCGAAGCGTAAGAATGGTGTGGTGCGCCTCTAAGAATCGCCACTCGTCCTCCAAACTAGAGGATCTGACCTTGTCCCCTCTCTCTCTCTCTCTCGCTCTCTCCCCTCGGTCCCAAGTCTGAAGACCCTGCCGTCAAGTGGCAACTTAATCTTTACAAGGACATTCTGAAAAACGACGAGCAGGATGCGGAAAAGACCGTTGAGCGCGTTCAGAAAATATCCGCTGCCGTCTTTCACCTTGAGCAGGTGGGAATCACTTTAATAGATTGAATAAAAATGAATGAAATGCTTTAATTGGCAGCTAAGTATGTAATCTGTAGATTCGTACAGGCTTCGAACGTCTAACCTTGGCGCCTCACATGTTTGCACACATTACTTTTCAAGATAAGTCCAGAAGGAGTTCTCACATCTTTGGGTTAGTCTTGGTGGTGTTGGTCTCCATATCTAGCCGCCATTTTGGAATTTAATTTTAACAGTAATTTAAGAACAACAGGTTATTCAGCCCTTTCGACGTTCTTCTTCATCAAAAAGTAAGCCGTAGATACACTCAGAAGTCAACAATCATAACTCGCATCTGGCGCTCTAATCGCCTTAGCAACAAAGGAGAATGAATTGTATCGGATCCGTTTTTTAACGTTCATTGACATTCGAGTCTCTAAAGGGAATTGCTTATGGTAATAAGTCCTACATGATCGACTCTTTTTCCCTTGGTTTCTCCACGTCTCCGCAGGTGGAGCAACCGTTGAGATCTAAGAAGGCGGTTTGGCACAAGCTTTTGTCGAAACAGAGGAAGCGAGCCGTGGTGGCATGTTTCCGCATGGCTCCGCTGTACAATCTGCCAAGGTTAGACTCTAGCGATGTGTCGTTATTCTATTTCTTTTTTGTGGTGTGTTACGGTTGAGCCTGACGATAGTTTGGGGCTGAGAGTGACTTTCCTGAATGATCTGTGCTACGTTCGTAAATGTACGGCATTCTGCGTTGTCACAGCTTTCGGTTGACATTGCAACATGCATTTTGACGAGTTATCTTCTGCCAAATAGCCGACACATACATAAAGCTAAGTTTCCCGCCCCCCCTCCCCCCATGAGAAAAGACAGAACGGGGGGCTGACTTATAAATTAATATCATGGGGAAAAGTACCAGAAACGGAGCAATCCTTACAGCATTCTCGTTCCAGTTCCATTGTTCTCCAAAGAGACTGCGCTACTTGCAGAACTCAAAATCACTTTTTCTAACCGGTTTCCCTTTCATACATCTTGTTTTAATGTTTTTATTCCTTAAGACCTCCCAGCAGCACTTTCTTTGTATAATATTGAACAACAAGTTACACTCCTTGAGATGATTTAGAGCAGTGTTTCCCAAACCTGTCCTCGGGTCCCTGAACCAGGCCAGATTTTGCAGATCACCTGGGGGAAATGCAGACTGAAAACTGCAATCACTGAGCAGCAAATTATATCACCTGTGCTGTGCTTGAGATATCTGGAAAACCTGGCTTGTTAGGGGGTCCTGAGGACAGGTTTGCGAAACACTGATTTAGAACTATCCCTGGTCCTCAGGTTCCCCTGACAGACCAGGATTGCAAGATAGCTGAAGCACAGCGCAGGTGATATGATTCGCTGGTGATTGCAGGATTCAGTCTGCATTTCCCCCAAGGGAGACCGTAAAACCTGGCCTGTTAGGGGGACCTGACGACCAGGGTTGGGAACCACTGACTTTGAGTAATGAACGTTTATCAGCCCGTCTTCAGTGTCATGATTTAAGCAGAAGCTAAAACAAAAAGTAACTGAGGTCATACTCTCAATTCTTTTTTTTTAATTCTTTGGAGGACGGAGTTTAAAATTTTTACTTGGAAATATTGACGTTAAGATGTCATTTATCATTCATAATAGCAATGCTACAATGTTGCCACATGGAAAACTTGGCATTAGTCCAGGTCAGCGTTTCCCAACCATGGCCCTCAGGTCCCCATAACAGGTCAGGTTTTAAGGATTAGTTTGGAGAAAAGCAGACTGAATCCTGCAATCACGGAGCAGCAAATCATATCACCTGTGTTGTGCTTCAGATATCTGGAGAACCTGACCTGTTAGCAGGGCCGGACTGGCCCACCGGGATACCGGGAGGAATCCCGGTAGGCTGCGGCAATCATTGTGCCACCGCAGCATTACTCGAGGGCTGATTTTTATTCACAGTCCGGGCCTTCCTGTTAGTGGCACCCGAGGACCAGGGTTGTGAACCACTGGATTGGATCTATGAGTAATGGTAATCATTACAAATGCAGCTATGTTGTTGCAAAGTAATATTTGAGGTTTATTCAGTAAAACATGAATTGGGGTAAATAAATCGCAAAATGACTATTCGTTTCTGAACGTTTATAGATTTTATGTTCCGGTGCCGTGCGTTTTACCCCTTTTGGGTCATTCAGTTAAATGTCTCGGCAGATTTTTGTACCTTACACTTAAAACGATTGGAATCCTAAATCTGTGCCCCCTGATACAACACTCATCGCTGTATGGATCGATATGTTTCTGGTCACACCAGCAGCAATAGGGCCGAGATGATATTTGGCAATGACAAAGATTTTCTGATCTGAATATATGCATGAGTGTACTGTATACATGCGTCATGCATAAAGCTGTATATGCATCATGTATACAGATACCCAAAGCCATGCATAAATAGCATTGCACGTGCATATGACATGTTTTACAAGGTATTCATTCACATTCACACATCTTTTGTCCTAAGCGTTGGACGACTGGAGATCGTCTGTGTTTGAGTTGCAGAGTTGCCACCTACAAGGACACCAGACTGACAGCGCTCGGAATATAGAAACACTCATGTCTTGGTGATTTCCACAGCCTGTCTGCAGGTGTAAACCTCTGTTATCATGAACCAGATGTGTTTGCGTTTCGGAACTCTTTCTTTGAATTGGCTAACACATTTGTTACTGTACCCAGCAATAGATGTGGCATCCTCTGTTTTGGGCCCTAAAGCTCTTTAACAGCATAGCAGAACCATTTGCATTCGGTGCCTCTTACGTGAAACGCGTAAACCTATAAAGCGTCAGTCATACATTTGTCAGCAATAGAAGTGACATTCTCTGTTTTGGGTGCTAAAGCCCTTTAACAACATAGCATAACCATTTGCACTCAGTGCCGGTTACGCGAAACGCGTGAACCTATAAAGCGTCAGCTGTTTCAGTTGCCAGCAATAGAAGTGGCGTCCTCTGTTTTGGTGCTAAAGCCCTTTAACAACATAGCAGAAACGTTTGCACTCGGTGCCGGTTACGCAAAACGCGTGAACCTATAAAGCGTCAGTCGTACAGTTGCCAGCAATAGATGTGGTGTTCTCTGTTTTGGTGCTAAAGCCCTTTAAAAACATAGCAGAACTGTTTGCACTCGGTGCCTCTTATGCAAAACGCATAAACCTATAAAGCGTCAGCCGTTTCAGTTGCAAGCAATAGAAGTGGCATCCTCTGTTTTGTGCCCTAAAGCTCTTTAACAGCATAGCAGAACTGTTTGCCTTCGGTGCCTCTTACGCAAAACGCGTAAACCTATAAAGCGTCAGTCGTTCAGTTTATTCCAAATCGAATCTTCGAGGTGACGCAGAACTTCTGCAAGAACGCATTTGATCTCCTGCCGTCTCCACTATTTTCTCTATCGGTGAAAAGATTAGCGCCCGCGAGTGCCGGATGCTGGATACTGGCTTCGAAGCCTCCGGCACTCTGTTACTCTCTAACCTGCCGTCGCTACAGTGAATGTCGAGCGTTATGGACGTGCAATTTCTATTTATGCATAAAATGCACATAAACGGAATAACTTACTGTTTTGGGTTTTGTTTTTCCTTGTTTTTCTGCTTCAGCCAGTTCTTATCCTTTGTAAATGCCAGGATAAGAACAAGATGTGTATTTTTTTATTTTTTTTTTAGTCATGTCCAATGCAATGCCACCACTTTCTATCTTTCTTTTTCTTTCTTTAAATTAATTTACTGTTGTGAATATTTTTTGTTTGTTTTTGTTTTTTTCTTTGTGATGCTGGCGCTTGAATAAAAAAAACTATATGCTTTTCTTCAGACACAAAATTAACAATTTCTTCCTGAGCTCCTACCAACGTATTTGGCTGGAAAAAGTACATGAGAACTCAGACTATGACAGTCTAATACTCGTGTTAACGGTAATGTAACTTGTGGCTAAAACTTGTCCTTGTGCACACAAGTACTCCACCCCAGCCATGATGTGGTGTATTCATTGGCTTGTACAATTTTCCGAGAGATTCTGATTGGTCAGATTCCAAAACTAGGTGGGTGGGATCTCCCGCCAGGAGCTTTTCCACTCCCTGGTGGGCCGGCAGATTTAGTATTTTCACGCGGCTATTGGGAGGAGAGCATTGATAAATTGTCACCGCGTACTTGGTGCGCACGATGGAAAATCAAAAACATGAGAGGTCTCGAAATGTAATTTCCTCCTTTTAATGTTTCATCAAACAGTTTAACTTCCATAGAAGTCCTTTACTAATTCGTAGGTTCCGTTTTGAAGCGTTATCAGCGCGTCGCAGGATACTCGCCTGCCTCGCATTAACCTGCATTATTTCCTAACTATGTTTTCTCCGTTTCATGGACTTTTATAGAAGGTTTATGTTCCCGTCAGACATGACACGCATAAAAATAATATTAATAAATGAATAAAATCCTTCTTGATGTTCCTTGAAAGGATTACGCATAGTGACGCTGGTGGGAAATGCTTACCATCACTACTATACTCGTCCATTATCAGTCTCTACCTAAACGGAAAAGACTTCTCATTGACTTGATACACTGAGGGCCTGGACCGCCCGCCGTCCTATGAAATCATTGACATTAAAACTGTGCTGACCAATCAAGAAATCCAAATTGTACAAGATTCCAAACCCTACTAATCATGAGTCACCTGAACTTTTTTTTTTATTTTATTTTATTTTATTATGTTTCTTTTGTACCCCCTCTTGATCCCACTTTCACCCCCTGCCAGGCACCGTTCTATTAACCTCTTCCTCCACGGTTATCAGAAATATTGGATAGAAACAGAGGAAAGTTCCTTTGAGGAGACACTAATTCAGGATTTGGCTGTAAGTACGGGATTAGCCGGAGTTTGGCACGAAGCGCAAATAAATAATTACTGCAGCTTATGTATCTGCTTCGAAAGACAGACGTCTAGAAACGAGCAATGCTTCTTACACAGCCTTTAAACGCGGCCCAGATACTCCTTTGATTACCAAATGGGTCAGGTGTGATCCGGCAACCCGGTCGACCATCTACTATGATTAATTGAACCAATTAGTTCTGTGCAGAGTGGTGTGCATGGGGTGGAGAGCCAAGTGTTGATATCATGTTGTTTTTATTGGGTTCCTCAGACGGCTTTATTAATTAGGCAGATTGTATTTTAAATGCTAAAGCAGCTAATTGGTTTATTTGGGGGGTACATTTTCCAGCACTCTCAAGGCATTGTGATCATTTACAGTACATAAAAGAAGCTGTTGACCATGTCCCAAAAATCTTAATAAAGGATTTTTCTCGGTAAATTTGCCCTCTCGCCAGAGTTCATCAAACTAGAAATGGGGGTGAGCAACCTTGGCCCTTGGACCAGATGTTTTGGAGCGGCCTTTCCAATGATGCTCAGCCACTCATTAGGTCGACTGCGCCTCATGGGAAATATAACATCAGCCATGGCCGCCGAAACTTAGCAGGGCTGATTTATTCAGGCAAGCGCCACACCATAGATCTCGAAAGAAAGAGGGGGCTCGCTACCAATTGATAGAACAAATTAAATCCCGTTAGTTACAATGTAAATTTATGATATGTTAAAACCTACAAAGGAGTCGCCTTTCCCCATACATGGGCAGCTAGACTCAAAAAATGCGGTACCGATGTGTGAAAATAAAACAGAACTGTAACGTGGGAGTCCGTACATAGGATGGGTATCCACATGCAGAAAGGCTCCCCGCAATGTCCGTATTATGAAGGAGCACTGATTCTAGCCCAAACCCATCCAGTCAATAGCCAGAGTTCCTTGAAGGGTGAGACAGATGACAGACTTTAACGAAGCACAAGAAGCAAATATATACAGTGAAAGGAGGGACCTGGAGACCAATGAAAGATGACACCATGGTGCTCCCCACCCCCTCGTGAGGGCCTAGCCATAACCCATTTTAATCTCCAGACATGAAACAATAGGACAGATTGCAATCACAACGTGTGCATGAACAAAGTAGATAACAGATGGCACAAACAGAAAACAGTCTGATAGAGCGGCAATGGCTGGCAAACTAAAACCATTCAAACTTTTCACAAGCTGTAAAACATATTCAATGCAGGGAGTGGGGGTTGTGCCTATAGGCACAGGGGGACTTGGACAGGTTCTAGGAGAGGGTTCGGGAATAAAATGTCAGACCTACCCAGAACCCACAGCCCCAGACCTTCCAACCGTAATGCCAAGTCCAGGTACCCCCAGTTCAAAGTGACTCTTGTCACATTAATCTTTATTAAGGAGAAAAGTTTAACAGAAACACCGACATGCGTGCAACAAATTGAAATCGACCTAGACCTGAGATGTAGGTGCACCTGCTACATCCCTTTAGGCTTGTAGGGTTCTGCAGACCCTCGATCTTACGTGTAGCTCTTAGAAAGTCTATGATCTACATACTCCTGCTTAACTGTTCATGAGATTACTAGATTTAAGTCTCATTGCAATATTGCCCATGTTTTCTATTCTACTGGAGTTAAATAGATGTAGCCCATGGTCCAAAGTGGAGGTCTTCTTGTGTCGGGGCCATAGGACCATACAATAGCTGATTTAGTAAAATACTACTGTTCTATATATACAGTAGGTATCTAAATTCCTTAATTCCTTAATTCCAATCACATGAGGTAGAAACCTAGTTGTAATCGTGTCATCTCTTGTACTATGGGATCAACCTTGATCTGTGCCAATTTACTTATCACAGATTATGGAGAGTTCTAGGTTTTTAATAGTCCACAGATAGTGCTGGATTAAGGCCTGGAGTGGAAGAGTTTGGCGTGTCTCTGCCCCTTCTCACCCCCAATGTGTCATTACCATGGGCTAGGAGGCAAGTACGACCCAGAGGCCCATAGTGCAGCAAATCAGCCCCCCACTTAAAGTTCATCGGACGCTCATCTCTGCTCTTTCTCGCTGCCTCCACACTGATTTCTCTTCTATTATCAATCGCAGCCGCGAGTAAGCAGCAGAGAGGAGCGCAGGAGCAAAATAATAGCCACTGAACTTAGAAGAGAGGGGAAAAAAGGAAAAAAAAATATTTTAACATTCTGGTATAATTGGAATGGCCAGACTCTGACTTTTCCAATGACACCTCACTTGTACGGTGTAAAGAATAGAGACACAGAGTTCCAAAGCCATCCTCTGGCCTTTCCAATGAACACTCACATGACCCTGCAGCTGCCAGAGTTTCTGGAGATACATGGGGTCCAATGGCTATCAATGCAGACATAGTTAACCTTTCTCTGGGCATATTCTGGAGCATGGGCCTTGAGCTGCAGCTCCATTAGTCCCTATGTTAATCCAGCCCTGTCCACAGAGGGAATAATCAGCACACATTGAGATTGTACAAATGAAATTTTAGATGCTAAACACACTGCTTCAATATTCATCAGTAAGGGGATGGTGCCTTCAGTAAAACACGTGGGTGTATTTGTGGCACATCACACAATTAAGGATCTATTGGAGATAGTATCCTGATACTTTGTGCCAAATTTGGAGGGTACTAAGTGAACTCCTAAATTGAATCTTTAGTGGCGACAATGTACCATTTAAGAAAGGCTGCCATCAGGGGGTGACAGTCCATGAGATGTTCAGGGGCCCTGTGGCTTGGGGACCCCTGTTATTTACTAAACCCTGGGCAGCTTGTCTAAGTGTCACAGACGTAAGTGTCCCTACATGCCACCCAGGACAGACTTGCCTAGATACCCATAAATTCTCCTGGTAGGCCGCAACATCTGGGGCCGGTAAGGGCACTCTGACTCATCACTGAGAAAGCGGTTAGTAGGTCTGCACTAGGTTGAATCTTGGAGACAATGTACCATTTAAGCAGGGCTGCCATCGGGGGTGTCAGTCCATGAAATGATATGGGGACTTATGGTATTGGGGGTGCCCTGTTACTTGCCAAATCATGTGCAGCTTGTCTAAAAGCCAGAGATGTAAAGTCCGCTTCATGTCGCCCAAGACAGACCTACCAAGATACCAACAGATTTCCCGGTGGGCCGCAACATCTGGGGCTTGAAGGCGCACTCTGACTCATTGTTGAGGGAGCGAATAGTATGGTCTACACCAGGAAGAGGTATTTTATCCCCTTGTGGACTGCCAGGTATTTAGCCCACTCCGGTAAAATAAAGTAAACAGAAGAGGAGGTCATAGTTTTAATTAGTTACTAACTTGATCAGCTGAGGGGAGGGGGCCCCGAGCAGTTTTTCAGTAAGGAGCCCCCAGGATTTCTGATGGAAGCACTGCAGTAAAGTGTGAGATTTACTTCCAGGCTAGATCCCAAGCTCATCCTTTTACCCCTGCACCTGGTATCTTGGTATATCGGAGACGTTTAACATCTAAAACTGCCCCCCCCCCCAGTAAGAGCAGACACATCTCAGATACTGCATAAACCCCTGTGTTCATTCACGAAGTAACCAAAAACGTGTACTGATAATGTATCCGCATAGTTACATTATTCTTCAAAATCCGTTCGCAGTGTATGGAAAACAGGCTTATCATTATTTGATGGGCTTTTTCCCCTCCACTTTTTTCTATTGAATTTCGATACAATTATTTTTATTTAACATGTTTAATTACTTTGCCATTTGATACTCAGACTAGATACAGGAGATGTGTATATTATACAGGGTGTCCATAAAGTCTCTTTACAATTTCAATAATTTATTCCAAAGGTAAATGTAAAGACAGATAAGTGAAAATTATTACAAAATGAGACGTATATATTTAAGGTATTTTGCCTCATTTAATACACCTCTATATGGGCACCATTAGTTGCACGAAGCACATCAAGACGGTACTGGATTTCTTGCCATGTTGGCTGTAGCATCCCCTCATCAATGGTGGTATCAGTGATCCTCTGCTTTAGATTAGGGATGTCCCTTTGTCCCTTTGTTCCATACACCATACCTTTAACATAACCCCATAGAAAGAAGTGGAGGGGAGTGATATCTGGTGAACGAGGTGGCCAGGGAATTGGGTCACCCCTTCCAATCCACCGCTCTGGAAATGTTTCATTTAGGAACCCACCAACATGCAGTCCCCAATGGGGTGGTGCAGCATCTTGCTGGAAAATGATGGTTGGTTGAAGGTCATGTAGTTGAGGTGCCGCGTATTCAGTCAAAAGGTTAAGGTAAACATTTGCAGTAATTGACGTCTCACCGAAGAAAAACAACTTCTTTCCATGGGGTTATGTTAAAGATATGGTGTATGGAACAAAGGTACAAAGGGACATCACTAATCTAAAGCAAAGGATCACTGACGCCACCATTGATGAGGGGAAGCTACAGCCAACATGGCAAGAAATCCAGTACCGTCTTGATGTGCTACATGCAACTAATGGTGCCCATATAGAGGTGTATTAAATGAGGCAAAAAACTTAAGTATATATACGTCTCATATTGTAATAATTTTCACTTATCTGTCTTTTCATTTGCCTTTGGAATAAATTGTAAAGAGACTTTATGGACACCCTGTAGACCAGATTCCTCTAGCATTTTTTCTGATTCTACCACCTGCCTTGCCTGTTTTCTTATCACGGGTCTGCTTCCTTTTTTAAATTGTAGAATAAATCTAGATCGCTCTCCGGCGTATATACGTTTTATTCCCCCATGCACACTTGCTCTAGGCACCTATCAAGGTCAAAGAGTGCGCGGAAGCATTAAAGGTTGTGTAAGCCGCATATAGATACAATATAAGCGTGCATCGAACACACCAACTGTATGTAGTTGATCTAGCTGATGCCGTTTCTGTTTTGGATGATTGCAGTTTAATACTTTGCCCTTGCCCTTCCTCCTTTTCTATTCTCAGTGATTTCTTTTGTCCTGTACAAGCAGGTTTTAGCATGGCCAAGTCCTCTCTCCTATTACACTCGCTCTCTGGTTTATCCTTTAAACCTGGAGACGTCACAACCAGTTTCCAAGACCCGAAGCCAAAAGTCAATCTGGTATTGGAACCGTCTTGTGTTTTGTAACCGGCACTGGGCTGCCCTAACCGGGAGGACCGTCCTCTGCAATGATGCCCATCCCTTCCTTTCATCCATCCCCATGCACATAGATCATCCCTACCAGCCTTTACCTTGCATGCTCTTTGCATGCTCACAAACATCTCAATGATTTCTGTTATTCTGATGAAGAAAGTTTAATCGTGCAAACTTTAAAACCCCCCTGTGCAAATTGATAATCCTCGCCCTCGTCTCTGACTTTATGGTGTTCTTTCACCAGGCAGCCGGCTCAGGACAGGCCCATAGATGTCGAGGAAAATGTTACTTTGTACTGGGTGCTTTGTCTTTCCTCTTGGCGGCATTAGCAACATGTCCCGGCCATCAGGCTTTCCTCAAGTTCCTGGACGTTGGACGTCATGTCTGATGGTCCCAACAACACGTAGAGTCCTACGGCCTTCAATTGAGTATTCCAAAAAAAATTAAACCACTGAACCTTGAAGCCACACATCCGAGGCTCTGCTCACAGCTGATAGGTCCATTGGATACGCAAAAGCGTTATTTATGGGTTTTCTCGATGCTGGAACAGGCCATTGTTTCTTAAAGGTGCATCTTATTATGAGAATGAAGACCCTGATATATTACTGGCAAAAGTCACTTTAATAGAATGACACGACTCGGAGACTAAATAACTGCATGAAACACTTTGGGCTCTATTCCCTAGTGAGCGCTAAGTGTAGCGTTCGGATATGTAAGCGTTACCGCCAGCATAAGTGACTTTAACACATGCCCCATATTACCTTCACTGAAGCTAAACCTATAGGAAATCACTTGGTGCATCAGGTTTTTCCGCGAGCTTGCTGTAGTTTGCGCTCCCCGTGTTAAGTATAGGATGCACAATCATTAATTAGCGTTTCGATAAGTAAAGTATTACAAAGCGCCGGCGCTAATTACCGCAGAGACTGGTGTTAAATGGTTCCGCATTTGCAAAATCATTTAACACCCCCTAAACCCCCCCCCATAAATCCGATACTCCCCTCTCATCCCACAACGAGAACGGTGGCCCGATCCTCTGCTTCTTGTCGCCGTGAGCAGAGTGAGACTGGGGACAAATAGTTCCCAGTCTCCATCCGCGATCACTCCGCTGCCCAATCAATCAAAGCACGGTTTCATGGTGACGGCTCAGAGAGAGCATCAGCTGCAGGACAATATGGAGACTTAAAAATTCCACCCTGCCCCACCAAAAAAAATATAATAAATTTGATGATGGCAGAATGTGCTGTACAAAAAAAATATAATAAATTAGATGATGGCAGAATGTGCTGTACAAAAAAAATATAATAAATTAGATGATGGCAGAATGTGCTGTACAAAAAAAATATAATAAATTAGATGATGGCAGAATGTGCTGTACAAAAAAAATATAATAAATTAGATGATGGCAGAATGTGCCGTACCAAAAAAATATAATAAATTAGATGATGGCAGAATGTGCTGTACAAAAAAAATATAATAAATTAGATGATGGCAGAATGTGCCGTAAAAAAAAATATAATAAATTAGATGATGGCAGAATGTGCTGTAGAAAAAAAAAATTATATGGAAGCTAAACGGCACAGCTTCGCAAGGACATGTACAAGAAATCCATGATGGCCGGGGCACGATGCTAATGCTTCCAAACAAGTGATACGTCCTCTAGGCATCCAATCCGATTTATGGAATATGTTTTAAAACGTGTGACTATAACTGAAAATCTATAGTTTGAAGGGGGGGCAACTTTTATTCTTCAGAGCTGTAATAGTATTATTATCGAAGAAAATACCTATTTTTTGCATGTCTAACTTACAAAAAAATAACTCCACTATGGCCTGTAGTTCTTTAACCTCTTAATTGGAAGAGATCAGTAGAATGTCCAGTATTAGAATGTTTAGCTGTTAAGCATCACTTTCGTATCGTTGCCCCAATACCAGTGTGGTGATGATGACCAGTTTTTTTGGGCTGTAGATTAGGGTTGTGAGATGGTCCAGGTTTTCCGGGACAGATATAATGTATTCATGCTGATGGGCAGTGCATGAAAAATACCACCCTGCAACATGTAGAATCCATACGCTGCAGGTAAGAAATCTACGAGGAATCCCATGTGACCTGCCTTGATTTCCTTCTTGCAGCATATGAATTATACATGTTGCAGGGCAGCACTTTTCCCTGTGCTCCCCTCTGCATGAAATAGTGACATGTGTCCAGGAAAACATGGCCGACCTGTAACCCTATATGTGAACGTTTCCCTTGATATTCAGTCAAATCTCCATTGTCAGTATTGGCCCTCACTGGTATCTGTAGTTTCAGACATTATCTCTGGCAACAATTGCCATTATAGTTATTCGAGTTGACTCTAACCCACGTTCAGGTAGACCTTGTTAATCCCGCCAGTCACCTTCCTTCGTGCAGCTACTAGAACTAATAATGGAATTATTTTTAAAGCACAGATTCTAAATTATTTATAATGTCTCCCAGAAACCCAAGAAAACCGACGAGGAAGAAGAGGAAGAGACCGAGAAGAAGCCGGATCCACTTCACCAGATAATTTTGCACTTCAGCCGCAATGCCCTTACTGAGAGGAGGTACAACAAAGAGATGTGTGCGAAGGTTTAGGCTGGGGTCAGACCAGCGCACTTTTAACGTGCGTTCTGGCGCACATAATTACGGCCGCACTAGCAGCAGATGACGGGCAATGACGGCCAATATACGATGTACGGCCGCACAAAAGTCCGGCCGTGCAACGCAAGTGGAATTTGAACGCATTTTTCTGAGAACGCTGAACCGCTAGTACTGACGTACTGAGTGCGCAGCTGCGGCATAGCGGCGTGTGTGCGTGATTAGGAGATGTCAGACGTTGCTAATGTCCAGCCTACATAACGTCCAGACGCAAAAAGAGTTTCATTGACGATCCGTACAAAATCACGCCCGAAAATGCGCGTCGTCTGACCGTTTTTGCGCATTCCGTGAAAAAATACGTCAATGCATTCGGACGCACTTTTTCACGTTCGCGGGGGAAAAATGCTTTCGTCTGACCCTAGCCTTAGCAAACACACCGCACATTCAGGTCATCCCGGAGTAAAGATAGGCATGGGTATAACACAAGCTTGTGGTTCACCATAGGTTCCCAAACGTTGTTCTTCTGGTCAAATGACATCAGAAATTATTTGGTCTCCATAAATATCTAATTCTACTGTCCGGCCTCACCACGGTGCAGGGGGGATCCCAGCATGTGGGGTGTCATGCCTGCAGGCCCTCAGACTGTCAGCTCCGGTTGGCGGCATAAAGGTGCCGGCGGCCCTGCGTCATATTTGGACCTCCGGCTCTTGCAGTGTATCGGGTCCGGACACCAACCACAGTCCATCTCGGTGGGAGGTTATGGTGCACGGCAGGAGCACCAAACATGGTGGTGGCTGCGCAGTCTCTCAGTGGCCTCTCGCATTAGGGGCTAATGGTAGCCATCTCCTGTCGTGGCTCCTATCTGGGTTGGCCATGGCAACCTGATGCATCCCTCGCCTATGGAGGCTCTGCTGGAGACCAGGGTTCCTCCTCGGGGTTGTGTGTGTCCTGACTGGCTCCCTATTTAAACCCACACCTCCATCGGGGTTCTCGTTCGTCTTCGGGGTTCTCGTTCGTCTTCGGGGTTCTCGTTCGTCTTCGGGGTTCTCGTTCGTCTTCGGGGTTCTCATTCGTCTTCGGGGTTCTCGTTCATCTTCAGGGGTTCTCATTCGTCTTCGGGGTTCTCGTTCGTCTTCGGGGTTCTCGTTCGTCTTCAGGGTTCTCCTGCGGCTGACTGCCTCTCGCTAGTCCTAAACTATCTTGTATCAGACCCTTGGCTATCCTAAACCGACCTCGCTTGTACTCCGCCTGCTCTGACCATTGCGTTGACTTGACCAAGCTCCCTGGATTAACCCTTCGTATACTGCACTTTGATTCCCCTAATACCCCTTCCGCTGCTGCCTCACGCCACTCGCATACCAGCCTCCATTTACAGTGGCAGGCATGACATATTACTACATACGGTATGTTCCCTGGTATCACATGGAACAGAGTTCCACTCCTCTCAGCCCCCCCCCCCGATCTGGCAGAAATACTGGTAGAGGTTTCCTCCACCCCACCCAACATCCCCAGGATTTTGAATTCCTGGCTGCCGGTCACCAGATTGGTCAGTAGTGATGTCAGCACGCAGACAGCGGCCGACGTCACCCTCTAAGACCAGTCGCTGATGCATGCGCGCGCAGCTCCGATCCATCGCTTTGTGCAGGCGCTACGGAACTTGTGTAAGGGGCGAGAGTCCCGTAGCGCTGTACAATTTAGGGCTCGTAAACTATACAAGTTACGTGGAAAAGCTTCAGGGGCTTCCAGGTTCAGGAGTATTGGATAGGAGCTGCGCGCGGCGAGGGAAAAAAGGTGAGTAAAATCACCTAAAATAAAAAAATTCAATAATTAGACAAAGGCTGTCAGTGGCATGTGCCCAATTATTTAAGGGGAAATAAAGGGACCTCTAATAAAGGGGTGATTTTTAACATTGAGCATGTCCACATCCCTACAGTCTATACAGAGCAATATACTGAAGATACATATATCATCCACATGCGCATACATATCCTTAAACATTGATCTATCCTTATCTGTCGTCTCATCACAAGCACCTGCTCAGCAGTTGTTACAGTGAGAGTCTGATTTTTCTTTTTAATCATGCAATTTATTACACCTTTTTTTTTCCCCTCGTCGCAGCAAATTGGAAGATGATCCCCTGTATACGGCATATGCTGCAATGATGGCAAAAGTAAGTAAAACCATGAAAAGAACTCAGGGGATGGAGACAAAGAAAATCCGCAAGACACCGGAATTGAGACTTAAGGGGACATTCAGAGAGTACCGAAATGTCGCCGACATTTAGGTGCTCAATCATTCCTCGCACTTCAGGAAGTCAAAGTTCTCCACCCTGTGGGAGTGGAAAACCTGCCGCAATCCCACTGAAAACCCGCCGGAAAATGCCAACCAGCCGCTGGAAAAGCCGACAAGCTGACGAACGAGGTAAAAAAAAAAAAAAACTGCACCCTTAAAAGTTTCAAAATTGAAACGCTGTTTGCAAAAACTACTGAACGAAAATGTCTGGAATTTACATATAAGATCCAGCGAATGAGAATAAAAAGGGCTGTTACAGAAAAAAGAAAAAACGCTTTATTAAAAAAAACAAAAAAACTACTTAATGAAAATGCCTGGAATTTATATATAAGATCCTAAAAAAATCTGTAAATAAAGAGACTTTTTTCTGCAGATTAAAATATTAAACGGTTTATTAGATATTGAATTAAAACGGGAATATTTTTAACATTGAAATTTATGGGATTCACCTGAATAAACCCGACGAATGAAAACACCGAACAGCAGGTTTATTCAGGCGAATCTCATAGGGTTCAATGTTAAGAATATTCCCGCTTTAATTCAATATCTAATAAACCGTTTATTATTTTAATCTGCAGCAAAAAGTCTCTATATCTATAGATTTTTTAGGATCTCTTAGGCATTTTTCGGCATATTTTCAGCAAATTTTCTTTTCTTTTTTTTAAATCGTTTTTTTTTTCTTCAATTTTACTGTAACAGACCTTTTTCTTATTCATAGGATCTTATATGTAAATTCCAGGCATTTTCGTTCGGCAGTTTTTTTGCAAAAAGCGTTTCAATCTTGAAACTTTCAAGCGAACAGTTTTTTTTTTTTTTTTAACCGTTTGTTAGCTTTTTCTGGCGGCTGCTCTGCGCTGTGATCGGTGGCTTTTTCAGTCATGTTTGGCGTGTTTTCTGCGGGTTTTTGTTGAGCGTTAAGGGGGATTTGCGGTGGGTTTTACATGCACTGTCTCCAGGGACACTGCAGTTGTACATGAATACACCGCAGAGTCGGCGAACTAGAATAGCCCCGAAACGAACAAAAGGGCACCGAAATGTCAGCGACATTTCTGAATAATCCCTATTGTGTTTTATAATGTGTTTCATGATGGGGTTTTGTTTGTAATGCACAAGTAATCTAGATACACCTTATGGAAGTGGTAAGTGTGACTTTAAGGCTTTCAAAGTCTAAAGACAGAAAAGGAAGATCAGTTGTACATAAGTGTCCATTAGGCCGAGTCGATACATTGTGTCGTTTGCTAGTTCCCTGCCATTGTAGCGGAGCGGATTCTATATCACAGGATGATGCCGAGTCCTTCCTAGTTTTGCAGCTAATTGCTTGCAGTGGGAACTTGGGTTTCCAGCCAATTAGTCCCAAGAACGTGGAGACCCGCTGCAATGTGCACTCCTGGTGGGCATAACATTAACCTCTACGCAGATCCCACACATCCAATGAATCCTGCTGAGATCAGCCGTACCGCTGCAGAACCGCTAGCACTGAACACCTGGGGTAACGAAGGTTTAATTAACATATCTATACATATATACCAAGGCAAAAATGGATTCTTAAAATATGCAGATTCACACTCATGGCTTGTTAATCTCAAGCACAAGTGGGATGTACATTCCTGGTCAAAGCTCTGGCCTAAGAGCCCCTTTATGAAACTGTTTTAGGAAGGGGGGGGGGAGACTCCGCTCAGTTATTTTGTATGAAAAGTAGAAGAGCACAGATTCACTGGAGAGTTTAAACGTCTGGACCAGTGATGGCCACCCCGAGCACTCCGGATGTTTCGAAATTACCTGTGCCATGTTGCTTATTCTCAGATAAGACTGGCTGAGCACTATGGGACATGTAGTTCAGAACCATTTGGGATGCCACGGTTTGCCATCACTAGGCGGAAAACTTACGCTGTTGCCTGTGCTCAGGACCCTCACAAACCTTGTGATGTTGCCCGTTCTATTTTGCTCACTATCACTGTACAGGGTAATCCAGATGTGGACCCTTTGCTCAAGGTGCCTAGAGAGCAACCCATTATGCCCTCCCGATGAGGCCTAACAAGGCCAAAACGATAATCGGGGGCTGCCGTTCCTCTCGTGCAGAGGAGACTTTCTTGTCATTTGAGTTTATGGCCGCCCTTTCTGGATGACCGCGGACTGCTTTGTATATGGCATAACCTCCTCCGTAATGGTACCATTGAGCTAAAACCTTGTGAGACCTGAGGAATGGCCAGCAAGACTCTGTTGACATTTGGAAAGTTCTTACCAGGTCTTGGCGTGTCAGAGGGGGACAGGCCTCGTGTCCGTTTAATTCGACGCACATCTGCTGGCTACATTTTGCATGTGTTAAATAACATGTTTTAACCACAGGACTAAGAGCAGACATTATGGGGCTGTTCTGCCAGCTTTTTTATGGCCGTTGTCTACATCTGATTGGATTACATCGCAACACCCGCGCCACAGATGAACCGCTTTAAGAGGAGCTTAGTCCAGCTCGTAATGATTTGTGGCCAGAGTTTGTTTACTATGGAGATTGTCTCTCTCACGATTATTGTGATCGAAAGAAGACATTTTGGCGTTGGGCTCCTTTTGTCCAGTAGTTTTAGCGTCATATTGATTTTTTTACTTCCATATTTTAAGGGAACATAGTACCTGCTATACTGAACAAACCACGGAAAATGTGTCTGCGGAAACAATGTCCTGCTCTAGTAATTTGTACAGGACTGAAATACAGACGCAGGACGGTTAAAGAGCGTTAGCCGCGAGTGTATTCCCTTTCCGTAGCACCAGCCGGTAATTTCACCGCTCCGCACACTTTTTAACGTCTCGCTAAGAAATGTTAATGTCTCCATTTATTTATTTAAATAAATACATTTTTTTTTTCTGTAACAGACCTTTTTTATTATTATTTTTCATATAACCTTTGTTATTTCCAGGCATTTTCATAAAGTAGTTTTTTTTCAAAACCTCTTTTAAAAGTTGCAGGGCTCTATTACATTCTCCGCGCAAATTCGTACACGCAGCGCAATTTTTTTATTGCGCGCAGCGTTAAATGTCAATGCTCGTAAATTAACGCTGGTACGATCCGAGCACATTTTTTCATCCATCAAAAAATAACACGTGTAAAAAAGATGAGCAAAAACGCGCGCATTAACGTTGCGCGCAGAAATCGGTGTGCGGACTGTTTTTTTTCACGCAATTCAGCCAATCTGAATTAAGAACCACAATTGTCCCCCGTTCAGTTTTTGCGCCTGCCAAAATCTGCGTATATATGCTGCAGCAATAATAAAAACACGCACAACCTCTCTATTTTATTGTTTGGGTATGTGTAGAATGTGTAACTATACTGTGCTGTATTTTTTTTTTCGTGCTGGTGTATTTGGTTTCGGCCAGAACGTTCAGATTTGCCGTTACCATCAGCTTTTAAAAGACGTTAAAATTATGCGCGCAAAACGTCGTTCGTAAAAATTTGCGCATCGATTGTGATACCATCCGCGTACCAGCGCACGACCGCATTTGCGCTCACAATGTTAAGTATGGGATGCGCGCACGAACTTGCACTCGCCCAGAGTTCGCGCAGGGTCACTCGCGTTAGATGTTAACGCGCATCATTTGCGCGAACGTCATAATACGATGTTCAGCGCAAAGGGTTTTTGCCCCTCGCGTTAATGCGTTTTTGCGCACATGCACATTTTTGCGCGAAGAGTGTAATAGAGCCCGCAGTGTTTTGTTTTATTTTTTTAACAGTTCTTTGGCTTGTCTGCTTTTTCCGGGAGATGGTTGGCGCTCTGTCCGGCGGGTAGTAGGCTTTTGTCGAATAGATTTGATATTTTTCAACGGATTTTCGAATCGATTTTAGCAGTTTTACGGATCGATTTTGTGTTTTTTAAAGATGCGTTCGGTGTTTTTTGCGGCGTTTTTTCCGATTCATTTGATGGCTTTTCTCTGCACTTTGGTGACCCTGCCGAATTCACCGCAGGATTGGGGGAAGTTGACTCTCTGAAGTGCAGGGAAATTGATTTAATATGGAAGAGTCGGTATCTTGATTTTACTACTCTGAGGATTTGTCCGGACGTTAATGGTTGAGTTGCTGATGGTTAGCGACTGGCTCGCCATTTTTAAATTAGCGTCTGACTTTTAACCTTGGGATAAGGTCCCAGGCGTTTCTAAAGTTAGTCTAGTCGATGTGTGGCTGCCTTCCCGTTATGATTTACCAAAAGAGGGGTCTGTATCTAGGAAGAGGGAAAACTCCCCAGCAGCTGGAGAAATACCCACAGGAAGCTCCTGATGCAGATGATTTAATAAATTGTCCAAGCAGCTTTACTAAACTCCATTTTTCTGTCACCGATACAGAGCTGTCAAAATGAAGAGGAAGATGAAGAGAAAGATAAAACATTTGAAGTGAGTCTTTGTCTTATTGTGTGTGACTTTATTGTGCAGTTTTGAGATGTTTCCCCATCATCCAGACGTGCTCTGGGGAGCAGAACAGACAGCATTTCCTGCAACCAGTACGGACAGATGAATCTACTCTGTAACCGAGTAACGCGTGGATTTCCTTCTCTTCTGAGCATCATGAAATCCTTCGGCTATAATTTTCTCGGTGTTCTTTTTATCCCCAACAATTAATATTAATTTGTGTTTCTTTTAGGAAAAAGAGATGGAAAAACAGAAGACCTTGTACCAGCAAGCTCGTCTACATGAACGAGGAGCTGCTGAAATGGTGTTACAGATGATCAGCGCGAGTAAAGGTAATCCTAAAATCCCTAAAATAAGCAGAGCGAAACGCGTCACACCCCAAAGGATTGGAAACGGGAGTTGTAAAGTGAATATAATCTTTTTTCACATTTTCGAATCATTGTTTCAGATAAATTTTCTGGAATACTGTTCATTTACCCATGCCAATCTTTTTATTTTTTACGTTCTATGGGAAAGCTGTATAAAAGTAACGATTTCAATATTTCCCATTCATCACTGTGAAGGATCCTGCTACTCAGACTGAGTAGATGCGTCGCTGGAATCTTCCTTGCTCTGGACACATTTGAATTATCTCCCAGCCCACTCAGTCATTTGTTGGGACACAGTGTAGAGTGAAAAGAATGGATCTTTTTAATGAAAAACTGTACAGCCTTTTATAGATACATAGGCTGAAAAAAGACATGTGTCCATCGGGTTCAGCCTTTTACACATCACCTACTGCTGTTGATCCAAAAGAAGGCAAAAATGCCAGTCTGAAGCGCTCGCCAATATGCAACATATTGGGAAAAAAGTCCCTTCTTGACCCCAGATGGCATCCGATTTGTCCCTGGATCAATCCGCTTTTACCCACATATTAAATATTCTAACCCATAATATTATGTTTCTGCAGGAAGTCATCCAGTCGTTGTTTATACAACACAGAATCAGATAGTCCCGCAATCCCCACCCAAACATCATGACCTCCTGGCGCCACAAGCCAGGGCCCATTCTGGTGCTGCTGCCCCCAGCCATGGCCCATTCTGGTGCTACTGCCCCCAGCATTGGCCTATCAAAACAGAACAATGGTAGATTGTGTTGGTAAACGGGATTCTGATTATACAGCGTCAAATAATGGAGCAGTGTTTGCAGGAAACGACAGACCAACAAAGACCATTCAAACGTTTAACAGATGCAAACACATTCCAGATAGGAGGAGTTGGGAAAAGGCCACAGTGACCCACACAGTAATCCTATAAACCATAGTAACAGTTATCAAATAAACATACACAATAACGATAATTCCAATACCATTATTCATACAGAACACAGATGGCACAATAGAACAATGACATAACAATGTAGATACTTGTATCACAAAATGTTTTGTGTTCACAAAATTAAAATCGTAATGGGCTTAGCAGGAAAACGTTCCCACTAACCAAAACACAAAGTGACAGTCGTATCCCTGGAAGATAAAATCCTCTGTGCTGCCGATAAAGACGCCCTCTCCATATTTTGTAGAGTATAATGTACACAGTCTTATACATCCTTAGTGGATATTCATCCATTGTATCCCGAGTCCAGAAGTTGAGATGTGCATGATGACGGTGGCAGTTAATGCAGTGGTGACTGGTGACATTTCAAGCTGGTGGTGGTGCCAGACTGGAAACAGGATTGTTTTTAACCATGAATGGGATTAGGTCTGGTGCTACTACCTGCAAAATATGTGGACAATCCCATATTTAGGGAATAAACCATATAGACATATTCATATTAATGAGGCAAATATAATTGCCATAAACTCAATGATTTGAATTTAATGACGTGTAATCCAGAAATTGGCCACAAGATGTGTACATAACACTTTACTCGGTATAAAAAAAATCTGAAAGTGACCAACAGGATTTTATTAGAATAAAATGGGTAGGATTAATATTTAGTTTATGAGTTAACAAATCTCAGTGTATGAAAGAAAAAAAATCCTGTTTACTATTGCTATTTTGCACATTAAGTAAAATGTGGCTGTGCGTTCTGTCATTAAGGGGTTAAGGCAGGCAACTGCCGTGTAAAGCAGATAAAATCTATATTCAAGCCTCCGATGAGCTTGCTTTGGTCAGGTTTGTTTGATGTCCATCAAAATGCAAATAGAGAGCAGCAGGGGGCTTTATAACAGCTGAGGTCCATGATTGCCAAGACATGACGCAGAGTCCTTATCAGATTTTTGGAAACTGGTCAAAGACAATTTTTTGTATTTTTTTTACTCTGCCTAGCTAAGTTGAGGAGACAGTGACACTGCTTAAAGGGGCATAGCACATTTTAGCAATCAGGCACATGTTGAATAACACAAAAAAAGCAACAGAAAAAAGTTATTGTTTACACGTTAAATTGTAGGGTGCTGCCCTATCTGTCCCTATGGATGAGCCACCACTGCTTTAATGTAAACAAAGGTGTGATATTTTCTTTCCTGTTATGTTTCTGAATAAATATGAATTTGAAATGTTTTCCCCTTCAGGTGAAATGGGGGCCATGGTCGTGGAAACTCTAAAACTTGGAATTTCTATTCTCAACGGTGGTAACACGGTGGTGCAGCAGGTAACTTTATTAAACAGTGATGGTGAACGAAGGGTTCAGTTTTGGCATGATGATGGTTTGTTGGGAAAGTTAGAAAGAATTATTTGTGTTCACTGTAGCAGATTGCTCTTTGAAGGTTAGTGTTGCGTTGAGCATGAATTTTCATAGACAAAACTGCACTGGGCACTCCAAAAAAAGGTGCCATTTATTGAGGATACACAACCTGGCTCCTAGACCTTTCTCAAGCTTCAGGGAGACCGAAACGTTGCATGTTTTGTCTTTGAAGGAATTGTTAGTGGTTGACCCCAGTAGTTCCATGAGATTTCAACTGTAAATAACCGCTGGAATTTTCAAAGACCTAAAAAGTCCAAAATAATCACCTGACTTTAGCTTGTTGGTCTTTGAGCGTGAGGATATGTATCTGGGATTTTATAGCTGGAGGTCACATTCCACGTTTTTAAGATGAACGATTGGTCATGTAGACCATGCAACAAATTCTGCATATTTATCAACTGCAAGTTGTTGAATTTGATCTCATTTCCCATTATATTGTGTCATGGCTTGTAAAAGATCCAGTGGTCGTTTTACTGCAGGACCGGTTCAGACATGTCGTGTTAAATCTCCCAGAATTGAGTCATTTAGAGTTTATGCTGCTCTGATTTGAGAATTTTAAGGCAATATTATAGAAAAACGTTGATAATTTTTGCAAGTACAATGCTCTTCTAAGACCCTTTTTTCCCACCTCTCAGAAAATGCTGGATTACCTTAAGGAGAAAAAAGATGCTGGGTTTTTTCAGAGCTTGTCTGGCCTGATGCAGTCATGCAGGTAAGAGCCCACGACGCAGTGAGCGGTAAGCCCTGTCACTTCTCCACAAGGGACTTTCACTTTGCTCCAGCCTTGACAGATTGCTGCGCTAATTACTACCATCTACATGGCAATAATCCGTAAGAATTCCTTCTGATTCAAGCGCAGTATTCAGCAAATTGCTGTGAAATGTGTTGCGAGTTTAAACAATGGGTCCAATCCCACGCTTATTTTCTTGCCCCCACTCGGTGCGTACTCCAGGCTCAAGGTCGTCTCGAAGGTCTTGGCGCACACAATGCACGGTGACTAGCTCTGCTTCAATGTCTGTCCCCTTCTATCTCTTCACAGTGTTCTTGACTTGAATGCGTTTGAAAGACAGAACAAAGCGGAAGGCCTTGGAATGGTGACGGAGGAAGGAACTCGTAAGTGTGTTACTAAGGGGATTGTTAAGAAAATCGGAACATTGCGAAAACACAGACGATTGGACGGCGTTACATCTTTGCATGGCTTGCGTAGGCATCGCATCTAGTAGACATGTCAACCTATGTGCAGATTTGAGACCTTCTAAGTCCATACAGCATGTTAAAACGAGCATTTAATACCAATACTTATTTATAGTAAGTTTTTCCAGGTTAAAAGAAGAGTCTGAGGATTTCTACCTCGTGACCTTAATGCATGTGAGATCCGCAGGATGTCCTGTGCCAGAGCTGCTCCTGGAGCCACATGAAGACTGGCAGCACCTTTCTACATCTCTGTGTGCAAGTCCAGGCTTTCTACCAGCCCCACCTGATGGAAGGCTCCAGTGCTTCAAAATCCAGTCCTGCAGTCCACTAGGGAGTTGCCCCCTTCAATGAAGCCTTGACATCACATCAGTTCTTGGTTATAACCTGGGCTCTGATTTCTATGCCAGCTTTTTCCCCAAAGCCTTACCTTGTCCGTGTTTCCTGTGCTCTCCATCCTGAGCTCCTGTCAACCCCATCAGTCTTTGCTGTGTGTCCAGCCTTTGCATCTCTGTCTCCATGTTTTCCTTGCTCCTGTTGTGAAACCTGTGTGTCACGTTGCACGGTGCCCAGCAGCATCCTGCTCGCTGGCAGGGCACCAAGTAGAGAACCACAGCGTTGCGGTCATGTGAGACGCCAAGGGGAAGGGTGTGGCTTGATGATGCGGCACCCACCGGGTTTAAATCCCAGCGTGTCACATACTCCTCTGCCCTGATGGGGTTATCACTTCCACAGCGCTCTCTGTGTATCTACTGGCTATTCTGACAAACCCGCTCTGCGTACCGACCTGGCATTCTCTGACAAACCCGCTCTGCATACTAACCTGGCATTCTCTGACAAACACGCTCTGCGTACTGACCTGGCATTCTCTGCCAAACCCGCTCTACGTACCGACCTGGCATTCTCTGCCAAACCCGCTCTGCGTACCGACCTGGCATTCTCTGACAAAACTGCTCTGCGTACCAACCTGGCATTCTCTGACAAACCCGCTCTGCGTACTGACCTGGCATTCTCTGACAAACCTGCTCTGCATACCGACCTGGCATTCTCTGACAAACACGCTCTGCGTACTGACCTGGCATTCTCTGCCAAACCCGCTCTGCGTACCGACCTGGCATTCTCTGACAAAACTGCTCTGCGTACTGACCTGGCATTCTCTGCCAAACCCGCTCTGCGTACCCAGGGCCGGATTAAGATCTCTATGGGCCTGGAGCTGAAGATTTTGGTGGCTTTTTTTGGAATTTAGTGAAGTGAAAGCATATTTTAGGTTATAGTGCAGATACGGATATATCTAACCAGGCAGATACTCTGAGTAAATTTACATTCAGATTTCAATAATTTAAAGCATGTAAAATAATTTTTTCACATTTTATCATCCAAACCCTTGTGGTTATATATTCTATAGGGAATTCTTGTTAATTTTTTTTAAATGAGATCCTGTCACTGCATTTTTCTGAGAAAATATACAATTTTAACCAAAGAAATGAAATATTTCCCTTGTTTTTTGAATAATATGACTATGTATAAAACACTGACCTTGCTCCCAGCGTGGGAAATGAGAAGGTGAGTAATGGCAGTGGTATTGCTCATTTTATAAGTGACAAATGGACAATGCCATTCCATTGGAACTAAAAATAAAAAGATAAAAAGTTTTTGGGTTTTCCTTTTAGATTTTACATGGTCATGTTTGGTATTAATGCAAAGGCCAGACACTGACCTGTCCAATGACACCTCCCTTGACCTTGTGAGGTGTAAAGATTAGTAACGCAGGGTTCCAAAGTCACCCTCCCAGTGCACTTTGCTGCAGTGTGGCGGTTTAGGTTTTTGGTGTAACAATACGTAATAACGGATCGTGCCATCACCTCCACACTTGAGATGGTGAGTTAGTGCAGCATCATTGTTCACTTTATAATTGAAAAGTGGAAAGTATTGCTGTGTTAGAAAGAAAAAATAAAGTAATATTTATTATTTTATTTTTATTATTACATAAAACCTGGTCATGTTTGGTATCATTGCAAAGGGCACACTTTGGCCTTTCCAGTGATACCTCATATGACCCTGTAGCTGCTATGATGTTGGAGATAATGGGGTCCACATGTTCATAAATGCAGACATTGTTATTTTTTCTCTGGGCCTATTCTGGGGCATGGGCCTGGAGCTGCTGCTCCATCTGCCCCTATGTTAATCCGGCCCTGTGCGTACCGACCTGGCATTCTCTGACAAAACTGCTCTGCGTACCGACCTGGCATTCTCTGACAAACCCGCTCTGCGTACTGACCTGGCATTCTCTGACAAACCTGCTCTGCATACTGACCTGGCATTCTCTGACAAACACGCTCTGCGTACTGACCTGGCATTCTCTGCCAAACCCGCTCTGCGTACCGACCTGGCATTCTCTGCCAAACCCGCTCTGCGTACCGACCTGGCATTCTCTGACAAACCCGCTCTGCGTACTGACCTGGCATTCTCTGACAAACCCGCTCTGTGTAACGGCTTGGCAAGTACTACTGATCCTGCTCTGTGTATCAAAATTGGCACACCTCTGACTGGTACTAAGAGCCTTGTTCCATCGACCAAGTCTGTTTTAGTATTCTGGTATCTGTTAACTTTCTTCAGGGAACCAAGTGACACGTAACTAGCAAGGGTTAGCTGTACCAACCACCTAAGGATCGATGGGGTAGATAGTATACTGTATACAGGGACCAGTACCATAGACCCAAGGGGGATTCGTGGCACTCTTTCTCTGGTAACCCTAAGTTGTTAAACCACCAGATTTTCCACTGCAACCTGCCTGCTGTCCCCTGCACCTAGGCTCTGCCTGCCAACTCTGGTAGGAGGAGTCTCACAACGTTAGTTTTACTCGCCCCCTAAGGCTCAGCGAGTGGCATATCATTGCACAACAGACTCAGGAATTGGTGCATGGGGTTACATGGTCAGGAAGCGCACGTGTTCAGATCTGGACGGAGATGTACGCAGACTCTCTTTTTTGAATGTGAATAACTCGTTTAAGTAGGAAACGGATAATTAACGGCTGTACATCGGTCGAATATTTGTTTTAACATGCTGAATTGGTTTAGATAAAATTCCAAAATGACCCTTTAAACTAGTGAGCTTTATCCAAATCGTCAGAAAGGCATGCTGTAACAACGATCAGAATTAAAGCGTGAGACGCCATAGTCTCTTCTAAGAATCTCACGGGGTGGGTGAAGAGGCGGACTTGACAGTTCACGTCATTAAAGGAACATTAGAGCTTGTCAGATCAATGTCACAATGTAACGAATTTGCTTTTAAGTATCATATGTATTATAAATGCCCACCTATAAAGCAAGTTCACTGAAAGCAATGATGCCGTTACCAATTATCACCAACCACATAACTGATCTGCATAAGAATCAAACGAGAAATAGTTTGCGCATCTCTGTCGCTGACACGAGTGGATACGTTCCGCCGCATCGTGCTTCTACTTAAAATGGTATAAACGACATATTGCACGGCACAAACTTACATTTTCTGTTCTTTCTCTCTTTTTTTCCGCCTACCTTTGTGGTACAGTCATTGTTCGGGAACGAGGTAAGTGATTTTATTCTCAAGAAGAATTTGCTTCTAATTGCAATTTGTCGCAGTCATTCGATACGAGTCTGTTGTCACGTTCCAGATCCCGTGCTATCCATTAGTGCACTCGTTGGGTTAGCAAAGCCCTATCGACATTAATTAGCAATTAAATCTGCTCATCTGCAAACACAGGGCTGGCTTTTATTTGTTTTCCTCCTGCATTAATTACATCTTTCCAAATATGTCAGCCCTCTCACATCATCGCAACAAGTGTAACGAAAGACAAAGACCATTAGGCTGGGTTCACACCTAAGCGTTTTACAGCGCGCTCCAGCGCGCTGTAAAACGCTCAAACAGTGAAATCCCATGATTCCCTATGTGGGTATATCACACCTGGCCGTTTCTCAGCGCGCAGGAACGCGCTGAGAAACGGCCGACGCAAAAAGAAGTCCGGGAGCTTCTTTTCTGCATATAGCCGCGCGTTCGCGGCCATATCATAGCCGCGAATGCGCTGCAACGCACGTTCGCGCGTTTTTTTTGTATGCGCGAACGCGTGTAAAAAAAGCGCGCATTGCGCGACGCTGCGCTACGCTGTGGTGTGAACCCAGCCTTAAAGCAACAAAAGCAAAATGTCAAATCAAGCTGCGGTGTCTATCTGAAAGTGTTAAACACGTATATGCAGTCCTATGCTTGGCCACCGCTGTCCTATGCTGTGTGTTTTAGTTTAGCGGTACGATATTTTAAGGAAACACAAGACAAGAAAAAAAACAGCAACTAAGATCTGGAATGAAGAGAAAAATTAGGTCATCAGCTTCTGTAACCTGTTGTCCCATTTTTTTGGGCATATTCTCTAGATACATGGGTCAAGTCCTTAGAGAGAGAGGAAAAAAAAGATAATCTCGGTGTTCCGACACTTTTTCCTGTAGAGTCATCTCTCTCTTGAAACCCCACCCACACTGTAATTTGATATTATTGTGTATACATAAAGTGTGATTAGGGGCAGGGTGGTAGACCATAGGTTTATCAGCAGGCAGATGGAGGATTCCCATTTCCCTGATAGGGTTAACTAGTCTGAGGCCTTTAAAAGAGATGTGTGGTGCTGTCAGTGTGTAGAAAGCCTAATCTTGAGCCCAGGTGAAAGGCCATTGGTAACATTTTTTTTTTTACTATTCTTTATAATCCAAGGGGAGAAAGTGTTGCAGAATGATGAATTTACTAGAGACCTCTTCAGGTTTCTGCAACTTCTGTGTGAAGGTCATAATAATGGTGAGTAATATGTATGTTATTTTTAACAGACCAACAGGGTTATTCAAAGAGATCTGAATTGTGGCCGACATGTAACCGAACAGTGACATTCCGCGTTCGGTTACCTTTCCTGGCCATTCGGCTATCCAGAGAGCAGGCAGTTTGCCAAATGTTGGTGGATTGCCTGCACATACGGTGCCTGTTCGAGGGCAGTGAAATCCCCATAGAGAAGCAATGCTTCGTCTATTCAGAGAACACAAACCAGCAGGGAAAAGTTACTGAATTGCCCTGCTGTTTGGTGGTTTCATTCGGCAGGTTTATTCAGGCGAATCCCATAGGCTTCAATGTTAAAAATATTCCCGTTTTAATGTAATATCTAATAAACTGTTCATTATAATATTCTGCAGTAAAGAGTCTCTTTATTTATAGATTTTTTTAGGATCTTTTAGGCGTTTTTTTGGATTTTTGTGCGAATTTTTTTCCGCTTTTTTTTTTTATAAATAGTTTTTTCTCTTTTCTGTAACAGTCCTTTTTATTATCATTCATTGGATCTTATATGTAAATTTCAGACATTTTCGATCAGTAGTTTCTTTGCAAACAGCGTTTCACTTTTCAAACATTCAAGCAAACTTTTTCCTTTTTTTTTTTTTTCCACTCCATTCGTCTGCAGTGTCGGCTTTTTCAGGCGGCTGCTCTGGTTTCTTCGGTGGGTTAATCTAGATGTTTTTGCAGGTTTCGGTATGCCTTCGCTGGGTTTTGCGGTGAGTGTTCGTCGGGTTTGCGGCAGCTTTTCCCTACACTATGACGGTCCTGTGGTGCTTGCGGAATACACCGCAGGGTCGCCGAAATGGGATCGCCAAATCGCACCGAATTAAGAGAACGAAAAGTCACCGAACGTGCGGTGTCTTTGATTCTCTTTGAATAACCCTGTGTATATATATATATGTGTATGTATGTAGTGAATGTTGCGGACTTGCTGCGCATTATATAATCCTGTCAACTCTACTGATGTGATAACTGGAAGCTTTTTGCTTATTGCTTAAGTCACATTTCCATAATGTTAAGTAGATCTTTACACATTAGATCAAAGCTTCTTTTTTGGTTAATGCTCCAACTGTAGAGACAAAGCAACAAAGGTGCAGGTATTCGTTCCTACCAATTACACTGAGCCGCCTATCTTTCCAAGGTCCACACAGTGAGCGACGCAGTATTGGGTAATAACAACATGGATAAATCTGCGGTGGATTTGGATAAAATTCACCGTTGTTGGATAATGCATTTAGAGGTTTTTTTTTTGTGAAAATAATTATTATTTTTACCCGGTAATATGATTTGGGAAAAAAAAATATTTTATTAAAATGTATCAACGGTTTTATTTCCATTATTAAAAAGCACTCGTTTCACGCTTCCTGTCGCAAAGCAGAGACATTCAGCGAACGCCCATTCAAACACACCGTCATGCATTAAAAAAAGAACATTCCGGGCCGAATGCTTAAGTAAAGCATTTAAAAGCGAGTAGATGGATTCAATGAGGAAACGGAAGGTTTTATGTGACTCCAGTGAATATCTCTCTCTTATCTTCTCCAAGACTTTCAGAATTTCCTGCGGACACAAATGGGAAACACAACCACCGTGAACATCATCATCAGCACGGTGGATTATCTGCTTCGACTTCAGGTAAACAGACATTGTTACTTCTCGTTTATCAATTTACGTTCTAAAATATATATAAATGGATTTTTATTTATTTTTAAAGATTGCGTTTGACACTCACAGAATTGTTGTGAGCAAATCAAGGATCTCCGGCTCACGTGTTCCTCTTCCTTAACAAGAATAAAGAGTCAAGGACGTGATCCAGTCACATTGTTTTTTCTGCTTCTTGTGTTATAGAGAAAATCTCTGGGGGAAAAGAAGAGGCTCAAAATAGCCTTGATTGTAAGCCTGGCGTGTAAGAGAATCACTCTCATATGTCATTCTGAAGCCAGGTGTCCTGTGGACAGCTTGATGTAAAAGTCATTCTATGTTTATCTTGTGAGAAGTCTAGAATCATTGATGGCTTGATACATTGAGGGCCCTATTCCGTAGTTGTATTCCGTAAGATAAGTACAGTAACATTATACATGACATAATACTTACTTAACATTATGTCACAGACCCCTTCTGTCCACCTGTCCGGCTCTCCAGACACTCGCTCACCAAGATCAGCCCAGCCTTCGAATTTGATGCCCCGGGCAGCCAATCTGCTCTTTTCGATCTGCTGCTTCTGATTCGATAGTTCCAGCCGATTCGATCCAGCAGCTGGATTTTGGATGGCCGCTAAGTGCCTTCCCAGGTTAGATGGTTGTAGCTCTGAATGAGACACCAGGCAAGCTGTATGTTCAAACGGAGACTCTGGTTGTAGCGCAAGAACAAACACCAGGCAGGCTGTATGTAAGTTCAAACAAGAGATCTGATTTATTGGGGGGTGGGAGACAGGGTTTTTATGGTGACAACATTCAAACTTCCCGCACACCCCAACAGTTCCCATTGGCTGGTTTCAAGTCCAGCCTGGCTCCACTTAGGTCCTCTTCAGGCTTCACTTAGCTCCACTGGGTTTATGCAGATGAAGTCGTGAAACTGCAGTGACCACACACAGTAATTTAAATAAGCCATTGTAAAAGGAGTTGGACAGTGTTTGCCTGAGACAAGTATAGGCTGTCAGTTTAATCTTCAGCAAGATAACAGATACACATGGACCAGACAATAGCATTCTTGCATAATCACAGATTCAACATAAATGTGACCAACAGCAAGTTAAGCAAGTTCACGGTAAAACATTGTACAAAGAAAGGGATTTATTTTTATTGGTATCATACTAGTATCTAAATATGTATTGTTTCATAAAAAAACAATACTTGCCCTTACAGCACTGATCTCCGCAATACAGATAAACAAACCCTTATGGGCGTGTAGGGTGACGCTCCTTTTTATGGCTTGGCCTTGGTTGCATGGAGGAAAGGATGTGAATAATCAAGGCCTATGTGGGAAGAAACAACGGAAGTTACTAATTAGGCCGGGGTCAGATGAGCAGTAGTAAGAGCAGAAGGAATGTCCGTGAGACTGGACGTTCCTTCCACCCGATGCCCGTCTGGCCACCTCGCTGAGTGCAGTTAGTGCGCTCAGCGCTGCAAAGCCCGATCCTCCTATGGAGGACCGCGCTTTGCAGCCCCATTGATCACGCGTCCTAGTGCTTCGACGGGGAGGCTTGCTGCACGGACGCAGCACGGCCACTGTTGCACCTGTAATTCGTGCGCGCGCATCAGTGTGTGGCAGGCCCCGTCGCAGCATCACAACGCTGCGACGGGCGCTGGAAGGCACATCAGTACAGGCGCACATAGTCCGTTCGTCTGACCCCAGCCTTAACTGTTGCTTGAAAGTGGAATCCTCAGCTTCTGTGGCAAAACAATGACTTTGAACAAGACGTGGATTCTGAGGGTTCCTCAATAACCACTATTCCTCCTGTAAAAGAACACAACGTTCCGTGGATAAAGTCCAGTGAAACTACAGCGACTTCACTATTTAGGGCATTGTCACCGTAGTCTCTCTATACCTCCACCATTTTTTTCCCCCGCATAGTTTCTGTTGGCGTTATCCAGCATAGATTTCGGTGTTTCCCACCGGCGTTTAAAGGGATATTCTATTTAAAAATCGAGTTCCTATTTCTTTTGCCCTTAAATAATCAGGCACAGCCTCTGCCCACTTATTTATTTATGTAATGCGAACGATGTAAGGGTAAAACCTGCGCGTGCCGAATGTTACACTCGTGTAAAAATTTTAAAAAATGGTATTTTTTGGATAGCGAGGCCTTTGAAGGACAGGTTGCCCATGACATCATTTACATGTTGATGAAAATGTAGAAAACCTCTCCTATCCTATAAAAAGCATGGCCTGCAGGGAGCCGTTTATACCGGAGTAATACCAACCCCCGATCCAATTGATTCCAGTAAATCCAGTCTCCCGCTAACGCGCGCAGAGCTTCAGAAAGAAATCTGTGATAGTGCCGCGCGGCATCGATGCGTTTAATCAACAGGTTTATTGTGGTTTGGCCTCCACTCGTACAATGGGAATCTGATTCCCTGCGTAAAGCACGGGGATATGCTACATCTGCTACTGTTTAGCATCCAAAATGCGATATTGTTTCCCGCGGACACGTGCTTCGTTTCGGCATTAACGTCACGGGTCTTGATGTGAAGGAACGGTCTCGCTGCCGGCATTACATTGTCTCTGGAAAGTGCTGTATTTTTTTTCTTTCAAAAATAAAGATTTGGGGTTCAGGAGTCAGGACGCGAGAAACGGAGGGAGAGAGAGAGGTCTGAATGCAAGATAATGGAGGAGATTCTCCAAAGTATCTCCCGATGTTAAAGGAACAAAACAAGAACATTTACTATCATGAGCTACTTGTTATCATGATCTAAAGGACATGAGAAAGTACAATACATACAATATATATAGTCATTCTTCTCACACTCATTCACATTGGTAGACGAGAGTGAAAACCGTCAGCACGTAGTCCGGTCGATCCTCAGTACACATTCTGACCTCCCGATTCATTAGAATGAGCTCAGAAATTGTATCCTGGCATAACTCCAGAGTATCCCAGGACTTACATCATGCCCTCCCTGCGGCGCTCGATTTTCATCATCTTTTGCCATTTCTCCCATCCTCTTTAAAATGCATGTTCTCATTTCTCAGGATCTCGTGCCCGTTTCCCATTTGTATCCCTACTGATAATAACCCAATGTCAAGACAGCGGTTGGCCAAAAACACAGACAAACCGCAAGCAGACATGAAAGAGCCTGGGACAGATGGGCCGGTTCCTTCGAGCGTCCGGTATCTTAGCTAATAAAAGGAGAGTCCGTATACAAGCCGGCACCTGGATAGGAGAGGGACACATAAACGGCAATACGGTGCACTGAGACAGGTGATCATACAAGACTGGGTCACAAATGGAGAGATCAGAGTCAAGGTACAAACCCAGTAATCCGGAACACAGAGGAACGTGTTTAGGGGTATACAGAAACCACAAAGCTGTTGCCAGTCCTCAGGTTCTTCACACACCTTGTGATGTTGCCTGTATTCAGGGCCCTCACATATTTTGCTCACTATCAGTGTACAGGGTAATCCAGACTTGAACCCTTTGCTCGAGTGGCCTAGAGAGGTATCAGTTATGCCATCGCGACGAGGACTAATGAAGCCAAACAAATTGTCGGGGGCTGCGGTTCCTCACGTGTAGAGGAGGTTGCCTTGGCATTTCAGCATACATTTACATATTTTACTCCCTATTAGGGCACAGAGCTGTGTCAGATGCTGCTATTTAAACCCATCCTAGGCTTCTGATTGGTTATAGCAGCTGGAGAGGCCTGGCATATAGAATGCAGGCCTGTCTGCGTCATGAGCCGGCATGGTAACACCAGTGGACATGACACACTAACCATAAACTCTTCACACCCTTCCTGCAGACACACTTCATGGGTCTGTTGCAAGGTAAATGCTGTGCCCATGGCATAATTTATGGGGAATCCTGGGGGAACAGGATCCGGAGGTCGCTTGGTTTTTGATGGTCTGCATTCCGGGACCTACTTGAGCGGATCCGGTAGCTCACACGGTATAAATAGTAATTCTATAGAATTGCCATAACAGTTAAATCATGCAGATTATTAGTAAGCGTCATTCGAGTACGTAGCCTGTTGCTCTCAGCACTGTGTTCTGTACATGTTCCGGGAGCTGAGTCCCCCTCGTCACCCGTCTGCTCTCACTGTCCGTTCCGGCACCTTCTGATTTTACAAATGAAGCGCTGTCTGCACCTCAGTGTAAAGGAGGACATGGCAAATGAATCGTACATAGATTTACACGTGAGATTCCTAATTCGACTGCTCTGCTTCACCTACAGGAATCCATTAGCGACTTCTACTGGTACTACTCCGGAAAAGAAGTGATCGATGAATCTGGCCAGCGCAACTTTTCAAAGTCTCTGGCCGTCACCAAGCAAATCTTTAACTCGCTGACAGAATACATTCAGGTAAAAACGACACCGAATAAACCGTGTTTACGAACAAAACGATTGTCCACGTATAGATCTTCCACCGCTTTGAGTAGATTATATTTGCGAATTTGCGGGGAGGTTCCTTTGATTTCTGGAAAGTGATCTGCAGACGAATGATCGCAGAGCAGATTAATTTCCCTCATCGCTTGTAATCTACAAACGGATTTGCGAAGGAATGGTTGAATGGAAGCCATTTCTACGTTTCTGTGTTCGTCGCGGGCAGCTGCCTCGCGTTTCATCTGTAGCCAGGAGGCCTGGCACAAGCACCACGGCTGAGTCTTTGCTGCCAGATTTGCTTTCATGGAATTCTCAGACAGATCTGTGCTTGATGTGTACAATCTGCACAGGAGCAGCCCTGGCTGTGCCTGTGTTCTGAGGTTCATCGCACATCACAGGACGCCGTTCTGCGGCGGGGCTGCCGGCACCTTCCTAAAACGCTGAGCTCGGCGAAGCTTTAAAGTCATAAAATAGAAGGGAAATTGCAATGCGCATCACCTTTATGTTTTCTCAAACATCTTTGACGGATACTGTGTTTTCAAGAAAGGCAAATAGCAAATTGTTTTCTTGATCCTTTAATTTTGGGATTGCGCAAACAATTTTGGTTGGAACAATATCCGTTTTGAATTAAGCCCTCTGGATCCCATGGTCACAGTGCGGGCGGACTTGTAGAGGACCCTACGTGAGACAGAGAGGCCCATATGATAGACCAAACCAGTAGAGTGAAGACTCGGCCCAGTAGCTGAATGGCTCGGCATGCTAGCGCGAGTCTCCGGCTTTTCTCAATTCTAACATAGTGTGAGAGTTGAGCACCTCCAGCCCTGACGGTATCCGTATCAAATGGATGACATGAAAATGCCTGCAACAGCATCAATGGGAAATCTGTCTTATCGATTCACGGGAAAATAGCCGTAACGGAAGGCGATGATGAGTAAAAGGTAAACAAAACATCTTGGTCAATGGGCACTTTTTAAGCGGGACACAATAATGTTTTTATTGATTGATTTCTTGCAACTCAACTTGACCAAAGGGTTGATCTAAGCTCGGCCATCAATCGGTCACTGCCGACAGTGAAGACTAATGACAATATACATTCAGGAGAAACATAGACATTTCAGATGTTACTGTCACTCTTCACTCCGTGGAGTTTTAGGTGCTCAAACAGCCAGAACCAGCGACGGAGCACGACGCCGCTACCGGTATTCATGAGCGATTCTTAAAAATTTCAACTCCATCACCCAACACAGCGGCTCGGTCGGAATAGAGCCGGTAATAGTGAGTCGCTCAATGGATAACGGTCATGTCCAGGTTATCATTTTTGGGAGGCGTTATTAATGGCTGGGTTGGAGAAGGACCCCATATCTTTTCGGCTTAGTTGGTCACAATATGTAAAAGATTACAGCCCCGCATGTCGTCTTCTTAGACTGCATTAGGCGAAGCGCTTTTTCCAATTCACAGGTCCGTGTGTGAAAGCTCCTCTGCCAAGGATCAAAGTGCGTTAATGACACGATGCACCTTTTATAATTGTTATTAGAAAGATTAAATCTTGACCACAGATTCTTAAACCACTTTCTTTTGATCTAAAATGTTCAATAAGGCCCATCGGTTTTCTGTTCTTTGGGATGTCATTTGCTCTTTCTCTGTCCGTCTCACCATCGCTTCTATTCCCCTGTTTGCAGGGTCCTTGCATTGGGAACCAGCAAAGTTTGGCTCACAGTCGGCTGTGGGATGCTGTGGTTGGTTTCCTCCATGTGTTCGCCAACATGCAAATGAAGCTTTCACAGGTAATTCAAACCGGTTACTCACTTAAACACAAGGACAATATTTGCTGTATTGTAATAAGTTTTATATATATATAAATAACTTATAGCAGATTTATTTGTTTGGGGTTTTTTTCTACCTTACTGCACATTACCATTCTGTATCTCGAAAATTGTTAGAAAAAAGTAAGGGCTCTCCGCGCAAATTCGTAGGCGCAGCGCCATTTTTTTGCGCGCAGCGTTAAACGTTAACACGTGTAAATTAACGCCGGTATTATGATCCGAGCACATTTTTTCATCCGTCTGAAAATATCGCTCGTAAAAAATACATGCAAAAACGCAGGCGCATTAACGTTGCGCGCAGAAATCGTTGAGCAAACGTTTTTTTCACGCGATTCAGCCATTCACAATTAAGAACCACAATTGTCTCCCGTTCAGTTTTAGCGCCTGTCAAAATCAATCTGAGTATATATGCTGCATCAATAATAAAAACACGCACAACCTCTCTATTTTATTGTTTGGGTATGTGTAGAATGTGTAACTATACTGTGCTGTATTTTTTTTTGGGCTGGTGTATTTGGTTTCGGACAGGACGTTCAGATTTGCCGTTACCACCAGCTTTTCAAAGACGTTAAAATTATGCGCGCAAACGTCGGTCGTAAAAAGTTGCGCATCGATTGTAATACCAGCCGTGTACCAGCGCACGAACGCATTTGCGCTCACAATGTTAAGTATGGGATGCGCACACGAACTTACGCTCGCGCAGGGTAACTCGCATTAGACGTTAACGCGCATCGTACATGAACGTCGTAATACGCCGTTCAGTGCGAAGGGTTTTGCCCCCTCGCGTTAATGAGCTTTTGCGCACGCGCTAAAAAGTGCGCGAAGAATATAATCGAGCCCTAAATTGGGTAAAAAGCACGCTAGAGGTTTTCATAATGTTCTGTGCTCTCGTAACTTTATAATTTATCCTGGCTGTCGTGTAGTGCCGGGGTCAGCAACCTCGGCCCTCAAGACTTTTTCGAAACAGCATATCCCATGTTGCTCAGCCACCGGCCATGCTGTGTCACTTATTAAACACATATTTACCTTCTCCGCAGGCTAGACGTGTCTATTATTGGCGGACTGTAAACAATGCTAATGTAACGCATGTATATGTTCATTAATGGATGAATATTCTACTTAGGGGACGTAACCTTTACTTTGTACAATAAGCTGGAGCTTTGCGTATAGCTGCATCTCCCCAGTCCTTAATCTGGTTTATATATTTTTTCTCCGACGTAGTGTTTGGTAAGGAAGTCATTTAATGATCCGCTACAACAAGAGGAGTGTAGGTATAAAAATGAGCTTTTAATAAGTATAATTAAAAGCAGTAGGTGAATAAACAACGGCCTTCAAGTAGGCAGTAAGGAGTGTTCAGCTTAGTTGAAGCTTGATATCGTCCTCCTACAGAGCCTCTTCGGCGAACAAAAACAAAACCAAGGATAATATATGTTAAACAAAAAGACCTACAAAGTAACTCGGTTCATCGGATACACAGCATGTGAAGCAGCAGATAATACCCTTTAGCCCTGAAGAGAAAAACTCCTATTCATAAGGAGGAATCGGGCCTTCAAGGGTCCGTTTGAGATCGGAAGATTAGAAAGGTATCTGGGGGGGTATACTGCAAGCCAATCCTAAAAAATTAGGTGTATCTTCGAAAATACCAGGCATGGGGAAGCGCTGGGCCGCCATGCTCTAGGTTAAATATATACAGCCGAGGTTATGACAACAAAACAGAAGCTGTCGCTAGAAAAGGTAATGCTATAAACACGAGAGTGTTCTGGGCATCTTTGCAAAAGATGTCTGGGTAAGTAAGCTAGAGGGCGTGACTCAACGCGTTTCACCGGTTATTGATGCCGGCTTCGTCAGGAAAAGTAGCCCATATGGTAAGGAGCAATGCGACTTAATGAACTTAATGATTTAATGTACTGCCAATAGCAGTGGTCATGTCGAGCAGGAAGACCTGGGAACGTAGTTCCTCCACTATCGGAGGTGCCATTTTGGCCATGCAAGAAAAAGGCTTTGGTTACAGTGCAGTGTACAATATGTTCTTTCTGATGATTATCATAATGCTCCCCTAAAACCCAGCCTGACTATACTTTTATTATCAAATTTCAAAGTGGCCTAAGAGTAGGACGGACATGATTACTTGGAGGGGGTAATCAGAAAGCTCAGTGTGTTCCCATACTTTTTAAGGTCGGACTTGACCCCTGGTCAATAGAAACAGAAGAGTCCTGTCCTCCCCATCCGATATTGCTACACCAGGTGTGATCGTGCACCCTCCTCCCCAACATGTTACTTGGAAGACAATTTACAGTTCTCTTTTAAATTAACCAATAAGAAGATGCAGACATATATCTAAACTTTGCATATATAACCAGCACGGAGAGACAAACCGGAGTTTAAAATGTTTTGTTTTTTTGTCGAAAAGGACAAAAATTTCAATTCTAAATATGTGTGTCCTAGTCAATATTCTCATGATCCTGTTGTAACGGGAGGGGGGGTTAGTATCCCGTGCAGAAAGGCCCCCCCTTGCCTTCAGTCTCCCTAAGGCAGTGTTTCCCAAACCTGTCCTCGGGACATTCCGCCTCGCCAGGTTTGCAGGATATGTGAAGCACAGCACAGGTGATATAATTTGCAGATCAGTGATTGCAGGATTCAGTCTGTATTCAGGGCCGGTGCTAGACTATTTTGCGCCCTAGGCAAGACCAGCTACTTGCACCCCCCCAAAAAAAAAGCTCACATGGGTATATTTGCCCCCATTTGCCCCCAGCTAACACATGGGTACATTTGCCCCCAGCTAACACATGGGTACATTTGCCCCCAGCTAACACATGGGTACATTTGCCCCCAGCTAACACATGGGTACATTTGCCCCCAGCTAACGCATAGAGATAATGCCCCAGCTCACAAAAGGCATGAATATATTGCCCCAGCTCACACATGGCATGAAAATATTGCCCCAGCTCACACATGGCATGAACATATTGCCCCAGCTCACACATGGATATATTGCCCAAGCTAACATGGATATATTACCCCCAGCTAACACATGGATATATTGCCCCAGCTAACACATGGATATATTGCCCCAGCTAACACATGGATATATTGCCCCAGCTAACACATGGATATATTGCCCCAGCTAACACATGGAGATATTGCCCCAGCTCACACATGGAGATATTGCCCCCAGGCTCACACATGGATATTTGCCCCCAGGCTCACACATGGATATTTGCCCCCAGACTCACACATGGATATATTTGCCCCCAGACTCACACATGGATATATTTGCCCCCAGGCTCACACATGGGTATTTGCCCCCAGGCTCACACAAGGATACTTGCCCAGCTGCAGCAGCTCACACATGGGTATTTGCCTCCAGCGCTGTCTTCCTGTAGCCAGTCTCAATGCGTGCTGGCGTCGCCGCTGGTGTCAAGGAGATGGAGGCGTGGACTTGGTCCAGGAAGCTGGAAGCACCAATCTCCATCTCCTTGACGATGGCGGCGACGCCGGCATGTATTGGGGCTGGCTGCAGCACGCGGCCACCCCACGGGCATGTTTTTTTTAAAAAAAAATTGACAATTGGTCGGGCCGGCTGCCGCTGCGCCCTAGGCGGTGCTGCGCTCTAGGCGCCGGCCGTGTCTGTATTTCCCCAAGGAGATCTGCAAAATCTGGCCTGGTTGAGGGTCCCGAGGACAGGTTTTGGAAACACTGCCCTAAGGAGTACTGATTCTGGCCCGATACCATCCAGTAAATAGCTGAAGCTCCTTGTAGGACGAACACAGAACGTAGACTGCTTTATTTAGAGAGTTACTCACTAAGCTCCACATTTCACCGAACGTTAAATCTCACTGCATCTGCAATTTTGGGGCAATTTGTCTATGCACAGAGCTGTAATTTTGCCAAATACAGGCGCATTGACCGCTAAATAAGTGCATTTTCACGGTTCGGTTCGGCGGCACCGAAAATGTCCCTTAGAGACCTAATGATTAGTCTATTTACAGAATGCCTAATTGCTCCGAAATTGCAGCAAAATTCCCTGGATTGTGGTTTTGTGATATCAATTCAACAGGTTTAAGCAAATAGGTTTTATAATAATGAGATGCACCAAAATCAAAAGCACTGAAATTAAACTCAACTTTGGTACTAAGTGAATAACTCTCTTAGAATTTACAATGGGCCAACACACACAGGGGATGGGCAGATCAGCTAAGGTAAACCAGGCCCTGGCATTACCATACTGAATAGCTGCCCCCTCCCACACACAACCTGGTGAAACAGACAAAAGACTTCTTGCTTCGATTGTTCATAGTTACATGTGTAAAGAAGGGTAACTAAGAAATTATTATATCTTTCTGCATGAATAGTGAGCTGACTGGTTTCTTCACCTCCTAACCCTGTGAAAATATGTAGTAGTTGGAGGAGTCCACTAATTGGGATCAGTAGATGCGACTTGTTAATTAATTACAGTACCAGAGAAAATAACTCTCTGACGAGCTTATTCCAAAGTAACTTTAATGACCCTTTTACATGACAGCTCAGCTAAAAGGTCTTCCCTACAGAAAGTGCTTTCAGAACAATCAGTCTATTTTTTCATGAGAGGAAAGCGTAAAACACAAATGCCATACTGTGTATCATTTTTGTGAAAGCGTACGTTCAGCCTCTCAATTCTAAAATCAACTGAGGAAGAACGTCCACTAACTCGTTCACTACCGAAAATGTGTAAACTCTATCTCCCTCCAGTCACCCAGTATTACTGTAAAGCTTGTATTGTTGCCACAACTAATAAGAGGGCAGAATACAGGGAGAGCTGTGGGGGTCAGTCGCTGCTGTACAGGGATAAGATTCAGGGGGTTATAATGAATGTAAATGTAAATCCCTGTACAGTACAGATACAAGGTGTTGCTGTAATTGCCATACACAGGCATTAAGCAGCACATACAGATACAAGGTGGTGCTGTAATTGCCATACACAGGCATTATGCGGCACATACAGATACAAGGTGTTGCTGTAATTGCCATACACAGGCATTATGCAGCACTTACAGATACAAGGTGTTGCTGTCATACAGGCATTATGCAGCACATACAGATACAAGGTGTTGCTGTAATTGCCACACACAGGCATTATGCAGCACATACAGATACAAGGTGTTGCTGTAATTGCCATACACAGGCATTATGCAGCACATACAGATACAAGGATTTGCTGTAATTGCCATACAGAGGGATTATGCAGCACATACAGATACAAGGTGTTGCTGTAATTGCCATACACAGGCATTATGCAGCACATACAGATACAAGGATTTGCTGTAATTGCCATACAGAGGGATTATGCAGCACATACACATACAGATACAAGGTGTTGCTGTAATTGCCATACACGGGCATTATGCAGCACATACAGATACAAGGTGTTGCTGTAATTGCCATACGCAGGCATTATGCAGCACATACAGATACAAGGTGTTGCTGTAATTGCCATACACAGGCATTACGCAGCACATACAGATACAAGGTGTTGCTGTAATTGCCATACACAGGCATTATGCAGCACATACAGATACAAGGTGTTGCTGTAATTGTCATACACAGGCATTACGCAGCACATACAGATACAAGGTGTTGCTGTAATTGCCATACACAGGCATTATGCGGCACATACAGATACAAGGTGTTGCTGTAATTGCCATACACAGGCATTATGCGGCACATACAGATACAAGGTGTTGCTGTAATTGCCATACACAGGCATTATGCGGCACATACAGATACAAGGTGTTGCTGTAATTGCCATACACAGGCATTATGCAGCACATACAGATACAAGGTGTTGCTGTAATTGCCATACACAGGCATTATGCAGCACATACAGATACAAGGTGTTGCTGTAATTGTCATACACAGGCATTACGCAGCACATACAGATACAAGGTGTTGCTGTAATTGCCATACACAGGCATTATGCGGCACATACAGATACAAGGTGTTGCTGTAATTGCCATACACAGGCATTATGCGGCACATACAGATACAAGGTGTTGCTGTAATTGCCATACACAGGCATTATGCGGCACATACAGATACAAGGTGTTGCTGTAATTGCCATACGCAGGCATTATGCAGCACATACAGATAGCATTTATATTCTGTATGTATTTTGTGGAAGATGCATCATTACCAATAGGGATGTGCAATTCATTGCATTCCGAATTGAATTTCGTATGAAATTTACCATTTTCGTTCTTTTGGAAGCATTTCCGAAACTAAACATCGACCGCTCAAGATTACGAATCAAAGTTTCAGCACAAACGGAATCAATCCATTATGGGACCTAAACGAAATAAAACGGAATGCAAATGATACGAAATGCTGAAAAAACGGAACAAAACTATCAAAAACGAAATTCATTTCATAACGAAATGAACTGAAAGGAAAATAACGGAACCAAATGATCTGACATGAAACAAAAAAAAAGAACAAAATGATCTAAAACATAAAAAAACGTAAACAAAAGGTCTAAAACAAAGAAAAATGGAACAGGTCACTTTTTAATTACTGCCGATGCTAGGTTTTTTTCAACCATAGTTTTCAATCTTAAAAAAAAACCTCATTTAAAGGGATACTCTAAGCAACATGACCACCTAAGCTATTTTAGGTGGTCATGATGCCCTGAGTATGCCGCCCTCTGTCCCCCCTCCCTCCGCTCAGCGGTTCAGCTGTAAATGCTGAAAACAGCTGAGAGAGGTGGAGAAGTTTACTCCGCCCTCCCAGCTGTCAGTCAGCAGAGCGGGAATCATATTTCCCACTTCTGCCGACTTTTGCCGAGTAGGAGACGTCATCGTGCTTTCAGCGCGATGATGTCTCCAACTCACCGCGGAAGCTGGCGGCTCCCTCTGAGGGTTAGTGTTGCGCGCATCCTCTTGCGCGCAACACTAATCCTCAGAGGGAGCCGGGAGGAAGCCTGCCGATTGGCTGGCTTATGTGAGAGGTGCGCATGCGCCCTTCTCACGTAAACCAGAAGGCAAGAAGCAAGAAGGGAGCGGAAGAGGAGGGAGGGGAGTATAAAAAAAAATCCGCCGCTGGAAACAAGAGGATTTTAGGGCAAGTATTACAGTTACAAGAAAAAAAATAAAAACGAAAGATTTATTAAGGGAATAGGGATAGGTTAGGATAAAAAACGGTGGGTGATTTTTTGAGTAGAGTGTCCTTTAATAATTTTCAATTGCAACAAACAGCCATTACTTTAAATAAAAAAAATTGGGATTTTTTTGGCATTTTTCAGGATTTTGTGGGTGAAAGTTTAGGTTTCCTAACTTCTTTTAAATGTAATAATGAGGTCTGTTTTTCTTTGCTGAACAAATGCAGCTGAATTATTATCTTACAGTCTGTGTGCGTATAGCAATAAAAAAATGGCTTTTTGGTTTGCATGCAATTGAAAATTATAAATGGTTTATGAAAAATTTTATAAAAACGGTAGGGATGCACCAATACCACTTTTTTGAGACCGAGTACCGATACTTTTATTTTATGTCATGTGACCGCTTTCCAATAAGAACAGACCTCATATAAAAATGCCCCCAGCTCACATGTGTATATCTCCCCCTCGAGATATATATACAGAATGCCCCCAGCTCTCATGGATATTGCCCCAGCTCTCATGGATATTGCCCCAGCTCTCATGGATATTGCCCCAGCTCTCATGGATATTGCCCCAGCTCTCGTGGATATGCCCCCAGCTCTCGAGGATATGCCACCAGCTCTCGAGGATATGCCCCCAGCTCTCGTTGATATGCCCCCAGCTCACGTGGATATGCCCCCAGCTCACGTGGATATGCCCCCAGCTCTCATGGATATGCCCCCAGCTCTCAAGGATATGCACCCAGCTCTGTGTGTGTGTGTGTGTGTGTGTGTGTGTGTGTGTGTGTGCATATATTACACATACACACACACTGGCACACTTTCAGACCCCAGACCAGACTTGGGGCGCTGTCCGAATGCTCTATCGGCATTCGGACAAGCCCCTGCAGCTAATCGCGTTCATACTTACCTTTCGCGATGCGCCGCCGGCAAAGTCTTTGCGCGTGCGCACGTTGGAAAGCCCCCAGCCTCGATCACGTGGGAGTTCGCGAGATCGAGGCTGGGGGCTTTTCAACGAGCGGACGTGCGGAAACTTTGCTGGCGGTGCTCGTGGAAGGTAAGTATGAACGTGATGAGCTGCAGGGGCCTGTCCGAATGCCGTGAGAGCATTCGGACAGCTGCCCCAACCCCTCGGATGCCGGCAAGCCAGTTCAATGCTGGCTTCCGGTATCGGTGGAAATATTGGGGGCACTGCACGAGTACCAAGTACTCCTGCAGTACCCGGTATCGGTGCAACCCTAAAAAAAAACGGGGATTTTTTTAACATTGAAAACTATGGTGAAAAATTCAAATTGATATCAACTATCGAATTGATCTGAACTTACAATACAAGTAATAGTCAGCAAGCGACTTTATGAAACAAATTAATTTTGTTTCACTGTTTAATTTGACTCAAATACTAAATCTGTGACACAGCTTAAAATTTAACCCTAGCTTTTCTTTTAACAGTAAAATTTGATTAGGGTTTTATTTAGGGATCCGAAATTCAAATTGATATCTGCTATCAAATTGATATATTAACTATCGAATTGATAATTTGATATATCAATTCGAATCGATATGAAATTTTGAATCAATCCAATATTAAAGGAAACAAAATTAAACTAAACGAAATTAGCAACGAAAATTCCGAAAACAAAATTATTTTAAAACTAAATGAAACTAAATAAAACAAATTTTTCAGCCCTGCACATCTATATCTCTGTTTATCAAATTTACTGTATTTAATGTAAAGGTTATTTCTGTCTGTATGTGAAGAGTGCAGACTGCATTTGACATGGTGTAAGATAAGGGACACCATGTAGAGTTTAGAACCTTTTGTCTCTGTGCAAACTAGCAAATTAACATTATTTTAATTTGTTTAACTTTGTCTTAGGTTGCCAAATCTCTATGTAAAATTGCCATTTTACCGGGTATTTAATTGTTAACTGTGCATCCTGTGTTTCGGATAAATGTGATCTTTTATTTTAACAGAAAGCACTTGGTAGCGAAAAGGTTAATATTTTCCTATAAAATTGCAGAAAATCAAAATGTTACGTGCTGGGAAAAATGAACAACAGAATTTCCATGAGGATAGTTTAAAGGGATTATGTAGATGTAAAAATACCAATCTGTAGAACGGTCCTCCCACTTGCTTTCCTTCACCAACTTCCCATCCGCCGGTTTTAGTGGAACGTGTTTATCTAGTGTTTCTCAAAATACAACCGTGTCTTTCAAAGATTGGTTGTTTTGGAACCTTGTCCTTATTTTATTGTATAGGGGCGTCATGTAGTTGGTTTAGGCAAAGTCTATGCGGGATATAAATATATGAAACTGCATTGAATGTAATTGTGCATCGTCTGCAAATACACATATATTCTCTGACCCGTGATCTTAAATCATGTACACTGGCATCGTTCAAGCTGTGCAGAGTTGAATTTGGTCACAAAATGTGGAAAATAACACAAGAGCGTAGGAGATCTTTACCAATGAGCTGCACAGGTCTTGCACCATGCTATACAGGAGTCCCGTTCCACAGATGAGATGACCAGCTCATAGGGCTAACTGGTATTTCCAACCAGGAGATTAAAAATGTCCCTGGTGTATCCACATGTCTAGTGGCTCCAGAGAAGACCTGATAGCTGAGCTGTCACGTGAAAGGGTCCTCAAAGTCATTGTGGAATAAGTGCATCAGAAGACTCTAATTCCATCAATAACTGGATCCCGTTAACCCTTTTATCCCTTTCCCTTTCCTTATATATTGCAACATTTCTCCATGGATGAAGTTGAGATTAATATCCATTACATTTAATGATATTCCAATGAGCTTTGATGGTTCCTTCACCTTCTAGCACCCTTATAACATGTTGAAGGAGTTCACTAATTGGGATCAGTAGATGCGAATTGTAATATAATTATAAATACTGCTTTGTGGCTTGGATATTCTTGGGTATCGCTAACGGGTATTTTACACGGCAGCTCTGCTAGAAGGTCTCACATATGTAGAGAAAATGTGACACAATCTGGTTAAACATATTCTGGTTGTGGATATATATTTCTATTCTTCTGTAGCACATAATGATCTACCCATTAAGCAACACTTTACGACACGTCGTATTTAGGATACGAGTTCAATGTCCTCTCACTGCACGTACTTCTCCACTGCACCATATGGAAATGCTAGGCTGGGTATGGCGCGTTAAAATTCAGAGATTTGTTTTTGATGGTTGGTATTTTTGTAAACACTTCTATTATGTACAAAGTTTAGAAATTGCGACATCGTTTTAATCCCCCAACACATCGATACTAGACAGAATGAAAAAGATGTAATTTTTGGAGAATGAGAACCTATTTTCTTATTTACGGACATTACACTCAGCGTGGTGATGGCCAGGCACGACCCATTCTCCCAATTGCTAATTTTGACATGCTACAGTTAGCCATCACTGCTCATACAACAGGGTAACAGGTGGCATTCCTGTTTTTGATGTTTGACAGGATTCGAGTCAGATAGAATTGCTGAAGGAATTGCTGGATCTTCTGCAGGATATGGTGGTGATGCTCCTTTCCCTTCTAGAGGGTAGGTTTTTCATAGAGTGCACGTCTTCATGTGGCATGTCATGCACCATTACGAATATATTCGTTAAAGTTTGTGCTTTGCATGTAACACTTGTTTTTGACCCAGCATAGTGTTTTATTATTGAGATTTAAAAAAAAAAAAAAAAAGATTTTAAATTAATTGTTTTGGTGTGACGATCAACCGGTTTGCAAACAACATAATTGGAAATGTAGAAATCAATCGCTTGGCATGTATTTGTTATTCATAACCAGGGCTGGGTTTACGATTAGGCAAAGTAGGTATATACATACAGGCACCCACCGTGGGGGGGGGGGAGAGGGGTGCCTTGCTCTGTACAACTGGGGGAAAAAAATAGTTTTTGGGGGGGGGGTTGACAGATTTTTTATTTTTTTAATTTTACTATGGTGGGCCCCTTTCTATGTAAAAAAATAAAACCTGCTTAAAAGATACAATTTAATTTTTTTTTTAAATATATAATGTGCCCCAAAGTTTTTTTTTTCCCAAAACATCTCCATTAATTTCCGCTTTATTTTTGTTGTTGCTGGGGAATGGGAGGGGGCACATATTTCAGTGCCTACAGGCTTCTGAGATGTAAATCGTTCCTGTCCGTAACTATCAGAAGCCCAGATCGATCGGAGCCCGTGACAGATATTTGAGGAATTTACACCACCGCTCAGCCTGGATAAAATAACAGATATCTGCGGTGTCAAGGTTAATCCTCATGCACTGAATTGTAGCCAGAAATGCAAGTGTGAGCCGCTGGGCACTTTCCTAGAAAGAATCTTTAAAGGCTTGTTTACTTTGAAATGCGGGAAATTAAATCGCACCATAATAAGCTCCATCCCCAGCGAGCTTGCTGCGCAGTTCCCGGTACCCAAGGTCACAAAGAGATTCTGCTGAATTACTATCCTCCACTGACATTATCGCTAGGACATCAGTATTCATAACTCAATTTCTTCTCCGACGCTAGAATGAAAACTGCTGAGCTCCAAATTATAGATTTATAACCAGCTGTCCCCTCCGAGAATGATAAATCAAATCCTGTCCATATTAGCATGATACTAAACGTATTTGCATGTATTTTGATTTCATTTCCGTATTCACCAGTTTGCGATTCTCATTTAGCGGTATTCTCGGCAGCGCAATTGTCTCCGATCCTCTCTCTGTTTCTGTCGTCCTCCTGATGATCTGTGTCTCCTCTTTGTTCTCCTTTTGCAGGAAATGTTGTAAATGGAACTATTGGAAAACAAATGGTAGACACGCTCGTCGAGTCTTCGAGTAACGTTGAGATGATCCTCAAGTTCTTCGATATGTTCTTGAAATTGAAAGACCTCACGAGCTCCGATACCTTTAAAGAATACGATCCGGAAGGGAAAGGCATCATCTCCAAAAAGGAATTCCAGAAGGCGATGGAGGGGCAAAAACAATACGCCCAATCCGAGATCGAGTTTCTACTCTCTTGCGCAGAGGCTGACGAAAACGATATGTTTAACTACGTCGAATTTGTGGACAGATTTCACGAGCCAGCTAAGGATATTGGGTTTAACGTGGCCGTTTTGCTGACCAACCTCTCCGAACACATGCCAAACGACTCTCGACTTCAGTGTCTTCTCGACCCAGCAAACAGCGTACTGAGTTACTTTTCTCCGTACCTTGGCCGTATCGAGATCATGGGTGGAGCGAAAAGAATAGAAAGGGTCTACTTTGAGATCAGCGAGTCGAGTCGGACACAGTGGGAGAAACCTCAGGTCAAGGAGTCCAAGAGGCAATTTATTTTTGACGTGGTCAACGAAGGAGGAGAGCAGGAGAAAATGGAACTGTTTGTCAACTTTTGCGAAGACACCATATTTGAGATGCAACTGGCGTCCCAGATTTCTGAGATGGACACCGCAGAAAGGCCCGAGGAAGAAGAAGAAGAGGAACCTCACCACGTAATAGAAGTTGTCGAAGAAAACAAGGAAGAAGAGTCTGAAGAATCCTCTTCTGCATTTATCGCCGCTTGCACTGCATTTAAAGAAAACACCTCAAATTTCATTAAAATGCTCACGTTAAAGAATTTCATTAAACAGTTTCGGAAGGTGAAAAAGATGACTCTCAAGGAATTAGTGAAAGTCGTCTTGTCGTTTTTTTGGACGTTGTTCGTCGGTCTGTTTCAGTTTGTGTTCACCATCGTGTGGGGAATATTTCAGATCCTGTGGGGTACAGTTTTCGGCGGAGGCCTGGTGGAGGGGGCTAAAAATATTAAAGTCACTAGAATACTGGGAGACATGCCAGATCCCACACAGTGTGGAATTCACGACGACTCCCTGGATGGTGAAAACGCCGACGGAACTGAAAGTTCAGGATCTGAACTTCTTCTTGTAAAAGGAGACAAAGGCGATATGGACATGGTGGAAATATTTAGCGTGCAGCCAAAAAAAGAAGGTTCAAAGCATGCCCAAGATATTGGACTCGGTGACTACACTGAAATTGTGGGCATAGAAAGAGCAACCAGTTTGGAGAGCGCGGTCCATAACAAGAAAAAAGCTCACGTGAGTTATTCTATATTTGGTCGTCATGTGCAATTTGTTCCTTATTTGTACATAGATTGTGGCATGATCGTGTTTTTAAAATGTGTTCTGTCAAGTTTCTGAAAAACTGAACTGGTCTATTGCACTAGGCGGTTAAAACCAACTGTCCAAGAAGCTGGATGTCACCACGTGGACCAGGGCTGTTCAACCTTGGCCCTCCAGTTGTTTTGGAACTACCCATTAGCATCTGTCGACTTAATGAGTGGCTAAATATCATGGAGGATGTAGTTCTGAAACATCAGGAAGGCCAAGGTTGATCACCCCTGATGAAGACCATTTTTCAACACAGGACAAACGGGGTGTGTGTCTGATGTCCACAAGAACAGATATATATTTCTTTATTATCCTTAACTGATGCCTAAACCTAAATTGCTGTCTGTAGCTCAACTCTACTAAATATATCCCAAAAACACAGTCTACTGAAAGGTAATTTAGCAGCAGCACACATATTTATTTGATTTTTTTCAAAAGATGTAGTGTAGTTATTATACAGCTGAAGTGCTTAGAAAGTTCTGATGACTTGGGAGACCCAACGCTTTTTTTATAGATCATAAAATAATGAATGGAAATTAATGAGAATTTAGAGAAATGTACCTCCACTTATGTTGAGCACATCCCATAACAGCAAGCGCTGAAAGTGGCTGTCGTTTTCTGACACATCGATGTGGCGCTGCATGTTGTCTGTAAAGTGTCTCAATAGTGCATCGACAATGTTTTTGATCTCATTCCGAATGTTATCCGCTAAGGCAGTGGTTCCCAACCTTGGTCCTCGAGTATCCCCCTAACAGGCCAGATTTGGAAGCACACGTGATATGATTTTCTGCTCAGTGATTGCAGAATTCAGTCTGCATTTCCCTAAGGTAAACCTTAAAATCTGGCCTGTTAGAGGTCCGTGAGGACCGGGCTTGGGAATCACTGCGCTAAGGCATCAATTGAATCGCATTGTGCTAGTTATGGTGCGCTCTTTCCTTCTTGGTATGGTACGACCCAGAAATAGAAGTCCAGGCTGGTAAGATCGGGAGACCATGGTGGCCGCAGACTCTTGGAAATTACACAGTCCTCAAAAAACCTCTGGCTTGTCCATTACCTATTTTGCAAAAAGTATATATACCTCATAATTTTATTACTGGTTTTGAAATTAAATTTGTAAAAGGAAAATTTCTCATTTTATGACAAAATCTGTCCCTGATCTCACGTTCTGAATACATATTCCTGCATTGTTTAAGGGTAAGTCAGCGGTCTCTGCCATAGAGGAAAGATCCATATTGCAATCTATAAACAGGGACGTTAAATATAGTTTATTATGGGCTGTGCCCAAAACTGATGTGAACATCACCACAGCCCATTCGTTTGTTGATCCCTGACGTACCCATAAATATGTATGCATGAAAAGTGTATACAGTAAAATGTTGGGATGAAAGGTTGCAGACATTAGATGGTGCCCCTTATCTGTCACAGTTTCAAACAGTCTGCGTTATCAGCCCACAGGCAGAGATAACCTTTTTTCCAAATACAGTCAGGGGTACTTGGTACTCGTGCAAATGCCACAATACCTCTACCAATACCCGGAAGCCAGCGGTGGGCCAGCTTGCCGGTATCTGAGGGGCTGCCGGCATAATGCATTAACAGCATTCCCCTCCGGCTGGCCGTGTTCCACCAAGTGGCCGCCGGCCTGTGAAGGCTGTAAACTGGCCTCCAGCCTTGATCTTACGGGGGTTGCAAGAGCACGTCACAGCCTTTACAAAACGGTGACCGTCGGTGGAATACAGCCAGCCGGAGGGGAATGCTGGTGAATGCTTTTAACAGGGCTGCTGACAGAATGCATTGTCTGAGGTCTGTGGGTATACAGGTGTCCGTGTCTGAGGTCTGGTGTGGGTATACATATACTGTATATATATATATATATATATATATATATATATATATATATATCTGAGGTGAGGTCTGGCGTCTGTGCATCCCTGTGCACTGGGTAAATGGGGCATCTGGCCATACATTTCAATATTAACATAAACTGGACAGGCTTTGAGCAAAATCCTAAATTATTTATTGGAAAGTGGTCTCGTGACTTTAAAAGTATGGTTACTCGCTATCTGTGAGTACCTGAAAAAAAGTATCGGTACTCGGTCTTAAAAAAATGGTATTGTGCATCCCTAATTACTACCCATCTATAATATTTAGGGAGGACCGGTTCGTGTTCGTGTTCGTGTTCCAGACACACCGGTGTCTTTTTCACCTTACCGCAGTCATTCCAACGCAGTTTGGAGCACTAATTTTGATGCAGGTCGCCACTTGCCACGTTCATATTGACGCAAGTTAAGACTCATGCTGTATTTAATATGAGTCTGTTCTTACCTTTGCCATGATATTTGCTGCCGTCTGCTTTAGTATTGCGACTTTTATCGAGGTTGAGTCGTTCATTCACTCTATTCTATGGTCAAAACCACACAGTGAGGAGCAAGATAGTGTGTGTGTGTGTTTTGGGGGGTGGGCAGGTTACAACACAAAATATCACACAATGGATGCACCCAGTGACACATATAGAGGAAAATATCACACAATGGATGCACCCAGTGACACATATAGAGGAAAATATCACACAATGGATGCACCCAGTGACACATATAGAGGAAAAGATCACACAATGGATGCACCCAGTGACACATATAGAGGAAAATATCACACAATGGATGCACCCAGTGACACATATAGAGGAAAATATCACACAATGGATGCACCCAGTGACACATATAAAGGAAAATATCACACAATGGATGCTCCTAGTGACACATATAGAGGAAAATATCACACATTGGATGCACCCAGTGACACATATAGAGGAAAATATCACACAATGGATGCACCCAGTGACACATATAGAGGAAAATATCACACAATGGATGCTCCTAGTGACACATATAGAGGAAAATATCACACATTGGATGCACCCAGTGACACATATAGAGGAAAATATCACACAATGGATGCACCAGTGACACATATAGAGGAAAATATCACACAATGGATGCTCCTAGTGACACATATAGAGGAAAATATCACACATTGGATGCACCCAGTGACACATATAGAGGAAAATATCACACAATGGATGCACCCAGTGACACGTATAGAGGAAAATATCACACAATGGATGCATCCAGTGACACATATAGAGGAAAATATCACACAATGGATGCACCCAGTGACACATATAGAGGAAAATATTTTCTTACCTAAACATACAAGAGAAAAACAAAGAACATGTAAGATATCAGCAACATCACATAAACACCATAAGGACATTTCATTTTTTGGTGGTACTGGCCCTTTAACACATCCGTTACAAGGACTGGCACACATTGTTACCCCTACCTACTCTGCCCTTAGTGTCTTCTACCTAACAGACGTTTATGCCCTATGCCTTTTTGTATTGTTGCAAGAGAGACATGGATGGCACGGGCATTCGTCTTTATCGCGCAGATGGCTCGGACATAAGTATGATAAATGTGCGCACCGTGACTCATTTAGGAAAGTCTTTTTCGTCAGATAAAGTGCACTAATCGCACCATGATTCCCTTGTGTAGAAATATATTGCAGGCTAGCCCCGCAGCCAAGGGAGCTAATTAGATTGTTACACCGGATGTTAATTAGGAAGTTAGTAGAATTCATGCTACGTGGCCAGAGATCCATTCATCAGCAGCTAAAGTCCAAGTCGGGAAATGGTGAAATTAGCATTACTCCAAAGTGGAACACATCGAAGGGCTAATACATCTCGGCTTGTTGTATTGACGCCAAGAGAATAACGTGGCAGGCAGAGCATAATGCGATATAAGCCTCTGTCTCCTTTATTTGACCCAACTCTTTGTTCTCGCCTCCCCACTTCTTGTCGAGATACGTACAAATTCTTCAAACACCTTCGTCTTTTTTCCCGTTTCCTCTGCGCCATCTTTTACTTGCTTTTGATACACCGTGGCGAATTTAAGATGTTGGCTTTTCAGACGGAGGCCACGGGTCCAATTTATTTTCTTCTGTGGGTTAACGGGTCCTTCCATTTCTCTAACACATTCTGAGCATTTTATTTAATGAAATATATTTTATTTCTAACTAGTTTCACTTTGGTGTCACTTCTATTCTCCCATCCTCTTCTACGACGGTGCCCTCTTGTATAATTTATCTAATTTCCCCGTCCCACTCTGGCCGACCTTTTAATCTCTCTCTATAGGATATTATGCCAGTCCGCGCCCGTTACATTCCGGATTTGTCAGGTTAAAGTTAGGAATATGCAAGTCTATAAAATACGCTCTGTGGTTTGGCCAGCGAAGGTGGTGGAACGATATCCGAGGACAAATGATTAAAGCGTTGCTGTAAGGTCCAAAAGTCATGCACTGTTTTTTAGTGGAAGGGGTAAGCAAAAATCCATTATTTGGCGAGCCGTTCCTTGGACCTTTCAGGCTGGCCGTCCACTGGCATCTGATATCATCTGAAGCCGTCTGACTGATCGTACAACATGCAGGTGAATCCGCACTCTCTTCCACTGCATCCGATCACCGACAGACGATTTCAGACGATTTTATGCTTTTACAACAGATGTGCGATCATTTAAATTGAATTTGGTCAGATGAAATCCGACGATCTGGTACAAAAGAAGTGACAGCCCATCGGATTCAATGGAAAAAATATTCTCGTTTTTACTCAGTATTTATTGAACCGTTTTGTTGATATTTATTGACATTTTAGGATTTTTTTGGCTAACTTATTGGTTCCATTTTTAAAAAAAATACAAAAACCTAGGCCTTTTTTTTCTCGCATATACTTTTCCTTCTTCAACGATCTGGCTCAGCGTTGCTCTCCCTAGTGGTGAAACACTTTCAGCACCAGGAAGAGGGGGGCTAATCCCCTACTGCAGCCTGGCAATTTTTTTTTTTTTTTTACGAGCCGACCACGCTGGACGGGGGCTGTCTTTGATGCTGAAACTGTTTCAGCATCAAAGACAGCTTATTTTCACCACGCAGCGGCCCCGCAGTGTTTTATTTTTCTTTTTTTTCACCTGGCGGCCTATTTATTGGCCAATCTGGGTCGTCCACAGATGCTTCCAGTGGACGACCCTGATCGGCCGATGGCGTTGTCCGTAGTCAGGTGACCAGAATACAATCCTGACGACTTTGGTTGTAGATGCAGTATATGTAACGGCCACCTTCTGCATTGTTGTCTGAAAGGAAGAACCTTGCCATTTTATACTACGGGTTCTGTAATATCATCATGGGGTCTTTAGGTTACTTTGGGCAGATATTTAAATGTCAGTATGGGAATTGTCCATGTTACGTATTGCAAGTAGGACATTAAAGGGACCCTTTTTTGTGCCCTTAAATAATTGGAAAGATCCTTCGGACAGACTCTGCCCAATGATTTTTTTTTATTTTAGGTGATTTTGCTCACCTCTGTCCCTCGCTGCGCACAGCTCTTCCGCTTCAGCTCAGGGGTTTACAAACCCAGAGATCACTGCAGCTTTGCTATGCAAATTGTATAGCGTAGCATCCATAAATTGCGCATCACTCGGAACTTGCACAGGTTTCGAAGCGGCTGCTCAGAACGATGGACACTTCTACAAGCAATGTATGGTTCTGATCCATCAGCTGCCTTTGAGACCACTGGCTACAGCGATTGTTCTCAGAGAGGGTGACGTCGGCTGTCTCTCTGCATGCTGACTTCGCTAGCGACCGACCTGGTGACCGGCAGCTGGCAAATTCATAATCCTAACTGGTGGGGTAGAGGAAACTCCTCCACTTCACCTTCATCCGATTGGGGCAGCTGGGAGGAAGTGGGAAGGAGAAGGCACTCCTTGCAGCCTGACCACTTTGAAACTATAAAGAGGCCAGGATGAGTAGAGTGTCCCCTTAACACAAAAGCCATTACTGCCTGTATGCCGATAATGCAGACCCCGTGTGGGATGGACACTAGCCAGCATTCAACACCTTTTCATTTCGACAATATTTCTGCAAAAGTTAATTGAATACATGAAAAAATACCAACTTTTCATTATATTAATAATCACAGAACAACAACCTATGTCCAAAATTTATATATTAACCCTATATATAATCATATCATATCCCCCTCATCATATCTCCCTTTCAAATGTTATATTATTTTCAACAAAAAGCGCTTGTAGTGAAGGGGTTACGTGTAGACATTAGTAGAATTTGTGTGGATTGTGACTTATTCTGGTACTTGTCAAAGGCATCAAATTATCGGGGATGTCCTCAGCTGGTTTAGGAGGTCATGGGGTTGTTAAAGTACAAGGTGTTAAGCCAGAATAAATCAAGCGAGCTGGAGGCCATTTCTTCAACGACTTTGAAGTATCATGCATTGTGAAATTAACTTATCTATTCAATAAACTGAATATTAGCAATTTGGAAATGACCATTGTTAGGCTGGGGTCAGACGAACGCAGTGCGACCGTGCGTTGAGCCGCACTTCATTACGGCCGTAGTAGCAGCAAATGACGTCCAATATACGAAGTACAGTCGCACTAAAGTTCGGCCGCGCAATGCAAGCGGCGAACGAACGCATTTTTTTGGAGAACGTGGAACCGCTAGTACTGACGCACAGAGTGTGCTGCGCCTGCATAGCGGCGTGTGTGCGTGATTAGGAGACGTCAGACGCTGCACATGTCTGGCCTACATCACGTCCGTTTTTTATAGCTCCATCAAAAAATACGGCCGAAATTGCGCATCGTATGACCGCTATCGAGGCTTCCGTGAAAAAATACGTTCGGACGCATCAACGCACTTTTTGACAGTAGATGTGAAAAATGTGTTTGTCTGACCCTAGCCTAAGAGTGCCACGGATGTGCATTCCGGCGTCAGCCCGTGACGCTGTGGTGTTGTGACTTGTGCCGTTAGGCCTCGTGTTTTGCAGATCTGCTTATTTGTAGGATAACGATGTCCAAAACTACCTTAATGTGCTTTTCCACTGTTTCTGCAGTATACAACAGTCACACTTAGGGACCATGTGGCTTGATCCGGTTCCAAGGGAGCCCTTAAAATCTAGCATACTTCATCTAGGAACCTTATAAAGTGATGGCTCGCAAACGTAAAATCAAGAGACAGGATGCAAAATGTTTCATGGGAAATGGCAAAGCAAACGCGCCAAGTATGAAACGGAGTCGTGGATCCCAATTGGTTTTGGACTCGGTAGGGGATAAGGAGTTGCTGTCTACATTTGGAGGTTCACATCGTAATGTTTTAAAGAAACTGTATAAAGAGACTTCTAGTCAGGGGTCAAGTAAAAAAAAAAATAAGTGTGGGAACTTGTAAGGTGGTTGATCCATGTGCAGACTGCTCCCCTTGCCTTCAGTATCCTGCAAGAGTACTGCTTCTGGCTCAAAACCCAGAGATAGAGTTTATTTACATTTTGCAACTGGTTAAAACACAAAGGGGAAGGTACAGAAACAATGGAAACATGCCCAGCATTGAAACAAAGTATTAGAAGTGACATGGTGATCCAGTTTAAGCTCGTTGCTGAGGGGGTGAGGTGATGGAAGCATCTGAAAACAAAGGAAAAGAACAGCGCAGCATATATAGTTACTGTTATACAACCAGAGACTCCACAATAAATATATATGGGAATATTAATATAATACAGACATCAGGGAATAGGACACAGAAAACACAAACACACTGCATCTAAAATCGTAGATATAGGGTGACTTTAACAAAGGAAAGAGCAGGAAAACAATATGAAACATCAGGCCTGCACCTCTCAAATACATTTCTAGGCCCATGTACTTTGAGTCCAAAGTGAAGCACGTCACAGAATTCACCAACATTTCTGTACATTTTTGCTTCAAAGATTACTGGGAGCCGCAGCGCTTCTTTATGCATGAGAATGCCATTCCTCTGGCAGATGCTGAGAAATTGTAATTCCCACGCCTTCCCAAAGCACTTAAATCCAGGAAAACCCCTTAAATACAGACCGTTTTATAAACCTGTTGTGACGGAACCTACCTTCACTGGGGCATCTGGAGGGGGAGGTGGGCTGGCCTCCTGCCCAGCAAATATGGCCCGTGAAAGAGACTATTGGGGAATTGGTGGACCTTTTAAGAATATTTGTCTTTTCACTGTTTTAAATATCCGCCAGTTAACTAAAGATTAATGATGTCTGTGTGTTATTCCCTTTTGTATTTACAGGCATAGTCTCCTGTTGTGTATATGTGTATTCCATCTATTATGTATCCTATCTCTGTATGAGTACCTGCTCTCTCAATAAGAAATTCCTTCTGTTTTACCTGCTTTCTCCTTCCCCCTTCTCCTCCCAGGAAATCCCATTATCCATTGTTTGAAGGTCATGTGCAGTTATTTGATCTGTGATGTTATCTGTTTGGTTGTACGCAAAGGGGGTTGGTTCTTGACTGTGTATCTGTGTGGATGAACTAGCATCTGCTTTTCGATTTCCAACGGTGTTTAAAGTTTGGGGGAGCTGTTAGGAAAGATTGCTCCGACAACGGTGGAGACTGTTACATGGAAGAGAGCCCACGGACAGAGGTACTAAGTTAGGGTACAGTCGCTCCGTCACAACTGTGTCTGTATCGAAAGGTATCGCAGCTTCCCAGTATATCAGCCAAAAGGAAACTGCGTTCCTCCTGCTAAAATAGTGAAGGAACTGTGTTCCTGCAGGACTTGACCACTGCTTCTAGTGTAATAACACAGCAGCCTGGGGCTGGACAGTATGATGAATCCGTCTGGAATGCGAGTGCCATCAGCTTGATAGTGAACAAGTTGTTTGAGGAGATGGAGAGGTGAATGCGACGGCTGTGGCTGTATCTGGCTCCTGGATGATCAAACATGACCAAATTATGGATTGCACAATAGAGGTTGCTCAAAGAAAAGCCATCTTCCTTTCCTACACATTAAATGCTTTTGAGAGGGATATAAAAGGTTCTCCTCAACAGAAGAGGAAGCGGAAGAAGGAAATATTGAAAACAAAATATGTATGGGGAAATGCTATGGCAGTATGTTGTTTTTCTTCCACGTTGGTGTTTTATCTTCAGTAAATCTTTATTAAAGGGACTAACATAAACAGATTTTTGTACGTTTGTGGTGTTGCTAACGCGTAGATTTATCTGCATACCTGAGTGCAGGCTGTTGGCTATTTTAGGGACACGCTCTATGACGATCGTTGGCGAGATGTCTGGTTTCTATATTCCGCAGATCAAGAGAAACGCTTCATTAATTGTGACTTAACGGTAATGAAATAAGTCCGTCTTGAAAGGATTTGCCAGAGGAAGGACCGGGAGTGAAATTTCCTGGTATCACTCGCAAGAATCTTATCTCCGCTAATTAGTTTAGCTGCAAACCTGTTCTAGCAGGCGCGGCCGGAGCCGGCGAGAGATAGCGACTATGCGCAGATAGCAATATTAATTGAATTCTTCTTTTCATGGCGTTATAACAATGTCGATCTTTCTGTAGTGACGCTCCTACCTTGTAATTGCAGGAGGCAGAGATTGCGAAGGAGAACGAGGACGACTCGAAAGCCGAATCCGAGAAGGCTGAGTAAGTTTCGCCAATTTGCTGGTAACGGCGAGATTCTTAACAGGATGGAAAAGTGTTACATTGCGTAGACTTACACTTTGAAGCCTCATTATGTCGTTATCCAAGCATCTCTCCCCTTTCCTCATAATAACCTGCCGCAACACAAGAAGAAAGTTATTTTCTTCCAATGTGATTAATAATTAGACTTGTTCGTTCATTTTTTGAAAAATCTCAATTTGTTGCAATAAGGAATTAATGAAATGTCATGTGGACGATGAACAAATCACACCATGTAAGAATTTGTCCATAGATTAATTTGCGAGACACTACGTGGAGGCTGCTCAGTGCTTTCTACCCAGGCCCAGAGATGCTACGTGGAAGCTGGTCAGCAGTGCACGTTCTACTGAGCCCCACTGACAAAAGTAATTAAAAAAGATAACAATAAATACATATTGGGGTCCGAAAAACCACCATAACAGTTGATGACTGCTCCCCATCTAGTGGATGAATACATCACAGCATAAGCATGGCTTGGGGCTCATCAACTAGATGGTGAGCAGTCATCAACTAGATGGTGAGCAGTCATCAACTAGATGGTGAGCAGTCATCAACTAGATGGGGAGCAGTCATCAACTAGATGGGGAGCAGTCATCAACTAGATGGGGAGCAGTCATCAACTAGATGGTGAGCAGCCATCAACTAGATGGGGAGCTGTCATCAACTAGATGGGGACCAGTCAACTGCTTGGCTCTTGAAAGTCCATGCGGAGATGAAAAACTAGCATCTCGTATAGGGGATGTTAATTTACACCAACCTCGCAAAGGAAATTGAAAAACTCAAGCTGCAAGCCCAGTTTGCAGCAAGAATGGAATAGCAATTCCTGGCGTTAACTACAGGAGACGCTACATGTGATGTTACGTGTGATGTCACATTTGATACCATGTGTGATGTCACATGTGGTGCCACGTATAATGTTACGCGTAGCATCATCTGTAGTTATCTTATCCACACCTACAGAATAGGGCCCAATAATGGCTTTGTTTTAGTTTACACCAGTCTTGTTCAGTGTTTGTGGTTTTGAAAGCAGTGAAAGGCGATTAAATTACCCGAAGACTATAAACAAACAGGTGTCGAATTACCTGCGTGAAGATCGCCCTTGTTTATCATTGTTTTTTTAACGTCACGGTTTATGAGGTTTTAAGCTTATACAGCGAATATGTAAAATCCATTTAGCACAGACTGTAGCAATACAGTATATGCTTTTAATTCTATTTACCAGCATTACGTGTATCCCAACATGATCCAAACTGTATGTTTAGTTTAGGTAATTTTTATGTCTTCTGTTTGCCTTAGTATGGCTGACACATATCCGAGCCACCCCTCTTGGCCTTTGGTCATGAATCTCGTATATCGTTGACCTCGTTTCAACAAACAAGAAGGCGTTAGGCTGGTTATTACGCTATAGTATAATCCGGTCCCCATCTTTTTCTCAGTATGGAAGACGGAGAGAAAAAAGATAAAGCTAAAGCCGAGGAGTTGTCAGAGTTTTTGGAAAGCAAGGGAGACGCAAGGAAAAAGAGGAAACGCGGTGGGAAGAAGGAGGAACCAGAAGCATTTATGGCCCACTTCCTGGCCGGTTTGGAGATCTACCAAACCAAAACACTGGTAAAGCCTGTTGTGATACTTTATACCTCTCCTATTCCGACATCTGCGCATTGAATGGCGGAACGTAATTCATATATCAGTTATATCGTGCACATAGATCATATTTTTGATGAAATTGGTTGACAAATAATCCAGAAACCCAAGAGCCATATAAACCCTCTATACAGAGATCGCGAGAGCGCTACGTTACATCGCTTTGCATCGCACAACTCTTTGGTAACTCCTAATTAGTTTTTTCTTTTCTTGTTTTCCAGAACTATCTGGCCCGAAACTTCTACAACCTAAGATTTCTTGCTCTGTTCGTAGCGTTCGCCATTAACTTCATTCTGTTGTTCTACAAGGTAAAACACTCCACATCTCCTCTGCTTTTATCTCTGGCCGGTCATCGGTAAAGGCACTATAAGAACAGAATAATCTTTTGTTACGATTCCTAAATCTATTGTATGTCTGAGAGGAGAGGGTGGGGATAAAAGTTTCTTTGAAGGTAGACGTCTCGGAGTATCTCTTCTCAAGATGAGCTTTTATCGTCCGTTTTATACAGCAGCTCAGTGGCGCTTTATTCCGCCTCAGTAAGCCCGCACGGAGCTCGTTATGTCGCTTTGCTGCTCGTCTAAGTGCCAGGAAGGGCGAGGAATGAAAAGGATTTTTTTCCCTATAGTTTCAGCATAAAGAGGAATATTAAAAGTTTGCCTAAGCCTCGGGGAAATCGTCGGATTAGCGGCCAGTTTTCATCAGATCCCTTTGAGAGAAAAGTTCTCCATTCATCCTTTTAAGTTGCCTATTTTGTGAACAGTTCCAATGCTTCATCGACCTTAAATAAGGGTTATTGTTCAGACTGTAATATTGTACAGACTGTGTCGGGTTACTAACCCCTAAACTGCCAATTCTCTATATCTCTAAACTCCGCCTACGAGTCTGTAACGCAACTGTCGCTCTTGTCGTTTGATGTCTGTAGGTGACCGAGGAACCATCCAGCGAAGAACCAGATAACGATTCAAACCTGTGGAACTCCTTTCAAGAAGAGGAGGAGGATTCCGACGAAGGAGCCGTATACTTTGTGCTGCAAGAAAACACCGGCTACATGGCGCCAACTCTACGCATACTGGCTATTATTCACACAATAATCTCCTTCGTCTGTGTTATTGGATATTACTGTCTGAAGGTACTGATCCAGAAAACATGTCTAGAGTACTCTAAATGTTTCTTCCGTAGCGCTTCACACAGGGTAATGGGCGACATAGCATCGTACGGATTGGTGTAAACCTTGGTCGCTTGCGTTAGGAAAAACATATTTTGGAATTCGCAAACCTACATTCAACATATCCATTCAATACATCCCTATAAAGTAACGACAACGGTTGGAACCTGATGGTAATATACACTAAACACTGAGTGTTTCTCAAACCTGTCCTCGAGACCCTCAACCAGGCCAGATTTTGCAGATCACCTTGGCAGACTGAATCCTGTAATCACTGAGCAGCAAATCATATCACCTGTGCTGTGCTTCAGATATCTGGAAACCTGGCCTGTTAGGGGGTCCTGAGGACAGGTTTGAGAAACACTGATCTATGTAACCAAGAAGTTCCTACAGCTTCTCAAAGCCTCACTGTATTATATATGACACGGCCCTTTTTTTTAAAGGGACATTATACTAAAATGTTCTCCCCCTTTTTTCCATTTGAATAAATGCTACTGATGGCTTCTGCCCAATGTCTGTTTTTTATCATTTTTGTGCTAGGTGAAAATACTCACCTTTTCTCCCACGGCGTGCGCTGCTTCTCCCCTTAAGCTCAGAGCTTCGGAAATGCTGAAGTTCCCGCATGGAAAGTGAGGGAAAAAAATGATTTGATCCCCTGCTGATTTTGTACATTTGCCACTGACAAAGAAATGATCAGTCTATACTTTTAATGGTCGGTTTATGAGTGAGAGACAGAATAACAACAAAGTAATGAATTGATTTGCATTTTAATGAGCGAAATAAGTATTTGATCCCCCCCCCCCTATCAATCAGCAAGAGTTGTGGCTCCCAGGTGTCTTTTATACAGGTAACGTGCTGAGATTAGGAGCACTCTCTTAAAGGGAGTTCTCTTAATCATAGCTTGATACCTGTCGACAGACGCGATCAATCGGATTCCAAACTCTCCACCATGGCCAAGACCAAAGAGCAGTCCAAGGATGTCAGGGACAAGATTGCAGACGTGCACAAGGCTGGAATGGGCTACAAGACCATTGCCAAGCAGCTTAGCAAGAAGGTGACAACAGCTGGTGTGAAATTTCACAATTAGAAGAAACCCAAAATAACTGTCAATCTCCCTCTGGGACCACAGTCGCCAAGAAAACAATTGGTAACGCACTACGCCGTGAAGGACTGAAATCCTGCAGTGCCCTCAAGGTCCGCCTGCTCTAGAAAGCACATGTACAGGTTCGTCTGAAGTTTGCCAATGAACATCTGTATGATTCAGAGGAGAACTGGGTGAAAGTGTTGTGGTCAGATGAGACCAGATCAAGCTCTTTGGCATCAACTTAACTGCATGTTTGGAGGAGGAGGAATACTGCCTATGACCATCAGAACACCATCCGCACCGTCACACATGGAGGTGGAAACATTATGCTTTGGGGGTGTTTTGCTGCTAAGGGGACAAGACAACGTCACCGTATCAAAGGGTCGATGGACTGGGCTACGTACCATGAAATCTTGGGTGAGAACCTTCTTCCCTCAGCCAGGACATTGAAAATGGGTCATGGATGGGTATTCCAGCATGACAATGACCCAAAACACACGGCCAAGGCAACAAAGGAGTGGCTCAAGAAGAAGCACATTAAGGTCCTGGAGTGGCCTAGCCAGTCTCCAGACCATAATCCCATAGAAAATCTGTGGAGGGAGCTGAAGGTACGAGTTGCCAAACGTCAGCTTCAAAACCTTAATGACTTGGAGAGGATCTGCAAAGAGGAGTGGGACAGAATCCCTCCTGAGATGGAGCAATGCTGAAGGCCAACTACAAGAAACGTCTGACCTCTGTGATTGCCAACAAGAGTTTTGCCACCAAGTACGAAGTCATGTTTTGTGAAGGGGTCAAATACTTATTTCACTCATTAAAATGCAAAGCAATTTATAACTTTTTTGGAATCTGTTTTCTGGATGTTTTTGTTGTTATTCTGCCTCTCACTGTGGGCAAACATACAAAATCAGCAGGGGATCAAATCATTTTTACCATCACTGTAATGCCATTTGGGTACGTTCACAAATTGCTAAAGTGTGAAGTGAATTGTGTAACGCAGGGGACATGCGTACTTTTGTACACAAGTTCCGCAGAATGACAGATCGGTGCTGCGGGTGCATGCACAGAACCTATTGGCTGCCATATCCCAGAATGCTCTTCGAAGATAGTTTTGTCAGCGACCGATTTGGTGACCGACCGACAGGTGGAATATTCAAACCCCATCTGCCTGGTGATAGAGATTATGGAGCAATGCTTTTTGTTCAGTCTCTTTTTGTAACCAGTGGTTGCGTTTCCAGCTGGCTGTGAAGTCGGCTTTCAATGTCAATATATTGCACAACCTTCCTGGATTATTTTCGCTTGTCACAACTCGATGGCGTAATAAGACGGCCGAGTCTTCTCTATTCGCACAAAGTCTCTATCTTGGCGGTCAGACCCCGTGGAATAACATTACCCTTTATTGACTTACATCTGTGGGACAGAGTTGATAATGACATTCCTGTTTACATCTCAAACACCGAGAAAGTGGAGGTACTTTTGAGTATAGACAAACGGTTATTTTCCCATTAAATCTATTGTATAAAGGGATAGAATTCATTCTAACGCCTCATCTCCCTTATGATTCAACTTACAAATGAGTACTCGCATACCGGGGAATTGTAACGGAGAGAGCGGGATCCATGGAGTCCTACCTGCCCTTGCTTTCTGCACGTGTGAATCTAGAATAAAACTCCTAATAACATAATAAATGTTTATTCCCGTCTCCCACAGGTTCCTCTAGTGGTATTTAAACGTGAGAAGGAAATCGCTCGGAATGTAGAGTTTGACGGTCTGTACATCACGGAGCAGCCCACGGACGACGATATCAAAGGACAGTGGGATCGACTCGTCATTAATACCCCGTGAGTTCAATACTCTCCGAGTTGTTAACGCCAACCTTGAAATAGGGCCCACAGTGTTTTAAATGGATTCTAAAGGGTTTCTCCACCGATTACCGTTGTTTGGCATTTCTGGTGTTGTAACCACCGTAAACTTTAACGACCCAGAGAGTGTCACATCGCACCCTCTGAACCCTGGCAGCATCAGTTCTTTATGCTCTTCTGAGCATTGTGATCCCAGCACACTGACCGTTAATCACAATATTACATGGTACACTTACCTCTAATGGAGGGCTGCGCCCATTCCCAGCATTGGCTTTAACATTGTGGCCTTGAAGCTGACCAAGGAAAGACCTGTGCTCTGCCGATTCTGTTTAACCAATCTTTCAGCTAAGAAGTCTGTTTCCTAGAGTCCTGCTTCTCCCGGCAACCTCCTGGTCCATGTGTGCCAAGATCCTGCCACATGTACCAAGTCCTTTCGTCTCCTGTTACCTGCGAAACACCACCCTTAACTCACCTGTATGTCACTGTATTACCACATAAAGGGCCCATATTCCTGCAACCCCCCAGTACCAGACGTGACAGAGAGGGACAGTTTGATGAACGGCATGAAACACCCCCTGCCATTCTGAGAGTCTATTCTCTGTAGGAAGATTAACACGTTTGCACAAACTGTGAATTTCCCCATCCGTTCAAATAAATGCTAAACGACAGCAATTAGTGCAGAACCTCTTGGGTTCGAAGCCTAGAAGAAACTTATTGCAAAGCAGATCATATTAATAACCATTTAAATCAAAGGTAAATATATAATCATTAAAACTCCAATGCTCCTCAGGCCTCACTTTGTTCTTTGCCATTGGGCCTCCCGGGGAGTAGCGCAACTCACCCCATCTCCAGTCGTTACGGCACTTCCCCCATTACACGCTTTGTATGAAATATTTAGACCTGCTACAACGGCTACAACATCGCTTTGCTATGGATATACCCAAAGCAACTCAAGGAACGTACAGCACCTGAGAAGGTCTATAGCTTACAATAATGTGCTCAGCCGTGGCCATCCAAACCTTTGCGAGACCTGAGCGGGAACCCACCGTAGGGCAGGTCACTTATGTCTTTGCCCATTATCAGGTCCCTCAAAACCGTGTGACCTTGCACAATTTTCTGCTCACTCAGCGTTCAGGGTAATCCAGACGCAGATCCCTCGCTCGAGGTGCCTAGAGAGGTATCCGCTATGCCCAAGGCCGAAACAACGGTCGAGGGTGGCGGTTCCTCACGTGCAGTGGAAGGGAGCCTTGGCATTTCAGTACTGACTATCCTTTTTGGGTGATAGAAGTCTGTTTTTCCTGGGAATCACAAATGTGAGAGAATGGGGGTACACCTAAGCACCCCTGTTTGTATTTTTCCCCTAAAATGTTGATGTCATGAGAACCCCTATTTCTATGAAGACACAATAGTGACCAAAACCAACTCTCCTCTTTTTTCATCCATTTTTAGGTCTTTTCCAAACAACTACTGGGATAAATTTGTTAAAAGAAAGGTAAGTCCCTTCAACTGTGCATGTACGTGGAATCGATCGGTGTCTAATCGACGCAACATATGTCTACCTATAAATGGATCTACCAGTATTACCAGAACTTGCTTTTTCTTGAGCTGTCACAATTAACCTGACTTTTATATGTAATTTTCTGTTCAATAATTGGCACGAGATCCCCCGTATGACGTCGCTTTGTGTGTCGGATATGGACGTAGATATGCTCCTGAAATCTTAAATGTGTAGACATGACAGACAATGTATAATTGCCGACATGTTTATTGTGCAGAAATCCATTGGGCGCTCGAATACGAACCGGGCGTTCAGGTGAAGGGAAACCCGGTGGGCTTTATTTTCAACGTATCGTTTCACGTCATTTCGTCTCCTATCCGGAACATTTCTTGAGTACGTGAGGAAACTGCCGGGTCGAGGCGAAACAACGTGAAACGGCGTATCCGAAATAAAGCCCGCCAGGGTTACCTTCACACGAGCTTCCTGTTGGTTTTCCATTTCCATTCCAGGGTCTGGGTCGCTCTGTCCGTTTATAATTCATCGTAGCCAGTTAACACTTTGAGGGTTACTCACCAAATGCCGAATTGGCCACTGAATTGCACCAGATCATGAATTATCACTGTATCCGTGATTTTGGGGCAATTTGTCTCTTCAGCAACCTGTATTTTTGCCATATGCAGCCAAACTGACAGCGAAACGCGGTGCATCCAGCGGCCCGAAATTGTCCCAGAAAGAACTAATGGATTCGTCTGTTCGCAAAACGCCAAACTGCAGAGAAATTACCTGATTTCGGTGATTGACAGGTTTAAACAGGCAACCGTAATATGTCAAATGACCGGAAGAAGAAACCAAAAAATAATAATAATCACGTCCTTTAACCTTTTTTTTAATACTTGATTTCCAAAATAGAGAATTTATTATGGATTTAAGGCTTCCTATTGGCTGCTATTGTCTATTTTTACAGTTTGGTTCAATTACTCCGAGGCCAATTCTGCGGTTTTCTACAACGTTCAATAACTGCTTCGGCGACTCAATTTTGTGCAAAATACGCTGACCGGCGAATAGTGAATTTTCTGCTGAAACGGAATCGTCGAACTGTGGCAAAGGTTGCGGAAATGAAAAGCACTGACATTGAGTGCAGTTTTGTTGCTTTGTGAATAACCCTCTTTATCTCTACCCCTAACCCCGTGTCGATGCTCAATTTGGTTTAACACACCCCAAGAGTCGGCGGTTGTTCTCACGCTACACGTCACCGGTGGAAGGAGTTGGTTTAATCCGTAACACATATTCTGATTCTTGTTTGTCTGCCTTCTCTTGAAAAAAAAACCAGAGATGTCTGTGTGACCCCCGAATGAACGCGCTCCTCGGGGTTTATGGTCGCGCGTACCAGTCTGGCACACGGCATCTGGCAAGGTAAAGCGCACAATTCCACATTTTAATCAGAGAGTAACATCCACGGGCTTAAGTTACCATGGATATTAAGTCTTACGGAAGAGACGCTAAGTCCCAGATGAGCAGCAGGTGAATTTACTGTTCTGAAATGCTTGCCGCGTGTGTGATCAAAACCAGCGAGGGGGGGGGGGGATGCCTATACATAACCTCGTTCAGGTACAAAAGGCTGCGGGGAGAGATCCACGCCGATTCTGTCGACGAGGGGTGTTTCGCTCTAGTGTCTGTATGCATCTTTCTCATTTCCGTCCATCCTTTGATCTGACAAATGTAATTGTTTCCTGAACATCAGAAGGCATCCAGGGCGTCAACGTTCCGCGGTGTAATTTGGGTCACATTGTGCCGCTATAGCCGGCTAAAGAGAATCTGTCGTTTATTCTAATAAAGGATTTAAGCAGCAAACGACGCGTTCCTGTAATAACAACACCCCCCATCTGGCACATTTTTTTGCCGTTCATATTCCCCCGGCTCTTTTTGAACATCTCTAGAGCCGCAGCGCGCAGCGAGCTGTAAAACAATGGAACGCGTCGGCCTTTATTCGGCGTTTCCATTTAATCCGTCGAAAGGAAGCAGTCCCCGTGAAGCAACGCTTTGATGTTCTACTTTCACGAGAGGATACAGGCAGAAACCTACATTTTTAATGACAGGATATATCCATATAAGCTTAATTTCCAGGGCACGAAAAGCTCCTGGAAGACATGAAACCGACAGTCTATAATCTCGGTTTTACGGTCACTCGAACCTGTATATTTAACCGCGCGTGGCCTGTAAGAGGACGAGCCGTTTAGGAAAATCCACGGCTAAGAAGTCGCCGATCTCTGTGTCCGGTCGCGACAGAGGTTTTTAGTTTCACGTTTATTCTTTCTTGTTTCAAGGTTATCAACAAATACGGAGACCTGTACGGGGCGGACAGGATCGCAGAGCTCCTCGGCCTGGATAAAAACGCTCTGGATTTCAGCCCAGTGAAAAAGACGGAATCCGAAGAGGGATCGCTCGTGTCGTGGTCAGTGAACGACTGTTATCGCGGTCATCAAATGATTATCAATCCTAATAGCATTTGGAAAAAGAACGAACGGCTCGTTTCCACCTGCGATTTGTATCCATTTACATGTTAATCCACTTCCAGCTTTTACGATTCTTCCTGCAGGAAGTCGTCCGTAATGTCATTGTGATATATTTGTACGTATAATGGTGATTTATTATATATTGTATAGATTTTCTAATAATTCAATTCGCGCTGGGCGCTGTCAGTATCTGCGCGGCGCGTAACGCTCGCCATCCCGTCATTTACATATAGTCATTAGCCTCGGGATCAGACACATTTAAACCGCTTGCATAGCGTTGACCCGGAGGTGCCGTTCTCGCAAGAAATCTCCATATAATTTAATAGTGAAAAAAAGTCAAGTTCTTTGTTAAAAAAAAGGTCTGTTTTCCCTCTGCGATTCTCTAATTCACAAACAGCGCGGGAGAAGCCGGCTTTTAAAAACGTACAAAGGCGTTTTCGCTACACCGGGTGCCGTAAACAAGCGGCCGAGTCATTTTTGCAGTTGCTCTGTGTTCACCTATAGTTTAATAACCTTTTACATACCGTTATAATTTCTCGATCGGCGTTTTAACCCTCAGATCTGCACGTTTACACCTGCTCTACCAAACGCGGAGCACCTGTTCGCACGTCTTTCCCGGCCTCCCGTTGCGTCGTTCAGAAAGCCAACTCCCTCAGGCGTCTGTCACACCTGTTCTCCGTCACGTGTGTGTGTATATATGTTACGCGTGTGGTCTTTACCGGATTATTCCTCTTCAACCACCTTTAACCCCTTCAGTAAAAAAAAATTAACATCATATCTATTTGAAACACGGGATGCAAAGTTAAAAATTAAAATGGAATAAAATAGAGATTTCGTACAGAAATAATTGCTCTGAGATGAAAAAAAATGTTAATTTGCTAATTTTTAATTTATCATATATTCGTTTAGCCTTTACAGAAATATTGTTGGAATTTAACATTTCTAAACTCTAGACGGTGTCTGTGATGTGTTGCACTTGGAACTTGGGGTACTTGTGCCTAGAGATGCATTTGGGAGGTGCAGGCCTGATGCTCTATCAGGGGCGGATCCAGACACAGGTTTCTAGGGGGGGGGGGCATTCTACCAGTTTTGGCCAAGAGCTGGTGTTGGGTTTGCAGTAACAGGCAGATATATTTGCCCCAGCTCACATGAATATATATATATTTGCCCCCAGCTCACATGAATATATATATATTTGCCCCCAGCTCACATGAATATATATATATATATATATATATATTGTCTCTAGCTCACATGGATATATATATTTCCCCCCAGCTCATGGATATATTTGCCCCAGTTTACATGGATATATTTGCCCCCAGCTCACATGGATATATTTGCCCCCCAGCTCACATGGATATATTTGCCCCCAGCTCACATGGATATATTTGCCCCCCAGCTCACATGGATATATTTGCCCCCAGCTTACATGGATATATTTGCCCCAGGTCACATGGTTATATTTGTCCCCAGCTCTCACCTTTGCTGGCCCCAGGCTCCGCCAGTGTTCTTCTCCCAGTCCCTACAGACGAGCGGCTGCTGACATGCAGCTTGGCCGCTCGCCGCGAACCACCTGACCAGCCGCAGAGCCGCATGCGCGCTGGTCAGGTGGTTCTCATCCCAGGCGAGCAGCCAAGCTGCATGTCAGCAGCCGCTCGCCTGTAGGGACTGGGAGAAGAACGCCGGCGGTGGCGATTCTCTCGGGGGGGGGGGGCAATTGCCCCGTTCCCCCCCTGTATCCGCTCCTGTGCTCTATATTGTTTCCCTGCCCCCTCCTATGTTATAGGCGCAGGGTGTTTGTGTCATTTGTGATATGTATGAATATTGTTATCGTCTATATGTATCTCTTACTATCTGCTGATAGAATTACTGTGTGGGTCACCGTAGTCTTTACCAACTCCCCCTATCTGGAATGCAGTTGTATCTGTTAAAGGTTTGGATTGATACGGTTCTGTCTTGTTTGCCAAATATCAAGCAATTATTATTCTTTATTTATAAAGCGCCAGCATATTCCTCAGCGATGACTTATACCATTATCTGTCCCTGATCTAATCACATCCCAGACTCAGAGAAGCGGAGCAGGAACTGCAGAGCAGTAAGAACCGTATTCTAGGGGAGGCATTATGATGAAGTGCAGTAGGAAGTCATGGTGTCGTTCTCCATTGGCTGCCAGACTCTGTATATATTATTTCATTAAAGGCTCAGTTGCTGCTGACTGTTCAAAACCTCCAGATCTGTGCTCTCCCTAATTTCCAGGGGATGCAATCGAAGCTTTTTGCGCCAGTACCAGTCTTTAAGCTTCGGCTAAGGGCCTGAGGAAGTGGCATTAACAGACGCGACCCAGTCGGGGTACGGAGATCTGTTACAGTGTCCCTTATCTTACCCAATTTCAAATGGGGTCTCCTTTATCAGCATGCAGGCAGAAACGGCTTTTGTGTCCGATCCTTTAACTTTGATAAAGATATATAATAAAAATGGTAAGATCTCCTGCTTATTTGAAGTGATCATAATGCGAGTCTAGTGTCGAGACCAGATTGATAACGTACGCTCAATTTGCAGGTTGAGCTCCATCGACATGAAGTATCACATTTGGAAGCTCGGAGTCGTCTTCACTGACAACGTAAGTACTCCACTAAACGAGTCCTGCCCGTAGCAAAATGTAACAAAGCGTCGCGTATCGATTCGCTTCTTTCTTCTTCCAGTCGTTCCTCTACCTTGCTTGGTACACGACCATGTCGATCCTCGGACACTACAACAATTTCTTTTTCGCTGCTCACCTGCTGGACATCGCCATGGGTTTCAAAACGCTGAGAACCATCCTGTCTTCAGTCACTCACAACGGAAAACAAGTGAGAATGTTTATAGTTTGGTACAAAGTAACAGCATGCTAATTGGTGTTGTAGAATAAAACACGGTCACAGACGCGCTCGCATAACATCTGGTACATAAAGGTACCGAAGAACGTGAACTTCCTGTCGCTAAAGGGGGAATGATATCGGGGAAAGGCCGTAGATGCAGTTACTCTTAAAGTAACTTAGCAGTTAAAATTAGTATATACGCGCACTAGCAGTCTACTACAGAGGCAAAGGGTTTTACAACAGGCGGGACGAACGCCCGACGGCGAGAGAGGCAGACGGCGCGCGTCGCATTTGGTCTTTAGGCTGCAGAGTGAAGACGTATCGTAAAAGGGCAATGATGGCAATTAGTAGTTAAGAGAAGAGCAGATAGACTTCATCTCATTTTCTGGCACAAAGCGGCATTGTGCGTCTGCAGTTGCGCAGAAGGTAAAAGCAACATTGTTACAGTGTTTCGCGCTTTGCATTACGGTGCCCATCGAATGCCGGCCTTGAGGCTGATGACGAATGTACGCGTCGTGCAGGATTTGTGTTCAGGCTCACGAGATAGAAAGGTGATACTAAAATAGCGGTTTAGAATTTACGGTATACAAGGAAACCTATAAGAGGGCGGTAATGAATCTCACGGCTCACACAGGAACAAACTAAACAGAAAAAAAACGCTTTATCGCTCCACAATGATGGTCAAACATGTCTCGCGGGAAGAATAATACTCAGGGTCATAGCAAAGCCGACAATGCGGCACCGTCACTGGGACCTTGCTGGATACATATGCCTTTTTAAAAGCCATCTAGCATGAAGAGATGAATACATATATTCATATATATGCGTTTGCGCGTAACAGGGAGTTGGTACCCAGGGCGGGTATCCCTGTGCAGAAAGGCTCCTTCCTGCTGTCAATAACTTGAAGGAATTCTGGCCCAATCCCACCCAATCGATAGCCGGAGCTCCTTGTAAGTTGAACTCAGAGCTTTGACTTTAATACACAAAAGGACAACACACACACAGGGGATGGGCAGGTCATCAAAGGTACAATACACTCTGATGTTACCACACTGAACGGCCAACCTCCTCCCACAAACACACACCTTAGTGTTAGAACCAAAGGAAGGCACTCCTCTACCGAGCATGGCAACAATTCCAGAAATGTTCTCCACCAGTTCCTGGGGGATGTGTCAGATCTGGGTTAGTCCAGCTCTCGGGGACTAAACAGTAGCACAAGGAAACACCGCAGGATACCAAAGGAACCATTAAGAACACATTACAATTAAGGGAAACGGCATACCATATACAACACGACACCCTACAATAAATACACAAAGGAATAATCTAACAACGACATCAGGGGACAGAGCGCAGAGAACACAAAGACCACAGCAACTACAATTGTAAATACTGAGTGACCTTAACGTAGATCTGGAGATTAATTTAACACATCAGGCCCACCAAAACCCACAGTCGCACACCTCCCAAAAGTATTTTTAGGTTCACATACCCCAAGTCTTAAGGGACTACATACAGTGACTATATAATGTTGGGGTGCCTATGTCAATTTATATATCAGCGTGACGTGAGAAAGATGTAATACACCTTCCTGGCCAACCTATGTCTGGAGTTTCAGGGAAGGTATATACTATTTACTCGAGGTTGCAGCCACACCACGCCACGTTAAGGCCTGTGCCACGGATGTAATAGGTAGCACCAATAAATTACGGGATGTGGCGAAATACCAAGGCGGACCGCACGCCGTTCAGAGCGCGTTTCCCTTTGATTACGTAAAGGTGCGCAGGACAGGCCTAGAATTGCTGACGCACTCTCATTACTCGCGCCAGAGAGAGCAATTCGTGCCTGCAGACAGCAGAATCAAGTGCTGTTCATTTCATAGTTCAATCCCAAGCACGTCGTCCTTAATCCAGGCAGCGTTCACAAATGGCTATAACACGCAGACCAGCCTTAAGTGGCGAGTCATAAAACGCGTAAGTTGTTTGTAAAGCGTAATAGCACCAGATCGGGAGAGTAATTGCCGCCACACGCGCGGAAACTGTTATTGCGGAGCTTACAGAGAGAGATGTAACGTTAAAGGAAGAAAACGCTCCTGGTAGGGTCTACGCGCAGAGCGAGGTAAAGAGAAAAGGTCTAACGCTTGCAACACTAGCGAAGCACAGTTAGCTTCCATCCCTGCAATTTATCTGCCCTCTATCCACCTGGAACACCAAGCTGTCCGCTCCCACCATCTCACTCTTCCGTCAGCTCGCGAAGCCATCAATGTTTGTCGTAGACGCCTCGTGAATTATTGAAAACGAACATCTGCTTTAAACACTCACAGCGCGCACTATTCTTACCTGCCGAATAAAAAACGACAGCAGATTCCTGGCAACGGCTTAAAGGGACGGTTCCTCTCTTTAGCGTCACAGATTAAACGGAGGGAGTTTTTTGATTATCAAAAATAAAGAACCACATGAAACAACATTAAAACAAACCAAGGGCCCTATTTAAAGCGAGCCTTTAGCGTTACTAGGTGGTCGGGATTCTAGAAGGCTAACTACTCCCCTGCAATTCCAAGCAAAGGCAGTTTTTCACCTTGTTGATTTTTAGGATAAGGGCTAACCGGCAGCCGGAGAATAACAAGCGATTCCGAGTTTTCTCTTTTGTAGTCTGTTTAAAAGAAAGAGAATACGAGTGGTCGCTCCGGTGTGGTTAGACTCCATGTGAAGAGCCTCTGAAACCAGGGCAGACTTTACCACCGTTTCATTATCAAGATCAGGGGTGGGCAATTGTTTTGGCTCGGGGGCCACTTTGTGTTAGTGTAGTTTAGCGGAGGGCTGCACCTTTTAAAATGATTGCATCCATTAGTTAACGTTGCATTTCAGAAAAGGTATAAATTGTATCATAAAAAAATCTATAAATTAAATAAAAGTGGTAGTTTTATTCAGTTTATTTATTGTGCTAATTTCATATCATCTATAGCTGCAAGCACATTTACTTTAGAATCAGTTTAATGAGACAAATGTACACTTTCAGACCAGACACTTGCCCCCAGAACAGCCAGACACTTACCCCAGAACTAATTATAGCCAGTCACCTGCCCCCAGAACTAATTACAGCCAGACACTTGCCCCCAGAACTAATTGTAACCAGACACTTGCCCCCAGAACTAATTACAATCAGACACTTGCCCCCAGAACTAATTACAGCCAGACACTTGCCCCCAGAATTAGTTATAGCCAGACACATGTCCCCAGAACTAATTACAATCAGACACTTGCCCCCAGAACTAATTACAGCCAGACACTTGCCCCCAGAACTAATTACAGCCAGACACTTGCCCCCAGAACTAATTACAGCCAGACACTTGCCCCCAGAACTAATTACAGCCAGACACTTGCCCCCAGAATTAGTTATAGCCAGACACATGTCCCCAGAACTAATTACAATCAGACACTTGCCCCCAGAACTAATTACAGCCAGACACTTGCCCCCAGAACTAATTACAGCCAGACACTTGCCCCCAGAACTAATTACAATCAGACACTTGCCCCCAGAGCTAATTACAGCCAGACACTTGCCCCCAGAATTAGTTATAGCCAGACACATGTCCCCAGAACTAATTACAATCAGACACTTGCCCCCAGAACTAATTACAGCCAGACACTTGCCCCCAGAACTAATTGTAACCAGACACTTGCCCCCAGAACTAATTACAATCAGACACATGCCCCCAGAATTAGTTATAGCCAGAAACATGCCCCCAGAATTAGTTATAGCCAGAAACATGCCCCCAGTATTAATTATAGCCAGAAACATGCCCCCAGAATAAATTGTAGCCAGGCAGAGACCCCCAGAAATATATTTACCCAGCCTGCATACCTCAGGAACGAGTGTTCCTCCGAGCTCAGGCGTGCTCCTGCACGCAGCTGCCCCCTCTGAAGGCTGTGACGCGAGATCTCGGCTGTAGGCCGCGTCATAGCCTTTCAGAGGGCTGAGGAGGCGGCGGTGCGAGGGACCATCGGCAGGTCTCGAAGGGAACACGGGGCCAGGGGCTGCTAGAGGAATTCCCCGGCTGCCCACAGTGGGTACCTGCGTTCCCGCAACGTTTCCGCTGCGGGAGAATTGCGGGGACGCCGTTCCCGCAGGACTCGAGGCCTGCTTGGCGGGCCACAAAAAACTCTGTGGTGGGCTACATGTGGCCCGCGGGCCCGCAATTTGCCCACCCCTGCTCTAGATGCATTCTACAACGTACGACTGTGAAAATCCAAACAATGTCTTATCAAGCCATCAGCTGCTGACTGTTATTTAACAAGAGGAACACAGTACGGGTGTGTGTGTTTAATAGTAGTAATAGCCAGGCCGGCGCTGGGCCCAGTCTTGTTTCTTTATCGTTGAACAGTCAGACCTTACAATCAAACGTCTTACAGGCGCAAAACCCACTAAAGGGTGCAATGTACCATTTCTTCTGAAAATCAATGCCTTTAGAAAATGATTATTTCCTGATTTAGGTGTTCTTCTCAAACCAAACAAGCTCCTTTTTGTGGCCTTCGTCGCTAAACACAGTGACGCCGTGTCTTGTCTTTCTCAGTTGGTGCTCACAGTTGGACTTTTAGCTGTCGTCGTCTACCTATACACTGTCGTGGCCTTCAACTTCTTCCGTAAGTTCTATAACAAAAGCGAGGACGAGGACGATCCAGACATGAAGTGCGACGACATGATGACGGTACGTCTACCTAACCCAAAATTATAGCTTTAATTTGAGGAAATATTTACGACAAACCGATAAATGAATTATTCAAGTAACAGTCTGCGGAACTCAATCCTCGGGTATTTTTCTTACTCGATCAGTTCTTTTATGTAACGGAACACTGTTTTACCACTTGCTTTTGATCTGTTTTCTCTATTCCGATACTAATTGAGGGAACCGCTTAGGCGATATGCCCCTTTTTACTGTTAATCATTGCGTTATTACTCGGTTATTCGATACGGTGCATAGTAACGTGAGCACATTTGTTTCCCATTACATAGTTCTGTTTTGGTTACATGCTCAGTCAGCAAGAGGGCAGTGGGAAAGGACAATGCAACGTTGAGAAAGCACACTTGAGGTGGAAAAGTGCAGGGAGGGGGCAGGGTGGCACTAAGGTTGCTCTGTCTGAGCGTGGCTTATTTTCCTGCCAAAAACTATATAAAAGAGAGCACCGTAATAAAGTTTCAGTCCGCTTTGACCCTTGCACAGAGTCCTGTCTGTGGTTTTGAGTACAGCTGTTAGAAGCCACCGAGCAAGGAAAGACTATTGCCGCTCCTCATCAGAAGAGCTGCAACTGCAGGAGCAAATGAGTGATTGGAGCGGGGTATTTTTTCTCTGTGCTTGGAGCCCTGATATATTTTAGGGCTAGAGGATGTCTCTCGACACAATAACAAAGGCCCAAAAAAAACAGGGGAATTGCCGAATTGTGCGTGTTCTAAAATTGGCGTTAGATGTGAGTCGACACCTACGGTAATCGAGACGTTTCTTCGCAGTGTTACCTATTCCACATGTACGTGGGGGTGAGAGCCGGAGGGGGAATCGGAGACGAAATAGAGGACCCAGCCGGGGACCCGTACGAAATGTACCGCATCGTTTTTGACATCACCTTCTTCTTCTTTGTTATCGTCATCCTTCTGGCCATCATTCAAGGTAAGAAGCCTCGAACGCGGCATGGTGTCCCAAAACTGTACCTAGACATTATTGCTTTCAAGTTTCATATCGGGTGGTATCAGTGGTCAGGTTGAGTGGAAACACGTGGGAATGTAGTTCGTTCACTATTTTTGAGAAGGGAATGTTGTTGCCTTTAGGTCCTCTCGCTGCAAAGCTTTATTTTTTAAGCTTTGTGTTCTATCATAGTATCGAGTCACAATCCACCTGTTTGTTATTTAGGATCATTATCTTAACGTTTCCCTAAAATCCAGCCCGTCTATACTTTTACTATCAAAATTTAGTGTTGGCCAAGGGCAGGATGAAAACGGTTCCTCGAGGAAGTAGGCAGAAATGTTGGCGAGTTCCCACACCTCTTTAAGTCGGATTCGATTCCCGGGCGGTATAATGAAATCTGAAGTCCATAAATCTGGTGCCGTGTCGGGCCCTCTCTAAGAAGCCCATCCTTACAGGGACAACTTAACCCAGGGCTGGCAAACTCACGTCCCCACTGATGGCGCCGCCTACAATTCCCAGAATTCTTTGAATGCAATAGATGACCGGGGAACTGAGGGTGGCGTAGTTCAGAAACACCTGGGGGGCTGGTGTATGACAGCCCTGACTTAGATCCAAAGTAACCACTTCCATCTTTGAGTTTGCACTCAACGCAGGTAATAATGTCCCAAATCAAGGTCACTTACGCAGGATCGAAGAGCCCTCTACACGAAGTCACATTCTCTGGGCTCAAGCCTTACAATATATGTTTTATTTTCGAGCAGAATAAAAGCCGGAATTTTAACCGTCAAATGACTATTTGTTAAAACGTGTGAAGCATACGCCATTTTTTTTAGAGGCTGGCGCATTTTTTAGAGGCTGCAGCATACCGCTCCGCCAACCTTAAACCATAAACGCTATCAGCGGGTGACATCCACGCCGCAACGGCCGGCCGTATCGACAAACCACTGGCTATATATGGACATTTCCACGCGCTCTGTCCTTTCCTAATGAACATTTTGTTCCGTGCCAGGTTTAATCATCGACGCTTTTGGTGAATTAAGAGACCAGCAAGAACAGGTCCGAGAGGATATGGAGGTAAGTAACGATATTATTAGTAATCAAATCTATTCCATCGGCTGTAATTAAGTGACATCTAAATGACAGACTTTATGTAAAAGGACCACGCGCAACGCCGCAATCTGATTTTAATCTGGATAAGGACGGAACATTTTCTTGTAATAGAGAAACATTTGACAAGCAGCGCTCGGCCTGAAACGTAATCGACTGCAATCACGATGTCCAGAGAGAGATTGAAATCCTAACGCAACATTAAATAAGCTTTAAAGGGCCACGAACACAAAAAAAGGAGATTTTCCTATTTTACGTTGCTGATATCTTACACGCACTTTATTTTTTTAAGTAAACATACACGAGAAACCCAGATTAAAATGTGTCGCCAGGCGCAACCATTGTGTGGTATTTTGTGTTGTAAATTGCCCCCCCCCGGCGAGTCGTTGCATCCTTTGCTCCTCACTGTGTGGCTTGGGGCGTAGAATGGACTCTATGGGTCAGACGTCCAGATATCTGACACATACAGGGTTATTCAGAGACCGGTGAAAAGCAGGAGAATGACTGGAGAATGGAAAATTCTATGTCAAAATAGCGGATTTGGAAAGTGAGGTGAATGGGAGAATTTTTCTGGTTTGGCTATTTTGACCTAGAATTTTCCATTCTCCAGTCACTCTCCTGCTTTTCACCGCTCTCTGAATAACCCTGTTAGACTTGCACGTGCGAAGAATGCATATACACGACATAACCACGGGTGAAACTGTTGTAAAGCCACTGTCAGATCTCGTTCATCCGCAATCTCTTATCTCAGGTAGCACGGACAACCCTACAGATTCCCCCCCCCCCGCAGTCTCGTCTTTACGTTCCCTGCCTCGCTGCCTCTTCATTGTTTATCCGCAATGAAAGTTTGTTCCATTTTGTGGGTTGTTTCCACGATGTAATATTTACCAAAACCTTATGGCGAGTTTTACTCTACATCTGTGGTTTAGTTTCTACAGTATTTAACAGTTAATGAGGTGGAGGAGGGAATGTTTAGATAAGGCTGCAGAGGGCGTATTTCTTTCTGCATGCTACTTGAGATAAGAGCTGGCAGCTGAATGAGTTAAGACAGGGAGCTTAAAATACTTCTAATCTACCCCCTGGTGATGTCCTTTGAATACATCCCACACAATACAATGATGTGAGTCGGTGACTGACCCATTCACTCCATTCTATGACCAAAGCCACGCAGTGAGGAGCAAGTGATGGAAAGATACTAGGGGGGGGGCAGTTTACAACACAAAATATCACACAATGGATGCGCCCAGTGACACATATAGAGGAAAATATCACACAATGGATGCGCCCAGTGACACGTATGAGGAAAATATCACACAATGGATGCACCCAGTGACACATATAGAGGAAAATATCACACAATGGATGCATCCAGTGATACATATAGAGGAAAATATCACACAATGGATGCATCCAGTGATACATATAGAGGAAAATATCACACAATGGATGCACCCAGTGACACATATAGAGGAAAATATCACACAATGGATGCACCCAGTGACACATATAGAGGAAAATATTTTCTTAACTAAACATACAAGAGAAAAAACAAACAAATGTAAGATATCGGCAACATCAAATAAACATAATAAGGACATTGCATTTTTTGGTGGTAGCGGCCCTTTAATAATGAATTATTTGTATTGTTACACATTTATTCCAGCATGTCCATCTGTGGTTCCCAGGTCATTTTTTTTTTTTTTGTGTGCTCGATGCAGCCGTGCCCAGCTTTCCAATGCACCATATATGTTATTCCTTTTCATGTTAAATCCGCCTGGTATCATCATTCTGTCACTCCAGCCATTTGTTACGCTCTCAGACCTTGTCGGTGTCCGCAGCCCTTATTTCCTCTACTCCGCGGACTTACCTTACCAGGAATCTGTCAGGCCTTTGTAGTAACTGTATCCTCACAATACATTCTTGTACCTGAAGCAAACAGACCCCCCCCCCATAGCATGGAGTCTATGGGTCGATCACCGACTCAAAACATTGCATTGTGTGGGATGTATTCAAAGGACATCACCAGGGGGTAGATTAGAAGCCTTTTAAGATGCCCATCATATCTCATTCAGCTGTCAGCTCTTATTTTAGGTAGCCTGGAGAACAATAGCCCCCTGGTGTTTTATATAAACATTCCCTTCTCCATTAACTGTTGAATACTGTAGATTAGATAAACCATGTCTGAATTAAAACGTATGCCCATATTTTGGTAAATATTGCTTCATGGGAAAAAATCCACAAAATGAAAATTTGCAATGAAAAAATCCCCATAACTTTGTTAACTGCAAAGCAACTGCATGTAAAAATGAAAGATAAAGAAAAAAAAATCTAGCAGCATGTGTTTTATAATGCAGTTTAAATTGTGTTTTATAATGTGGTCTTGTTTGTAATGTAGAAGTAATCTAGTTACAACATATGTAAGACGTGGTGTCGCTTTAAGAACCTAAATTGTCAATTTTAAATGTATGCATGTTTATTTTTCTCAAGGTTTTGGTGACTTCTTTTTCCTTTTCAGACTAAATGTTTTATTTGTGGGATCGGAAATGATTATTTTGATACGACGCCGCACGGGTTCGAGACGCATACCTTACAAGAGCACAATCTAGCCAATTACCTGTAAGTACCAGGTGTCGCCGCTTTATCGTTCGACACAAATTGTCATAACTTTATCTTCCCACCCATCCCACGCAGGTTGGCCTACAAGGACCGATGTACCACCAATTCTAGTCACTAAGAAAGGCAGTTACAACATAGGTTGAGTTGACAGCCTGCAATGCGAGGGGGACCCCATACCCACGTGCAGAATGCTCCCCCTCGCCGTCAGTATCTCGAAGGAGTACAGATTCAGGCCCAAAACGCAGTCAATAGCCCGAGCTCCTCGCGGTGAAAATCAAACCGGGAATTTATGTACAGGGTTAATAGTTACAAATACAGACAGGGGGAATGTTCCCGAAAACCAGGGAAAATACGTTCCCTCCCACACACCATACCCTGACAAAACAAAGGGGGCAGGGAGAACTAGTTTAAGCCAGTTTGGGGCGGTAGCTTCGATGAAAGCAAGGAAAGACTTTACTGACAGATTCAGGGCTGAACTGGGACAAAAAAATTTGCCCTGGACTTTGTCCATAAGAGTGGCCCACATCAATTATGCAAACACACCGGGCCGGATTAAGATCTCTATGGGCTGGAGAGAAGGATTTGTTTGTACTTTGAGGCATATTTTAAATTGTGTGCAAGTTCTGTGCTTTGGGTTTTCATGCATTACGTTGGTCTTCAGTGATTCCAGGTGCCGGACCCTGGAGTCAATACAGTCCCAACTCCTCGTGGTCTCATGGGGGTAGGGTTGCCAGCCTTTTCTTCAAGCATAACCAAAGGACTCTAGTGTTGGGTGGCAATTTTTTTACTGTATGTGTGGCAAAGTGCCAAGGAAAATTGGCAGTGGAATGTATGGAAAGACTGGTATTACATATCAGACTCAGACTGGTATTATGGTACATTGGCAATATGGCACACTGGAATGCCTGGCTGGTATGTTTTGGCACACTGGTAATATGGCACACTGGTGTTTTGGCACACTAGTATTCTGGCAGACTGGTGTTTTGGCACACTGGTAATGTGGCAGACTGGTGTTACGGCACAGGATGGGGATTGGGGAGAGAGAGAGGGATATATGAATATACAGAGAGAGGCAAATAAACAGACACAGATCACCTTATACTTACCTGCCTCCCTCTGGCCTCCATGCTGCACAGCAGATGCTTCTCCCCCTTCACACCCGCACTTCCCTCCAGGCTCCATGTGAAAGTCAGGGCTGAACTTCCGGGTTAACTCACTGTCTGGGCGCTGACTGCTGGCATCACCGGAGCATTGCATGCTGGTAGATGTAGTTTGAAACTGGTTTTCTGCAATCTACAGAAAACCAGACTAGAACTACATCTCCCAGCATGCAGGTGATGCCTGCAGGCGGTGGCCAGAGACTAAGTTAGTCTGGAAGTTTGGTGTTGTGGACTGCTACACCTCACAAACAGTGGGCCGGCTGCCTGACTAATAGGCCCGCAGCCTGGGGCTTGCCTAGACGAGCCCCAGGTGGGCCAGTCAGGCGACTGGCCATCTGAACCATCGGCCTACTGGGATCCTCATGGTAGTCCCGATGGCCAGTACATGCCTGGACGGATTACACTTTGGAAAGCAGAACAGTATATACCACATGACACTCTACAATGAACATACAGGTGAATAATAATATAATGCAGACATCAGGGAATAGGGCACAGAAAACACAAACACCCTAGATCTGCCGGCACAGGAGGACTCCAACATAGGAGAGGGCTTGGAAACCAGATAAAACATCAGGGCCGCACCTCTCAAATGCATCTCTTGAAGCTGGAAAATATCTGCCTCTGCATTATCTGCTTCTGTCAAATGCAGTGGAGGTTGCCTAACCCTACTATAATAGTTACAGGCTCTACAAAGGGATTTTGTGGTGTTGGTCACATGTCACAAAGTATAAAAATCGTTTTCAGTAGGTGAAAGCACACCTAGCATCAGCCAAGATATCTGTAAACGGACATAGAACGTTGAATTTCTTTGGTGTAATGGTAAGGCGCACTACTACGTTGGCTCCTTTGAGGAATGTCTGACGTGATAGCTCTAACAAAAATGTCGACAAAGGCAGCACGGTCTTAAATACAAATAAATCAAATATTATTTTGGTTACTATTCCAGGAAAGAGTCTTTTACATCTGTTACACTGATCGGATGTTCTGTGGGATCAGCCTGCGCTAGGAGTACAATTTTAACGTCCAAGGGATGTCGTTCCTGCTCCCGCAGACCCGTGTCCGGCAACTGACTTTTTGTTGAGCGTGGTCTCGCGGAAAGGGATGTTTGTAGGCTGATGCGGGGCGCAGGTAATGCACGTTCGCAAGACTAATTAGAATAAACGTAGACAGAGCAAGAGGAATTTATCCACGTTGACCTTTTCAAATTGAGAAGGTGTCAGATGTTAATTCTTACAGGAAATCTACAAGCGTCTCCTGAAGTCGGCTCACATCTGTCTGGCGGCAGAAAAAGTGGAAGAGAAATCATTCAGAGATGCGTATTTGTAGGGCTCAAAACATCTCACTTGATCGGTATGGAAGGCCAGGCTACCACTCCTTCTCTGCCAACAGCAAATGTCACTTAACGATATGTAATTTTTTTTAAAACTTATTTTTTATTTAAGGAGACCCCAACATATATCCAACATATCCCCTGCATCACTTACGGCAGTCACTTTAGACTTGCGGTACACAGAGCTACAGGTACTTTTGGAAGGTGTGACGCTGTAGGTTTTGGCAGGCTTATGTTTCCTATTGCCCTCTCTCATGATAAGGTTATCCTGTACCTACAATTGTAGGTACATGGTGTTTGTGTTTTATGTGCCTTATTCCCTCACATCTGTGTTCTATTATTCCCCAATGTATTTGTCGTAGCGTGTCCTGTTGCGTGGTTTCCCTTTTTTGTAAAGTGAACTTAACTGTTTCTTTGTTATCCTATAAGTTTCCTGGCACTCCCAGGAACCGACTTAAAATCTTTGCCACCCCCTACCAGGACCCTGGATGAAACCTGTTTTGTGATTGGGCCAGGCTGGGGAGGGAAGTGTCTTCTTTTGTATATGTCACAATTCCAGGCCGGACTCCCTGCGTGTGAGCTGATCCGGCCCAGCTCCTGGTTCTTGCCTTGCCATTCCTGCATTCCAGTCGCAACTTTCCTGTTAATATCGCCTCAGTGGCAGTTCTAGACACAGGTTTGGGGGGGGGGCATTCTAGCAGTTTTAGTTAAGTCAGTGTTGGGTTTGCAGTGACAGGCAGCGTTGTGCCTAATCACAGGCTGTGCTTGTCACACTCACTCTCTACAGAACATTGCCACACAGGGTCTGTCATCATGCGTGGAGGAATGAGGCAGGTTCTGGTATTTGCGCAATGCAAAGGCTTATTTGAATGTAGTTTTTCTGCTAATGAAACCCAAGCTTCGCAGCTTTAATATCAGAAATGTTCGACGGTGCTCAGTTAGCATTGTGCTGTATTCTGCAAGTTCACGCATGTGTCCTTTGTGTGTATTTCAGGTTCTTTCTCATGTATCTTATTAACAAGGACGAGACGGAGCACACTGGCCAGGTACGTAACGCTTTACGTTGATTCTCCAGAACCCAGTTCCCATTGTTCAGGATGAAAACACAACAGGATGTCTTGTATATATATAGCTGAAAGCAATGACACAGATTTGGTGTCAGGCGAGCACACGAAAGTCCAAGGATGTGCTCTGGTCAGATTAATAAGGAATAATAGGAAACCTAAAACCTAAGTGCGATACCAGTCCTTAAGGTGGCTGGGTTACGCAATAACGAGAGGTGAACCTGAAAGGCAGGGACAACAAGCAAGGAGGACATAAACCAGTCCTTAGTGTGGCTGGTAAAGACACAGGCAAGTTAAGGAGATGTGAGGCGACACCCCGAAACTATAAGAGGTACCAGAGGAGGCTAACAAGCCCAGGACGTAATAATACTCAAAATCCAAAGTCAAATACCAAAAGCCGGGTCAAAGGGGTATAGAGGTACTCAGGTCAGATTCCAAAAGCCAGGTCATACACAGATAAATCAGAGTTCTCAGAATGGAGCACCAAGGGTCAAGCAAGCAAAAACCACGAAAGGGCAATGAGGAAAGGCAAAAGCAAGTTTAAATCTCGTGCCCTGCAACGTGATTGGCCAACAAGCTCACATGGTACAGGAAAAGTCCACGGTGGAGGCGCGATGACGTCGCGCCGCTGGGAGGAATCAAACCCGGAAAGGGCTGGCGGCATGCTCGCATAGGGCGCAAGGAAGAGCTGCGAGGGAGACGCAGCCCCCGAGAACGCAGCGATGGACGCCCGAGCCGCGCCAGCTGCCGGTCTGTAACATTTGGTTGTTATTGGGGGGAGGGATATGAGTGAAATACTGAGGCTGTATTTAATGACACATCACAAGCACCGCTGCTCTGCATTATTCTACGTGCCGGAACGCTAAAATGCAAATTGTCTTTACACTAACAACGCCGCGATGGCTGAATCCAATGGCGGTGACGTTTGTATGTGTTTCAGGTGATATCAGCGAGTGAGTGAACACAGAGCAGAAGATCTCATATTGTTTGTTGCCATCTTTTGGGTTTGGGATGTCAATAAAGATCATGAGATTATGTTACTTTAAATTGCAAAAGTTGTTCTGTTCATTACTAGGTTTTGTGGACTTTGGCGAATGTGAAACTTCAACGATGCCATAGGATTCTCTGTTTTGCCTTTTACACAAATGTGTTGGTGATATCAAACAGTGCGGAAAGTGTAATATTCCAATATTGAACGATAGACGTGAAAATGCTGCTATATTATAGGAGCGAAAAGGTGACCTATCTTGCCAAGGGTCACAAAACAAACATAACACGGAACAACAAATCCTCCTGTGGTGCAAGAACTATATAGTATTGTTATGGAATGAGTGTATCATAGGCGTTAATACTGGAAAACAATCAATCAATATAAAAATGATACTTGTCTTCAAAGGTCAGTTCAGGAATAAGCATAACCTCCAAAAAAAGAACAATATACAAATAATTGTTTAATACAATATAACCAGAGTGAATATGTTTCAGCTGCGTATGAACGCACATGTGCATCCTCCAGAACGTATACAAGATCGGCTCTGTTGATTTAGCGTTGCGCTTGTTCAAAAGACGGCACAGTCCGCTGAACGTTCTGTTGGAGAAATTCTCATTGACAGAACTATAATAGAAATATAGAAAATGTCGGCAGATAAGAACCTTTCGGCGCATCTAGTCTGCCTAATTACATGGATACTTTACCTGGATTTATCTTTTGTTTAGGATAGCCTTATGCCTATCCCATGCCTGCTTAAATTCAATTACTGTTTTGGCCTCTACCACTTCTACTGGAAGACTGTTCCATGTATCCACCACCCTCTCAGTAAAACAATGCTTCCTGATGTTACTTTTAAACCTTTGCCCCTCTAATCTAAGACTATGTCCTCTTGTTTTGCTACTTTGTTTCCTTTCAAATATACTCCCTTCCTCTACCTTGTGGATTCCCTTTACGTATTTAAATGTTTCTATCATATCTCCTCTGTCTCGTCTTTTTTCCAAGCTGTACATGTTAAGATCATTAAGCCTTTCCTGGTAACTTTTCTCCTTCAAGCCGTACACCATTTTAGTAGCCCTTCTCTGAACTCTCTCTAAGATGTCTATATCCTTCTGGAGATACGGTCTCCAGTACTGCACACAGTACTCCAAGTGAGGTCTCACCAGTGCTCTGTACAGTGGCATGAGCACTTCCCTTTTCCTACTGCTAATACCTATCCCTACACAACCAAGCATTCTGCTAGCATTTCCAAGCATTCTGCCAGCATTTCCTGCTGCTCTATTACATTGACTACTTACCCTTAGATCCTCTGAAATAATAACCCCTAAATCCCTTTCCTCAGATGTTAAGGTTAGGACAGTTTCAAATATTCTATATTCAGCCCTTGGGTTTTTACGTCCCAGGTGCATTATCTTGCACTTATCCACATTAAAACTCAATTGCCACAACTCCGACCATTTTTTTAGTTTACCTAAATCATTTGTCATTTGGCTGATCCCTCCAGGAACGTCAACCCTGTTGCAAATCTTTGTGTCATCAGCAAAAAGACATACTTTACCATTAATACCTTCTGCAATATCACTAATAAAAATATTAAATAGAATGGGTCCAAGTACTGACCCCTGAGGTATCCCACTGGTAACAATGACAGAAAAGAGATATCATAAGGCAAATGTCTGTTGAACCTGGGGAATTTTCTACAATAGGATATATGGAGGGGGTGTCTGCCTAAGTTTAAGCCCTTTGGACCCGGCTCAAAGCTGAACAGCATTTTACACAGGTGGAGTCTTACCCTCTTGTCTGGTGATGTTGGAGCAGAGAAGGAAGATGGAGAATTGTCCTTGGTGGCATGGGACACTGGGAAAATGAAGGGATGGGGCAAAACCCCCAGGTTGGGTGTATGGTTGATAGGGACGAATTATTTAGATCAAATAAAATATACACAGTGGTGTGCAGACACGGGTTACACTGAATTTCAATTCTGCTTTTTCAGTCAGTAAATGTGTGCGTATCATATTGTTAGTTGAATAAAAAAAGGTATCATCACGTGCTGCTATACTTGTGATTTTGGCACGTGGACAACATGGCTTATGTTATCTATGTGTACAGTGTTTAATTAGTCCCAGAAAATGGTGTCGATGTCCTGCTGCATGTTGAGCGACAGCAAAATTCCATTTCATTCCATTCCATTCCATTACTGTGTCTTTTTCCTCCTAAAACAAGGTTTGGGGCATTCTAGCACCAGTGTCAGCTCTTGAGTGAGGATCCAAGATGTTGTCTATGTGCGATGTGATGCATGTTTCTGGTCATGGAGTGGCAGGATGGGGCTCTGTCTGGATCGGAAAGGGCATGGAGTTTACTTTCTGCAGTTTAGGAAGTTGGCCAGTGGTGGAACTTGGCTTATTGTGAGCCACTCTGCTAAAATGCAGTGATTTTATGGCAAATATTAGAGAGTGAAAAAAAGCGCCTCCAAATTTAGTTATAATGCGTTATGGAGTCTTTAGTTATTCCTGTGTCATTGAATGCATATTCCTGGGGGAATCTACCATTGTTTCAATAATGTGAGAAAAAATCCCTGAATGTGACCAATAAAAATATTATGTATCTGAAGACTGCTCTTTTACTACAAATGTTTTTTTAATTGGAAACCCACGTTGAAATATACAAATAGTTAAAAACATAGGACATTGGTTTATTGTGTAAAACAAGTTTAATGTCTTTAAAATGCAATAGAAAACAATTGTATAATACAGGCTCCGGATGGGAGTGTTCTAGGAGGAAAAAGTGACGATAGTTAATAAAACTCATAAGTGTAGTTATTCCAAGAAATGGTGAGTTTTCTATTTGGCATCGAGCTCATGTGGTTGTAGTGTCTGAAATTTTTATCTAAATTGAATTTTTTACTTTTCCTGCCATCTTTCCCAATTTCCAGCTCTCTGAGACATGTCCCTTTTTAATGCTTATAAAAGTTGGATGCATTGGATCACAGGTTTTATTTTGAAATGCTGCGGTACACTATGAAGGTTGTCCTCTTTCATTTTACTTTTGATTTGTTCTCAAATGTGGGTATTCAGGGGTTTTGAAGCGCGTGTAATAGGTGTCATTTCACAGGAGCTCTGGATTAGGTAAAATACATTTTTAGAAAAGCAGGTCTTAACTTCTTGTATTTTCTAGTTGTTGTTTTTCATTTTTGATGTTTTGTTTTTTTACGCTTGTATTTCTATAATTTAAGGATTCCACAGATTTGGGAATCATCTTAGTGATGTTATATTTTATTATTATTATTATTATTCTTTATTTATAAAGCGCCAGCATATTCCGCAGCGCTGTACAATAAGCACAGTATAGACAGGGTTACAATACATTGAACAACATTTGACAAACAGTACAGGAGGAGATGAGGGCCCTATTCCCGTAGGAACTCACAATCTGGGAGGGTTGGGGTTGGAAACAGGAGGAGAGGACTGTAAGGTGAGAGTGATTGATGGTTGCGTCAGTGAGTTGGGTGGTAGGCCTCCCTAAATAGGAATGTTTTCAGGGAGCGTTTGAAGGAACAGAAGTTAGGGGAAAGTCTGACAGTACGAGGGAGAGCGTTCCAGAGAGTGGGGGCTGCGCGTGAGAAATCCTGCAGTCTATCATGGGAAGAGGTGATGCGGGGAGAAGCTAGGCGCAGGTCACTGTTTGACCTTAGGGAGCGGGCTGGGGTGTATTTGGTGATTAGTGAGGACAGGTAGTGGGGAGCTGAGTTAGTGAGGCTTTTGTAGGTAAGGATAAGGATTTTGAACTTAATTCTGCAGTGGATGGGGAGCCAGTGAAGGGAGTCGCAGAGGGGAGCGGCAGAGACAGAGCGGCGGGTGAGGTGAATTAGCCTGGCGGAGGCGTTCAGGATGGATTGTAGGGGGGAGAGGCGGGACAGAGGGAGGCCAGATAAGAGATTATTGCAATAGTCGCGTCGGGAGATTACCAGGGCGTGTATGAGTTGTTTTGTGGCGACAGCGGTAAGAAATGGCCGAATTCTGTAAATATTACGCAGTTGGTATCGGCAGGAGGAGGAAAGAGACTTGATGTGGGGGATGAAGGAAAGAGCAGAGTCAAGTGTAACTCCAAGACAGCGAACTTGGTTTGATGGGGAGATGGTGATACCCTCTACCGTGATCGAGAAGTCAGGAGGTGGGGCGGCATTAGAGGGAGGAATAAGTAGGAGCTCAGTCTTTGACATGTTGATCTTTAGGTGGTGGGAGGCCATCCAGGAGGAGATGCCAGATAAACAGTCACTGACTTTGGAAAGGACAGGGGGAGAGAGATCAGGGGTAGAGAGGTAGATCTGAGTGTCATCAGCGTAGAGGTGGTAATTAAAGCCAAAGCTGTTGATGATTTTGCCCAGGGAGGAGGTGTAGATGGAAAAGAGCAGAGGACCAAGGACAGAGCCTTGAGGTACACCAACAGATAGAGGCAATGAGGAGGAGGAGTTACCAGCAAAGGACACACAGAAGGACCTGTTGGATAAATAGGAGTCAATCCAAGCAAGTGCAGTGTCACCGAGACCCAGAGAGTTGAGGGTCTGTAGAAGGAGGGGGTGGTCAACAGTGTCAAAAGCAGCCGAGAGGTCAAGCAGGATGATTATATATTTTCTGTTTCTTTTTGTCTGAGCGTCTTTGCTTGTGATGATCATTTTTTTTGTATTGTTGAACCCTTTACCTATGAATTGAGGTGTGTGGTGGAAATAGTTTCATAATGATATTTTGCTGGCGAATATTTTCTTCTAAGTTTACAAACTTTAATTAGTTTGTACCACAAAGAAAATGGTAAAGGGGTGGTGGGTAGGCAGCATTGATAATTTATTCTTTTTCCTTTAATGTGATTCGGGTGTCTCCTTTTGAAATTTCCCCTTTTAGTTCTAAGTCACGATAACTCCGTTTTTGTGTCCCTTTTCATCAAAGGCTGTTACAAGTGCGAAACATGTGGCCTGTTGCATGTATTCCTCTTTCTGTGTTCAGTTTTTTTTGTCGCTCTTGAAATCAACCCCTGGGTATGTTGTCTAGCTGACGGCAGCTTGTTTTGTGGATGAAATTATTGAAGTAAACTTTGTTGAACAAGGTTGTTTGTTTGTCAACAGATTATTCTCCAGATAGTCAAATATAGCAAATCTAAGGCTTTTGTGTTTTTGATCCAATGTTCAGATTATTTGTATTTAGGATTTCAATAAATTCTTGATTTGGAGATTTGTTTTTTTGTCACAGACTGTTGTCTATATATTTATTTATTTAGAAATTATTTTACCAGGAAGGATACATAGAGATTACTTTTGTTTTCAAGTATGTCCTGGGTTCAAGAATATTCACTCTGCTATAGAATAATAGGTGTTGCTTCCAGCTAGGACGAACTTCCTCTTATTGATGAGACACGAAGAGGTTCATGTAGTTTGGAGCAAAATGAGTACCCATGGCTGTTCCAGTTTCTTGTTGAAAAAAGTACTGTTAAATTTTAAGTAGTTGTTTGTTATGCAAGATCAAATTCCTAGCTTCAATTATAAATGCAACTGGTTTCATTTGAAAGAGACAGGAGTTCTCTATGTAGGCTTCAGATGTGTGTATGTCCATTTCAGGTGATATGATGGTTTAAAAGGTGTGAATGTTGTTTGTGTTTAGAGGATAGTATTGTTTATGTTCAATATCTTCAAATAGATGATGATTAATATATTCTGAAGCTGTGTTTGATATCGATCCTATTCTGGAAACTGGTTTTCCTGGTGATTATTTTCCATCTTTAAGAATTTTGGGAAGGCGATAGAAAATTGGTGCAATAGGGTGATGCCCTTTAACATATTTGAAATCATTGTCATTTAAGACGTCTGACATGTGGCCTTTTTCTAACGGTAGATGAAATTTCAATGTGATTTCTTTAAAAGGTTTTAGTTTCTTGTATGTTTGTCTATATTGTAGGTTTCTTTGTGCTTCTTGTTCATGATAGTCCTTTGTTATTAGTAGGATTACATGTCTTTTGTTGGTGGGCTTGATTATCAATTGCTGATATTCTCTAAGTTGCTTGAGCTATACTTTCTCCTTTTGTAAGGTTATCTTTTTTTATTATTGAATTGAATCCAGTTGATTTATTTTGAACCCATTTTTTCTAGATCATTTAGTTTGATCAGGGATCTGGGGGAATAATTTGATTTGTCTTGTACCATGAATATAGGCATAACAAGTTACGATTCTCTCTGATCAATGGGATATTTTATGCTTCAAAAAGTCTTTCATTAATGTTTAGTGAATTTGTTGAAGATTTGTATAGAAGTGAAAAAGAGAGATATTTTTGGCAGTTGTATATTTTGAACTCTTACCAGATATTTTGTGAGCTTCCTGTGTAAAGTGTCAGATGTGATTCAGCCTTGAGGGAGATGTAAATGGCTTGATCTCAGACGAGCGTCACCTGAAAATATTGTATTAGAAATTCCATGGTTCAACAGACGTTTTCTCCATGATATCTTTTTCTACTGTTTTGTCTCTGTTGAAGAGGAATTCTCCTACAGAATATCTGGGACTGCATCACACTGTGAACATGTCCAATGCTATATATACATGGACTAAATTGTGTATAGGGTCTAGTGGATGCGAGTGTGTGTTTTTACTCCGTTGAAATGTATATTCACTCTGGTTATATTGTATAGATTTATTGTTAGTATATAGGTTATTTTTTGTGTTTATGTTTATTCTGGACGGATCTTTGAGGACTGAATATTTTTATTTTGTTTTTGTTAGTTAATATGGGTGACACAGTTTTTTAGTTACAATACTATGTATTTCTTGTTTTTGTGGAGTATTTATTTCCTTTTAATGCTACCTAAGGGAAATTGTGGAATCTTGCACCCAAGCCTTTTTTGTGTCCCATATCACCCCTTTTATCCATTCTCCTAGTGTCAGACTTTGTTTATAATTGAGACTCTAATAATCTGTTAGAGCATCAAGTGTTTAGTGCTGGAGCCATCAAAGGTTATAGTGACTTGTGTCTGTGTTTTAATTCTTTCACTACTCTGGAAGAAGTAACTGAATCTAGACGGTGATAGTGTTGTTAAAACCCCAGATATACCTCTCTCTGTCCTGTGGTTTAGGTGACTGTATAGTGTGGTAACGATGCAGCCTGTTTTGATTGGTCTAAAGCTGGGGCCAACATAAGAGATTGCTGAGTAATTGTTGTTGTTTTTTTGTAACAAACATTATTAATGTTGCTCTGAAGTGTGGAATTCCATATCAGTGAGGAGGATTCATATAGGGGTGCTGGAAGATTTGTTGCTGATGGTACACCAAAGTTTATGTATCCTGTTTTATCAATGTTAAAAGTCAGTGATTAGTGATGAATCCTTTGTGTATTGTGTGAAATTTTTCATTTGGACACTATAAGGGTTGAGGGGGGGGGGGAAGCATAAATACCCACTATTAGATTTTTTTGATATATCCTTGATGATATAGTGGTCTACATCTATTTAGAGGTTAAGAGTTAATAGTGTTTTTCTCTTAATAGAATTAGCGTGGTTTTTTTTTCCCCAAAGGTTGGACATCAGGTGTTAGTGGTTATATGTAGTGTGCTGTGTTCATTGGATAGTGCTGAATATGGAGTTGCAGGAGTAGTTATTGGATGGTGGTGAAAGTGTTGAATTGGGAGAACTCCCAAATTGGGTTGAAGGTGTGTTGGTAAATTCCACCGAAGTAAACCAATAAGGAAGTGGCCTTTTCCCCTAATGGCTTAAATCCTTAGAAATGTATTCTTTATTTATATGGTTTTAATATATCTCCAAGTACTGAACATTAGTTACAATGCATAGAGATGGCAGGAAAGGAGGGCCCTATTCTTGTGGGAAGTAGAAATTGAAAATGGTTGGAGAGTGAGAAATGGGAGGAGTGGACTGTATGCTGAGAGCGATAGGTTGGTTATGGTAGTCAAGTGTATTAGTGAGTCGGATGAAGGGATCCTTGGTTGTAGGGGATGTAGCTGCAACTTGAAGGTGTTAATCCGGTTTGATGAGTAAACGATGTCCTTTATAGCAGATGTCTTGAGGTGGAAGTTAGTAGGAGCTTGGTATTTGACATGTTAATCTTTACCTGGCATTTTCTTCTGGATGGCTTCTCACCACCTAAATAGTTGATGAATTTGGATTGATGGGGGGGGGTGGAGATATGAGTAACATCTGCTTTGAGGTGTAGGGTAACAGGTGATCTTAAGAATTGAGTAGTGGTAGGAGAGTCCATGGTTGATAGAAGTGCTGATTTTTGAAGTTCAAAGCAGGATGCATAGGAAATGGGTTTTCAAGGAGCAGAGGTAGATGGGTCATCAGTGGCAATTTTGAAGTTTCCAATTGTTAGACTTTGAAAGTTTTTTGATAAAGCAGTGGAGGAAATGGCAGTTTGATTCTCACCTTACCTGCAGAGTGGCAAACATGTGGATGAATTCCATTTCAAGAAAGGAAGAGAAGGAGATAGCAAAACCCACCATGGATCTTACTTGTTTTCGGGCTATACTTAGCCATGTGTGAGAGCCGCAATGGAAGCTGGGGAATGCCTTAGTAGAAAGTCTTGGCAGAAGAGCCAGTGAATGTTGGCATTTGTAAGAGGAGAGCAGGCTGAAGGGGCCCAGGCCCCTAGCTGCCAACTCCAGCTTCTAACTCCACTTAGAAAAGGCCACTTGGAATAGGACACACAAGAGCCAAGGCTCACAGAGCCAAGGTCTGGCCTTAAATGACACAAGGAAGCCTACCCCCCTCCCCTTGAGCCACACCAACAGGAAATTGAAAAGCAGGAAATTGGATGCTACTAAGTAGATGCCAAGGCAGACCATTGGACCAGAGGTAACAAAGTAATTAAGAGCTAAATCACAACACCTTCAGGGATATGTCTGGTGTTGAAAACACCTATTAGGGATCTAACTTACACTTTACATAAATACACTGAATACAAAGAGGTCTTTGCTAAAATATTAACATTCTAAAGCTAATTTCTAACTGTTAATCAGAATACTCTTAAATATTACCTAAAGACATTCCTTCTCCTTCAATCTCACATCTCCGTAAAAAGCTTTTTAGATTAACCCCTTTCTGATTCACAAGTCCTCTGTAGGTCATCAAAACAACACACATTCTCAACCTCTTTAACTCCTAACTTTTTAACTATTCCCAAAGCCCATCCAGTAAAAGAAATCCAACCATCAACAACAAGAGGCAGCTCTGGAGAAGTCCTGAAAGCAATAATTGTACACAACATCACCAGATCATAGACCAAGCTAAGGGACCTGGACAAGATGCACCTGCTAATAAGGAGAGAGCCACAATTAGGGAAAGCTTTGAAACAGAATTCCAAAATAAACTGACAAAGGTGTTAAATTCTGGATTTCCCTTATAATTACCATAAACCTTTTTCAAGTTTCTTCTTATATATCAAAATCGAAGTAAGGCGCTGCGCGACTCTGATCAGAGGAGACAACAGACTCAACCACACCAAGATATGGCAGATTATCATCTGATCAGTCCATGGTCTGTCAGATTCGTTTATTGTTTCAACATCCAATAGAAATGTTCGTTATATAAAAACTTCCTGCAGTGTTCACTCCCAACATAGGAATGTGATACAACAACCAATCAGAGCAGATACATTTCTACATCAGAGTTTAACTAACAGACAAAATTACTACATTTGATTCAGGGATGGCTTTTTTCTAGTTTATGGTCTGTTCACACACCCTATCCTGCACACAAAGGAAATGGCTAAATTCCACAGGCTAACATCCTATGCAAGTAAAAGACTTGCAGGGTTTGACACTTATAATGGGGGGGGGGGGATTTCACACTAATGCCAAATTAAAAAACTACCTATCATATTAAAATAACTTTCAGACCAAGCTAAGGGACCTGGACACAATGCACCTGCTAATAAGGAGAGACCCACAATTAGGAAGAGCTTTGAAACAGAATTCCAAAATAAACTGACAAAGGAACAAGGTACAAGAAGTCCCGGAGGTGAAACTAATGAGCCGGGCACAGGAATTCAGGACAGACTGCAGAGGAACAATCTGATACCTCTTTAAGCCACTAGCAAAAGAACTGAAATGATCAAAACCGATAAGAGCTTGGATGAACATTTTACTAGATTGCAGAACAAAATAGCAGATATATGCTATAGTTTTGGGATGGAAATAACAGCATTTGGTTATCAAACAAAACACAACTCTAGAAAAAAAACAACCATGAACACACCAAAACAGCAAATCTGAGACGTCAAACCAACACTGGCACCTCTCCCCTAACTGGAAATGATTAACGGAATATTGGTTTTATACAGAGGGAAGATGAGAAGTTCAGATTTACACAGGTTGAGCTTTAGTAAACAGGAAATCAGCCAGTAGGACGCAGCCAACAGGCAACCTATCCAACACAACACTATGCAATCCAAAACCGAGACACAGAAATCAGGAAAGTAAGAACAGCTTTGAGTGTCATTGGAATACACCTGATACTGGAGTCCATAGGGAAAGATTTGATGACCAACAGAGGCCATATAAATCTATAAGTTAGAAAGGCATCCACAAGAGAGCCTTAAGATACCCCATTTGAGAGAGGAACCAGGGATGGAGAGACACCAGCAAGAAAAAACACAGAAGAAATGAAGTACAAAAGAGCTAGCAAGCCACATCAGACCAGTGTCACTGAGGCCTACTTGACACAGCATGGTGAGCAGGAGACGTTCATCAACAGTTTCCAATGCAGCACAAAGGTCGATAACAATAAACAAATAGAAGAGACCATTGATTTTAGCAGCAACTACATCATCCATCATCTTGGTCAGACAACTTCCAAGTGGACTGCAAAGAGAAAAAGCTGGACTGGTGCAAGTCAATCAATCAGAGACTTACCACGAAAAAAAACTGTGAACTGGTTACACTACAGCTCAATTCTTAATTTATAAATCTTATCACTGAAGTAGTCAGAAAAAACAACAACAGTCAAGTCCATAGAAGGTTGAAAGCAACCAACAAGGTCAAGTCCATATTAAGTTGAATTGAGAAGCAAAGCAACTTAACAGATTGAAAGCATGAAACAGACATCTGGAAACATGAGAAAAGTTGACAATGACAAATAAGATAAAAATGTGGTTACTAGTTGCTTTTACTTTTCATAAAGCTACATTCTACAAAAAAACTTTGACAATTCAAACATTTTGATTGCAGAAAGGGACCAAAAATGCTAAACCTACCATAACCACATTCAACTGCCTTAGAACACCAACAACCAGATCATGGATTTAGGGTGCCTTGTGACAATCTCTGTACCCCAACAAAGTCACAGCTGCCAATGCCACTTCCTTGCAGGACCTCCTGTGTTCTACCCAGCCAAAATCCCACACCATCCTACAGTTCTCAGACAAACCTTAAGGACCAAGACACAGAGGGAGCCCTCTAGCTCCCCCCCCCCCAGAAATAAGACTAGGCCTTTCATGGTTAGAATGGAACTGGTTTTAAGCAGCAACAGTCACACATACATTTATACAGTCAAACATGCGTCTTTTACATAAACAACCCCCCCCCCCCCAAACCATTAGCAGACTTAATTACACTGAAACATAATTGGACAAACATGTGCTCTTTGGGAAGTGAAACATAATTAGATCAGGTAGACAGACAGTAAAATCTAACATTTTAACAGTTCTAACAAGGCAGGACTATGGGAACCAGGAAAAATGATTACAATCCGCTGATTAACAATCTACTCAAATAGAAACAGATAAGCACATTCTTTACATGGTAAACTTTGACATTTAGGCTAGGGTCAGACGAAAGCAGTTTTAACGTGCATTTAGACGCACGAAATCACGGCCGTGCTAGCAGCAAATGACGTCCAATGCCGGGGAACATACGACGAACGGCCGCACGAAAGTTCGTCCGCGCAACGCAAGTGGCAAACAAACACATTTTTTCTAGAACGTCAAACCTCTAGTACGGACGTACAGAGTGCGCTGCGTCCACTAGAGGCGTGTGTGCGTGATTGGGAGACGTCAGACGCTGCTAATGTACGGCTAACATAACGTCCAGACACAAAAAGTGTTTTATTGATGATCCGTACAAAATCACGGACGAAAAAGCACATCGTATGACCGCTATCACGTATTCCGTGAAAAAATGCGTCCATTCGTTCGAATGCACTTTTTCACAGACAACGCGAAAAATGCGTTAGTCTGACCCTAGCCTAATCCTTTCTACAAAAAAGTGACAATAACATTCTTACATAAACAATGATTACACATACCTTCTGCACATGAGAGGACAATGAAAATGATAAACAACCTCAGGCCACCGCGCCAAATCTGTCTCCACGCCCACACACCTTAAATCCAAATGACACACATCACATGCCCCATTTAGTATTTAGGCCTGCGTGTTCAAAGGACAGTGGTAGGAGTCAACTCATCAATTGAATTAAACAGAGCAGAGGGCTGTGTCGATACAATCAGCTGTTAAAATCAAAAGCAGATCAATCGTGGCAAAAGATAACGTAGAATTCAGGCACCTAGCCACCCATGTGGTTAAAAGGGAACAGGAGTTGAAGCAAGAGGCTGGAATAGCAACAAGGTAACTTTCCATGACAGAAGAGAATGATCTCAAACAAAAAGAGGGGTGTTAGAAAAGTGAGAAATAATACAGCAACTAGATAAAATAATGACCAGCCCATTGACAGTTTGTTAGGTAGAAAAGCTGGATCGCTGCGTAAACCCTGAGAAGTTGACAGAGAGGAATTGGAAGATAGATTCGATGGGAATGTAAAAGTCCAAGGATAACAGATAGCCTGTTACATAAGAGAAAGTGAGGAGGCCAGGCCAAGAAATATTCAAACAAATCTCAAAGATATACTTTGAAAGCAGTAGATTGCCACAACATGTAGGCATAGGGGGACAAAAGGCTAACTGTATGGACTTCCAAGGACAACAATAAGAGGGACAACATTGAAGAAATGGGCTGAAAAAGGCCAGTTGCAGAGATTAAATATCCATTCACCCCCACCCATGCACTCCCCAGATCTAGGTGTACACAACAGTTGGAGATCACCATAGGATAGGGAGGCTAAAATACCAGTATCAAAAGATGAGAGCCAGGTTTCCATGAAACCTAGGACATACAAAAACCAAGAGGAACAAAAAGGTCATGAATACAAGAAGAGTTGACAAGGCCACAAACAAAAAGCAGATCCCAGAGACCTCTATGTAGTGTGAGAGCAGCAGAGGGAAGGAACAGAACATAAAAAGGTTAGCAAGATTTAAAGTAGCACAATGAGAGGTGAGGGGAGGGCCAGGGTTACAAGAGACCTCACCTGCAAACAAAAAAATTGCACTAGGAGAATAACAGAAAAGAGGTGACAATGTGAGTTCACAGAGCGTGCTGACAACTGACAGAGACCATTATAGAACAAGATGGTGGGAGGAAGAAACCAATTAAGTGTCGTGCAACACAAAATGCAGCTAGGTAAATAAATGAGCAATGATCACACAATGGATAAGAGTATTAAGTAAAGGACAACCTTTGGGTGGATGAACAAATTCCCAACTCAAATACTACAATAAGCTACTAACTCGTCATCCCCGTTCAGTCAACCCAAAATTTATGTGTCAGACTTTAATTTCTGTGCCAATAAAAGTGATAACAAGGTTTCTGTAGGAGAACCTGCAGAAGGATCATTAACAGAACAGATCATTAACCCTGGTCTTACATGTCATTGTCTATTCTACCTCTCCCAACAACTCCCTTTGTCAGCTCCCCAATTGCAGCAAAATGAAAGTAAAAGTCAGCCCCGTAACCTACAAAGCCCTTGCCGACTCCACCTTTCAACATATCCTCACTATTTACAGTCCTACTCATCCCTTAAGGTCCCCCGGCAATAAGCACCCTGCTTCTCCTGTAGTCTCTCTCTCTTCCACCAGGCTCCCTGCCGATCTGTCTTCCTTCAAGCACTCATTAAAAAATGCCACCAAACTGACCAAACTATTGGCATCTTCCAGCTCTCCTCCCTTTTCAAACCCTTCAAGAGTTTGCACGCAAATAGGGCCTTTGAATCCTCCCATAACCTTTTCTGTAACAATGTCTGGTATCGTACCACCATCTATAATGTACCTGTTACTGTGTAAAAAGAGAACGAGCAACATCTATGCATTTCTACTTGTAACTCTGAACATCACTTCATCCTCTGACATTCATCAGAACTGTCCTATGTCACTAAACATCACTAGGACGAGATAATGTTTGGATTTTGGCAAAGCGTGGATAATAGTAAATAAGACATTCTACCAAAATGACCTTTAACCGTATGGCGTGCTTTGACCTCTTAGGTATTTACAATTGCCAAACGCTAAATGCAATGGTTTCCTTCAATAACTCTACAACTGTTGCTTTCCTACCTTAGGAGTCCTTCGTCTGGAAGATGTACCAGGAGAGATGTTGGGACTTCTTCCCCGCCGGTGACTGTTTCCGCAAACAATACGAAGATCTGCTCGGATGACGGATCCGCATCCTCATCGCCGGATCCATCGGAAGCTGACCGGATCTAGACCGACTGTCAACCTCGGACACTTTTACTTAAAAGAAACCTTAAACGAACACCTGCTGTAACATTGCGTGCCGGCCGCTGGCCTGAAGCACAGCGATGTATATTGTACAAAACCAAGTCTTGAACAAATGTGCAAATTTTAAACTCAGAAATAATAAAGTTCACTACAGTACGTCCATAAACCGACGCTCCGAGTCGCTCAATTAGCCACGCCAGTCTTTGGCCAGCCAGGCTACCTGCAGAGCGACCTAGAGCCGTGCGTTTACTTATACGACCAATGACGTTTGGCCTGACCGCGCCCCCTTCCCCGGCTGTAATATCAGTTTTATATTCCTCTGTCACAAAAAACACCAGTAGGACTCTCTAAGATAGAGCCCCGCCGTCACGGCCCCCTATTCTTCAAGGGCTAAAACCATATCCCACCCGCATAAAATACACAGTACGTATATATAACACACAGCCCCCTGAATGCTGTGTGCTCGTCAACTTTGAAATTCGCTGTCGAGAGTCCCTCGTTGCGCTGCGCCGTAACCTACTTAATTCCTCCCTCCCCGTCTGGAGAAGCATGCCTAGGGTTTTTATTTAATTTTCTCTACGAGGTTTTTTGATGATGTCACTCATCAGAAACCCGACGCTAGTCACAGACGTCACGATTATCAAAGTTTGCCGCATCTGTCTTTAAGAACGTTGCCCTCTGGAGCCTGAAAGGGATGACATTACGTACAGAAATGACCGCTCTCGGGAAGCGCTCGCAAACAAATGTCTTGGCTGAGAGGCTAGACTTTTACCTGCTCCAATCTAGGATAACCCGAGTGTACGGCTTCGGGCAGCAGAAAGAAAAAGGAAATAGGAAGATAAAGTCGAAACTTTTCGGCCCCGAACGTAACCGATCAAGTGCCTTAACCGTCTGTAGACGTAGCTATGCAAGATGTGTTTTGTTTTTTGGGGTATTTTTATGTTAGTGTATTAGACGGACTGAATACACCATGTTGTGCTGTTCTTTGTCTTACTGTATGATATGAGAAACTGCATTCGGTTGCTATTTAACATTTTTATTTGGGTTTTCTCCTTTCGACGACAGTTTGCTGTTACTTAAAACAAAACGGGAATGTATCTTAACCTTATCTTACCTGATCTTTAATTCTCTTCGATGGAAATCTTATGCCAAATCCGAGCACTGCTTTCTGGTCGTCGGTAAGTGCTGTAGTGAAGCTGCTAACTTTATGCATTTTTCTTCAAATACAATAAAGTGCCCATCGCAATAAATAAACGATAAACCGTGTGAGCTCGTCGTCCTGGTGGTTATTGCACGAGCGCAGCCGCTAACAAACAGACCTTCTTGCAGAATTGAACACAATACTTTATTTCAGATTCAACAAAGCACATCACGTACATAACATTTAAACGTGCGTCGGTTATTGTCCTGGTCACCTCATGGCCGTAGCCTTCCTTCTCCCAAAGACGTTACGAGATCATGCTGTCCAACCAATCTTCTAAATCCTCTTCCATAGCGGCCTTTTGCTTCTCCTCAGCGGGTGAGCCGGCGCTGTCGGATGTCAGAGTTCCTACAGGTAGAATAAAGGAGTAGAACGTTAGGACAATACCTGTGAGGTCGTCACGTGACGTAAGAATATCGCCAAGTCTTATAATGCAGGATTAAAGGGAGAGATGTCATGACAAATGCTTGAAAGGAAGGTGCCGAGAAAGACAAACATTTACAATTGATGACCAGCAATGTGTTGGGTGCGAATAGAAATGGCACCCAAAAGGGAGAAAAATACACAAGAGCTGCGCTTCACGGTGAAGAGACAAACCGACCTTGAAATGAAAACAGACTCTTACCCCTAAACCTCAGCTTTTTCTGCAACTTTTTGTCCAAAATTTGGCAGGTCAGACTTATATCACCTGCTTTGTAAATAAATCCCATACAGTCAGTAACGTGCATCTTCAGCCACCGCTTGGTTTTAGGATAACACACACACTAACTACCTGCCATTTGGTGAAATAAATGTCAACATGTATGGTATAAACCAATGTTTACCAACCATGTCCTCAGGTCCCCCTAACAAACAAAATTTTAAAGATTCCCAATGGGAAATGTAGATTGAATCCTGCAATCACTGAGCGGCACTTCACATATCCAGCAAACCTGGCCTGTTAAGGGATCCTGAGGACCGGGGTCAGAAAACACCCAAATAAAGTGATGTAACCTAAACTCTTCCGGTTATGGGGACACTCGAGCCAACGCAACTGTCAAATGCATTTTAAACAGTTGTAGACAACCAAGTGCTCGTCTTTTCACCCACACCTTGCTGGTATCCTGGCAGGATGATTTCTACTGGTTGAGCAAGCTTCCCCAGCAGCTCCGAAGAAGTCTGGCGCTGGATTATAAAGGATATTCTAGGCTTAAAATGGGAGGTAGGGAGGGCTTTAGGGTTTAATATGTGATCCCTCTATTTTACTCCCCTCCCATTTTAACCTACAGTAAGTATGGCCAATCTTTTTGAGCCCAAAGTGCCCAAACTGGATCGGTGAACCAACTTACGTGTCTAAAAGTTGCCAACTTTGCAATTAAACCTAAATACTGAGGATGTATTTTAGGAAAACATTTCATACCACTGCCTAAACTAATTATATGCTTAAACCTTACAATAAGAGAAGTTTTACATGCGAGTGTGTAATCATCGCTCCTATGGAGACAAACAAGACTCTCAGACTTGGACATATGAATATCAAACTTCTAAAAACAGACCTCAGATACATGTACACCCACAGATCCCAGATACATGCATACCCAAACAACAGTAGCTGAGCGTCAAAGGAAGAGATGGTGGGGATTAAAGAGTGCGGCTCCTCCTGTGATTTGTCAGGACCGAGCGTGGACAGCAGACATCTGGCATGCCCTCTCTGACATCATCAGATGGGGTCTGACTGCCATGAACACTCACATTAATCTAAACCAGCGTAGGTACATTTTGCTTCTTTTGTAAAGAAGGCAGACCTCGCAAACAAGTCGCCATTCCTCAATCAGTGAACAAATCAGTGATTGGGAACCAGGATGCCCAACCTTCAATGCAAAACTAACAAAACTATCTCTAGGAGCCAACAGTGACATTAAATAATAACAACACTGTGTTTTATGGAGAAAGAGAAACATAGCACAACTGTCTGGACACGTTACAAGACACTGACCGGTCTGTGAAGGTTCGAGAAAGAAAGTGAAATAAAAAAAAATGGAAAAGATACATTTCATATGGAGCCCGAACAAGTAAATATCATACAAATACAACAGTGAAGCACCAGGAGGGGAATCAACTACAAAAATATTACAAATTGTTAACCCTTTGCCTGTGTAAAAGTTTGTCCACAGTAGTTTACCATTATCACAACACTGAAAAACCTCAGTTTGAATTTTCCTTACGGGATCCATTAAGTTTAGCAATGTTGCGATAATGGTAAACTACAGCAGAAAACTTTCCCTTTCCCCTGACTGTCAGTTATAGCGTGGCTGGGATGGGGTTCCTGATGCCACTTTTCCCTCAGATACAGCATGAACATCAGAGCATCCGTGAAACACAATTATCTGTTCTACGGATCTGCTGGAATGAATGTGCTGGTGCAATATATTCCCACAATGCTCCGCAAATAGAAGATCTGTAAGTGAATACAATGTGCACATCCAAGAGCGCCAATAACTGAATCCAACAGATGTGCGCATCACCTAATACACGTGAGTGAATAAATAGAAAAAAAAGGTATAATAATAAAGAGTGAACCTTATTACAGTAATCAAAGATAAACCTCCTTCTATATACACACACACACACACCAGATGAATGATGAGATGCACGATCTGAAACAAAATTATAAATTTATCTTCACAGAAGTTAAGTGTAGAACAGTCCAGTCGAACAACCTTCATTCAAATAACCCAAAGAAAATAGAAAAACACAAAAGGAAATAGTGCAATATTGCGCAAAAAAAAAAAAAAAAAGGTTTAGTGGATAGTATCCCAATTAGCAGCTTCCCTTAAGAGCCTGGGCTACGTCACCCCAGAAGCTGGCCAGAGCCATGTGAAGAAGAGTCACTATATATATCAGGCTCCATGAGATGTGAGTGCGACTGGATCGTTCTATTACCTAAACAACATTTTTGGGGCAATATTGCACTATTCCTTTGTTGTATTTTGTATTGTTCTACACATTATACATTCATCTTCACAGAAGTAATTTTTTTTTCTAATCGTTCAACCGGTGTATGCTGGAGGCTGATCTTTCATTACTATAGAAGAAAGATCACTCTTTAATATTATACTTGTTTTTTGGATTTATTCACTCACCTGTATTTGGTGACATTATACAATGGATACTTAACAATTTCAATATAAGAAACATGTCACCTCATCAACTTCGTGAAAACAGACGCCTCGCATTAGGTCTAACTTCCACAAACGCTTACGTTACAACGAGCCTAAAAATCGAAAACTGCGTAGCTTTATAGGTACATTACGCTTTTGTAAAGAAGGCAAAGCTCAGACAATTCACTGTTTCCAGATCAAAAGAGACCAAATCGTCACAGCTCCTGCGGTAGCTTAGTGCAGTTTCGTGTCCAGCGGTGGAGTGTCAAGGTGAGTCTGTGCTGGATGCCTGATAGCCTCGTAAAATACTTTGGATCTTCAAAAAATTGTTTGTGCGATTGATTGAAATTGCATATAGATTGCAGATTAGAAAGAGCCATAATCAGAATTTTATTTATAGATAGCCACCTGGGCCCTGACTGTTATGCACCCATCAACGGATCAACGGTTTCCCTCAAACTGTGACAGTCAGGACGAAGGTCGGGTTGGTGCATGGACGCCGCAGAAGTGAAAATGTCAAGATTTAAACTTTCGTTGTGTCCGATCCTCCTTAGGGTGCGACGGCTCAGCGGTTACACATGGTTTTGGCAGTGTCGTACAGCTAAGGTTGTGTGCTAAAAGCAACAACATGAGCCGTGACGAGACAATCTTGTTTATTCGAGAAGTTGGCAGGTCGTCTATGAGCTCTGCCTTCTTTACAAAAGAAGCGTAATGGAACTCTAACTCTCCAGTGTTTTAGGTATGCTCTTTTTAATGTGAGTATTTGCAACAGTCAAACCTTACTAGAGGCGTCGGTTACATTTCAGAAACCAATATAATTTATATAAACGGTACTGATACACACTTCAAACCAGGCTTGACAAATCTGCTTTGACTCTAGAACACTCTGCTCTAACGCAAGGGGGAAACTGCTGCCACAAGAACCGAAGACACAACAATCTCCCCTGCAAAAACCCATATTTCATAGTAGTTTTGGCAACCAGGCGCCTGGGATTTGTCGAGCTCTGAAATTAAATATTTTTGCGGCTCACGGCTTAGATCTATACGTGAACTTAACATATCGCATTCACTCTTACGTGCTAGCCTCAAAATAAATAACATTTAGACAAGAAAAGCCCACCTTCCAACCGCTATGGTTAGAATACGTACTGACGTGTATGTAGACAAAACAAGCGGGCAGACAGTAGATGTGCAAGAAAGTTTTGGAGACTTACCGGACTCTTCGTGCATTGGCTGAAGGTCAGCGTCCTTGTTCTCGCACTCCAGTTCTGCCGGCTGACGGTCGCGACTTTCTTCAGCGATAGGAGCATCAAGGCTGAGCAAGAAATCCAGGTCTTCATCTGCTGCTGACTGCGAGGCCTCTGGAGTCACCTGTTGTCGAATACTCGATGTCTTTGGCGGAGGACGCGACGCTTGTGCGGAAAAGACGGGAGCTATGGCAGCCGCCTGGCTGGAAACACTATATGGTTTGAGCTGAGGAAGTTCTTGTGGTAAATCCTCCTGTAGAAAGTCAAATGGAAGGAACAAAAAGTTAAACGTTCCTTGACCTTAGTGCGTGATCTCCTGTATAGTTTGTACCCGAGAAGACGCAACAACTTGGTAACAAAACTTGTATGATGGGAATTCCCTGACAGCTTTGGTTAGGATGAGGAGGACAAATCTGGGGCAAAGATACAAAAACGCTCTGCTCGGAATCCTTTGATGTCTTCCTTCTGATGCCGACATCCACAATTACAGTTCTTTTTATAGTCCTTACCAGCCTAGATAACTGTTCAGAGCTCTATCTGGAACACTTAAAGACAACTAGAAAAACCTTCTAAGGCTCCTTCGAAAACATAAGTAAACCATATAGTCTCCGGGGCTATACGCAGCTTTCCAACCATTTAAAATGGATATATAAATATATATCATCATAATGCAGGCTGCGTATCCAGGTGTACACGCTACAATGACCCGCAGGAATGATGGCTGCAAATCCGTCAGGACCGGATCATGCAAAATTGGGTTTACTTATTGATCGCAAACATCACAAAAACAGAATAATCTATGACATTGTGATAGATGAACTAGAGTAAAGCCACATGGGAAGGTAACAAAGCATCATCCCTCATCAGATAGGTCATTTAAACATTTTTCTTATGATTGTCGTTCACACAGACACGGTTTTCGTGTTCTTTTTTTCTTTGACTAGAGGCTAGATTACGTATCAAACGCTAACTGTAGCATTCAGATATGTAAGCGTTAACGTCAGGACTTTAAACGCACGCCTCCCATATTGCATCTCTAACACTAAACCAATAAATAAAATCCATTAGCGCATCAGTTTCTGCGCTAGCTTACTGTACTTTACGCATCCTATACTTACTGCGCTCCCCAGCTTGAGTAATTTGGATAACTACATAGTGCTAGCGCTAATTACCACAGCGATGGGCTAAACAAAGTTTAACCGTTGCCTAAAACCTGGTGCTAAATGATTCCCCATTTGCAGAAGAAGTTAGAACCAGCAAACGCCCCCCCCCCAAAAAAAACATAAAATCTGATACTCGCCTCTCATCCCATAGCAAGAATGGTGGCCCGATCCGCCGCTTCTTCCTGCCAGGAGCAGAGTGAGACTGGGAACAATAGTCCCCAGTCTCTATCCACGATCTCACAGGAGCAAGATCACACAGGGCTCAAAATTTGGGCTCCCAATCACAGAGCTCCACAGCAATAAAACTTACAGTAATGTGCAGTGCGTATGAGCGTATACAGGAACAACAACATTTTTGTCTTAAATATTTACAGTCCTCTGCAGCGCTGTAAGGGCGGGGGGCAGCCAGAAACGTTTGGCCCATTGCTGAAATGTGCCCCCTTGGCCCAGGAGTGGATCTTACCAGGCAGCTTCTGAACTCACCACTTTTTACGTGCCAGCGCGGCTCTCACTCTCAGCCACACTCACGACATCTAATGTGGCTGAGCCACATGAGTGTGGCTGAGAGTGAGAGCCGCACTGGCACGTAAAAAGTGGGGCGTTCAGAAGCTGCCCGGTGAGAGCCAAGTGGGCGCATATAAAGTGACGCGCTCAGAAGCCGCCTGGCAGTCACAGCCCTGCAATGTTCGGTGGATCAGCAAGAACCATACCCGAGCCAAGGCGACACATTTCAGCAATCAGCCAATTATCACTGGCTGGAGACAGGTCTTCGGCTGGTGGCCCGGTGTTCAGGGGCATTTTTCGCAACCCCCTGCGATTTTCCCACCCTAATCAAACACTTTGTTTGTCTCACGGTAGATAAACCCCTGGCTCCGATCCATTGTTCTATGCAGGCATAATGGAATTTACACATGTCAAGTCCTGTAGCGGGGCAAAATTGGTGGTTCCTACTCTACACAGTTTGCACAAAAGCAAAAATTACACAGAAAAGCTTCAGGGACTTCTGGCTCTGGGAGTCCCTAAGCGAAAGAGGAGGAGCAGCGGTATACGGCAAGGGAGAAAAAGGGGAGTAAAATTGGCCAAAAATATAACAAAATACAAAAATAATTGGGCAGAGGCCATCAGCATCCCAAAAATAAAAGGGAAATATTTTACAAAAGACCCTTTAAAGGCTGTCCAGCTGGGATTACAGACACATTGAATGAGGATTTGTAGGTATAATGAGGCTCTCTGTATATCGCAACGTTACCTGAATCGATTCGGCCTCCACGTTCAGACGGAGATATAGCGGCAGCTCCTGTAAGGCCTTTGCCAGAGCTTTGGAATCCAGAAACGCAGCCGTACCCTGTGTGGACAGAAAACAGATAGCTGTCACAGGTGTGCGACCGCTTTATCGAACGGGACGGTTGAAGACCAGCCACGTCTGATAGTCGGCCCATAACTCTTATCGGCATATTTTAATTAGAACATAATATTTTTTGCACACTGAAAGGAAGAATCGTTTCAGTGAGTAAATACATTTATCTTACGCCACCCGAACGTTTTATATGACGGGCCGTAAAACAGCTCATTACACTAAGTGGTGATGGCTCTGTAATCGGCCTAATGTGATCTGTATCGGCAGAGGTTCACTGGCCGAGGGGTTCAGTCACCGGGGCCCTGACAGCTAAACCAGGCAATGCTCTTCATGGACCGTGGACGTCTCTTCCTGTGTGTGATGCACGTCGCTAATAATAATTATAGGGTATGACTCCTAATAAAATAATATCAATAGGTCAGCAGTCCAAAACGAATAATAATAATAATATGAATAAGCCAGGATACAAAGTACATATAAATTAACACCCTAGGGTGTAACTAATAGTATCCTAGATTGTTGACCGAGTAATTTTATTATACTATGAATAATAATAAATATGAAGTAGTCAGGGGTGCGGCTAATAATAATGTAAACAAGTTAACAGTCTAGGGTACGATTAATAATAATATAAATAAGTCAGAAGTCTAAGATACGGCAAATAGTGGTCTAGGCCAGTGGTTCCCAACCCGTGGTATGCGTACCACAAGCAGGGTCCAGGGCCAGTTCTTCACAGGGGTCGGAGGTGTGGAGACCCACGGGGAAGGGTGGGGTGGACGGGTGCTGGAGAGAGATTGAAGGAAAGGAGAAAGGTTGTTGGGGGGGGGGGTGTGACGTGCGTCACTTTGGACTCTAAGTACATGGACCTAGAAATGTATTTGGGAGGTGTGGGCCTGATGTTTTATATTGTTTTCCTGCTCTTTCTTTTGTTAAAGTCACCCTTTATCTACAAATATAGATGCAGGGTGTTTGTGTGTTCTGTGTACCTTCTCTCTGTATAGTGTGACCTCTGTATTACTAGCATGTCTTGTATAGCATACAACCCCCCTGTAAGTAATGGATTCCTTTGTCTTTTGTCAAGTGGGTACTTGGCGTGCAGTATGTATGTACCTTTCTGTGTAGTGTATGTAGTGTGTGGGAAGTACTGTGAAGTGTGTTACATATGTATCTGTGTAGTGTGTTTTGTGTGTGTGTACCTGTACATGTGTAGTGGTCAGCGTGTTGTGTACATACTGTGTGGTGGGGTGAGTGCACTGTGGAATCAACACACCCACTCCTTACTTGGCCAACATCATTATCAAGTCACTCGCTCCCATCACAATCAGCCAAACGCTCTTTCTAACTCTGTCCGACACACGATCGCATGTCACTCACCCACCCGCATACTTACTTTTACTTCACTTACTGAAGTGCAGTCACTCTTGACTCGCTCCAACCACACACACTCACATCCAACTCCACAACAGACATCATCGCTCCCATCCTACTGAGCCCCACATTTCCATACACACAGAAACCATTACAAACACATATACTGACATTACACACACAATATCTATAGAAATTACTTTCCTGAGACGGGGTACTTAGGAATATTTTTTTTTACCTGCAGCAGTACTTCTCCATAAAAGGTTGAGAAACACTGGTCTAGGCTACAACCAACTACTACTACTAATATAACAGAACAGTCCAGGAGACACAAAAGAATATAAATAAGTCAGTGGTCTAATGTAATAATAATAATAATAAGCAGAAGTCGACAGTCTAAGGTACGACTAATAATAAAAATAATGTAAACCAAAAATATACTGTACGACTATTAACAGAAAAGATTCTGCAGTTTTTTGGGTCTAATAATAATAAAAGCAATATGAATGTCAGCAGATTCAGATAGTTTTACTTTATTAGGTTTAATTCTAACGGATAACAAAATCAGCACGTCCAGAAACCGTAAATTTATTACACCCTTAAGCAGAAGCTTTATTCTCTTGCCTCCTCTTAATCCGTAGAATAAATATTAACCTCTTACTGCCTCGAGGGAATGCTCATTCTCCAAGCTATTGGTTCCCCAGAGGTTTCCCCTCACAGTGGTTTTTTCCAGTCGCCGCTATTCATGGCTTTTATGGTCATATAGAGCAAAATATATAAATTTAAGATAATTCAGAAATACAATGTAATGGACAGCAATTAAATACAATAAAAACATTTTAATCGCTCATTGTTTGTCTTTCCGTTCTTGATAGGTCGAGTGATTTGCCCATAACCGTTAAGCGGAAGTGATGCAGCTCTTGACGCATATGCTATGCGCCGTACAGCCAGAGCGATAGAGCTCTGGCTCAGCTCCTTATTGTAAGATACCACTTCCTCTACTTGGTAGAGTTCCTATAGGAGTGGTTAATTTGCAGCTAGCCTCGACGAACAAACTGTTGCAATTTAGCTGGTTGTTCTTGTTTCGCAGACAGCAGTGCCGAGTGATTTGACTTTTGCAAAATAACTTATCGCGTTGAAATAAATAGGCCAGAAAATCAAACACAATGGGTTCAATTCACCAAATTACAACTCGGAAACTCCATTGCAATTGTCACCATTTGTGAACGGAAACCTCAGCCAATACTCCTGATTTAGCAGACGACAGGGCTGCTAACTGCAGAAGGAAACAAATACAACTCTGAAATCATGCCCAAATTACAACAGCCAGCAACAACTTAGCGTGGTTGAAGAGGGGATTAAAGGGAGAGGAACAGTGGTGTATGTAGGTGTGGATACGCCATTGATACCCGTGGAAGGTTCTGACTCAGAAAGGGGACCCTTGTAGTGACAAGCCTCCAGAGTACTGGTGGTTGCACTTGTATCTGCCATAAATGCGATAGATTTGCCATGTATATACAGAGTAATCATTGGGTCATCTCGCCATTTACCAGTGAGTTGGGGTTAGAAGCCATTGTTCTCCTCCTAATTGCATATACTGTTTATCCCACTCTGGATCTCCTTCATAATATGGAAATGCTTCTGAGTCTCCAAGACAGAGACCTTTTACCATATCCATATGAAATGGACTGTTGTCTCCTTCTCGTGGGAAGGGATCACAACTCTGGATCTACCAGGTACTACATGGATCTACCAGGTATCTATCTGTGCCCCCTACTCTAATTACATACTCCTTGCATGGTTCTCCTGTCTCTGGGGGTGGTATTCATTATAACTGTTTTTATTCCCCATATTCTTATGCTTTATACAAACAAGTTACAAACAGACAAAATATAACAACAGTCAGGGAATGTTCGTCTTACCATCTACTAATTCACCTGATTATACCATACACTTATACTTTAAATCATAGACAAACAAACAAATAAAACAATGTTTCACGAGGTTCCACACCGAGCGTCCTCCCAAATATAACAATCTCTTTGTCTTTGGATTCTTTAGATAAGGTAGTCCCAGACCTCCCTTATTGTCTTTAAAACTTTAGAACTTTAGTGTTAACCCCGAGTTCGTTTTATCTCACAGCGGTCTCTGTCACATACCGGAGTACATATGGTACTCACCCGGTTAAATGAGCAGAGCCTGTCGGAGATCTCAGCAGTGCCTCCAAGTGAAGGGGTTAACTGGCCGCCTGACCCTTTGGTGGGATGGACACTCGGTAGAGGAAACACTCGTCCAGCGCTGGGAGAGAGAATGGACCAAAAAGAACACAGACAGATGCTCAGTTGGTAGAATCTCTCTGACTTTAATATTTCAAGACGCTAGCTTTATATTGTAAAAACCACTTACGCAAGTGGAAAAGCAATATGCGTCATACATCCTGCAACATATACAAAATACCACGTTAATCAGTCGTGACACACTGAGGCCGAGGTAACATATCTCATGCGGCATAAACAAATTATTGTTGGTTACTTTCACACGTAAGCGCTTGCAGAAATCTGAGAAATGCACATTTTTAACAAGTTTCTAAAGTTCATATTCATATTATGGTTTCAATTGTACGGACACAGTGACCGGTCTTTTCTATGTGTTATAGTTAAGCTGATTACTGCCTTGGCGTGTACGGATACAAGGACATGAGCTGTTTGCAAATGAAATAAGACAAAAGATACGCAACCTTTTACCAGAGATACGCCGTGAGCCGCATTCCTAAACTACAGTTATCTTGCGTAAAACATGAGTTTTATTATTTAGATACATAAAGGCTTTTGGATGTTTTAACCGTGTAGGGGAGGGGAATCAAGGGTGAAATCCCTTCACCCCCATTTCCCATTTAGCATGGCCCCCCCTGTGACGGAAGCCGATGCTCGTGGGGAGTAGCTCTGCCATTTTGTCGTTCCTTGCTCTGGAGAACACAGGATAGTGTGAATGTAGCGTGAATGTAGCGTGCAGAGTTCCCCAATCACTTGTCGAGACCGTGTCGGGGTTAAGCAGATTGAGTATATTTTGCATGGAACCACGCAGTCTTTATATACAGTTACAACATCTTGATAACAAGGCTTGCCATTGTTCTGTACCCTGCCCACCCCTGACGTTATTGTGCCTGGCTGTCCCACCCAGGCTGCTAGCTCATAGAGGACAAAGGAACATGAGGTCATAGTTCTAGCCCTATTGTGGGGTACACACCCTGCCCCCAACAGGAGTTCAGTAGCTGGAATGTTGCCTAATCTGATCTGAGGGACACGCCGCCCCTCCCCTTTGAGGAAGCCTGATACCCCACAGACTTTTGCGAGTCTTTAGGAATTAATCCTGCCGGAGCAGCTGTAAATCTCTTGTCTCTCGGCTACTCCTGCCAAAAGAGCACCCTGATCCACGGATGGTAGACCGAGTAGCAACGGTAACAAGCTGCTCAGCAGCTGGTGGAGTGACAAGGTTATAGCTTCATAGGAGCGACCGCACTTCCAGGGAATGTCGGATGGACGGGTTCCCGAAGGTGCTCCCAGGCAGGAATCCCCCCAGAGCAGGCTTCCATCTGTGTGGCTCTCGGGTCGTAGAAGCGCCACGGTGGGTGTCCAGGCAGCACAAGGGCATAAGGGTGAACAGGCGACGAGTAATGGCAACTAGCCGGCAGCACTCGCGATCTGCTAGGGTGCGGCAGATAAAGACAAAATTTCTGGCAAGCCAGTATACAACCTCATATACATACAATACCAAAATGTGTTCGCATAATTAACAAGGCAATGAAATAACACTAGAACATAACAAAATAGGCAAAACTAAGAACAGAATTAAAGAAAACAAAGGATAGGGGCTGTGACAGGATGGCCTCCACTATCTATGGTTACTATAGTTGCCACTGTTTCCACAGACGTTCTCTTTGCTAGTCATTAGTTTTCATATCAAGTCCAAAACAAGAAGAGACAGTGAGTAGATACAGCAGCCACTTTTTGCAAAACGGAAATTATTAAGAATAAATTATACTGATTTTAGTATAAAACAATAATTATATTATAACCGTTATTGATTGGGTTGTATCAAAAAGAGGTGATGATTATCCATAAATTAGTTAAGCGACGGTCACGACGCAAAGGAACATTTGGTTTGAAGAATGGTAACATAACTATAAAGAGGAAGCAGATTGAAAACAATATAACGTGGCGTGATCACACACTGACATGAATTTTGGATCTGGGTCGGGTTTTTTCTAGCAAAACCAGGGACAGCTGTTTAGCGCCCGCCAGTCGAGAACCTTCAGGGTAAGAAGAGCTGCCGCAGGGGTCAGGCTTTTGCCACCGTGAATGATTACACTTCGTTAACCGGTCATGGTGACTAGAGCATCATTTTAAGGAATGGTTTATAGCGGTCGGCTACAAATCCAAATATATATATATATATATATATATACACACACACACTCACAAGCCATAAAATACACTTTAATATTACATGAACACGGGTCAATGTGCGCAAACAAACCTATCTTTGACAGATACCGTTTTGATGTGCGATATCTCGCTTACACGTCATTCTTGGAGTAGCCTTACCATCAAAATCTCTCTTTAATGACTTTAATTTGTTTGCCCTTACTGGATCTGCGGGGAAGCTGTCCGGTAAATTACTACGGCCGTGCAAATATTGACGTGCGACAAGGATATTGCTCTTTACTCGACGCACCCGAAACAATATAAAAGTGTGATTGTTCTGAGAGGAACTAGCCGGTGGTAGTTGCAACCCCCAGCACATCTGCACCACGTTGTAGAGAAGTGTCCATAATTCTTGGGACTTGGTAAACGTCGGGGGTCAGACCGCATCCTTGGAATGACAGTTGATAGTTGACTTTAGGAAAATATTTACCTACGCTACTACTAAATTCCTTTATGCCAGAGATTGTCCAGCCGTGCTGTGTGCATGAGAAGATTTAGCATGAAAAGATTTTGGGCCCCATTCCAAGGTTGCTTTTAACTTAACCCTTTCACTGCTGAGGACGTGTGGGGAACGTCCTCATTGACTCCCAAGGAAAGATGGGGTGGAAATAGGGGGTTCGTTTGAACCTCGATATCTCCCGACTGTTGGCAGCTAACATGTTTGGTATCAATAGAAAGGCCGGAGCATGGCCTTTCCAATGATACCAAATATGACCATGTTTAAATTAAAGAAAAAAAATAATAATAAAAAAAAGAAAACGTGTTTTTTAAGATGTGAAATGACTCAGCAGTGAAGGGGTTAACCAGAGCCGTTGCAAACTTGCCATAACCATTATAGTCTACGGAGTTGTTAAATTTGCAACAGCTCTGGTTATGTTTACACAAACCTTGGAATAGGGCCTTTTGTTGGTTGAGAAGAAGCACTAGGAGACAAAATACCCTTTAACAGATTTAGCGATGGCATTTGGACAGATATGTAAAAAAAATCGTTAACAACCGGATCCCTTAAGCCCTCACTGTTGTGATTGTGCAAACATGACCAACAGAAGAAAACAGCAGCCCGTGATTGTGTTAACACGATTTGGGGCTGTGTGGTTGCAAATGAAATCTGTTTACTGCATTCAAATTTAGTTTGTTTTTGAGCTCCAGAAGGTGCCCCAAATGTTTGAGCCCTCTGAGCATAATGCTCGAGGTGCTAACGAATTTTTCAAAATCGGCTGGGGAATGTCCAGACATATCGGGCTTTTCCTGGCCGACACAGAACCTTGAACTGCAGTCACTCCGTTTGGCCAGTAGATGGTGACGTCCACCTGCCATACAGGATATCGCAGTAAGGAATACACTGCAAATATTCCCAAATATTTCTGCTTCATTAATTACAAATCACTTTCGAAAACAACACTGGTTACTGACATTGAAGTTATTGGAAGGGGTTTATAAAATACTTTATCAATGGTTTTTTATTCTCTTGATCCCGAGCATTATAATGAGTATTAGAGAAATCTAGAAATCCGGATTAGCTCTTATTTTCTTAACTTTGAGTAACGAGGGTAACTCTCCATTGTCCCGCTACTGTGCATAAAAAAAGCAGTGGTTAAAGCGTTGCATTTATGCTTTTTAGTTAGATTTCTTTTTCACAATTTCAGCAAACTCGACTCAATTAGAAAACTCAGTTTTAATAGTAATCCCATTAAAGGGATACTACAGGGTTAAAACAGGAGGGGGTAGGAAACAGAGAAGTTAAACATTAACCCCCTCCTCCCGCCCTCCACACTCCTACCTCTAAAATGTAACCCTTTACTTTCCTTTAGGCTAGGGTCAGACCAGGGGCGGATCCAGAGACTAGTCTCGGGAGGGGCACTTACAGAAAATAAGGTGTTTTAGCAGAGAGCCCAACTCACGAGAATTTACAGAGGGCCCGGCTCACAGGAGTTTACAATCTAGAGGAGCAGAGGGCCCGGCTCACAGGAGTTTACAATCTAGAGGAGCAGAGGGCCCGGCTCACAGGAGCTTACAATCTAGAGGAGCAGAGGGCACCCAGGAGCTTACAATCTAGAGGAGCAGAGGACACCCAGGAGCTTACAATCTAGAGGAGCAGAGGGCACCCCGGATTTTACAATCTAGAGGAGCAGAGGGCACCCCGGATTTTACAATCTAGAGGAGCAGAGAGCCCCCAGCTCACACATGGATTTGCCCCCAGCTCAAGGATTTGCCCAGCTCATGGATTTGCCCAGCTCATGGATTTGCCCCCAGGTCATGGATTTGCCCAGCACATGGATTTGCCCCCAGCTCATGGATTTGCCCCCAGGTCATGGATTTGCCCAGCTCATGGATTTGCCCCCAGGTCATGGATTTGCCCAGCTCATGGATTTGCCCCAGGTCATGGATTTGCCCAGCTCATGGATTTTCCCCCAGCTCATGGATTTGCCCAGCTCATGGATTTGCCCCCAGGTCATGGATTTGCCCAGCTCATGGATTTGCCCCCAGGTCATGGATTTGCCCAGCTCATGGATTTGCCCCCAGCTCATGGATTTGCCCCCAGGTCATGGATTTGCCCCCAGGTCATGGATTTGCCCAGCTCATGGATTTGCCCCCAGGTCATGGATTTGCCCAGCTCATGGATTTGCCCCCAGCTCATGGATTTGCCCAGCACATGGATTTGCCCCCAGGTCATGGATTTGCCCTCAGCTCATGGATTTGCCCAGCACATGGATTTGCCCAGCTCATGGATTTGCCCAGCACATGGATTTGCCCCAGCTCATGGATTTGCCCCCAGCTCATGGATTTGCCCCCAAGTCATGGATTTGCCCCCAAGTCATGGATTTGCCCCCAGCTCATGTATTTGCCCAGCTCATGGATTTGCCCCCAGCTCATGGATTTGCCCCCAGGTCACACATGGATTTGCCCCCAGCTCATGGATTTGCCCCCAGCTCATGGATTTGCCCCAGCTCTCACCTGGATTGTTGCCCCAGCTCCGGCAGGGGGTTGAGGGACCCAGATGCCGGGCAGCGCGGGAGCGCCTGCCCGGTCTTGAACAGTCCGTCCTGTGAAGTGGATGCGGCTGTGTGCGTGCGCAGCCGGTCACGCGGTCCGGCCAGTCAGGTGGTACTGAGACTAAGTACCACCTGATTAGCCGGACCACGTGACCGGCTGCGCACGCACACAGCCGCATCCACTTCACAGGACGGACTGTTCAAGACCGGGCAGGCGCTCCCGCGCTGCCCGGCATCTGGGTCCCTCAACCCCCGGGACAAATCTCGGGGGGGGGGGCAATTGCCCCGTTGCCCCCCTGGATCCGCCCCTGGGTCAGACGAACGCATTTTTCGCATTGTCCGTGAAAAAGTGCGTTTGTACGAATGGACGTATTTTTCCACGCAATACGCGATAGCGGTCATAAGATGCGCATTTTCGTCAGTGATTTTGTACTTTTTGCGTCTGGTCGTTACGTTGGCCGGACATTAGCCAGCCTTTAGGCTGGGGTCAGACGAACGCAGTGCGAACGCGCGTGCAGCCGCACTTTATCACGGCCGTAGTAGCAGCAAATGACGGGCAATACACGAAGTACGGCCGCACGAAAGTTTGGCCGGGCAACGCAAGCGGCAAACGAACGCATTTTTTCAAGAACGTCAAACCGCTAGTACAGACGTACAGAGTGCGCTGCGTCCGCTAGCGGCGTGTGTGCGTGATTGGGAGACGTCAGACGCTGCTAATGTCCGGCCAACATAACGTCCAGACGCAAAAAGGGTTTTATTGATGATCCGTACAAAATCACGGACGAAAATGCGCATTGTATGACCGCTATCGCGTATTCCGTGGAAAAGTACGTCCATTCGTTCAAACGCACTTTTTCACGGACGACGCAAAAAAGGCGTTCGTCTGACCCTAGCCTAAAAGCTCACCTGAATCCAGCGCTGGTCATCCTATGATTGCTGCTGGATATGACTCCAGCCGATCCACTGGTTCTCTGTGCAGGAAAGCATTGGATAGGGCTGATATCCAAAGCCCAGGAAACATGAGCTGAGATTCCAGCCAGGACCAAGCCCCTGCTTTTGGATGGCTGAATCGGCCCTCTGAGCCCCCCTTGGACAGGGGAGAGGGAGCAGGGGGCTCACAGCAGTGTGACCACTCACATAGGATTAAGTGCTCACGTGTCATAACGTGTCCATTTAATGGATATTTCTTCAGCACGGAATATTTAATGAATGAAACAGAACAGTGGTGGAAGGTGTGATTTCTAGGATTGTATGTGAAAGAAGGATATATATAAGAATATAGAAGGTCACAACCTCTGGCTGAGACGATTACTAGTTTAGGTCTAAATTGTGCTCTATTCTAGAAAAATGTACTTTTGAATTAAAGCTACACTACCACATAAACTGTAACTAGATTACTTGTATATTACAAATAAAAACACTTTATAAAACACATTATAAAACACATGCTGCTGTTTTTCTTTATTTGAAGTAATTGCATTGGTAGTTAGGTTTTTATCCCTTGTGTCCATTTTGTGGATTTTTTTTCCCCATGATGCAACTTTTAACAAATATTTTACTGGGTGGCTCTGGTTTATCCAATTTATTTAACAGTTACTTAGGTAGAGGAAATGTTTATATAAGGCAACAGGAGGCTATTGTTCTCCAGACTGAGATAAGAGCTGGCAGTTGAATAAAATATGACAGGGAGCTTAAAAGTCTTCTAATCTACCCCCGGTGATGTCCTTTGAATACATCCCACACAATACAATGATGTGAGTCGGTGACTGACCCATTCACTCCATTCTATGACCAAAGCCACACAGTGAAAAGCAAGTGATGGAACGATCCGGGAGGGGGGGCAGTTTACAACACAAAATATCACACAATGGATGTACCCAGTGACACATATAGAGGAAAATATATCACACAATGGATGCACCCAGTGACACAGAGGAAAATATCACACAATGGATGCACCCAGTGACACAGAGGAAAATATCACACAATGGATGCACCCAGTGACACATATAGAGGAAAATATCACACAATGGATGCGCCCAGTGACACATATAGAGGAAAATATCACACAATGGATGCACCCAGTGACACATATAGAGGAAAATATCACACAATGGATGCACCCAGTGACACAGAGGAAAATATCACACAATGGATGCACCCAGTGACACAGAGGAAAATATCACACAATGGATGCACCCAGTGACACAGAGGAAAATATCACACAATGGATGCACCCAGTGACACAGAGGAAAATATCACACAATGGATGCACCCAGTGACACAGAGGAAAATATCACACAATGGATGCACCCAGTGACACATAGAGGAAAATATTTTCGTAACTAAACATACAAGAGAAAAACAAAGCACATGTAAGATCAAATTTCATTTTTTGGTGGTCGTTACCCTTTAAAGCAACTTATTGTCGAATATTTCCTAGATTTCGGTAGATGTTCCTGACATAAAACGAAATTGCCAGATCAATGTTATTTAAGATGCGTTGGTCAAGATAACACTTTATAAAGTCACAGAAATAAAAAAAATATATGAAAGACGCAATGAAAGAATTGCACACCGCCTCCCAAAGCGCACATATAAAAGTAACCATCGTTCCTTCCACTCTGACGCCCGTCTGGCCGCCTCGCTGGGTGCAGTTAGTGCGCTCAGCGCTGCAAGGCTCGATCCTCCTACGGAGTATCGCATTTTGCAGCCCCATCAAACGTACATCGTAGCGCTTCGACGGGGAGGCTTTCTGAATGAACACAGCACGTCTGTTGTAGAGCGCACAATTCGTGCGCGTGCTACAGTGTGTCGCCGGCCCTGTCAAAGCGTCATAATGCTGCGACAGATGCCGGGAGACACATAGGGCCATGTCACACATGGCCCCAAGCCGTGGAATCCCCCTCAGCCAGGTACGATCTCTGCACAAACCTCTCAGGGGTGTATTTCCATATTGGTTTGTGCGAGACATATGAGAATAGAAAAAAGAAAATAAAGTTTGTTTTTTCTTCCACTGACCCAAATGTAACCTAAAATAAAACACAAAGTGCGTTTGTTTACCTGAAAATTGCAAGTTAAGTGGGACTCCTGGGGACACGTTTACTCGTCGCGCACATAAAACACTGGTTCGTTAGGTTTGCAAAGCCTTTAGCTTTCAGTTAAATAATGTGAAATAATACAGCGCGCGCCCGCAAAACTTTGCCGTGTTTTTGAGGTTTTATTTTTTTTAAATAATTCTGGTGAAAGGAATAAAAAACAATTTAAATAAAAACGAGCAGTCGCCGCGGAAGCCGAGAAAAAGTTCCTGCTGAGTCTTTTGTCGTCGAAACTTTGTACAGCTTTACACGCCGTCCTTTCTGTTCTCAAACAACTAAAAACCTTAGATAAAAAGGCAAAACTAGACAGCGCACAGGCGCGGAGCGCCAGCCGAGCATACAAAATATCATCTGGTTGGATCTTACGGAGCATTTGCAGCCAGATATCTCCAGTATTAAAGATTCCACAGCGATCGCTAACTGTAGCGTCTGGATGTGTAAGAGTTAACGCCATGATGAGGGACTTTAACGCATGCCCCTCTATTACATCCCTAACGCTAAACCTGCAAAAAAAAAAAACACTTAACGGCGCATCGGTGCTTGCGCGAGCTTACTGTACTGTGCGTATCCTATACTTAACATGGGGAACAATAATTAGCGTTTCGATAAGTATGGTATTAATTACTGCAGCGACGCTCAAACCCAAATTTTAGCGACTCGTAAAAACTGGTGCTAAACAATTCTGCTTTTGCAAAATCATTTAGCAAACTTTAAACCCCTCCCCCCAATACATCCAATACTCGCCTCATCCCACGGCGAGAATGTGGGCCCGATCCACCTCTTGTCACTGGGAGCAGAGTGAGACTGGGAACAAATAGATCCCAGTCTCACTCCACGATGGTACACATTCTCGTGGGAGAGCAACCCTCAATGGAGTCCTATGTACATCAAAAGGGGATACTCGCGGCGACGCATTGCGCTGCGTTCCCAGGCGAGGAGCGGAGACAGCACCTGCCCTGGAATATGGCACTGAAATGGGGACACTGTGGGGAAAACAGGTTTTCCTGAGGAGCGTCCCCATTTTAGAGCACAGCACGAAATAGGACCCAAATTGTTTCGACATTTTGGCTGCTTATATTATTTCTACAGTGATAGACAATTCCAGAAAATAAGGATAGTTTACCCTTATGGAAAAGGCATCAGAGCTCCCCAGCATCTCCCATCAGTCCCAACACACCTCAACATCATTTCCATCCACCTGTTTTCTCCGGTAGCCGTGTACACGTGTCGTTATCTATGAAAATCAATATATTTGTACCGCTCTTCTGTCTTTAAATACATTATGACCTTTATAGCACTGCTTTTTCAGTAGTGAGTGTACAATCTGGAGTATCTGCTGCACAGAGGTGTGACTATGGACCAAACCCAACTGCACGGCAAAAGACAAAGACGCCAACAACTGATAAAACCATCAATCTACAATGCCACCACTGGTACAACGTAACTATCAAAGCATATATAGATCTATCTCTATACACACACACACACACTTAAGTGGACTGCATACATTTTAATGTGAATTTCGGAAAAGCAGCCTTTCGACTTGTTTGTAGGATTTCGCTATTTATCAAAGTCTATTCTGGAACCCCAGGATCATATGCAAGAATTGAATGTCAGATGCAGGATATGATTGAAGTCAGATAGCTTAACTTATCCCCTTTTGAAAGCACACAAAGTCCTTTATATTTTTCTGCACTTTATTTAGAAAGTAACAAAACAAAAAGTTGTCTTGTTGGTACAGAGGGCTTCTCTTGGAACGGAAGGAAGGTGGGTAGGGACAGCTTCTCTTGGAATGGAAGGAAGGTGGTTAGAGTAGCTTCTCTTGGAATGGAAGGAAGGTGGTTAGAGTAGCTTCTCTTGGAATGGAAGGAAGGTGGTTAGAGACAGCGTCTCTTGGAATGGAAGGAAGGTGGGTAGAGAGAGCTTCTCTTGGAATGGAAGGAAGGTGGATAGAGACAGCTTATCTTGGAATGGAAGGAAGGTGGGTAGAGAGCTTCTCTTGGAATGGAAGGAAGGTGGGTAGAGAGCTTCTCTTGGAATGGAAGGAAGGTGGATAGAGACAGCTTCTCTTGGAATGGAAGGAAGGTGGGTAGAGAGAGCTTCTCTTGGAATGGACGGAAGGTGGGTAGAGAGAGCTTCTCTTGGAATGGAAGGAAGGTGGGTAGAGAGCTTCTCTTGGAATGGAAGGAAGGTGGGTAGAGAGAGCTTCTCTTGGAATGGAATGGAAGGTGGATAGAGACAGCTTCTCTTGGAATGGAAGGAAGGTGGGTAGAGAGAGCTTCTCTTGGAATGGAAGGAAGGTGGATAGAGACAGCTTCTCTTGGAATGGAAGGAAGGTGGGTAGAGAGAGCTTCTCTTGGAATGGAAGGAAGGTGGGTAGAGAGAGCTTCTCTTGGATTGGAAGGAAGGTGGGTAGAGAGAGCTTCTCTTGGAATGGAAGAAAGGTGGGTAGGGAGAGCCTCTCTTGGAATGGAAGGAAGGTGGGTAGAGAGAGCTTCTCCGTAGTGCACTTTCTAGTAGGAGGAAGGTAAAACAAAATACATCTGCCCAGTATAAACAGGATGCTGCTACTCACAAGCTTCCATGGCTAGAATGAAGGAAGTCAAGCTTTGTTGCACAGGAAATGGGGCTGGGCCAAACTAACTATGAGTTAGACAGGGAGAGTGGATTAATCCATTCCAATTAAAATAATAGGGGGGAATAAATAAGGAATCTGGTTCCATGATAATGTCCTTTTCCACACAATTTAACTTTTTTTCCCTTTCTTCTGAAAGTTTGGCGCATTTTAGTGACTTGAGCCGAGAAATATTCTCTGATTAAATATATTTCTGAACAATAAACTATCATTATCAAACTCATCCCCAGTGTTAAAGTGTTATCTTTTTAAAGTGGACAGGATGTGTAGAGTGTCTCCCCATCCTCACTGCCCCCCCCCCCCCGTCTGGCTAAACCGCTGAGTTTAGTGGAGGAGTTTCCTTACAGTATTCTGAAAGGATATACCACTTTTAAAAAGGACACTTTAAAGGCAAAAAGTGGTCTGGATGTGAAAAAGTGCCCCTCCTCCACCCCGCCCAGTCGCACGCAGACGGAATTTTTGAATTTCCCAGCTGCCGGTCGCCAGATTGGTCACTAGTGATGTAGGCACGTAAAGTGCATACCGACGTCACCCTCTCGGAGATCAGTCTTTTTGGCGAGCGTTGTCCGAGAGGCAGCTGATGGATCAGATCTGTGCATGCACGTGCAGCTCTAATCCATCATTCTGCGCAGGTGCTACAGAACTTATGTACATGAGGTTGTACGGGGATTTCATTGCTGCTAAATTACACCGTATTTCGCTCACAATTTGCCAATATTTGGCGTACTGTCAGCTTTTTGAATAGACGAGCGCAGCGGTATCTCAGTAAGCCACGACAAACGGCACGATGGTCACGTTATAAATTCCTGTCCTTACTTACAGAACCAGCAGACGCTTCTTGGCCGCGTCCAAAGCTGTCCCCGATCGACACCTTTGATATTCTGCTCCGCCGATTCCCTCGCGGTACGAGCCGGCGTCTCTTGTCTCCGAGCCCTCTGCCAAAAAGCTCCTCTGCAAATACTTACCGCTACTCGGCCGAGCAGAAAAACATTATCTCTGCTTGGCCAGTAAATGCAAATAAATGGTGTAAATGGGAACGTTTTCTGTTTTTGCTCCTGTCTGATTAATGAGATGTTAATGGGGGTACTGAGGCGACTTTCAATGCAACTTAGCGATTGTGTTAATATGTACATATATAATAAATCGCAGGGGGAGCCAAATAAATAGAACTCACAAAAAAGTAAACAAAAACAGAAATTCATTAGGGCAGCGGGCTGTTAAGATTGCTCCATATAGAATGATAAACACATGGATGGCTCTCTACGCGGGTGGAGCAAACCAACGCGCCGTGTTTGTTTGAGATAAGACCGATAATAAACGATGAAAAGCTCTGTAATGCTCCGCAGTGATCTGCGATACACTTCACGCGGCGTCACCAGACTTCTTCATTTCTCTGCCAACTGTGTATTGAAGAAGGAATTAACGTCGGCGCTCGTCGACCGGTCTCTATAAATTAACTGGCTCTGACCCACCCGTCGATCATGACTTCAGCCAGTGGAACCCTCCATCCATAATCTTAATATCTAAATACCCAAGGAATGTAGAGAGTTAGGGGTACACAGAGACTTGTGGTTGGCAGATAGCACATTACAGTGTCTACTTCTTACTAAACACATTGCACACATCACATGCACAATATATCACACACATACTGCAAACCCACAAAGCATGTAACCTGCACGTACAACACATCACACAAACTGAGTGGATCACAGACCTCCACAGCAATAAAGCTCACAGTAATGCACAGTGTGTATGAGTGTATCACAGAGCTGCACAGCAATAAAACTCATGGTAATATCGCTGTATACAGGGCCGGCCCGCTCATGGTCCAGGATGAAGCAGCTGCTCCAGGCGGCAAATCCGATGGGGGCAAAACATGCCGCTCTGACACCGGCGCCTCACTATTTTTTTATCTGCGCCGGCAGCGTGATCCCTTGTGCATCAGCGGCGGGATCCCTTGTATGCCGGCCTCGGGGAAGTGAACACTCACCGACCGCACCCACACACGTGACATGAGGCCAGCCAAGCCAGTGTAAGAGCATGGCTGGCGCGTGTGTGGGGGAGTCCTCCTCTTGCTGCAGCCGACACTTGAAATTCTCTCCTACCAGCTCCAGAGTTCCCGCCAGCGGCCCGGGACACACCACTATGTCTACTCTGAACCCCGGAGGAACCCCAAGCTGCGGCAGCTGAGCTGAGAGATTGTATGTCTCTAATAACGAGTCTGCACCACGGCAGCCACCAGGACCAGCTATGCCTGTAGTATGAGTGGTTTGGGCCTTAGGGCCAGCCTGGGCCCTTGTTGGGATGGCCCAGGCCAGCTCCATCAAGGGCCCATGGGCCGCCCCACCAAGGGCTCAGGCCACTTCCCTGTAGCTCAGACCAGCCCCCTATGGCTCAGGTCAGTTGCCCTCCTATGGCTCAGGCCAGCCACCCTCCTATGGCTCAGGGGTCAGGCCAGCCCCCTCCTATGGCTCAGGACAGCCCGATATGGCTCAGGCCAGCACCCCCTATGGCTCAGGCTAGCCTCCCTCCCTCCTTCTATGGCTCAAGACTCAGGCCAGCCCCCCTCCTATGGCTCAAGACTCGGGCCAGCCCCTCCCCCTCTATGGCTCTGGGCTCAGGCCAGCCTCACCAAGGTGAACTCAGAGGTCAGCTGAAATGTAAAACCTGTACTTGGGGCTTGCCTGACACTGGGGTCTGATATCAGGGTATACACGTATCCAGGGGTCTGTCTGGGTATACACGTATCTGGGGGTCTCTCTGGGTATACACGTATCTTGGGTCTGTGTATTTATATAGAGAATGAGGCTGTATATATGTAGTAATATACAGGGTACGAGGAGAGTGAGGCTGTATATATGTAGGAGATATGTGGCGCTCCGTGATACGCTTATACATACACACACCGCACATTACTTTGAGTTTTATTGCTGTGGAGCTCAGTGATAAGATCATACATGTCAGGTGTTTGGTTCTTCTTTTGAGTGGGGTGCAGCATTTCATCGATCGCTCCAGGCAGCACAGTAGCTTGGGCCGGCCCTGGATGTATATCAACCTATAACACCGCTACACAGCAATAAAGCTCACAGTGATGCACAGTGTGTGAGTGTATCACAAAGCTGCACAGCAATAAAACTCCCAGTAATGTGCAGTGTGTATGAGCATATCACAGAGCTGCACAGCAATAAAACTCATAGTAATATGTGCTGTATATGAACATATCACAGCGCTACACAGTAATAAAGCTTGCATTAATGCACAGTGTGTATGAGCGTATCACAGACCTCCACAGCAATAAAACTCCCAGTAATGTGCGGTGTGTGTATAAGCATATCAGAGCTGCACAGCAATAAAACTTACAGTAATGTGCAGTATGTAGGAGCGTATCACAGACCTCCACAGCAATAAAACTCACAGTAATGCAGTGTGTATGAGCGTATCACAGAGCTCCACAGCAATAAAACTCCCAGTAATGTGCAGTGTGTATGAGCATATCAGAGATGCACAGCAATAAAACTCAGTAATGTGCAGTGTGTATGAGCGTATCACAGACCTCCACAGCAATAAAACACAGTAATGTGCAGTGTGTATGAGCATATCAGAGATGCACAGCAATAAAACTCAGTAATGTGCAGTGTGTATGAGCGTATCACAGACCTCCACAGCAATAAAACTCCCAGTAATGTGCAGTAAGTATGAGCATATCACAGAGCTCCACATCAATGTGCAAGGAATGAAACAAATACACACAATTATTCACAAAAAGGACTACTATAAATCTGAGAATTCTCACATTTATAATACATTTTAGGCCAGGGTCACACGAGCGCACTTGAGAGCGGAAGGAATGTCCATGAGAGTGGATATTCCTTCCACTCTGACGCCCATATGGCCACCTCGCTGGGTGCAGTTAGTGCCGCCTATGGAGGATTGCGATTTGTAGTCCCGTCAAGCATCTGTAGCGTTGCTTTAAGAACTGTACTGGTGCATTGAATTATTGCTGCCACTAGAGGGAGACAGAGCTAGAGACATTGTGGACTATGCTGGACAAAAATGAACTATCTCCCAGAAACCTTTGCAAGGGGAACAGGAAGGGGGGGTGTACTGGCCAGGAAAGACATCAGTAGCCTCGTGCAAGGCATGAGCAGAGTGAGCGGAGCAGTGGAAGGTGGAGGACGCACGTTGGAGCTGTCAGGGATCGCAACCAGGCCGGAGTGCAGACGCTGTCTTACTGGTGTTGGAGATCGGGACAGAAATCGTGCTGTGACCTACCTACCCAACGCTGAGAGATATGTATGACAAGCTGGTTCCTGCAGGACCCCGCGTTAGGAGGCCGCGCTGATCGATTGGGAGTGCAGACTGCAGATCGATTCTTCCAGTTGCAGAGATTCGGCAAGCCGGGAGCAGATTCGTTGGCACAGAGTCCCAGTATACAGCGGAGAAAGATCCTTTGGTCGAGGCATCGAGTGCCGGACAGTTTATTCGACGGATGGGTGAGAGGCCTCCAGGCCCACAGTTCCAAAAAAGGAATGCACGCTTGCAATATTGTTTAAATTCAGGGTGACTAGTTGAAGATTGCGCTTTTCGTTCACTGACTAGTCGAACACAGTACCCGGGTACCTTAAACTTTGTATATATATTTTTTGAGCTATTGTGCGGGACTTAAACTCCAGAACTGAGGGGGTTAACCGTTCTTTTCCGCCGCGTGTTTTTCCCGCGTGACGCATACTGTAAATTCATTCAACGCGCATGTAGCGCGGTGTTTAAATCCTTGTCGTGGCAGTACCTATTTTTGGCCACCGGAGGGAGACAAGCATGATGAGAGACACTGAACTTTGCATTGAGACTACATTTCCCGGCATGCTTTGCGGGCGGACACAGGAAGTGGGTGGGACAGACAGCGTTACATCCTGAGCCTCGTGGAGATAGCTGGCAGAGCGCGCCAGGGAGTGAGGGAGACAAGACGCAGTGCTGCAGAACGCAAGAGTGACTAGGCCGGAGCGCAGGTGCGGCCTATCAGAGTTCCAGATCGGGTTGTTCAGCCTTAGGAGAGGGAGACCCAGCGATCCACCTTCTTATCCAAGCTGCTATCAAGGAAGCCGGAGGACCCCGAGTTAGGCGTACCGCTGGTCGATCGGATTGGGAGAGCAGGCGGTAAGCTGGACAAGTCACGGCCGGAGCAGACAGAGTCAGACAACGGATCCAGTAGCCGGCACCCCAGTCAAAATCGAGCGGAGAGACGTCCTGGGTCAGTGGAAGCCTTAAGAATCTGGCGGATGGGTGAGAGGCCTCCAAGGCCGTTTGTGATTAACGAAAGCACGCTGCTGTTGTTTCTAAAACCCACAGGGCCCCAACTTGACTAGTCGAAGACACCGTTTAAGCAATTCACTGGCCAGTTGAATAGTACCCGGGTACCACAATACACACACACATTTACATTCCGGGACTTAACCTGTGCGGGACTCACTTCCTAATCTCCGAAAGGGATTAAAAGATTTGTTTCTCATTTCTTTTTCCGATACGCGTTTCTCGAATTACGAAGCATTGTATTCTTTTTTTGTTTCCGCTGCGCGTTTCTCGAATTACGAAGCATTATATTTTCTGTTTCGATGCGCGTTTTCCCGAAATACGAAGCCTCGTATTTCTTTTCTGCTGCGCGTTTCCAGAAATACGAAATACTGTAAATATATCTACGAACACCGTGTTATCTATTATATGCCATTCATTTTAGTAAACTATATAATTTATAAAATCCACAGCGGTGCCGGAGTATATTTATTCCCTAGTGCAGGGAGACTGACCCGTGGTTCAATTTCAGCGGCTCCTCCGGGAGTGAGCGCTACAGCGCATTTATATTTTATGACACTTTATCCTTTAGTAAAGTATACAAAACTAGAAAATTCACAACAGTGCTGGTGTGTAATAATTCCTAGTGCGGTGAGACTATCCCGAGGTTTATTCAGCGGCTCCTCCGGGGGTGAGCGCTACACATCCATCATAGCTTTTTGACAGGGAGGGTTTCAGCACGTCTGGTGTAACGTACGATACTATTATGCACGTTACACCATGTGGTTCTCCCTGTCAAGCTGTAAGAAAGCTGTGACAGACGCAGGGAGGAGCGATCAGACGCAGGGAGGAGCGATCAGACGCCTGCACTCAGTGCGCTTGTGTCACTACAGACTAAAACCAAAATAATTTATTAAGTATCATCATCCGATTATTCCAGAACGTGTGAATAATCGTGCGTGTGTACACCTACGACGAAATATCAGGGGGAGAGGTGTGTGTGTTAGAAAATTTGGAAATAGTACAGAGGCTGGAGAAAATAAGGTCCAGGGTGTTGCCACCTGGGTGGGTAGGAGAGTTGGACCACTGTGTGAAGCCCAAGGAGGAGGTTACAGAGAGCAACTTGGATTGGGGGAGAGGCGAAGGGAACATTAAAGTCTCCAAGGAGGAGAGATGGAACGTCACATGAGAGAAAGTGAGGGAGCTTGGCTGAGAAATGTTCCAGAAAGGGTCCAGGAGAGCAGGGGGGCATAGATTACAGAAACACGTAGGGGTATGGGTGAAAGAGGCAGACGGCATGGACTTCGAAGGAGGGAAATAGGAGGGAGGGTATGGGGGAGTAGGCTGGAAACTGCAGGTTGGCGAGAGTAAAAATTCCACGTCCTCTCCCTTTCGGTCCCCAGATCTGGGTGTGTGGGACAGTTGGAGACCACCCTAGGATGGGGAGGCTGGGTTACCAGTGTCGGAAGGGGAGAGCCAGGTTTCTGTGAGAGCTGAATTGATTCAGGTTTGTAGATTTGTGGCGTCTGTTACGTCGATTCGACCGTGGAGATGTATAGGAGCAGGAGAGGCAAGTCCCTGGGCCAGATTTTGCAGATCGCCTTGGGGAAATGAAGACTGAATCCTGCAATCACTGAGCAGCAAATCATATCACCTGTGCTGTGCTTCAGATATCTGGAAAAAGTAGCATGTCAGAAGGTCCTCAGGACAGGTTTTGGAAACACTGCAGGGAGGAATTAGTAGGAGCTCAGTCTTGGACATGTTAATCTTTAGGTTGTGAGAGGCCATCCAGGATCTTTCGGTATGGGAGGAAAAGATGCTTTTTCAATACTTTGCACCGTGCAAGGAGCCAGAAATATGACATTTCACCGGCATCGTGTCACATATGCTTCAGCGATACATAGACCGATATAATCTCCAATGAAGCGGTGGCGTCTCACTATTTTACGACATTAAACCATTCCCTTCCTGCACAGTCTTCTGTATTTAGATCTGTTTTTAATTAGCAAAGGAGATTTAATTCCCTGAGGTTACGAAGACTTAAAGCTTCCTTCTGCTCGCCGCTCCCTTCTCAACGTGCTATCGTAGCGAGAAGCGGGGACCGGAGAGCAGAAACAGCGAGACGTCCGCTGTACACTCCCGATACAAGGTTCGGAATATATAGGTCTTTGCTCTCCAAGAAGAAGAGTCTCGACCCACGCGGTAACACACATTAAAGAGACCCGAATCGGCCTTCATTACAGAATGTGCTAATTCAGCGACCACCACTTGAAAGCATCTTCAAAAAAATGCTGAAACGGCACCGGGATGTCGCCGCCATTCAGTTTGTTCTTGAAAATAATATTTACACGAGTCTGAGTGTTATTACAGACTGGGAAAGTCATAATCGATATGTATATTGCTCCGAGCAGAGAAACAGAAAAGGGACGGTATGATGGAAACGCACCAACGTCTCTAGAAATAACCGTAGGGTGACGTTTCCTCTACAACCTGGAGAATAATGTTACTGGTCTGAAATATTTACCAAAATCTGAACTAATAAAAAAAATATATCCATTATTATTATTTATATAAACATATATAACGACAAATTAAACGTAGGCTTAAGCCGGAGAAATTATACGTAACTGGGAAGTTAGTATTGCACAGGTGGGACATACTGAACGGTTGTACTTCCGAAATTGCCGAGTGTGCACTTCGAATCGAACCGATGTCGGCAAGACGTCAAGTTATGAAGCAATGAGCGTGGCACTTTTTTTTTGGTGCGGGATTTACCTGGTCAGTGCGTTACCGTGCTAGCGTTAGCCACTTTAAAATGGGTGAACATTTTTGGGCACAGCATGAAGGAGGATCCGGCGCGCCTCAGCGAGTGAGGGAAGTGGGGATAATCACCACCCCCTTGTTCTGCTACTCACCGCGTGCCAAAGTCCGGTAAAAGGGCCGCTGGGGAGGGGTTGAAATTAATTAAAGGGGAGGGAGAAATTAATTAAATGGAGAGGTGCAGAGTGACATAAATGGGGATGGGGTGAAATGAATTAAATGGGGAGAAATTAAAGAGGGAGGGTGAAATGAATTAAATGGGGAGGGTGACACAAAATGGGGAGGGAGTGAAATTAATTAAATGGGAAGGGGTGAAATTAAATGGGGAGGGTGAAATTAATTAAATGGTATGGGGATGAGATAAATGGGGAGGGTGAAATGAATTAAATGGGATGGGGATGAGATAAATGGGGAGGGGGTGAGATTAAATGAGGGGTGAAATGAATTAAATGGGGAGGGGGCGAGATTAAATGGGGAGGGTGAAATGAATTAAATGGGGAGGGGGCGAGATTAAATGGGGAGGGTGAAATTAAGTAGGGAGGGGCTGAGATTAAATTGGGAGGCGGTTGACCTGAATTAAATGGGGAGGGGTGAAATGAATGAAATGGGGAGGGGGAGAAAACCTGGAAAATTGCTAGTAGAAACATCATCTGTACCAGCTAACCTCACGCACCTCACCACAGAGAAGCAGTTCCAGCCATCACATTAGGGGGGAGTTAATTAAATTTCTTCTTAAATATAGCGGCTAAATTTAAAGTTGTTAATTCTGTATGACCCTCAAGTGATGTTATAAATCTCCAAACGGCCCTTGGCAGAAAAAAAGTTCCCCACCCCCGATATAGATTAATGAAATGTGTGCACGCTAGATTGGTCAAGTTATGGAGACAATGAAGTCAATCAGAGGTTTTCATTAAAGTTGTTTGTAAAGTGTCCCTTTAAACCAAAATAACGGTAATTTTTAACCCCCCCCCCCCCATTTAGATTCCTTCAGCTTGACTATTCCGGGCATAAATTTGCTGTTCCTTCCATCACTTTGCTACAAAAAGGGGGGAATTACCCCTCGATATTGTTCATAAAGGCCATCGGGGAGGGATGTGAACTTATTAAGCACAAAGAAAGAGGCTGTAAGAAGTATGGATCCTCTTAATAAAAATCCTGAAAATGTCACCCGGAATGTTCGGAGCCTCCAGCCAAGCTCTTTATTAAATGAGGAAAAAAAGAAGATATATTTATTATTATTTCAGCGCGAGCGTCTAATTAATGCAGTAATATACGAGTAATAAAAGGCCGAGCCCTGGAATATAACGGAGACTGATTCGTTCCAATAAAATACTTTTTTTTTTTATTAATCGCACATCTGTGTTTACCGACTCGCTGACAGCTGCCCGTAAACCCTCCACGTTTTATGAAATCGCCATTGCGTTTAATTAGCATGCAGCAATTCTGCGAAGGGAAATGCTAAGTAATGCAGGCAGAACCCTCAGGATTAAAACCGACAGCCGGCTGTCCCTCAGCTCCAATTTTAAAGTTCACTGGATTGAAGGTGGGAATTAAGATAGGCGGCAGGGTATCTTATCTTCTCTGGCCTGGGAGGAAAGGACATGCAAGGGACCGCTCTCCGGCTCGTGCCCGCAAACCCTCGAGCCTCCACGGTTCAGGAGAACGGAGGAGCTGGCTCTGCACACAGGCAGCTGCTAATGATTGCAGCCGGGAGGTCGTATCTAATTTCTGTAACCCTCGGTTGAATCGCTGCCACTTGGCTTACGCGACTTGCCTGTCTGTTTGCAATCAGCTCCTCGGCACACCTGGATTCACGCAATGTCTCACTTCACAGAAATAGCTTCAAAACCCTGTGATTTGTTCTTCCCAAACCACCATGCGTGTACAGGAAGCAGGAACTAAGATTTCGAAGAGCTTGAGGTCCTCATGGAAGCACAAAGTAGATCAAATGTTTAGAGAACCTTTCTTGTTGTAAAAAAAACTTTTCTTGTAACGATTCATTAAGTCGTAAATTGTACCGGTAAAAATGATAGGTTCCATCAATGGCAATATTGCATCTGTATCTCCTTTGGCTTCGCAGGTGAGGGGGACCGTCATGCTTACTTGTTGCAGCACTTTTCAGGCTTCTAGTGTCTTCATTCCCCACCTATTTGGTCCTAGTTGAGAAACACATCCCCCAAGGGATCATGTAACATGATGGCTTCAACCTGCTCTGATGTGCCCACAGGTAGAGCAGCAGAAAGGACAGTGCGAGGCTTCTCTTGCGGACTGCAATCAACCTTCGGCACAGATCGTTATGCCAAAGACCTGATAGATTGGTAGGAATGGAAATGTCTATTATACTATCTATGAGCACAGCTATATTTTTTTCTAAAACAATGTATAATGGTTGGAAGACCTTTAATCTGTGTTGACATTAGGCACATCCTGGTCCTTTCTCTAGAATCAGGAGCGATCTTCTGTATTGCAGGGATCGGGTATTGGCTTCATCAAGGTGATCAAACCCTGAGTTCTTACCATGTCAGAACACCAACGCAACTCTCTGATTTGACTTGCGCCGCATGACACACTCTGGAGCAAAAGAAGGTGAAGACCCCGTGAGTCAAGGAATAATGAATGGCAGAGGTCATGGGAGTGTGTCAGGTGTCCTATCATGAGGGCGCCACTTTCAGTGCAGACTCGGTATTGGCCAATCCCAAATACTGCAAGACTCGGATCAGATCAAAAGGCACAAAAAACCCTGATCGGGACATCCCAGATTGACATATTCCCAACAACGAGAGCCTCAACTAGGTGCATAAATGATGGATGTACAATATAAAGAATTTCGTTAATGCACAGGAAACAGTTTCTAAAGAATAACTACACCATGTTACACACTACAAGACTGTAAATGTGTCAAATACAGGTGTACTAGAGATAGTGTTGAATATGGTGTAGATGTACACAGACAGGAATAGTTCTGACTACAGAAAATGGAAGGCCAAAAAAAAGAACCTTTGGTTCATTGTTGGATTTTGGGACCATCGGGATTCACCGGTCACAAATTATTCGGCTTCAATTAAATCGACAGCTCTTTAGGTTCCAATTTCAGTTACGACTATCCCTACAGCGTGCCGCACACATGTGAAAACCTGAACGGTCAGGTTTATTTTAGTGCAAACCTATGATCACGTTGTCATTACTACACCATTTCAGAAATCGGTGCCAGGGTGGGCGCAAAGAAATAAAGGATCCAGGCACTCCATCAGCATTTATTGCATGAACATAGGTGACAGCGTATTGCCCACAAATGACTCTCTTATCCATATTGTTGGGCTGCTTTACCTTATAGAGTGATCACTCTTTAACATGCCATATAGTCACTTATTAACCCTTGACTCATGTCACTGTCACGCACCAGTTTCACTATACCGCGGGAACAGAGTTCAATGAACGCAACATGAGGTGCAGATTCAGACTCTCTGGTATTTGCTCTATTGTTTCATGTGATTACAAAGTATAAAACAAAGGTTGTTACAAAACGTCACACTGCAACACTTTTCAGCCAATCATAGACAATGGAGATATAGAGAGAGTGCGTCTTAATACAGCGGAAATCACATACAAGGCACTTCTGTATAGATAACCGTAGAAAAGAATAAGTAAAGCGCCCACTACTAACAAATACAATATTGTACGTTATACATTCAGAGACACATACAGTGCAACAATCTTTTCTTTTCATAAACACTCAAAAAGAAATAAGATAAAAGCATCATATAGCGTAGTATGCTTATATCCATCTTGAAATTTGTATAGAAAGTACTAGCAACTCACAATTCTGAGCCTCGTACCGCCTGTAAGCGTTTACGTCTGTGGAAGTTTTGTTCTTATTAGGTCGGGTACCATCCACCTGTACAATTTCTTTCCGCATTTACTCTCAAATTAAATAAATAAAATAGCAGATTAACACCTAGCGTAATATTCCATATGAGACACACTACGACAGACAAAGAAGAAAGCCTTCAGACCAAGCCTGCACCCATCAAGACCACAAAGTTGTTTGGGAAAACCAAGCCAACCCAACTAAAAATGACTGTGCCTGCCCTGCAGAAAATAACTTTGCCGACGGTCAAGCATAAGAGACCTGCACTCAAAGAAAAACCTTCCAAAAGGAAACTTGGTTCCAGAAGACCTGTGCCTAAATCATACCCAAGTGAACTCCCTGTATCCCGGGGCCAGGTGTCTCAGGAAAGTTCCTTCGAGGAGTCAGACCAGGAGGTCCCTCTGGTATACAATATTCCAGAAACTGACCGTGAAGTCCCCATGGAACAGGAGCCCAATTTCCTACTCACTCTTGCTGGAGCCCTCCGTGGCTCTCCAATAATCGCATATGGATTTTTAAGTAAAGAAAATCCACACGAAAACAACTCCACACGGTATATGGCAGGATGCGGTATAAAAAAAAAAGCACTTTTATTTCACATAGACAATGATTAACCAGGACGCGTTTCGCCAGTAATCCTGCTTCTTCAGCTGGTAAAAAAAGATCCCAGAGCCATGGAGGGCTCCAGCATGAGTGAGTAGGAAATCGGCTTTCTTCTTTCACTGCCGGGATTTGCCTCATACAGAATTACGCTAGATATATCCTCTGGTATAATATTTATTTCCTTTGAGAGTAAATGCAGAAGGAAATTGTACAGGTGGATGGGTACCTGACCCAATAAGAAGAAAACACCCACAGGCATATACTGTACACTTAAAGCCGGTACGAGACTCAGTTGTGTGAGTTGCTAGTATTTTCTATACAAATTATCTTGTTTTCTTTTTGAGTGCTTATGGAAAGAAAAGATTTTGCACGGAGGAGGACATCTCTCTGAATGTATAACATATGATATTGTGTTGGTTTACTAGTTTTGAGGTAGTGGGAGCTGTACCTATTCTTTTCTGTGCTTTCTTATTCTCTTGGTTTGGGGGGGAACCTCCATTATGGTTATTATATATTCAGAAGTTTTAGATATAAGGATGGCATCACAGAATTCCCAGAAATTAGGTAAAATCCAGTAAATTAAACTTAACCAGCCAATGAGGAGCTAAGACACGTGTCTTGGGAGGCGTGTCTGGCTGTGTAAGGGAGCAGACGTATTTTGACAGAGCTCCGGGTGGTGTCGCTGTGGGGGGAATTTCTGCCCGGATTCATCCTCGTTTTTACCCCTACATGGCTGGTCATCGGGAGGAGTGCTCTGGAGCCTGATCTGCTCAACCCTCCAGAGCACAGGTGAGTTTCTACCATCTCCAACTGGAGAGGGCTCCCGGTGGCCATTTTGCAGCCTACTTTCTGGTTCGCGTTGTTCCCTGCATGGCCGGTTCGGGTGTCCTGATTCCACTGCAGACCATGATGATGGTCAAGGAGAAGGAGGGCCCACATTTCCCAGCTGTTTTGGATGCCCTGCTGTAGGCTTGTGCACCAATTTTTTTTTCGGTTCGATTCGGTTCGTTCGGATTTTGTAAATTTTCGTTTCGACTCGTGTCGGACGATTTTCGTTTCGTTTCGGTTTTCGTATCGACTTTTTTTCGTGATTTCGGAAATTTTCCTGTTTTTCAGAAACGTCTGTTCTCCTCGTTTCAAAGTGTCTATTCGTTTTGACGTAAACTAATGATTTTTCGGATACAATAATTATACGATACGATAATTCTGCCGATCCATTAATTCTGCCATTAAGATTTCTCATGTTTTACAAGTAGGATACATTGAGATTTCTCATGTTTTACATGAAGGATACATTGAGATTTCTCTGGTTTTACAAGAAGGATACATTGAGATTTCTTATGTTTTACAAGAAGGATACATTGAGATTTCTCTGGTTTTCCAGGAAGGATACAAAAGATGGGAATGATACAAAATTAAATTACAGAATCAGCGATATAAATACGATGTCTGAAATTACTGAAATGGAACCGAAATCAGTAATGGAGTCGAAATCACGAATGGAACGAAAATTAATTTCAATTTTACACATTTCTAGTCCATTCGAAAATTCCGAAAAGTTTTAGTTTTGGCACGAAAATTCGTTCGGATCTGCTGTTTTCGGATCTTAAAAGTTTCAGAAAATCGGCCGAATCCAAATGCACGAATCGGGAAATTTCGTGAAAATTCCGAAATCCCGAAACGCACATCCCTACCCTGCTGCAGCTGAAGGATGGAGCGCAGCCTATGACCCGAGGAAACATGTGTCGCGTCTTGGCCGTGCTGAGATACAACCAGGGCAGCACCCGGCAGTGATGGGGGGGCATCCGGCCCATTATGGCTCTCCACGACTGTGAGGAACCGGAGGTGATGGTGACTGGAGTGCTCCTGGAGGCAAGGCTGGGGTACCGGATGGCAAATCACTGCTGTCCAGTATGCTGATGGAAGTGCCGACCTGTCTACGGGATTCGGCGTGTGTGCTGGCGGCACCTGCTGAAGCCAACCGGAGTCCGATGGCTCTACGCCTTATGACCGAGATGATGATGCCGTTAAGGCCCCTCCTGCCGTACCCCGCTCCGGCACCGCCAGTGGCTATGCCTCTTGATACTGATCTTTGGCGTGGAGGTGCGTTTAAGGGCCTGCTTGACATCCCGATTTCGTGCCTCTCTCACTTGACTGGTCTGTCCAGCGTCACCCTGCCTGCCCAGGGTTTGCTGCCATTTCGGGACATTGGCTGAGAGTAGAAACATAGAAAATGTCGGCAGATAAGAACCTTTCAGCCCATCTAGTCTGTCCGATTACGGCTAGGGTCAGACTGAGGCAGTGCGAACGCGCGTTCTGGCGCACTTAATCACGGCCGCACTAGCAGCAGATGCCGGGCAATGACAGCCAATATACGAAGTACGGTCGCACAAAAGTCCGGCTGCGCAACGCAAGTGGAAAATGAACGCATTTTTTCGAGAACGTGAAACCGCATGTACTGACGTACAGAGTGCGCTGCGTCCGCTAGCGGCGTGTGTGCGTGAATTGGAGACATCAGACGCTGCTAATGTCCGGCCAACATAACGTCCAGATGCAAGAAGTGTTTTATTGATGATCCGTACAAAATCACGGACGAAAATGCGCATAGTATGACCACTATCACGTATTCTGTGAAAAAATGCGTCCATTCGTTCGAACGCACTTTTTCACAGACAACATAAAAATGCGTTCGTCTGACCCTAGCCTACATGGATACTTTACCTGGATTTATCTTTTATTTAGGATAGCCTTATGCCTATCCCATGCCTGCTTAAATTCAATTACTGTTTTGGCCTCTACCACTTCTACTGGAAGACTGTTCCATGTATCCACCACCCGCTCAGTAAAATAATGCTTCCTGATGTTACTTTTAAACCTTTGCCCCTCTAATCGAAGACTAACAGGGTTATCCAAAGAGATTCGAAAAGTCACCGCACGTTCGGTGACTTTTCGTTCTCTTCAATTCGGTTCCTTTTGCCGATTGCATTTCAGTGACCCTGCGGTGTATTCAGCAAACACCACAGGGTCCCCGAATTGCAGGGAAAAGATGCCGCAAACCCACCGAAAACTAACCGAATGCACGCTGAAAACAAGCAAAAACATCTGGATTAACCTTTGAAGAAGACGAACAGGAGCCGAACAGGAGCCGAACATGAGCCGAATCACACAGAGCCGAAGCAGCTGTGACGTAGAGGAGGCAGTGAATAAATTAGAAAAACCATTTGTATGAATCTGGGAAAATGAAACGCTGTTTGCAAAGAAACTACTGAGCGAAAATGTCTGAAATTTTCACAGGAGGTCCAGGGAATGATAATAAAGAGGGCTGTTACAAAAAAAATAAGTAAACTGAAAAAAAAAAAAAAAAATCGGACTTTTAATAAAAAAAAAAAAAATCAGAAAAATGCTTAAAGTATCCTAAAAAATCTATAAATAAAGAGACTTTTTGCTGCAGAATTTTATACTGAACGGTTTATTAGATATTGAATTAAAACGGGAATATTTTTAACATTGAAGCCTATGGGATTCTCCTGAATAAATTTGCCGAATTAAACCACCGAATGACAGGGCATTAGGGGAACCTTTCACTGCTGGTTTGTGCTCTCTGAATTGCCGAAGCAGTGCTTCTCTATGAGGAATTCACTGCCCTCGAACAGGGACCGAACAGGCACCGTATGTGCAGGCAATTCACCAGTATTTGGCGAATTGCCTGCTCTCTGGATAGCCGAATGGCCAGGAAAGGTAACCGAACGCTGATTTTCAGCGTTCGGTTACCTTTCTCAAGCAATTCGGATCTCTTTGGATAACCCTGTATGTCCTCTTGTTTTGCTACTTTGTTTCCTTTTAAATATACTCCCTTCCTCTACCTTGTGGATTCCCTTTACGTATTTAAATGTTTCTATCATATCTCCTCTGTCTCGTCTTTTTTCCCAAGCTATACATGTTAAGATCATTAAGCCTTTCCTGGTAACTTTTCGCCTTCAAGCCGTACACCATTTTAGTAGCCCTTCTCTGAACTCTCTCTAAGATGTCTATATCCTTCTGGAGATACGGTCTCCAGTACTGCACACAGTACTCCAAGTGAGGTCTCACCAGTGCTCTGTACAGTGGCATGAGCACTTCCCTTTTCCTACTGCTAATACCTCTCCCTACACAACCAAGCATATAATATATTTGAAGAGGTTTGCATACGATGGTGCGCTAGATGTCCCCATTGAAGTACCCCGGATTTGGAGATAAAATCGCCCAACGAACCGAAAGAACTTTTTCGTCAAAATGAATTTCAACAGTTCTAACAGAAAATCAATCCGCTGTGTGGGAAAGGTTGTCTTATTCATTAGAAAATATCTTGTATGAGAAAGTCCTGCTAGCATTTCCTGCTGCTCTGTTACATTGACTACTTACCCTTAGATCCTCTGAAATAATAACCCCTAAATCCCTTTCCTCAGATGTTGAGGTTAGGACTGTATCAAATATTCTATATTCGGCCCTTGGGTTTTTACGCCCCTGGTGCATTATCTTGCACTTATCCACATTAAAACTCAATTGCCACAGCTCCGACAATTTTTTTAGTTTACCTAAATCATTTGTCATTTGGCTGATCCCTCCAGGAACGTCAACCCTGTTGCAAATCTTTGTGTCATCAGCAAAAAGACATACTTTTCCATTAATACCTTCTGCAATATCACTAATAAAAATATTAAAGCGAATGGGTCCAAGTACTGACCCCCGAGGTACCCCACTGGTAACAAGACCTTGCGCCGAATAAACTCCATTTACCACAACCCTCTGTTGCCTGTCACTCAGCCACTGCCTAATCCATTCAACAATATTGGAATCCAAGCTCAAAGATTGCAATTTATTGATAAGCCTTCAATGCGGCACAGTATCAAAAGCCTTACTGAAATCTAAATAAGCAATGTCTAGTGCACCACCTTTGTCTATTATTTTTGTTACCCAATCAAAAAAATCAATAAGATTAGTTTGGCATGATCTCCCTGAGATAAACCCATGTTGTTTCTGATCTTGTAATCTATCAGGGTAATTCAAAGAGATTCAAAAAGTCACCGCACGTTCGGTGACTTTTCGTTCTCTTCAATTCGGTTCCTTTTGCCGATCCCATTTCGGTGACCCTGCGGTGTATTCAGCAAGCACCACAAGGTCCCCGAATTGCAGGGAAAGGCTGCCGCAAACCCAACGAAAACTAACTGCAAAACCAGGCGAATGAATGCCGAAAACCCGCAAAAACATCTGGATTAACCTGCCAAAAACCACGGAAAAACCCGAGCAGGAGCCGATCACACACAGCGAAGCCGCCGGAAAAAGCCAACACCGCAGAGTGAAGTGAATAAATTAGGAAAAAAGTTTGCATGAATGATTGAAAAGTGAAGCACTGTTTGCAAAGAAACTACTGAGCGAAAATGTCTGAAATTTGCATATGAGGTCCAGGGAATGATAATAAAAAAAAAATAATAAAGAAAAAAAAAAAGAAAAAATCGGACTTTTAAAAAAAAAAAATTCAGAAAAATGCTTAAAATATCCTAAAAAATCAATAAATAAAGAGACTCTTTACTGCAGAATTTTATAATGAACGGTTTATTAGATATTGAATTAACACGGGAATATTTTTAACATTGAAGCCTATGGGATTCTCCTGAATAAACTTGCCGAATTAAACCACCGAATGGCAGGGCATTTCGGGAACCTTTCACTGCTGGTTTGTGTTCTCGGAATAGCCGAAGCAGTGCTTTTTCATGGGGATTTCACTGCCCTCGAATAGGCACCGAACAGGCAACTCGCCAGGATTTGGCAAATTGCCTGCTCTCTGGATAGCCGAATGGCCAAGAAAGGTAACCGAATGCTGAAAATCAGCGTTCGGTTACCTTTCTCAAGCAATTCGGATCTCTTTGAATTACCCTGTATGCATTTTTAGGTTTAAACAATTTTATTGTTATAATGCAATGGGTCACAACTCAACCCGCAGAAAAGCCATGCAAGGCTAATTTAGCAAAGACATCACATAAAAAAAACAGGGAGGGGGTATCAAACGCGGTGTGTGTGGAGGGCGGGGACCAGGTTCATTAGTACAATGACAGTAGACGCTGGTGGATCCAGGGGTAGAAGGTTAAACAATAAAAAAAAAAAAAGGGGGGGGGGAGGAGAGAAGGCAGTGGCCATCACCGTGACGCTCCTGGCGCGCTCCCGAGGGAGGCCATGGAGGTATTATGTCACGAGGCCTAGACGGTCCGAGGGCCAGGCATGTCAAAACATGATGGCACACCCCAGTACCGTCCAGAAAATGCCAAACAATAATAAAGAAAAGAAAAAGGGGGGAAGGGGGTGGGGGCCCAGAATCCACCATAACTCGCTGTAGGTCTTGTCACACAAAACAGATGCTGGATAGGTGAGGGGCGCAACAGTCTCAAGTCTCGCCAGTAAACAGAATGAGGGGGGGTATGGACTGGGAGGGCGAGGGGGGGGAAAGTCTCAGCATGGGGTCGCGGCGAAGTTTGACATAGTCAAGGAAAACTAGGCTGTACAGTTCGACGACTCAGTGACCAGTAAACACTCCAAGAAACCAGGTAAAGGGGGTATGAGCCGAGAACATATGTGGCCCACTCAGTCCGGGTCCCGGGGAGGGAGGGGTGAGCCTGCCATTGACTCGCTCGCCATGTTGCTTGAGGCGTCAGAGGTTATTCCCATGTTTTGAAGATGGGTGATCGCATCTTCCGCAGTGGTCGCTGCAACGTGGCTATCTCCATGGGCTATCAGCAAGGAGCCGAGTGGCCCCCATTTGTAGCGCACCTTGTGGGCTCGAAGAAGTGCAGTGGCCGGCTTAAATTGGCGTCTAGCAGCCAAAACTAAAAAAGGAAGGTCTCTGTAGATCGCAACGGAGGATCCCTCAAATGAAACCGTGGGTATATTGCGAGTCGCTTCCAACAACTGCATCTGCAAACGGACGTCACGGAGAACCACAACAATGTCGCGTGGGACACCAGCCGGTGCCAAAGCTGCCCTCCGCACTCTGACCGCCGAGAGCACCGGATCCTGGACGACAACATCAGGCGAGAGAACGGCCATCACGAAGCGGGTAACGTATTGCAGCAGGGTAGTATCTAGTATCGATTCCGGGATGCCTCGTAGTTTCAGGTTTCGCCGGCGGTGGCGGGCCTCAAGAGCCACCACAGCCGACTGCAGGTTCCCCACCTGAGTCTGGAGTGCCCGCAATTGAGAGGAGGTTGCGGCCTGCCCCTCCTCAATTTCTAGCGTGCGTGCTTGCACTGCTTTCATCTCGGTCTGGGTAGCAGCGAGGCCAGATTCCAGGGCCTGGAGTTCAGCCTGCCAAGCAAGCCTGGCGTCTGCCAGGAGGGCCTTAATGTCCTTTTTTGTGGCTGGCAAATCGCCATCCTCCATCTCCTGAATCCGCTGCGGGGTAGTGTGGGGGGGGGGGGGGAGGCGAACTCACCAGCCTCCGGCGGTGCCGCCGCGCCATAACAGGAAGGCTGTCTCTGCAGTAGTCTGCGCTCCGGTGCCCCACTCAGCGAGAGCCGGATGTCTGGGGTATGCACCTCCACTCCGCTGGGCTTGGTCTTCTTCCCCATCTCGATGTTGAGCACCGCAATCCGAGGTCAGGCTTCCCCTATCCCACTAGGCCTCCAAGATGGCGCTCGTATGCTGCCGATCCGGCCAGCACGTGGATCGCTGGTCCGGGGAGAGGGCTGACAGGGCCCCGGAACACTCCACCCTATGGCCCGCCGCCGAGGAGTCGTCTGGGACGAAATATGGCAAGGGCGAACGTCGATAATATCGCTGTTAATACCGGAGAAAGCGGAGCTCCTCTAAAGCACGTCCGTCCACCTCCGCGGCTGGCCACGCCCCCTGTATGCATTTTTAGATGTTCAACAATCATTTCCTTTAACATGGTTTCAATTAATTTCCCCACTACTGACGTAAGACTAACTGGCCTATAGTTCCCCGATTCCTCCCTACTACCCTTCTTGTAAATGGGCACAGCATTTACTAATTTCCAGTCTTCTGGGACGACTCCCATTAACAAGGATTGGTTAAATAAATCTGTTAACGATTTTGCTATTACATCACTGAGCTCTTTTAATAACTTAGGGTGGATCCCATCAGGCCCCATTGACTTATTTGTCTTTACTTTAGACAGCTGCTGTAGAACCTACTCCTCTGTAAACTCATATGTAAATGTCTCTTTAGTGTTTCCTCCTAACTGAGGTCCCTTTCCTTCCTTTTCTTCTGCAAAGACTGCACAAAAATATTCATTGAGGCAGTCAGCAAGACTTTTATCCTCTTCTACATACCTTCCTTCCTTTGTTTTTAATCTAACTAATCCTTGTTTTACTTTTCTTTTCTCGTTTATGTATCTAAAAAATGTTTTGTCCCCCTTTTTTACTGACTGAGCTATTTTCTCTTCTGCGTGTGCTTTGGAAGCTCTTATAAATTGCTTTGCCTCTTTCTGCCTAATCTTATAGGTTTGCCTATCTTCTTCACTCTGAGGTTTTTTATAATTATTGAATGCTATCTTTTTGTTCTTCACTATTTTGGCCACTTCTGTAGAGTACCACAGTTGTTTCTTCCCTTTTTTGTTTTTGCTAACAAGCCGAATGCAATTGCCTGTGGCCTTCAATAATGCCTCCTTTAAATAATCCCATTTCTCCTGGACTCCTTTTAAACTCCTCCAGTCTGATAATGACTCCTTCACACAAAATCTCATTTTAGAAAAATCAGTTTTTTTTAAAGTCTAAAACTTTTGTTTTTGTGTGGTGCGGCTCCATCCCTGTTCTTATATTAAACCACACTGACTGGTGATCACTAGATCCCAAATTTTCACCTACAACAACGTCTAATACCAAACCTCCATTTGTGAATATTAAATCCAATATGGCCTCTTTACGGGTCGGCTCCTCAACTACTTGTGTTAGAAATAATGCCAGTAGGGAGTTTAGAATATTTGTACTCCTGGTGCACCCAGCTATTTTGGTTTTCCAGTTCACATCAGAAAGATTAAAGTCCCCCATGATAATAACTTCCCCCTTCATTGTCATTTTGGCTATTTCCTCAAACAGCAGATTATCTAGCTCTTCTACTTGTCCAGGGGGTCTATAGATCACACCTACACGAGCTACTGTAGGATTACCAAATGTTAGCGTAACCCAAACTGACTATGTTCACCTCGCTCACTTTTATTTGGTTAGTTTTTATGTTGTTTTTTTACATACAGGGCCACTCCTCCTCCTTTCCTACCTTCTCTGTCTTTTCTAAATAAAGAGTACACCGGTATTGCTATGTCCCAGTTATTTTTCTCACTGAACCATGTCTCAGTAACCGCCACTAAATCTACTTTTTCAGCTACCATCATTGCCTCCAGTTCATTGATTTTATTGATTAAACTGCAAGCATTTATAGACACGACTCTGAGCTTGTAATTTTTTACCCCACATGTTGCTTGCACCCTCAGATTTAGTTTTGGGGACAACCGGGCAGATTGTTTTTTACCCTTTTGTCCACAGCTCCTAGTTTAAATATTCCTTTGTGAAACCTTTCAACTTCTCACTGAGAATATATGTTCCCCTATGAGTAAGATGCAAACCATCTTTTTTATACAGTTCCTTTCTGCTCCAATTAGAGCTATCATGGGACACAAAGCCAAATCCTTGCTCCAGACACCATTCCCGAAGCCACAAATTAAATTCCCTAGCGTGCATCTGCCTATCCTGAATGTTATGCACCAGCAGAACTTCAGAGAATGACACAGTGGACGCAATCTGCCGTATTTCACCTCCAAGAACACAAAAAACTTCCTTAATCTCAGAAACCTCATTGCTAGCCAAGTCATTTGTCCCTAGATGGACTAGAACTACCACTTCCCCTTCCTGCTTTGCTTGTTTGACAATATTGAGAATAAGTCTCCTGTCTATACGAGCAGTAGCCCCAGGAAGACATCTCACCAAACCACTACTCTCCAGCTTAACACCTTTTATGATAGAAGGCAATTGTTGCTGGGTGATTCTATCAAGTCCCACCTTTTCCTTTTTGTCCTTGGTTGTAGTCTTGCATACTTTAGGCATAGGGGATGGTGGTTCCTTAACTTTGGTGTCTGAGCCTACTTCCGTCTTACCACTACACTCTGAAAGTGCCTCAAAAGAATTAAGAGCCACAGACTGTGGGACATGCCTTCTATCCACAAGTCTAAGTCTACCAGATCCTACAGTAGTCCATCTGCCGCTCCTAGGAGGCCTCTGTGGCAGTGGCTTTGTAACAGTCATAGCCTGAGTTTGTCTAACAGATAATTTACAAATCTCAGACTTCAAACAGGCAATTTCCTGCTGCAATAAAGAGAACTGCCTACATATCATGCACCGTCCAAACCTCCAAAAATTGGATCTAAAAACAAATGCATGACAGCTATTACACTGGACCAATCCTGCCATTATAAAATGAAAGAATGGTTTTAAAAAAAGCAAGTCTTACCTTTTTGTAGGTTTTCTACCTCCTGTCTAACCTCAGACTACCTCCAGAGTATCTCCAGAAGATCTCTGAGTGCCTCACTTGGAAGGATTGCATTTATTAGGCTTCACAAGCTCTATTAGACAAGCTAATATCAGCACTCTTGTGTTTTATTGCCGTATGCAGTTTATTTGATTACCTCATCTTTTATATTATTATTATTATGATGTGCCTCTGTAGATGACTATCCGTGGCCCTGCGTGGCCCATATTATTTCCTGTCTGGTTGTACAATGACTTCTTTACAAAATAAAATTGTAAATTTAAGAACATAAAAGACAAGTGTCCTTAGGCGTGTTCAAGCTTTGCATAGAGGTGTCTGTTTTTAACTTAGCCAAGACTACTTTAAATTCCTGCCAACTCTGCGTACAAATCAAAACATAGGTAAGGGAGTAGGCAATTTAATCCTTTAACATATATTCAAGCTGGATTGCATTAGTGAATACATTATATATCTTTTTTATTTATACAGTGCCGACAGATTCCACAACTCTTTACGACTGAAGTTAAACAGACAATACATGTAACATACCTGTTTATTGCATGGATTCTCTGCTTCCCATTCCTTCTCTTCAGCAAATCGGAACTGAGTGAAGGAGTCTCCTAAAAAACAGATAAGATAATAACACGTTAGAAGGAATGTTATCAGTGATCTGAGTACAAAAGATATTCTGGTGGTTTACAAACACTACCGAAATCACTTCAGCATTTAAATAAAAAAATAAAAAAAGCATGCTCCTAATTTATATTTAAATTTATTTCCTACGTTTAGCAAGTTACTCTTAATTAAACCCTATGCTGCGATGTGCGCACTGAAGTGTCATTGGGGTCTCACCCTGCTGTTCGGACGACACGCTTAGCGTCTCCTTTAGATCCCTGAGCTCAACGACGTTCTGGGACTTCTTACACAGCCCCCCTGCCCACTGATGCCACAACATAAGGGCACGTTGAGAAAAAAAAATGGGTTTCACAGGGACATCCCATTACAGGAGATACACGAGTCCCAGATGGACACCTGAGGTAACAATATGAAAGGGCAGAGTCTGACCTTTCCATGGATACCAAACATTACCAAGTTAGTTCTAAATGTAAAAAAAAATTAAGCTTAGGAAATTTCTTTCTATATATATTTATCTTTTATGTTGTAAAGCTGCAGCATTTTTACATTTTTCAATTATAAAGTATACAATTGTGCTGCTATAACTCATCGTCCCATTTCACAGGCTACGAGCAAGTTCAGTGGTTTATACATTGTCATATTATTCATAAAACCCAATGCGCCAAAACACAAGATAAAAATTTACCCCCCTTAACAACGATGATACAGATGAAACTGTAGCAAATGACACAGGCTGATGCATATTTCCATTTTTTCCACCTTATCACAGTTGGAATTTGAAAAGTGAGTATTTCTGGATATCCGACACATCACTATTTATTATAACAGCTGGAGATTCCATATTCCTGTATCCATTGTGACAGTCCTCCCGGCGCACACACTGTCTGATTCACACATTACATGGTAATCCTTATTTAAAGAAAGAAAGCCAACGGCATATGGCTGGGAGACTCTGCAATAGATAAATATATCTAAACAATATGTCAACTGCTGATCACACACTCGTCTTTCTGTTGAGGTCCGTGAGTGATGCCTCACATCTCCCAGGTGCTTGTCAAGACTCAAGAAGAGTAATCCATACAGAGAAGGGAGAATAGGCTGACAAAAAAGTAATCTTTCAAGCAAACCCCTCTATGAACCCTGAAGGACAACCAAAACTCCGAATTGTACCCCTTTAGATATAGTTACAGTTACAAGTATTTACAAAGCCCCAACATGTTCCATACAGGGCAGCACATGACGAAAGAAAGGTGTATTGATAGGCATAAATATGGTGTGGATAAATATATTGATCACAGAATGTGCAGGTGAATGGAGACACAGAGAGCTAGATGGACGGACAGTTAGATGGGAGAGCTAGATGAGCCAGAGGAGCCATTAGATAGAGAAACTGCCAAATGGGGAAATGGACACTCAACCAGACAGGACGGTGGATAAACTGGCAACCAGGTTCTCCAAAAGTAAAGTTAACCATGATCTCCCTAGCTTCTGCTTGAACGGCACAGCTATGCATATGCTACGAGTACTTGAATGGTGTACGTCCGCCTATACCAAGCTCTGAATGAGTAGAGATTTTCCCTAATTTTTTGTCCTGACTTCCTCTTAGGCCTGCTTGACAGCGGATGTCTTCCCAACCCTTCATCTTAGGCACATTGAAGGTTTGGGACGCCACTGTCAAACTTGATGGCTTTAGCTCTTTTTCCTCCCCCAGCTTACTTGGCTCCGATAGGCGAAAAAATATATAGATGGGGCCTCGCGCAAAAGTAGCTCAGATGAAGCGTATGGAAATCCTCCTATGGAGTGGAACGCATTGTGCAATATATTTTTTAATAAATAGGTTGATTGTGACCTTTTTTACTTTCTATCGGTATACATCCTTACTTCGCTTGAGGCCTGGGGAGATCGTATATCGTATTGCATTGCATATTCTGGTGGAGTACCGTCTCTATTTCCATCTGTATGAGGCGAAGAGTTCCTGCAATATGAACGAGCTGCCAATGTATGAGCCAACTGTAAAATGGCTCTCCACCATGTGAGATGTGAGTTGATCAGCCTAATGCAAATTGTGGTGATACATTACAATTGATATACTTTGCAATGTATGTCCCATTTGCTTTCTTTTAGGCTCTACTCCATAGGAGGATTTCCATACGCTTCATCTGAGCTACTTTTGCGCGATGCCCCATCTATATATTTTTTCGCCTATTGGGACTTTGTATATCTTGGTGGTGTAGATATACTGGACCTTGCAGCATTCTTTGTTCATTCACATGCGCCATTAACCTTTTCTGTATTTTATGCCTTACTGGTCTCCGATAACCTGCTATTCTTTCCATTGCTTAGATTTGATATGGACCACTTTGACGATCCCTCCTTGGCTTACAGGGCTACACCTGTTTTCGGAAGGTACTAGGCTTACTTTGCCTTCGATGCTTTTGACTGGTAGTGTCTATTTCTTATTGCTTTTGCTCTGTTTCTTATCACACACTGTGACCTCCTAAATCATGTCTGTTTGGATCATGCACATGTTCCTTGGAGTTGTGGTATTCCCTTGGTTGTATCCCTAATCACACTATTCCTAAGCTTTACCCCATGTTTTCTTCTTTTGCCAATGTCTATCTGACCCCTGTAATTGATAAAAGCTCTCTTGCAGACCTCTTGCCTGAGGAGCAATGGGTTAGGGTTCCGTTGTTAACTCGCACCTGGGTTGTTTCCACCAGAACCAACCAAAAAATGTCCTATCTTACTCTATGTACCATATTTCCCCTGAAGTGGAGAGGTTGTGCAGGTGGGGTGACATTGCCGGAGGAATCCTTTTTAAAAATTGGCAGGCATGTCAGACAGTACGCCCATTGGTTTTCCCGAGACTAATCTCACACCAATTTGTCTTTAACCTTTACACCTGAGGCAATGTTACTACTTTGTCTTCATATTCCTAGACCTACACCTTCACTGAAATGTGTGTTATCATACGGTTCCTGAAAACCGAAAAACTCCTTGATACCACGTCAATGGCGGGAGCCATATAAAAATAACATGATGCATGAGATAAAGTGTCACATCAAGAGAAATAGAATTATGCTATATATGAAAGCTCTATCTTCTATATACACACGTTATGACATTATTGTGACATCATCAAACCAGAACATTATACACAAATTAAAATTATTCCTGGGACAATTACATAAGAGGGTTGGAGCCAGAGTAAAGCATAGAAGCTTTAACAGATTATATTTCACACGGTTCTCATTCCATGCAGATGCTTTTTGGGACTCCTTGATTCTGAGATAGATTGCGAGCTTCTCAATACACAATCCGCACAGCTCGGTATATTAATAGCGTTTTCATTAACAGCTCTGTGTTTGTGCAGCTGTAACATCTCTCATTTTGCTGGTAAATTGGACTTTGATTTATTTACAAGAGATAAAAAGTTCTCCTACTAAAACATAACAGCTTCCTATCGCTTCCTTTTCCAGCTCTGTGTGATATGTAAACTATGCTTTTAACATGTTCTGCTCAAACCAGAAGTCAAACGAAGCAAACAACCTCGTCACCACCACGTGGCCGACTCACAAAGCACTGAAATTCACTGCAAAATTGCATCGAATTGGCATTGGCAAATTCCACCAAACTCTGAAAAAGAATAATAATAAGAAAAAAAAAAGGAAATCTCTTATTCTCCTAGTAGGACGTTAAATCAATATAAATGGAGAAAAATGTGTCAAAATAATAAAAAGGTCCTTTAAAAATAATAAAAAGGTCTGTTAGAAAATAAATACAATTTAGTCTTAAAAAAGTAAAAACAACAAAAAAGTCTTAAAAATTAAAAAGGATTTTTGCATACAGTCTTAAAAAAAAAAAAAAAAAAAAGGATATTCCACTTATTACATGGAAACCTATTGGATTCGCCAGTTTAAGGCCGGGGTCAGACAAGTGCACTATGTGCGCCCGTACTGACGTGCCTCCTGGCGTCAGCAGCACTGAGCGCACTAACTGCACTCCGCGAAGTGGCCAGACGGGCGTCAGAGTGGAAGGAACGATCGTTACTTTTATATATGCGCTTTATATGTGCGCTTTTCCGTGAGAGTGGAAGTTCCTTCTGCTCTGTAAAACGCTGGTCTGACCCCGGCCTAAACCTGTTGAAATGAAGCCACGAAAATCAGGTCACGTCGCTGAAATTCCAGTGTAATTTGACATTGTGTGAATAGACCAATCTTCAGCTTCCAATGGGACAATTTCGGTGCAGCTGAAAAGCGGGGAATTACAAGGTATTTCACTGTCAATTCCCTGTATGTGGTGGATTAACAGCTTTGAAAATAGTCAAATTGGCCCGAAAATCAACTGCTCGGTGCAATTTGGTGGCAAATTCGGAAGGAATAAAGGTTAACCCCCTACGGACTCCTCCCACGTTCCCCCTTCTGTTTTAACCATTTAGTCTAGTTTTGGCAAAACCATTGAGAGGCGCTGGCACAAGCCATTTCCCAAAGGTGCAGAACTCCTGCAACCTGACCTCAGCATTTAGGCTATGGGTGGGACTAATCGTCTGCTGGCAGAGGGCTGAATCAGCCCTTCAAAACCCCCATTAGAGAGGGGAGAGGGGGCGAAGGCAATCAGGGAATTGCATTGTGACCACCCAAACAGCAATAAGTCGTTACAGTGCATAAAGCGTGCCTTTATCGATGCAAAGGATGTGGTAAACTGGGTAAAGGGGATCATGATGGGATTACAGCTGTATAATAATTTTCAATGAGATATGTAATGAATTGAGAACAGGAAAAAATATCTAAATTAAACAGATCCCTCACCGAATCAGTCAGCAGAAACAAACGGTCAATTATGCCTACGCTTACAAAGCTGATCCCAATTAAAGAAATGCGTCCAACTCGTCTCCCTCACAGTCATTAGGCATGACTTGAAATGCACAAGAATCTTCATAAGATTAATTAAATTCCATGAAGGAGGGATAATGCATATGGCATTGTCTCAATAAGAAGATCTAGCCCAATCCAATCAACTAATACAGCTGGTGAGGTCTAAGGTCACTTCTCTTGTCTCAGGCACAGCCCAAAGTGCTATCCTGGACTCGTTCCTTTAATCCAATACTGTCTCAGTGCCATATGGTGGGTATGAATCGAAGCTGGTACATAACCGTTAAAATCATTCCTACGCATTTGTAGCGTTTCGCCTTTTACGTTACAGATTGCGAAAGCAGCAAAAGATGTTGAGCGATAGATAGGATTTCAACAGTTTGCAGGTTTTCCTCCCTCGTATAGTGGCACCTAAAGCAGCAGGCCTAATCTGCTTTATGCAAACATCTGCCTACTTAAAATACGTACTGCATAAAGCAGAGAACATCCTGGTGGAAGGGTTTGGAATGGGGAGGTGTACATCCACTGAGGGCAGGCAGGGATATGCTTCTCAGTCCAAATGATATGAGGGTTTGAACAGGAAAGCAATCCCTATGACTGGCCGAGCTGTGATACAATCCATATGGATGACTGTGTAAGAATGAAGAAAGGATGAGGAAAGGATGAGGACCTTGTGAAAGAGTGAAATTTTGTCATTAAGATGTGCTGGGAAGGAATAGGATTGCTTTCAAACAGTACAATTTTTAACAAGGGTTGAGCAGGAAAGCACTGCCAAGTATGGGCCAAATCGGGAAGGCAATCCAACGATTAGGGTGAGAAGAAAGGAAATCCAAAGGATGAGGCAAGCAGTAATGCCATTCAAAGGATGTGTCAAACAAGACAATCACAAGGATGAGGCAGCAGAAAGTCAATCCCAAGCAAGGGACGATCTGAAGAACATTTCAGGAAGGTCAACCAAAGGATGGGTAGCAGACAAGGAACCCTTCCCGAAAAACCAGAATATCAAGGGCTAAAATATTTAATATGTGGGTGTAACAGATCTCATTACCCCGACTAGGTCACATCTGTTAATGCCGCTTCCTTGCCGGACCCCTGTGTTTAATCAGCAGACTCTCGAGCCTTCCCCCAGTCCTTCGATGAAGCTTAAGGAACAGGACATGAAAGAGACCCTTGCTAGCATCTCCCAGAAATAAGACAATGCTGCAGATCTGGGAGCTTTTTGTTGGACTGAACACCTTTATTGAATATATACAGTCCCAGGAGGGGCCAGAGACCAATGGGATATTACACCCTTGAACCCCCCAAGCCTCAAGTGTACCAAACATGTCCAGACATGAAACAATATACTGTAGTGTCATGTAATTACACCATCAGACTGTCTGAATACATTAGATAACAGGAGAAGTTACATAAGTAAAGTATAACCTGATACAGAGTAAACACAATTTAGATATGGGGAGTTAGTAATCCCAAGAATGGGCCCTTGCAGGAAGGCAATGCCAAAAAATAGGCCCTGAAGGAAAATAATCCCAAGAGTGGACCAAGCAGGAAGGCAATTCCAATAATGGATCAAGCAGGAAGGCAATCCCAAGAATGGACCACTTGGGAAGGCAATCCCAAGAATGGATCAAGAAGAAAGGCAGTCCCAAGGATGGACTACACTGGAAGGTAATCCCAAAAATAAACCTAGCAGGAAGGCAATCCCAAATGGATTACACAGAGAGGCAAGCCCAAGAATAGACCATGCAGGAAGGTAAACCCAAGAACAAATCTAGCAGGAAGGCAAGCCCAAGCACAGAGCAAGTAAAAAAAGACTGATGATATTGCTGGGCCACGTACGAATTCAATTTTACAGGTGGGCAAATACCATGGATGAGCTGAAGGGAAATGTATTCTAAGGATGAGTCTAGTAGGGAGGCAATTCAAAGAAAAGGAGAAGCAGAAAGGCAATCTCAAGGACACTCTAACCAGGAGGACTACTCAACAATGAGCTGAGAAGAAAAGGCAATCCCGGTGATGGCCTGTCTAGAAAAAGCAATCCCAAGGGAGACGGAATGTGATCCCAACAATGGCACATAGAGGAAGGTAATACCAATAATGGTCGAGAAAAAAACAGCAAACATGACATGGACCGAACAGTAGAAAAGTGATCTGTATGAAGTGTCAAGGAGAGAGAGCCAAGATGGAAGGAGCAGGAAAGCAATAACCGTGACGAGCAGAATGAGAGGTCAAAGCACATGACAGAGAACTACATCAACTGGGTTGAACCTAATGTTAGATCTTAAATAAATCAAGGCCATGGAAACATGCACGACATACTAGGGTTGCACGACATACTAGGGTTGCACGACATACTAGGGTTTCCCAGAAAAGGAATGTGTAGGAATATATGATAGAAGGAACATAAGCTTTGATTGACTTGTTACACGTGCAAATGCGATGTCTTCCAGAAGCTCCGGATGCCGCGCATATTAGACTCTATATCCTGGCAATAAAATCACTAAATCTTTTCTATGTTCTCACATGAAAGCCCCGATTTAAGACAGGGTACAATTATATGTCGCAGTTTAAAATTCATTTCTGGGTAATTTTCTGCTACAGAGCCAACTGGCATCAGACGCGAGCTCTGGTTTTTAATGTGTCGCCTGTCAGTCAATACAATTCACTCAAAACGCTACATCCAACAGCGGAGACCGACACGTTCATGCCAGCACTGGAACATTTCATCTGCCAGATAAAAAAAAACGTCCCAGACAAATTACTCTTTGTGCATACGCTAAAGGAGCGTTGTTTGTCTGCAAAAGTCTTCTTCTACAACGCTTAAAATGTGCTTACTGTCTAAAGGCTTCATATTTGCACCTTTACTTTGTGCATCACATGCCATTTAGAGCAAAAAAAAAAAATCACTCGTGGCGCTCATAAACGTACCCCATTAATCCCGCGTAAACAGATGGCAGCACTGTAAACCTTTCTGCAACAAAGTAATTCCAGCTGAAAATAAAAAGCTGAAAAACTATGTTTTATATTACTTTGTTATTTATGTAGAGTCAACAGAAGACAAAGGGAATAAAAACAGCACGAGGGGATAACAACAGCAGAGAGGGGGATACCAACGGCAGAGAGGGGGGATAACAACAGCAGAGAGGGGATAACAACAGCAGAGAGGGGGATAACAACAGCAGAGAGGGGGCATAACAGCAGCAGAGAGGGGATAACAACAGCAGAGAGGGGGCATAACAGCAGCAGAGGGGGATAACAACAGCAGAGAGGGGGATAAAAAGAGTGGGGATGGAAAAACCAGCAGAGAGGGGGAAAAAACAGCAGAGAGGGGGATAAAAACAGCAGAGAGGGGGATAAAAACAGCAGAGAGGGGATAAAAAGAGAGGAGAGGGGAAAAAACAGCAAAGGGGGAAGAAAACAGCAGAGGGGGGATAAAAACAGCAGAGGGGGGATAAAAACAGCAGAGGGGGATAAAAACAGCAGAGGGGGATAAAAACAGCAGAGGGGGATAAAAACAGCAGAGGGGATAAAAACAGCAGAGGGGATAAAAACAGCAGGGGGGATAAAACAGCAGAGGGGGATAAAAACAGCAGAGGGGGATAAAAACAGCAGAGGGGGATAAAAACAGCAGAGGGGGATAAAAACAGCAGAGGGGATAAAACAGCAGAGGGGATAAAAACAGCAGAGTGATAAAACAGCAGAGGGGATAAAACAGCAGAGGGGATAAAACAGCAGAGGAGATAAAACAGCAGAGGGGATAAAACAGCAGAGGGGATAAAACAGCAGAGAGGAGGCATAAAGACAGAGGGAGGGAAAAAACAGCAGAGAGGGGGATAAAAACAGCAGAGGAGGGATAAAAAACAGCAGAAGGGGATAAAAACAGCAGAGAGGGGGATAAAAACAGCGGAGAGGGGGGATAAAAACAGCAGAGGGGATAAAAACAGCAGAGGGGGATAAAAACAGCAGAGGGGGATAAAAACAGCAGAGAGGGGGGATAAAAACAGCAGAGGGGGGATAAAAACAGCAGAGAGGGGGGATAAAAAGCAGAGGGGGGGATTAAAACAGCAGAGGGGGATTAAAACAGCAGAGGGGGGTAAAAACAGCAGAGAGGGGGGATAAAAACAGCAGAGAGGGGGGATAAAAACAGCAGAGGGGGGATAAAAACAGCAGAGAGGGGGATAAAAACAGCAGAGGGGGGATAAAAACAGCAGAGAGGGGGGATAAAAACAGCAGAGAGGGGATAAAAACAGCAGAGAGGGGGGATAAAAACAGCAGAGAGGGGGGATAAAAACAGCAGAGAGGGGGGATAAAAACAGCAGAGAGGGGGGATAAAAACAGCAGAGAGGGGGATAAAAAGCAGAGAGGGGGGATAAAAACAGCAGAGAGGGGGATAAAAACAGCAGAGAGAGGGGGATAAAAACAGCAGAGAGGGGGATAAAAACAGCAGAGAGGGGGGATAAAAACAGCAGAGAGGGGGGATAAAAACAGCAGAGGGGGGATAAAAACAGCAGAGAGGGGGGTTAAAAACAGCCGAGAGGGGGTTAAAAACAGCGGAGAGGGGGGTTAAAAACAGCGGAGAGGGGGGATAAAAACAGCGGAGAGGGGGGATAAAAACAGCGGAGAGGGGGAATAAAAACAGTGGAAAGGGGGGATTAAAACAGCGGGAGGGGGATAAGTTACACCTTCATGACTTTAAGGGTTATTAAAGTCATGAAGTGACGATCTTGCTACCGAATTGCACAAACTGTGAATTTCAAAATACGGTGCAATTTCGTGGCAGTTCGTCTATTCAGAGAGCTGTCAATTTGCCAAATACTGGAGAATTGAAAGCAAAATACGGTGCAGTTTGCCTCAATCCAGCGATCTTCAGCAGCAGCGAAATTGTCCCATAGACAAGTAATGGACTGTTAATCTACCGTATTTTTCGCTCCATAAGACGCACCTGACCATAAGACGCACCTAGTTTTTAGAGGAGGAAAACAGGAAAATAAATATTCTGAAATCAAATAGTGTAATAATGGATATTGCCCCAGCTCCTCTCATGGATATACTCCCCCAGCTCATGGATACTGTCCCCCAGCTCATGGATACTGTCCCCAGTTCATGGATACTGTCCCCCAGCTCATGGATACTGCCCCCAGCTCATGGATACTGTCCCCCAGTTTATGGATATGCCCCAGCACATGGATATGCCCCAGCACATGGATATGCCCCAGCACATGGATTTGCCCCCCAACTTATGGATATTGCACCAGCACATGGGTAATGCCCCAGCACATGATATGCCCCAGCACATGGATATGCCCCAGCTCGCTCATGGATTTGCCCCGGCTCGCTCATGGATGTGCCCCAGCTCGCTCATGGATGTGCCCCAGCTCGCTCATGGATGTGCCCCAGCAGCTCATGGATGTGCCCCAGCAGCTCATGGATATGCCTCAGCTCACCTGTCGCCGCCGCGTTAGGCTCCCTCTGAGCGTGCGTCCGGAAGCTTGGGCACTCGCCTGGGGGAGCCACGTGACCGCGGATCTCGCGAGATCGCGGTCACGTGGCTCCCCCAGGCGAGTGCCCAAGCTTCCTGCTGCCGGACGCACGCTCAGAGGGAGCCTAACGCGGCGGCGACAGGTGAGCTGAGGCATATCATGGGGCATTCGCTCCATAAGACGCACCCATTTTTCCCACCACTTTTTGGGGGGAGAAAAGTGCATCTTATGGAGCGAAAAATACGGTATTCGCTGCACCGAAATGCCCTGATTTTTGGTGATTCGGCTTGACAGGTTTAAACAGACGAATCCCGTAGAATTTAAAAAATACTTCCTTTTTTTATTCAACTGTTTATTCTGTTCAGGTTCAGCAGGAGCCTTTTTACTTATACATTCTTTAAGGTATTTTTCTTGATTTTTTCTGCAAAAATTTAGATTCCCCTTTTGTTTATGGTGTTTTTTTTTTTTTAATTCTGCAACAGACCTTTTTATTTTTTTATATGATTATTTCCACACATTTTCATGCATTTTAACTGGGTTATTCAGAGAGCACCTAAAAGGTCTCGGACATTTCTGTGCTCTCCCGTTCCCCACACTTTGGCAAGTCCGATTCGCCCACTCTGCGGTGAATTCAGGATGGGAGCGAACTGCAGGGACCAAGCCCCCCGAATCGATCGGAAAAATTACCGGAGGACCACTGAATCGATCCAGCCTACGGTATAAGCTGACGAATGGCAAGAAAAAAAAATGCAACCTTTAAGGCTAATGTCAGACGAACGCAGTCTGAGCGCACTCTGCGTGCGTGCATAACGGACGGACGTACTGACAGAAGATACTGTAGACACCACACGGTCTGTTTTTTTTTTTCCGGACGTAGAAAAAAAAAAGGGAAATATGGGAAACAAAATTAAAAGACAGGTACAGTCAGCCAGACCAAAAAAACCTCTGAGTGTCAACGTGATGGACGTCGTAAATACGCTGCGTCTGACGTCACCACATCATGCACACAGGCCACTACGTGGACGCGGGGCACTCTGGGTGTCCGTCGTAGCGCTTGTACGTGGAGGCCTAAATGGCTTCCGTTGCCACCTGCGTGATGCGTGCGCACTTAGGTGCGGACGTACTTCGAGTGTTGGTCTCTATTGATCACAAATCAATGCTACGACAGACGTTAAACTTTGCGTCGACTCGGATGTGATGACTGCGTTCGTCTGATGCTAGCCTAAAAGGTGTTTGCAAAAAATCTACTGCAGGAAAAGGCCTGGAAATCAGGCCCAGACTGGCCATTGGGCAAACTGGGCGTTTGCCCAGTAGGCCGCTAGCCTGCCTTGTCGATCGGTTGACATAGCCAGCCACCCAGCAAGGCAGCCTAGGCTGACTGAAGAGGACGGCCAGCCATCTGGCGAGCCCTATGACTTAATCAGAGACACAGCAGAGCTCAGAGTACGGACACACAGCAGAGCTCAGAGTACGGACACACACACACAGCAGAGTCCAGATACACAGCAGAGCCCAGAGTACAGACACAGCAGAGCCCAGAGTACACAGCAGAGCTCAGTGTCCGGACCCACTGCAGAGCTCAGAGTTCGGACACACAGCAGAGCCCAGAGTACACAGCAGAGCTCAGTGTCCGGACATACTGCAGAGCTCAGAGTTCGGACACACAGCAGAGCTCAGAGTTCGGACACACAGCAGAGCCCAGAGTACAGACACAGCAGAGCCCAGAGTACACAGCAGAGCTCAGTGTCCGGACGCACTGCAGAGCTCAGAGTTCGGACACACAGCAGAGCTCAGAGTTCGGACACACTGCAGAGCTCAGAGTTCGGACACAAAGCAGAGCTCAGAGTCCGGACACACAGCAGGGCATGGAGTCTAAAAACACAGCAGTGTACGGCACAAGTATCCTAAGACAAGGCACTGAAAAGGATCTGATGGGGATACTGGGACCTCTGAAGGCCCACTTCAGTCAGGACAGCCACAGCTACGTGCATAATAACAGTATACAAAGCAAGAGCACTGGTTCTTGGTGCAACACCTTTAAATAGGAAGTGAACGGCTTCCAATTCATAATGAGGAGGGGTCACCAGCTCCTTCCTAGGTGCTACATGGAAAGGCAGGTATGGAGTCATGCAGAGTGGTAAGAGCTGCACTGGAACCCAGCACAGGTTTTCCTTGTGGGCAGTTTACACATGAGATTTCTTAGGTCTTGCCCACACTCTGGGATTCCAGACAGTCCCATAGATAAAATCTGATTACTGAACAGTTATCTAGAAAAGAGTCCTGTCACAAGGGAAATCACAGCCCATCTTGCACTTCTAGAGATCCTACTCCTTCCATAACTGCTCCAGAATTTAGAAGATAGCTCCTCTGACCCAAAAACAGAATCCTGAAAGAATCGGGCTCAGTCACTGGATTCTATTTAATACCGACTCTAGGAAAACAAGAAAATCAACACTTTAACGTTGGAAGACCACCATAAATCATTCATGGTATTTCATGGAAACGTGAGTGTGAGCATTTGGACTTGGCTCCCAATGCCGGTGACATTCACACACGCAGAAATGCTCTTCAAAGGCGAGAAGATTGGAGAAAGAAATCAGAAGGACAGGTTCTTTGGAATGCCGACATGTAATTATGTGTCCGGCTTTCATTCGGCGTCCGGCAGCTGTGTGTAGTGCTCATTTTACCCTATCTTTCTTAAACCGTTTCCCCAGCTGAATTCAAAAGTCACCAGATGAAAGCATCAAACCAAATTTACCATTCTCTCTGATGCACTTTGGTGAATGTAACAGGAGGAGAGATAAAATAAACGCGCGCACGCGGGACATCCCGGAGCTCAGGAATTTATCCAATATAATAATAAAACAAGAGATGACGACTTGGCTTCTCGGATGGTGGAAATGCTGGAGCTATTTTGTAAAGACGGTAAAGAAACTCGGTACAAACATAGCGCAGACGATTTCAAGATACACTTTATACTTGAGGGGATTAAGAATCGGAGCTGGTACCGAACGACCGAAGATGCTCCAAATTTACAGGGATTGGCGTGACACACATCACGTGATAAGAGGGATCGTTTTAGGGTAATAATTTACCAAAAAGAACATCGATACAATCCTCACACTTTAACCCACAATAGATTTTCGTGTACGTTTCAGAATGAGGAGCAGAGCCAGATGTTGTCGAGAGGATTAGAATTTATTAAAGCAGTCATCACCCGGAAATTGGTGGAACCAAAGGAAAAGCCTAGTAACTCTGCGGTCTGGTAGAGTATATTCAAAGGGTATCGATCAACAAAATGACTTAAAAGGAACAAGAAACAGGGGAAAAGAAGACTTACTTTGACAACATTCCAAAAAATGAGCTGGGTTGGGTGTACGAATACAAAAATTTATTTATTTAATGCAAAAAGATACACATCTCACAATGATCAAAAAACGATTGTGGGGTACCTTCAAATGCCTAGTCAATGATGCTTAGCAAGAAAAAAATCCCCCCCATAGCCCAAATATGAGTAATGCAACAAGTCATGAACAATTCATAGGGCAGGGGAAAACCCAGGACCTGGCTACAGGAATCAATAAACAGAGTTGGGGAAGGGGGGGAGGGGAAATCGGAAAAGTTTAGCTTGCCGAGGAAAATCTATGGAAATGCCCTATTATATCTCCTACTCCTCATTGATTTCTGATCTGACCCTAAAATGACCCTGGTATCTGTAACTCTGAAAGCCTGATTGAATAATAAAAAGGCACTGAGGTAGAAAAGAACCATGCAAGCCTCAAGAGTATGAGGAGAATTCTGGGTAGGAGGTATCAGGACCAGGATATCACAAGCTGGACCATAACCACAATAAAGAGAAAACTGCTTAAAACAAAAACCCATCACCAAAACAACGCTGACGCACGTTTCGCCGCTATCTATCACGGCTTCATCAAGGGCATGAATGCCCCCCAAAGCCAGTGTGGTTAAATACCCACTCCCTAGACTTCCTTTTCCGTAGAACACGGGTGAAGCCAATCACCAATAAATCAGTCTGTATGCATTGCTGATCCAGCCGTGGCTTCCAAGATAGACTTTGCCCATGTTTGGAAAGAAGGTTGTCCATGGACACAGAACTGTGCTCAGGTTTTGATCCGTGGTGTTTATTGGAGAGGAGATACAAGATAGAATATGATGGGGTCGGAAGGGAGTCACTGGACACGCAGGAGGTGCAAAGGTTTTTATCCATGGTACGCAAGTGGAGAAGCGTTACAAGAATTTGACCAGGTTGGAAGGGAGTCACTGGCCACTCGGGACGTGCCCATGTTTTGAACCATGGTGTTCAAGTGGAGAGACGATACAAGATAAATTTGAGGAGGTTGGAAGGGAGTCACTGGACACACTGGACCTGCTCCGGATTTGTTCCATGGCACAAAAGTGGGGAGGAGGTACAAGAAAGAATTTGACCAGGGTTGGAAGGGAGCGAGACGGTTATCGATAATGATAGTGGCGCTGAGTGCCATCACTGATATCGGCTCCTGGAGTCCGTAGGACTCCATGAATAGAAGCAAGTCCTGGTGCCAGCTTGCTTTAGCAGGGTCTAAATGCATGACTGAGTATCATGGGAGAAATGGCTTCAAAACACCTTGAGGGCCAATGTTTAAGCCCCTCTGTTTTAGGGCCTCTGAGTCGGTATTATTTTCTTAGTACCGGCTCGAGCCTAGACTAATGAACTACTAGGGAATCGCATGATATAGTCCTGCTATCCCATGGTTAGCAGTTCCTATAGAAAGTATAGGAACAGTTAACAGTGAGAAGCAGCTAAAGCTGAGCCACTGGCAAAGATTGTAACTTGTCAGGAATAGCGACTCGAGCCGTTAACATTTGTAGCTCGAGTTGTTATTGTAACGGCTACATTGGAACCAGGCAGGCGAGGTCTTCAAATCACATCGCATTTATGTGCAACAATGACACTGAGGAAGACTTTAAAGGGACACAAGGGCTCTTCATCTTTGCCATTTAGGAGGTGGACACTACTTTTGTGCATGCGCAGTGGCTGTGACATCACAATGTGGATAAATTAAATGAAAACCTTCCTCAAGGTGAACTTGTCTTCCATACATTCTGGATGGCGAGTCATTTCAATAGATGGATGAAGGAGAAAATCAGCAATCTACCCCCTAGTGTGCTAGCCAGACGACATTTTACTGGGAGGCTAACACAAGACTTAATGTTAATTCCGACATCTTTCACCCCAAACATGTATCTCAAACAAAACCGCTTTACAGAAAACGAAACGGGTTTGAGAGCTACCTGTAATGTAGATGTACCTTCCTATCCACTTCCTGATGCTTTCTAGGTCTCTGCAACAATGTGCATTGTTTTCTGCACCGCAGGAGACTCCGCGCCATCAACCCTAGCTTGTTTGATAGGCTCCATTGTGATGCCTTACTATGAAATTAATCCTGAAAGTGTCTTTTATACATTAACCTTTTTTTAATTAACATCAAGCTTCGGGTTGCAGGGAATAAGGCAAAAAGGTCCACTTGGCCAGATCTTTTGGTTGTGCTAATCTCTCAGATATTTAATGATCAGCAGAGGAAATCAGCGTACAGGAGCGAGGTCTATACAGTACAGGCACTATACAAGAACTGACGGGATATAGACGCTTGACATTTCCTCACACAAAAGCCTGTACACCTATTAACCCTTCCCCTGCAGAGACTCGTGTCTATAGCGCACACATTGCTTGACGCTCGTGCCTCGTTCCCTGCCTTACAGAAAGCATTAATAGAAGAGATGATTATTTCTCAAGGTTCACCCTCCGGTGCCCTGAAAGAACTGTAGATAAGGTGCATCACTTGTGTCTTTGTGTCTATTGTGTCGGGAGCCTTGCATTTGCATTTTTTTTCTCTCCAAGCCGTGAGGATATTAACAATGCCCGAGCTGAAATGTTTTCTTTCAGAAGGATTCGTCCTCTTTGTTCGTTCCTGGTTCTACAGTTGTTAAACATATTTCTGAGCCGTAGTGAGAATATCAGGAGATATCATTTGTGCCGATTAACTCACATCTCATTCACATCAACACACAGTCCTGCAGTCCCTACCCTTCCTCCATCCCATACTTTCCTGTTGCTGCCATTGTCCAAACCGCTGCATAGCATCCATACTGTATTTCCTCACCCTACACCATTGCAGTCCCTCAAACGCCAGCTCTTTGTGATCTCCTGTATTCTCTTCTTTTCTACTATGAAAAAAAATCCTGAATGCTCTACTCCACCTCAACTCATTGCTAAACCCACATATGGTTTCTTGCGTTGTGCCCGCATCCCAAGCAAACCCTTATATGCGGTGTTATGTCCCCAAAAGCCCTTCCAAAACCTTCATGTTCTATCAAGTGTTGTTCTTTTGCACCTGATCAGACACTCATCTACTGTACAGCGTTCCAATGACTCCATTCCAACCTGGTCAAATTCTGACTTGTACCTCCTTTCCATACCATGGAACAAAACTTGAGCAGGTCCTGAATGTCAAGTGACTCCTTTCCAACCTCGTCAAATTCTATTTTGTATCTCCGCTCTACTTGGGTCAAACCATGGGCACGTCCTGAGTGTCCAGTGACGCTCTTCCAACCTGGTCGAATTCTATCTTGTACCTTTTTTTTTGTGTAAAATATTTTTTATTGGCAAAGTATAAAATACAAATCACATAAGAGACAATAGTGAAAAAAGTCACAATAATATAGAATACAACCAAAGTGCCTCTAGGTCATAGACTGTGCCAGAATTTTATAATACAACAAATAATAAACTCTAAATTAACGAACTAAAAAGGTGATCATCGTATCTATAGATAAACAGTAGTAAAGCTAGTACCAGGAAGGTATGTCAAGACAAAACAGCACAGCACCGGGCTCAGGTCTTAATTCACCTCTAACCCCCAATAACAGGTCAACTATCTTACGAGACCGCTTCTTCCTCCTCCGGTGACCTGTCTGATAGCGTTATTGCGCGAAGGTTCGAGGACCATGGACGCCAAATCGCATAAAATTCCTCATATTAACCCAAACTACTGTAGTGTGCTACTTCTAGAGCTCTGATCCCCTCCACCCTCAGAACCCAATCCCTGACGGTGGGTGCACATTCCCTCCTCCAGTATAACGGAATCAGTGCCCTCGCTGCGGTTAACAGAATTGCTAGAAGTGAGTTTTTAAAGGAGGACATCGAAAATGGCAGAACATTAAGCAAATAGGCAGAGGGAGTAAATTCCACCTCCAGTCCCCCTAAACGCGATATCTCTTGTGCAACGTCTGACCAGAAGCTATGAATTTTCGGGCAAGTCCACCATATGTGGACATAGTTACCTCTGGCCACGTTACACCTCCAACAGACATCAGGCAACAGTGGATCCATAGCATTTAAAACAGACGGGGTAAGATACCATCTCATAAACAATTTACAATTCGATTCACGAAGCACCTGACTCCAGGACGCAAAGTATGTAAGTTCGAAAGCCCTGACCCATTCTTCAGCCGAAATGTCTACTCCAAATCTGTTTCCCACTTAAGAAGCAACGAGAATCAATTTTATAGGCCCCTCTCATTATGTATGAATAAATATTCGAGACAATATGTCCATATCTAGTCTTATAGGTACAGAAGGTCTCAAATGGGGCCAATGGCGGCAACCCCTCTGTCAACCACGTAGTAGAGCGAATAAAATGACTCAGTTGGGCATATTGGAACGTCACCATAGACTTGGTCGCCATATCTGGGGCCACTAATCGGTCCAGGGGGAGCAAGTTGTCGTCTTCCACTACTGCTTCTAGCGGTATATATGGTTTTGGTAGTAACCCATCTAAGAATGTCGAGGTCAGTCCCGGTGGGAACAGGGGATTGTGAGTCAAGGGTGTCAGGCGGGAAGTCAGTGTAGTCAGTCCTAATGCCAATCCATGTTTCCTCCACAACCTTAGCAGTGTGCCCAGCAGCGGGTGTGACCGTAGCCCCAGGGTCACCAGCGGTGCTGACTGCCAGGGCAAGGAGGACAACGGCCAAGTAATTCCTGCCTGTAACACATTTTCCCAAAGCTTACCCATCGTTCCCTTCGCCAGGCCGTATAGTATAGAAAAAAACGCTGCTAAATAGTTTAAATAAGCATGGGGCAAGCCCAGACCACCCCTTCCCACCGGTCTTGTCAATTCGCTGTAAGCTATCCTCGCCCTCTTCCCTCTCCAGACATAGCTTGTAAATGTCTGTCGCAAATCGGAAAAAAATGGTTTGAGGTACAGTAATAGGTAGGGTTTGGAACAAATATAACAGTCGAGGTAATATATTCATCCGTAAGACATTGATCCTTCCCAACCATTTAATATGGGGCAAGTTCCAGTCACGTACGTCCCCCTTAATCTGTTGCAGCAGAGAAACATAATTCAACTGAAATAATTGGTCTAGTTCCGACAATAAGCGTATTCCCAAATATTTAAGTCCCTCCGGAACCCACCGCATTCCATAAGTATTACGAATACTCTCGGTCACAACTCGTGAAAGGTTTACCCCTAAAAACTCACTCTTCATCACGTTAATTTTATATCCCGAGAAAGCTGCAAATGCATCTAATTCCGTCAACAAAGCCGACACCGATGCAAGGGGATCCGTTAAGGTGAACAACAGGTCATCCGCAAATGCGGCCACCTTGAGCTCCTGCCCCGGGACAGTTACTCCCCGAATCGCCGGATTATCTCTAATCGCATGCAATAGGGGTTCCAGATACAGCAAGAACAGGAGAGGGGACAAAGGGCACCCCTGTCGAGTCCCATTATATATCGTCAACGGGGTAGATTGTCTGCCATTAACCCGCACTCGTGCCTGAGGGCAATCATACAGCGCCCGCAACCACGAACACCATCGATCGCCAAAACCCATCTTCTCCAACATCCGAAAAAGATAAGACTAGTCCACCCGGTCGAACGCTTTTCAGCATCAACCGAGAGGACTAACAAAGGCTGATCCTTCGTGGAAGCATAATGGATGAGGGAGACGGTACGGATAGTATTGTCACGGGCTTCCCTTCCCGGTACGAAGCCCGTCTGGTCTCAGTGAATCACTGAAGTCAGGAGAGGTTTAAGTTGTAAAGCCAGTATTTTCGTAAACAGTTTTAAGTCAACGTTTATTAAAGATATGGGTCTATAATTAGCACAATCCAACGGGTCTCTATCCGGTTTCGGTATCACAGAAATAGAAGCGAGGAGCGTTGCAGGTGGAATAGGAAAGGTGTCTGAAATAGAATTAAAAGCTTTAACAAATCTAGGGCCCAGAATAGACCCAAAAGTCCTATAATATAGCACCGTAAATCCGTCAGGACCCGGGCTCTTACCCAAGGGCGTTAATTTTAAAGCCTCCGTAAATTCCTTCAATGTGAGCGGGTTATCTAATTGTCGTCTAGCATTGCGCGGTAAAGTAGTTTTAATCGTCTTCGTTAAAAACGAGTCCACTATATGCTCTGGGACCCGACTCTCATCGGTACAATATAAAGTTTGGTAATAAGCATGGAAGGCTTCCGCAATGTCTCGGGTCGTATTGACCTCGGATCCCATGCTAATACGCAATTTCGGGATAAAAGTAGCATGATATCGTTTCTTCAAAGCACATGCAAGTAGCCTGCCACATTTATTCCCTTGGGTGTAGTACGCATATTTCGTTAGTGTAAGGGCCCGCGCTACCTGCGCATTCATTAATTTAGCTAGGTCTGCTCTTAATAGAACTAATTTTCGGAATGATTCGGGATATAGATCAGATTTATGCGTCAGTTCTAAGGCCATGATCTCCCTCATCAATTCTGGCGGTCCTTTCCTTCTTGCGCCTGGAGCCCAACTGGATAAGAGCACCTCTCAACACACACTTATGGGCCTCCCAAACCGTCGCGGCTGCAACATCATCAGTGTCATTTTCAAGGAAATAATTCTCTAAGGAGGCAGTCACCTCCACTCGCGTCATGGGATCAGATAGTAATGACTCATTCAAACGCCAGGCATTCTCCATTCTCTCTAAATTAGGTAAGGCTAAAGATAACAGAAGGGGTGCATGGTCCGACCATGTAATGGGTCCTATTTTGCAGCTGCGTACCATTTCCAAAGCCCTATGTTCCACAAAAAAATAATCTATTCTAGAATACTTCTTAAAGGCATGTGAATAAAACGTGTAGTCCTTTACTGCTGGATTACTGAGACGCCAACAATCCATCAAACGGTCCGCTGTCAAGATTGTACCTTTTTTACACTTGAATGCCATGGATTAAAACCTGTGCACGGTTGAGTGTCCAGTGACTCCCTTTCAACCTGGTCAAATTCTATCTTGTACCTCCTCTCCACTTGTGTACCATGGAACAAAACCTGAGCAGGTCCAGAGTGTCCAGTGACTCCTTTCCAACCTCGTCAAATTCTATCTTGTATCTCCTCTTCATTTGAAAACCATGGGCATGTCCTGAGCATCCAGTGACTCTCTTCTAAACTGGTCATATTCTCTCTTGTACCACCTCTCCATTTGCGTGCCATGGATCAAAACCTTGGCACATCCTGAGTGTCCATAGACTCCGTTCTAAGCATGAGGAAAATTCTATCTTGTATCTCCACTCCACTTGAATACCATGCATCGAAGCCTGGGCATGGCTTGAGTGTCCTTAGAATTTGCCCATGGTTGGAACGGAATCTATCTAGTATCTCCTCTCCACTTGAGTACCAAGGATCAAAATCCTGAGCAATGTCTAAGTGGCCCACCATGTTGCTTCTCTCTGTGTGCTGAAAGCCCCAAAATCTTCCTCCATTTGTGACTCAATTCCAACATTCAATGTTAACCAGCAGCCATGGCTGCATATACATCTAGTATATACTAATCAGGTAAAAAGGTATACAGCTCAGGATTAAAAAAAATAAAATTCTATGCAATTAGCAGGAACAATGTATAGATGAATCTGTCTATAAAACGCCACTGTCATTTTTGTACAAAAGGTGCAATTTAAATACGCATCTGTCAAAAGCAAAAGAGCTCTTTCTGACGGGCGATTGTTCTGCGGGTTTATTCTACACGGTGAGATTGCAGAGGTAAAGGTTAATTACATAAAAAATTAAAGTTAACAGAAGAAATGTATGCTCTGCCAAATAACATTAGTCATATCTGCACAAACGTTGTATTTTAATGACGCCATGTTGATTCTTCTTACATTCATGTGTTCTGAGCTATTATATGTGTCCTTTTTGGGACTTAGTCGGGACCTCCCTCGAAAAATAGACCAGAGAGGGTTTTAGGATGCTTGCTCCTTATTATCATCATCATTTATATAGCGCCTACAGTTTCCGCAGCGATTTACAATAACCAAAGGGAAGGAGATAAACGGACATATGATGGAAACACTAGTTGTAGATGGCCCTGCTCATAGGAGCTTACAATCCAGAGCAGTGTTTCCCAAAACCTGTCCTCAGGACCCTGTGCCTCGCCAGGTTTGCCAGATATGTGAGGCACAGCACAGGTGATCTGATTTGCTGCTCAGTGATTGCAGGATTCAGTCTGCATTTCCCCAGGATGATCTGCAAAATCTGGCCTGGTTGAGGGTCCTGAGGACAGGTTTGGGAAACACTGATCTAGAGGGATTGAGGAAGACCAGAGGAATTTTACTAGATAGCAAGATCATTAGTGCCAGTGGTTTGGGAATGATGGGCCATAGAAGCAGCTTCAATCATGTGGGAGTAGATGAGTTGCATCAGTGATGTGATTGGCTAATCCGAAGAGATGGGTTTGAGGGATTTCTTGAAGGCCTGAAGATCAGGGGAGAGTTTGATAGGGTGAGGCAAGTCATTCTACAGGACCGGTGCTGCCCTTGAGAAGTCTTGGATGCGAGAACTGGCCGTGCGGGTGTAGACAGATGACAGGAGGAGATCGCCTGCTGACTGGAGCGGTTTAGATGGGACGTGCTTGCGGAGGAGTAATGAAGACATGTAGGGAGGGGTTGAGTTATTGAGGGATTTGAACGTGAGCATCAGTATTTTAAACTGTATCCTGGAACGTACAGGAAGCCAATGGAGGGACCAGCATAGGGGGGAGGTACACGAGGCGCGTCTGGTGAGAAAACTAAGCCTAGCACCTGCATTCATTACAGATTGCAAAGGGGCAATAGGGCATTGGGGAGGCCAATAAGGAGCGAGTTGCAGTAATCAAGTCGTGAAGTGACAAGAGGATGAACCAGCACCTTCGCTGTATCTTGTGTCTGAAAGGGGCGGACACGGGTGATGTTCTTGAGCTGATAGTAACAGAATTTAGTTACTGTCTGGATGTGGGGAGAGAACGTTGGGTCAGAATAAAAAGTGACACCATGCTTCACATATGACTTCTCTTCCTCCATCCCACATTCCTCACTGTTTGTTACCAAATGCCTCGGGTGGTGGAAGATAAATATCAGCATATTGGGGGAATCTGAAAGATGCCGACAGAGTTCCTGTAAGAAACTTGCACTTAGTTTGCTCGGATATAAGCCTGCATTTCAGTAGTGCATAAAGCATAACCCGCACGCAAGCTGCTGAATGATATAAAACAAACAATACAGTATAGATCTTCAGCACCTTGGAGAATACCTGAGCAACACGGTAATTAAAGCCAATCATCAGTTCCAGATCTTCAAAAGGTCCAAATCTGTGCAGCGCGCAATGTGAAACGCAGGGATTGTTTCCATCGTCACAGCTGGATCTTTCCACAGTAAGAACCTTTCATGAACGGAAGGACTTCAAAAACTTGACTATGAATATCTGCTCATCACTTTCAGAACTCTGCGGGAAAACTACCCGATAAAAGAAAGTATCAAGCGTCGAATACATGTCAAGCTGCCAAAATCTATGGGGAAGAGAATTATCCTCAGTGAAACAAAGAGCGCTCTGACCTGGAAAAGAAACAAGACAAGGGCTAACAGAACGTACACAACTTACGTGTTAAACAGCTGAACGGAGGGGTTTTGTCTCTGTATCGTGAAAAAATTAGTGGTAGATCTTTTTAATCAACAAGGGGTTACCAAAACAACCGGCATTCCCACGGATATGAAAATACTGCTAACAACTATGTTTCAAGAAACCACGGCCAAGAAACCATGACACAAGACGATAGCGAGGTATCACAAGGTCATCCAGAGGAGAAGGCCTGGTGTGAAAGCAAGGGCAGAACGTATTGCTTATGCAGGTCATTTAATAATGACTTTGTCACATTGTGAAGTCCAACAAATGGAGAAAATCGATGCAAATCCATTGAATTCAAGAAGGTCCGATGGGTCCAGTCTCTGCTTTTGCCATGTCCGTTCAAACAAAGAAATGTATAGGCATATAAGGGTGGATCCAAACCCAAGTTTCGGAAAGGGTGCTCTACCAATCTTGGCTAAGGAGTGGTGTTCGTTTCACAATAACTGTGACAGTCTTTGCTCATCCCATTCACGCTCTCCAGATCATTGCTGCACAGGGTCTGTCCCCCTGCTGCTCGGGTGATGCCTGACAGACCCCACAAAGCAACGTTCCTCATTGTGCATTCTGGGTCATGTATATGTCATGTCACATCAGAATGCTATGTTAAAGTGTCAAAAATCGTAAATTTCTATTCAGATTTCAATAATTTTCACTGCGTAAATTTATTTTCCCATGTGATGTCAGACAATCCTTTGTGATTATATTCTGGACATGGCATCCATTAATAAAAAAATAGAAATTCCTAAATGGAGAACTTGTTACTGCGTTTTTCTAAGGAAATACACAATTTTAACAAATATTAGAAAAAGAAACAAATCTCTTGTATTTGATTTCTTTTTGGTATACATTACATGGTCTTGTGTGATAGCATTGGAGAGGCCAAACTCTGACCTTTCCATTGACATCTCAACTGGTCATGTAGGGTCTATGGAACTGGAGTATCTCTTGAAAAGGTTGCAACAGGGGGAGGCCAGTGGATCCTCCAGTGCAGGCACATAGGGGGGTTATTCAGAGAGTACCGACTTTTGTCGCCGACATGTCAGTGTTCTCTCGTTCCCTGCACTTTGAGGAATCAAAATTCCTTACCCTGTGGTGAACTCAGCATTCACTGCAGGGTCCCCAGAGTGCAGGGAAAACCTGCCGCAATCCCGCCGAACACCAGCAGCAAAAAACACGTTGAACACGCTGAAAAAAGCCGCCGATCACAGCATAGACCAGCTGACGAATGGGGGGGGAACAAAAGAAAATAATACGCTTAAGGCTGGGGTCAGACTAACGCAGTATCAACGTGCGTTTAGCAGCACTAAATCACGGCCGTGCTAGCAGCAAATGACGTCCAATGCCGGGCAGCATACGAAGAACGTCCGCACAAAAGTGCGGCAGCGCAACGCAAGTGGCAAACGAACGCATTTTTTCGAGAACGTGATACCGCTAGTACTGACGTACAGAGTGCGCTGCGTCCGCTAGCGGCGTGTGTGCGTGATTAGGAGACGTCAGACGCTGCTAATGTCCGGCCAACATAACGTCCAGACACAAAAAGTGTTTTATTGATGATCCGTACAAAATCACGGACGAAAATGCGCATCGTATGACCGCTATCGCGTATTCCGTGAAAAAATGCATCCATTCGTTCGAACGCACTTTTTCACGGACAACGCGAAAAATGCGTTAGTCTGACCCTAGCCTGAAAGTGTCAAAATTGATACGCTGTTTGCAAAAAAACTACTGAAAGAGAATGCCTGGAATTTACATATAATAACCTATGAATGATAATAAAAAGGGCGGTTACAGAAAAAAGAAAAAAAACGTTAACGAAACAAAAAAAAAAGTTTGCCGAAAAAATCCCCAAAAAAGCCTAAAAGATCCCAAAAAAAGGAAAATGAATAAAACTTTTTACTGCAGATTAAATAAACGGTTTATTAGATATTGGGTTAAACCGGGAATATTTTTAACATTGAAGCCTATGGGATTCGCCTGAATAAACCTACCGATTGAAAACCTAGAACAGCAGGGCACTTCGGCAACTTTTCACTGCTGTTCGGTGTCTCTGAATAGATTAACCATTGCTTCTATATGGAGATCTCACTGCCGACGAACAGAACCGTACTTGCTGGCAGTTCGCCAAAATTTGGCGAACTGCCTGTTCTCTAAACAGCCAAACGGCCCCGAAATGTCACCGTATGGGGAAATTCCCTGTTCGGCGACATTTTGGGGCCAGATCGGCTCTGAGTAACCCCTATAGCGTGCTGCAGGGCATGGGTTCTCTGATTATGACATTTATGAGTTACTGGAGTATACCGCTAGATTTTGGTGACAAAAATTTACCTTAAAATCAGAGGGGTCGCGTTATATTCGAGACATCTGCATCGCGTGTAAAAAAAACAAAACTTTGCCTTACTCTGGATCCAAAGTCTCCCGGACGTTCCGGTAGTCTCGCTGAAGTGAATGCGGGCTCCCTGATGCTTGCAAACATTTCAGGAACTCCCGGATCCGGGAGAGGTGGGATCCATCACGGCCAGAGGGCATGCTCGGTTTAAGCCAATCATTCACCTTGCTCGCCTCTGCCGGCCATCTAATCGCTAGTAAAGAAGATGGGTGACTGGCGGCATCATACTTTGTAACAACTGCAATCATTCTAGAGCAGAACACCCTGGCCTGAGGGGGAGCCTGAATGTGTTAAGAGAACCTGGAAGGATTTTAATTGTTTCGCCGGTACGGTAAAATTTTCTTCCTTGTGTTATATTCGAGTCTTGAGTATTCTCTCATTTCCATAATAAATCTCTATCCACCGCGTTATATTCGGGTCGCGCTATACTCGAGTATCTACGGTAGGTCTTTTGCATTTTATTCTAAATTATACCGGAGAACATCTGATTCTCGCGCTAATTTCCATACGCACCGCGATGCTCCTCGAATTCCCACTGCCCTATATACAGACGATCCCTGCGCCCAGTACTGTACAGATTGCCATCTCTACTGCCCTATATATAGTGCACAAATCACCTCTGGCTGACGCCCGCGTTTAACAAACAGCCCATCTCACAAATTGCATTAATTAATATCCTTTGTTGATGGAACGGTGCAACAAAATTCAACTAATTAGTGCAGATCCTTTTCTTGCAAATTACCGGAATGCCAAGAATGACATAATTAACAGTACATATCATTAATTAGCGGTATTTCTCTAACGATTGCTGTCCAGCAATGTATTTGTGGCTGACCTGACCCCTGGCCAAGACATGGATACCAAGATGTACGGCAGTTAGTTTGCCTTTGTAATGAGACCACCAGGGACTAGCAATAGACATCATCCCGAAGCTGATCCACATCGACTATTGACTTATAAAGGTCCACAGATCACCGAGAAAAAAAATGTGGCGCCTATAGACAAGACGAAAGCGGTTTAGCATTTTATAGTGGGTGTCCAGTCGCTGGACTAATTTCCAGATAGGACAGATTTCAACAAGGATAACCAGTACAGCAATACTATACGGTGCACCATACTACCATAATCCCAGCAAGAGCACCTCTACGACTCCAGTAAGTGTCCTTGGACAAGACACCTAACGGTACACACTCGCCACCCAAGACATACTTGAAAACGAGAGAAATCTCAATTTATCCCTCATGGTAAAATACTTAAGAATGCTTTGAAGAAACACCAAGAAATTCATGCGGCACAAACCCTCAACTCAAGAGGTGCCTCCTCGTATCAGGAGAGGCCAACTCCCACCATACATATCCATGCAAGAGGTCATACAGACACTCCCATTCAGATTCAAGGAGATTTTATTGGACTGACAGAAAGACAGACGACGTTTCGACTCTCAAACGAGTCTTTTTCAAGTCTATATAGACTTGAAATAGAGTCATTTGAGAGTCGAAACGTCGTCTATCAGTCCAATAAAGATGCTTGCCACAAAGGGCCTGAATAACTTCGAGACCGCAAAAATCAATAAAGGGGTGATTGAAACGGAGCCAAAATTGCACCGAACTGTGAATTTCCCTGTACGGTACATTTTATTAACCAGTTTATTCTTTTAATTTGCTGCAAAAAGTCTCTAATTTTTAGGAATTTTTTAAATATTGCTTTTTCTTTTTCCTGTAACAGACCTTTTAATTATTATTCATAGCTTCTATTTAATTTTTAGGCGTTTTCGTCCAGTAGTTTTTTGCAAACAGCTTTAAAAAGTAGCGTTTTTTTTTTTTGTTCTTTGTTTTTCGGCTTGTCGGCTTTTTCCGACGGCTGGTCGGTGCTCTGTTTGGCGAATCGGCTTTTTACGGATACGTTTGGCGGTTTTGCGGCGGATAGTTGAGTGCGTTCACCATTTTTTCGGATCGATCCGATGTTTGTTTTGGCGGTTTTTCAGATGCGTTCGGTGGATTTTCCCTGCGGTGAAATCTAAGGCTGGGGTCAGACCAGCGCACTTTTAACGTGCGTTCTGGCGCACATAATTACGGCCGCACTAGCAGCAGATGACGGGCAATGACGGCCAATATACGATGTACGGCCGCACAAAAGTCCGGCCGTGCAACGCAAGTGGAATTTGAACGCATTTTTCTGAGAACGCTGAGCCGCTAGTACTGACGTACTGAGTGCGCAGCTGCGGCATAGCGGCGTGTTTGCGTGATTAGGAGACGTCAGACGCTGCTAATGTCCAGCCTACATAACATCCAGACGCAAAAAGAGTTTTATTGACGATCCGTACAAAATCACGCCCGAAAATGCACGTCGTCTGACCGTTTTTGCGCATTCCGTGAAAAAATACGTCAATGCGTTCGGACGCACTTTTTCACGTTCGCGGGGAAAAATGCTTTCGTCTGACCCTAGCCTAAAAGAGCACCAAAATTACAGTTTTAATAACCCGGTAAAAGTTGCATTCTCAGTTGAATTTGGAGCAGCCACTTGAAGCATTTGTTGTGTCGAGCCGCTTTAATTGCAATTCGTTCGATTTGTTTATCGGAAACAGTTGAAAGTCTATACGTTTTTGCCAATAATCCAGATTTGCAATGAGGGGGGGGGGGTGAATAATTTTGATTGCACTTAATTTTACACTATTCCTGTGCATATCGGAAGGCACATATTCCCTCCTTAATATATGCATGCTTCCCGATTCCGGTTCATTCCCTTTCTATCACCATCACAGCTGCCCCTTCCGTTAGTTTGTGTCTCTGGGGTTCGGCCCGAATCAATTATGAGATTATCATCATAATGTATTACTCAAGGTTCACATGGCAAACCATCAAGGATTTCACCTTCTCCGACCTTTCGTGGCTATTTATGCATTATCCTGTGATTTTATATGTACGACTCGGCGATCCAATGTAAATTATGGGATGGCCGGGAAACACATTCTTGGCCGTGCGCATTAACAAACGCAGTGTTTTGGCCATTATACACCTTACATGTGAAGAGCTAAAGCAAGTGAAATGTAGGCCACCAGCTGATTACTTATTAAAGAAAAAAGTTTAATTAGTAATGTGTTTCAACACAACAAACACGCATTTTACACAACACACACGGTATAACACATGGAGTGTGAGTGGATGAAACTTGGAGATCAAGACCTCCATGCTGCTCGATGTATTAAGCCGGAGTCAGACAAGCGTTTTGCAGAGCGGAAGGAACGTCCTTGAGAGTGGACGTTCCTTCCACTCGACACCCGTCTGGCCGTCTCGCTGTATGCAGTTAGTGCGCTCATGACTGAAATCCCTGATCCTCCTATGGAGGACCGCGCCTTGCAGCCCCGATCCTCCTATGGAGGACCGCGCCTTGCAGCCCCGATCCTCCTATGGAGGATCGCGCCTTGCAGCCCCGATCCTCCTATGGAGGACCGCGCCTTGCAGCCCCGATCCTCCTATGGAGGACCGCGCCTTGCAGCCCCGATCCTCCTATGGAGGACCGCGCCTTGCAGCCCCGATCCTCCTATGGAGGACCGCGCCTTGCAGCCCCGATCCTCCTATGGAGGATCGCGCCTTGCAGCCCCGATCCTCCTATGGAGGACCGCGCCTTGCAGCCCCGATCCTCCTATGGAGGATCGCGCCTTGCAGCCCCGATCCTCCTATGGAGGATCGCGCCTTGCAGCCCCGATCCTCCTATGGAGGATCGCGCCTTGCAGCCCTGTTGAACGCGAGTTGTACCGCTTCCATGGGGAGGCTTTCAGCATGGTTGATATTGTGCACACGCTGTAGCACGCGGCCAGTCCTGTCGTAGTGTCACAAAGCTGCGACGGACGCCGGGAGGCACGTCAGTATGGGCACACATAGTGCGATCGTTGTACTCTGGCCTTAAAGGGTTATTCAATAAGCTGCGAACATGCCCCCGAATTACACACCGCAGGGTCGGCAAAACGGAATCACCGAAGCTTATATTAGAGCTCTAGGTAAAGCAAAGGCTGTATTTGAGGTTAAAAAGGGGCCACTGGGCGACGACTTTTTCAGGTAAAAATGACCATTCTTGTAACATCATTTTACAGACACCAGTCAAGTACAAAATTGATGCTGGTGTTAGTTTTAGGGTTGCTGTCAGCGTTACGGTTAAATACAGTGCTTGATTTGTAATCAGAAGGTTACAGAAAGCAATCTTTTTCATGTGACAGCAGAGGGGTGACAAGGCGGCTTTATGTCACGGAACGCGTACAAAATACGGTTCTACGCCAGCTAACGCGTCATGCACTCAAATGCCGGCGTATTAATATGCAGGATACAAATGTTAGGGCAATAATATAGTTAATATTTTTGGTTTTATACCGTGTGAGATACAGTATCTGCTCAAACAGGTGAACGGATCATGCGGTCAAAAACCAGGAGGTCCTGGAACCCCCCCCCCCACACACACAAATTAAGCAATAGTATATGTTAAGTCCTAAACCTAACCTACAGATTCTGCTCCATTTTCACGTCACTTTATTTGCTCCTTCTTTTCATTTTCGCCATAAACCTTAGTGACTCCCTGTTATAAACTCTATTCTGGCAGAGCTGCTGCACCAGCGGCTCCAGTCTGAATATTTGGATGGAGCGGAACCAATGCAGGAGGCGTGGAAGGAGAATTTGCGTTCCAAAACCGACTGCCCCTCTTGGAGACATCCTTACAGCAATATTTTTGGCGTTATTAGGTACACAGAGATATAAAACAGACAATGAAGTTGCAAAGAAATGGGGGGGGGGGTCGTCAGATGGGTGACGTTCGGCACACTCAATGCACCAGACAAATGCCAAAGATTAACTCTTTCTAGTCGAACGCTCTGTCCAAAGTCCAGAACTGCCACCGAGCACTAACAGAATCAAAAAAGGAAAAGAGGACAGAGAGCTGTAGCGAGTTCACATGTGACAAATTGCTTTCCTGGAGAATGTCATTCGGAAGCAAGTGTTGACCTATATATTTAATAATTCATTCACTATTATTATTACTTGAGCTGACTGGAGCTCCCAAGGCGCGATGTCGAAAGTCGGGTCTGAACACCGAACGCAAGACATTTTATTTCCCATTTAACAAAGTATTTTTCTTTCAGGATGGAATAAATCACCGTTTCGTAAGAAAGAACCCATTTCAAACAAGATAATATGTCACCGGCAGTAAATCATCACGAGGAGTCACAACGCGTATTGCCGAATAATAATAATAAAGAAAAAACAGAAGAAGAAGAAGAGAGAACCTGAGTCAGGTTCAGCGGCTTCAAGGGAAATATTATCTCCGGTACATTATTTCAGCCTCCCGAACCAAGCATAGCGCATCCAGGGGGACGGCGAACACGGAATGATAAATACCATTTCATCTGGCTGTGTATCTTAAACACAGGACTCGGCAAGGATTCCAACAAGCGAGCATCTAATTATACATGAGCATGCAAGCAAAAATAAAATTTCTACACGTAGCGATCGGTATCTTCCAATCGGATTAGCGCATCAAGATCAGGAGCAACAAAAAACAAGAAGAGAGAACCTGAGTCAGGTTCAGCGGCTTCAAGGGAAATATTATCTCTGGTGCATTATTTCAGACTCACGAACCAAGCATAGCGCATCCAGGGGGACGGCAACCATGGAATGATAAATACCATTTTGTTTGGCTCTGTGCCTTAAACACAAAACTCTGCAAAGATTCCAACAAGCGAGCATCTAATTATACATGAGCATGCAAAAAAATAAAATTTCTACACGTAGCGATCGGTATCTTCCAATCGGATTAGCGCATCAAGATCAGGAGCAACAAAAAACAAGAAGAGAGAACCTGAGTCAGGTTCAGCGGCTTCAAGGGAAATATTATCTCTGGTACATTATTTCAGACTCGGGAACCAAGCATAGCACATCCAGGGGGACGGCGAACACGGAATGATAAATACCATTTCATCTGGCTGTGTACCTTAAACACAATACTCTGCAAGGATTCCAACAAGCGAGCGTCTAATTACAGATCAGCCTGCAAAAAAATAAAATTTCTACACGTAGCAATCGGTATCTTCCAATCGGATTAGCGCATCAAGATCAGGAGCAACAAAAAACAAGAGAAAATCCTGAGTCAGGTTCAGCGGCTTCAAGGGAAATATTATCTCTGGTACATTATTTCAGACTCCCGAACGAAGCATAGCGCATCCAGGGGGACGGCAAACACGGAATGATAAATACCATTTCATCTGGCTGTGTACCTTAAATACAATACTCTGCAAGGATTCCAACAAGCGAGCGTCTAATTACAGATCAGCCTGCAAAAAAATAAAATTTCTGCACATAGCAATCGGTATCCACCAACCTGATTGGCACAAGATCAGGAGCAACAGAAAACAAGACTAAGCAGAGAGAAGGGGGGAAAATAACAAGTAAATTTACTGATCTAGAACATGTCATCTGCGGGGGCCTGTCCATGAGAATAAACCCAGCACCTGCCTTGGGTTCGTACACTCTGCAAACACTATCAGAGCCGTGTCAAGCTAAATTTAATGGATTTCATGGAAGTAATTGGAAGAAAATGTGTTACAGTACACTTCGAAAACCAGGAATCCGGACCTGGTGCAGAATGTAAATGCCCTGCTCCGGAACTCGAGGTTTGGACGGGGTTGGTGGGTCAATATATATAATTTGAGCAAAATTATCATCAAGAAGCTGGGTGGGGTTAACACTAAACGAGTATACAAGGAATGAAATCCTAACTTGCTGGACTCGATGCACAGGAGTTAGGTTGGTATTAGACGGAGGGGGTCGGACCTGAGCGTAAAGAACATTTAATGAGCTGCGGGGAAAAAAAGGCAGAAGGAAAAATTAAATAAAGTGACACTATCGGTAACATAAACTGTAACTAAATTACTGGTGCATTACATAAAACAAAAACACGTTATAAAACACACGCTGCTGTTTTTTTTCTTTGTTTGAAGTAATTGCATGTAAAAAGGAAAAATAAAGTTAGGTGTTTTTTTTAACTCCTGTTTCTGTTTTGTGGATTTTTACCACGATGCAACATTTACCAAATTTCACAGTACAGCGGTGATAAAGTAAAAATAAACAGCAGCAAAGAGGCAATGGGTGGTGAAGGAAATGTTTAGATAAGGATGCAAGGGGTCTATTGTTTTGTCCAGGCTACCCCAGATAAGAGCTGGCAGCTGTCTGAGATCTGATAGTGGGCCAACAATAATCAATGGTAATGTCCTTTTGCATTGTGTGGGATTATGCAATCAATAGATTAGAAATCCAGAAAACCATCCACTCCATTCTATGGACAAAGCCACACAGTGAGGAGCAAGTGATGGAAAGATACGGGGGGGGCAGTTTAAATCACAAAATATCACACAATGGATGCGCCCAGTGACACATAGAGGAAAATATCACACAACGGATACGCCCAGTGTTACATATAAAGGAAAATATCACACAATGGATACGCCCACTGTTACATATAGAGGAAAATATCACACAATGGATGCACCCAGTGACACATATAGAGGAAAATATCACACAATGGATGCACCCAGTGACACATAAAGAGGAAAATATCACACAACGGATGCATCCAGTGACACATATAGAGGAAAATATCACACAACGGATGCATCCAGTGACACATATAGAGGAAAATATCACACAATGGATGCACCCAGTGACACATAAAGGAGGAAAATATTTTCTTAACATACAAGAGAAAAACAAAACACATGTAAGATATCAGCAACATAATTAAACCCAATAAGGACATTTCATTTTTTTGGTGGTAGAGGCCCTTTAACTGACAAAGCAAAACGAAGGAATACTCATATTTATTGTATAAAAATATTATATATATATATACATACACACACACAATATAAAGGATAATAAAGAGTATAATATATTGTTAGTATGTATCTGTATATACAGTCAGGTCCAGAAATATTGGGACATCAACACAATTCTAACATCTTTGGCTCTATACACCACCACAACGGAGTTGGAATGAAACAAACCCAATGTGCTTTAACTGCAGACTGTCAGCTTTAATTTGAGGGTATGTACATCCAACTCAGGTGAACGGTGTAGGACTTACAGCAGTTTGCAGATGTGCCTCCCACTTGTTAAGGGACCAAAAGTAATGGGACAATTGGCTTCTCAGCTGGTCCATGGCCAGGTGTGTGATATTCCCTCATTACCCCAATTACAATGTGCAGATAAAAGGCCCAGAGCTCATTTCAAGTGTGCTATTTGCATTTGGAATCTGTTGCTGTCAACTCTCAAGATGAGATCCAAAGAGCTGTCACTATCAGTGAAGCAAGCCATCATTAGGCTGAAGAAACAAAACAAACCCATCAGAGAGATAGCAAGAACATTAGGTGTGGCCAAAACAACTGTTTGGAACATTCTCAAAAAGAAAGAACGCACCGGTGAGCTCAGCAACACCAAGAGACCCGGGAGACCACAGAAAACAACTGTGGTGGATGAATGAAGAATTCTTTCCCTGGTGAAGAAAACACCCTTCACAGCAGTTGGCCAGATAAAGAACACTTTCCAGGAGGTAGGTGTATGTGTGTCAAAGTCAACAATCAAGAGAAGACTTCACCAGAGTGAATACAGAGGGTTCACCACAAGATGTAAACCATTGGTGAGCCTCAAAAACAGGAAGGCCAGATTAGAGTTTGCCAAACAACACCTAACAAAGCCTTCACAGTTCTGGAACAAGATCCTATGGACAGATGAGACCAAGATCAACTTGTACCAGAGTGATGAGAAGAGAAGAGTATGGAGAAGGAAAGGAACTGCTCATGATCCGAAGCATACCACCTCATCAGTGAAGCATGGTGGTGGTAGTGTCATGGCGTGGGCATGTATGGCTGCCAATGGAACTGGTTCTCTTGTATTTATTGATGATGTGACTGCTGACAAAAGCAGCAGGATGAATTCTGAAGTGTTTCAGGCAATATTATCTGCTCACATTCAGCCAAATGCTGCAGAACTCATTGGATGGCGCATCACAGTGCAGATGGACAATGACCCAAAGCATACTGCAAAAGCAACCAAAGAGTTCTTGAAGGGACAGAAGTGGAATGTTATGCAATGGCCAAGTCAATCACCTGACCTGAATCCCATTGAGCTGCATTTCACTTGCTGAAGACAAAACTGAAGGGAAAATGCCCCAAGAACAAGCAGGAACTGAAGACAGTTGCAGTAGAGGCCTGGCAGAGCATCACCAGGGATGAAACCCAGCATCTGGTGATGTCTATGCGTTCCAGACTTCAGGCTGTGATTGACTGCAAAGGATTTGCAACCAAGTATTAAGAAGGGAAAGTTTGATTTATGATTATTATTCTGTCCCATTACCTTTGGTCCCTTAACAAGTGGGAGGCACATCTGCAAACTGCTGTAAGTCCTACACCGTTCACCTGAGTTGGATGTACATACCCTCAAATTAAAGCTGACAGTCTGCAGTTAAAGCACATTGTGTTTGTTTCATTCCAACTCCATTGTGGTGGTGTATAGAGCCAAAGATGTTAGAATTGTGTCGCTGTCCCAATATTTCTGGACCTGACTGTGTCTTTGCATATGAACTAATACCCGCTATTAAACATAATGCAAAATAAATATATGCATTATAATATATATATATATATATATTATGTTATATGTGTGGTTCTGTACATATATTAATGCATATTTAAATTACATTGTACGATACAATATAAGTGGGTATTGATTCATAATATATAAATATGAAATCTATATTGTTTACTAAATATATATATATATACAGTTGTGTTCAAAATTATTCAACCCCCAATGCTGTAAAGGGTTTTAGGGAATTTAGTGTACATTTGTAATTGTATTCAGAATGAAATCCTACAAGGACTTTTTAAAGAACCATATGCAACTAAAATAACATCAATTGGTTTTGTAATACAGTAGTAAATGTTTCTTTTGTGAATTCTTCATTGACACAATTATTCAACCCCTTAAAGACTACCACTCTGAAGAACAGAGGTTCATTCAAGTGTTTTCAATCAGGTATTGAAAACACCTGTGGATGTCACGGAGCAGCAATAAAGCATAATAAGCACCAATTAGGCAGCTTTAAAATGACTGTGATACTCAGCTCCTTCTAGACATTTACTGGTGTGGTTACAAACATGGTGTAGTCAAGAGAATGGTCCTGGAAGACAAGAGAAGAGGTGATTACTCTTCACAGGAAGGGCAATGGCTATAAGAAGATTGCAAAGATGTTAAACATACCAAGAGCGACCATAGGAAGCATCATTCGCAAATTCAAGGCAAAGGGCACTGTTGAAACGCTACCTGGTCGTGGCAGAAAGAAGATGCTGACTTCGACTGCTGTGCGCTACCTGAAGTGTAGAGTGGAGAAAAGTCCCCGTGTGACTGCTGAGGAACTGAGAAAAGATTTGTCAGATGTGGGTACTGAAGTTTCAGCTCAGACAATACGGCGCACACTGCGTAATGAAGGCCTCCATGCCAGAACTCCCAGGCGCACCCCCTTGCTGTCTCCAAAGAATAAGAAGAGTCGACTGCAGTATGCCAAAAGTCATGTGGACAAACCACATAAGTTTTGGGATAGTGTTCTGTGGACTGATGAAACAAAATTAGAACTGTTTGGGCCCATGGATCAACGCTATGTTTGGAGGAGGAAGAACAAGGCCTATGAAGAAAAGAACACCTTGCCTACTGTGAAACATGGCGGGGGGTCAATCATGCTTTGGGGCTGTTTTGCTTCTGCAGGTACAGGGAAGCTTCAGCGTGTGCAAGGTACCATGAATTCTCTTCAGTACCAGGAGATATTGGATGACAATGTGATGCAGTCCGTCACAAACCTGAGGCTTGGGAGACGTTGGACCTTTCAACAGGACAATGATCCCAAGCATACCTCCAAGTCCACTAGAGCATGGTTGCAGATTAAAGGCTGGAACATTTTGGAGTGGCCATCGCAGTCACCTGACTTAAATCCGATTGAGAACCTCTGGTGGGACTTAAAGAAAGCAGTTGCAGTGTGCAAGCCTAAGAATGTGACTGAACTGGAGGCTTTTGCCCATGACGAATGGGAGAAGATACCCATAGATCGCTGCAAGACACTTGTGTCAAGCTATGCTTCACATTTAAAAGCTGTTATAACTGTAAAATGATGTTGTATTAAGTACTAAGATTGAATGTCACTTGGGGGTTGAATAAAACTGATAATGATGTGAGCACAGAAAAGACATTTGTGGTTATTTCATTATAAATGTTATGTTATATTTGTCTGACCTACACGTGCCTCTTTGATTTAATTGTAAGCAAGATGACTGAATGATCAAAATCAATGTCAAACTGGCCAAAACACTCAATTTCAGTGGGGGTTGAATAATTTTGAACACAACTGTATATATATATATAAACAATATATATTTCATATTAATATTATCCGTGTGGGTGTATATAGTCATATGTTTATGCATATTTAATTTAAATTACATTGTATGATACAATAGAAGCGGCCATTTATATATTTATATATATATATAATGCAATCAGTATGTATATATTATATTTCATATTTATAATATTATATGTGTGGGTGTGTATACATATATTCAGGCGTATTTAAATGACATTGTATGATATAGTAGAAGTGGGTATTTATTCATTCATATATAATGTAATATATATTTCATACTTATATTATACATGTAGGTGTATACATAGTCATACGTTTATGCATATTTAAGGTAAATTATATGATACAGTAGAAGCGGGTATTCATTCATACACACAGACACATGGATAAATACTCCCTCTTGCACATCCACCCACACAGATACAAATTGCAATTAAGCACCACTTCATTGCCGTCTCCTTTCCCTCTGCATCTTGATCCATCTCCTTCACGTTGCCCTCATTGTACTTACTATATTTAGTGGTTCCCAATGTCAGGGTTTGGTTTCGCGCACTCAGCCCTATCCCACCCATTTATTAGAAGGCCGTGCCGAGATTCCGGAATGTCGGTTTTTGCTTCTTTGTCAGTTTGTAAATATAAGGTATACCGGCAAGTTCTCTAAACTTTGTGATTAACTCCGAGATTTCCACATATTATGCAAAAGCTGCCTTTAGCAAGATAAAAAAAATCCCGTGTGGAGGGCGAGGGGGGAATAAAACACACAATATAAGCAGCAGACTCTGAGAAACGCTCGGAATAATTTAATGTTGAGAAAAGATGAAAAAAATAATAATATATAAAGCGGAGCTGAGAATCCTCTAGCATTTTAGATGTGGAAATCAGGAGACGTCTGGTCTCCGACTCCGGCAATCGGCACTAATTTAAAGTAAGACAGACACAAAGGAAGGGGAGAGCAAAAAAAAAAATAGATAATATAACGCTATTACTCCACAACATGCAAACAAATCACGTGTGCTAGACTAAGACACTTAGATCTCCCGAGATAAACGACCTCGATTTTATTGCTTAGGGCTAATTCCAATTCATGACGCTCTGAAAACGTTGCTGCTGAGAATCCATGGGGACTTTGTATTCCTAGCACATTCTGTAATGAGAACCTGAGGCCCGGAGGGAATATTGGGGTGACAAAGGTGGTTCCTTGGTAATTGAAGCAATACATGATGGGGTAAAGAAACCTTGGAGCTGCTGGAGTTACCACTTTGGAACGTCTTTTTATCCATTTAGACAGCTAGAAGATGACAGATAAATCCGGACCCGTGCGTCTCTCCAAAGATCAAACCACAATGAGTGGGAAGAGTTGGGAACTGCCTAATCTCCAGTGGAAGTCAAACGCGTGACCAAGACGGCAACGTGAAATACTTTCACAGCACGATAACCGTAAGTGATTATGGAAAGTCTTCAGCTGTTCAACAAAGATGAGGTTTGGCTGAAGACTTCAATAGTGATGAGATGTGGCAGAGCTTTAAAACGTTGGGTCGATAAACAAGGATGGAGTTGAGTCGGCAATGACATTGACGTTACGGAGCACTGGTGACCTCACAAATCTCATGTTACTGCATATTAAATGGTCCACTAAGCGATCATTCTAGAAGGGCATTTCCTGGGTAACAGAGTTTCAATTAACCTTCACCAAGTCTTGTTCTCCATCAACGAGTAAAGTCCTAAGGAAAACATCAGGAATCTGATCCCAACTAGGACGTTAAAGGCAAGACGCAAAGCGGAAAATATTTGCATCGGCCGTTTTCAGCCAAGCACCCCAGTGTTCCTCTGCCCGCAGAGTGAGGAAGTGGTGGATTGTGCCACTCTCGCCGCCAAGGGATCTGAGCCGAGTGTGCGATTTTTAGGTGGGTTTAGATTGATGTGTTGAGTGATTGTGCTGAAGCGAAATCACTTAACACCAGGGTCTAAAAATTTTTATTCTAACCTGCTTAACACCAGCTGGTTGGAACAGCTCGTTCTGCATCTTCTGAGGGTACGTTAATGTCTCCCATACAAAGTATAGGAGACGGTAATGTACACTAAGCAGACATTATATCCGGGACGCAAGCTGAGCTCTGTCGGTTCTGCTCTGCCTATGCTCAGAGTGTCCGTCTATTAACAAATCCAGAGTCCTCGATTTTCCCAACTGTGAAATGGTGGTTGACCTAGAATGGATCTTGCTAAATCGCAAATATCCCCCAGCCTGAAACGCACCTTATCAGTAAATGTTAAGGCTCCGTATCATTGACTGATCCTGTAGGAGAAGAACAGAGGAAATACAGATCCATAACACACACTATGGATTAATTCAGTACATTGAGAAAACGGACTCCGTTTTGAGGAAGCAAACTGAAAGACGCCGCACAGGAAACAAGTGTTAGTTGATGTGATGAAACAAAATCCACAAATAATTGATCAAAAAGGTGAATGTTGAGTTATGAACCTGAATTTCCAATACCAATTAACAAATACCACAACCAGATACATTAACTCACACAACCACAATGAGAACTACACTGAACTACTACAAGGGGGACTGGTCTACTCCGCAGTTGGCAAAACGAAACATTGTGCGCATCCGCCCCTGTCTTAATCGGGACTCTGTTAAAATGCTCGTCCAACCATGTATTATCTCCCGCCTTGACTACTGTAACCTCCTCCTCTCTGGCCTTAAGAGATCCCTAGATTCTCCCTCTGTAGTCTGTAATTAACGCCTGTGCCAGACTCATACACCTCACCCCCCACCCCCTTTGTCAATCTCTACACCGGCTTCCTGCTTCCTTTAGAATCCAATTCTAATTACTGGTGCTCACATACAAAGCTCTCCATAACCACGTCCCCGACTACATCTCCTCCCTTATTAGCAGGTACATCCCATCCTGACCACTACGCTCTGCCAACGATCTGATGCTATCAGCTTCACGTGGGAGAGGCTGAACCCGATGGACGCATCTTTTTTCAGCCTATATAACTATGTACCTGCACCCCCAACTCCCGCCTTCAGGACTTCTCTCGAGCTACCCCCTTACTTTGGAATTCCCTCCCCCGCACCATTAGACTCTCCCCATCTCTCCAGTCCTTCAAGAAGTCTCCGAAAACACACTACGTCAGAAGCCCATCATCTCACTCCCTAATCCCCCTCTGTTCATTTCCCACTACATCTTCCCTCAAAGCCCACATGCACTCCATTATTTCACATTCTCTAGTAGCCCTCACCTACTGCATCACCCCTATCCTTTTAGATTGTAAGCTCTTGAGCAGGGTCCTCTCGCCTACTGTACTGTGTATTGAACCTGTATGTATATTTGTTGTCCCGCCTCCCATTGTACAGCGCTACAGAACTTGTCAGCGCTTTATAAAAACTTGTAACTGTAACGGACACTCAGAGGGCATGTGTTATCGTGTGATTACTACAACTGGTCATGGATTATCAAGCTGGTGGTTGAAGTAAGCAATGCTGAGCATACACACAAAAAGGTTAATCACTATGCAATAAATCTGAGATAAACACTGGGCTGGAAAACTCTGGCCCTCCAGAGGTTTCTCAATTACAACTCCCATGATTCTCTGGTTATCTGTTGCATTTAGGGATGCACCGATACCACTTTTTTAAGACCGAGTATGAGTACCGATACTTTTTTCAAGTACTCACCGATACCGAGTACCGATACTTTTATTTTATGTCATGTGGACGCTTTCCAATAAGAATAGACCTCATATAAAAATGCCCCAGCTCTCATGGATATGCCCCCCAGCTCTCAAAGATATGCCCCCCAGCTCTCATAGATATTGCCCTCAGCTCATGGATATGCCCCCCAGCTCATGGATTTGCCCCCAGCTCATGTATTTGCACCCCAGCTCATGGATTTGCCCCCCAGCGCATGGATTTGCCCCCCCAGCGCATGGATTTGCCCCCCAGCTTGTGGATATGCCCCCCAGCTCGTGGATATGCACCCCAGCTCATGGATTTGTCCCAGCTAATGGATTTGCCTCCCAGCTCATGGATTATGCCCCCAGCTCACCTTGCACCTGGAGCTCTCCGCGTTCATACTTACCTTCCTGAGCGACGCCGGTAAAGTCTTCGCGCGTGCGCTCAGGAAGCTCATTGAGCGCACACGTGGAAACTTAACTGGTGTCGCTCAGGAAGGTAAGTATGAACGCGGAGAGCTCCAGGTGCCTGTCTGAATGCCGATAGATCATTCGGACAGCCGCCCCAGCCCCTCAGATGCAGGCAAGCTGGCTCAACGCCAGCTTCCGGTATCGGGAGAAATATCGGCGGTACTGCAGGAGTACCAAGTACTCCTGCAGTACCCGGTATCTGCACCGATACCGATACTAGTATCGGTATTGGTGCAACCCTAGTTGCATTGAAGGAATTCTGGGAATTGTAGGCATCAACATCAGAGGGGTTGAAGGGGAGTTTGACAGACTGTCTTAGATACAAAAAAAGAGAAGAAAAACCAGACACTGAATGCTCAGTTTTAGATCTTAGTTAGCCAAAAATGTGCAATTTTCCACCAACTTACCCGTCTACTGAATAAGATGTAATAAGGCAAACACTGAACTAGGGGTAGACTGATATCATTTTTTTCAGGGCCGATACGGATTATCAGCAGCTTTTTTGTCCTATAGCCAATATCTGACGCCGCTATTCTATAAATTTAAAGTCGTGGAAAAAAACCCACACAAATCTGACATTATGCATTAAAGGAGTTTGATGACATTTTAAACATTGCACCATGTCCACTTAATTTATTCAAGTTAAAAATATATATATTTTAATTTAAGATTTTTACAAACAATATGGCCGTGTCTAGACTCTACCTTTTGCAATGATACCTCATACCACCCTGTTCTTAAGGGGTTGGCAACTTTGGCCCTACAGATGTTTTGGAACTACATCAGCCATGATGTTCAGCTACTCACTAGGTTCTTAAGAGTCTCATGGGAAGTGAAGTTCCAAAAGGGCCAAGGTTGCTGACCCTGCTGTAGGAAATAGGTACCAGAAATAAAGGGGACCAATAGACCGCTCCATCTCCTGTATAGGGAATTCCCTGCCAGATTGTCATCACGCTCATGTGCAATACAGTCAGTGAGCAGGGGAAGCCGTATGGAAAGAGATGACAGCTAAGATGTCAGCAGCCAGCCTTTAGTGAGATTCGGCTCCGGATCGGCAACGATCTGTGGGACCTCACGTATCGCAGCTGTAGTGAGCCAACGTGTCCAATTATCGGCAAAATCGGCCAATAAAAAGCGGATACCGATGTGACAGACCGTCTGACAACCAGACTGTGTGCCTCCATCAGAATCTAGCTTTCTTTCTCCAAGCTGGAAACTGAAATCCAGGAACCTCAGCCCAAACCTCCCCTAAGTTACCAGGCAGAACCAGTAACATTTAGGTCTGGAAGAAGAACTCCCAGAATATTAACGATTTACTCCGAATCAATAGGCAAGACCAGTGTTCAGAGTAACAGCAGAAGAACTAACGCTTTACTCAAAAAAGACATACAGATATCAGCAGCAGAGGGACAAACCCCTTCACGAATAAACTACAGACAATATCAACAGATCCAATAACAGGACAAGGGAAGAGACATCCAAAGGGGATAAAACAATAGACAGTTTACACAGTCACTAGGCAACTGTTATCTTAATTTGGCTGCTAGAGAACCCCCCCCCCCAGACTACATGCTGGAAAACATGTCCACGATAATTTAGGTGTGCCCACCAGGATGCCAAGACACAGTTCAACGTAAATCTTGGACTCCCTGGGCAATCCATTTGGCAAACCCCAGGTAGCACCTTGACCCTAGTCAGTAGGAAGGAGGCTAGGCCCCCAGGCTCCTCCAACTGTCCCAGTGACGGCTGAGTCTGTCACAACCGATATCATTAATTTGCTGAATATCGGTCACCGATAATCAGCAAAGCCGATAATCGATTAATCCCTACGCTGAACTCGCTGCCGCAGACAGGCATTGCATTTTTTGGTGTTCATATGCAAGCTTACAGAACCACAAGCATAAAATACAATAAATTTCCATTCGATGCAGATCTGCCTTTTGACGTTTCAGAACGTTTCAGCCAGAATGTTTATTACCTTTGATTTGGAACAATACCATCTGATTATTATCCTGCCGGCTTGCGGTGCCCAGAGGGTGATACGGGCAACTGACACGTCTCGGCGTTATAACCTGCTATATACGCTGTCAGTAAGAGCGGGCAGAGGATACAAACGATAAACCTGGAACGTATCAAGAATTCAAAATCACTGATTCAGTCTACAAAAATCGCATTTATATTTTAGTGGTATTTACCCCACTTTACATAATTTGGCTTTGTTTTGAAATGTCACAGACGGGAACAGTCTGAATGCTAATTAATGAATCTGATATTGTGCAATGCTATGTGATCCCCGGCCCCTGATTATAATTAATACTAAGCCGGGCGTGCGAGCATCTGCGCATCAACACGAACAAAATAAAAAGCACAACGGGAGGGAGGGGGGGGATGTGGGATAAAGGTGACTTTACGCACATCGGTTGATTAAATGCTCAAACTTTCTACGGTCTCTTTTCAGGCGGGCGGCAGAAGCAAGTAAAATGATATGAACGTTATTCACCAACCTCCGAATTCGCCAACAAATTATGAATTTCAATGTAGGAGCAATTTCAGGCCAATCGGTCTCTTCAAAAAGCTGTCAATTCGCCAAATACAGATGAATTAACGTCAAAACTCAGCACAATTCGGCAGCACCAAAATTGTCCCATTGTAAACTATCGATTCGTCTGTTTACAAAACGGCGAATTGCACCGGAATTGCGAAAAATTATTTGTTTTTGGAGTTTCAATCGGACGGGTTTAAGCAGACGAATCCAAATGTAATAAGTAGAATATCTTTTTAATTTTAAGACCTTTTATTATTTTCGTTTTTAGCGAAAACCCTTTTCATTTTTTTAAATGCTTTTTGCATCTTTAAATGTCTATTTTTAAAAAAAAATCTATTAAAACTACTTTTTAACAGACCTTTTTCATTAGACACATTTTTAGGATATTATTATTGGTTTCAGCTCTTGAGGACAATAGTAGGCCTCTTTTTTCTTCGGTTCGGTGGAATTTGATGAGGCAATTTTGGCGCAATTTGGCGCTTTTTGACAACTGCTTCAGCGACTCAAATGTTGGCAAAATACAGTGAACATTCGCTAAATAGTGAATTCACCGTATTTTGGGCGAAATGGAATCACCAAAGAGAGCTGAAATGAGCTGAAATGCAAAACTTTCAGCACCTTGGACATGTCAGCTGATGTGCTGAAACCCCAGCAGACATACCCATGAAGCATCACAATTTGGCGAGCTGGGGCGGTCATTTGCCTGTAAACCAGAGGTCTGTTCAGTTCCTCAGCTGCTGAATTGCTCCATTGCAGCAGTTCAGTTTGTTGCAGCAGTTCAGTTTGCTGCAGCCCTCTCACTGAACGCTTAGCTGTGCATATTGAAGCAAAAGGGCAGAGGATTGTCTAATGAAAGGTGCGGTTTCTGCAAAATCCACTTATGTCCATTTTATTAGCACTTTATTGTTAAAGTTGGCAATAAGCGCCAAATTGCGCCAAAATTGCCCCGTCAATTTCCACCGAACTGAAGTGCCGGCTGGGTGGAGTAGAGGTAACATCACTGCTCTGCATGGAGAGAGCCTGTGGAGACATGGGTTCGATCCCGGCCAGAACACCTCTCCAGTAAGTGTCCTTGGGCAAGACACCTAACGGTACATATTCACCACCCAGGACATACTTGAAAACGAGAGAAATCTCAATGTATCCTTCCTGGTAAAATCCTTTCTCAAAAAAAAAAAAAAATGTTTACCATGTTCCAATAAATATTTTGTGTTTTGGTCCACCAAAACATCAAACTGAACATTTCCTCATTGGATTATTTGCTCGGTGGAGGCGGCCATCTTTCTCAGCTCACACTCAGCTGCAAGGGCTAAGTTAACAGTGCTGAGCGCTGAGCTGCAGCACAGCGTTCACTGCCAAGTTACTAACTTAGCATTTGCAGCGGCTGAGGAACCGAACGTGCCTCAGGGCTTGCTGGCTGTATAGCATTATATAGCCAAACAATTATATTCAATTGTATAATTAAAGTGATAATACATAAAGCACTGGGTCCGGCCGGTGGTTTAATGGAAAAACCACTCGTTAGTGAAGAGGTTAAACACACGCATAATTAACTTATATGAAACACAGTCAATTAGGCATTTCATGTGCATCCGGGGTTAAACGTGTCACCATTACCTGGCTTTTACAATGCAGCCGAGTTGACCCTTGATGAGCTGGTGACTATGAATGAGAGCTGCAGGTTCGGAAGCATTAGTGATCTGTGCACGGCATCATAAATCAAAGCTTCTTCAATCCAGTCGGACTAAACGTGCTTTTATGACTTGATTGCAGGAGTATAGATATAAATATATGTGTAAGAGTTTTCCACTGCGACCAGGTTCGCACAAACGAAAAACAGTTTGGTCCTGTCTCACCCCCATAAGTTCTTCAGCTGCCCGAGTTTGCTTGGAGTAGCCCTCACTGCTTTGGCAGGAAACGCTGTGTGAAGCGGAGGAGTTTCCTGTGCCCACACACGCAGGTAGCCGGGATTTTTAGTTTTCCGTCGCCTGGTCGGGTCACCAGTTTGGCTACTGATTATGTCAGCAAAGCTCTGCATGCTGACATCATGCTTTTTCAGAACTTCCCCTATAGCGCGAGTTCTGAGAGGCGCAGCCGATGGATCAGTACTGCGCGTACATCAGGCCTCAATATGTCCACTCGCCTGCTCGCATTTGGCGAGTGGAAATTACGTGAGGGCGAGTGGAAATGCAGAGGCAGGCAGGGCAGGATAGGGGTTAGGTGGAGCAACTAGTGGCGAGTAACTCTTAAGGCTTGGCTAGTAGCGTGGGACTTGAAATTTTGAGCCCTGGCGTACATAATGCGTGTGATGCTCCGGAACGTGCTTGTGGAAAGTACACGCAATCCAAGCGATGCATGACTTGTGCCGCCACACAAATTGCACAGGAAAGCTGAAGAACTTCTGGATTTCAGAAGCCCTGAGCTGGAGAGGAGGCGCAGCGCTCAACAAGGGAGAAAAGGTGAGTATTTACAGGTGAAAGAATTGGGAAGATGCAGCGGACATTATTTAAAGGCAATGGGGGGTTACGTCTTATTAGATTGGTCCTTTAATAACTGATCACAAAATCTTTCAAGTGTGGACAATGCTCAAAGCTACTTGCACGCTTAGGCCGGGTTCAGACGAGCGCACTAAATGCGCCTGTACTGACGTGCCTCCCGGCATCCGTCGCAGGATTGTGACTCTTCAGGGCCGGCCACACGCTGTAGCTTGCACACATATTGCACGTGCTATAGCAGACAGGCTGGAAGCCTCCCCCGTCGAAGCGCTACAACGTGCGTTCGGCGGGGCTGCAAAGCGCAATCTTCCACAGGAGGATCGAGTCTTGCAGCGCTGAACGCACTAACTGGCCAGACGAGCGTCACGGACGTTCCTTCAGCTCTTAAAAACGCTCATCTGACCCCAGCCTTAATGGACCAGAGTCCGATGAAGCCATCGGCGCTCCAGTGAGGAGCAAATTGTGCACAGAAGGAGCATGAAAAGAACACAGAGTCCCAGGTTACCTTCTAAGGATGCAGCTCTCCCGGGCAGCGCTCAAACTGGAATTCAGATGAGAAACTGGAGATAATGCCTGCAGATTATAAGCTTTAAACGTAATTAAAAATAACTGCAGCCAGAAATTGAGTTTTTAATGCTGCAGAGAAAAAAAACATGGGTCATCTACCTCCTTCGAAAGAGGGAAAAAAACTCACACAATTTGTTTTCCTTCTCGATCCAAAAGTTTTAGCTTCTCCAGAGACCCCGCAAGGGTTAAAACACGAGCCAGGAGTTTCACGTTGGGTAAAATGAGATATTAAAATGTGGGGCGTCCATATAATCAGCACTGGTTTAGCTTTCCATGCAAAGCCTTCCTCCTTGAAGGGAAATCAATCAGCAAATCACATTGATTTGTTGGAAATGAGCGCGTATTTGGCGAATTCATTAAGTTGCAATCACAAGTTATTTCCTTTGATCTGACAGTCAGCGCTTTTCAACAACAATGAGGGTGAGGTTTAGTCGATGGAGCGTTCGCTACGTTAGATGCTATTCATTGAAAGTGGCTGCTTCGGAGTAATAGACGTAGGAGTCAGACGCGGATGGCTACAAGTGACTCAATAAGTAGCACTGCCTCCAGGCGCAAACTGATGCTCTCCACTGTTACAGAAATAAAACCAGTCCTAGGAGGCAGCCGTTAGAGAGTGTCTATTATCTGGCACCAATTAACCTCGGGTCTCTCCATTTGTGACAATTCTCTACTGATCTCCAGCTTCAACCCTGGTCAGTATTGGACTTTGTCGTCCCGTTCTGGCAACTAGCCTTTTACACCTTCCACTTTGCTGCCGTAGTTACACTGTTAATATAATCTCTCGGTTGACCTGTTCATTATCAGGACTTCACGAATGACATATGGTCCATCCACTAAGACGAAAGGAGATGTCACTGACAGCACAGTGTTCATCGCAGTAAGAAAGCGATAAGAACGGAATCACGTGCCCAAGAAACCTGGTTTTCTCTGTTCAGTGGACATATCTGAAAGAGGACTGGATGCATTTTCTGACGATACAGGACAGTCATGCAAGCGATAAAAGGACACTCTTACCACCATGACCACTTTGGTCAATTTAAATGGTCATAGGTTCAATATATTCCCCACTCAAAGCTACTATGAAAGAGGAGGTCTTCTACAATCAGAAGCTGCTGGATAGCCTTATAGTAGTTGGTTCATTCAGGCATAATGACATCACTGAACAATCTCTTTAATAATTTTATGGAGGAGTATGCTAATCAACTGCATAACGCAACGCAAAGCTTCCGGCATAGGGAGGTGTCCGAATGGCCTAGTTGCTCCTTGGCCAATGATTGGGGGCGATATTTATGCTGCTTCCTGCAAAGTGACCTTGCTCGCGAGAAGAAAGGACGTAGTGGGGTCAGCAGGGGGAAATATTACACTAGTCCACTTTTCTTTTCAACCATGGTTTTTGCCAGGAGTGCTCCTGTAATTGTTCATTAAGCCAAGATGACTTTCTTTGGTGCGGGTGGTTGTTTTAGGGGCACTGGCCATTTCTGAGCGAACGGGATGCTTTGGACTTTTTTTCAACGCATGTTACGGATACAACGCAGGGGAAATTACAGATTTACTGAAACCCAAAGTCATGTTTGCAAGCAGACAGGTAGGTGTCTGGCAGGCACATCATGGATGACTGATTATGTAAGTTTCACATGCATTGGCTAGTCTTCCTTCAAAGACCTAGAGATCCAAGTTAGAGGGAAGAATCTGAGTTCGAACACCACAAAGTCTTCTTCTCTGTAAGCTTAATTTCGAGCAAGGACTGTATACACAACATGGTATCCCAACTTTGATAAACAACAAAAAAGGACCGTTTCAATCGATACAGAGACGGACCAAAGCGGAAGGAAGAATAAGAGGGGAACGATGTAGAAGAATAAAAAAAAGCCCCATAACAGGATGGGGAGAAAACAATAAACATTATTCTTCAACTATCAACACCATAAAACATGACACACATCTTGTAGAAGTCCCCTGATCCCTAACCCCAAACCCAGTGTCCCCCCAAAATCTTGTCCCAGAAGCAAGTGTCTGAGAGGCTCGAGTTCAACCATGGTCAAGCCGCCTCGCGACACTCCGCCAGTCCGGAAGCTCAGTTCAAGCAGAGGCCGGCGCCGGGCAAGTGATGCTGCAGTGGTCACCATGGTGTGTGCGTGGGCTGGGAGCTTCCCGGGGTCCTACGTCGCCTCTCATGGGCTTTGCCGCGGCTGCTCCGGTGGGGTCGGCACCACCATGCCATTCCATCCACCCTAGGCGGGTCGGCCCTTGGCATCTGATGTCACGGGGTGGGCGCGGACGCACAGATTGGTTGTTCAGTCCCAGGGCGAAGGCCCTCAGTCCCAGCGGACCAGATGGAGAACCGCACCAGCCACTTCCGGCCCCTGATTGGCTGATAGGTGCACCCGGGGAGGGGCTAGACTACCTCTGCATATACAGTCATGTCCAAAATTGTTGGCACCCCAGACATTTTTCCAGAAAATCAAGTATTTCTCACAGAAAAGTATTGCAGTAACACATGTTTTGCTATACACGTTTATTCCCTTTGTGTGTATTGGAACAAAAAAAGGAGGAAAAAAAGCAAATTGGACAGAATGTCACACAAAACTCCAAAAATGGGCTGGACAAAATTATTGGCACCCTCTACACTCTAGGCAACATGACCACCTAAGCTATTTTAGGTGGTCATGATGCCCGGAGTATGCCGCCCTCTGTCCCCCCCCCTCCGCTCAGAGGTTCAGCTGTAAATGCTGAAAACAGCTGAGAGAGGCGGAGAACTTTACTCCGCCCTCCCAGCTGTCAGTCAGCAGAGCGGGAATCTTATTTCCCGCTTCTGCCGACTTTTGCCGAGTAGGAGACGTCATCGCGCTTTCCGCGCGATGACGTCTCCAACTCAACGCAGAAGCTGGCGGCTCCCTCTGAGGGTTAGTGTTGCGCGCATCCTCTTGCGCGCAACACTAATCCTCAGAGGAAGCCGGGAGGAAGCCTGCCGATTGGCTGGCTTACGTGAGAGGCGCGCATGCGCGCTTCTCACGTAAACCAGAAGGCAAGAGGACTCAAGAAGGACGGGAGCGGAAGAGGAGGGAGGGGAGTATGAAAAAAAAAAAAAAGACGCCGCTGGAAACAAGAGGCTTTTAGTGTAAGTATTACAGTTACAAAAAAATAAATAAAAACGAAACGATTTATTAAGGGAGTAGGGATAGATTAAGGTTAAAAAACGGGGGGGGGGATTTTTTATTAGAGTGTCCCTTTAACTTAATATTTGGTTGCAAACCCTTTGGAAAAAATAACTGAAATCAGTCGCTTCCTATAACCATCAATAAGCTTCTTACACCTCTCACCCGGAATTTTGGACCACTCTTTCTTTGCAAACTGCTCCAGGTCTCTCTTATTGGAAGGGCACCTTTTCCCAACAGCAATTTTAAGATCTCTCCACAGGTGTTCAATGGGATTTAGATCTAGACTCATTGCTGGCCACTTCAGAACTCTCCAGCGCTTTGTTGTCATCCATTTCTGGGTGCTTTTTGATGTATGTTTGTGGTCATTGTCCTGCTGGAAGACCCAAGATCTCGGATGCAAACCCAGCTTTCTGACACTGGGCTCTACAGTGCGACCCAAAATCCTTTGGTAATCCTCAGATTTCATGATGCCTTGCACACATTCAAGGCCCCCAGTGTCAGAGGCAGCAAAACAACCCCATAACATCATTGAACCTCCCCATATTTCACTGTAGGTACTGTGTTCTTTTCTTTGTAGGCCTCATTCCATTTTCGGTAAACAGTAGAATGATGTGCTTTGCCAAAAAGCTCTATCTTGGTCTCATCTGTCCACAAGACGTTTTCCCAGAAGGATTTTGGCTTACTCAAGTACATTTTGGCAAACTGTAGTCTTGCTTTTTTATGTCTCTGTGTCAGCAGTGGGGTCCTCCTGGGTCTCCTGCCATAGCGTTTCATTTCATTTAAATGTCGACGGATAGTTCGCGCTGACACTGATGCTCCCTGAGCCTGCAGGACAGCTTGAATTTCTTTGGAACTTGTTTGGGGGCGCTTATCCACCATCCGGACTATCCTGCGATGCAACCTTTCATCAATTTTTCTCTTCCGTCCACCCACAGAGAGATTAGCTACAGTGCCATGGGCTGCAAACTTCTTGATAATGTTGCGCACTGTGGACAAAGGAAAATCTAGATCTCTGGAGATGGACTTGTAACCTTGAGATTGTTGATATTTTTCTACAATTTTGGTTCTCAAGTCCTCAGACAGTTCTCTTCACCTCTTTCTGTTGTCCATGCTTAGTGTGGCACACACAGACACACAATGCAAAGACTAAGTGAACTTCTCTCCTTTTTATCGGCTTTCAGGTGTGATTTTTATATTGCCCACACCTGTTACTTGCCCCAGGTGAGTTTACAGGAGCATCACATGCTTGAAACAATCTTATTTATCCACAATTTTGAAAGGGTGCCAATAATTTTGTCCAGACCATTTTTGGAGTTTTGTGTGACATTATGTCCAATTTGCTTTTTTTCCTCCTTTTTTTGTTTTGTTCCAATACACACAAAGGGAATAAACATGTGTATAGCAAAACATGTGTTACTGCAATACTTTTCTGTGAGAAATACTTGATTTTCTGGAAAAATTTCTGGGGTGCCAACAATTTTGGACATGACTGTATATATAGGGGTTTTCTGGTCAGTCTCTCGTTGCTTCAGCGTTGTATCACTCCTGCTGGTGTTACTCTTAGAAGCTCTGTTATTTCATGATATTCCTGTGTACCAGTTCCTGTCTAAGTACCCGACCATCCTTGATCTGCCGCCTGTCCCTGGGTCGATTACGACCCTGACTACGTCCATTGGCTTATCCTTTGGTACCGCGATATCGAACCTCATACCTCAGCTCTGTACCTGTGTTCTTCCCTCCCATCGAGCACCCCTGACAGGTGTTGATAATTTGTCATGCGTATCCGAAAAACTGTGAAGGGCAGCTGTCAGTTCATCATCAGACAAGCATCTTGAATTTTATCAAAAACAATAGCCAAGGAGGTGACTTCCATCCTAAGCCACCCTGCCGCCACCACCACCTGTCACACCGCTAACAGGAGGTTAAACGAAAGCCTATTTTGGCTTGACGCAAGGCCGTCCGCCGGTTCGGCCAATAAGTATGTCCATGGGGACCAGTTTATCTGAAAACATCCAAGCACAAAGATTGAACATTGAACCAAAAAGAATGAAGTTTCTGGCTTGTCCATCACATGAGTTGAGAGTAGCGAGTGCTGGTCACTACACGCATTATAAATCTTATGGAGAACTCGCAAATTATAAATCACGCGTTCCGCAGTCAAAGTCGGATTTTAAGCTCTCGGATCGATCAAATCCAAAATTATGCTCTTGAAACAAACAAAGTATTAACGCTTATCCTCAACACTGGGTCCCCGAGGAGAGGTTTATCCCAGTAATGGATACTCTGTGTCAAATTAGTTCTTGTGAGGCTTTGGTGCGTCAGACGAGGTTATTAATTATCACGGGAAAGGGATTCAGCCGCGCAGTAAATGAAAGTAGTATTATTGCTGCCTGAGGAAATGACTTTGCCCTAATGGTCAGTTTTCTTTTGTTGGAAGTGCTTTTCCCCCCAGAGTTAATTCCATGTGACTTCAATTTCTGCTGATCGCCAGGTCCCTGCTCCACAAAGGGCTTCTCTCCACCCTCTGTTTCGAAGGTTTCTCTGCAGCAAAACATCAATATGATTGTGCTGCAGATAACGGACTCATTACCTTTTTTATTCTTTCATTTTTCGGCAATGTGTTGCGATAAGACCTTTGATTAAACAGTTGCGTTCTTGTGTGAATGGTGCTGTGTTGGGGGGGGGGTACTTTTAGTGGTGCACCGAAATGGAAATTGCTGGCAGATACCGAAACCGAAAATTCGGGATCGGTTCGGCAGAAAACCGATACCGAAAATCAGACATGAGAACCTGGGCCTGGAGGCAGGGGACTCGCCTGATCCCGAAGGCCGACCGAGCAAGCTGCTTGGCCAGCCTCCAGGCTCAGGCAAACCCCCGGCTCGGCCAGGCCTCCAGGCCCTATTTTGAAAGGAAAATTTTCGGCCAATTTTTTTGCGGCTGAATTTTCCATTTCGGCCGAAACAGAAAGCACCATTTTCGGCCGATAATTTTGGTGGCCGAAATTTCGGTGCATCCCTAGACACTTTCCACCCACTCTGGAGACCCTGTAGAGTTGACTTTCTTTTTTTGTAAAGAAAGTGTTGTTAACAACTGGAAAACTGAAGGGGTTAAACAGAAAGCACCAAAATTTCAGTGACATTTCTGTGGTTTTACGTTCGGCGCCCTTCGGGGATTCCATTTTGCCGACCCTGCGTGAATTCGCTACTCACCACAGAGTTCCCAAAGTGTACCAAACATAGAGCCGCAAAAACGGCTGAACTGACCGCCGAACGCTGCCGAAAAAAAAAACCTCTGCTATTCTTAACCAATAAAAATGGATGAAAATGTATGGAAATAATAAAAAAGGTCTATAAAAAAATAATAAAAAGGTCATACAAAAAAAATACATCAAAAAATAAATACATTAAAAGCCTTTTTGCTGAAAACAAAAAGAATAAATGGTTGAACAAAATCTAAATAACGATAATATTATTTTTTTTTCCTATGGGATTCAACGGTTTAAACCTGCTCCGAATTCACTGACATTTCGGTGCAGTTCAGCGTCTTGTAAATAGATTAACCATTACTTCTCTATGGAACAATTCTCACCGCAGCTGAGGAGTGCTGAATTGCAGCGATCTGCACTGTATTTCGCCAATATTTGGTGAATTGACAGTTTAGTGAATATACGAACTGCCACGAAATTGCACCATATGCTGAAATTCCCCATTCGGTGTAATTCGTTGGCAAGTTCGTCGCTTATTATTATTATTAATTTATTTATAGCATATTCCGCAGCGCTGTACAATGGGCACAGTATAGACAGGGTTACAATACATTGAACAGCATTTCAACATTTGACAAACCAGTACAGGAGGAGATGAGGGCCTTATTCCCATAGGAACTCACAATCTAGAAGGGTTGGGGTTGGAAACAGGAGAGGACTGCGAGATGAGAGTGATGGACCGCTAGGTGAGAGTGGTGGACCGCTAGTGTCTGTGAGTTGGGTGGTCAGCTTCCCTAAATATGAATGTTTTAAGGGAGTGTTTGAAGGAAGGGAAACTACGGGAAAGTCTGACAGTATGAGGGAGAGCGTTCCAGAGGATGGGGGCTGCGCGTGAGAAATCCAGCAGTCTATCATGGGAAGAGGTGATGCGGGGAGAAGCTAGACGCAGGTCACTGTTTGACCTTAGGGAGTGGGCTGGCGTGTATTTGGTGATTAGTGAGGACAGGTAGTGAGGAGCTGAGTTACTGAGAGCTTTCTTATTGAACAACCCTTTAATTTGCCCTGAAATATAAGAAAGTGATAGAACACCAAAAATAACCTAAAACAAATGAGCGTTAATGCTGGTAATTATCCATGTTTGAGGACATTTACCCAATTACCTTAGGTTACTCCTCATTACTTGCATAATGGCTCTTAATTACGGTTGCAAGATGTCCAATATATTCCTCCTTGACTTACAGATCGCAGCTATACACGGTCACTTCCTCTGGTTTCTCCAAGGGGTGATAAAACACATTCTCTATGCTGTGTCTGTTCAATTTTTTTTTTTTTTTGAGAAAGGATTTTACCAGGAAGGATACATTGAGATTTCTCTCGTTTTCAAGTATGTCCTGGGTGGCGAGTATGTACCGTTAGGTGACTTGCCCAAGGGCACTTACTGGAGAGGTGCTCTTGCTGGGATCGAACCCATGACTCCACAGACTCTCTCCATGCAGAGCAGTGATGTTACCTCTACTCCACCCAGCCGGGTGGATCATTTGTGTGACATCATTTGTGGCCTGTAATTCTTTGTTATGGCTAGTAACGTATAATAAGCCCAAATTTAGAGACCTTGGCCAGCTGCTTCCAAAATAAAAACCATAGAATCAGCTGAAATAATAATAAAAAATAAAAAAAATCAGGCTACTTTGTTTTTATGTAACAGGGTTATTCAAAAGAGAATCGAAAAGCCACCGCACGTTCAGTGACTTTTTGTTCTCTTCAATTCGGTTTGATTTGCCGATCCCATTTCAGCCACCCTGCGGTGTATTCAGCAAGCACCACAGGGTCCCCCGAATCGCAGGGAAAAGCTGCCGAAATCCTGCTGAAAACTCACCGCAAAACGAGGGCGAACGCACACCGAAACCCGCAAAAACATCTGGATTAACCCACTGAAAACGCCGGAAAAACCCGAGCAGGAGCCGATCACACGCAGCGCAGCCGCTGGAAAAAGCCGACACTGCAGACGAATGGAGTGAATAAATTAAAAAAATAAATAGTTTGCTCGAATGTTTGAAAAGTGAAACGCTGTTTGCAAAGAGACTACTGAGCGAAAATGGCTGAAATTTACATATGATCCAATGAATGATAATAAAAAGGGCTGTTACAGAAAAAAGAAATCATCAGAATTTTTTTTTAAATAAAAATAATAATAAAAAAAAATGCTTAAAATATCCTAAAAAATTCTATAAATAAAGAGACTCTTTACTGCAGAATATGATAATCAACGATTAGATATTGAATTAAAACGGGAATATTTTTAACATTGAAGCCTATGGGATTCGCCTGAATAAACCTGCCGAATTAAACCACCGAACGGCAGGGCATTTCGGGAACCTTTCACTGCTGGTTTGTGTTCTCTGAATAGCCGAAGCATTGCTTCTCTATGGGGATTTCACTGCCCTCGAACAGGCACCGTATTGTGCAGGCAATTCGCCAAGATTTGGCGAATTGCCTGCTCTCTGAATAGCCGAATGGCCAGGAAAGGTAACCGAACGGTGAATTTCAGCATTCAGTTACCTTTCTCCAGCAATTCGGATCTCTTTGAATAACCCTGTAAATATTTTTATTTAAAGTGGGGAAAAACCTGCTACAGTTGTGTTCAAAATTATTCAACCCCCACTGAAATTGAGTGTTTTGGCCAGTTTGACATTGATTTTGATCATTCAGTCATCTTGCTTACAATTAACAAAAGAGGCACGTGTAGGTCAGACAAATATAACATAACATTTATAATGAAATAACCACAAATGTCTTTTCTGTGCTCACATCATTATCAGTTTTATTCAACCCCCAAGTGACATTCAATCTTAGTACTTAGTACAACATCCTTTTACAGTTATAACAGCTTTTAAAGGTGAAGCATAGCTTGACACAAGTGTCTTGCAGCGATCTACGGGTATCTTCGCCCATTCGTCATGGGCAAAAGCCTCCAGTTCAGTCACATTCTCAGGCTTGCGCACTGCAACGGCTTTCTTTAAGTCCCACCAGAGGTTCTCAATCGGATTTAAGTCAGGTGACTGCGATGGCCACTCCAAAATGTTCCAGCCTTTAATCTGCAACCATGCTCTAGTGGACTTGGAGGTATGCTTGGGATCATTGTCCTGCTGAAAGGTCCAACGTCTCCCAAGCCTCAGGTTTGTGACGGACTGCATCACATTGTCATCCAATATCTCCTGGTACTGAAGAGAATTCATGGTACCTTGCACACGCTGAAGCTTCCCTGTACCTGCAGAAGCAAAACTGTCCCAAAGCATGATTGACCCCCCGCCATGCTTCACAGTAGGCAAGGTGTTCTTTTCTTCATAGGCCTTGTTCTTCCTCCTCCAAACCTAGCGTTGATCCATGGGCCCAAACAGTTCTAATTTTGTTTCATCAGTCCACAGAACACTATCCCAAAACTTCTGTGGTTTGTCCACATGACTTTTGGCATACTGCAGTCGACTCTTATTCTTTGGAGACAGCAAGGAGGTGCGCCTGGGAGTTCTGGCATGGAGGCCTTCATTACGCAGTGTGAGCCGTATTGGCTGAGCTGAAACTTCAGTACCCACATCTGACAAATCTTTTCTCAGCAGTCACACGGGGACTTTTCTCCACTCTACGCTTCAGGTAGCACACAGCAGTCGAAGTCAGCATCTTCTTTCTGCCACGACCAGGTAGCGTTTCAACAGTGCCCTTTGCCTTGAATTTGCGAATGATGCTTCCTATGGTCTCTCTTGGTATGTTTAACATCTTTGCAATCTTCTTATAGCCATTGCCCTTCCTGTGAAGAGTAATCACCTCTTCTCTTGTCTTCCTGGACCATTCTCTTGACTTCACCATGTTTGTAACCACACCAGTAAATGTCTAGAAGGAGCTGAGTATCACAATCATTTTAAAGCTGCCTAATTGGTGCTTATTATGCTTTATTGCTGCTCCGTGACATCCACAGGTGTTTTCAATACCTGATTGAAAACACTTGAATGAACCTCTGTTCTTCAGAGTGGTAGTCTTTAAGGGGTTGAATAATTGTGTCAATGAAGAATTCAGAAAAGAAACATTTACTACTGTATTACAAAACCAATTGATGTCATTTTAGTTGCATATGGTTCTTTAAAAGGTCCTTGTAGGATTTCATTCTGAATACAATTACAAATGTACACTAAATTCCCTAAAACCCTTTACAGCATTGGGGGTTGAATAATTTTGAACACAACTGTATGTAGACTGGGAGGGGACAGACTCTGATTTAATTTTCACTCTCGATCTGCAAGGACTTTGTGCTAATAACGGGGTGTTTTTTTCACCGCTCTTTGTGAAATATAATTTTTCTACAGTTTATGATGGAAGAAAATGAGAAATACATAATAAAGGTGCAGCGCACACAAGGGTTAAGGAGAAACCAGGACATAAAATGTACAAGTGTATTGACCTCTAAAACATTGTGTTTGTAATAATTAACATCAGAGGGAATTTTCCCAATTACTGTGAAAACACGGCTGGTGATTATAGAACATTAGCGAGTGTGTTTAATGGTGATGCATTAATTGAGTTCCTGAAGCATGGATCTATAATTCAACGAGTTAACGTTAAGCTCCATCTCTTTGATCTTCAATCTAACATATATGAGACATAAGAGAATACAGACAGATGTTTTTTAAGTGAACGAGATCTGCCATGTTTGTTTTCCGTATATGATAAGACTCTTCCTGAAATGTGTTTATATGTTGTGTGTTCCTTTTCTTTTTCATGTATCCTGTTTCCAAACTAAAGTTGTGACAGATTAGATCCGTATATCTATTGTGATATGTATATATGTATCTACCTGTGTCTACCTATCCATATATCTATCATGATTATATATATATACACACTGTATATATCTCTATATATAGGCATATTTATATCTATGGCTATCTATAGATACCAGGCCATTTTGCGCAGCTTGCCTAAATGATCAATGCCTGAGTTGCTAGCCTGCTGAAGGAAGCAATTAACAGGCCAGTGACCGTTTTCTCGGTGAAGCCATCGAAAGGTGTTTATAAAAGCAATAACCCATTTGGTGAACTGGAAAGTCCTGTGTCCTCTATTCACACCTTGGAGTCCTGGCTGCAGACACCGCGGCACCAAGGTATATGTGGTCCTGCCTTTCAAAGAAGTAATCACATCCTTTGATCACTAGAGGGGGTCTTTGGGGAGGATTGAGATCTTTGGGCAATTAAACTTAATGAAGAAGCGCACTGAGCGTGCCCAGAACGGGGTAGGCTGGAACCTGTAGTGCAGGGGGCTGCACCATTTATGTTTTTCTTTTTCTTTTTGAATGTCCAGGAAGCCTATATATTCTGGAGCACGCCATGTGGCTCTTGCGGGTCTTAGGGGGTTCACTCGACGTGATGATCTGTCCATGCTTCCATCTCCAACCCCTAGAGTCACAACGGTCTGATTAGCTTATTTGACGTGTAAGTAAGGCTCTGTGTTTGCTCGTTTTATTTTCTTGCTGTTTGTGTGTAATTGATTTATCATATCCATTTTCTCTGTAACAAATGCACTGAGATAAATTGTATTCATTAGGATAACCAAAAATTATTAAATTCTGCTTCTGGCTGATTCAATCCATGCTAACTGAAGACACTGGATTATTGCTTGTTGATTTAAGCTTGAGTATCTACTAAACTGTGAGTTGCGGTCGTTGGGGCGGTTGGGTAAGCGCGTGGGGGATTGTTGTCCGCGTAGTCATTATCTGAGTCTAGGATAGCCAGATAGGGAGTTGCTTAACCCTGCGTCGCACGCCGGCAGCGCGCGTAGTGTTCATGAGAACTGGTGGCAGCGTAACGAATAGAGTAAGAAAGTGGCTGCAGGGATTGTGGGAACCGTAGTCTCTACCCCGGGTCGAGAGAAGACGGGTACAGCATTTCAGTCCTGGGACCACTTCATCACGCTCTACGTGCTTGTCGCGAGCGGAGGTGCTGTTGGGGACGGTTAGGTAAGCGCGCGGGGGATTGTTGCCCGCGTAGTCATTACCTAGGTCTAGGATAGACAGATAGTGAGTTGCTTAACTCTGCATCTTTAGCTGCAGCGCGCGTAGTTGTCGTGACAAAAGTCACTTAAAAAACCTATCAATATCACCCGAGACCTTCCTGTGGTAAACTTCTCTGAGATTGTTGAAGGACCAGTTTACCTAAGGACTTTATTTGGGTTTTCCTTAAAATAAGGCACACTCTTTAGAGCTTTATTTTTTGACCGGTAACATCAAAATTTGTGACTTAAAAAGCACCAATCAGGCCCCAAACAACTTTAGCTCATTTGAAAGATCTCTCGAATCTGCCAATACATTGTGTCTCTCTAACAGATGGATAGATTTTTCAAAATACCCCTTTAAAGAAATCTCCGAGCTTCCTGTTTGCACCCATTGTTGCAGCATGCTGAATGACGTGTTTCCCTGAGAGGGATTTATGGCTCTCAAAGCAGGAGACACTCTCCCAGAGCTGTAGCATGCCACGGTTCTCCAGGAGTGATTTATGGCTCTCACAGCAGTAGACACTCCCCCAAATTGCGGCATGCCACATGATGTGTTTCCCAGGGGAGTGATTTATGGCTTTCAAAGCAGGAGACACTCTCCCAGAGCTGTAGCATGATGTGTTTCCCTGGGAGTGATTTATGGCTCTCAAACCAGGAGAGAAACACACCCAGAACTGCAGCATTCCTCGTTTCCCTGGGAGTTATTTATGGCTCTCAAAGCAGGAGACACACACCCAGAGCAGTAGCATGCCGCATGATGTGTTTCCCTGGGTGAGATTTATGGTTCTCACAGCAGTAGACACTAGTCCAAAGTTGCGGGACGCCACATGATGTGTTTCCCAGGGAAGCGATTTATGGCTCTCACAGCAGGAGACACTCCCCCAAAGCTGCAGGAAGTGTCAGAGCTAAACAACCTTAGAGAGCATTAGCAAATGACTCAGACATCTTCTGAACAGATAGGGATGTTGGATGCTCAGTAAGTCAACTGTTAACCTTCCCTTCAGTGCTGTCATTCCCTCTGCAGGTGTCAGCTAGAGAAGCATGCAGGGTTTTTCAAGGAGCAAAGAAATCAGCAGGCTGCGGCGAGGCGTATCTGTACTACGGACAATGTCATCGGCCAATCAGGGTCGTCCACTGTTAGCATCTGTGGTCGACCCAGATCAGCCGATGGACAGGCCGCCAGGCGAAAAGAAAAATAAGGGAAGGGGGAGAGAAAAACCCTGCTGCTGGGCGAAAAAAAAGTTTTTTTGTATGCTGAAACTCAGTTTCAGCATCAAATGACTGCCCCCGTCCAGCGTGGCCGACTCGTAATGGGGGGGGGGGGGGAGGAAATTAACCTCGCCAGGCTGCATGGTGGGGGGATCACCCTGTCTCCCTGGTGTTGACACATTCCGCCCCCCCTGCAGCCTGGCGAGTATTTTTTTTTCCCACTACGAGCCGGCCGCGCTGGATAGGGGCAGTCCTTGCAACGCTGAAGGTGGCTCTCAAAGAAAAAAAAGATGCAAGTGAAAAAAGCCTCGTCTTTTTAATAAAAATAAAAAGACAGAACCTAAAAGTTTGCCTAAAAACAAATCCAGGAAAATACCAAAAAAATCCTACAATATCAATAAAGGCTTTTGCTACGGATTGAAAAAATAAAATGTTTGAATAAAATATATATAAAAAGGAGAATATTTTTTCCATTGAATCCTATGGGCTTTGCGACTGGCGGTTTTCCTACACAATCTACTTTTCATGTTTCACCGCACACGCCGGTTATTCTATACAATGTATCTTTTACATGTTTTCCCCGAAGCACGGAAGTTTAACCATACAATGCATCTTTTTCATGTAAACTTGTACAAGATCGTTCGATTTCATCTGGCCAAGTCCCATGAAAATCTAAAAGGATCGCACATCTGTTATAATCACATAAAACCGTCTGAAATCGTCCATCGGTGGTCTGATACAGTGGAAGAGGGCTGATTCACCTGTATGTTGTAGTATTGGTAGGACGACTTCAGACGGTATCGTATGATCACACCATCGCACAAATACGGTGCTAGAGGACGGCCAGCCTCAATGAAAAATATAAGCAAAACGCCACGGATTGTGGTTTGTATCCACACAATATAATGGACCACTGCATGCCAACCTCCACAAAATTAAAGGGCCAGTACCACCAAAAAATGAAATGTCCTTATTGTGTTTATTTGATGTTGCTGATATCTTACATGTGCTTTGTTTTTCTTTTGTATGTTTAGTTAAGAAAATATCTTCCTCTATATGTGTCACTGGGTGCATCCATTGTGTGATATTTTCCTCTATGTGTCACTGGGTGCAACCATTGTGTGATATTTTCCACTATATGTGTCAACGGATGCATCCATTGTGTGATATGTTCCACTATATGTGTCACTGGGTGCATCCATTGTGTGATATTTTTTGTTGTAAACTGCCCCCCCCCCCCACAGTATCTTTCCATTACTTGCTCCTCACTGTGTGGCTGGAGTGAGTGAGTGGGTCGATCACTGACTCACATCATTTTAATGTGTGGGATGTATTCAAAGGACATCACCAAGGGGTAGACGAGCAGTATCTTAAACTCCCTGTCTTATCCCATTCAGCTGCCAGCTCATATAGCCCCCCCAACTGCCTTATCTAAAGTTTCACTCTTCCACCTCATTAACTGTTAACTACTATAGAAGATAAACCACAGCAGTAAAGTAAAACTTTTGCACAAATTTGGGTTAATGTTGCACCATGGGAAAAATTCCGAAAATGGCAACAGGAGTTAAAATCCCAACTTTATTTTTCCTTTTTACATGCAATTACATAAAAAAAACAGCAGCATGTGTTTTATAATGCGTTATAATACAAACATGTAACATAGTGACTATATATCCCACATATTCTCTGGGTTAATCTGTATATTTGTGTTTTGTTTTTAATATTTTGCATTTATTACTTTGTATTTCTGTATCGACTGTAAAATTTCAATCTTCTTGAACCCAGGACATACTTGAAAACGAGAGAAATCTTAATGTATCCTTCCTGGTAAAATACTTTATAAATAAATAAAGTGGTTTTGTTTTTAATGCACAAGTAACCTAGTTTCTGCTTATGTAAGCGATAGCGTCCCTTTACAGACCGTTAAAATTAGCGCATAAATAAGTGAAGCTAATTAAATTTAATTTAATTAGTGGTAAAGTGAAGATAGAGTGTTTATTCCTCTTTAATTCCATCTTTTTATTTTACGGATTTACTCGCTGTAGAGCTGGTCTCTAGAAAAATAATAAAAAAATTGAATGTTTCCCTGGAAATGTCTCCACAGCGAGAAACGTCACTTGTAAGAATAGAACCGATGTAAGAAAAACAGGAGGAAGCCGCAGTACCGTGTGTTATTTTCCCTGCTATCAAGGCGCACTGTTTATGTAAATACTCCCACACGCCTGGTGCCCGTGACAAACACAATTCTCATTTTCTCATGTCTCAAGTAGCAAAGAATGATAGGTACGGATCACAGCTTCCACCAGCGTGCCCCTGCCTACATGTCTAAAAACAGGAGCGTGGGGGGATTACAAATTTACGCAATAAAAATCCATTTACAGAGAAGCGAAGACGCCAATACTACGCGCTGCACCGCGGCTTTATTAACGAGTCCCTCTGATTCAAACATCTCAAGCAGATTCACTATTGATACGAAAACGATTTCCATACAGATGGTGATGTGACGTAGTGATGTATCGACCGACACCGTCCAGTAATTTTATGACATGTTTCATAAGTATTCATAAATCAATCTTCTGGCAGTTTGAACCCGTCTGACAAAACAATAATAAAATATAGCCTTGAGCAGACTTTGGGTTAAAGACGCAGGACTGAGCATCTTCCAAAAATATCATTCTTAGGAGTAGTATTGAGCATCTTCCAAAAGGTGCATCCCAAGAAGTAGCACTGACCAGCTTCCAAAGGTGACATTCTGAGGAGCAGGATTGAGCATCTTCCAAAGGTGTCATCCTGAGTGGTAGCATTGAGCATTTTCCCAAGGGGCATCCCGAGAAGTAGCACTGACCAGCTTCCAAAGGTGACATTCTGAGGAGCAGGATTGAGCATCTTCCAAAGGTGTCATCCTGAGTGGTAGCATTGAGCATTTTCCCAAGGGGCATCCCGAGAAGTAGCACTGACCAGCTTCCAAAGACGACATTCTGAGGAGCAGGATTGAGCATCTTCCAAAGGTTTCATCCCAAGGAGCAGGATTGAGCATCTTCCAAAAGGTGTCATCCCAAGGAGCAGGATTGAGCATCTTCCAAAAGGTGCCATCCTAAAGTGTAGGATTGAGCATCTTCCAAAAGGTGCCATGCTAAGGAGTAGGATTAAGCATCTTCCAAAGGTGTCTTCCTGAGGAGAAGGACTGGTCATCTTCCAAGATGACATCCTGAGGAGCAGAATTGAGCATCTTCCAAAACTTCAGGAGGAGCAGGATGCTAAATCGACCTGCAGAAACCTGGTGGCTTTAACTGTTCTTTCCAAGCAAGTGATAGCCATGTTATTCTGAGAGCACAAGTGGCCACAGTTACACAGATTCTTTGTGACCCACTGTAAATGTAGTCATTCCAAGGTTGGGAACCATGGTTCTACATTACCACCCAACATGAGAATGTCCATGAGGAAGGCTACACATCTAGTGAATGAACTACTGCCAAAGGTTTGAGATCGATCTCCAGATCCTAAACGATCTTTGAATAGACCACATGCGTTCTCCTCTAGGTCAATTTGCTTCTAAAATCCCAGTTCCTTCTGGTTCCATCCAATGCCTATGTGATACATTGTATCTCTGCCTAGTAAACACATCTGGATGAGCTTTACATCCATCATGAAAATAAATGAACTAAGACAGGAAACATTTCCGTTCACCTGCTGGGTTTTAGATCTGCTCCATTGATCCCAGGTGGGGAAAAAAAATTATAACCGGCCCTTTAACAGAGTTGTTAACATCAGAAAATGCTGTTGAATTCGGGTGCACATACATTAATGTCTAAAGAAAAGTGTGCCGCTTTTGCAGGATTATTCGGCTCACGGTACCACGTTAGATTTTCACGATTTTTACCTTATAGAAGTGATGTCCAAACTCCGGACCCACAGATGTCCCTGAACTCAACTCCCATGATTCTCCATTCATCTAATGCAGTCAGAGATTTCTGGGAGTTGTAGTTCAGGAACATCAGGGGGCGGAGTTTGGACATCCCTGCTTTATAGTAATTAACCCCTTCACTGCTGAGCCATTTCGGGTCTAATTTTTCTTCTTTACTTTAAACATGGTCATGTTTGGTATCATTGGAAAGGCCGTGCTCTGGCCTTTCTACTGATCACAAACATGACCCTCTAGCTGCCAACAGTGGGGAGATATCGTGGTTCAAAGGAACCCCCTATCTCCACCCCTATCTTTCCTTAGGAGTCAATGAGGACTTTCCCCACACGTCCTCAGCAGTGAAAGGGTTAAACAAGGTCAGGGACTACTTGACTAGGTGGACAGTCACAATAAAAGCTAAACAGGTTTGTTGTGTATAATAGTCCAATAGAATGAACATTCCCTGATATGGTTACTGTGCTTTCTCATACTTATCGTTTCAAAGCAGACAAGAGGATAAAGCAAAAAAAACAAATGCAATTAAGATAATAATTTAATCAAGATCACTATTACTAAAACAGTGTATGGGTATTATTTTTGGATAGGATCACATATTTACTGTGACCTGAGGGCCCTCATCCCCCTTCCAAGGGGTCTCAGAGGGCTGATTCAGCGTTCTGTGTGCGGGAAATTAGCTCCATCGAAAACCTGAGCTCAGGGAGTGGTTATCTTAGCTTCTAACAAGTTCCCGGAAGAGAGACTCGTTTTGGGACCAGGTTCCCACCAACAGCTCTCATTGCCCTTGCATTGAAAGCCATTGGACTGGCTGGACACATAAGTATCCAGTCTTTCCTCCTCTGCAGTCATGTGACTGCTGCAGCTTACCCAAAGAGCAACAAGGTAGCCTGATGCTGAACTGTAGATCAAGAGGGTGAGCGAAGCAGAGGAGGGTGATGAGGGGACAATGCTTTACCCTTCCATTCCTGAACTCCCTCTAAATAACCCTGGGGTATCCCTTTAAAGATGCTTTCTGCCTGACAAGAGTATCACTAGGTATCTCACTTCCCTAACCAAGGCTGAAGATATGTTCCAACAGTGACAATTATTCTACTCTAGTTGTTTTTGCTTTTATATATAATACATATTAATTTAATATTAAGTCTTTGGTTACAATAAACATTCACTGAAGTCATGTGATATGGACCTACAGGTATGACCAACAGAGAGCTTGATTTAATATAAGAGGAGGTCCAACAGGAAGGTTCAAATCTAAGAAATGATGATAACTCAATTTTTTTAGTTCACAGAAAGCCTAATCCTTATGTGTGGGAAAAAAAATCGCTACCCCACAGATGATCATAAAGATGCGAGATGACTCAAAAGGTGGCGGTGGTCTGTGCATAGAATTGGCACACCGGAACTAAAATGGTCCATCATGCTCTACCAATTCCATTCTCGTTTCTCTGTGAAACAGTGGTTTGAAGACCTCACTGCACAACTTGCTGATAAAGCCCCAAGTCTTGAGAAAGTTCATAGGTGGTTTAGCAGTTAAGTCCAGACATTTTCACAGGTACGATGATTCAAGAGGACCCCCCCCCCCCGCACATCCACGGGTGAGCCCACAGTGGCCCAGGTGAGGGGATTTCTGGAACGGGAACCTTAAACCATTCTTAAAAATCTTGTGGACGATTTTGACATTCCAAAGATAAGTATGTTAAGGATTCTTCATGCAGATGTAAACTTCTTGGTGAAGTCCAACATCTTGGTTCTGCAATTTTGTTGATTGCAGGAGAAAAACCGCCGAGCTGAGTTTGTCAAAAAGTTCCACATCCCGTTCGAAGATGGGAAGTCTGCTGACTTCAAGGCAATTGTCTCTGGAGATAATGTTGGTTCTACGGTATGGACTCATAGCAGCAAAGCAGGACTTGGTCCATGAGAGCCATGAAGACGATCCATTGCTGCCTCTATCGAGATTGGTCTCTGTGAGGGTGACGTCGGCATGCTCTCTGCGTACTGACGTCACTAGTGACTGATCTGGTGACCGGAAACCACAAAATTCAAGAGTCACGTCTGCTAGTGACATTGGGAGGGGTGGAAGAAAGTCTCTCACTTCAACCAGCGATTTCTCCAGATCGGGAGAGCAGGGAGGCAGACCCTATACATCTTGGCCACGTTAACACAATAAAGCATTGGAAGACCGTCCCAGCGGTGATGGTTTAACACAGCAAGTGGTGGAAAGAACATTAAATGGGGAACCATCTGTATTACACGTCCATGAGCAAATCTACAGTTTATCGTTCATCCCCGTCAACTGTTTTAGAAGGTAAACATTAAGATGCGATTCACTACAGGGTCTATTAAAAAAGCACCAAAATTTAACGCAATCTCTGTGCCTTGTGTTTCGCCGCATTTCGGCAATTCCCTTTTCCTGAAAATACGGTGAATTAATCATTTAGTGAATGGTCACCGTATTTTGCTAAAATTGGAGTCGTCAAAGCAGCTGACTTTAGCAAAAACTGCCAAATTGTGCCAAATTGGCACCGGTGAATTCCAGCGAACGGAGAAAGAAAGAAAAAGACAAAAATTCTAAATAATAAGAAAAGTCCTTTGAAAAATAATAAAAAAAGTCGGTTTCAAAATGAAAAGTCTTAAAAAAAAAAAAAAAAATCTAAAAAAAAAAATAGTAAAAGGTCTTTTAAAAAAATAAAAAATTAAAAAGGGATTTTGTAAAAGATAATAAGGGGTCTTTAAATTATTTTTTAAAGCTAAAACGTTTTTAAAATGAAATCTATGGGATTCGCCTGTTTAAACCTGTCTAATTGAAACACACCAATTTTGGTGCAATTCAGCGTTCTGTGAATAGAAGACATGATAGTCTTCTAAGGGACTGTGTCGGACCGCCTGGCACACTGACTGTGTGCCTCCATCAAACTCTAGCTTTCTCCAAGCTGGAACCCGACTTCCAGCATCCACATCCCAAATCTCCCTAAAATCACCAGGCAATACCAGTGTCTAAGGCAGATGAACGCAGTCTGAGCGCACTCTGCGTGCGTGCATAGCGGACGGACGTACTGACGGAATATACTGTAGACACCACGCGGTCCGTTTTTTTTATGGATGTAGAAAAAGAAAGGTAAATATGGGAATCAAGATTAATTAAAATTAAATGACAGGTATAGTCAGCCAGACCGAAAAAACTTCTGAACGTCAACGTGATGGACGTTGCAAATGCGATGCGTGTGACGTCGCCTCACACACACAGGCCACTAAGTGGACACGGCGCACTCTTGGGCGCCCGTGGTAGTACTTTTACGTCTAGGCCTAAATGGCGTCCGTTGCCACCTGCGTGGTGCGTGCGCACTTCGTGTGTTGGTCTCTATTGATGTCATGCCCTGCTCCGCGGTCCGCTCACGGCCCCGGCCGCCATGTTGGGACATATAGTATACTCACCCGAGGTCCCTCGTGGCGCGCCACTCCACGCTCTCTGCCCGCAAGCTGGAAGGGAGAGCACGAGGTCCGCCCCACGCCGCCGACAGGAGCCGAATGCTGAGAAACTAAGCGCACGCGCGATCGCATATCTCCTTAAGCAACAAAACTCCTGGTACTCTGGTGGTTGATTACGGGTACTGCATGACACCTGTTCTGGAGATCCTCGTATTCCTCCCATTAACCTATCAAGTACTCAGGTATCCCAACTCCACCTACGATTCCCAGGTGAGTGGTGTTTCTATGATACTCTGAACCCTATTTAAACCTGCCGCCTTTCTCAATTCATTAACCAGGTTATACTGTGGCCTCACCGCTCCAGTCTTCCAATGTTCCCTTGTGTTCCAAGATATTCCGTTCTCTGATCTCCTGCCCATCGACCCTGATTGCCTCAACGACCACGCTACCATCTCCTGCCCATCAACCAGGCTTGTCTCAACGACTACAGTACCTTTTCCTGCCCATAGACCCGGACTGTCTCAACGACCATGCTACCTTCTCTGCCCATCTACCCAAATTGCCTGCAACAACCACCTTTAGTTACCGTTTATTGTTCTGGACTTTGTGTTTCATTAGTACCCAAGAAGACCACCTTTAGTTGCCGCTTATTGTTCGGGACTTTGTATTCGCTTCTATTATACTAAACCTGAGTTATTGCTACATTATCTTTTGATCTCCTTTCTTCGTCAGCTTGCCATTGGGTTTCATACACACAACACTAACAGGGGCCCCAGCACCTGCATCACAATTGATCACAAATCAATGCTACGACGGACGTTAAACTGTGCAGCGACATCTGATGCTAGCCTTAGAGTACAGCAATAGACTGTTTATTCAAACAGACGTACAGCTATGTGCATTTAGGGACAATCGAACTTTATGAATAAATCACAGATACTATCAACAGATCCAGTAACAGGACAATGGGAAGGTATATTCAAAACAATGGACATTTTACACAGGCAACCTTTATCTTAAACTGGCTGCTAGTTCCTGGGAAGAAGGGGGGAGCAGAGCATGTGAAACATAGGAATATATTCTTACAGTGGGTGTACACTCTACAGAGAGAGGATAGATGATGAAGAGATGTATACTATACAGAGAGAGGATAGTAATACAGAGGTGATGTACACTATAGATACAACATGACATAATAAATACATATGGGAATAATACACACAGTTCAACATAAATCTTGGATTCTGTAGGCAATCCATTTGGCAAACCCCTGATAGCACCTTGGCCCATAGTCAGTAGGAAGGAGGCTAGCCTCCAGGCTGCTCCAAGTGCCGCATTGACGGCTGAGTCTGTCACCAGGACAATATGAGTGTTGCCGAACACCTCTGAATTGCTTCTTATTTCGTTGTCAATTTGTCTGTATTTGGCAGCGTAGACCCGAAATTCATCGCTCGGTGCACTTCGGACGTTAGTGAATAATCCCTTAACCTGAACATTCTGACAACATAACTGAAAACGTTACATCAAAAATACAAGACTTAATACCATTTCCCCGACTCTCTACTATTGTTATTTGGCCACCTGGTCTTGAAGAAATAAAGACAGAAGCAGAAAAATCAAAAAGCTTGACTGCTTTATTACATATTTCGGGTAACAAATCATTGCGGCCAGATGTTCGGTATAGGCTTAATGACTGGGAAACTAAATGCTTGAAAATGAACATGTTATTGTCTACATATAGCTTGGCTTTATTTAAACACCAAAAAAATGTACAACATCTTCCCCAAAATCAAAAGAATATATTAAAGGAACACTCTACACAATTTGTAAAGTGGTCTGCCTGCATGGCGATTCCAGGTGGACTGAGCCTGGCGATCGCCTGGGCCTGGTCGCTGGCCGAACCTGGCGATCACCTGGGCCTGGCAGCAGGTCGAGCCTGGCAATCATTCGGGCCTGGTCGCCGGCTGAGCCTGGCGATCTCCTGGGCCTGGCCGCCGGCCAAGCCTGGCGATCATTTGGGCCTGGCCACCGGTCGAACCTGGGGGATCACCTGGGCCTGGCTGCCAACTAAGCCAGGTGATCTTCTGGCCCTGGCAGAGCTTGTGGGTGCCTTTTTTCCTGTATTTTTTTTTAAAGCATCTTTATTTTAACACCCTTCTTTATATATTTTGCAAAAACACTTAATTTTGTAAAGGTTTCGGCGACTCCGTTTTCAGCAAAACATGGTGAAAATTCAATAAATAGTGAATTCACTGTATTTTCAGCTAAATGGAATCATTGAAGAGCGCCAAAATGCAGCGAAACACAAAGCACCGAAATTGCACGCAATTTAAAATAGGTTTTCATTTCATTAAATGAAAAAAAATAAAATAATAATCTTTAGCTCCGCCCACACATAACTTAATCTAGCCCTGCGTGTTTGCATAATCAGAGTGGGCCGGTCTCATGGAGCCGATTTTTTGTCCCAGTCCTGCCCTGGTTACCGCTGATTCTCTCTTGCCAGACTCTGGCGATCAGAAGCCAAAACGTGATACTTCTCATGGCACAAATCTCGGGGATTCTAACAACTTGCACCAAGGGGGAAATGGAAAAAAAACGGTTTTAAAATGCGTTTCGGAATATTTTATTACATTTTATAGCGTAAATCTAAATAAAATTTCAAAAACACGTTTATTATTTATATCGAAAAATGCAGGGATTTCTGTGAATTTCTGTGTTTCCGAGCAGTTTAACAGAACATCCATTAGCTCTTCAGGTTTTACAATAAAATGCTGGAATACCAGAAAAAAAAAAAAAAAACACTATGGGTTTGGACGTCATAATCACGGTACATCACATCTAACAAAGAGACCCCGCGACACAAGAGTACGCTCAGTCTATAGAGATATGTCTTTTATACCAAGGCCAGTGATGAGCTCATTCCTGCATAAGTGCGTATGTTTGTGTGCACGTACAATACATGTACTTATAATGTATAGACCGAGATGGTAGATGCAAAGACAGGAATAAATAATTCCTTTAAAAAAGTCATTTCCTCTACGGAATTTTTTCCAGAACTGCAAAAACCTGAGAATATGATTCGTAGGACTACCACCGCCTCCACATCTAGACCTTTGATGGTGTTTTAGACTTTGTTGTCATCTTTTTTGGGGTGGGGGTCTAGATGCCTCTGACATTTAAAAGAGGTGTACTTAAAATTGTGCTTTTGTGTGCAACCTTTCCTCCCTCATCCATCCCGGAGGGCTGAGGCAGCTTTCCAAAGAGCAGACCTTCTCTCGGCACAGAAGGCTGTCAATAAAAACATGCTGGCAGCCTTCTGGTTTCACAGTTACACACAGAGCTAAACTCTGTCAGACAGTGAGCTGGCACTCTGACACGGAATCAGAGTGTACCATGCGCACTGAGCACCGGAGCTCGGCGTGAATGCAGTCTATGCTCAATTGCAACGTAAACCACATCGCTCGGAGAATGATAGAACAGAGTGGACAGAGATCCCCGGCCAGTGATCGGGGATTCAGATTTTTTTGCCCTCCCCCACGCCACCTTGTCTGGCATTTGCCAGCCGCCTCCCGGGCAAAATGGCACCCATGTAAAATTACCACCCAGAGCCATGACCCCATCAGGAAACATGGAAGGGCCAGTCCAGAGGGAGCCGACAGAACTCTGTAAAGAAACACATTTTTGGAGAGACGTTTTGAAAGACTGGAGGCACATGGAGAGTCAAACGTTCCACAGATAGAGGGCAGCTTGGGAAAAGTCCCGATGGCGAGAGCGAGGGGAGTGGATATGGCGAGATGATGTCTTAAGTATTAAATTAAACTACAGGCGAAAAAAACTTATCTGCACAAAAAGAAACCCGCAATGAAAACATGCTACGACTCAGGAGGATCCAGACACAAGTTTTTGGAGGGGCATGCTATCAATCCTTGCTAAGAACTGGTTCGAAATGGCAGCAGCATTGTTCACAACAGAAGTGAAGAATGGACAACGATACTAACACAATACAAGAAATATAAAATTGTGCCCCCCCCCCATTTTTACATTTGCAGCTTACATGGTCCTGCTTGGCACCACTGGAAAGGCTCTGGGCTTTCTAATGGCACTTCACTTGACCATGTAGAGCAGTGTTTACAAAACCTGTCCTCGGGACCCTCAACTGGGCCAGATTTTGCAGAACACTTTGGAGAATTGCAGATTGAATCCTGCAATCACTGAGCAGCAAATTAGATCATCTGGGCTGTGCTTCAGATATCCTGCAAACCTGGCCAATCATCGTGTCCTGAGGACAGGTTTGAGAAACACTGATGTAGAGCGCAAAGAATCAGAGACACAGTGGCCCAAAGAATTCTTTATCGCTGAGCAAACTCACGCCCCCTCAGATGTTGATGCCCACAATTCCTAGAATTCCTTCAATGCAATAGATGGCCAGAGAATCGTGGGAGCTGTAGTTCAGAAACATCGGGGGCGGAATTTGACAGCCCTGCTTGATCTACTATAAAGGGATTGCTGCTCAGGGAGGGGGGGCACATGCCCTCGTGCCCCTCCCCTGGATCCGCCAGTGCTACAACTAGAGCAAAAAGTTAAATTAGAACAGATATATTTATAAAGTAGAAGAAATTCTAAAAGCAGATATAGTGCGGAATTTTATTTCTGTTATACGCATGTGTGTAATTAAATATATTATCCGTTTCACCAGGCGTCTGGCGGGATAGTATCGAGGGGCAGCGCTCGGCAAGCCATCGAGGCTCGTAAAGTAAAAACCAGCAACTTGAAAAGTTAAAAATTATTTCTTGAGCAGAAGTAGATGATCGCTGCAACATAGTGTCAAATTTCAGGAAGAAAAAAGTACCGCGAGTTACATCAATCGTCTGAGCAAAAACTAAAGAAAACCCAGAGGTTACCTGGATAATGGCATGACTCGTTCTTCCTTTTAATCTCAACATTAAAAGCGACTGGTCCGGAGGCAGCAGGTCTTTCCTTCATATGCAACAATGGTTCCTTCCACCCCCGCATTTTTTTTTTTGTAAAGAATGGGAATTCAAACAGATAAAACGATCAATACGGCTCCTCGCTCTCATGTGCAGTTGGGCAGAGCAAATTAGCCGAGAGGTAAACATATTGTACGTCCAAATCACTTCCTAGCGTGACAGGGTCTCTTCAAGAAAAGATATCTCGGCAGTGAGGAAAACACAAGCCCAAATGAAATTAATTTCCCCCAGCAATTATTTGTGTCTGCAGACGGACGCATGAATGACGTGCTTCCTTTACTGGTATTGAAGGAACACATTAGGAATGGAAAGGAATATACATCCATAGGAAGGTATAAAAATGAGGCGTACTTTGACTTCCACACGTCAAGCAGAAAACCCCGTGTGAATTCAACTCCATCGTCAGTTGGAGCTTGACAGTCAACGGTGAAATTCACCGTTCGGTGCAATTTGGTGGCAAAGCTCGCTGCTTTGTGAATAATCCCTTCAGGCACACCGTTGCAGGGTCTCACAGGTATACACTCACACCAGCACTCGCTGGTATTCAGTCCGGGCCTGGTCCAGTCTGAATCATGTGTCCAAGTGGAGGGGGCCGAATCCTGAACACAGGATTACAAACCCAAACTGTCCAGGTGAATACTGGAAAGGTGACAACCCTATGTTAACATGACAACTGCACTTTCATTTTATATCACCTGCCGGTGGTGGCTGCATCCAGGGCTGGTGCTTAAACTAGGCAAGTTAGGCAACCACCTAGGGCGCACGGCTACCTAGGGGCGCAGCCAGCCTCAACTCGGGTTCCATTATTGTACCCATTCCTCATTGTTTGCTTGTGTAGCCGGGAGTGGTGGCTCGCAAAGCAGACCTTGGCTAGCAGCGCAAAAGGTGGGCGTCTTATGGTGAAGCACAGGCGCCACCAGATGACATGCGGGAGCCACAAGAGGCAGAAGAAAGAAAAAAGAGGCAGAAGAATGAAAGGCACAGAAGAACAAAAAACAAAAGAAAGGTATGAAAGAATGAAACAAAAGATATAAAGAAAAAGAGGCAAAAGAAAGAAAGGCATGAAAGAAAGAAAGAAAGAAAGGAATAAATACAGAAATAGGCACAGAGGGTGGAGGAAAGAAAAAAAGGCAGAGGAAAGAGGCACAGAGGGTGGAGGAAAGAAAGAAAGAGGCAGAGGAAAGAGGCACAGAGGGTGGAGGTAAGAAAGAAAGAGGCAGAGGAAAGAGGCACAGAGGGTGGAGGAAAGAAAGAAAGAGGCAGAGGAAAGAGGAGCAGAGGAAAGAGGCACAGAGGGTGGAGGTAAGAAAAAGAGGCAGAGGTAAGAGGCACATAGGGTGGAGGAAGGAAGGAAAGAGGCACATAGGGTGGAGGAAGGAAGGAAAGAGGCACAGAGGGTGGAGGAAGGAAAGAAAGTGGCAGAGGAAAGAGGCACAGAGGGTGGAGGAAGGAAAGAAAGAGGCAGAGGAAAGAGGCACAGAGGGTGGAGGTAAGAAAGAAAGAGGCAGAGGAAAGAGGCACAGAGGGTGGAGGAAAGAAAGAAAGAGGTAGAGGAAAGAGGCACAGAGGGTGGAGGTAAGAAAAAGAGGCAGAGGTAAGAGGCACATAGGGTGGAGGAAGGAAAGAAAGAGGCAGAGGAAAGAGGCACAGAGGGTGGAGGAAAGAAAGAAAGAGGCAGAGGAAAGAGGCGCAGAGGGTGGAGGTAAGAAAAAGAGGCAGAGGGAAGAGGCACATAGGGTGGAGGAAGGAAGGAAAGAGGCACAGAGGGTGGAGGAAAGAAAGAGGCAGAGGAAATAAAGAGGCAGAGGAAAGAAAGAAAGAGGCAAAGGAAAGAAAGAAAGAGGCAGAGGAAAGAAAGAAAGAGGCATGAAATAAAAAGAAAGAAGCACAGAGGGAGGAGGAAAGAAAGAGGCAGAGGAAAGAAAAGCGAAAGAAAGAGGCACAGAAGAAAGAAGCAAAGAGGGCTGAGGAAAGAAAGAGGCACAGACCGATCTCGGGCTCGACCAGCGGAGGGGTAAGATGGCCACAGAACGACCGTGTGCGGTTCAGGGTTGTCGAGCACAGTGTGTGTGTCTCCCGTGCACTATATAGCATTTATGACCCTACCCGGCATTTCAACAGTTGACAACTTTTTTCAGAGGGGGGCACAAGTAGCTGGTCTTGCCTACGGTGCAAAATAGTCTAGCACTGGTCCTGCCTGCATCCAAGTCATTGGACTGGACACAGATATATGAAATCCTGGAACCGTGCACGGAATAAATAAATAAATAAATGTATTTTTTCTACTATAGTTTGATCACTGGTTTAACTTGTTTCTCCATCTCATGTGTGGGCTATCTTCAAATAGAGTAAAATATTATATACACAGATATGTACAGAGTAGAGTTTCCCAACCCTGGTCCTCAGGATCTGCTAGCAGGCCAGGTTTGCGGAATGGCTGAACTCACAGATAAGATTTGCTGCTCAGTGAATGCAGCATTTAGTCTGCATTTCCGCAAGGGAATCCTTAAAACATGGCGTGTTAGTGCTTCCCGGAGAACTAAGATTGGGAATCGCTGGTATAGAGCGATCCCACCAAGTGTTCGGTCTATACTCTATAGACTGATCATAAAGACTCCTCGCGGTCTGAGAGACTTCTTACCGTGAGAAGAGCATCAGCTGACAATATAAATGCTGGGAAACCGCCCTTAGCGCCAGAACCTTATACAAATATCCTTAACTTGATGATAACGTGGCTTGTTGTAATTTTACAGAATATTAATAATTGTTTATAAAATACATTTTCTATGAGGCTCTTTTCAAACCTGGAAAAAACCCGTCGGTCTAATGTTTTCTGTAGAGACTGTATCATACCTCGATGCAAAAGCAGGTCATAAAACGGCCGTGAAGTGCGTCTTGGAATTGTATTTTGAGATTTGGGATTCTAGCTTTTAAACTTCAAACGCTTGCTTTGTGCTCGTCTGCACTCAACCCAGAAATATCATATTTATACACAACGAGAGCAAAACAAAGTCACCCCCGCTGCTGGAAGCGTTGGCACGTTTTGACTTGATCGAAGAAAAATTTGTTTATATAAACTCACCGGCCACTTTATTAGGTACACCGTGCTAGTACCAGGTTGGACCCCCTTTTGCCGTCAGAACTGCCTTAATTCGTCATGGTATAGATTCAACAAGGTGTTGGAAACATTCCTCAGTGATTTTGGTCCATATTGACATGATGGCGTCACGCAGTTGGTGCAGATTTGTCGGCTGCACATCCATGATGCGAATATCCCGTTCCACCACATCCCAAAGGTGCTCTATTGGATTGAGATCTGGTGACTGTGGAGGCCATTGGAGCACAGTGAACTCCTGGTCATGTTCAAGAAACCAGTTTGAGATGATTTGAGCTTTGTGACATGGTGCATTATCCTGCTGGAAGCAGCCATCAGAAGCTATAGGGTACAATGTGGTCATAAAGGGATGGACATGGTCAGCAACAATACTCCGGTAGGCCGTGGGATTTAAATGATGCTCAATTGTACTTAGGGCTAAGTGTGCCAAGAAAATATCCCCCACACCATTACACCACCACCACCAGCCTGAAGCGTTGATACAAGGCAGGATGGATTCATGCTTTCATGTGGTTTACGCCAAATTCTGACCCGACCATCTGAATGTCGCAGCTGAAATGGAGACTCATCAGACCAGGCAACGTTTTTCTGATCTTCTATTGTCCAGTTTTGGTGCCTGTACGAATTGTAGCCTCAGTTTCCTGTTCTTAGCTGACAGGAGATGCACCCGGTGTGGTCTGCTGCTGCTGTAGCCCATCTGCTTCAAGGTTGGACGTGTTGTGCGTCGGGAGATGGTGTATCTGCAGACCTTGATTGTAACGAGTGTTTTTTTGAGTTACTGTGGTCTATCATCTGGAACCAGTCTGCCCATTCTCCTCTGACATCAACAAGGCATTTTCGTCCACACAGCTGCCACGCACTGGAATTTGGCTCTTTTTTGGACCATTCTCTGTAAACCCTAGAGATGGTTGTGCGTGAAAATCCCAGTTGATCAGCAGTTTTTAAAACACTCAGACTAAACTCCCTTTCTTCTCCATTCAGATGCTCGGCTTGCACGTCAGCAAGTATTCTTCGCCACATCTAGATGCCCAAATGCACTGAGTTGCTGCCGTGCGATTGGCCGGTTAGCAATTTGTTTTAACAAGCAATTGAACAGGTGTACCTAATAAAGTGGCCAGAGTGTGTGTATAAATAAACCATCTAGTATGGCATGACACTGGCAAGGAGTGTTCTGTGTGAAACAGACCCTGGATGCAAAAAAAGTGTGACATTGGAGACCTCATTTGCAGGTCTTACCCAGAGTTCCTTGCTGCATATGGGGAATGTAGCAAACGAGCTCTGCAAGCAAAGCAATTCTCTGAATTGCTGGGATGTGTAAATGTCTTCTCCGATTATAAACTTGATTATATATATATATATAACAGTAAGTGAGTTAATCCCATAATGGCATTGGGTGACAAGAATAGGACCTGTCAACAATGGGATACGTTGGCGCTGTGACAGGCTTAATCAATCTAGGGCCATATATTGTGAATTACATTCCAATAATTTTTTTAACAGAGTTTAGGATAAAAAAAAAAAAAACATGAATCATGGGTTAAAAAGTGTTTTAAATATTTAAAGGGTTAAAATTTGTAAAAAATCTTTAAATGCATGAGCTACTGTTAAAGACTTTGAATGTATGAGTCGGCATGTTCTCCTCCTGGTTTGTTATATATATATATATATATATATATAATCCACGTATCTACAGATTTAATGTTTTTTTCGGTAGTGAGAGGCAGCTGAAAGACTCCCTGCAGTGACGCTCACATACCACAGGCAGGATGCCGCAGTGATGCACGTCAGCATGCGCTACAGAATCCATTTACTCTGCCTCTGATACAGTGTTTGTTTCCCTTTTTCTTATCCCCCCCCTTTCTATTTTTTTTTTTATCATTTCCATTTTCAAGGTTGAAAGAATTGTTTGCACTCCGACGGGACTCATCGTGACTGGCTGACACGTGGAGACGCTACTTGAAAGACAGTCTTGTAATAGAGAGAGGATAATAAAACGTTTTAACGTTTTCAGTCTGCTTGCTTTCATTTGAAGTACAAAACGCATGCCAGATGGCCGAGTAAAAAAATCCACTAGGGGACAAATCAAGGTAGAAACGATCAAACAAATGCGAAGATCACTGCGTGTGTGTTATTTTCATAAAGTGCGTCTAAAGCCAATTAAAGGGATCAGCAACGCACGCATAATACCCTGCATGTTCCAGAATGACGTGGCGGCTTTTACATGGGATCCAAACACTGTGCGGGCATAATTACCTCCAGTTATATGAATTAAGCATCCTTAGGATATATATTTAGTATTGCAGAAACCAGTTAACCCTTTCATATAGTGAGTATAGAAAAATGGAAACCGTAGCTGCAGGACTTGTGCTGGTGCTCATGTAATACTATTTGGGGACAGGTATTGGGATTACACATATATATATTAGTGACAACGTGATTAGGGACAGGGTGATAGTCCTTCCCCCTATAGGGTTAATTCTCAGTTGTCTGCTGATAAAGTCTGCCCTGCCTTTATAGGCACTGTGGTTCCCTCTGGTGGGACAGCAGTCTTTTTTGCTGGGAGCAGCAGAGGAGGAGATAAGCCCTGAAGTCGCAAACGCTTTATTTTTGTTTTACTTTACTGGTAAGTGATAATAATATTTTCCCTGTTCTATACATATAAAAGGCTATCAAAATATACCAGTTAGTTTCTTAAATAAATGTAACTGTAGACTACTTGCTGTAGAAAGTCTCAGGAATGTTGGATGATAGGACTTAGAAAGTCCCCCCCCTTACCCCTACCCTTTATATGACCATAACACGTGATTCTGGGCATAAAGAGTGTTTTTGTCTAAACCTAAAAGATAAATGTAAACCATATACGGTAACAGTTTTGACTATGCTAATTATCTGTGACGTTGAAAATATTCTATTGGCTAGTAAATCTGAGATTTTTTTTATGTCTTATCTTCTATAAAATAACTGACCGGACAAAGGAATACCCGATATTTTAAGTATGAACTCTGTGACTGTTGTCTTCATTTATCTCTGCTAGCTAGCGCTGCTCCATGCTTTACGTGATGGACAAGAGAGAATACAGAAATCTTCTAAGTTGCAGGTCTTGGTAAATATGAATTAATTTTTAACAGTAAGCGGCTTAGCTGCCCGGTATTATAAGTGGGGAGAACAAATGTCCAGCTAGTCTCCGAATGAGGAGTAGGCTTTTGATTTAGGTTTGTTCCAGGAAAGAAAGCCATGCATGGACAAACTGGCTGCTATAAATTGGCCATTTCACAAAATGAAATGTTTGCACAAATGTTGGTAAATGATGCAGCATGGGAAAACTGCATAAATAGGAAACAGGAGAGAAGAAACCTAACTTACTTCAAACAAAGAAAAAACACATCAGCGTGTGTTTTATAATGTGTTTTATAAAGTGGATTATAAAGTGTTTTATAAAGTGTTTTATAAAGCGTTTCATAATGTGTTTTATAAAGCGGTTTATAATGTGTTTTATAAAGTGGTTTATAAAGTGTTTTATAAAGTGGTTTATAATGTGTTTTATAAAGTGGTTTGTGTTTTATAATGTGTTTTATAAAGCGGTTTATAATGTGGTTTATAAAGTGTTTTATAAAGTGGTTTATAATGTGTTTTATAAAGTGGTTTGTGTTTTATAATGTGGTTTATAAAGTGTTTTATAAAGTGGTTTATAATGTGTTTTATAAGTGGTTTGTGTTTTATAATGTGTTTTATAAAGCACGAGGAATCTAGTTACATTATGTAAGTGGTAGTGTCCCTTCAAAGCTCCTGTTTTATTATGGCCGCTATCATGGCCTGCAGTCTGCGCGCTGGTAAACACGAATATTCGTGTGAAGAATGGTTCATGGGGGGAGAGAAGATCGACGTTAAAGGACTGAGGTTTAAATCAAACGCTTGGACTAGCCTCTGGTTTGTAATTTTATCTGAAGCGGAATTTGCTTGTGGTTCTGTGTTGGAAATAAGGTCATTTTATGAAATGTAATGAAGCGTACACGGCAGCTCTTTCCCATTACGCTGCAGCTGCCTATTAATTTAGGAATCCTCCAAACAGTGAGGATTCGTAATGATGAAACAACATTGTATTTATTACCGCATCACATTTGTCCTACAGACAACCGAGGCATGTTAGGTGAACAGAAAATTCCTCCTCCTGCCGGCGCTTTTGACGGCCATGGGATTCTATGTTTTGTTTTTCTACGCCATGCCGCCCTCGCTTCTTCTCCCCGCCGGCACCGGCGAACTCGTACGTTTTATTTATAGACTGAATTTAAATACTATAATGGCAAATCATCAACCTGATCAATCCCCGGAGCAGAGAGTCACGCACAGCGCTTTCACCATCTGCCCATCCTTCCGTGGGTTTCAGCATAGCAGAGATCAACAGAGCATCCTGAACTCTAGGGCTTGTTTATTGGGGTCATCCGGAAGACCCCAATCTACTTAACCCCTTCACTACCAAGTGACTTTCCAAAAATCCACTCTCAGGAACCAGTGTGTTATTAGAAAATCATTTTTGTTTTTTTAGATTTAAGATTTTTTATATTGCAAACAAAAGATGACAGACCGACCAGCGGAAGTTGGCCTCGCAGGACCAAATATCATATTCACATAAGAAACATAATAAAAGAATTGTCAGGAAAAATAACAACTCAGAAAAATCAAAAGTCATCGCAAAAGGGAAAAGGAAGTGTGTCATCAAAAATCTTTCCATATAAAATAAGTCCTCTGTAAGGGGTGAGCCCAAAAAAAGAAAAAGACAAAATGTTCTCACAAATTGTCACAGAATGTGGGGGGGGGGAATAACTGGGGGATCACATCAGAGAAAAGGGAGACTCAAAAACATAGACTGGAGTTCCCCTCAGCCTGCGTCGACAAACGGCAAGGGACATGAGACAGGCAACGCGTCACCTACTAGACCTGAGCATCTGACCACCACCAGCCTGCAGTCACGAAGAAGGACGTCAGGCCCCTGCAAGGCCTGAGCAGCATTGCAAGCTCCACCGCCAGAGGCTCGCACAGCGGAGTCTCGGCGGGCGTGTCTGCACCATCCTGGCCATCGGCCGGGTGGGCCAGCCATCCCAGGTCGTTGAGGGGGAGCCGCCGGCACTCGGCTTGCAGCACAGCCATCTTCTAAGGTGCGCAGGTCACATCCTCACCACGGAACGGCATAAGTGGTCGGGACACCTGGTGCACCACATCTGGGCCGACGTCCTCAATGCCTATCTCTACAGGATCAGCAGTAGGTAAGTAAAACTCAGTAGGGCATTCGGTCGCATCAGCCCTGATCTCAGCCATCTTCGGGGTCCCCTCCTTCTGGCAGCCTCGTAGCGCAGCCATCATCTTGTGCCACGTCCCTTTAGTGAGTGGGCCATTAGCATCCTCCCCCGCCAGCAGTAGTAAGCAGACATCTAGGCCGGAAAGAGCAGCTCCCTCACCTTCAGCGGAGCGAGGGGGTCCACCCCGCCTCCATTCGTCAGGTCTGTCCACCGCCACCGCAGAGCCGTCGCCCAAAGCGGCCAGGAGACGTGGGCCCTCCATCTCCGCAGTCTGCGATAGGCCCTCGGTCCAGAGGAAGGCGATCAGCAAGCAGGGGGTCATGAGGTGTCTGAGGCCTAACAGTAGGTCTCAAGGTGGCCACCGGTGTCATGTTTCCTCCACCAAGCAGCGGCTGCCAGGGAAGTCTCTTGTCCAGAGCGGGGGATTCAACGGGCTCCAGACAGTCCAGAACCGATGGCCAGCCTCCCAGGAATGTGAAGCTTCAAAAATATTGCGGATAACGTCATCTGTGTGTCCCCAAGAGAAGACGTACGAAGCTCCACTAAAACACCTCCTGTGAGCAGCTGGCCACGCCACCAATAGAAAATCATTTTAATTAATTATACAGTAAAAAGTATTTGGGAATATTCCCTGTGCATTCCTTAATGCGATAACCTATTTGGCAGGGAGCTGTGGAATTCTCTGCCCGTTGAGGTGGTTGGGCCAGAGTCCCAACAGGTGCCGCCGTGCAGCACTGATTGCGGCCCGCAGTGCGCGCCATTGGCTGCAGGGGGATGGCTTGAGTTCAGGCCGTCCCCATGCAGCCAATGACGTGTGCCACGAGTTGGCGTGCGCGGGCTGCGGGGAGGCAAAATCTGCCCAATTATTTAAGGGCCAAAAAAATGGAACGCTAATGTTAGAACAGAATCCCTTCAAAGTCGAATTTTAACCCAATAGTTGCTTGTGGAAATTGCCAACCCGGATGGAGGTTTCTCTCGTCGATGCACCTTTGAGTCTCTTCAAACCTGTAACTGCATCACTTGTCACAATTGGGGACAAATCTTGGACGAAACATGTGCACACTGAAATCGTCAGAGACGGTCAGAGAAATCACTCGTCGAGAGGATTATACCATAAAACTGTGCAGACGTGATATGAAAAGTATGAGCTTGAGAAATGGTAAATACAGACTAAGAGGATCATGGTGAGAAGAGCAGAGCCGGCAACAACAGGGGACTCATTCCTGATTGATGTGCACAGGAGAGGAGCATTACTGTACATCGGTTTGATCCAGTGCAAGTGAGAAGTGGAATTTTGACTTTTTTATATTTTGTATTCCTTTTTCGTTTACAAAAGACTAATTTGAAACAATAGGAAGGAAATGGTATCCTAAGGCGCTGTGCGGTGTTGAGATTATGGTGTTTTAATGGTGCGGGTGTGCTGACGATTTAGGGGTGGTAGCAGAGCCTTGTTGCTGCTACAGGTTGATTGGGAGGAAAGTGTGGGGTACCCCTTAGTCAGGCGCTACTCGCTAGTCGTGTCTGTTAAACTAGCGGTGTAATCACTCTTAAGGAATTTCAACAATATAATGAGGTATAGCAATGCTAATTTAACAGCTTTGTGTACCATAAAAAATTAAAAACCGAGTATAGAAAAAAAGTGTTAATATTCATATTAAGAACATACACCCTCTGGCTTCGGGGGTGATGAATCACAGTCTTTAAAAATCACAATAAATCAGTCTTTTATATTGATACAAACATACGCCCCCTGGCTTCGGGGGTGATGAATCTTAGTCTCTAAAAAGCACAATAAATCAGTCTCTGTGTTGCATAAAAGAGAAAAGAAAAATTAAAAAAAAATTAAAAAAATAATAATAATTTTCCTCTTAATGATTGAGTGTGTCCTTTTGGTCTTGACTGCTTCCGCTCCTCTCGTCCCTTCAAAATTCCTCCAAGAAAGAAAGAGGGGATTAAGGATACGTCCGCGTCTGTCAGATAAACCAGAGAGTAAGGATTGGTACACTTACGCTAGTGCGGTGATGGATGCTGCTCTGTCTGTTGCGCTCTGCCCATTTATTGTGCTTTTTAGAGAAAGAGGGTGTATGTTCTTAATATGAATATTAACACTTTTTTCTATACTCGGTTTTAATATTTTATTGTACACAAAGCTGTTAAATTAGCATTGCTATACCTCATTATATTGTTGAAATTCCTTAAGAGCGATTACACCGCTACTTTAACAGACACGACTAGCGAGTAGCGCCTGACTAAGGGGTACCCCACACTTTCCTCCTAATTTGAAACAATGATAATGAATAAGTAAGGAATCGTGCTCAGGTTACAGTGTGTTCAGACCGAGCAGATTGCAGGTGAACAGCTCTTAGATTTAAAATATCACTTGCAAAATGTCACGCACACTTGAAAAGAATTGGGCCATAATCCCTTCTGAATGAGCAGTGTATTTAAACAACACACAACAGAGGCAGCACTCGTGTGTAATTACATTTTACACACAGACACAGGGTATTATAATCGTGTATTACGTGCGCGAGGAACATGGAAAAATAAAATCTCTCCAGCCATCGAAGATTAAAGATGACATAATTACTGTATAAACCGCTTCAGAGAGTGTCGCGGGACTGGAATGTCCTACACATACAGGAAAGAGCTTTATAGGGCGTCCAGATTTATTTATTTATTTATAAAGTATTTTACCAGGAAGGATACATTGAGATTTCTCTCGTTTTCAGTATTTCATGGGTTCCAGAACAGTGAATTGTTACAGTCATTAAAGAAATACATATTAATAAATTGCAAGATATTAAAAACAAAACAACACAAATATATAGATTAACACAGAAAATAAATTGTAGGAAATATAGTCACTATGTTACATGTTTACAGGTGCATTCTGTATATAGTCACTATGTTACATGTTTACAGGTGCATTCTGTATATAGTCACTATGTTACATGTTTACAGGTGCATTCTGTATATAGTCACTGTGTTACATGTTTACAGGTGCATTCTGTATATAGTCACTGTGTTACATGTTTACATGTGCATTTTGTATATAGTCACTGTGTTACATGTTTACAGGTGCATTCTGTATATAGTCACTGTGTTACATGTTTACAGGTGCATTCTGTATATAGTCACTGTGTTACATGTTTACAGGTGCATTCTGTATATAGTCACTGTGTTACATGTTTACATGTGCATTTTGTATATAGTCACTGTGTTACATGTTTACAGGTGCATTCTGTATATAGTCACTGTGTTACATGTTTACAGGTGCATTCTGTATATAGTCACTGTGTTACATGTTTACATGTGCATTTTGTATATAGTCACTGTGTTACATGTTTACAGGTGCATTCTGTATATAGTCACTGTTACACGTTTACAGGTGCATTCTGTATATAGTCACTGTGTTACATGTTTACATGTGCATTTTGTATATAGTCACTGTGTTACATGTTTACAGGTGCATTCTGTATATAGTCACTGTGTGTTACATGTTTACAGGTGCATTCTGTATATAGTCACTGTGTTACATGTTTACAGGTGCATTCTGTATATAGTCACTATGTTACAGGTTTACAGGTGCATTCTGTATATAGTCACTGTGTTACATGTTTACAGGTGCATTCTGTATATAGTCACTGTGTTACATGTTTACAGGCGCAATCTGTATATAGTCACTATGTTACATGTTTACAGGCGCATTCTGTATATAGTCACTGTTACATGTTTACAGGTGCATTCTGTATATAGTCACTGTTACAGGTTTACAGGTGCATTCTGTATATAGTCACTATGCTACATGTTTACAGGTGCATTCTGTATAGAGTCACTGTGTTACATGTTACAGGTGCATTCTGTATCGAGGTATGTTAATAGGTATCTCTTCAGACTGGGGGAAGATTTGATTGGGTCTTGGAGATTATTCCATATTTGTGGTGCGCTGTAGGAAAATGAGGATGGAGCCACTTTCTTTTTGTATTATGGTATTGTAAGTAAGTTGCAGGTCCTGAATCGGAGGTTATAGGAGGAGGGGACTGCTGGGGGAAGCAGCGTATTCAGGTAGGGAGGTAGCTTCCCAGAAACGCTCTTAAACACCAGCTTGGAAAGGTGAACGGTCCGTCTGGATTCCAGCGACGGCCAGTTTAGCGCTTTTTCACCATGTCACAATGGTGGGTCATGTAGTTACATTGTAGCACAAAGCGGCAGAATGAGTTATACAATGTAGTAAGTTTATGAAGGTGTGCTTGCGGGGCAGCTGCATACACTACATCTTTGTATTCAATAGCCGGGATAAGCATTTATTGTACAATCTGATTTCTTACCGCGGGGCTCAGGCAGGATTTGTTTCTGTACAGGGCACCTAGTTTGAGGTAAAGTTTAAATGAGAGTTTTTCGATGTGGGGCCAAAGGATAGATTTGGGTTAAACCCCATACCTAGATATTTGAGAAAACTGACTGTGGCCTTAACCATAACCATAACGTGCCACAATGATCAGAAGGAATCCAGGTGCTCTACTAGTTAGGGGTCTAGGCAAAAAAAAAAAAAAAAAAAAAGGGTGGGAACTCTCCAAGATTTCTGCTCCCATTTAATCATTGACTGTTGGACTTTATCCACCGCCCCACATTCAAATTTAACATTAATGCTGAATTATTACGATATTCTGGGTTTTAGGGAATCATTATGACAATTGAAGTACAAATCGAGTATTTCTGGTCAATTATTAAGGAAAATTATGAATGTAACCTAATAAAAACTTTTCAGTGTTAGTGGATAAACTGAACTCCCATGTGTTGCTGCTCGACTTGACCCCAGCCGTCAGTGATGAAGAATAAGAAGCTACATTAGGCAAACAAGAGTGGCAACATTTTGGACAGAACCGGTCTTTGTCAAGCTTGACGGGAGCCAAGCAAGGACATGTCTGCTCCATTGGTGTGCGGCCATGCTCCCTTCTAAACCCACTCGGTCTACAGTATCAGATTGGGGCTCTGTATCGGCCGTTCCCGAATACTGCAAGACTCTGTTTGGATCAGGGACCTGAGAAACCCCAAGCGGAACATCTCTAGTGGGGGATATGACATTTGTATTGTGATTTTCAAATTCAGCAGCCAAAAACACAGTGAAAACAGAAAACACCTTGCGAAAAGTTTGCTCCTTGCATACCTATGGAATATCGCAAAAAATCCAAGCATCTTCAAAGGTTCGCCGAAATATCATTAATATGAATGCACAACCACAAATAGAGGAAAACCTGTAGTAGGCAATCACCTTCAAAAAGGCATCTCGGAAATCACGGTTAGTGCAAAGTTCAGGTTTTTTTATTGCATAGGAATTGCCTTTTTCACAAAATGTGGAAACAATCTTCATCCAGTGAAAGCATTGTAATGGAAACATAGGTATCGGTCAAAGCACCTAACAGGATGAAGCAGTGTTACCTGCATTGGCCATAGTGGGCAACGCCAATACTTCCCGAAAGAAATTGCACCACAAGACACGGATAGATTTAAAGAAAACTAAAGCAAGCTAAAAACAACAGGAAAGTCATCAAAATAAAAAGGAAACAACCTAGACACAGGAAATATAAGTTTTCTATGACTCCACCACCTAATAGGAGTAGGTAGAGTAGAGGTAATCACTGCTCTATAACCTGTAGTCAGGTTCGAATCCCGGCCAGAGCACCTCTCCAGCAAGTGTCCTTGGAGAAGACACACAACGGTACATATTTGCTTTCCCCCAATAAAACCCCTAAAAGAAACCCAATAAATCCTATAATCACCTCTCATCCATTGGCGAGAACGGTGGCCGGATCCACCGCTTCTCCTGGTCGCGAGCAGAGTGAGACTGGGAACAAATAGTTCCCAGTCTCCCTCTGCAATCACTCCGCGGCGTTGTGTGTTCTCGCAAGAGCCCCAAAGCACAAACCTCCATGGCGTCCTATGAACTCTAGGAGGGGATACTCGCTGCGGCGCGGAAGCGCTACCACAAGTATCCCAACGGTTACAGCGGCGTTCCGGGGCAAGGTGCTGAGGCAGCGCCTGCCCCAGAATATCGCACTAAAATGGGGATCCTACAGGCAAACCTGAAGGCACAGATTTTCCCCGTTAGCATCCCCATTTTGGCGCACACTAGGGAATAGGGCCCTATATCGGCTGCGTAGCCTGGTGGTAACGCTTCTGCTTTTCAACCGTGAAGAAGCAAGAATATCCCTCCTGTACAACCGTGGAGAAGCAAGTCTCGACTTTACAAGAAGTGGGTGCAACCTAACCACCAGGTGGCTGTTCTACAGTCATGAAAAGACGACTCGATCCCACTCAGAAAATGCCACCTGCAAGGGTCCTTGGGTAAGACACCTAACGATATGGTTGCGCCTACCTCACAAAATACTTGTACTTCTCGTACAGGTTTAAACTTCCCTTGAGAACAGGGTCCCTATGAATCAGGCCGTATCAACTATCAGGGTTATTCCGAGAGAGGTGAAAACCAGGACAATGACTGGAGAAGTGAAAATTCTAGGTCAAAATAGCCAAACCAGAAAAATTCTTCCATTTATCTCACTTTCCAAATCGGCTATTTGGTCTAGATTGTTCTCTTCTCCTGCCTGTTCTCCTGGTTTTCACCTCTCTCGGAATAACCCTGTATATGTGGTATTCTTCTGTATTCCCTTGTACACGGATCTCGTAACGTGTTGCGGAATATATGACGCTATATAAATAAAGGATAATAATAATGTTTCTGCTACAAGAGATGCGGGCTAAAACGAACACCTTTTTTTGGTCAAAATGCCCCAACGATGGTGGAATAAGGGAATTTTATCGTGTCGGTGGTAACGATTAACTCTGTAGCTGCGATGTAACCTGATGAGGTATGGAGATTATTAAAGATATTGATATTGGATCCATATCAAATTTATAATAAATAAACATGAAGAGGATGGAAGAGAAGTATAATACGAACACGGGAAAAGAATAAAAGGTGCCCTTGACAAATAAAGACTTTTCAGCCATTTGTGTAACAACGATAACGCAGCGGTTCTACGGCCAGTGACAAACATTACGGATCGTTTTTGTAAGTCAGGATTATTAAAATCAAATATAATAGAGTTGTGTAGCGCTTATTTATAGACAGGATAGAACAATAGTGTGGAAAAGTCGCTCAACCACTCCAATCATGTTGCCTATACCACTTAGCAACCGAGATAAAAACAGTGTAGGATATAGAATGTAGCACACCCAGTGTTCCACAAATAGTAAGGGTGGTAGATTACCGTATAATGGTTAACTGTAGTTCTCCCTTACGATGGTACTAATATGAAAAACATAGAAAACATCTGGATCATAGTACAACCCGTATACATATGTCTATATGTCAAAATAACTGTGTACGGGTTCACTCACACTTTAGAGAGCCCTAACCGGCTCAAGATGACACACTTGTGGGTTATTACCACAGCCACCCAGCAGCTCTTAGATGTTTAATCTTCAAAAACCCTAAATCGGTAGGATAGACAATATGGTGCAGTACCGTATATCCAAATTCACACTACACAATGTTTGGGTATACTCACATACTCCAGGACCTCACTCAGGTCCTGAGGTGGATCACTCAGAGGTTGTTTCAGACTGTGTACAGCCTTCAATGAAAACCACTGATCGATTCAGGGCGACAGCAAATGAATTAAAAAGGTTTAATAAAATGATAACATAAAACAGTAAAATTATATAATAGCGCCAAAACGCGCTTCACCAGTGGGTCACAAGTACCCGTGGCTTCCTCAGTTGGCTGATACTGACTTCCTAGTCTACTCCACTTTTAAAAAATGTCAAAATGCAAATCGTCCAATTACCTCCCTCCAATGTGGCGTGAAAAAGATACTCCAATAAGTTTCAGATTCATTTGCTTAAACCAGGACACGTTCCCATTGGTCCTTTCGTTTGTCCATCAGGTGCAATTTCCCCTCATCATTGAAATCCGGAAGTTCGCGCGTGCACGATACCTCCATCCCTCCCCCTCAGGATGAGGCTAAATCATGGCGTCCTTCTCGAGCGGAGAAGCGAAGGTTCGCACACGCAAGGGTTCCGTCAATCGTGCCTCATTTTGGAAAGCCCTGCCCATGGTTTCTCCCGTAGTCAATCTTCTAACGGGCAAACCATATCCCCATATACATATATTACATTAAAAAGTGGCACAATTCAAAATCATGGTTTAATCCTAGCGGGGCAATCGTTTTAAAGGAGTAAATACAACGCATTTCTGTACAATTAATTTTATTAAAATTTCCTCCCCTCCAGTCTTTGTTCACGTTTTGAATAGCTCTAAAAGTAGTGCCCTCTGACGATATATATATACTCTCGTATTCTCCCCGCAAGTGGTTTCGTTGTGTGCTTGTGTGAGGAGCAAGTGATGGAAAGATACGGTGTGTGTGTGGGGGGGCAGATTACAACACAAAATATCACACAATGGATGCACCCAGTGACACATATACAGTTGTGTTCAAAATTATTCAACCCCCACTGAAATTGAGTGTTTTGGCCAGTTTGACATTGATTTTGATCATTCAGTCATCTTGCTTACAATTAAATCAAAGAGGCACGTGTAGGTCAGACAAATATAACATAACATTTATAATGAAATAACCACAAATGTCTTTTCTGTGCTCACATCATTATCAGTTTTATTCAACCCCAAGTGACATTCAATCTTAGTACTTATAACTGTAAAAGGATGTTGTACTAACAGCTTTTAAACGTGAAGCATAGCTTGACACAAGTGTCTTGCAGCGATCTACGGGTATCTTCGCCATTCGTCATGGGCAAAAGCCTCCAGTTCAGTCACATTCTTAGGCTTGCGCACTGCAACTGCTTTCTTTAAGTCCCACCAGAGGTTCTCAATCGGATTTAAGTCAGGTGACTGCGATGGCCACTCCAAAATGTTCCAGCCTTTAATCTGCAACCATGCTCTAGTGGACTTGAGGTATGCTTGGGATCATTGTCCTGTTGAAAGGTCCAACGTCTCCCAAGCCTCAGGTTTGTGACCGACTGCATCACATTGTCATCCAATATCTCCTGGTACTGAAGAGAATTCATGGTACCTTGCACACGCTGAAGCTTCTCTGTACCTGCAGAAGCAAAACAGCCCCAAAGCATGATTGACCCCCCGCCATGCTTCACAGTAGGCAAGGTGTTCTTTTCTTCATAGGCCTTGTTCTTCCTCCTCCAAACATAGCGTTGATCCATGGCCCAAACAGTTCTAATTTTGTTTCATCAGTCCACAGAACACTATCCCAAACTTCTGTGGTTTGTCCACATGACTTTTGGCATACTGCAGTCGACTCTTCTTATTCTTTGGAGACAGCAAGGGGGTGCGCCTGGGAGTTCTGGCATGGAGGCCTTCATTACGCAGTGTGCGCCGTATTGTCTGAGCTGAAACTTCAGTACCCACATCTGACAAATCTTTTCTCAGTTCCTCAGCAGTCACACGGGGACTTTTCTACACTCTACGCTTCAGGTAGCGCACAGCAGTCGAAGTCAGCATCTTCTTTCTGCCACGACCAGGTAGCATTTCAACAGTGCCTTTGCCTTGAATTTGCGAATGATGCTTCCTATGGTCTCTCTTGGTATGTTTAACATCTTTGCAATCTTCTTATAGCCATTGCCCTTCCTGTGAAGAGTAATCACCTCTTCTCTTGTCTTCCTGGACCATTCTCTTGACTTCACCATGTTTGTAACCACACCAGTAAATGTCTAGAAGGAGCTGAGTATCAGTCATTTTAAAGCTGCCTATTATGCCTTATTATGCTTTATTGCTGCTCCGTGACATCCACAGGTGTTTTCAATACCTGATTGAAAACACTTGAATGAACCTCTGTTCTTCAGAGTGGTAGTCTTTAAGGGGTTGAATAATTGTGTCAATGAAGAATTCACAAAAGAAACATTTACTACTGTATTACAAAACCAATTGATGTCATTTTAGTTGCATATGGTTCTTTAAAAAGTCCTTGTAGGATTTCATTCTGAATACAATTACAAATGTACACTAAATTCCCTAAAACCCTTTAAGGCATTGGGGTTGAATAATTTTGAACACAACTGTAGAAGAATATATCACACAATGGATGCACCCATTGACGCATATAGAAGAAAATATCACACAATGGATGCGCCCAGTGACACAGTGGGAAATATCACACAATGGATGCAACCAGTGACACAGAGGAAAATATCACACAATGAATGTGCCCAGTGACACAGAGGAAAAGATCACACTAGGGATGCACCCAGTGACACATAAAGAGGGAAATATCACACAATGGATGCACCCAGTGACACATATAGAGGAAAATATCACACAATGGATGCACCCAGTGACACATAAAGAGGGAAATATCACACAATGGATGCACCCAGTGACACATATAGAGGAACATATCACACAATGGATGCGCCCAGTGACACATATAGAGGAACATATCACACAATGGATGCACCCAGTGACAAATATAGAGGAAAATATTTTCTTAACTAAACATACAAGAGAAAAACAAACACATGTAAGATATCGGCAACATGAAATAAACACAATAAGGAGGACATTGCATTTTTTGGTGGTACTGGCCCTTTAATACTGAATATATTCAGGGTACAGCCTAACACTACAGGAATATATATTTAACAGAATGAGTCCAATGTTGATGCCTACAATTCCCAGAACTCTTTCAATGCAATAGATGGCTAGGGAATCATGGGAGGTGTAGTTCAGATACATCTGAGGGGGCCAGAGTTTGACAGCCCTGAGTTAGGCCTCTCTACATTCCACACATGGAAACCCCAAAAATGTCCCAGCTAACCCCCTTGGTAGCACAGGACCCTCTGCAGTAACCGTTAGTCCTTTATCTTGCATCACGGTCCCTATCTCTACAAGTTGCATTCTCCGTAGTCATTTTTCTCAATGTGCCGCTGTCACTCGTTGATCAGCTTAGCTCACTTTCATTCAGGGGCCGTAATAGCCCTGCCAGACGTGCCCCCTCCTTCTTCTCGTTTTCACTGGCACAAAAACAGCCATGCCTTCCAAACCCCTGGAAAATATCCCAGACGTGTTTCAGGTGAATTTACAGCGAGGTAATGAAGTCGTAGAGGATTTATATGCATCAATTTAGTGCAGGCAATCTGGACTCGTACATAACCAACACGGTTTCCATCAGGGAGCCTGAGAATGAGATATTCAAACCCACCGGCCACCGCACACTGTGATGCTGTTGGCTTTACCCATTCTTCTGCTTATCCGTAAACGAGGCGAGGTGAGGAACCCACTTCTGGGACACCATGGTAGCCATAACACTGGACCAGCGTCCACAACAAGGCGGACGGGGTGCCGATCCATAACGGGAAGACCTCCAAAGACTAAACAAGAATCGCATTACTGTCACCAAGGGTTCGGACATGTAGAGCTCTCGAGCTACGTGGACCTGTCATGCAAAAAATGCAAATATGAGGCATCAACGCTTTGCAGGAAATGAAATGTAATCGGAGATTTCGCACTAGATGTACCGCAGATTAGATTGTGTTCTAATTTCAGCTGTTTGCTCATATCTATCAGCACGGCAGCAAGCTACATATTTATGACAGAAGATCGTCCATCCTCACATATTCAGTGTGCCAGGTCCTGGGCTGAGTTATCTGGTGGAGAACCACCTTTGGCAGGTGTTCGTGAATGCTAACGAATGATTCATTACAGCAGCCGAGATGCGATTACCTTGTTTTGGTTCGGCTACTAAGAGAAGCGGCATGTGGCTATTTCTGGGTCAGTTGTATGTCGGTTGCCATTTATTTGGCTGGCAGAAACCCAACTGGCGACTCACAAAGAGGAGAATGGCAGCCAAGTGCTTCACAAAACCATTTGCTATATTGAAGAGGTCAAACAGGGTACAAGTAGACATTATAGCGGACAAAATATCCTAGCAATAGGTTCAGCTGCAAGTCACCTGATGTTCATCTGGTCCGCTTGATGCTGCCATGCTGTGTAGAGTGAATTGAATCTGCCAAGTTGAGCCGTGTAAAAAAAAATCACTGAACGTGGAAACAAACATTTGGCTTTTATAAGGATATTATGTTATAAAGTTGACGTGCCCTATTTTGATGGGACCTGTCAACGTATGTTGAAGTGCTCAAGGACGGGCATGCTTTAATCCCTGCCATTGGCAATGGAATGAAGAGCACCTTTGTCGTACCAGATGGTTGCGTGCCAATCAGAGCGTGAGTTAAAGAGGGTCTTAATACTTTTGCTGGGATTAAAACGCACAGTTCTGCATGCCACCCTGGTTAAAGTGACACTCAAAAGAAGACATTTCCAACAGGATCAAAAAGGAGGAAAAATTTCCTTTTGGAGATGGACAAGGTTAGTAGGCAACATCAAAACTGGAATGGGACTTTCATATCTGGCCAGAAAGGGGAGAGAGCTGGAAATATGAAGTGTGGCCACCCATAGATCAGAGTGGGCTAGTTTGGTCAGCCTCAGGAGCAAGCAGGCGGAATTGACTTTAATGCAACTACACCGACATAGAACTGGCACGTGACCCAAAAGATAATGTCATGACCCACCCACTACCTGCCACCTAAGGGATGGGAATGGTTCCCTAACAAGCCCATTAACTGGTACCACTCTCTTAGATATTGCAAAACTGCATACATCCACCTTAGGAGCGGTATCTTCACCTGCCATTCTGAATGAGGGCAAAAGCGTTTTGGCGCATAGGTCTTGAGATTTGTACTATGGATCGAAAGTAGGTACCAGCTCCTGATTCTGATGTACGTGTTACATATCTTGGTACTGAAAAAGAGTACCACATATCAGTACATAAATCTTTGAACTATGGAAGCCCATCAGGGTGAAACCTGTGAGGAGTTGTCAGGAATCCTCCCAGAGGTAGTTGAATAAAAGGTACCGCTTGCGGTGGGTCTTATATGCTCTAGGCCAGTGTTTCCCAACCCTGGTCCTCAGGTCCCCCTAACAGGCCAGGTTTGACAGATATCTGAAGCACAGCACTGGTGATGGGATTTGCTGCTCAGTGATTGCAGGATTCAGACTGCATTTCCCCAAGGTGATTTGCAAAATCTGGCCTGGTTGAGGGTTCTGAGGACAGGTTAGGGAAACACTGCTCTAGGCAGTGTCTGCTCTCCAGAGCCGACCACACATTAGGTAGACCTAGGTAATGGATAACCTGCAGGATACGACTGAAAAAGGAAACCTACTTGGGGCCCTGTGGTGTCTTAATCCAGCCGTGACTGACTCAAGGTGGGGGAACACGCAACACACCTTGATCAATTAAGATAATGTGGCCATTGTGACTAGAGTGACCATTTAAGCCTAGATCAAGGCCATCCAACTCTGGTCTAGCCTTTAGAATTGCGTTTTAAGGATGGCACCATACGTGACTAACGAGATTCTCCAACCTCAACTTCGCCCCTGGTTCCTCCATCAATCTTGACCGCATAATCATACCAACTGCTATCAGGAAAGGAAAATGCTGTAGTATTTATGCTCATGTTTATGCTCCTGCATATTTAAAGTACTATCAGATAACAAAATGTAAACAGAGTATTAAGATGATTAGTGTTTATTTCCCTTAAAAGCCACAGGAATCTTAATGAGTCCTCAGGTTTCCTGTTCAGTGTGGTGGGACGTATTAATGGCATACAGGAGTCGTTCTAGCTTCCCCTGGAGAGGGTTCTTTGAATTATCAGATATATAACAAGCCACTTGTTACGTATGAATCCAGGACGTGCTCAGCAGATAATGAACATAAACTCAAACCAGCTACATAAAGTACATCTACTGAGAGCACTCCTTCTGGAAAAAAGGTCCTTATCAAGCTGCCTTCTTCACTACTTAAAATATTAATGCGGTCACGCTCGCCCTTCACAAGCGTGGTGGGAATCCTATTGGACAGACTTCTAAACCCTCCGATCCTTGAATGGTCGGGACCGCTAACCCTATCACTCCCAGCCAGGAAGACCAGACAGACCAGCAACAATGAGTACAACCTGGTAACAGTAGGTTTCGAGACCAAGTATCTACTGAGCCACAAAGGGCTAACTTTACTGACAAGTGGGAAACAGTCTGGAAAAGGCTTTAGCAGTATATTCATACACCAGGTGTTAACATCAGCGTAGGCATGTAAACGTTCCGCGTTGGCAACAGAGAGAGTTTTCATACAGGCTGGTTTGGCAACAAACAAGGTTCTCATACACTCCGATTCGGCAACAAAACAGATCAATGGATTATCTGAGTCAGCGTTATGCAGGATTGATATATACTCAGCGTGGGGTAAATTCAGCATACACTCTAGGTCTGCTCTGGGCATAACATACATACAGACTTGGTCTGAAAGAGAATGGTCAGAAAGGCAGTCCGAGTCAGCAACAATCAGGGTCCTCATACAATCCGGGTCAGTAACAGAGCAATGTATCAAAGAGCGAGTGAATCCAAAAACGAATACAGCAGGCGATGCGGGAACTAACTCCACGTCAGGGCAATGAGCCGACTCGCGTGTCCTGCATTTAAGGCCGGCGGCTCTGCATTATCATACCGTGCCCCACCCCTCCAGGCGCATGAACAGCCGGAACTCCCAGGTGCCCAGACCGCCCCCTGAAGTCCCGCAGGTGCCGAGGACGTGTCAAATGCTCATTTTCCTTTTTATCACTTGTAGCGCCACAGCAATATTTATTTATAAAGTATTTTAGCAGGAAGGATATATTGAGATTTCTCTAGTTTTCAAGTATGTCCTGGGTAGAATGCAAAGTAATGTGCAGTGTGTACCACTGACCCCCCCCCACTGCAAATACATCTCAAAATAATGTGCAATGTGTATGAAAGTATCAGAGCTGCACAGCAAACTCACAGTAATGTGCAGTGTTTATGAGCGTATCACAGAGCTGCACAGCAATAAAACTCACAGTAACGAGCAGTGTGTATGAGCGGATCACAGATCTCCACAGTGATAAAACTCACAGTAATGAGCTGTGTGTATGAGCGTATCAGAGCTCCACAGTGATAAAACTCACAGTAATGTGAAGTGTATGAGTATATCAGAGCTCTAAGGCTAGGGTCAGACGAACGCATTTTTATGTTGTCTGTGAAAAAGTGCGTTCGAACGAATGGACGTATTTTTTCACGGAATACGCGATAGCAGTCATACTATGCGCATTTTCGTCCGTGATTTTGTACGGATCATCAATAAAACACTTTTTGCGTCTGGACGTTATGTTGGCCGGACATTAGCAGCGTCTGACGTCTCCTAATCACGCACACACGCCGCTAGCGTACGCAGCGCACTCTGTACGTCAGTACTAGTGGTTTCACGTTCTCGAAAAAATGCGTTCATTTTCCACTTGCGTTGCGCAGCCGGACTTTTGTGCGACCGTACTTCGTATATTGGCTGTCATTGCCCGTCATCTGCTGCTAGTGCGGCCGTGATTATGTGCGCCAGAACGCGCGTTCGCACTGCCTCAGTCTGACCCTAGCCTAAAGCAATAAAACTCAGTGATGTGCAGTGTGTATGAGCGTATCACAGAGCTCCACAGCAATAAAACGCACAGTAATGAGCTGTGTGTATGAGCGTATCAGAGCTCCACAGTGATAAAACTCACAGTAATGTGACGTGTATGAGTGTATCAGAGCTCCACAGCAATAAAACGCACAGTAATGTGCGGTGTGTGAGCGTATCACAAATTAAAAGAACCATGCATCATTAAAATAATGTGTTTTTTTTATATATGTGCGCTTCATACAGTGGTGTGAACATTTTATTTTTATGAACTCATAAATAGCATGTGGCAACGCATTAAGATGAGCACTGTCGGACTGAATCTGGTCACTTCAATGAGACCTTTTCCACCTCTAGCCATTTGAAATAAGTCGGTTTCTGCCTCTTAATGGAGTTGATGTTCATAGAAGTATGTATATTTATAGAAAAATCATGTCCTGCTATAACCGAAAATCATTAAAGTTAATTACGCTCAACAGGGCAATTTGGCATGAAGCAATCTGGGATAAAGCATGGAGCTCTTGAGATGGTTAGTGACTGGAAGACAAGGTCATTCAGTGCCACCAATAGGCCAGAGACACAGAAAGAAAACATCATTTCGCCCGCGATGTAGCTCAATTCATCAACGTGAAAAATATCTTCTGCGGGTTGTGGAATGTGTTAGCCGAGTCGGTGCCTCAAATACACATGGGAGAAAAGTTTCTGGCGGTCTTTGATGTCCATCTCGTTCTACGGCATGTGGACCAAAAAACCCCAAATATATATATCTGCCTGTCGTTGCGCACAGACAAGCTTGGCAGAATTTAGAGTAACTGCAGGACGTTACGTATAGTTTCCACAATCCTCTCTTCGCAAAATAAAAAATGTGTACGATTTCCCGACGAAACCACCAAAAGAGAAGACTGGGGAGAGTTGGTCAACCAAAACGGCCGTGTAGAGTTGATCCCACCAATCCATAAAAGTATCCCAATATCACCGAGACCTACTTCTACGTTCATTGCAGTGTCTTTTTGTTGCTTCATCTATAGAGGGTGCCTGCCCAGGGGGAACACAGTTACTCCAATATTTTTGCAGAGGAAACGGAGTTCCCGTTGGTCCCATACTTTATGAGGCTTGAAATCAGGTGCCCAGTCTTGTCTTTCCCTTTTATGTCACAACATGTACGTATGATTTATCACATATCATCATAAATATCAGATCTGAGTAGAAGTTTACGTTATAGGAACGCTCTACTGGGAAGTAGAGGGTCCCTTTTTTTACCTGTATTTTATACACGAAACGCGTTGGATTTTACTTTACCCTATCAATTTCTGTTTTTGCATCAAAGAGCCTCACTGGTGTTCCTGTGGTGGCGGGAGTCTCCGAGTCGGGACTCATACGATATGTGGATGTGGGGTAACAACCATCGATATTGAGGTTTATATGCCTAAAAGTATATTAATCCTGTGAGTGCGATTTAAAAAGGGCATCTCATATTGTATGAAGGATTTCTGTGTTATTATTCCTTAGATTCACAATTTTTATTACATTGTGAGACTGTGTGCCAACGTCACCAGTAATGGAGTAGTAACTAACCCGCAGCCGGGAAATTAAAATTTCCTGGCTGCTGGTGCCGCTGGATGGAGGAGCACATTGTATGGGAGTATAGTGTTAAGCGTTTTGTATGTTTGCTTTTTGAGGGTCAGGCTGACCATCCTGTTTCCGGAGGGATTGGGATCTTGAGCATTCCAGATCTCGGATTCTTCCAGATTTTGGAATCTGGAGAGAATCCTATGCCTGAGAGGAAAGGCGATGCAGCAGAGGAGTCACAATCCCCTTCCTGCTGCAGCAGCAAAGTTTACACGTGCTGTGAGTACTGTGCTGCCTTTATCGAGGGGCACGCTGCATAGAACCAGCATGTGTCAGTGCAGCATGTCACATGCAGGGGCACGCTGCATAGAGCCAGCATGTGTCAATGCAGCATGTCACATGCAGTTGAACGCTGCATAGAGCCACCAGGTGTCAGTGCAGCATGTCACATGCAGGGGCATGTTGCATAGAACCATCATGTGTCAGTGCAGCAAGTCACACGCAGGGCCACACTGCATAGAGCCAGGTGTCACTGCAGCATGTCACATGCAGGGGCACATTGCATAGAGCCAGCATGTGTCAAAGCAGCATGTCACACGCAAGGGCACGCTGCATAGAGCTCGCAGGTGTCAGTGCACCATATCACATGCAGGGACATGCAGCAAAGAGCCACCAAGTGTCAGTGCAGCATGTCACATGCAGGGGCACGCTGCACAAAACCAGCAGGTCACATGCAGGGGCATGCTGCATAGCGCCAGCATGTCAGTGCAGCATGTCAAATGCAGGGGCAATCTGCATAGAGCCTGCAGGTGTCAGGGCAGCATGTTACATGCAGGGGCATGCTGCATAGAGCCAGCAGGCGTCAGCACAGCATGTAACACGCAGGGACACATTGCATAGAGCCATCAGGTGTCAGTGCAGCATGTCACACGAAGGGGCACGCTGCATAGAGCCAGCATGTGTCAGTGCAGCATGTCACATGCAGGGGCACGCTGCACAAAGCCAGCATGTCACATTCAGGGGCATGCTGCATACAGCCAGCATGTCAGTGCAGCATGTCAAATGCAGGGGCACTCTGCATAGAGCCAGCAGGTGTCAGTGCAGCATGTCACACTCAGGGGAACGCTGCATAGAGCCAGCAAGTGTCAGTGCAGCATGTCACATGCAGGGGCACGCTGCACAAAGCCAGCATGTCACATGCAGGGGCTTGCTGCATAGAGCCAGCATGTCAGTGCAGCATGTCAAACGCAGGGGTACTCTGCATAGAGCCAGCAGGTGTCAGTGCAGCATGTTACACGCAGGGGCATGCTGCATAGAGCCAGCAGGTGTCAGCACAGCATGTCACACGCAGGGGCACGCTGCATAGAGCCAGCAGGTGACAGTGAAGCATGTCACACGCAGGGGCACAATGCCTAGAGCCAGCATGTATCAGTGCAGCATGTCACACGCAGAGGCGGCACAGACTCCCAACTTGTGCTGCAGCTGTCGGAAGAGCGTCGTCGAGCAGTAGGACCGGTCTGAATCCACAAGGGTCATAAGTATATCTAGGATCTGGGTAGCCGGATTTCAGAATCTTTGGGATTTTAGAATTCTGGATAAGCGGCACCTATTACATTATAAAACATATAAAGCAGACCCAGTAAAGGCGTTTCAAATAAACTCAATGGAATGCAAACGGTTACAGACTGCACCTAATGACCATGTGAAATGAAGGGTACTCAAGCGGACGTAATGCAGTAACTGAAAGGGAAAAAAAAGATGTAAGGGATTCAAACTTGGTTGGTTATTGGTTAAAAGAGAATCCAGTAATTGAAAGCTTTTAGGACGGCATTAGATTATCGCTCTGCAGTATTACTATCCGGCTTTACCAGGATGAATGATGTATGATGCTAATGTCGATATATTGAGAACACCGAATGAACAAAATAAATTAGATTGACGTGTAACACCGATAAGTGGTGTTTACTTTAGTCAATATATAATAAAGCACGTACACGACTATTTTTAATACAGTTTTGTGCTAAAGATGAAGGAGAACCCAAAATAAATATATTTTAATTCCTGAATGAGGGCAAATTACTGAATGTCATTTACACGTGGGGCTATATTTTTTGGTATTACACATAGCTACCTAAAAAAAAAAAAAAAAAAACTTCAGTAAAATTATGGAAGAAAAGTGTTATTAGATACAGAGGACGGGGCTGTGTTTTCACACAGTAACGGACCATATCACCATCAGCGTCATTCATAGAGCACTCAAACGTCTCTGACACTTCCCGTTCATCGTACTTCGACGAGTTCGATTCACGACCATGTCGTGAATTCAGAATTCACCGCAGGGTCCCCTTAATGCAGGGAATGAGTTACCGAACGCATCATAAAAACTGTCGCAGAACTGCCGAATCGATCCAAAAACCTGCCGAATGAAGCTGATGTTCCGCCACAAAACTACCGAATCGATCCAAAAAAAGCCAATGACCACCTGCCGGAAAAAGCCGGGTTGTAAAAAGAAAAATTAAAAGGCGTTTGCAAAAAACTAATGCATGAAAATTCTTGTAAATAATATATAAGGCCCTATGAATAATAATTAAAAGATCTGTTACGGAAATATAAACAGTCATTAAATTTATTTTTGTAAGCTTGACAAAAAAAAACCCCAAAAAATTAATCCTAAAGAAATTGACTTTTTGCTGCAAATGAAAATAATAAAAAGTTGAATAAATATATATAAATATTTATGAAAAACAGTGATTTTATTTTACATTGAAACCTATGGGATTCGCCCGATTAAACCTGCCGAATAAAAGTACCGTAAATCAGGGCATTTCACTGACATTTCTCTGCTGTAGGGGGTCTGTGAATAGACTAACCATTGCTTCTCTATGGGGCATTTCACTGCCGCAGAATTGCATCGTATTCCGCTGGTAATTCACCAATATTTGGCGAATTGTCAGCTTTGTGAATAGCCGAATGGCCACGAAATCGCACCGTCCGGGGAAATTCACTGTTCGGTGCGAATTCGTGGCCAATTTGGCACGCTCTGAATAATTCCGATAGCATTTAAAGAAAAACTCCGTAAAATGATGGTACTAGATACGGAGGACAGGGCTGTGTTCTCGCGCAGTAACGGAACGTATCTCCATCTTAATTCAGTGCTTTGCAATTCGAAAATGTGCGAAAAATCGAAAATAAAAAAATTCTGCGTTTGTGTGTGTAAAATAATATATATTTGTGTGTATATCTATATTTGTTCCCAAGGAAACGGACGTATGGCCCAGGTGAACATGTCTGGAGGTGAATTTAACGCCGACAGCTCATATCCTGCCAAAACCGGAGAAGATAGATGAGAAGCGCACGAGGGCACCAGGAGGACATTTAATCCTCATTAGGGGAAAACTTCATCTAGGAGTAAAAGAAGATGACTTTACTCGCTCGTTCTCCCCAAGAAATAATTCTCAAGAAAGGAAATCTTATTAAGGAGCGCTTTGATGAATATCCAGGGCGTGAAAGGACGGTGGTAACAAATGACGGCGCGCCGCTTCTTTGCCAATGGAAAGTGCAAGGTGCAAACGTACGGCGACAAAATGCAAACACTGAGAACTCTCCACTGGGCTAACCAAGTCCACCAAGGTGACAGCGCACGCCCGCGTCTTCACCTCTGTGTTTTTCATCAATCACCCCTCCATGGGATAAGGGCCGGGAACGGACCAGGTGTGTGATATGTGATGAATCAATTTTCAGCCATGAAATAAGCTTCTTATCGCTCGCTGTGCAGGGGCAGCAGCGGCAACGCACGACAGCTGACGCTTTAAGCACGCATCCAGACGGTCATTTTTCACAAGGTATACCTGCGGCAAAATGCTACTTTTCAAGTCCAGAGTCTACACAATCCACTGACTTAAACATTGAATGCGTGAAATTTAAAAAGGACCCTCTACTCATCCTCACCACTCTATAGACTTAAAGAATGTGAAGAGTGAACCCCCCACCCCACCAATCTGGAGATATCGCTGGGTGAAGCAGGGGAATTTCCTCCAACCCGCCCAGCGTCACCAGTTGCCAGGATTTTTTAATTTCAGGTCGGTCACACACACAGAGAGCGGTCGACGTCACCCTCTGAGACCGATCGCTGTAGTGAGCGTCCTCAGAGAGGCAGCCGATGGATCAGATCTGTGCATGCGCGTGCAGTTCCGATCCATCCTTCTGCGCAGGTGCTGAAAAATGGTGACGGATGCTGGGAGAGGGGGGGGGGTCACGAAGGACGCATTTAGTGTAAATTACTGTAAATTAACCCCTCACATACTTTGTATATCTAACATAATAGAAGTTAATTTGTACCTTGGGAAGGAAGGGCAGTATTTCTCAAAGAAGAAACAAACATCTCCAAAAAGCTGGTAATAAATGATTTTGCTTTTGCAACGTACATAGAAGATGCTGCAAGCAGTGAGATGGTTATATGGCCGCTACCACCAAAAAAATTAAATGCTCTTATTGTGTTTGTTTGATGTTGCTGATATCTATTTATTTTAATTATTTATAAAGGATTTTACCAGGAAGGATACATTGAGATTTCTCTCGTTTTCAAGTATGTCCTGGTTGATATCTTACATGTGTTTGTTTTTCTCTTGTATGTTTAGTTTAGAAAATATTTTCCTCTATATGTGTCACTGGGTGCATCCATTGTGTGATATTTTCCTCTATATGTGTCACTGGATGCATCCATTGTGTGATATTTTCCTCTATAGGTCACTGGGTGCATCCATTGTGTGATATTTTCCTCTATATGTGTCACTGGGTGCAACCATTGTGTGATATTTTCCTCTATATGTGTGTCACTGGATGCATCCATTGTGTGATATGTTCCTCTATATGTGTCACTGGGTGCATCCATTGTGTGATATTTTCCTCTGTGTCACTGGGTGCATCCATTGTTTGATATTTTCCTCTATGTATCACTGGGTGCATCCATTGTGTGATATTTTCCTCTATATGTGTCAGTGGGTGCATCCATTGTGTGATATTTTCCTCTATATGTGTCACTGGGTGCATCCATTGTGTGATATTTTCCTCTATATGTGTCAGTGGGTGCATCCATTGTGTGATATTTTCCTCTATATGTGTCACTGGGTGCATCCATTGTGTGATATTTTCCTCTATATGTGTCACTGGATGCATCCATTGTGTGATATTTTGTGTTGTATCCTGCCCCCCCCCAGTATCTTTCCATCACTTGCTCCTCACCATGTGGCTTTGGTCATAGAATGGAGTATACGGGTTGGTCACCGACGCACATAATTGTATTATGTGGGATGTATTCAAAGGACATCACCAGGGGGTAGACTAGAAGCCATTTAAGCTACATGTCTTGTCACATTCAGCTGGACAGACTCAGTAAAGGAGGTATTGGCATCATATCAGTTGAACGGTGAGACCATCTACATCTCCAGATGTGAGATCCAGTGGAGACAGTCAAACAGACAGGAGTTCCATAGAAGTGCTGATTCTATCCAGGGATCCTGATTTCATACTTCCTTGTATATCCCTTTGTTCGATTAACCTCCCTGGTGGTCTAAGTTTTTGAAAAATTTTGTCTCTAAAAGCATCTCAATTTTTTTTAAAGGAATCGTGTTTTTGTACATAGTTAGCCTGTAATAATTAGGAATCACGCACTGAAATCCGTGCAAGCGAGAGTCCTTACTGGTAAAATCCTTTATAAATAAATAAATAAATAATAATAAAAAAAATAGTAAATACACTGAGTCCGATAAAGTTTGAAACACAACAGAATAATTTATTATCCCAAAAATAATTATCCAAAATAATGATATTCAATAAAATACAACAAAAAACACTGAAATCTGTCTGAAAACAAGGGTGACACTATGTATGGTCTGTTTCTTATCCTGTAGTGCCACCTAGTGGCCGTTCATAAACATTGTACATTGGAAAACAGTGTATTATAAAAATAATTTAATTTGCTGCCTGGTCCCGCCCCCCTGGTGACTCGCAGGGAGCCTTACCAGGAAGCAACTCGCCACGATCACACTGCGGGGGACAGCCAGGGAGCGCAGGAGGAGGTGAGTATGCATCCAGCTCAAGTGTGGCTCGGGGTTACCGTTCTCTGTAGTGAAATCTATCCCCGAGTCACACTCGGGAATACCACCAGGGAGGTTAAGGAGAACGAGAACCACCTCCTGGAAGTTTATCCTACATTATATATGATATCAAGGTAAGTACCTTTGTAGTCCCTTATTTGTATTTATTTTTATCTCATTCGGCCGCCTTCTCTTATCGAGGGCAGGTTGGAGAACAATAGACCTCCTGACACCTTATCTAAACATTCACCCCTCCACCTCATTAACTGTTAAATTATGTAGGTTAGAAAAGCAAGAGCAGCAAAGGAAAGATTTTAGATAATGTTGCATCGTGGGGAAAAATACACACAAAAAATGGAAGCAGATAAAAACCTTACTTTATTTTTTCCTTTTTACATGAAATTACTTCAAACAAAGAAAAAACAATCACCAGAATTTGTTTTATAATGTGGTTTTATTTGTAATGCACAAGGAATCTAGTTACAGCTTGTGTAAGTGGTGGTGTCCCTTTAAAGCCCATCGATAGACCGTTCCGTAGGTTTTCGCTTTGTTGTGTAGTTTATCTACTAAGTGACATTTAGAAGCATATTTGCATTGGCTCGGGATGAGGATACATGATCCGCTCCATAAGCGATGTCTGTAATAAATGGCCTCTGTGTAATGATCATAGTGGGGGGGGGGAGCTGGGAATATGGCTTCCTTTATTAATTGGATTAAGCGTCCGTGTTGTGGGGGAGGGGGGATAATAAAACAATACATATTACAAACAACACATAGATTACATTTACAAACCTATGTTATAGACTTTTCTCACACGGATTTTACAGATCAGGAGGAGTAAAAGCCACAGGACGCACGGGGAAAGTTTTGGACAAGAACAAATTGGGTTTTATCATGCCAGCTGAAAAAAATATAAAATGCAGGGTATCCAACATCAACACTGAATATTGGGCCCAGTTACCGATTTGACACTGTGGGGTCTGAAAGGCCATCTTTTTCAAAATAACATCCGAAATTTCCACCGAACAGTGGATTTTACCATAGGTGCTATTTCAGGACAATTTGTCTATTTACAAAGCTGTCAATTCACCAAATACAGGCGAACTGAGAGAAACACGGTGCATTTCGCCACAATTTGACGGCACCAAAATTGGCCCATAGAAAACTATGGAATCATCTATTCACAGAACGCCGAATTGCGCCAAACTTTAAAATAGGTTTTAATGTAATAAATGTTTTTTTATAAAAGACCATTATATTTATTTTTTAACCCAAAAATGTTTTTATTTATTTTCTAAAGATATTTTAGTTTTTTTATAATTTAACATGTTTTTAAAGTTATTTTCAAAATGACCTTTTTTTTTTTTATCATTTATACACATTTTACTACATTTGTATTGATTTAAGCTCCGAATAGGAGACTTTTTTTTTTTCTTTGACTTTGGTGGAATTTGCTGAGGTTATCTCGAAGCTTTTCCGCCGGCGTCTGATAACGGCTTCAGCTACTCCATTTCTGACAAAATACAGTGACCATTCGATAGTGAATTCACCGATTTTTTTTGACAAAACGAAATGGCTGATGTGAGCCGGAATGAAAAGCACCGCAATGGTGTTCAATTTCGCCGATTTGTGAGTAACCTGAAAGTTTCAAACATCTAAGTGAAACCACAATACCAAGGAGAAGTGCTACAGTTAAAGTGGGGGGATTGCATCGTGTAGGGCTCATGTCAGACGAGCGCAGTGTGAACGTCTGCTTTTGCGCACATAATACCGTCCGTCGCAGCATGGAATAATCGCCAATGGAGCCCCCCACATGAAGTGCGTCCGCACCGAACTGCGGGCGCACAACGCACGCAGCAAACGGACGCAAGTTAGGCAAGAACGGAAAACCGCTAGAACGAACGTGCGGAGTACGCTGCATCCGCAACGTCCGCATAGCTTTGTGTGTGAGTGATGAACGAGGTCAGACGGACTGCATTTGTGCGTCCAGCATTTTTGACGGACAAAATGGTTTTCATATTTAATTAATTTTCCCTGCTACATCCGTCAAAAATAACGTCAGTTAAAAAAACGGACTGTGTGGCCAATACCTTGTTGTCAGTCAGAAAGTACGTCCGTACTGCACGGGCGCACAGTCCGTACAAAATGCGCTCGTCTGACACCAGCCTCAAACATAGAAGTACGCTAACCCAGACCTCAAAATTTCCACTCGCCTTTTTGCATTTGGCGAGTGGAAATTATCTGAGGGCGAGTGGGGCGGACTGACCCGTGCTGAGGCCAGGTTCAGTGGGCCGCTGCCTTAATTCACAGCTCTGGTATCGGACTCTTGGAGTCCGAATCCAGAGCTGTTTATCTGATCGGCGCTGCCCCCTCCTGCGCGACCCGTGAGGTTCACGGGTCACCTGCTCACCCATGTGATGCGTCGCACACCCGCAGAGTAAGTGCTGCGAGTCTATGATGCATCACATAGGAGGGGTCAGGTGATGCGCGGGAGGGGGCGGCACCACTGCAGAGTGCCGTTCCCAGACTCGTGTTATGAGTGTGGGAGGCACACTGCAGCCAGGGGCGGATCCAGGGGGGGGAATCGCCACCGGCGTTCTTCAGCTCTCCCGAGGAGGCAAGCGGCTGCTGACATGAAGCTTGGACGCTCACCTGGGATGAGAACCACCTGAACGGCTGCGCGGCTGGTCAGGTGGTTCCCGGCAAGCGACCAAGCTGCATATCAGCAGCCGCTCGCCTCCTCGGGAGAGCTGAAGAACGCCGGCGGGCGGAGGCAAATATACCCATGTGAGCTAAGTGCCAAATATACCCATGTGTGAGCTGGGGGCAAATATACCCATGTGTAAGCAGGGGTCAAATATACCCATGTGTGAGCTGGTGGCAATATATCCATGTGTGTGCTGGGGGGAAATATACCCTTGTGTGAGCTGAGGGCAATATATCCATGTGTGTGCGGGGGGGCAAATATACCCATGTGTGAGCTGGGGCAATATACCCATGTGGGAGCTGGGGCAATATACCCATGTGTGAGCTGGGGCAATATACCCATGTGTGAGCTGGGGCAAATATACCCATGTGTGAGCAGGGGCAAATATACCCCGTGTGTGAGCAGGGATCAAATATACCCATGTGTGAGCTAGGGGCAATATATCCATGTGTGTGCTGGGGGCAAATATACCCATGTGTGACCTGGGGGCAAATATACCCATGTGTGAGTTGGGGCAAATATACCCATGTGAGCTGGGGCAAATATACCCATGTGAGCTGGGGGCAAATATATCCATGTGAGCTGGGGGCAAATATACCCATGTGAGCGGGGGGCAAATATACCCATGTGTGAGCTGGGGGCAATATACCCATGTGTGAGCTGGGGCAAATATATATATCCATGTGAGCTGCCAGGGGGCATTATATATATATCTATGTGAGTTGGGGGCCAATATATATATATCCATGTGAACTGGGGGCAATATATCCATGTGAGTTAATATATCTGCCTGTCACTGCGAACCCAACACCAGCTCTTGGCCAAAACTGGTAGAATCCCCCCCCGAAACCGGTGTCTGGATCCGCCCCTGGCTGCAGCACCGATATGACCCAGGCAGAAGAGGTCATCGACTCTCCAGTGGACAGAGGAGCCAGCCAGTGTCCAGACTGGGCCTCTGCTGCGCTGTCCTCCTTCCCGATCTACTGACTTGGTAAGTGACTGCATGGGGGGGGGGGTAAAAAGAAAGCAAGAGAGGGGTAAAATGAATGAGAAAAAAAGAGGGGATAAAAAGAAAGAGAGAGGGGTAAAAAGGGGTCAAAAAGTGAGAGAGGGGGGTAAAAAGAATGAGGGTGTGTGTACAATGGCAGTGGAGCTCTGTGATACGCTCATACACACGGCACATTACTGTATCACAGAGCTCCACCGCAATAAAACTCACAGTAATGTGCCGTGTGTATGAGCGTGAATTTTATTACTGTGGAGCTCTGTAATACACGCATACAGGCCACACATTATTTTCCTTTATATTTACAGAGCTTTGGTAAATTATTATTTAATTATCATTAATACTATAAGAGGGTTTATTTAGGGGTGGAGTTAAGGGTAGTGGTTGGTTGGGGCAACTGGTGGCAAGTAACTCTTAAGGCCTGGCTAATAGCTCGGGACCTGAAATTTTCAGCCCTGCGCTAACCTATCCCCCACCTCTCGAGAACACTGTAGAGGACCCCAACCACCTCAGGAGGGTATAGCCGACATCCCTCTAGGCACATCGAGCAAGGGGCCCACGGATGGATTACCCTGTAAACTTAACGTTCGCTTACACCAGGTGATAGTGTCCTTGGTGTTTAATCATGTTACCGTGTGTGGCGGTGTAGCCGGCAATCTGTTATTTGAGAAAGGTCGACGTAGTGCAGACAATGACACTGCAGACAAGAGTCAAGTAGCAGGAAAGGCGTCCTTTATTAGGTACCTGACTTGAGCAGGATGGACTCCAGAACCTCAAGTGAAATTTTGGAACAGAAATACAATTCTTATACATTGATCTGTAAAAAGGTACATCCCAGATACATCCCCTGACCAATTGCCCCCTCTCACCAGATTGAAGACAAAGAACATTCCGCAATTAAGCTCTCAAACTATTTGGACACCAACGTGATTTAGGAGGGTGGCAAAAAGATCTGGTGTTCTTTCTAACAGGGTTGGTGGCAACTCCTGTTAGATAAGAACCCAGCTGCAGAAACAGCCTGCTTTGTTCCTTTCTGGCCTGCTTGACCTGACTCATTAAATAAAGCCCTCTTGGCAACTATAAAACAGCATAAAGAAACTCCAAAAGCCCACGTATTAAATCAAAAGTGGATTTATTCCAGCACCAACAAGGACGACGTTTCGACCAGAACTGTTCTTTGTCAAGTCTCGACAAAGACCAGTTCTGGTCGAAACGTTGTTCTTGTTGGTGCTGGAATAAATCCACCTTTGATTTAACACGTGGGTTTTTGGAGTTTCTTTATGCTGTCTTGAAGTTTGAGACGCTGAGCAAGGATTCCCACCCTCTTGCCCACTGTTTGTGAGTAGTGCCTGGGCTCTAGGCAACTATGTTTATTCTAGCCGAATTCTAGGGTATTAATTGCTACATCGGATATCTTATGAAATGTTAGAATCTATGCAAGACTATTACGAGGTCGGTTAGTATTATCCTATATAAAAATCATACAAGATGGCTGCCAGGATACAAGATGGCGGCTATCTCTAGCTATTCCCCCTTACAGCGGGATAGAAAAGTCTTTAGTTCATAAATTCCGCAAAGATATCTTGCATCCAAAATAAGTTCTACCTTGTTTAGTATCCAGGCCCTTGTGCAGGCTTTAACACACACCAAATGTCTCAAAAGTTAAATGCAAACAAAATCCTACTCCATTCTGGAGGCTTACTCACTATAAATCCCTAATTATCTTGCGGGACAGCTAAGCTGTACGTAATCAACAAAACATAGCAAAATAAAGCGTTTCCAAATACCTCTTTGGCCCTCAGGTGCTTCAGGTGTTTGTGGGAGTCCCACACCCTCTGCTCCTCACTGGAAAAGATCTGATTACTCCTCTATATAGGGTACAGTAACTTGCCGATTACAGTCTGTGACCTAAAAGATGGCAACGCTCAACAGTGAAGGCAGAAATATTTGCGATGCAAGCACTAACGCTGCTGGGATTATTTCAGCGCACCATTGTTGAAGATGCTACAAACACAAGCAAAACTCACCACTGTCGCCGCACAACAAATGACAGTGTTTCACAAAAGAAAACCCAAACAATGTCACGAGATCCTGTATTTGTAACCTCAGAAAATATCACTGCTCTTTGCTTAACACTTCCCCTCCTCAACTTTTAAGGACTTGGCCGCAATCTAATTTTCACAACACGGAGACGAGAGGAAAGTGCTTTGCGAGCGGAAGCAGACTGACATGACATTCTGACTGGTGTGTCTGTTTGGACATCGGGACAGAAGGTGCATATGGTTAGTCAGCATCCCTTCCCTTGCTGATGGAAGCTTGTCACAAAAAGAAAACTCTATGTCCGGAAGCCTGTGCCAAGCGTTCACAGGAGATAAGCTTCCAAGACTCTGGCTGGAATACATGGGCGATGAGCTCGGACGCCGCGGTGTGACTGGCAGCAATTCCATGAAATTAGATGCAAATGTTCTGCATATGCGAGTGACAAAAAAAGCTCCCAAAATCTATTTCTCTTTTGTAATCTGGACCAATTTTTGAGCAGTCTGTCTCTACAGATGGACATTAGATAATATTAAAAGGGGTAGTCTTGTACTATGGGGTTATCCACTACGCGCCGATGCTCGCCGGTATTGCAAAAAAAAAAAAGACTAAAATCACCGGTATTGCAGAGACGAGAATTGCCGGAGCTTTTCAAAACTATTATCTGACAGTAAAAGGAGAGTAAAATAAGTTTTAATGGGAAGCTTCTCCGTTTGCTGTTTGGATTAAAATTTTGAGAAGCGCCATTTCTTGGTACTGTAACCGGAATCAGACGGGTTCACTCGGGACGAGGCCGGACCAGACACGAGCAAGGATTGTCTGAACACGAGTCTCTTCAGGAAAGGCAAACTTTATTGTGCTATCACAACAGATGCTCAAACAGGATTCAATCGCAAAGAATGAGCCCCGAGTCCCTCGTGACATCCAATCTTATATCCCAAATACACAATTAGGTACATCCCCATTAGCCCCCCTCCCAATGACACTTTATTCCACCCCACGTGGGTTAATACCTCCCATTGTTAGTACAAAGGAATTCCATACATTGACGATGAATTGGCAAACTTCATGTTAGTCTGACAGTTTGTGATTTGCTGCCGCACTCAATCCGGGCTGTGCCCACCTCCCTAAAGACTATGTTTATTTTTATACAGATAAAGCATGGTCTGGTGTCTACGCTTTCTTTGTCTCTCGGCAAGTCTCAGTGACCTTGCAGTATCCATTTGTCATCCTGTCTTTCCGTGCCAAGAGCTGGCCGGATTTTCCCTCGGTTTTATTGCTTCTCTGCTAATCTACCACATTCCTAAAATTCTATGTAAGCTTCATTCTAGTGTCTAGGGAAATCTATCTAGTTATTTGCAAGTAAACCAACCAATATTCTGAACAAGATGGTCGCCTGGCTTATAATGGCGGCCATCTTCCAGCCCATTTCCACTACAGTACAGCAATACCGGCCAACAAACACCAGCACTTACTATACAAATTCTGTGACAGTGTGATTAGGGGCAGGGTAGTAGACCATAGGTTTATTAGAAGGCAGATGGAAAAGCCCTTTTCCCCCTACAGAGATAATTGTCAGTTGATGCTCAATTCGGCTCTGCCCTGCCTTTATAGGAGCTGTGGTTCCCTCTGAGACCATCAGTCTTTGTGCTGGGTGCAGTAGAGAAGGAGGAAAGACCTGAAGTGGAGTATATTCTGTTTTGTATTATTGGTAAAAGGCTTAGCCGCCCAATACTATAGTCAGGTATACTGAATGTTTAGTTAAGACTCCACATGAGGAGTAGGCTTTACTTTAGATTTGTTATATTTTTTTGTTGAAACGACTACTCTGCATGTACTGCGGCTGCCCAAATACAGAAAAAAAACTGAGTGGCTATACTGCGCAAAAAAAAAAAAAAATATATATATATATATATATATACACACACACACACATACATACATATTCTACCCTTTACAAATCTAATCTGCATTATTATTCTCTTAAAATCTTTGTAAACGCATGCCATATGCTTTTTTTAGTGATACAGTTGTGTTCAAAATTATTCAACCCCCAATGCTGTAAAGGGTTTTAGGGAATTTAGTGTACATTTGTAATTGTATTCAGAATGAAATCCTACAAGGACTTTTTAAAGAACCATATGCAACTAAAATGACATCAATTGGTTTTGTAATACAGTAGTAAATGTTTCTTTTGTGAATTCTTCATTGACACAATTATTCAACCCCTTAAAGACTACCACTCTGAAGAACAGAGGTTCATTCAAGTGTTTTCAATCAGGTATTGAAAACACCTGTGGATGTCACGGAGCAGCAATAAAGCATAATAAGCACCAATTAGGCAGCTTTAAAATGACTGTGATACTCAGCTCCTTCTATACATTTACTGGTGTGGTTACAAACATGGTGAAGTCAAGAGAATGGTCCAGGAAGACAAGAGAAGAGGTGATTACTCTTCACAGGAAGGGCAATGGCTATAAGAAGATTGCAAAGATGTTAAACATACCAAGAGAGACCATAGGAAGCATCATTCGCAAATTCAAGGCAAAGGGCACTGTTGAAACGCTACCTGGTGGTGGCAGAAAGAAGATGCTGACTTCGACTGCTGTGCGCTACCTGAAGCGTAGAGTGGAGAGAGAAAAGTCCCCGTGTGACTGCTGAGGAACTGAGAAAAGATTTGTCAGATGTGGGTACTGAAGTTTCAGCTCAGACAATACGGCGCACACTGCGTAATGAAGGCCTCCATGCCAGAACTCCCAGGCGCACCCCCTTGCTGTCTCCAAAGAATAAGAAGAGTCGACTGCAGTATGCCAAAAGTCATGTGGACAAACCACAGAAGTTTTGGGATAGTGTTCTGTGGACTGATGAAACAAAATTAGAACTGTTTGGGCCCATGGATCAACGCTATGTTTGGAGGAGGAAGAACAAGGCCTATGAAGAAAAGAACACCTTGCCTACTGTGAAGCATGGCGGGGGGTCAATCATGCTTTGGGGCTGTTTTGCTTCTGCAGGTATAGGGAAGCTTCAACGTGTGCAAGGTACCATGAATTCTCTTCAGTACCAGGAGATATTGGATGACAATGTGATGCAGTCCGTCACAAACCTGAGGCTTGGGAGACGTTGGACCTTTCAACAGGACAATGATCCCAAGCATACCTCTAAGTCCACTAGAGCATGGTTGCAGATTAAAGACTGGAACATTTTGGAGTGGCCATCGCAGTCAGTTGCAGTGCGCAAGCCTAAGAATCTGACTGAACTGGAGGCTTTTGCCCATGACGAATGGGCGAAGATACCCGTAGATGGCTGCAAGACACTTGTGTCAAGCTATGCTTCACCTTTAAAAGCTGTTATAACTGTAAAAGGATGTTGTACTAAGTACTAAGATTGAATGTCACTTGGGGGTTGAATAAAACTGATAATGATGTGAGCACAGAAAAGACATTTGTGGTTATTTCATTATAAATGTTATGTTATATTTGTCTGACCTACACGTGCCTCTTTGATTTAATTGTAAGCAAGATGACTGAATGATCAAAATCAATGTCAAACTGGCCAAAACACTCAATTTCAGTGGGGGTTGAATAATTTTGAACACAGCTGTATATATATATAAAGCAGATGCTGATTATTTTCTGCTGCCATCGCTCTTCCGCTAACCCTCTGTAACCTCATCTCCCCCTCAATGCTTGAAGGGACACTGCCATCAAAAAAATGAAATGTCCTTATTGTGTTTATTTGATGTGTCGGATATCTTACATGTGCTTGGTTTTTCTCTTGTATGTTTAATTAAGAAAATATTTTCCTCTATATGTGTCACTGGGTGCATCCATTGTGTGATATTTCCCTCTATATGTGTCACTGGGTGCATCCATTGTGTGATATTTTCCTCTATATGTGTCATTGGGTGCATCCATTGAGTGATATTTTCCTCTATATGTTTCAATGGGTGCATCCATTGTGTGATATTTTCCTCTATATGCGTCATTGGGTGCATCCATTGTGTGATACTTTCCTCTATATGTGTCACTGGGTGCATCCATTGTGTGATATTTTCCTCTATATGTCACTGGGTGCATCCATTGTGTGATATTTTATGTTGTAAACTGCCCCCCCCCAGTTTCTTTCCATCACTTGCTCCTCACTCTGTGGAATTGCCCAAAGAATGGAGTGAATGGGTCGATCACTGACAACATTGTATTGTGTGGAACGTATTCAAAAGGACATCACCAGGGGGTAGAAGTCTTAAGATCCCTGCTCTTATCTCAGGTAGCCTGAACACAATACACCCCCTGCACAGGGCCGGATTAACATAGGGGCAGATGGAGCAGCAGCTCCAGGCCCATGCCCCAGAATAGGCCCACAGAAAGGATAAATTTGTCTGCATTAATGGGCATTTGGGCCCCTATATCTCCACCTCCATAGCAGCTACATGGTCATGTGAGGCATCACCGGAAAGGCCAGAGCATGACCTTTCTAATGATACCAAGTATGGCCAGGTTGTATTAAACAATAAAAGTGAAATGATAAATATTTCTTTATTTTTCTTTCTAACACAGCAATATTTTTCACTTTTCAAGAATAAAGGGAACAATGATTCTGCACTAACTCACCATCTCATTTTTCAATGGTACAATCTATTATTACAAATTGTTACATCAAGAACCTAAACCGTCACATTGCAGTGAAGTGCACTGGGGGGGGGGCTTTGTAACCCTGAGCCACTAATCTCTAATTAGTCTAATTATCTCTGAGTCACTAATTAACCTCGCAAGGTCAACTGAGGTGTCATCGGACAATATAGAGTCTGTCCTTTGCACGGATACAAAACATGACAATGTAAAATCTAAAAGAAAAAAAGAAAACATTTTTTTTTTTTATTCCAAAGCGATGGTATTGTCCATTTGTCACGTATAAAATGAGCAATACCACTACGATTACGCACCTCCTCCTTTCCCACGCTGGAACCAAGGTCAGTCTTTTATACCTAGTCATAATATTCATAAAACACCATTATCCAAACCACATGGGAAATATCTAATTTTTTGGTTAAAATTGTATATTTTCTCAGAACAATGCAGTAACAGGTTCCATTTAATTTTTTTTAACAAGAATTCCCTATAGAATATATAACCACATAGGTTTGGATTATAAAATATGAAAAACTTATTTTACACGATGTGTTGATTGAAATCTGAATGGAAATTTACTCACACAGTATCTGCCTGGTTAGATATACCCGTATCTGCATTATTAAATAGCCCAAAATAGGTTTTAATTTCACTAAATTCCAAAAAAAGCCACCAAAATACTCAGCTCCAGGCCCATAGAGATCTTAATCCGGCCCTGCCCCTGCAGCCTTATATAAACATTCTCTCCTCCATGTCATTGACTGTTACATAGTGTAGAAGATAAAGTAAAACCTTTGCACAGATTTTGGTAAATGATGCATCTTGCAAAGAACCCACAAAACGTTAACAGGAGATTAAAAAAAGTTACTTTATTTTTCCTTTTAACATACAATTACTTTAAACAAAAACAAAAAAACCAACAGAATGTGTTTTATAAAGTGTTCTATAAGGTGGTTTTGTTTGTAATGCACAAGTAATCTAGTTACAGCTTAGGTAAGTGGTCGCGTCCCTTTAACTCACCAACAGAAAAAACTACCAACCAACAAGGTGCATAGAGGTAAAGTCTGAGGCCATTGAAGGATGATGCAGGAGTAGGTTTAACTCCATGTAGACGGACAAGATGTAGTAAATAGTTAAAATTACTAAAATGTTTATTTTACAAGACTGGATTTATGGCTCATATAAACAATATCTAAGAGGATAACCCCTTAAAGCCGATACAGAGCAGAAAGCAAGCGACCTCTAGCTCAGTGCGTGCCAGCAGACACCAGAGGCCGATTACAGGCACATATTGAGCCGCATTGATATTATGTTTAATACATTTTTACAGTGTGGAGTGACTTTGATTACGATAATTTTCTCAAATTTCCGGCCTCGGCCTGGAGCAATGTCTGTAATTTGTAGACGCTCAGGATACAACCTCATGCTACCATAATTCAGTATATGTCCCAAGTGACCCTAGCAAGGCTGGGGTCAGACGAACGCAGTGCGAAAGCGCGTTGAGTCGCATTTTATTACGGTTGTAGTAGCAGCAAATGATGTCCAATGACGGCCAATATACGAAGTACAGCCGCACGAAAGTTCGGCAGCGCAACGCAAGCGGCAAACGAATGCATTTTTCAAGAACGTGGAACCGCTAGTACTGACGCACAGAGTGCGCTGCGTCGGCATAGCGGCGTGATTAGGAGATGTTAGATGCTGCACATGTCCGGCCTACATCAAGTCCATTTGTTTTTTATAGCTCCGTCAACAAAAATACGGCCGACATTGCGCATCGTATGACCGATATCGCGTCTTCCTTGAAAAGATGGGTTCGGGCGAATCAACACACATTTTGACGGTAGACATGTAAAATGCATTCGTCTGACCCTAGCCTTAGGCAGAACATACCTTTGTGTGGGTAAAATAACCTTAAAAAAATATATATATATATTATTATTATTATTATTCTTTATTTATAAAGCGCCAGCATATTCCGCAGCGCTGTACAATAAGCACAGTATAGACAGGGTTACAATACATTGAACAACATTTGACAAACAGTACAGGAGGAGATGAGGGCCCTATTCCCGTAGGAACTCACAATCTGGGAGGGTTGGGGTTGGAAACAGGAGGAGAGGACTGTAAGGTGAGAGTGATTGATGGTTGCGTCAGTGAGTCGGGTGGTAGGCTTCTCTAAATAGGAACGTTTTAAGGGAGCGTTTGAAGGAAGAGAAGTTAGGGGAAAGTCTGACAGTACGAGGGAGAGCGTTCCAGAGAGTGGGGGCTGCGCGTGAGAAATCTTGCAGTGTATCATGGGAAGAGGTGATGCGGGGAGAAGCTAGGCGCAGGTCACTGTTTGACCTTAGGGAGCGGGCTGGGGTGTATTTGGTGATTAGTGAGGACAGGTAGTGGGGAGCTGAGTTAGTGAGGGTTTTGTAGGTAAGGATAAGGATTTTGAACTTAATTCTGCAGTGGATGGGGAGCCAGTGAAGGGACTCGCAGAGGGGAGCGGCAGAGACAGAGAGGCGGGTGAGGTGGATGAGCCTGGCGGAGGCGTTCGGATGGATTGTAGGGGGGAGAGGCGGGACAGAGGGAGGCCAGATAAGAGATTATTGCAATAGTCGAGTCGGGAGATTACCAGGGCGTGTATGATTTTTGTGGTGACAGCAGTAAGAAATGGCTGAATTCTGGAAATATTACGCAGTTGGTATCGGCAGGAGGAGGAAAGAGACTGGATGTGGGGGATGAAGGAAAGAGCAGAGTCAAGTGTAATTCCAAGACAGCAAACTTGGTTTGATGGGGAGATGGGGATACCCTCTACCGTGATAGAGAAGTCAGGAGGTGGGAGGAATTAGAAGGAGCTCAGCCTTGGACATGTTGATCTTTAGGTGGTGGGAGGCCATCCAGGAGGAGATGCCAGATAAGCAGTCGCTGACTTTGGAAAGGACAGGGGGAGAGAGATCAGGGGTAGAGAGGTAGATCTGAGGGTCATCAGCGTAGAGGTGGTAATTAAAGCCAAAGCTATTAATGATTTTGCCCAGGGAGGAGGTGTAGATGGAAAAGAGCAGAGGACCAAGGACAGAGCCTTGAGGTACACCAACAGATAGAGGCAATGAAGAGGAGGAGTTACCAGCAAAGGACACAGAGAAGGACCTGTTGGATAAATAGGAGTCAACCCAAGCGAGTGCAGAGTCACGAGACCAAGAGAGCTGAGGGTCTGTAGAAGGGGTGGTCAACAGTGTCAAAAGCAGCCGAGAGGTCAAGCTGGATGAGAATAGAATAGTGGCCGTATTTTTTAGCAGTTAGGAGGTCGTTGGTGACTTTGGTGAGGGCATTTTCAGTTGAGTGTAGGGGACGGAAGCCAGATTGCAGGGGGTCAAGTAGGGAATTGAAGGACAGGAAGAGGGAGAGGCGGCTGAAGACTAGTTTTTCGAAGAGCTTAGATGTGAAGGGAAGCAGGGATACAGGGCGGTAGATGGATAGAGATTTGGGATCGAGGGATGGTTTCTTTAGTAAAGGGGTAACTAGTGTGTGTTTGAAGGCGGATGGAAAGGAACCGGTGGAGAGAGATAGGTTGAAGATGTGTGTGAGAGCAGGGGTGAGGGAGGAGGAGAGGGGAGGAATTAGAAGTGAGGGAATGGGATCGAGTGGGCACGTGGTGAGATGTGAGGAGGACAATAAGGAATGGACTTCCTCCTCAGTGGCTGGGAGGAAGCGGCAGGGGGTGGCAGAGGGGACCTCTGGGAGTGGAGGTGGCAGATAACCATCTTGTGTTGGGATGTTGCTTCTGTTAGAGTTTTATTGAGGAAGAAATCTGCCAGGTCTTGACTCAGCACTGAAGGCAGCTGAGGGGGGAGGTGTGGGTGGGTAGAGGAGGGTGTTGAAGGTGGACCAGAGCCGTTTAGGCACCAGGAATAGGTTTCTAAAACCATACTTATTTTTCGAAATCCCTCGTGGTAAATAAAGATACTTTACTTTTGTTCAGAATTCTTTATTTACATAATGGCCCAGATGGGATGTGAACTCATCTCGAAAGTCTTGTCTCTTGCCGCACCTCCTGCGACATTCCCTAAAGCAGTGCCGTGTTAAGAGTCCGCCACCTGAAGCCATTCATGGACTTCTGTCCTATCCCTTCACTGGGCCTCTGCGGTCCTCATTTCTGTGTCCCAACCTTATGCCCCATTGAGCCTTTGCTATATTTCAGCTCGCGCCCTACTATGCTTATGCCTTTCTGTTGTCCGTTCCCTAGCCTTCATAAAGGGACACTCTGCTCATCCTGACCAGTGACCACTTTGGTGATTTAAAGTGGTCAGGATGTGAGAAGTGGCCCTGCCCCAGCTGTCCCAATCTGGAGAATACACAGGGTGAAGAGAAGGCGTTTCCTCCACCCCACCTATCATCACCAGCAGCCAGGATTTTGAATGTCCCAGCTGCCAGTCAGCAGATCTGTTACTAGTGATGTCACACACAGAGAGAGGCCGACATCACCCTCTAGGGCAGTGGTTCCCAACCGCGGTCCTCAAGTACCCCCAACAGGTCAGGTTTTCCAGATATCTGAAGCACAGCACAGGTGATCTGATTTGCTGCTCAGTGATTGCAGGATTCAGTCTGCATTTCTCCAAGGCAATCCTTAAAACCTGGCCTGTTGGGGGTACTTGAGGACCGCGATTGGGAACCACTGCTCTAGGAGACCAGTCACGTTATTAAGTCTTCTCAGAGGGGCAGCCGATCGTCAGACCTGTGCATACGCGTGCAGCTTCGATCCATCATTCTGCACAGGCGCTAAGGAACTTGGGTAGTTGCGTACATAAAGTGCGCAAGTCCGTAGTGGTGCACAATTTGCAAGTCCAATGCCACCCAAGTTGCAAAGGAGTACAAATTGTATTAGATAGCTGCATGAGCATCCGGGTTCGGGAGTCCCTGAGCTGAATAGGAGGAGCTGAGCGCAGCGAGCGAGAAAAGCACAGAAATGGTTTATTTTCATAACGATACTTCATTGGGGTCAACAGATCACTGTTGTTAACACGTGTTTAAAGGAAAACTGTACTTCTCCTGATCATTTTATTGTTTTAAAAGATGTCAGGATGTGAGGAGTGCCTCTGTTCTCCTCCCCATCCACCACACTCTCCCGATCTGGAGATATTGCTGGGCGAAGTGGAGGATTTCCTTCACCCCACCCAGCTTCATGGCTGTGGAGCTCATACACACTGCGCATTACTGTGAGTTTCATTGCTGTGGAGCTCATACATACTCAGCAAAACTGTGAGTTTCATTGCTGTGGTGCTCACAAATGCTAAGGGATTATCCACTCAGTGCCATTGCTGCAAAAAAAACCCCCAAAAAACAGCTAACAGCCCTGCAATACAGATTTTTTCAGAGGCACTTAGTGGAAAACCCCCATAGGGATACAACAATAGTTGTAGTACAGTATTAAAAAATATGGTTCCCTTTTATAGGGTCTTCCTTTAAGCGAGCCACAACTATTGTTTATGAGGACATGAAAATAGTCATAATAATCCGTTTTTCCCCAGGCGTGAGAGGTACCCCCCCCACCTATTTTTCCAGAAAAAAGCACTTATTATTATTAATATTATTCACTCTTTCCTGGAATATTTCTTTAAGATACCACTGTGTAATTAGGACACGCGAAACCGATCCTCCTTTATAAACAGGGACGTTTTTTATTATTTTTTTAAACCGAAGTGACTGCGATGCTAATGAATCTTGACAAGCGCCTTGGTTTCCCCTCCGTACACACACATGGATGTGTCTCCAGGACTAAGTGACTGCTACCTCGGCTTCAGTCATCCCACAAGGGTTCAATTAATTAAACATCCGAGAAGATTCACCGGGAGGCAAGAGAGGAACCTGTAAAGCATCCCTGAACACACGACCGGCCCCACCAAAACGGGTAAAACCAAGAATGGGCAAAGCACAAAAAGTATCGCTGCCCGGCAAGGCAGTCTCCAGGTCTGCGATCATTTCTGGGGATTCGCCGCGCAGACAAGAATGTCAAAAAGCGATGTAATAAAGGAAGAGAGAATCTTGTAAAGGTGATATTTTTTCTTGATACGTTTTCCACAGAGCTGTCAAACATACTGCAGGAAAATATCAATAAACCCAACAGCTACTTTTTTTTTTTTATTATAATAAAAAGGTTTATTCGAGACTCGGCGGGCTAAAAGGTCTCCACAGGTTTCATTCATTATTAAATACAAAGATCTAAGTTCCTACAAAAAAAGTGCTCTACAACTGCGCTCTTACCTACACGTCCAACCCTTATTTGCAGGTACCTTCCATCCTGGTTAAATCACTCTGCTAATTTTCGCAGATTCTCACAGACATGCGCAATTCGGTTCGGATCAATTCGGAATTTAGAAGAATAAATGGCAATTTCGGAACAATATGAATTGTCACTATCCGAACAGATCTGCTCTCTCCGAATAAAAATTCCCGAATTGATCCGAACCAATCTGATTATAAAATCGTCCAGATTCCAATATATTCGGATTAATTCGGAATGCACAACAGCTTTATTGACACACCGGTGTCATTATTTCCATCATTTTTATAGAGCATATTCCCCATTCTGAGTCATATTGGAACATATAACCCATCATGTACATCATTTTAAGAGCATATGCTCCCTTCTGTGGGTCTTTTTTGGAGCATAGGCTTTCATTTTGTGCGTCATTTTGGAGCATAAACATCAACGAGTGCCTGGCTGTCCTTCATTTTGTTATATATATATATAATATTGGGTTTCCTAGAGTTCCTTTTTTTACCCTGCTGACATTTTCTCTGCCCAATTATCTTTATCCTCATTTTAGTTTTTTTAACTTTTCTCTTTCACCGCTCTCTGCTCCTCCTCTTCGGTACCCGGGGCGGCCGGACCCAGAAGTCCCTGAAGCTTTCTAATTCAACTTGCGTTGGAGCTGCCAATAGCGCACCACTATGGGACGTGGATACTTTACGCACACTAGTTCCTAATGCATAACGTCGGATCAGAGCTGCACGCTTGCGTAGATCCGATCCATCGGCTGCCTCTGGGAACTTTAGCTACAGCAGATGGTGTCAGAGAGGGGGACGTCGGCATAGTCTCTGTGTGCTGACATCACTGGTGACCGGCAGCTGGGAAATTCAAAACCGGGGCTGCAGGTGACGCTGGGTGGGGTGTAGGAAATTCCTCCACTTCACCCCTAAATTCCCCAGATCGGGGGAGCTGGAGAAGTGAGGCCATGCCTCACATCCTGACCACTTTAAATACATAATGTAGTCAGGATAAGTAGACTGTCCCTTTAATGAAACTCAAAGTCCCGTGCTAGTTTAGAAGATTTCATGGATACGGTCACATCCTCGGTCCCTGGGGCCCCCCGGCGCTCGGCAGCGCCGTCCTCGCTGCTCGATGACCAGGCGCCGAGTGATATGCCAGCCTGGAGCGATCACGTGTCGGGCCGGGAGGTGGGGCGCGCATGATGACGCGGAGCCGCCAGGTTTAAAAGACAGTTTGCCACATTCTCTTGTTGCCCTGACGTGGAGTTACTTCCCCAGCGCTATATGTGTTCTTTGATGGCCGTTATTGACCCAGCTTTGTAGGAGAACCACGCTATATCTATTGACCCTGCTCTGTCTGAGAACCACGCTCCGGTTATTGACCCGGCTTTGTATGAGAACCACGCTACATATTGACCCTGCTCTGAGATCCACGCTCCTATTATTGACCGGGCTTTGTCGGAGAACCACACACTTGATACTGACACACAGGGTTATTGAAAGAGAATCGAAAAGTCACCGCACGTTCGGTGACTTTTTGTTCTCTTCAATTCGGTGCGATTTGGCGATCCCATTTCGGCGACCCTGCGGTGTATTCAGCAAGCACCACAGGGTCGTCGTAGTGCAGGGAAAAGTTGCCGCAAACCCGCCGACAACTCACCGCAAAACGAGGGTGAACGCACACCAAAACCCGCAAAAACGTCTGGATTAACCCGCCGAAGAAACCTGAGCAGGAGCCGATCACAGCGCAGAGCAGCTGCCGGAAAAACCCGACACCGCAGACGAATGGAGGTGATGGGAAAAAAAGGAAAACAGTACGCTTGAATGTTTGAAAAGTGAAACGCTGTTTGCAAAGAAACTACTGAGCGAAAAATGTCTGAAATTTACATCTGATCCAATGAATGATAATAAAAAGGGCTGTTACAGAAAAAACTATTAAAAAAAGTTTGCAAAAAAATCCTGAAAAAATGCCTAAAAGGTCCTAAAAAAATCTATAAATAAAGAGACTCTTTACTGCAGAATTTTATAATGAACAGGTTATTAGATATTAAATTTAAAACGGGAATATTTTTAATATTGAAGCCTATGGGATTCGCCTGAATAAACCTGCCGAATTAAACCACCGAATGGCAGGGCAATTCGGCAACTTTTCACTGCTGGTTTGTGTTCTCTGAATAGCCAAGCAGTGCTTTTTTATGGGTATTTCACTGCTCTCGAACAAGCAACGAACAGGCACCGTATGTGCAGGCAATTCGCCAGGATTTGGCGAATTGCCTGCTCTCTGGATAGCCGAATGGCCAGGAAAGGTAACCGAACGCTTATTTTCAGCGTTCGGTCACCTTTCGCCAGCAATTCAGAGCTCTTTGCATAACCCTGATTTGTGTACGGCTTATGCTCCACTTATTGTCCCGTCTAGTCATGGTAGCCTTGTACCTTGCAATATCCTTGGCAGAAGGATAACACTCTCTTTCCTGGCATTAAGATCAGCACGGCTTGGGCCTGCTGTGTGTTTCTAAGCTGTGGTCAGTTTACCATTTCTGTCTGTGTTGAGTCCCTGAAGATCACCGACCGTTCAAGGATCGTAGGGGTAGATAGGGCTCTGTGTACAGGGACCGATATCTGGTTATTAGATCCGTGACATATATATTGTATACAGTGCTGGTGGTGTAGGTAGAATCAGCTTCATGGGTTTGAATGGGACCAATGGCGTCCCATCTATGAACACGTTCTGTCAGTAGGTGAGGGAAACGGCGTCTGGCAGTACTGATGGCGCTTTTAACTATTCGGCCTTGTTGTATTCCATATGAGATGACTATTCAGACTCCGCATAGTCTGTTAGAGATGTCTAGTATTGGCATTTGGGTTTATTTATGTACTTTCTCAAACCGCTCCTATCCGCGGGCCTCTTTTCATTTGATTTTGCACTTTAATAAAGGCTGGATTTTTATGAAGCCTCGAGTGGATTAATCCAGATGTCAGATCCCTGACTCTGATTATTTTCGTTCTGTATGGGTAAATAAAGGTTCCAGCTCCGCGTATCCATTTGCATCTTCGTCTGCCTTCTACCAAAATCTATGTGGATCGCACAGACACAGCGATGAATATTTAACTCAGAAATTAAGTATCAACCTTCAGATTTCTTGGTTTTACTGATGAGTTGATGAAAATCAAACATATGTAAGATGTAGATTGCTGTGGGTAGGAACCAAGGAATCATAGGTTGGTAGATAAGAATGTTGTAAATTGGCACAAAACGTGTCCTGTTGATCATTATCCATCTCTTTATAGCACTGTATATCCCGCAGTGTCGCTCAGTGAGACAAAACAAACACGTTATTTTATAAGAACTTTGACTTAAAGAAACAAGAATTCGGTGGGGACAAACAGTAAAATGTGTCATGTGGGCATTGTTAGAGTCTCTCTCCCTTTCTGAGAGTCTCCGTGTGTCCCCCTATCTCGTTTACAGGTCTCCGGTCATCTGTTGTGATTAGGGCTGCAACTAATGATTATTATCATAATTGATTAGTTGGCCGATTATTATTTCGATTAGAAAAAAAAATGTTTACGTAAAAGGAATTTTATGTAAAAAAATAACTCCTCCCCTTTTTTCATAAGCAATTTGCATAGTGTACGTAACTTCCGTACGTACATACGCAAATTGCGTATCTTGCGTACTTTTCACACAAGGTATGCGAGTTTCCGGGTCAGAGGGATGGGTCAGAGGGATGGGCTGATGCTGCATGCGCAGCTTAAGCCCATGTTTTCTTTCTCAAATAAACGCTGCTACAAGCACTTGGTCATAGATGATGATGTCAGCATGAAATCGGGGTTACTAAGCTAAAGTGGTCAGGGTGCGTATCGTGCCCCTTTTAAATAATTTTGTCAACAAACTGAGTGGGAGGAGGGACTGGAGGTGGAAGGGAGTTACTTTGCTTAAGTGACTTGACCTGAGTGTGAGAGGGAGTGGGTATGGACAAAAGACCAGATCTGAGTGTGGGAGTGAGTTTGGGGAAAGGGACCAGACCAAAGGGAGGGAATGGCAGTTCCTGACCAAAGAAGGTGTGACAGAAAGGGTGGGGTGGTGGCACAGGACTCCAGCTTCAAGTAAGGATAAAACACAGGCATACAGCTCTTTCACCCAGTGGCAGTATGCTATTGTTTGTTTTATAGTTCTGCTACTGTTGTAAAAGGAATGAAAACAAACTGGTTGTATCGGACATAACCCTAGAACTAAATCATACCTAGTAAAGCAGCAGCGCGTCTTCTCCAGTCAGCTCCGAAGCTGAGGTTATTTACGTTTAACTCTAAACAGCGTGTGCTGCACACAGGACGATTAATCGGCACCGATTAAACGATAATGGAAATAGTTGACAACTATTTTAATCATCGATAGTTGTCAATTAATTGATTAGTTGTTTCAGCCCTAGTTGTGATCCTCAGGCAGAGCAATGACGAGTGCTCTCGGGGAAATAACTGACACATACACACAAGCAATGTCAAACTCGCGTGCTCGTCTTATCTTGACCACTTTTTGAGCATCTCAATTAAATGTGCTATTTAAAGGCTTGCTTCATTGCAGAAACCACACATATTATATATAAATGTACAGTTTTATTTGGATTTTAGTAATTCAAAGCTTGTAAATTAATTAATTCACTCTTTATCATCCAGACCTTTATAGTCACATATTTCATCAGGTATTTGTTTCACAATAATGGTAAACAGAGAAAATGTTTAACTGCATCTCTCGTCAGTTATGAGCATTTTTAAGCAACATTTAGAAAAAAAAAAAAAGGCTGCATTATTTTGGCACATTGTGCACCAGTGTGTATAAAATGCTGTGCATAGAATTTCCCTTTGTTTTGAAGGAGTACACAAAATTCCAAAACCAAAAGATGGTTTAAGATGTTTTTCGATCTACATAAATTTCTACTTTTTATCTCTGATCAAAATTTTTACTGAAACACAAGTGTACTATTTCATTTGGGTTTCCCTCCTGTATTGTACAGGTGTAGTTTTGTCGAGAGCCCTCGATAAAGCTATGAGCTCTAGTGCGCATCTTGCACAATTTTAAAATAAAAAAAGGCATTTTGGTAAAAGATCTTGGGCAGTATTACATTCTTCACGCTAAAACGGGGACGCTAAGGAGAAAAATGTGCGCCTGCCGGTATCGCCTTAGCTTCCCCGTTTTAGTGTGATATGACGGGGTTGGCGCTAATCCAGCAGCCTGCTCCGTAATGCGGCGCTAAGCCTCGTGATTGCTCGAGACAGCGCTAAGCGCCGCCACGAGAATCCCCTCCATGGAGTCCATAGGACTCCATTGAGGCTTCCACTGCTGGTCACATGACCTGCAGGATCTCGACTCATGAGAACCAGCAGGTAGGCGGAGTGATTCGCAGAGGGAGACTGGGGGGACTTTTTCCCCAGTCTCTCTCTGCTCCCGGCGACAAGAAGAACGGATCGAGCTGCCATTCTTGCCGCGGGATGGGGATGAGTATGTGATTTTTGGGGTGTTTTCAGCTGGTGCTGACTGATTCTGCAGAAGCAGAATCAGTAGCACCAGCTCCTAGCTGCAGTTAACCGTAGCGGGATGTAATTAGCGTTAGGGCTTTGTAATCCTAACGCTAATTAACTCTTTGTGCTCCCCATATTAAGCATAGGGAGCACTGAGAGGAGTGAGAAGCACGTCAGGACAAGAAACCAGGGCTCAGGCGTCTCATTTTAAACTTGGCGGGGGCCGCGTCCTCACGCCACACCCCGGTCAGTGACCCGGGACCGCGTTAGGCAATTACTTCACACGGCGGCCAGCCAGCAAGGTGCTGCCGGCCACCAGAGAACCCAGGAAGGCGCAGGACGTGACAGTTTATCAGAAAGGCTTTCTGGACATGGAAAATCCTCCCGATAAGGTCATGTTGCCTCGAGTCTAAATACACATTCACATGCAAAATAGACCCCTATTTTCACCGGTGCAACATTTAGATTTACATCAACAATAGTGTGTCCTCCGATTATGTCATTTGGCACTAAGGTTACAAAGAAAACCACCGGGGGATTATTCACTAGCCACCGTTGTTGGCCATTAGTGCACAAAAGCAACAAACTTCGGTGTTTCACCAAAGGGAAATTAAAGCAGCGGCAGGAGAGGTGTTGAATAAAGAGTTAACCATTGCCACTTTACCTTACCTGGCTATTCTTGGATTGGAAGTGGTGCATTGGGCATACCCCTCCTTGTAGAAAGCAGATACTGTGGTTTATAGCGGCACACACACACACACACACACACACATATACAGACTTTATATTACTACGGGAGTTTCACACAGCTGTACCTCGGTTCCCCAAGCCCATCATTAGCCAAGTGATAATTGTCCCATCCCGTAAAAAAGCTGGCAGCATCGACCTTCAGCCATGGGTCTAATCCATTTCCTCGCTCAGCTAACTAGCCGAAGGCTTATTTCACTTTAGAGACCGGAATGTCCTTATCTCCTGGCCTGGTTCTTGAAGGTAAGAATGGGAATCCATGACATTTATGAAGTCTCACTGACTTACCTCTCTTACTACATACAAGGCGATCATCAGCTTCAATTAGTCTTCTTCCAAGTGTAACAAATTATCAACTCCGACCCAAAATATCCAGTGTAAGACACGAAGAGCTCCCTTCATCTGCCCTTAGATAATGATTCAAGCCCGGTTCTGTGCTAATGGCCAGTAGCACCAGAGAACACAAGGTCATGTCCGACGACAAGGTTTCGAACCTCATCCTACTTCATATCCAGCAAAACTTCATTTCAGATTTGCCCTAAGAAAGCTATTGATTGTCACTACAAAATGATCAAAAGAAAGAAAAGAATATAATGAAAGTCAACAGTGCAAGAGCATGAAAACCATTCAATGCTGTCTGACCGTGAAATCTATCAATTCATCTGGCAGCAAAGGCAGAGCGAGCTGGGGTTCCGGCATCTTGCCAGACCCCGTGAGGACCTTTTCATCATCAGGATCTGAGTGAAGATTAGCAGTGTCCAGTATTTTACAGCAACAGCACACCATGCTCTATTGCCGTACGCACGCTTATCCTCAGCTTTTAGCGAGGGACTCAGATATTCAGATATAACATCAGACGCAGACTAGACCAGTCATACTTTGTTTATTTGCAAGTATATGTCAGCTTTTATTACTTAAAAGCACAGGTAAAAGTAGTTCTCTTCAACAATACAGGAAAAATGAATTATCCCAATAATTATTATACATCACCGATTGAGTCGCCTGCATCTTCCCTGCAAAACAGATTAAGGACTGGGGAACCTCAACTTTTAATACTGGATTCGTTAATCTCATATATCAGTGAGGCATTTGATTAGTCAAATTGCAAGACATACTGTCCATCAATTGCAAAGCAACAGGCTATGCTCCGATTGGAGGAAGAACTCACTGTAACAGCCCTGGAGAACGCAAGACGTCAGGTATTACACCGTGTAGGTAATCTGTTACTGAAGTGAAAAATCGACATCGGAAGAATTATGAGATAGGCTGTGATCTTTAGGATCTTCTGCCCCTTAAATAATTGGGCAGATGCTGTTTCACCAAAATAAATCTCAGGCAAAGTAATAAAAACTCTTTTTGATGTGGATCTAGTACCAGTCACGGGCATACGGCAGAGCCAAGGTGGGCTCTATATTCGGGTGAGATAGCCCTTTAGGCAGGAGTGCCGCTGTGTGGCACGTAGAACAGGAGGTGAGGTCAACAGACAGCTGGGCATGGAAACAGGATACACAGAACAGAACAAAAGGAAGGGCAAGGGTTAAGAGGAAGGGCAAGGGTTACGGGAAAACCCACACATACACTGGGACCCAGAAGCACGCGAAAGGAAACCCTAACCTATATTACGGTCCTTTGTATGGCTGTCTATTCTAAGGGAGGATACCTTATGGCTGGGCAACACAGAACAAGAGGGGTAAATCCACAGGCGTAGTCAGTAGGAAGCCAGTTACAGTATGTCACGGAGCTGACATCGGGCCGCGGAACACAAACTGGACAAGTTTAAAGACCATTTTTACTCTTTATCTTTCGATTGTGTTTATTTTAATTGTATGGACATATGTCATGGGACTGACGTGGCGCTCCACGCTTCAAACCCCTAGAGACTTTATGTTCATTTATATCGTGTGATTTTAGATATATTTTACAGTGTTTGGTTTTGGTTTAAATTAGTTTAGTGTAAAATGCCGTAGCTTTGGTTTTAAATATACTTATATTCCTGTAGGTAAATGTGTTTTTGTATAACCAGTAAACAAGCTTTACTGCTGTGTAATTTATGCAACAGGGCTTTTACCCTTATCTAGCTGCATGTTTAACCCTTTCAATGCGGAGGACGCGCTGAGCGCGTCCTCCGCATTACCGCTGCTGTGCGGGTTCCGCCGATCGCTGGCCCCCCCGGTGCGGGCTGACATCCTCGATGTCAGCCGCGCATCCGGGACCGCAGCCGCCAGAATTAGGTGTCATCGCGGCAGCGCGGTGACACCTAATTCAGGCGCCCCCCCCCCCGCATGTGCGGAGGAGGCGCCTGAAAGGGAGGGGGGGAGGTCCTTCGGACCTCTCTCCCTCCCGATCGGCGGCTCTGCGGGGGTTAACCCAGGCATCATTTGGAAGGGCACAGCCTGCCCTTCCAAATGGTGCCTGGCATTAACCCCTGGGGAGCTGGATCGCGAATCGGCTGCTGAAAAGCACCGGTTCGCGATCCTTTCCCGGAGCTGGCCGACATCTTGGATGTCGGCCAAGCCTCCGGGAACTCCCCCTGAGGACTGGCGTCATCGTGCGTAGCACGATGACGCCAGTCCTAGAGTTAACCCCTAACTGCCACCAACGGTGGAGATAGGGAGTTCCAATGAACTCCCTATCTCCCGATCCGTGGCAGTTAGGGGTTAATGTTTGGTATGGTTGGATCGGCCAGAGCATGGCCGTTCCAACAATACCAAACTTGAATGTGAAAAAAGTTTTTTAAAAAAACTAAAAATAAAAATTAAAAATAAAAATATATTTTAAAAAAAAATTATAAAAAAATAAATAAACATTTTTTTTCTTTTTTTTGGTTGTTAGTGTAGCAATATTGTTCCCATTGCAATTATAATGTGAACAATGATGCTGCACTAACGATTTTTCTATGCGGTGCGTTTGTTAAAAATCGCGTAATTTTCCCCCAAAAAAAATGTAACGAGACCCCATCTCTAATTTTTTTAACAAGCGCACCCCATACAAAATATAACCGCAATTGCTCGCATGTTAAAATGTGAAAAAAAACACTTTACACGTTGTAAATTATTGAAAATACATATTTTATTGCATTTTTTGTTATAATATACAGACATGACATAACGTATACATATAATAATGACATATTATGAATCTACTGAGTCTGACGGAAAGAACGATATATAATATGTCTGGGTCATATACTAAAATAAGCCTTAAAAACACGTTTAAACATGATGAGCAAAACCGGTAAAAATGACCTCAGCACAGAGGCGGGAAAAGCCTCAGCAGCGAAAGGGTTAATTCAAGGGATCTGTGATAGGGTTTGTGTTTAATCTGATGTGTTAGAACAATGGATTATACAAATGTTGTGTGAGCTGAAGGCTAAAGAATGTAAAGAATGTTTATTGTAAATAACGGACATAATGTAATTAGTATATTGGTAGGACGAGGTGTGTCATTTATGCAAATTATGACTGTTGGACTTCAGCATAAATGGTGGGGTTTTGTTCATTAAAACTCAGAACTCTCAAGCTCAGAGAGAGAAAATCCTGTTTTAAAGCATACAGCCGCGCCTGGTGTCTTTATTACAAACTACGCTACACTATATACTAAACATCAGAAGGCACCGAGCGGCCTTCTGGAAATTCCTAACGGCTCCAGGGCAGAGGAACAGAAGCAGGCGGGTCAAGCTGCTCGAGGCACTGAGGATAGCGATCCCAGTAGCCGGGCTGACCGCAACGAAGGGGTGTCTGGAGAGTCAGGACAGGTGGAAGAGAACGGTTCCGTCACACAGTACACAAAGCAGAATACAGGACAGAATGGAGAATACAAAAGGGAAGTCAAAACATAGAAGCCAAGTACACGGTACATGGGAATATCTAGAGAAAGGTGCACAAGGAATAACACAATAGCAAAGTCAAAGAGCCGGGCCAGAGTCATACACGGATAATTAATAGACAAGGCGACTGGAGGGACAGACAGACTAAGGAAACTAGAAACCAGAAATAAACTGAACAATGGAAAACAAAGGAAAAATAACAGAGGCAAACACTATTCACAGAAACAGATACACCGGCCGAACCACAGGGAGCAAAGTGACCCTTAAGCAAGAGCCCTGGGAAATGTGAGAGGCTGCCTTATAAAGGGAGAAGGCCAGAGCTGAGAGGTCATGTGGTTCAAGACCAGGAAAGCTACAGGGGAATCCTGGAGCGGAGGGAGAGGAAGGAATGTCCGAGACGGGGGTAAGAGCCGGCTGGGATCGGCACACAACAGGGATCAGGGCTGGAAATGTGACCGTTCCATATTCATTGTTAACCCTTTTAAATTTTTATTTATAGTATATAAGTGACATCCATGGAAGCCCAAAGAAAATAGTCTTGCCACCTTATATTCTTCAACCCCCTAAAAACTTGTACTGGACGTTTGAGGTATATAGGTATCAAACCCACATATTTTTGTAAAAGGCAATATACATAATGAGACACATTACTCGTCATAGAACCTAAAAATTTTGGAAATCCCTGAGCCGAAGAGGAGGAGCTGGGCGCGGCGAGGGACAAAAGGGGAGTAAAAGCACTTAAAATTGAAAAAATTATAATAATTCCTGGGCAGAGGCTGACAGCAGCGTCTACCCAATTACTTAAGGGCAAAATAATGAGGGCTCTATTTTAATACAGTGTCCCTTTAAACCTGGATTTCCAAGCTATTTCTAGTAGAGAAAAGGTAAGGATACCCGTCTTTGTTTGACATTTTCTATCTTGTTCACGAGCGGCTATGACATATCGGACCCATTTATTCTACAGAAACATGTTAAACTTTATCAAACCGTACATTTTTTTTTCCTGTGGATTAACGCAAAACAAAAAATCTACAGGACATTAGAAAATGGTTAAAAAAAAATGGGGCATTCAAATGACCGTCACCAACAAAACACGGGGGGGGGGGAGCCTGTAGCATTTGTGATCCGACGTATTAGAAGTAGTAACACAACGTTGAAGTTGCCAACAATGATCGCTGTGGCAAGAATCGCGCTTATGGATTAAACCTGGGGTGTTAAGGGGGTCAGTAAAACTGCCGGAGAGGCCGAGAACAAAGCATGGCTGGGGTTAATACAAATAATAATGGGCTTCCTTGGCTCTCCGTAGGCGGTGGAGGCACGCAGCTCTGAGAAACTCAGAAATGAGGTTAGATCTCTCTTGTCAGGGGAGCAGAGGCTGCATGTGCCACTCAGTCACACCATTGTTCTCCGGCAGAGAAATATCACACGAGGCCAGAGAGCAAGGATAGTCGCACGTCACGGGCCTGAGGGAGATGATGCAAAGTAACATCCCAGATAGGATAAGAAAGGGGGGAAACAAGGTTGAAATATTGTGATATAAGGACAAAAGAGCTTCATTTAATAGTGTTACTATATGTCTTATACCAGTTTGCATTCTTATATAGGCAGGATAAGTGTGCAGATAGGCAATAAGTGTGTACGGACAAACATAGATGACTGTCGGATAAAGGTGCAGACAGACAATACGCATGTATGGACAGACATAGATGACTGTCGTATAAATGTGCAGACAGACCATACGCGTGTACGGACAAACATGGATGACTGAGATGGATAAATGTGCAGACAGACAATGAGTGTGTACGGACAAACATGGCTGACTGTCGTATAAATGTGCAGACAGGCACTACGCGTGTACGGACAGACAATACGCGTGTACGAACAAACAGATGACTGTCGGGTAAATGTGCAGACAGACAATACGCATGTACGGACAAACATGGATGATGGTAGGGCTGTGCAATATTGACAAAATAATCATATTGCGATTTCTTGAATGAATATTGCGATTGCGATTTTATTTGCGATTTAGCCAATTGTTTTTGCTTTTTCAAACACGCTACATACATTCTAAATGTATTCAGTATTCATAACATGGATATACTGCCCCAGCACATGGATATACTGCCCCAGCACATGGATATACTGCCCCAGCACATGGATATACTGCCCCAGCACATGGATATACTGCCCCAGCACATGGATATACTGCCCCAGCTCATGGATATACTGCCCCAGCTCATGGATATACTGCCCCAGCACATGGATATACTGCCCCAGCACATGGAAATACTGCCCCAGCTCATGGATATACTGCCCCAGCACATGGAAATACTGCCCCAGCACATGGATATACTGCCCCAGCACATGGATATACTGCCCCAGCACATGGATATACTGCCCCAGCACATGGAAACACTGCCCCAGCACATGGAAACACTGCCCCAGCACATGGAAACACTGCCCCAGCACATGGATATACTGCCCCAGTACATGGATATACTGCCCCAGCACATGGATATACTGCCCCAGCACATGGAAATACTGCCCCAGCACATGGAAATACTGCCCCAGCTCATGGATATACTGCCCCAGCACATGGATATACTGCCCCAGCACATGGAAATACTGCCCCAGCTCATGGATATACTGCCCCAGCTCATGGATATACTGCCCCAGCTCATGGATATACTGCACCAGCTCATGGATATACTGCCCCAGCTCATGGATATACTGCCCCAGCACGTGGATACTGCCCCAGCTCACCTCTGTGCGCCACGTGTTCGGCTCCCTGTTAACTTCTGGCGGCATGGAGCTTGGGCGCTCGCCTGGGGGAACCATGTGACGAGCCGCGAGAACGTGGCTTGTCACGTGGTTCCCCCTGCGAGCGCCCAAAGCACCATGCCGCCGGAAGTTAACATGGAGCCGAAAATTGCAGCCTTATGCGATTTATTAATTGCATGGTCGGAAATCGCGATTCGATTGCGATTGCAATTAATTGCACAGCCCTAGATGATGGAGATGGATAAATGTGCAGACAGACAATGAGTGTGTACGGACAAACATGGATGACTGTCAGATGGATAAATGTGCAGACAGACAATACGCATGTACGGACAAACATGGATGACTGAGATGGATAAATGTGCAGACAGACAATACGCATGTACGGACAAACATGATTGACTGTCAGATGGATAAATGTGCAGACAGACAATGAGTGTGTACGGACAAACATGGATGACTGTCGTATAAATGTGCAGACAGACAATACGCATGTACGGACAAAAATGGATGACAGATGGATAAATGTGCAGACAGACAATGAGTGTGTACGGACAAACATGGATGACTGTCAGATGAATGAATGAATATGGACAAGAAAACAAGAAATCTAGCCTTCACGCAAACAGACAGAACAAAGGAGAAGACACGATAGGGACAAACAAGACAAATCAACATGATCAGGATGAAGGGACCACATAAAGAGATGAAAAAAGGGCAGAAAGACAGGATAATAACAGAACATGGATGCTTCATATTTAGGGAAATGTTTTTAAATTACTTTAATGCAGGGTTTACCATCACTCATTACATACATTATCACTAAAAAAACAGGCATATTCCAGCAAATAATAATCTGAATTCCTACGCGAAACGCGCAATCTGAGCAAACACAACTGATCCCTTGTGTGATGAAACCAGAGGTGTATCTAATCCAGGTGCTGAATTGTAGTTACTGGCAGGTACGCGTATTACAACTGGTGTGCGGCGTCCCAGCGCGGCGTATTGCATTTTTTTAATACAGATTTCAAACTGTTGATACACTGTTGTATATTTTGCCGCTGCGCTAACTCGCCGAGAATTGAAGAGATATTTATTGCATCAAATTTTCCGAAGGTATTTGTACAGAACAATAACAGAGCGATTATGTAAATCTCTATTTAATTTGGTTTTAGTGGAAAATATTCATTACGACTGGATGTAGCTGGATGATTTAAAAGTAAAAAAGGAAAAAAAATGAGAGGGGGGGGGGAGAAAATTAGTCGCTCGGGATTTTGGACACATTTTCAGTTAATCTGTCTGGCTCAAACATAAATGATATAGGAGATAATCGAAATTTAGATTTATTATATCAACATGTTTTAAATGAAAAAGAATACAGATATGCTATTTTTTGGGCTATTTTACAAATTAATTAACTAAAACTGATTTGTGCTTTAGAACGCCATATGGTGACATTGGTTACTGGTACATAAAACAAGATTCGAGACAACCCCCATATATTTTGCATAAGTAATATTCTGGGGAAAAACGTAATAAACACTTAAGAGGTTATTCAGAGCCAATCCGGGCCCCGAAATGTCACCGAACAGGGAATTTCCCCGTACAGTGACATTTCAAGCCATTTGGCTGTTTAGAGAACAGGCAGTTGGCCAAATTTTGGCGAATTACCAGCAAAATACGGTGCCTGTATGAAGGCAGTGAAATCCCCCATAGAGAAGCAATGGTTAATCTATTCAGAGACACCGAACAGCAGTGAAAAGTTGCCTAAATGCCCTGCTCTTCGGTGGTTTCATTCGGCAGGTTTATTCAGGCGAATCCCATAGGCTTCAATGTTAAAAATATTCTCTTTTTTATACAATATCTAATAAACTGTATATTATTTTAATCTGAAGCAAAAAGTCTCTTTAATTATTGATTTTTTTAGGATCTTTTAGGCATTTTTTTGAATTTTATTCAGCCAAAAATGTTTTTTCCATTTTTTTTTAAACGCTTTTTTCTTTTATCTGTAACAGCCCTTTTTATTATCCTTCATAGGATCTTATATGTTAATTCCAGGCATTTTCGTTCAGTAGTTTTTTTGCAGTGTTTCAATTTTGACACTTTCAAGCATATGTTGTTTTTTTAATCCCGTTCGTAATCTTGTCGGCCTTTTCCAGGTCTGCGCTGTGATCGGCAGCTCGGCGGCTTTTTCTGCCATTTTTTTTTCAGCGGTTACGCCGGGTTTTACCTGCACTTTGGGGACCCTGCGGTGAATACTGAATTCAATGCAGGGTGGGGAACTTTGACTATTATTTTAATCTGCAGCAAAAAGTCAATTTTTTAGGATTCCTTAGGCTTGATCTTGATCTTTTTTAAATGGCTTTTTTTTTTCTGTAAAAAACATTATTTATAGGACCTTTTATGTTAATTCCATTCCTTTTTGCCCAGTATATAACAAGGTATATTTTGTGTAGGTACCTCAGTGAAATGAAGGCTAAAATCAACAGATAAATGCATTTACAGGCTAAGGCTAGGGTCAGACGAACGCATTTTTCACGTTGTCCGTGAAAAAGTGCGTTCGAACGAATGGACGTATTTTTTCACGGAATACGCGATAGCGGTCATACGATGCGCATTTTCGTCTGTGATTTTGTACGGATCATCAATAAAACCCTTTTGCGTCTGGACGTTATGTTGGCCGGACATTAGCAGCGTCTGACGTCTCCTAATCACACACACACGCCGCTATGCGGCCGCAGCGCACTCTGTACGTCAGTAGTAGCGGTTTGACGTTCTAGAAAAAATGCGTTCGTTGGCCACTTGCGTTGCACGGACGAACTTTCGTGCGGCCGTTCGTCGTATGTTCCCCGGCATTGGACGTCATTTGCTGCTAGCACGGCCGTGATTTCGTGCGGCTAAACGCACGTGAAAAATGCGTTCGTCTGACCCTAGCCTTAGTGTGTGAAATGGAGCTGCTCAGAGGGTACAGGAACTGCGAGCTTGTTACAATATATAGATTTAAAGCTGTAAAAACACCTTACTTAACTAAAGGATATTAACACATTATTACATCGGCGTAGTGACCCGATCCTCCAATTATAATAAAATAAAAATCAATTCTCCGGTTCTATAAAATCATTTCATTATCTTATTCGTATTGTGAATTACTTTGTAGGAAGTGAAATTACAGTAAATTTATAGCATTTACAAGGGAGGTCAATGATCGCGCACTGCCTGCCGCAATCAATAGGCACTGCCTGCCGCAATCAATAGGCACTGCCTGCCGCAATCAATAGGCACTGCCTGCCGCAATCAATAGGCACTGCCTGCCACAATCAATAGGCACTGCTTGCCGCAATCAATAGGCACTGCTTGCCGCAATCAATAGGCACTGCTTGCCGCAATCAATAGGCACCTCATAAAAAAAAAGAACACGTGGGACGTTGTAGAATGGATGGAAAATATTTATTAAAAAAATGTGAAAAAGGTCAAAGGAAAGCCTACAACTACAAGAGGAGACAGTAACATAACATCAGAATTAAATTGTAAGGTAGTGATAAGGTAGTGATATTCGGCTCAGGCAGGAAAATAGTAATGTGCACAAATAATGACAAATTCTTATAAGCAGAATATACTTAGCAGAGCAGGCAATGTACTCTGTAAAAGTATTGCTAATATTATAATCGTATAAATCGATAAAATAAAGGGTAATGGGGGAATAAGACCAAAGTCCATTTCAAAGAAGATAAACAATAGATTAAAATATATTATAAAAAGTTAATGTGTGGCATGAATGATGATCCCTAAACACAAAAAACATAGCATATACCAATCAAATATAATAATAATAAAAAAATTCTCAATCAAACAAGTATATATGGGTTATCAGGCAAGGAGGCTTTATTAAAACCGTTTGCTCACATACCAACCTCTTGGGGTGTTTGATGCTCTGATGGCACAATTGTTAGGCTGGCAGTCGACTGGGTCCGTAATCGGACCACCAAGTTGGTCGTACGCCTAGGGACAATGCCGTTGGCCGATCATGGTCATCCACTGGCGTCTGTGGACAACCCAGGCAACAGGCCGCCAAAGCAGGGGGGGGGGGTATTGCTGCGAAGAGAGAAAAAAAAACTGTCCTTGGTGCTGAAACAGGGTTTTAGCACCAACGACAGTCCCTGTCGGAACCCAGCAGAACCTGAATTAAAAAAAAAAACTCACCGAAGGCTGCAGGGGTGGGATAGACTCCCCGTCACGGAAATAGGTTTGAGCACCAAGGAGAGCAATGCCAAATGCAGCCGGGCTGAAGAAAATAAAAAAAATGCCACATTCGGCGAGAGAAAAAAAGCCTAGTTTTTTTTTAGTTAAAGAAAAATGAGAACCCAAAATTTTGCCTAGAAAATACGGAAAAATTCTAAGAAATAAAATAAAGGGCTTTTTGCTGCGGATGAAAATAATAAACTTGAATAAAAAAATAAAATAGAAAATATTTTTTACATTGAATCCTATGGGCTGTCGAACGGAATCACTTCACTATGGGGCAGTTTCTCCCTAAAAGCGGAGTAGCCCATTCTCTCCTTGCTCACCCTCGTCCAATAGAAGGCCTGTGACATCAGTGCGCGCTGCGGCCTGGACTCCATTTTGCCAGAGACCAGTCGTGAGTGCGCGCTTAGGCAAGGCCTGAAGCCTGGAGTTCTGCCGGAGACCCCCGGCCATTGGTGGAGGAGTCAGCACCTGAGGACATGCCGAGGAGGTGAGCCGGCAAGTACTGGGCGCGACGCACTGCCAGGTGACCGGGTCGGCAACCCGAACAGAAACGCCGGGAGGGCAGAGAGGCGGCCATAGCCGGCACCGACGAGCCAGCAGCCCTTTAAATCAGGGGTAACCAAATGTAGTTCCCCAGATGTTATAGAAATCTAATTTCCAGGATGCTCTTACAGCGTTGTGTATCATAGGAGTTGGATTTCTACCACAGAGGCGCATCTACTGGTTGCCCGGTTTCGGCCTAAGTGAATGGGTTGAAATTATCATATAAGCCCAATGTTGCTCAACATTTTCTTCTGGATCCTCACAGTGAATGCACAATAAGTAGCGACTTTTGCAGAACATTTGGGGATGAACAGACGTCTCTGGGGATCATAAATAAATGAAAAGTAAACACATCGGGAGACAGAGGGAGTGAGAAGAGAAAAAATAGGCCGTCATTTATAATGCAGGAGTTTTACTATAATGGAAGAACCCTTTTCTCAAGGGGACCGTGAAATACGGGGTCTCAGAATATATAAAGATTTGTTATGGCTCGCGGTACCTGGCTTGGTTGGTCGGATCGCATCAGAAGCTACAGGAAACTTCTCATTGCCAGTGGCTCTATAAGGACCAAGCATAGAAAATAATGCACTGATGCAGTTCGGCGCCGGGCAAAGCTTTGCCCACTAAACCAGAAACAAAAAGGTCCGAGTGGTTAAATATTTATACACCGTGGTCCTCTGAAGACATTACCTGCCATATCAAACATCCAAGGAAACACTATTTTGAAGACCCCGTCAAACGCCCTCTTTTCTATCCTAATTTATATAAGGGGTTATTCAGAGAGCACCGAAATGTCGCTGACATTTCAGCGCTCTCTCGTTTCCTGTGCTTCCCTGCACTACGGGGAATCTAAGTTCCCCAGCCTGCGGTGTTTTCAGCATTCACCGCAGGATCCCTGGATTAGAGGGAAAATCTGCCGAACACCTGCCAAAACCCGCAGAAACCACCGCAAAAACCATGAACACGACAGAACCCAACACGACCTCGACAGAACACAACATGACCACGACAGAAAAAGCAGATGAGCCGACTGTTCACAGCGTAGACAAGCCGCCGGAAAAAGCAGACAAGCTGACGAACGGGGTAAACTGAAAGTTTCAAAATTGAAACGCTGTTTGCAAAAAAACTACTGAACAAAAATGTCTTGAATTTACATATAAGATCCGATGATAATAAAGGTCTGTTACAGAAAAGTGAAAAAATTATTTAAAAAATTTGCTGAAAAAATCCTGAAAAATGCCTTAAAGATCCTATAAAAATCTATAAATAATGAGACTTTTTGCTACAGAATAAAATAAATGGTTTATTAGATGTTGAATAGGGAATAGGACTTAGAAATGGATAAGACTCACAAGGTCCCTTATGCGAATCTGTTCTTTATTCGAATCCCTACAGAGTTATCAAAGAGCTCCGAATTGCTGGCGAAAGGTAACCGAACGCTGAAATTCAGCGTCCGGTTACCTTTCCTGGCCATTCGGCTATTCAGAGAACAGGCAGTTCGCCAAATGTTGGCAAATTGCCTGCACACACGGTGCCTGTTCGGTGCCTGTTCGAGGGCAGTGAATCCCCATAGAGAAGCAATGCTTTGTCTATTCAGAGAACAAAAAACAGCTGAGAAAGGTTGACGAGTTGCCCTGCCATTCGGTGGTTTCATTCGGCAGGTTTATTCAGGCGAATCCCATAGGCTTCAATGTTAAAAATATTCCCGTTTTAATTCAATATCTAATAAACCGTTCATTATAAAATTCTGCATTAAAAAGTCCCTTAATTTTTTAGATATTTTAGGATCTGTCAGGCATTTTTTGGGATTTTTTTTGCAAACATTTTTTCTTTTTTCTGTAACAGCCCTTTTTATTATCACTCATTGGATCTTATATGTAAATTCCAGACATTTTCGTTCTGTAATTTATTTGCAAACAGCGTTTCACTTTTCAAACATTCGAGCGTACTGTTTTTTTTTTTCTCACTCCATTTGTCTACGGTGTCGGGTTTTTTCGGTGGCTGCTCTGCGCTGTGATCGGCTCTTGCTCGGGTTTCTCCGGCGTGTTCAGCGGGGTTAATACAGATGTTTTTGCGGGTTTCGGTGACCGTTCACCAGGTTTTGTGGTGAGTGTTCGTCGGGTTTGCGGCAGCTTTTAACTGCACTACGACGGCCCTGTTGTGCTAGCTGAATACACTGCATGGTCGCCGAAATGGGATCGCCAAGTCGCACAATCACCGAACATGCAGTGACTTTTCGATTCTCTTTGAATAACCCTGCATGTGTCAAGTGGGCGCTTTCACTTGATCATATATGCATGGGACGAAAGTAGCATCACCAATCGCAATGCTCTGTGTGGTCAGCTTCTCCTATAAAGCAGAGTAGTAGCCTCCGGGTTTGACAACAAAGTATTTTGTTCAAAAGATGAATAAAAATAAGCCTGACGCATTTCGTCTGTTACCAGACTTTTTCAAGGGCAATACACAATCATGGGCAATAAAAACCTACACTGAAACATAGTATCCAGTTCCCCTCTCATTGGCAACATTCCAGGTGTTGTCCATATATGGAGTCTTTTTTCCACTTCCTGTGGACTCCATACATGGACATAAGCCATTTTATGTCCTTTTTGCAGATTTTTTTTTTTTTTTAAAATGACAAGTTTTTTTTCTTTAAACAGACCTTTTTATTATTATTCATAGGATTTTAAATATTTCCAGGCATTTTCGTGCATTCGTTTTTTTTTTGTAAATGCTTTTTAAAAGTTGCAGTGGTGTGTTTTTTTGGTGTTTTTTTATTTTCTTTTATAACCCTGTACGGCGGCTTGTCTGCTTTTTCCAGTTGCTGGCCGCCGCTCTGTTTGGCAGGTCGTCTGCTTATTTCAGATTCGGCGGTTTTGCAGCGGATAGTCGGATGCATTGGGTGGGTTTTCGGATCGAATCAGTGTTATTTTGGCGGTTTTTCGGATTGATTCTGTGGCAGTTCTTCCTGATCAATTTGACGTTTTTTTGGATGCGTTCGACTGCTCCTTCGCTGCACTTTAGGGACCCTGCGGTGATTGCTAAATTCACTGCAGGGTCGGCAAATTAAACGCACCGAAGTGCGGGGAACGAGAGAGAGCAACGAATGTCACCTCTGAATACCCTGTAAGTGTCCGGATACAGATTACATTCCGTGCTAGGGTACGATCAAGGATTGGTCAGGAGTTTGTCCCGTAAACAGATTTTGGAGGCCATACTGCAAAACAGAACATTTGGTGTAGACCAGTCTGTATCCTGTCGGCCGTCAACTTTGGTACCAGCGATGATCTTGGAATCCCGTTCACAGCCTAAAGTCAATGTCCCACATCCTCCAACCCATTATAACTCATTTGGTCACTCGGTCTGCTCTACAGGGTCTTCGTATTTTGGAGAGGTTATCCAGGTTGAGCTGAGCATACCTTCGCATTCTGCATGGCGCACTAATACAGGGTCAATCCTCAGCAGGAAGAAATATGCAAATACGTATTTGCATACAAATTCTGATTAATTTGCAGCTATTTAGGGGATTTCCGTTCCCCACTTACGCCTCTAATGTAGGCATCATGCCTGCTTAACGGAAATCTATGTCATTGGCATGCTGGCTTCAGTTTTCCATTAGAGACACATGAATGGCTTTCCTAAATGTTCCTTTTTATTTCATAAAACCCATGATGTCGGGGGGGGAGGCGGGAGGTGAGGAATGCTAATTTTTTTACTGAGATGCACGATGTGGAACATAAATATAATTTGCTTTACTTTTGCACAAGAAATGTATAATTACATACCGGTGCCATGCGCGAACAGCACACACATGGAGTCTTAGACATGATCCATGTTCTGTTTAAATTGACATAGTCGACATTTTGATTCGCTATTTGATTTGAATCGTTGGGTTCCTAAATGTTGCGTCAGCACTTGGCAGCGGAAATACTGATCTTGATCAGAGCACATGCTGGGGAGTAAAAGGGAAACGGATACTCCTTTTTTCCTCCAGAAATCAAAGCCCTCGGTCCCGGATGATTGTTGGTGACTAAGCAGTTCCAGGGGTACTCAGGCTCATATGTGGTGGACTTGCCCTAAAATGTCGGCATATTGGGATGAGGTTCAGGTTTCGATCGAGGGTGTTTTTAGTTCCTCTGTTCCCAAGGACCCTTGGACTTATCGGTTCTCGAAGCCCGTGCTAGACCTTTCTCTTCATCAGAACTGGCTACTGTCCAAAATATTACTCGCTGCGCGGAAGGCAGCCGCGGAGAAGGTGGCGCTCTCCAGGGCTCGAGTCCTGCGGGAACGCTGTGGGAACGCAGGTTCCCGCTGTGGCCCGAGCCCGAAACAATTTTACTGGCCGCGCTTCATTCCAGCGGCCGCTCGTAGGAAGAAGACACGCGGCCGCCGGCAATGTGCGGCCTGGGATGGATCCAATAGCCAGCCGCTATTTGGGGGCTCAGTTCTGTGTATATTATTCTGGGGGTTCAGAGCCTGTGTATATAATTCTGGGGGGTCTGTGCCTGGTTATATATATATATATATATAGATATATATATATATGATATATAAGTCTAGTTGCTAAAATCAGGAGTATACCTGTACGTAGTGATACCTTTCACTGATCAGTATAGTTTCCAGACCTGAAGAGGAGAGGTTACACTCTCGAAAGCTTGTCTTTTAAATGTAATGTTAATCCAATAAAAATGGTATCACACGTACTGCTATACTCGTGACACATATATATATATATATATATATAAATAAAAAAAATTCTTCAGGTAATAGGGGTTGTGGAATTCGTGGGTGAGTTCCCTCACTTTTTTCCCCCAAGGACTAGACCCCTGGCGCTCTCCCACCCTGCCTCCTCAGAGGCGACTGCTACAGATTGTGGATTACATCCAACTGATGGACAAGCTCTCTGCTAAATGACACCATAATCTGCCTTCTTATCATAAATTCTAGGATACATGGGACACGTTCGGTGACTGATGTCTTCATCGCAGCGATAACAGAAGGAGCGGTTCCTGGGAGGGCTGGGGGTGAGGGTGGTGCCCGGCTGGGAAGTGTGTTTTGCATGGGATGATGTTCTGTGGGGCGGTGACAGGTGCGGAAAAACCTGCGTTGAGTTTATACAGGTTGTTCATACAAAATGGTTCAGAAATCGCTTGGTCAATTAAACAATCCGGGTCAGCAACAGAGGGGGTACTCATACAAACGGGCTTGGCAACAGAGGTTAACCCTTTCTGTCCCAGTGTATACTCAGTCCTGACACCTACTGTTAGAGCTTCTGGATTATACTCTGTATTACTGGCGTGCTTATTGTCCCTGGCTGGGCGTGATAAGGTTAGCAGTCCCGACCACTCAAGGATCGGAGGGCTTAGAAGTCTGTCGAGAGGGATCCACAACACAGTTGTCAAGGGTGAACGTGACACTTTACACTGAATGTCTCCACACGGTGCAAGTTTGTGGCAGCTCGTCCTTTCAGAAAGTTGTCAATTCGCCAAATATTGGCGAATTGACAGCGTAATACGGTGCAGTTCGCCGCAGGTTCCTGCAATTGGGCGGCAGTGAAATTGTCTCATAGAGAAGTAATGGTTAATCTATTCACAGAACGACAAACTGCACCGAAGTGTCAGTGAAATGCCCTGATTTCCGGTGGTTCAGTTCAACAGGTTTAAAAAGGAGAATCCCACATGATGCAATGTAACAAAATATATTATATTTTCTATCTTTTTATTCAACCATTTATTATTCTTTTCGTTTTCTAGAAACCGTCTATTTATTTTAAAAACTTTTTTATTCATGTAATTTTTAGACGAAATTGTGGATTCCCAATTTTTTGGACAAGGCGTTATTTTTGTTCTGTAACAGACCTTTTTTTTTTTTTAAAGGACCTTTTTTTTAGACACATTTTAATGCATTTTTTTTATTGCTTTAAACATCTTTCAGAAGAATAGCAGAGTTCTGGGTTTTTTGTCGGCAGTGCGGCGGCCTTTGGTGCACTTTGTGGACCCTGCGGTGAATAGTGAATTCACCGCAGGGTTCGGCGAAATGGAATCGCCGAAGTGCGCCGAACGAGAAAGCTCCGAGACTTTGGTGCTTTCTGAAGAATCACTTAAGTGTACAGGTCAGAATAGCACTTATTAGCTGCCAGGCAGGAATATTTAAACCACACAGGGGTCATTTACATACAAGAGCAGGACCACAGTAAATACAGTTGCAGGACCACAGTAAATACAGTTCCCCATAACATTCACCCATAGCCCATTCTTGAGACCATGTGTACAGACATAGCCCAAAACACACTCAAAGCACAGATCGGTAGAGCATCAGGCAAACACAGCTTTGGTATCAGACTGGATACATTTTGGCAATGAATAATGAAAGTGCTATACAAACAAACAAGGAGATAGAGACACAATAGGCTGATACAAAGGAAGAGGAATGACTGGTCAATAAACAACACATGATCAGCTAATGATCAAACCACTCAAATCTGCCCAGGAGAGGGGGGGGGGGTTGGAAAGGGCTCTCAGTTACACATAATGAGGACATCAGCAAAATAACAGTTACAAAAGGACACTCTACTTATCCTCGCCACTTCACAGTTATGAAGCGGTCAGGGTGTGAGGAGTGCCCCCCCCCCAGCTCCACTGATCTGGTGAAAACTCTGGATTAAGTGGAGGAGTTTCCTCCACCCCACCCAGCAGCCAAGATTTTGAATTTCCTGGCTGCTGTCACGAGATCGGTCACTAGTGATGTGACACAGAAAGAGTGGCTGGTGTCACTCTTTGAGACCAATCGCTGTAGCGAGCGTTCTCCGTGTCATGCCCCAGCCCTGGGAGCCTGCTGTGGTCAGTCTGGATTGCCATGTACTCCCTGTCTGCGTCCATTCAAGGGTTAACTCCTGTGCCAGATCCTGAGTTTTGCATAAAACCTGATCATGCCCTCCTAACATCGCTTTTTCATTCTTGTCTACTCCCTTACCTAGTTGTCAGAGGTCCTGAGAGCTCCCTCTTGTTTGTTCTAGTTTCTTTTGTTATCTGCTCTGCCGTGCTTACCAGTGCTTTTCATCCCCCTTGTGTTTGCCGTTCCTGATCAAGTCTTCCTGGTTCCTGCTTCCTGGACTATCTACTACATGGCCCACTATCCAGTGGGTCTAGAGACTTTCAGGTGGCTTCCAGTCCTCAAGCGCTCTCCTATTAGGTTGACCTTCCATCAAGGTACTGTTGCCAAAGGCTCCTGCTTCTCCTCAAGTGGATCCAGAGAGACTACGTGGCCAACCATCCACTTGTCATTTACGTTGCCTGTGTTTGTGTTGCACCCTGTACTTTGCGAAGACTGTTTGCTGTGTACTATATCTGCAATACATTATCGTGCCAATACAGCTTCCAGTGTCTGTCTGCCTGCTCACCCCCAGCACTTGGGATAATATTATTACACAGAGGCCCTGCCAGGGTTCCATCCTGGCTCGAGCCTGACACTCAGGCAGCAGACGGACTGGATCTGTTGATGCACGTGCAGCTCCAATCCATCGCTCTGCGCCGGTGATATGGAACTGGTGTACGTTAAGTACGCTAGCCCCTTGACGCTGCGCAATTTGCGGTTCCTATGATGCGTAAGTTGCATAGGAGCTCAAATTGCATGGGGAAGCTTCAGGGAATTCTGAGTTTGGGAGTTCCTGAGCCACAGAGTGTCACGTCTCATGCCGTCTATGTTGCCCAGCAGCACCTTCCACGCTGCTCGGCCGCCGAGTGAAGAAGCGGACGGCCGCAATCACGTGGTACGCCATGGGCGATGTGTGTTGATGCGACACCTGCCGGGTTCTAAATCAGTAGCCTGAGACAGGTCCGTTGCTCTGACGTGGTTCTCACTCCTCTCAGTGCTTGTATATTCATATTGTTATTCTGTGTATCAACTTGGCTTGTGTGACTCTCCCGGCTCTTAACCACTCGGCATTCCTTTGACGATCCGATTTGGCAATACGACCTCTGGCATTTGGCCGACACTCTACTCTGGTACACGACCCTTGGCATTCCTGATAACCCGCTCTGATATACGACCCTTGGCATTCCTGATAACCCGCTCTGGTATACGACCCTTGGCATTCCTGATAACCCGCTCTGGTATATGACCCTTGGCATTCCTGATAACCCGCTCTGGTATACGACCCTTGGCATTCCTGATAACCCGCTCTGGTATACGACCCTTGGCATTCGTGATAACCCGCTCTGGTATACAACCCTTGGCATTTGTGATAACCCGCTCTGGTATACAACCCTTGGCATTTGTGAGAACCCGCTCCGGTATACGACCCTTGGCATTCCTCAGACATTCCGTATTGTATTATCCCTTGATCTGCTGTTACTGGTTACATACTCCTCCGATCCTGTTATAGGTAGATGCACTGACCATTTGAAGGATTGGAAGTGTAGGATAGTTGTGCTGCATATAGGGACCAGACACACTATATATATATATAATATAATCTGTCTCTGGGAGGAACATGAAACAGAGGAGCAGCAGCGTGTGGCAACGGATACAAAGGGGAGTAAAAATTACATTAAATAAAAAAATAATTCTAGAGGCTATCAGAAGTCTCTGCTCAATTATTTAAGGGCAAATGAAATGGAACTTTATATTTGAATAGAATATCCCTTTAACAAGTAATATACCTAAAAAAAAAAGATTACACAGGGAGAAAAGAACAGATTTCATACAGAAAGCAACAGTAACTAAAATGTTTTAAAAAATTGATTATAGCTCAAGGACGTCTCATCAGAGCCAGCACTATCTTTGTATGGAGTGCTGGAAAGGTCAAAAGCCCTCGGACACCCTATACCTGTCCAATGTCTGACTTCTCCTGTGAATCAATCAAGTCATCTGGAATTGCTTGCCCAACTCACATTCCATCTGTAGCCCACTCCCTCATGTACAGTCAGGTCCAGAAATATTGGGACATCGACACAATTCTAACATCTTTGGCTCTATACACCACCACAATGGAGTTGGAATGAAACAAACACAATGTGCTTTAACTGCAGACTGTCAGCTTTAATTTGAGGGTATGTACATCCAACTCAGGTGAACGGTGTAGGACTTACAGCAGTTTGCAGATGTGCCTCCCACTTGTTAAGGGACCAAAGGTAATGGGACAGAATAATAATCATAAATCAAACTTTCCCTTCTTAATACTTGGTTGCAAATCCTTTGCAGTCAATCACAGCCTGAAGTCTGGAACGCATAGACATCACCAGACGCTGGGTTTCATCCCTGGTGATGCTCTGCCAGGCCTTCACTGCAACTGTCTTCAGTTCCTGCTTGTTCTTGGGGCATTTTCCCTTCAGTTTTGTCTTCAGCAAGTGAAATGCATGCTCAATGGGATTCAGGTCAGGTGATTGACTTGGCCATTGCATAACATTCCACTTCTGTCCCTTCAAAAACTCTTTGGTTGCTTTTGCAGTATGCTTTGAGTCATTGTCCATCTGCACTGTGAAGCGCCGTCCAATGAGTTCTGCAGCATTTGGCTGAATGTGAGCAGATAATATTGCCCGAAACACTTCAGAATTCATCCTGCTGCTTTTGTCAGCAGTCACATCATCAATAAATACAAAAGAACCAGATCCATTGGCAGCCATACATGCCCACGCCATGACACTTGCTTCACTGATGAGGTGGTATGCTTCGGATCATGAGCAGTTCCTTTCCTTCTCCATACTCTTCCCATCACTCTGGTACAAGTTGATATTGGTCTCATCTGTCCATAGGATCTTGTTCCAGAACTGTGAAGGCTTTGTTAGGTGTTGTTTGGCAAACTCTAATCTGGCCTTCCTGTTTTTGAGGCTCACCAATGGTTTACATCTTGTGGTGAACCCTCTGTATTCACTCTGATGAAGTCTTCTCTTGATTGTTGACTTTGACACACATACACCTACCTCCTGGAGAGTGTTCTTGATCTGGCCAACTGTTGTGAAGGGTGTTTTCTTCACCAGGGAAAGAATTCTTCGGTCATCCACCACAGTTGTTTTCCGTGGTCTCCCGGGTCTTTTGGTGCTGCTGAGCTCAACGGTGCATTCCTTCTTTTTGAGAATGTTCCAAATGGTTGTTTTGGCCACGCCTAATGTTCTTGCTATCTCTCTGATGAGTTTGTTTTGTTTCTTCAGCCTAATGATGGCTTGCTTCACTGATAGTGACAGCTCTTTGGATCTCATCTTGAGAGTTGACAGCAACAGATTCCAAATGCAAATAGCACACTTAAAATGAACTCTGGGCCTTTTATCTGCACATTGTAATTGGGGTATTGAGGGAATATCACACACCTGGCCATGGAACAGCTGAGAAGCCAATTGTCCAATTACCTTTGGTCCCTTAACAAGTGGGAGGCACATCTGCAAACTGCTGTAAGTCCTACACCGTTCACCTGAGTTGGATGTACATACCCTCAAATTAAAGCTGACAGTCTGCAGTTAAAGCATATTGTATTTGTTTCATTCCAACTCCATTGTGGTGGTGTATAGAGCCAAAGATGTTAGAATTGTGTCGCTGTCCCAATATTTCTGGACCTGACTGTAAATGTTATTAGCGGCCTATGGTCCTGTCCATGGACTGCAAGCATTCAAAATATAGAGGAAATCAGTCATGGAACGCAAATCTGGATTTTTTATTTACACCTTTACCGGTGAGTGTATCGAGCAGAGGACAAACAAGTGTCAGAGGCTCTGAAAGGCTTAGATTTCCCAAATTAAATTGGGCTTCTTGACGTCCTCTGCAGGATTCCTCTGAAATCACTGTGTTCATAAAGGAGAAAAACAATTTCTGTAATCATTTAAAACCCACAAGCAAATTAAAAATTAGCTGTGATTCTCAAACTCGTGACAGCACGTTTCTCCTTTCCACAGAATTCAATCGAAACCTGATTGAAGGTACTCTTCCATGAAATAACCAGGTTAATCATAGCTTGCTGGCTTTGGGGGGGAAAACAATGAATGTTGAGTAAAGGGAAAATTATCAATATTCTAAGAAAACACCACTACGTAGAAGGGACATATGGTATTTTCAGGGCGTTACTCACGTTGAAGGGACACTCATCCTGACCACCTTACATTTATAAAGTGGTCAGGATGAGGGGAGTGTCCCACTTCTTCCCCCTCCTCCTACTCTCCATATCGGGAGAAAATTTTGGGGGAAGTAGAGAAGTTTCCTCCACCCCACCCAGTGTCACCAGCAGCCAGGATTTTTTAATTTTCCGGTTGCCGGTCACTAGTGATGTCACACACAGAGGGCAGGCCGACTTCAACCTCTAGGACTGTAACGTGGGGTTTCCGTTCACGTGCAGAACGCTCCCCTTCACGTCAGTATTCCTCAGAAGTACCGCTTCTGGCCCAGACGCAGGCAATAACACACAGGAGATCCATGCAGTTTCAACCCAAAATGGAGAATGAGTTTATTTTCACTTTAGAGTAGGAAAAACAAACACACACAGGGGGAAGGTACAGAAACAATGCTTAGGAGTCAGATAACAATCATTTGAGTGACTTAGTTGCTGGGGGGAGGTGTGGATTGATGGGAGCAAGTGAAGACAAAGTAATCCATTACTTACAGGGAGGGTGGAAGCGGACAAAAGGTTAGATTGCAAGCTCTTGAGCAGGGTCCTCTCCTACTGTTCTGTGAGTGCTTTATAACAACTTGTAACTGTAACATACAGATATACACTTTGACAACAGCACATCACACAACACTTTACCCTATATACAGAGCAATGAAAGACAAAGAAAAATAAATGCAAATAAACATTGAAGCGGCCATTTCGTCACAGGGACCAATCGCGGTACCGAGTGTTCATTGAGAAGCAGCCGATGTATCGGATCTCTCTGCATGTGCTCTCTGCGTCCCGTTGCCACTGGTGACTGGTAGCTAGAAAAGTCAAAGTCCTGGCAGCTGGTGACACCGGGTCAGGTGGAGGAAACTCCACCACTTTACCAGATCAGTGAAGCTTGTGGAGGGGGGGGCAATCCTCAAATCCTGACCATTTTATAAATGTAAAGTGGGCAGGATGAGTAGAGTGTCCCTTTAAGCAATGCCCATATCTATAATGTGAGACCACTTCAATGAGAACGACATCTACAGAGTAATGCTATCGGAGTAAGAGCAGAAGAAGGAAGAGAGGAACCAGATGGACTCCAGTCTTATCCCAAACTTTATTGTGGGTGTGAAATGTTGAGGACAGGATCCTATGCGGCACTTAGCACGAATAGAAAGTGCTTACTGAGTGAAAAACGAGAACTTTATTGTCCTTACGAGCTAGAATTCAGAAGCCGCAAAGAAATATTTTTAAAACGATATTAACAAAGGCTACGAAGACCTGGGACATAATTCAATGGAACATCAGAAGTGTTTGTGATTTCCTTTTCAGTGACTTGAGAGCGAACGTGGCCGACTTGTATCAATTTTATTAATCATAAAAGGAATACAGATTACCATTTTCCCTCTCATTCGGATTTATAAATTGACTTCAGCAAAGGTTCCTGTCGAACGCATTCGATAGAAGCTTACAAAACTCACCCGATTACCACTCGCTCTGCGTTACAATTAGGGATGCATGGATACCATTTTTTAAGACCGAGTACGAGTACCGATACTTTGTCATGTGACACTTTCCAATAAATAATTTAGGATTTTGCCGAAAGCATGACCAGTTTGTTAATTTTGAAATGTATGGCCAGACACTCAATTTACCCACTGCACAGCCTGCACACACCCAGACATATATATATATATATCCCCACACACATACCAGACCGCAGATACATGTATACCCAAAAGGCACCAGACCAGAGTAATTGTGTACACACCCCCACACATGTATACCCTCACAGACCACAGATACATGTTTACCCACACATACCTCAGATACATGTTTACCCACACAGACCTCAGATACATGTTTACCCACACAGACTACAGATACATCTATACCCACACAGACCTCATAGACATGTATATGAGGTCTTTGTGGGTATACATGTATACCCACACAGACCTCAGATACATGTTTACCCACACAGACTACAGATACATCTATACCCACACAGACCTCATATACTTGTATATGAGGTCTTTGTGGGTATACATGTTTACCCACACAGACCTCAGATACATGTATACCCAACAGACACCTGAACAGAGTGTGTGTGTGTGTGTATATTATATATATATATATATATATATTTATTAGGCTGTGCAATATTGACAAATTAATCATATTGCGATTTTTTGAATGAATATTGCGATTTTATTTGCGATTAGCACATGGATACTGCCCCGGCTTATGGATACTGCCCCGGCTTATGCATACTGCCCCAGCTTATGGATACTGCCCCGGGCTTATGGATAATGCCACAGCTTATGGATACTGCCCCAGTTTATGGATACTGCCCCAGCTCACACATGGATACTGCCCCAGCTTATGGATACTGCCCCAACACATGGATATACTGCCCCAGCACACACATGGATATACTGCCCCAGCACATGGATATACTGCCCCAGCTCATGGATATTGCCCCAGCTCATGGATATTGTCCCCCAGCTCATGGATATTGCCCCCAGCTCATGGATATTGCCCCCAGCTCATGGATATTGCCCCAGCTCATGGATACTGCCCCAGCTCACACATGGATATACTGCCCCAGCTCGTGGATATACTGCCCCAGCTCGTGGATATACTGCCCCAGCTCACACATGGATATACTGCCCCAGCTCATGGATATACTGCCCCAGCTCATGGATATACTGCCCCAGCTCACACATGGATATACTGCCCCAGCTCACACATGGATATACTGCCCCAGCTCACACATGGATATACTGCCCCAGCTCACACATGGATATACTGCCCCAGCTCACACATGGATATACTGCCCCAGCTCATGGATATACTGCCCCAGCACATGGATACTGCCCCAGCTCACCTCTTTGAGCCGCATGTTCGGCTCCCTGTGAGCTTCCGGCGGCATGGAGCTTGGGCGCTCGCCTGGGGGAACCACGTGACGAGCCGCGAGAACGCGGCTGTACACGTGGTTCCCCCTGCGAGCGCCCAAAGCTCCATGCCGCCAGAAGCTTACAGGGAGCCGATAAAATGAATAGATAAAATTGCAGCCTTATGCGATTTAGAAATTGCATGTGCTTAAATCGCGATTGTTTTGCAATTGTGATTAATTGCACAGCCCTAATATATATACATACATATATATATATATATATATATACATATACATACACACACACACACACACACACAAACACACATTCCAGACCTTAGATAGAGAATTATGCCAGCTGCCATGTGTCTGTAACGGCATTCTACCAAGCCCCTGTGGCTGGCCACGTTCCATCGAGCGGCCGCCGGCAATGGTTTAGAGCAGTCGCTTGGTGGAAACCTCAGTCGCGATCTCGCGACATCTTGCGCAGTTAGAGATCTCGCAAACTCCAATATCTTGTGAGATCAAGGCTAGGGTTTCCCACTGAGCAGCCGCTCTAATCCTCGACAGTGGCCACTCGATGGAACGCGGCCAGCTGCAGGGGCCTGGTAGAATATCGCTAGAGCATTCCCTACAGCTGCCCAGCTCAGTGCTGGCTTCCGGTATTGTGGGCGGTATCGGTGCATCTGCACGAGTACAAAGTACGTGCAAATGGCGGTATCGGCACCAATAACGATACTAGTATCAGTACATCCCTAGTCACAATAAATGGGGGTCTATTTACAAAGCACCGAAATTGAACGCAATTTTGGTGCTATGCATTTCGGCTCACTTCGGTGATTCTGTTTTGCAAAAAATGTTGAATTATTCAGCAAATGGCCCCTGTATTTTACCAAAATTTGAGTCACCAAAGCAGTTATCGGACGTCAGCAAAAACCTTCAAATTGCACCAAATTGGAAGTCTCCTATTCTCGCAATAGGAGAGTAAATCAATAAAAATGTAGTAAAAAGGTGTCCAAATAATAATAAAAGGTCCTTTAAAAAAAAGTAATAAAAAAAGCCTTTTACAAAATAAAAAATAGCTTTTGAAACAATTTAAAAACGAATTGTTTTTTGCAAAAAAATAAAAATGATGGTCTTAAAAAAATTAATGAAGATATTTTATTTATTATATCGGAACCTATGGGATTTGTCTGTTTAAATCTGTTAAATACAAACGAAATGTCGAAACAAACTAAAAAGGTTTTTAAAAAGAAACAAATGTCTTAAATACAAAAAATAAAGAGGGTCATTGCAAAAAAAATAATTTAGTATTTAGTGCAATTTAGTATTCTGTGAATAGACGGATAGTTTCCAACGGGACGATTTCGGTGCCATTGAATTGCGCTGTATTTCCCTGTCAATTCACCTGTATTTTGCAAAGTGACAGCTTTGTGAAGGGACGAATTGCCCCGAAATTGCAGATACTTTGAAATTTACAGTTCCATGCAATTTGGTGGCAAATTCAATGGTTAGGGAATAACCCCTAAAAGCTTTTGAGGAGCCGAATGCAGCTTTGCAAAATATTGAAAAAGTGGAGGCTGCGTAGTGCCACCCTTGGAGAGAATGTTAAGGTCGATGGACTTCACCGCGGGGAAACAGTCTGGAGGCCGAGGCGAAGTTAATATATGACCGACGCACCAGTGAGTCTGAAAGAGAGGTGTCGTATAGCCATAAAATGCTGTTCATACTGCGTGACATTCATTAAAGAATAATAAGCATCATTGATTTGACTGAGTCCTGAACGGGAAATCAATACGGTATTTTAATTTTCCATAAGGTCTGCACGTGCTGAGCTGGTGACACCGCCATGTGTGACACACTATAGAGCCAACCGTTAGCAAATTCACAGCGAATAAAAACCAAACGCAAGACGATTAAGTTCAGGAGTAAATAAGTCTAAAACGGACCAGGATTATGGTTGATTCCTTGTCCAGGCAGGGTTCCATATTGATCACGGCCAGGGTAAGAGAAATTACCGATAAAATTGGTGTTATTTATAAGGACACGGTGCTCATCTAGGCCACTTTAGTGTTCTTTTAAAGCGGCCAGGATATGTAGAGCGCCCCCACTTCCCCCCCCCCACGTGGTGAAATCGCCGGGAGTTGAAGAGGATTTTCCTCCACCCCACCCAGCATCACCAAAAGCCCGAATTTTGAATTTCCCAGCTGCAGGTCACCAGATTGGTCAATAGTGAGGTCAGCAGGCAGAGAGCGTGACGACGTCAGCCTGAGACCGACCTCGAGAGACCGATCCATCATTCTGCGCAGGCGCTACAGGACCTACATAAATAAAGCGCGCAAGTCCAGTAGTGGTGCGCAATTCAAGGTTCCTACGATGCAAATGTTGTATAGGAGCACACATTGCGTTGCAAAGCTGCAGGGACTTCCGGGTTTGGGATTCCATGACCCTTAGAGGAGGAGCTGCGTGCGGCAAGGGTGAAAAGGTGGGTAAATTCACTTATTAAAAAAGTAATTGGGCAGAAGATGTCCAATTATTTAAAGGCAAAAAAAAATGGGAAATATATTTTTTAATTGTGTATCCCTTAAACCACAGTATATTATTATCATCCTTTATTTATATAGCGCCACAAATTCCGCAGCGCTTTACAAGATCAGTGTATAAGGAGTTGATACATTGGAATACCACACATTGATGCTACAGCTTGATTCAGGGGGATCCTGTTCCCAAGGAAACCTACAATCTATGAGATGTACAAGTATTTAGTGAGGTAGGCGCATCCATATCGTTGGGTGTCTTGCCCAAGGACATTCAATGGTGGCGTCTTCTGAGTGGGATCGAGTAGTCTTTCCATGATTGTAGACAAGCGACCTGGTGGTTAGGTTGAACACACTTCTCGTAAAGTCGAGACTTGCTTCTCCACAGTTGTATTGGAGGGACGTGCTGAAAGGGATGTAGACTTGCTTCTCCACGGTCGAAGAGCAGAGACGTTACCACTGGACTCCACAGCCGATAGATGTCTTGCCCAAGGACACTTACTGAAGAGGTGCTCTGGCCAGGATTCCAACCTAGGTCGCCATGTTTATAGAGCAGTGATGTTACCTCTACTCAATCCAGACGGTATACTTCAAGAATGACTTTCCACATGACAATCGAGACGAGGCAGAGACAGATCCACTGGCCTAACCAATGTCCTCATCAGACTGGTAAACTATAAAGGCTAAAACCCTACGGGTATCCCCGTCAATGCCAACGCAAGCAAAGAGAATTAGTCAGGCTGACGTTTCAGAAAGATTTATTAAATGGTTAAATGTGCCAACATATAGCTTATTATATTACAGCAATTCCTTACACAGGCCAAGATGTATTTCTAACAAGGTCAATAAGAAACATAATACAGGCAGCATACAAACGTATCAAGAAAACTTTAGGAAGTGTTACTAAATAATTCACCAGCTCTCCGTCTATACTGTTACCATAGTGTACAAAAGGCTACATTAAATGGGAGCAAGGCTTTAATATATAAAGAAGAAATATTAATACGTAAATAACAAGTAGATACAGCTAATGAAAACAGTGGGCTCGTACCTGGTATGTCCAAAATTCCATTGACCAGTACAACTCGACTGTGATAGTCAAGTAGCACTTTTCAGCATTACCTTCGATAATCAAAGAAACAAGGACCAGTTTTGCAGAGAAAACAGAGTTTTCCTTATTATTATATATTTATATATGTATAATATACAGGGTGTCTATAAAGTCACTTGACAATTTCAATAATTTATTACAAAGGAAAATGAAAAGACAGATAAGTGAAAATTATTACAAAATGAGACGTATATATGTAAGGTTTTTTTTGCCTCATTTAATACACCTCTATATGGGCACCATTAGTTCCACGAAGCACATCAAGACGGTACTGGATTTCTTGCCATGTTGGCTGTAGCTTCCCCTCATCAATGGTGGTAATGGCCTCAGTGATCCTCTGCTTTAGATTAGTGATGTCCCTTTGTACCTTTGTTCCATACACCATATCTTTAACATAACCCCATAGAAAGAAGTGGAGGGGAGTGATATCTGGTGAACGAGGGGGCCAGGGAATTGGGCCACCCCTTCCAATCCACCGCTCTGGAAATGTTTCATTTAGGAACCGACCAACATGTCGTCCCCAATGTGGTGGTGCAGCATCTTGCTGGAAAATGATGGTTGGTTGAAGGTCATGTAGTTGTGGTGCCGCATATTCAGTCAAAAGGTCAAGGTGAACATTTGCCGTATTTGATGTCTCGAAGAAAAACGACTTCTTTCTATGGGGTTATGTTAAAGATATGGTGTATGGAACAAAGGTATGTTGTGAATAGATCCCTAATAGAATGTCCTTTTAATGTTGCATAATGTAATATTCAAGGATGTGAAATCACTGTTGTCTGACACCCGGGACATGTAGTTGTGGGCTCTGACTGTGACGCTCCTCCCCATTGGCTACAATGTGCAGAGCCTAATGTGTCAGGGGAGGAGGGTGGAGGCAGAGCTCCTGAGTTCAGCACATTTCTGGCCATGTGCTCGCTGGGGTGTGTGCCCTCCTTCAGGTGCCTTAGTTATGGGAGTCTGGTGGCTTCAGTCATTGTACAGCTCTGTAAACGCTCAATCCATAATAGAGTCGCGGGAATCTGTTTAATACATTCAGCAGATTATCCGCTATAGAAATTCTCAGGTTTGTTAATCCAGTTTTGTTTTTTATGCTTTGTAATTTTTTTGTGTGATCCAAATTAATTATAAATTCACAATTGGGGGGGGGGGGGGAGAGAAAACTTTAACGTTTTAGGAAACAGTAATTAAAAAGCAAAATACACAAAGAAGACAACAGATGGATCAGCAAATATTTCATAGTCTGCTAAGCAGAAAAATATATCTGCGACCGAGTTCCGCCACAGTCACAAATATGCACGGAGGGGATAAATTCAGGGGAACGTACAGATGCCTTGCACATGGAACTATATACCAGTGTTTCAAATAAAGCGAGTTTATATCCCTCTTTATCCATATACAAGTAAACAATGGTCCGGATTCTGGTCGTCGTGGAAACCGATTGGCTGCAGTTCCAAAACAATGAGTAGGTTTTGTTCTGTATACATATTAATACGTCTACAGTATGTAAATATCGCCGGCTTTGCAGCCGCACGTCGGAAGTATTTAATGACATCCTTTTGTTAACAGCGTGTGTCGACAATAAGTCATGACAGGGCTTCGCTACGTCTGGCTAATATGTCATAGTCGTGTACGTGAACAGAGAATGAGATGCTGTACCTGTAAGTTGGAAAGCTGTGCCACCAGCCTATGGATGGAGGATATGCGATGCAAAAGTCCCATAAAGAGACTTAACCCCTTAAGGACCAATAACGTACATAGTACGTCCTGGAAAAAATTTCCCTTAAGGACCAAGGACATACTACGCACGTCATGGTCCTTTATCCCCCCCCTCCCTCCCTATACAATTTCTAGGGTTAGAAAAAAAAAGGAAAGATACTGCTGAAAAGGGGTCTGTCCTTTTCAGCAGTGCCTCTCTTTATCCCCATAGGTGCTGGATCGCGATGTCAGCCAAGCCTCCGGGTCACCCCCACCCACTGACATCGCCACCATATGTGCGATGATGTCAGTCGGCCTGTTAACCCCCTAGCTGCCAACTGGAGCTAGAGGGATCCTTTGCATCCCCGTATATCCCTATCTGTAGCAGAGGGTCATATTTGGTATCATTGTAAAGGCCTGGTCATGGACTTTCCAATGACACCTAACATGACTAGGTTTGGTGTAAAAGCTCAGTAGTGAAGAGGTTAAAAAGCAAAAATGTAAAAATTGGGTATTTCTAATCTCAGGATAAAATTTTGGGGGATTACATTTTGAAAAGGTGTGTTTTTTCCTTTTTTTCCATCATATTTCATAATTATTTTTTTTAGTAAATTATACGATATGATGGAAATAATGGTATCTTTATAAAGTTCATTTAGTGGCGAGACAAACGGTATATAATATGCATGGGTTCCATAAACGCATAAGAGGAAAATTAGAGCTAAACACAAACAGCACAGAAACGTAAAAACAGCAGCGGGCACTTTTGGACTGACAATCGTAAAACTCTTTTTACGTTTACAACAAGGTTGCAACAAGGCCTCTACAACAAGTCTGCGCTCTTTAAGGCTGGGTTCACACCTAAGCGTTTTACAGCGCGTTCCTACGCGCTGTAAAACGCTCAAACAGTGAAATACCATTATGCCCTATGTGGGCATATCACACCTGGCCGTTTATCAGCGCGCATGAACGCGCTGATAAACGGCCGACGCACAAAGAAGTTCGGGAGCTTCTTTGGTGCAGATATACGCGCGTTCGCGGCCATAGAGATTGACGTGAACGCGCGTTTGCGCGTTTCCCAATTCAAAAACGTGCGTTTTCTCATACTGCGTGCGTGCGTTCTTTGGTTCGTGCACAGGGAGGTCTTTTTCATTGGTCGCCTCCGTAATTAAGACAGTAATTTCCTATTGGACACCTCCGTAGTCAATCACAAAACGCGCATACAACGCGCGTACAACGCGCGTTTCATTTTTGTAACACGCTCGTGAAACGCAAGGAAAACGCCGGTGAAAAACGCGCGTTAGAAAGCGCGTATTAAAAACGCTTAGGTGTGAACCCAGCCTAACAGAGAACACTGAAAGGTCATCATGGAGGGGCTGTGGAATGCATCATATATCTTACATTTGCGCAACAACTGCTTTGCTCTACCTACACAAAGTACGAATGGCTCGTGTCTGCTTACTGATCCCAAGCTGCACCAAGCTCAGCCCATCATGTGCGAAAGTCACCCTACTAAGTACATTAGTGAATGACCAGGAAGCTAGGAATGAGCCCTTCCATCAAAATCACTATAAAAAAAAAAGTTAATAAAAAAAAAAAAAAGTTAAGAGTATGTATTTGCTACTTTTAGGCCGACGTCAGACAAAGGCAGTTTTCACGTCTGTGTTGCTGCACGGTTTAACGTCCGTCATAGCATAGAATCATAAGCAATAGAGACCCACACACGAAGTACGTGCGTACCGAACTGCGCATGCACAACGCACGTGGCAAACGGACACAAGTTAGGCAAGAACGTAAAACCGCTACCACGGACGCGCAGAGTGCGCCACGTCCTCGTAGCATTCTGTGTGAGTGATGAGGAAATGTCAGACACAGCGCATTTGCGACGTCCACCACCACCTTGACGCACACAATGCCTTTTCATATCCTTTTCCAATTTTTATCATTTTTCATATTATTTTTATTTCCCATTAGTTCCCTTTTTTTTTTTCTACGTCCGTCAAAAAAACCAGACCGTGTGGTGCCTACAGTATCTTCAGTCAGTACGTCTGTCCGCTATGCACGCACGCAGAGTGCGCTCAGACTGCGTTCATGTGACATTAGCCTTCGGATCCCTGTAAGGTGAAGCCGTCGTAATTAACATAGAATCTCATTCCCTATTAAATGATGAAAGGTCATCTAACATTGTATCTTTCATAATAATTCCCTTTAGACGTCTATGCCAACAGAAATGTAGTAAGATGCAAAACAAATAAATAAATCTAAAATTGCTTTTAAAATGCATTTTCTATTTTGTCCATATTGTAAAAAAATAAAAAATATAAACCACAAACAAAAACGAAATAACTGCACTCAGAATCTTTTAATGCCTCATTAACGCAACTTGGCGCAGTGGCATGAAATACATGAAATTCTGCCTCGGAATGCTGCTTCTTCCTCTTATCAATCCCAATCATGAAAAAACATTGAATCGCTAATTATATTTACAGCTCGGAAAGGAATTAATTCGATATATATACTCAGGGATCCATAAAAAACGTTTTATAAACAAGTTCCCCGCCATTACCCGCATGACTATGAATCGGCGTGTAATTTCCTGTGTAATTCCACACCAAAGACGATGTAAATGTATAAAATATATATTATTATCTTGGTAATCTCGCAGAGTGAATAATATAGCGCGTTGAACGAATGCAATGCTAGGGTTTCGGAACATAAATATATTACGCAACATGCAAAACCGCGTGCATGTATATATACAAAGACACATGCATGCATGCATGTGTGTGTATATAATGCTTGGTTATAGGGGGGTTGACCTAATTCTCTCCTCAAACATATTCAATGGAACATCAAACATAGAATTGCAAGGTCGGCACCGGCATTACGCTGCGGCACAGCAGCCCAAAGTTCCAAGCAGGCAATAGTTTTCCCCTAACGTTATTTGTTTATTTTTATGTGATACATTAACTCCCTTCTCCCTCCCACAGGTATGTCGCTCCAGCATCTCTGTGTTTGCACGTAATATCCGATGCAGCATAAAAGAGATATATATATACACATTAATTTCCAAGGTAACGAGTCCAGCTCCTGTGGCTTGAAACCGATTTCCAGAAAGTGGAAAAATACGTAAAGTGATGTTTAACCAGTTACCACTTACTTTACATTTTATATTTAACTTCCATTAAGCCTGGAAATGCAAGCATTGCCTGAACTATGAATAAAATGATATAACTATGCCGAGCCTCTGCGTGCCTTTCTACAAAGACTCATCAAAACGACTTTTGGCTTTGGAGAACGACTACTCTTGTGTATAGACCTCTGGCTTTTGGAAATCAACCATTCTTGTGGTTTTTAACCCCTGGCTTTTGGCAACCGATTACTCTTCTATTTAGACCTCTGAATCTAGCGATCTACTACTCCAGTGTTTGTCATCAGGAGCCGCAGTATTGTATACAGATATCTGGCATCTGCTTGCTAACATATACTGTATATACGCTGGTCTCAGTCTGTTCTCTACTTAGTCACTATAACCGACCACTACAAGGGTCGTAATATTAGGGTAAGCCTGCATACAGGGATCATATACATATATCCATAGGGAATCCGTGACAATTAGGTTATGTTACCTGGATAGTCAGGATCGCTGTATGTTTAGTAACTGCTCTAACTGAGCTATGATTTTGTTTGTAGGTTTTTATTGTAACACCTGCAATAGTGATTCAAAGCCAAGTGTGGGGTTTGTTTATGCTGGAATAAAAAGACCTCATTTACACAACTTCAAGTCTGCAGCTGTTTGTATCCTAAAGCAGTGTTTCCCAAACCTGTCCTCAAGTACCCCTAACAGGCCAGTTTTTCCAGGCAGCTGTGGGGGGGGGGGGGTCTCACTGCCAGGTGAAAAGAAAACTGTCTTTGATGCTGAAACTCCGTTTCAGTATCAAGGGACTGACCCCGTTCAGCGCGGCTGGCTCCTAGTGGGGAAAATTAACCCCCGCCAGCAGCCTGGTGAGTTTTCTTTCATTCTCACTATGCGCTGGCCACGCTGGACGGGAGCAGTCCTTGCAGCGCCAAAACAAGCTCGCAAAGAAAAAGACGAGATTGAAAAAAAGTCTCTTTTTTTTTCAGCACTGATAGCAATTCAAACCCGGAAGTGGCTGACATCTTGGACGTCAGCCATGCCTCCGGGTCAATCCGCACCCACTGACATCCTCACCATATGTGTGAGGACGTTAGTGGGTCACTTAACCCCTAGCTGCCAAGTGGAGATACGAAGATCCTAAGGATCCCCCTATCTCCCGATCCCGATCTATCTCCCGGCAACTAGTGGGTCATGTTTTATATCATTCGAGAGGTCTGATCATGGCCTTTTCAATGATACCAAACATGAACAGGTTTGTTGAAAGAAAAAAAAATGGTGTTTAATATTTTTTTTGTCTGGGGGGGTTGATTAAATAGGACTTAAGCTGGAATCTAAAAATTATGAGCATAAAACAATCAAAATGAGCTCTACGCACAGAGGTGAAATGGCTCTGCAGTGAAAGGGTTAAAAAGCAAAAACGGGTAAAAATTGGGTATTTCTAATCTCAGGGCAAAATTTCAAAACTATTTAGCCGGGGTCTTTTTTGGTGGTTGCAGATTTTGGGGTTTTAAATTTCGAAAAAGTGTGTTTTTTCCATTTATTTTAGTAAATTATATGATATGATGGAAAGAATGGTATCTTTAGATAGTCCATTTAATGGCGAGAAAAACGGTATATAATATGTGTGGGTTCCACAAACGAGTAAGAGGAAAATTTGACCTAACCACAAACAGCGCAGAAATGTAAAAACAGCAGCGGGCACTAAAGGATGGAGTTTTGTAAAACCGCCCGGTCACTAAGGGGTTAAGCATACAATGCATCTTTTTCATGAAGTCTGACGATCTGTTACAAGTTTACATCTGACCAAGTCCCATGAAGATTAAAAGGATCGCTAATCTGTAATAAAATCGTCTGAAGTTGTCCGTCGGTGGGCGGATGCAGTGGAAGAGGGCCGATTCACCTGTATGTAGTGGGATCGGTCGGACGACTTCAGACGATATCGGATGATCGCACTATCGCACAAATATTGTGCCAGAGGACAGGCAGCCGGAGACAAACGAGAGATACATTATGCGAGCAAAACGGTCTTTATCCTTTTAAACGTACAACAAATAAGATGTACACGTGCTAAAGGAAGCCAAACCGCACACAGATAAATAAAATCCTGCAATCATCACGTCCTTTAATACAAGTGGCGCTAAACATATGGTTACATTAACGAAGCGCCCACTTGCAAGGTTTTATTTTATTCTCCCAATTAAGCCATGAAAAAAAAAAAAAGGAGCTAATGGCTGCGAAGCCAATGTTTCTTCAATTGAATCTGATAATGAAGATGCACGGCCGGCGTAGCGCAATTCGAGGTAATTATAACCCTTGGCTCGGCACATCGTGTGACCTCATCACGTTAAACACGCAGAGGCCGCTATCAATGGAGGTCTGCCAAGGCACCCCTGAAGGCTCGTTAGACGCACTCATAGAGGAGCTCAGTCTTTTTTAATTGGTTGTTCTCGGCACTGCATACGGATCTGAGACATGAAAAATATGAAGCGGCGTTAACAGACGCAGGCGACGGCATAAAGACAGGATTGCGACTGCTGACTGCTATCTAGGAAGAGACAATGCTTCGCAACTTTGCATTGTTACAGTAATATATAAAGGGAGTGATGCCCTGTCGAGTGACACAAACCAGCGCCAGTCGGAGCAAGATTGTTTCAGCTTTTAGGCATTGTGCAGCGTGCCAGGACAGTTACAAGTATTTATAAAGCACCTGAAATGTCACCGTACAGGGAAATTCACTGTTCGGTGCATTTCGGGGCCAGATCGTCTCTCTCTGAATAACCCCTACAGTCTTACCCCTCTCCTTTTCACCTTGTCTTACTGTAAACAAGCTACAAGGCGCAGTCCCTACCCCCGCTGCAACTAAAAGCACAACAAACTTTGCTGCTGCATTCCATGTGCCAGGGATTTGTCAGTAATACAGGGAGAGCTGTGGGGTCAGTCTCTGCTGTACAGCGATAAGATTCAGGGGGTTATAATGAGTGTAAATCCCTGTACAGTACAGATACAAGGTGTCGATGTAAGTGCCATACACAGGCATTATGCAGCACATACAGATACAAGGTGTTGCTGTAATCGCCATACACAGGCATTATGCAGCACATACAGATACAAGGTGTTACTGTAATTCCCATACACAGGCATTATGCAGCACATACAGATACAAGGTGTTGCTGTAATTGCCATACACAGGCATTATGCAGCACATACAGATACAAGCTGTTGCTGTAATTGCCATACACAGGCATTATGCAGCACATACAGATACAAGCTGTTGCTGTAATTGCCACACACAGGCATTATGCAGCACATACAGATACAAGGTGTTGCTGTAATTGCCATACACAGGCATTATGCGGCACATACAGATACAAGGTGTTGCTGTAATCGCCATACACAGGCATTATGCAGCACATACAGATACAAGGTGTTGCTGTAATTGCCATACACAGGCATTATGCAGCACATACAGATACAAGGTGTTGCTGTAATTGCCATACACAGGCATTATGCAGCACATACAGATACAAGGTGTTGCTGTAATTGACATACACAGGCATTATGCAGCACATACAGATACAAGGTGTTGCTGTAATTGCCATACACAGGCATTATGCAGCACATACAGCTATTGCGTTGCTAATAATCTCATTATGTTCACTACAAATCCCCAGGAGCAGGAGATGTCACCATTTTATTATCTGTCTGCAGCACATTTACTGACACATAGGCCATTTATGCCTGTATGCAGATAATACAGACCCCGTTTGACATTGTGCCAGATAAGGGATGTAATCTAGAGTTTAGAAACTTTCATCCCAGTAATATCTCGGAATTACAATTTCTGAGCAAAATCTCCACTTTGCCCTACATTTAATTGTTTACCTCGCATCCCGTTTCAAATAAATGTTTGAATATGAAAAAAAAGAAAGTGCTTGGTAGTGAAGGGGTTAACAATGGATGTACCAATCGCTCAATAACTCATCTCCTCTGTACATTTCTTCATTGCTCCGCAAGCACGCCCCGCCTAGAAACTCCAGCCGGCAGGCGAGCTCCTCCTGTTATCTGCCTCCACGCGCACGGCCAACTCTCGCCTCTGAGACTTCTCTCGGGCAGCTCCGGTCCTGTGGAATGACTTGCCTCGCCCTATCAAACTCTCCCCTGATCTTCAGGCCTTCAAGAAATCCCTCAAAACCCATCTCTTCAGATTAGCTAATCACATCACTGACGCAACTCATCCCTCGGCTCAGCTACTCACACGATTGAAGCTGCTTCTATGGCTCCACCATTCCCAAACCACCGCACTAATGATCCTGCCATCCAGTAAAACTCCTTGTCTTCCTCAATCCCAATCCCTCTAGATTGTAAACTCCTCTGAGCAGGGCCCTCTACACCGAGTGTTTCAATCATATGTCCGTTTATCTCGGTCCCTTTGGTTATTGTAAAGTGCTGCGGAAACTGTTGGCGCTATATAAATGATAATAACAAAATATGTGCGATATGAGACGTTGCCAACTTAATGAGTAGCTGAGCATCATGGGAGATGTAGTTCCGTAACACCAGGGTTGCCAAGGTTGCTCGCCCATGATTTAATCTAACGGAACCGTTCTTGAGTGCGTCTTGCAACTTGAAGCAAACTTTTCAAATGTGTCTATTCACGTCTAGATTGTACACACACACACAGATAACCATTAATTGCTTTTAACGTACGTGGGAAAAAGTTATAATGTTTTCACACAATAAAATTACCCACAAAGCCCGGCTCACTGTCCTTGGGAACCGCGGCGATAACATTCTGTATAATTGTGATTACCTTAATCAACGCATTTGTCTGTAGGAAAAAAAAAAAGGTGCTTGTTGTATAAAAACAAGTGATGCGTTTAAAGCCGCGTCCTTGTACGACGCGCTGATGGTTGTTATGGTGGCACGATGGAAAATGATCTCTTTAGGACAGATATAAGCAGTTTCCCTTAGTCGCCCACCGGGACGCAACTCTAAGCCGCAAACACCACAATTAGGCCGATGGAGTGCAGTTTCCAGAGGATCATTTCTTCCGTTCGGTTGTTCCCAACTAACGGACAAAGCGCTTATTAACGTGGAGTGACGCAGAGCGCGTATGATGTGTAAACACGCGGCATGCACTCGGCTTTGTGTTTAGGGATCTCTGGAGCATCCCGGCTTCTCGCTATAACCTAAATACCAGATCACGTTTTGTATTAGGTGACACAGCTTCATTCATGAAGATCCTAAGCGTCACAGACAAGTGCAGCTCAGTTGTTGGCATTCAGCGGGTAATCTCTGCATGGAATTATCTGACACTTCTTTATGTGATTACGCGAGCCGATACCGACAAATGCGACTATGCTGTAATCAGGGCTCAAAATTTTAAGTCTCAAGCTACTAGCCAAGCCTTAAGAGTTACTCGCCACTAGTTGCCCCATCTAACCCTTATCCTGCCCTGCCTGCGCCTGCATTCCCACTCACCCTCATGTATTTCACACTCGCCAAATGCGAGCAGGCGAGTGGACATTTTGAGGCCTGTAAGTGCAATAATCGCCCGCAGAATAGTTGTTGGAGAATCTGGCACTATGAATTTTATTCGCTAACCTCCGAATTTGCCGCTGAACGTTGAATTTCCCGATAGACGAATTGCCATGAATTTGTACCTATTCGCAAAGGTGTCAATTCGCCAAACACACCACGAAATACGGAGCATTTCGCCGACACCAAAATTGAGAACTATTGATTCGTCTATTCACAAAAAAATGTCGAGTTGAAACAAAATTTTAGTTTAATGATCTCATTTCGGTGATTTCAATTAGTCAGGTTTAACCCTTTCACTGCTGAGGACGTGTGGGGAACGTCCACTCCTTACTGACTCCTAAGGAAAGATAGGGGTTACTTTGAACCACGATATTTCCCGACTCTTTTCAGCTAGCAGGGTCATGGTATCATTAGAAAGGCCAGAGCATGGGGCCTTTCCAATGATACCAAACATGACCATGTTTAAAGTAAAGAAAAAAAAAATAATAATAAAAAAAGAAAAAATTTGTTATTTTTTAAGATGTGAATTGGCTCAGCAGTGAAGGGGTTAAACAGGCGAATCCTGTGCGTTTCAATGCACTAAATGGAATATTTTTTTTAGAGAGGTCTTAAAAAATACAAAAGCTATAAAAAAATTATGTTAAAAATAAAAACAGATTTGTTTTATTTTCTAAAAGACCGTTGTATTATTTTTTTGTGGTACTGTCCCTTTAAGGAGTCGGAAAGTAGGAATTCCGATCTTCAGCTCCAGAAGAAATCCCGGCGTCACAAGCAATAGAAGCCGTTATCCACAAACACAGGCATTTCACACCATCTCCAGTAATAGTATTAACGGGAGAGCCGTGAAATGGACACAAATTAAGTCCCTCGCACTGGGCTGATAACATAAACGGCAGCTGAAAGGATTACCAATAAAGTCAGGTGCATTGGCGATCCAAAAATGTTTAGCCTCACGGCTTATTACCGGGTATCTGCATTTCGGAAAGAATTCTATTTAAATGCAAAGCGAGGGGCAGGGAAACCGAGCACTGCGGGATGCGTCCCTGCTCGGTTTGGTCCGTACATGGACACGCTGCAACATTTTGGTTACTTTGGCGTCCGAAGCCTACAAGACAGCTGTAAGTCGTCCGTCCGTCATGTATCCCCCCAGCCCAATTGCATTGCAAAGAACCTAATGGCCTGGAATGGAAGATTTTTCATGGACCACTGTTGCACGTCCTTTCACCACAACGTGTCCCTGTTCCAGTCCTCTCACCCTCACTGTACCTCAGCTCCAGTCCATTCACTCCATTGCTGCACCATCCCAGCTCTCACACTCATTGTTCCTCTTTCCCAGCCCTCTTACTTCCATTACTCCCATATCCCAGCCCTTTCACCCCCAATACTCCTATGGCCATGCTTCTTCCCACCATTTTTCCTGTGCCAGAGTCTACTGTTAATGCCGCTCCCTCGCTGGACCCTCGATCTCCCACCAGCAGTCTTTTGTGCCTTCTCTAGCCCTTAGCCAAAGCTTAAGGACAGGTACACTGAAAGAACAGTGATAGCATTCCCCTGAAATGAGGCAGCATGCAGCTCAGGTGTAGAACAGACAGACAGACAGAAACTGAGCCTTTAATGGGCTAAATATATCCAGTGCAATCAGGGGCCTGGAGACCCATGGGAAATGACACCCTGACCACCTTGCTGCGATGCAACAGAAATCCCTCCCTGGCATCTTGCTGCGATGCAACAGAAATCCCTCCCTGGCATCTTGCTGCGCTGCAATAGAAATCACTCCCTGGCATCTTGCTGCGCTGCAATAGAAATTCCTCCCTGGCATCTTGCTGCGCTGCAATAGAAATTCCTCCCTGGCATCTTGCTGCGCTGCAATAGAAATCCCTCCCTGGCATCTTGCTGCGCTGCAATAGAAATCCCTCCCTGGCATCTTGCTGCGCTGCAATAGAAATCCCTCCCTGGCATCTTGCTGCGCTGCAATAGAAATCCCTCCCTGGCATCTTGCTGCGCTGCAATAGAAATCACTCCCTGGCATCTTGCTGCGCTGCAATAGAAATTCCTCCCTGGCATCTTGCTGCGCTGCAATAGAAATCCCTCCCTGGCATCTTGCTGCGCTGCAATAGAAATCCCTCCCAGGCATCTTGCTGCGCTGCAATAGAAATCCCTCCCTGGCATTGCTGCGCTGCAATAGAAATCCCTCCCTGGCATCTTGCTGCGCTGCAATAGAAATCCCTCCCTGGCATCTTGCTGCGCTGCAATAGAAATCCCTCCCTGGCATCTTGCTGCGCTGCAATAGAAATCACTCCCTGGCATCTTGCTGCGCTGCAATAGAAATCCCTCCCTGGCATCTTGCTGCGCTGCAATAGAAATCCCTCCCTGGCATCTTGCTACGCTGCAATAGAAATCCCTCCCAGGCACCTTGCTGCGCTGCAATAGAAATCCCTCCCTGGCATCTTGCTGCGCTGCAATATAAATCCCTCCCTGGAATTTGCTGCGCTGCAATAGAAATCCCTCCCTGGCATCTTGCTGCGCTGCATTATAAATCCCTCCCTGGAATTTGCTGCAATAGAAATCCCTCCCTGGCATCTTGCTGCGCTGCAATAGAAATCCCTCCCTGGCATCTTGCTGCGCTGCAATAGAAATCCCTCCCTGGCATCTTGCTGCGCTGCAATATAAATCCCTCCCTGGAATTTGCTGCGCTGCAATAGAAATCCCTCCCTGGCATCTTGCTGCGCTGCAATAGAAATCACTCCCTGGCAACTTGCCGCGCTGCAATAGAAATCACTCCCTGGCATCTTGCTGCACTGCAATAGAAATCCCTCCTTGGTGTCTTGGTGTCTGGGACATAATTAGATTAGGGAAAAGTAATCAAATTAACTCTGGACACCAAGATGCAATGGCACAACATTGCAATCAAAACAGAACAATAGCAGATTGTGGGGATAAACAGGGGTTTCAGATTTTACAGTAACTGATAACAGGGCAAGGCTTGCCAAACAAGACAGACAATCAAAGACCACTCAAACATTTAACAGATCTAAAACCTATTAAATTCGGGGGGTGTGGGGATGGAAAGGGTTACAGAGACACACACAGTAAACATATTATCCATAATAACAGTAAAATATAAACAGACAATAATGACATTAACAATTACAGTATTCGTACATAACACACGAATTAGCCCCTTAGGCTGCGGTCATACTAGCGCACCGACTGCGCACAGTGCGTCCGGTGAAACGGATGCACTTTAAAACGGATGAGATTGTGGTTAGATTGTATCAGTTAGTTATGACTGACATTGAGAAGGAAAAAAAAAAGCTGTATGCAGGGGTTTCTCTACATCCATGCGTAGCCCGTGCGTGAAAATGTACACATGTGCATTGTGTGTTGTTCTCTATTGACTCCTTCGAAAAGCTACGATGGACGCAAAAAGTGCGGTCAGACGGACGCAAAAAGTGCGCTCATGTGACCGGAACCTAATAAGACGCAGGGTGACTTGGACATGAGAGGTTTGGGAATAAAATGATGCGTCAGACCCTCCCCTCCCCAATCCCATAGTCCCACATAGCCCAACCATAACGCCAAGTCCAGGTACCCCCAGTCCAAAGTGATTGTCGTTTTGCTTTATGAAGGCAGTGACATCACATTTGGATCACTCGACACATGCGGGCCATGATTTACAAAGGAATCTGTTGCCTGTAAAGCTGGATATTAAGCGCAGCTCAACCCTTTTATCTTTATTAACAGCCCTATGCGACAGGTTTGCTCAGGTACAGAGAATGGGACTTGTTCCTGTGTCCCTAAAAGGATCGAGGACGAGTCAACTCCCGCGAGGATGTTTGCTCAACCTCAAAACCAATTTCCTGTGCTTTTATCATTTCAGTGTACTAGCCAGGAGCCCCGGATTTAGCAGGACAGTCCCACAGAGCTGACAGTGGCCGTCACAGCACCAGGCCGACACATCTGCGCTGGCAAAGCAGCAGAAATTCAGGTGGTGTGCCTACCCGCTTGGGATGCCCAGACGCAATAATGTTTTTTGTTGACTACATTTGCAGAGTGCTGGACTATTATTATTTCCATTTGTGGCGTCAATGGTAACTCTGCTAGTTTATAAAAGGTGTTTAAAACAATAAAAATGCATGAAAAGGTGTGTAAAATAAAAAAAGTCCTATAATTATAAAAAGGCCTGTTACAGAATATAAAAAAAGCCTTAGAAAAAAAAAAAGGGAATGTTGCCTTAAAAAAATCCAGAAAATGCCCAAAAATTCGAATAAATACATAAATAAAAAGACTGCCGAAACCGAAAAGAATAAACGGTTGAATGAAAAATGATATAAAAACGATAATATTGTTTTTATATTGAATCCTATGGGATTCTCAGGTTTAAACTTGTTGAACGGAATCGCCGACGATCTGTGCATTTCCCTGACATTTCGGTGCAGTTCGGCGTTCTGTCTCAGATTGTGAGCTCTTGAGCAGGGTCCTCTCTCCTACTGTTCTGTGTGTTGAACTTGTATGTATATTTGTTATTCTGTCTCCTATTGTACAGCGCTACGGAACTTGTCAGCGCTTTATAAACACTTGTAACTGTAACTCTGAATGGATTAACCATTACTTCTCTACATGACAAATTTGCTGCCGCCGAATATGGCCGATCTGTGAACTGCACCGTATTTCTCGATCAATTTGTGAGTATTCGGAAAACTGACAGCTTTTTGCATAGACAAACTGACACAAAATTGTACCTTATGGGGAAATTCACCATTCGGTGCAATTCGGTGGCAAGTTCGGTGCTCTTTGAAAAACCCTTATAGTGATTCGGTTTTTAAACGTAGTGTATATTTAAGTGGAACTTTGTTCATAAAAATGAGTTTCGAAAGAAACAAGAACTGCAGTGCGAGACATTTACACACCCCAGCAATTCAGAAGACTGCTTTACAGAGATCATGTGCTACATTCCCCACATGCAGCAAGGAACTCTGGGTAGGACATGCAAAGGAGTTGTGTGTTAAAACAGACCCTGGATGCTTAAAATATTACAGAAGACATTTACACATCCCAGAAATTCAAATAACTGCATTCCAGAGCTCCTGTGCTACATTCCCCCATATGCAGCAAGGAAATCTGGGTAGGACATGCAAATGAGGTCTCAGATTTCTTACTTTTAACTTAAAAGTGAGAAATCAGAGACCTCATTTGCATGTCCTACCCAGAGTTCCTTGCTGCATATGGGGAATGTAGCACATGAGCTCTGTGGGCAAATCCGTTCTCTGAATTGCTGGGATGTGTAAATGTCTTCTGCAATATTTTAAGCATCCAGGGTCTGTTTTAACACCGAACTTATTTGCATGTCCTACCCAGAGTTCCTTGCTGCATGTGGGGAATGTAGCACATGATCTCTGTAAAGCAGTTTTCTGAATTGCTGGGATATGTAAATGTCTTCCACAATAATAACGTTTATTACTTGCTGTGTGGAGGCTTTTAATCTCACTTACTGCCCTTCACCATAACTGAAATATATATATTTTGAATAATTTTGATTGCAACTGTATCTATGTCGTTTCTACATTACATTCTCCAGGTTATCCGCATAAGGCTAGGGTCAGACTGAGGCAGTGCGAACGCGCGTTCTGGCGCACATAATCACGGCCGCACTAGCAGCAGATGACGGGCAATGACAGCCAATATACGAAGTACGGTCGCACAAAAGTCCGGCCGCGCAACGCAAGTGGAAAATGAACGCATTTTTTCGAGAACGTTAAACCGCTGGTACTGACGTACAGAGTGCGCTGCGGCCGCATAGCAGCGTGTGTGCGTGAATTGGAGACATCAGACGCTGCTAGTGTGCGGCCAACATAACGTTCAAACAGCCGGATTTCCCTAGACTTCTTTTCACCCCATCGTCATGAAATACGTCCAGAATTGCGCATCGTCTGACCACTTAAGCGTATTCCGTGAAAAAATGCGTGCGCACGCATCGACGTACATTTTGACGGTGGCCGCAGAAAATGCGCTCATCTGTCCCTAGCCTAAGCCGTTGTAATGCTGCATATTTTTCGGTAATGTTATTTATTTATAAACAGTCATGATGTTTATACATCAATCTCTTCAATACTAAATATCTCCGTTACACACGATTAGGTGTTTACATCCACAGCTATATAACCGGAGACAGGATGCACGCTCACTTCAGTCTCGCTGCCGGATCAGACTGCTGATAGAGCGTCAGAAATCAAGGTGCTTATCTTCGGGCAAAGAATGATTTCCGCATTGAATTATGCCTGCGTTAATTGCCGTTTAACGCATTTCCACAACACACGACGCGGAGATATTACCCGGGCATTTTGTATTGCAAAACGGCATTATTTAATTAAAAAACAAAAGGAAGAAGAGAAAAAAAAAAAAAACCAACACGAAGATCACAGAACAGAAAATCTAGAGGGCTTTATATAAATGTCAGAGCATCTTGCAAGGAGTGCTGTCAGCTGCCCCCGAGGCAAGCAAGTCTGAGGCTTAGACGGGCAGAGCCTGCGGAATTAAAGAGATGCCAAGTAAGCTTCATACCTGATAAGTCTGCGCTAACCAGAGAGGGCCGGAACCGATGGATTTAACAATCTTGCTGGTTCTGGGGAGGAAAAATATCACACAACGCTGCAAAAAGTAAAAAATGTGTTACAAGCTCAAAATGAAGTGTGAAGAAAGTAAATGTCAACCACGCGTGGTTATAATGTATTCAGGGGGTATTTAGGTTCGGTGCTGCCTTAGGCAATACAAATCCTGCTGCACCCCCCCCCCCATCAATTAACTATGAACATGTACATAAACAGGAAATTAAGGCTAATACGCTTGACATTTCGCCAATAAACATTTAATTTGGAACAAAATTATCTTATTTGTACTGAGTACATTGTAGCAACATTTATTACAGACTATACAATCATTGCTGGGAACTGTACAGCTATGCAGCTCTGCTATACACCTGCACACCCGATTATGCAGCTCTGCTATACACATGCACACTCTGAACATATTATGCAGCTCTGCTATACACCTGCACACCATGATTATGCAGCTCTGCTATACACCTGCACACCATGAGTATGCAGCTCTGCTATACACCTGCACACCATGAGTATGCAGCTCTGCTATACACCGGCACACCCTGAATATACTATGCAGCTCTGCTATACACCTGCACACCCTGAATATATTATGCAGCTCTGCTATACACCTGCACACCTTGAATATATTATGCAGCTCTGCTATACACCTGCACACCCTGAATGTATTATGCAGCTCTGCTATACACCTGCACACCCTGAATATACTATGCAGCTCTGCTATACACCGGCACACCCTGAATATACTATGCAGCTCTGCTATACACCTGCACACCCTGAATATATTATGCAGCTCTGCTATACACCTGCACACCCTGAATATATTATGCAGCTCTGCTATACACCTGCACACCTTGAATATATTATGCAGCTCTGCTATACACCTGAACAACCTGAATGTATTATGCAGCTCTGCTATACACCTGCACACCCTGAATATATTATGCAGCTCTGCTATACACCTGTACACCCTGAAAATATTATGCTGTTCTGCTATACACACGCACACCCTGAATATATTATGTAGCTCTGCTATACACCTGTACACCCTGAAAACATTATGCAGCTCTGTAATACACCTGTACACCCAGATTATATTACACAGCTCTGTTATACACCTGAACAACCTGAATATATTACGCAGCTGTTATACACCTGCACACCCTGAATATATTACGCAGCTCTGTTATACACCTGCACACCCTGAATATTTTTTAAGCAGCTCTGTTATACACCTGCCCACCCTGAATATATTACACAGCTCTGTTATATACCTGTACACCCTGAATATATTATGCAGCTCTGTTATACACTTGCACACCATTAAAATATTCTAAAAGAAAATACATTAAAAAAAATGTTCCTCTGTCTAATCTGCTGTTTTAGGACAAGGTCGTTTTGGTCTGAGCAAGAACACACTCCCAGAATGTATTCCTTAAATTAAAGCACCCATAAAACAGCCCTGGATAACCCAAATGCTGGTGCTGAATATGGCCTGGAAAAATATCCATAAAAAGCAGAAAGGAGAAAATGATATCCTAGGGAATGCAAAGAAATAATTTATGCAAACAGTAATAGAACACTATAAAAGGGAAACCCGTTCTTGTACCAAGTTAACTACATTCCCAAGTCGAGACATAAAGAATGTACAGCACTACTTACTAAGCAATGTGAGGCAGCATTGCTGTTCCTCCATGAATAAGCCAGTGCATAGGCCTCTCTATAGATGTATCTATTTTTTTTTCACTTTTCACACCAGTCTCACGTCGATCGATATTACATGTATTCATTTCATTGCCCACCTCTGAAATTTTTCCAGTTATTGGTCAATAACAGTTAGAGCAGAGGAGGCCAACTGACATGAAGAAACAAAGCCATGTCTTGAGGGCATTTAAGTTTAACATTCTGACCTCCAGTAAGTCAATGCATTCCCTTCCTCCAGGAAAGCTTTTCATCAGGGTGACGTCTCACCTAGAGAAGACCTACATTCATTAAGGGACATCAGCACAATACCACCAGCCGCCACTGACAGCCAGGCGCCCCGATAAAGCCGGAAAATCATTAGCCAAATCTCATTAAAATGGCTTTCGTTTCAAATCTGGGTTTGGGATAAATCGGGTTTTTGAAAACAAACGTACAAAATAAAAAAATATATATTGATAAACGCGAAACGCGTCAGATAATGATAGAGCTGGCGTGAAACAAGCAAGAGCGATGTCAATCTCTGCCTACGCATCATTTGAGGAGTTTTGAAGCATCTGATATAGAAACATAGAAAAATGTCGGCAGATAAGAACCTTTCGGCCCATCTAGTCGCCCAATTACATGGATACTTTACCTGGATTTATCTTTTGTTTAGGATAGCCTTATGCCTATCCCATGCCTGTTTAAATTCAATTACTGTTTTGGCCTCTACCACTTCAACTGGAAGACTGTTCCATGTATCCACCAACCTCTCAGTAAAATAATGCTTCCTGATGTTACTTTTAAACCTTTGCCCCTCTAATCTAAGACTATGTCCTCTTGTTTTGCTACTTTGTTTCCTTTTAAATATACTCCCTTCCTCTACCTTGTGGATTCCCTTAACGTATTTAAATGTTTCTATCATATCTCCTCTGTGTCGTCTTTTTTCCAAGCTGTACATGTTAAGATCATTAAGCCTTTCCTGGTAACTTTTCTCCTTCAAGCCGTACACCATTTTAGTAGCCCTTCTCTGAACTCTCTCTAAGATGTCTATATCCTTCTGGAGATACGGTCTCCAGTACTGCACACAGTACTCCAAGTGAGGTCTCACCAGTGTTCTGTACAGTGGCATGAGCACTTCCCTTTTCCTACTGCTAATACCTCTCCCTACACAACCAAGCCTTCTGCCAGCATTTCCAAGCATTCTGCCAGCATTTCCAAGCATTCTGCCAGCATTTCCAAGCATTCTGCCAGCATTTCCTGCTGCTCTATTACATTGACTACTTACCCTTAGATCCTCTGAAATAATAACCCCTAAATCCCAACCCTCAGATGTATCAAATATTCTATATTCAGCCCTTGGGTTTTTACGTCCCAGGTGCATTATCTTGCACTTATCCACATTAAAACTCAATTGCCACAACTCCCACCATTTTTTTAGTTTACCTAAATCCTTTGTCATTTGGCTGATCCCTCCAGGAACGTCAACCCTGTTGCAAATCTTTGTGTCATCAGCAAAAAGACATACTTTACCATTAATAATATGGACGGAAAACGTGGCATACGTGCCAGAGAGACACTGGACGAGCTCAAGTGAGGTCTCCTGAACGCCGCAATTTGTCAAAAGTGGTCAGAGTCGACACGTATGATTTGGGGCTCCCATAGAAAGCGGCGTTTAAAGCATTAATTGACCGGGTTTTCCTCATTCGTCCTTTCCTATATCACACGAACAAAAAAGGTCGAACGGTTTACTCCGCAGGAATCTTCTCTCTCCCAAACCTTCCACTGTCCTCTCTTCCTCTCAAAGTCACATATTAAACACCTGCTGGATACTAAAACCATGCTATATGTCTCAGTATTATTTTTTTTGTGAGTAACCGGTCATACAATCGCACATTAGTGTTGAACATACACAATACAATATAATCTGGATCTTCTACAAGGTCCGGTGTCTTGGTCTTCTTGAAGGGGGGGGGGGCACAATAAATGTCCCACAGATCTGGATAGATCCGAATTAGAAAATGAAATCCACAGAAATGTACGCACTTACAATTTATTTTTTACTATTTTCATCTTTTCCATTTAATTTTAGCTGATTTCAGTTATGTTTTTTGGTTTTTATTGTCCTGATCTTGTCAGATGTTCTTCCAGCATACGACTATTCCTACTCCATCTCACATGAGACAGGCACCTGCCCATCACATGTTCTAACCTTCCCTACTGCTTCCCAGGCAAACTCATTAACAAACAGGAATACAGGAGGAACTGTAAGCAAGGAAAGGAAAAGAAACGGGGACAAAAAAGGAAAAAGAAGGGAAAGAAGGGAAAGGAAAAGGAAAGAAAAAGAAAAGGGAAAGGAAAGGAAAAGGACGGGAAAGGATAAGGACGGAAAAGGAAAAGGGAAAGGAAAAAAAGGGAAAAGGAAGGGAAAAAGAAAAGGGAAAGGAAAGAAAAAGGAAAGGAAAAGAAAAGGAAAGAAAAAGAAAAGGGAAAGGAAAGGAAAAGTACGGGAAAGGATAAGGACGGAAAAGGAAAAGGGAAAGGAAAAAAAGGGAAAAGGAAGGGAAAAAGAAAGAAAAGGGAAAGGAAAAGAAAAGGGAAAGAGAAAGAAAAGGGAAAGGAAAAGAAAAGGCTAGAAAAGGGAAAGGAAAAGAAAAGGGAAAGGAAAAGAAAAGGATAGAAAAGGGAAAAGGAAAGGAAAGGAAAAGGAAGGGAAAGAACCTGGCAACCAGGTCAGATATACAATATAGACATGTGCATTCGTTTTAGTACTAAAACGATTTAGTCCGAATTTTGGGATAATTTAGTTTTAGTATGACTCAAGAGAAACGAAACTGCTCAGTACAAAAAACGAAAGAAACTAAAATAAAATGCACTACATTTTAGTTTCAGTCCTTTTTGTGATATTACATTGATGAGTGAAGGAGACCAGCAATGAAGATCGCAACATCGCAACATCCGAAGTTCTGCACCCTCCACATGCCAATGCAGTAGGATGTTCTATACAGAGAGTGGCATTAATTAATGCAGGAGTATGTTCTATACATTATACAGAGAGGGGTATTAATGCAGGAGGATGTTATATACATTATACAGAGAAAGGTATAAATTGAGGAGAATGTTCTATACAGAGAGGGACATTAATGCAGGAGGATGTTATCTACATTATACAAAGAGGGGTATTAATTAATGCAGGAGGATGTTCTAAACATTATACAGAGAGGAGCCTTTTTTTTTAGCCCTTTAAATACAGTGGCTGTGAGCGCTGAGATCGGCTGCTTGTTACATTATCTCTCAGTACAATGTATCAGGCTCAGTTGTTACAGTAACTGACTGTAACAGCGCTCAGAGTTTCAGTAAAACAAGGAAATAATATTGTTCTAACCTCTTACATATAAAAATATTATTTACTAGTTTTACAGAAACTCTGAGCGCTGTGATGAGCAGCAGTCAGTTACTGTAACAGCTTTGCCTGACACGGGGCAGTATTACAATGTTGGTGCTAACTTAACCTGTTGTAAACTGAAAACCTCCATAGGCTATAATGGCTCTGGGAAGGTTACAACAGCTCTGGTTAAGTTAGCACCAACTATGTAATATGGCCCACATTGTGCTGAGAGTGAGAGATACTGTAACAAGCAGCGATCTCAGCCCTCTGAGGAGCCACCACAACAATAGTAATTGTATCCACTGGTTCGGGATGAACGAAATTAGTTTTCATACTAAAGAACTGAAAACGAATTTCTTTAGCAACTAAATAAATTGCATTTTAGTACTAATGCATTAGTTCAAAACGAAATTTTGTGCTGTGCACATGTCTAATACAATATAGATTTCAGTGTTTTAGGCTGGGGTCAGACGAGCGTAGTGTTCACGTCTGTGATTGCGCCTAAAAGTACGTCTGTGATAGCATGAAAGAAAGTCCATTGGAGCCTGACACATGAAGTACGTCCGCACTGAACTGCGGACGCACAATGGCCGCGGCCCACGGACGCAAGGCAGGCAAGAACGTACAACCCCTAGAACGGCCGCACAAAGTGCGCTGCGTCAGCAACGTCCGCATAGCTTTGTGTGTGAGTGATGGAACGTGGTCAGACGGACTGCATTTATACGTCCAGCATTTTTCACGGACAAAAGGGTTTTGCTTTTTAATTTATTTTCCCGCCTACATCCATCAAAATATACGTCAGTGAAAAAAACGGACTGTGTGGCCACTACTGCGTCTTCCGTACGTCCGTGTGCACAGACGCACAGTCCGTAGAAATCACGCTCGTCTGACCCTAGCCTGAAAACGTTTACTAAAGGGTGCAGCTCCATTTTGAGGAAGCCTCATCAGGTGGGATGTGGTGCACCTGAGGCTCCTTGGAGTAGCCATAACACCCAGGTGAGACTTTCAGGAGCCTGGATGAAACATAAAGCAGAGGCAAAAACCTGGCCTGGAACCATTCGAGTGAGCATGGCAGGAAAGGGGCTGACGGAGGTGTCAACACAGAGAAGAACCGGTTTTGGCCATCCTGCGTCGCTGACCGCAAGGGCTGTGACAAAAGGAAGAGAAGGGAGGAGAGGAAGGTAGGAAACAAAGGAAAGGGATGGAAGGAAGGAAGGATGGAAGGGAGAGGAAGGAAGGGATAATAAATAAGGATGGGGGAGGAAAGGGATGGAAGGAAAGTAAGGGAAGGAAAGAAGGGAAGGAATGGGATGGAAAGAAAGGGAAGGAATGGGATGGAAAGAAGGAAGGAGGAAGGGGAAGAAAAGGAAGTAGGAAGGGGAAGAAAAGAAGGAATGGAAGAAAAGAAAGAAGGGAAGGAGTGGAAGGAGTGGAAGGACAAAGAAAGGAAGGGGAAGGAAAGAAGCAAGGGAAGGAAGGAAAGAGGGGAAGGAAGGAAAGAGGGGAAGGAAGGAAATGGGGAAGGAAGGGGAAGTTAAGAAGGAACGGAGAAAGGAAGCATTGGAAGGAAAGAATGAAGGGTTGGAAGGAAATGAGAAGGAAGGACGGACGGACGGACGGAAGGGCAGAAGAAAAGGAAGGAATAAAATGAGGAAGGGAAGGAAAGAAAGGAGGAAGGAAAGAAAGGAGGAAGGAAGATAATAGATAAGAAAGGCAATGAAGTCTTAACATCTCCAAATTGTAAGCTCCCCTTAGATGCGCTCACTGCTTTTTTGTGTTTACATTTACAGTGTTGGTGCCAAATAATAAAAACAATCGTAGTATTATGAAGAAATTAATAATCATGAAAATTCTAATGGAGTCCCTTAAGCCGTAACAAGTGTAAATGTAACAAAAAAGAAGAAATCACAGATTTTTAGAATGAAAAAAATATAGTATATGTGCTAAACATTTAGATTTTTACTAAAGGTCTAAAATAGGCGCGTGTCGCCATGCGACGAACTCGGGACAAGAGGACAGAAATATGCAAGGAAAAAAAAAGGAAAGCAGCCCAATGTTAAACAAGTCCACTTGAGACCCTCCCTCCACCGCCTGCAAACAAACACTGGAGTTAAAGGAAAAAAGACGTGCGCGCGGTCTACCTGGTGGCATTGCGTCTCCAATGGAAGGCTGCTCAATCACAGGGCACCTATCAGACCTGGTATCAGCTGCTCCTTCCTGCGAGACTCTGAGCTGCTGTCGATCAGGGAAAGTAATTAGTGGTTTTATTATGTATGGAAGCAGCAGCTTGTCACTGAATTCTCACTGTGAATAAGCTTCCCTCATCCACTTGTCTGTACTCTCCCCCCCCCTCCACAGATCCTGAGTGCAGTCCATCCAGATGACAAGACCACCAAGGCTTTACAGGCATTTGCCCACCTACAAGCCTGGCACTTTACAGAGAGGACGGGAGAGCAGCACATCTCTGCGTGAAAGCAGCATCCAGGCAGAACAAGAAGAAGAAGAACGCTGGAAAAGTTAAAGGAGAGAGGTGAAAGGGAACCGTGCGAGGATCTCAACCCAATTCCCTGTCCGAACAGCTGGGCACCAAATTAAATTTAATCAAAAGCAAAGGAATCGCAGATATTAAAACGAGGGAGCGAGCGAGAAGGAAGAAGAGGAAGAACATAGCGAGAGAGGAGAAAAACATAGCGAGAGAGGAGAAGAACATAGCGAGAGAGGAAAAGAAGAGGAGAGAGCGAGGGAGGGAGAGAAAGATTATTCAAGGAGCAAAAAATGTGTTTTATGAATATTTAATGTTTTCTGTACAGGATTATGTGGGGTCATCGCCTCTCCTATCCATCACTGTTACACATGCAGACCTGCCTGTCCTTGGGAAGCACGATGGAGCCAGAGCATCTCTAGAGGAGACGGAGATGCACTTCGCTTAGGGTACCTGACCGTGTGGAACTTAACCTTTAACTAAAAGAAAAAAAGAAGAAATGGAATGGGAGAAAAAAAAAAAAGGGACATTAACTGATAAAATCCTGAACTAAGCAGAGGACACATAGCTGCTGGAAGTAGTGGGATGACGAGGGGAAGGAAAGAACACAGTGTATGCGCTGGAGCCATCGTGAGGATACGCTGCTCCGCTCAGGCTTCCAGGAGCCAGACAAATGATCTGCAATTCTCACCCTTCAGGGTAAGTTTTTCTCAGCCCCCCTCCCGCCCCCTCCTCCCAAGACACGCTTTGCTCCTTTGTGCACGCTTTTGTGGAACGGGAAAAAGATTTGCTGGCAGACAAGTAGCGGATTCAACACATATTAGCGGCTCGGTTTGACAGGCTCAGGGACGCCTGGGAGCTTATTGAATTTGCTAAAATGATCACAATGGCCAGGGACGCCGGTACCCAAACACTCCACGCACCCCTCGCCCCCCCCCCTTTCACTCTCTCGCCACCACACAGGAGGATTTTTCTTTAGATTGTTTGTCGCAGAGACCTACTTAACACCGTTTGCTACATTGTTACCAGCTCCCGGGTTCCCGCGCCTCTCTCGGAATGTCTGTGCTTGGTTTATAGTTCCAGTACTTTAATGTGTGCTAGTTGCTTTTGTTTGTTTCTTTTTTAAAGGTACAACTGCTTTGGTTAAATGACTTTATAACAAAAACAAAGCCACGCACTACACACCATCCCTGGTTGTGGGAGAGGATGGAGGTTTGGAAATGACAGATACAGATTCTGTAACCTGTCCATCAATGACAATTAAATGACCGAGAGTGATAACAGGGGGCAGGAAGGAGGACAGAGGATGAGGGTATAAAACCCTCAGTAATGAACTAGTTTGGCAATCCTTGGCATAGGTTAAAGGGCGCCCGACCCAGGTGTTTGTCGTGTGAATTTAAACAAAGTATCTGCTCTCTCCCGGTACCCAGGGGTGAGCATTAAAGGTGATGTGATGGATTGCTCGTGTTGTAGGGCTTTCCCCAGGAATAAACAATGCAATGATGGGTTTCAGGAATGGAGACCGGGCTGCCAGGAGGTTTCCTCAAAATGTGGAAATACCCAGCCGGCTCATTTGTCTGCCAGCCTGCACCCATGGCTGGAGAGGAGACCTTTCGTTCGCTGTCTGCAATTTTAATGAAGCTGTTAAAAGCATCCTGGAGGCTACTGCCCGCCGCTTTCGGCGATGCCACATTAAAAGATGTGTGACACTGACAAAAAAAAAAAAAAGCACTCTGAACCTGACCCCGATGAGGCTTCCCAGGGGAGAGCGCCTATGATGTCATCGTGTGATCAAACTGTCATGACGCCCTGCATGCATTTTACATGTGCGGGATGTATCTAGGGCTGAGAGCGCCCCGTACACACAGCTTATTTATACCCATGCACAGAAATCGCCATTAATGTGGACTTGTATCCAGGTCACCGCACGTTTCATTTCATGCTGGTGTTTTAAATGAGCACATAAGTAACTATTGTGATTACTTGACACTGTGTGGCTTTTCTGCGGTTGACTTATAGGCTCACGTCTGCTGGATATCACAGGGAAAACATATTCCCACGACGGAATTATTATCAAGGCAATTTCCTACATGCTGTCAATGATACGTGACAATCAGGTGTCAAGTCTTAAGGGGCTATTCAGAGAGTTCCAAAATGTAACCGGAAATTCGGCATACGGTGACATTTCGGGGCCATTCGGCTACTCAGAGCAAGCAGTTCGCCAAATTTTGGCGAATTCCCTGCACATACGGTGCCTGTTCGACGGCAGTGAAATCCCCCATAGAGAAGCAATGGTTAATCTATTTCACAGACACCGAACAGCAGAGAAAAGTTGCCTAAAAATGCCCTGTTGTTCGGTGTTTTCATTCGGCAGATTTATTAAGGCGAATCCCATAGGCTTCAATGTTAAAAATATTCCCGTTTTAATACAAGATCTATTAAACCGTTTATTATTTTATTCTGCAGCAAAAAGATTTTTTAGGATCTTTTGGCAAAAAAATTATTTCAAATCGTTTTTTCTTTTTTCTGTAACAGCCCTTTTTATTATCATTCATTGGATCTTATACGTAAATTCCAGATATTTTCGTTCAGTAGTTTTTTTTTGCAAACGGCGTTTCAATTCTGAAACTTTCAAGCGTACTGGTTTTTTTTTACCCCGTTTGTCAGCTTGTCGGCTTTTTCCGGTGGCTGCTCTGCGCTGTGATCGGCGGCTTTTTCAGTCGTGTTCAGCATGGTTTTTGCGGCAGTTTCTGCAAGTGTTTCTCGGGTTAGCGGCGGGTTTTCCCTGCACTCCGGGACCCTGCGGTTGTGCTTGAGCACACCGCAGAGTCGGCGAACTAGAATCGCCTCAAAGTGCGGGGAACAAAACGGCACCGAAATGTCGGCGACATGTCGGTGCTCTCTGAATAACCCCCATAGTCTTAGATTAGAGGGGCAAAGGGTTAAAAGTAACATCAGGAAGCATTGTTTTACTGAGAGGGTGGTGGATACATGGAACAGCCTTCCAGTAGAAGTGGTAGAGGCCAAAACAGTAATTGAATTTAAGCAGGCATGGGATAGGCATAAGGCTATCCTAAACAAAAGATAAATCCAGGTAAAGTATCCATGTAATTGGGCAGACTAGATGGGCCGAAAGGTTCTTATCTGACGACATTTTTCTATGTTTCTATTATCCTCTCACATTTAACACAAACTCGCATGTGACATATTTAAGAATATATGTGGTTTTAGCAAAAATATTTCATAAATCCTATATTTAAAAGGGGAATATATGGTTGAGTTACTGAACACAAGCTTTATAGTGTGTGGCAAAAATGGGAACTGAGTTCCCTCTGCAAAAATAGTGGAGGAAATTTGTTCCCACGCGTTCCCCCCTCGACTTGATCCCCCCCCCCCCCGGTGCCAAACAGCAAAATGAACACATTAATCAGAAAGTGCACATTTGTTAAAAGAATATCTACTTCACTACAATGACGTGAGATACGGCCAGCGCTGGGTCTCAGGGGGCATGTCTGGTTGAACCGGTAATAGGGAGCCGCTAATGGAAAGGAGCGTCACGAGCTGTTAATTATTAGCGGCTCCCTACTACCAGCGTCTCTGTTAGCGGCTTGACTTTTAAGGACTGGGATCTGATAATGCACGTGCAGCGTATAGGAAGCATCGGATACAGTGGGGAGATGCAAAAGTCGAGTCACGAGGCAGGTTTGCGGCTTGGCTGGAATAGGACGGAAGCCGTTATGATCAACAAGTGGAGAAAAGGCAATACCTGCACTCGTAAGGTCTGATGGAAGGATGGTGCCAACTCCTGCAACGTGTCAGCCACATTGGGATTTTTTGCAAGCTTGAAATAAGCAAAATGGGGTTGAAACATCTCTGTTGGTGTCATCCTTTCAGTTAAAGACACCATAGGAGGGCCTGTACTGCCTCCTTTCTCTGCAAAGAGTGGAGGTCCGGCCACCTCCTTACCTGCTCCACCATATAGTGGATCTGCCCAGCAGCTATTCTTGGTGCTGGAACCTATTCAGCGCCTTGAGTAGCAGCTCTGCGGGGCTCCAAGGCCCCGGAAAGCTGCTATCTATGGTGCTGAAAACGATTCAGTAGCAAGGACAGCAGTTATTCTTGGTGCTGAAACCTATTCAGCACCAAGAATAGCTGCTGTCCTTGGTACTGAATAGCATCCAGCAACAAAGACGGGGGGAGGGGTTAGGTACCATTTTATTTACCCTAATCTAATTAATTCGATAAAAACAAAATAACTAAAAACTACATAATAAACAAAATACGAATTGATCCGAAAAATGAATTACCAATGAAAGTGAAATAACGAATCAATCCGAAATACTAATTACGATCGCCTGAACTAACGAATCAATCCAAAATACGAATTACAATCGTCTGAACTAACGAATCAATCCGAAATATGTATTACCGATTGTCTGAACTAATGAATCAGTCCGAAATACTAATTACGATTGTCTGAATTAACGAATCAATCTGAAATACGATCGTCTGAACTAACGAATCAGTCCGGAATACGAATTACGATCGTCTGAACTAACGAATCAATCCAAAATATGTATTACCGATTGTCTGAACGAATCAATCTGAAATACCGATCATCTGAACTAATGAATCAATCCGAAATATGAATTACCGATTGTCTCAACTAACGAATCAATCCGAAATACCGATCGTCTGAACTAATGAATCAATCAGAAATCCGAATCAAGGTAACAAAACGAATGCACCGAAACGAATTGAAAAACGGAACGATTCGATCCGAAACAAATTTTTTTGTTGTGCACATGTCTTCAGTTTGATAACTCCAGCAGCTCGGCATCAAAGCTAGAATATCTTTGCGGTCAATAATCAGGCTTACGGCAGTTTACAGGAGATTTTCGAGCCACGCTTTATAGCTTGCCGCAACTGGCCATTTCCATGTTGCTGATGGATACCTCCAGCTTTAGATGAGTTTGTACACTTACACAAGAACCCTTATTGCTTGAGACAGGATCATTACGCAGACGTGTGCTGCAGCAGACATCCAGAATCGATTTAATTGAGCCTATTTTCCCATTACAATCAGAAACACGCACCCAGCCTGAAATCCGTGATACCTCTAGGGAAAAGGGAAAAAAATACAGCGTGTAAAGAATGATCATTTTGTTAAATGGCCTCAGTTCTGCAACATGAAATAATTGTGCGTGAGTCACGAATGTGTCTGTCGCTGCCCGTGGAGATTTCACCTGGCAGACGGATTATTTTTTTGGAGGTGAGTGCTCGCTGCATAATTGCAAAATGTGAGGATTTCCTGGTAGCGTACTTTATGCGCACCAGAAGAATGCGACGCTGCAAACAGGAATAAAAAATTTATATATATATATATATAGCAATCCTGTAAAAGAGAGGAGGTTTGCGTCTTTGCTTCTGGGAACTATCACGGTAACAGGTTTCAGAAATTGGTGAAACCGTACTAAGACGCCTAGTGTCCGTCGCGATATCTGGGACTCGGGGGGGGAGGTGGATTCCTGCAACACGCGCAAGAGGTGACAAACTGATTTGTTTTACCATTTATCCCCTAGAGGTGCCATTGTTTGAGGTAGGTGTTTCACCGTCAGATCTGCAGATCGCTCTTTCTGCCGTCGCGCTCGCCGCTGCACCTTACAGCGAAGCTGCCTGCTGTCACTTACACATTTTGGCGGCGTCTGGGAAAAGCTGTAAAAATTTAATAATAATAAAAAAAAATAAAAGAGCCTGGCTTTCCCGTTTCCCTGGGATTTTTAGACGACAGCAGATATTATGTCCGAGAGGGTGCTTATGTATTGCTATGGGTAGAAGCAATGTGCATGGCTGCCATCAATCCTGGGGCCCCTAACTGAACCACTGGTCGGGGCCCCTAACCGAACCACTGGTCGGGGCCCCTAACCGAACCACTGGTCGGGGCCCCTAACCGAGCCACTGGTCGGGGCCCCTAACCGAACCACTGGTCGGGGCCCCTAACCGAGCCACTGGTCGGGGCCCCTAACCGAACCACTGGTCGGGGCCCCTAACCGAACCACTGGTCGGGGCCCCTAACCGAACCACTGGTCGGGGCCCCTAACCGAACCACTGGTCGGGGCCCCTAACCGAACCACTGGTCGGGGCCCCTAACCGAGCCATTGGTCGGGGCCCCTAACGGAACCACTGGTCGGGGCCCCTAACGGAACCACTGGTCGGGGCCCCTAACCGAGCCACTCGTCGGGGCCCCTTACTGAACCACTGGTCGGGGCCCCTAACTGAACCACTGGTCGGGGCCCCTAACCGAGCCACTGGTCGGGGCCCCTAACCGAGCCACTGGTCGGGGCCCCTAACGGAACCACTGGTCGGGGCCCCACTTCCCCCAGCTGCCCATTTCAGTAAACTAATTAATAAAAAACAGTTTGCTTCCTCCTCTACTTACCTGATGTTACAGGGAGTGGGCTAAAATCCATGGTGGACCAGCAAGGGGGAAAGAAGTGGTCCCTGGTGGTAGAACATTCATTCTGCACCTCTACCTGATACAGATCATACTAACCGCTCCCTTAGGCCGGGGTCAGACGAGCGTTTTTAAGAGCGGAAGGAACACCTGACAGATTTCACGTCCCTTCCACTCTGACGCCCGTCTGGCCACCTCGCTGACAGCAGTTAGTGCGCTCGGCGCTGCATGGTTCGATCCGCTATGGAGGATCATGCATTGCAGCCCCGTCAAATGCGCATCGTAGCGCTTTGACGGGGAGGTTTTCAGCACGGCCGCAGCACAGGCAATTTGTGCGTGCGCTACAGCGCGTGGCCGGCCCCGCCGAAGCGCCACAACACTGACGAACGCCGGGAGGCACGTCAGTATGGGCGTACATAGTATTGAATCGAGAGCGCTTTTACTGGCCTCAAATGCTGCAGCCCACCGGGTACTTTCTTGGTATCCTGGTGGGCCAGTCCTAGGTGGCCTGGACGGACCCTTACATCTGTGTCGCTTAGACAAGATGCACACTGGAGCCACTGGGCCCCCTTAACATATGGGCTGTCAACCCCCCGATGGCGGCCCCGAGCATGTGAAGCGTACGTGGTGCACATCCATGGAATGATAATTATTTTTGTTTAGAAACCAATTAAATGTATAAATCTTAAGAGGCATAATACAAAAAATTTATAATCACGTCGCAACATTAAGGAGATACAGACAGCTTTGATGTTCTTTATCCAGAATCAGATATGGAGCACCTAAAAAGTGTAGGAGGGGAATAAATGGGGGGCAGACAGCAGCAGTGGGGTATATGTACTCCTTGTCCGCGGTATGGACTTTGGCTCCTCATAGAATTCTAGCAGGGATACAGTGAGTACGCACGTTATAAATAGGTCAGAGAAACTACTAGCGCCACTTAACTAATCAAATACAGTGACCTGGAATCTGGACGTATAATCATATGCTGGTAATTACCAAATCCAATCAACTTTACATATTAGAAACCATTTCCTGATATCTGGAAAAAGAGGTGCTACGGTGAGATGCGGCAGCAACCTTCGGAGAAATGTAAAAAAAAAAAAAAAAATCGTACCATGTGGAGGGGTGGGGCAAGCCGTCAAAAATAATCTAAACAAAAAAATAACTAGCTGCATAAACCTCCCCGAGCCGAGCTGCCGGGAAGCTACATTACAATGCAGATCATAACCGAAGCACAGGCAGGGGCGCTAGGTGCTCAGATGGGTCAAGCCCCTTTTATTCCCAGAAGAGAACAGCCGATCCACGCGTTTCGCGGCGATTCCCCTTTGTCAATGTAGCATGCCCTAATACACTGACAGCGGAGAACCCTCTGTACCAACGCTGCTCATCTGGGAAGACAAAGGTTGCACCAGTGGATCCAAACATGATCCCAGGTCTTCAGCCTGTGCTTTTTGATTATTCGGAGAAAAGCAGCTGGTAATAACACACAGGGTGCATTATATATTAATACATTTATACAGACCGGCCGCAGCTATAAACATGTATCATTGGCGCATCTAATCTCTGCATGCAAATGTTTGATGGACAACATCTCCCATAAAGTTCTGCAAGCCTAATGTCAGTGAGATGTCCAAGAAATTCTTTGAAGCTGCATTATGAGTCGCGAGTTCTATAGAATGAGTTAAGCTGAAGCATAACGGCTCAGTCTGAACCTATAGACCTCCAGGGAGGCTACAACACACAGGGTTATTCAAAGAGAGCCAAACTGGCCACCAAATTGTACTGAACAGTGAATTTCCCTGTATGGTGCAATTTCGTGGCCAAACGGCTATTCAAAAAGCTGTCAGTTTGCCAAATATTGCCGAATTGCCAGCAAATACGGTGATCTTCGGCAGCAGTGAAATCCCCATAGAGAAGTAATGGTTAATCTATTCAGAGACACCGAACAGTAGAGAAATGTCAGTGAAACGCCCTGATGTTCGGTGGTTTCATTCGGCAGGTTTATTCAGGCGAATCCCATAGGTGTCAATGGAAAAAAATTATCAGCTTTTAAAAAAATATTTATTCAATCGTTTATGCTTTTCATTTGCAGCAATAAGGCTCTTTATTTAGGATTTTAAGGTATTTTTCGTCAATTTTTTTTATAGATTTTCTTAAAATGGCGTTTTTTATTCTGTAACAGACCTTTCTATCGTCATTCATAGGACCTCATATATTATTCCAGGCATTTTCATGAAGTACTTTTATTTAAAACGCTATTTAACCCCTTAAGGACGGGAGTAATTTTAAAACTTGGGCGCTATTTCGAAGTAGAAGTTTGCTGAGCTCATTTTGACCGTTTTTAAACGTGGTTTAAAGTCACGTATTATTATACCACCCAGACAAATTATATATCGTTCTTTCCGGCAGACTCGGCAGATTAATAATTTATCATTATTATATGTATATGTCATGCCCTGCCAAAATGCTACAATAAAAAATGTAAAACAAAATAACAAAATGTGAATTGTCAATAAAATTTAAATCGTCCACAGTGAGTAAAGTGTTGGTTTTTTTAAATTTTATTATCCGAGCCTTTGCAATCATATGCTATGGGGTAGATTTGTTAAAAATATTAGAACGGGGAATCCATTCTTTTTTTGGGGAGAAATTGCGTGATTTTAGTTAAACCCCCCCCCCCCCAAACAAATCATTAGTGAAGGATCATTGTTCACATTATAATTGAAATGTGAACAATAGTGCTGCATTAAAGGTTTTTACATTTTTTACACTTTTATTTTACTTTTAACATGGTCATGTTTGATATCACTGGAAAGGCCATGCTCTGGCCTTTCCAGCAATATCAGACATGACCCCCTAGCTGCCACCGATCAGGAGATAAAGGGGTTCAAAGAGCCCCCTATAGGAAATCCCTTTGCAGCTAGGGGGTTCCCCGGTTAACTGACATCATCGCGCATGGCGCGATGAGTCAGTTGACACGGGGGGGGGACCCAGAGGTGGGGTCTGCCATCCAAGATGGCAGCCCCCACCGGAAAAAGGCCAAGTCTTACACCGATTGGTGCCAGGCCGCGACCTGGCAACTAAGGGGTTAACCCCCTACCTCGCTGGAAAGGTCAGGCTGTGACCCTTCCAGCGATGCTGGCCACAGCCTCCTAGTCCCCTGCGATGGGGAGATGGGGGGGATCCAATGGACCCCCCTCCCCTTCAGGCACTTCCCCTGCGCCGGGGGGGGGGCGAACAATCCTGAAAGACTACCAAGGAATTGAAACCTTGCTCGGTCCACTTGGACTAAATCTCCTTTTTTTTAACCCTGGAGCTGCATGGTCATTGTTGGTTTTCAACATCATTATTGGGAATACTTGAGATCCTGGGACAACACATCCAGGTAGAGCAGAGCCCATTATCCCTATTGTGTTTCGTTGCAGCCTTTGCCAAACCAGGAAGTAGCTCAGCCAACCAGGACGCTCTAAATGTGTCTAATGAGAGCTGTACCTATCCCGCAAACCCCTTACCAGGAGGGATATAGGAGATGTAAAGTTCAGTGCTTGTCAGCAGCTCTATCCATCAGACATGAACGATGGAACTACAGGCCAAGGATGCTGACCCCTGATTTACAGGCCAAGGATGCTGACCCCTGACTTACAGGCCAAGGATGCTGACCCCTGACTTACAGGCCAAGGATGCTGACCCCTGACTTACAGGCCAAGGATGCTGACCCCTGACTTACAGGCCAAGGATGCTGACCCCTGGACTTACAGGCCAAGGATGCTGACCCCTGATTTATAGGCCAAGGATGCTGTCCTCTGATTTATAGGCCAAGAATGCTGACCCCTGATTTATAGGCCAGGAATGCTAACCTCCTGAGGTTATAGTTACCACCGGTGTTTGTCAAAGTTGCAAACATCAGCAGAATTCAGAACGTCAGCACAAACTGCCAGTGCCTCTACAGCACCAGTGCCTTAACGTCTCCTTAAACAGGCATGATTTGTAGGTTACTATAATGCACGAAGGTAGAAACGAGGCAATGCATTTGCCAATTGGAAGCCTATGGTACAGGAAAGGGTCATGAGAACGAAAATTAGCGTAACACAAACTGTATAACCGACATACAAGATGTTTTTTAAGTGGAGGATAACAGTTCCTGAAAACCAAGAGGGAAAAAAATATGTAATTGAGGGAAAAGAACACGCGTTTCACATTACCATAAATGTATTTTCTACAAATAGACTGATAAGCCATTGAAAGACTCGGCCACACCTCGTCCATCACATCTCACGGACTCTCCCTGCAAGATAAGGCTGAACACGGGGAATTTTCTACGCAAGCCAAATATGGCGTTTTATTTCTAAACAGAACCTTCAATGATTGGAACAAGCGATGTCATTACAAAATAAGTTGACTATCGTGCACAACTGAATATGTATAACAACAATAAAAAAAACGTTTCTTAGGAACAGCCGTGAGAGTCACAGAGACCATGAGAAAATATGACATTTAGACATCCCTGCTCGCATCTTAAACTGAAGGCTGATCATTAAATATGCATCCAAGGCTCTTTGCACTCTTGGTGACTGTTTTTATTAAAAAGGTCCCCGGCTCCACTAGATCCATTGGTGGAACGAGCTAGAAAGTCGACTTGATGATAAGGGGACACGGAGATGGTGCAATCTGTCGGGTGCGCTCATTAACATTTAGAAGGGAAGCCAGGAAAGGTTAACAAATGGAAAAGGCTCACCACTCGTACACATGCCTGAGGAAGATAAGGAGCACATTTTGTGTTATGGTTACCTGCACGGATCATATCATCCAGGGGACAAACTGGTTAACTACTGCTTTATCTGTAAAGAGCTAACAGTACAGGTGTGCGCAGCATATATGTCATATAACATGTGTGTGCTTTATCGCAAATGGTAAATAACCACATATTGCACATTTTCATGTTTCTAACTGAACCTTTTTACTGCTTGCTTTTAATTTGTGTTTCACTTCCAACACTAACTGAAGCAACCGCTTAGGCGATATGCCCCATTTACTGTTCATCGGTGTGTTATTACTTGGCTATTCAATACTGCTTTTCCCAGTTGCATAATATTGTTTTAATTCCACCCTCAGGGTTAGCTAGAGGGCAGTGGGAAAGGATGAAGCAATGTTGAGAAGGCACACTTGAGACGGGAAGTGTGGGGAGGGGACAGAGCGGCACCAGGGGTGTACCTTCTTTGTGAGGGTGATTTTCCCCACTGAAGACTGTGTATAAGAGAGAGCACCCTAGTATAGCTTAATTCGGTTTCCACCCGTAGTACCGGGCTCTGGTTTTGGGTACAGCTATAATCACCACTCTCAGTTCCTGGCGGGACAGCTACCTTGATTCAGGGAAGCAGCTTTGGCTAGTATCTATTAGGACCCCCTGAGTTATTCAACATACATTAGAAGAAACCAACGTTTCAGCATCCACATAAAGAAATATATATATTCCCACACACCTGCACATTGCGTATTCTTCTGTGCAGAGGAAAAGAGCTGAAACAACTGTCAACTATTCACATTATCGATTAATTGGTCGGTTGATTAACTGGTCTGTGTACAGCACACACTGTTTAGAGTCAGACTGAGTTAATCATTAATAACCTCAGATGTTACTTCGGAGCTGATTGGAGAAGATGTGCCGCTGCTTTACTCCGTATGATTCAGTTTTAGGGTTAGTTTAGATATAACCAGTTTGTTTTTATTTAGTTTACATCAGCAGAACTATAGCACAGACCCTGGGGTACTGCCACCGGGTGTAGGTCTACCACTGGTATTTTATCCTTACTTGGAGCTGGATTCCTGTGCCATCACCCCACCCTCCCTGCCTCACTCTCTCCGATCCAGAGCTGCCATCCCTCCTTTTGGTCGAGTCCGCTCCCCCAAACTCTCTCCTGGTCCAGGTCCAATCTCTTGCAATACCCACGTCCTCTCACACTCGGGTCCATTGCTTTGTCTAAACTCACTCCCTCCCATCACCAGTCCCTCCCTCACTCATTTTTTTTCATGAAATCATGAACTTATTATAAAAAACGCTCGTAGCAACATTTGTACGGAGAGAAAGCAGACAGGCGCTTGAGCAGCACACACAGCATCAATCCACTACTCTAACCAGGCTCTCATGTACCTTGTGTGTGAAAGATAGCCAATTTGCGTCTGTACTAGGGATGAGCCGAACACTCCCCGAGTTCGGTTCGAGCTCGAACCCAAACTTCCCATTTGTTCGGGACCGAACTCGAACCCGAACCCCATGCAAGTCAATGGGGCTGAAAATTCATTTTTTTAGAGTGCCCTCCAAGAGGGCATATATGCTACATATTTGCCATAAAAGGTGTATGGGGGTCCGGGTAGTGCCCTGGGGGACAGGAAACGAGGACAAAAAGTAAAAAAAAAAACGTTTTTAAAAGGGACAGTGAGTTTTCCATGAAATAAGGGTTAAAAATAAAAACAAAGAATTCCTTCAAATATCATGCCTAGGAGGTCCCCATAACCTGCCCGTGAAGTGGCGGATTTCTAGGATTTATAGAAACACTTAAAAACCAAAAAAATGACGTTTCATATGACGGTAAATGCTTTTCCTTTAATCTATCCATAAACAACTGCTTGGGGCGGCAGCCTGTATGAAAAGACATTTTAGGACGCGCAGAAAAAGTTTAGTGATTTTTTTGGCTAAATTATTGTGAAACTTATGCAGGCTTTGGATGAAAGTAACAATAGGTGCTTTAAAATTGGGCTTTTAGCGTCGGCAACAGTGCCGTCACAACGTAACCCCTCTGAGGATATGAATCTGATACAGGCATCAGTGGCAGTGCACCCAAATATTGTGCCTTTAGTGCCAGGCATGCAAGTACTATCATACAGTAACCCATCTGTGGTATTGTGGAAGAATGCAGGGGTGAACCTTGCGGTCCTATATTAAAAAGATATGCATCTGGTTAAGGCGTCAGTGCACCCAGATATTGTGCCTTTGGTGCAAGACTGCCAGGCCAGCAAATAACATCATACAGTAAGGCTGGGGTCAGACGAACGCAGTGTTAACGTCCGTGATGCCCGCACATAAGTACGTCCGTGATAGCATACAATTGTGTTAAATGGAGCCCCACACACGAAGTACATCCGCACAGAAGTGCGGGGGCTGACGGACGCTGCAAACGGACGCAGGTTAGGCAAGAACGTAATACTGCTAGAACGGACGTGCAGAGTGCGCCAAGTCCACAACGTCCGCATAGCTTTGTGTGTGAGTGATGCAACAAGGTCAGACGGACTGCATTTATATGTCCAGCATTTTTGACGGACAGAATGTTCTTTCATTGTAATTTATTTTCCCTGCTACAGTCAAAAAATCCGTCAGTGAAAAAAACTGACTGTGTGGCCACTACCTTGTCGTCAGTCAGTAAGTACGCCCGTACAGCACGGACGCACAGTCCGTAGAAAATGCGCTAATCTGACCCTAGCCTAACCCCTCTGTAGTATTGTGGAAGAGTGCAGGGGTGGACCATGTGGTCCTATATTGAAAAGTTTTTTATCTGGTAATGGGCGTCACTGCACCCAAATATTGTGCCTTTAATGCCAGGCCAGCAAGTATCATCATACAGTAACCCCTCTGTGGTATTGTGGAAGAGTGCAGGGTTGGACCCTGCGGTTCAAAAAATTAAAATGATATAAATCTGGCACAGGCGTCAGTGTAGCCAAATATTGTGCCTTTCATGGCAGCAAGTGCCTTCACACCGTAACCCTTTTGTGGTATTGTGGAAGAGTTCAGTGTTGGAGGTTTTGTGAATGCAGAAGAGGACATCCCCGATCTATTCCATTACTTCAGCATCAGGGGATTGATAGCTGCTGATCCAGGACTGATTCATTTTTATAAATGTCAGCCGGTCTACAGAGTCGGTGGACAGACGCACTCTTTTGTCTGTGACAAAACCTCCAGCGGCACTGAACGTCCTTTCGGAAAGCACGCTAGATGAAGGGCAACCTAGTAGCTGCATAGCATATTGGCTAAGTTCTGGCCAGTGATCCAATCTCAACACCCAGTAAGCCAGTGGATCATCTGCTGGAAAGGTATCCAGGTCTGCCCTTGCCCCTAGGTAGTCCTGCGCCATATGGTGAAGACGCTGGCAATGGGTGCCTACATTTGACGTCCCTGGGCGTCGAGGAGTAAAAAAATTAAAAAATGCATCAGTCAAGCGGCCCTGGCCTTCACCACTATTCCTCTGATCATCCGCAGCCTCAGAAGCACGCGTGTCAGCACTTGGTAATCTACCAGTGCCTGGAAAGGTGTTACACAAGTGTCGCTTTAGAGCGTCCTCAAGTTTTTTCATCCTGTGCTCCCTCTGTGCGGGCAGGATGAGCTCTGCAACTTTACCCTTGTATCGTGGATCAAAAAGGGTTGCCAACCAGTAATGATCCCTCTCCTTGATAGCACGAATCCTGGGATCCTTTAGCAGGCTTTGCATCAGTAGGGAGCCCATGCAGCGTAGGTTGGAGGTGGCATTAGCTTCCGAGTCTTCCTGGTCAATGAGGATGACCGTATCGTGCATTTCCTCCTCCCAGCTACGCACTAGCCCTTCTGTTTCTGGGCACACAAAACCCTCCCTTGAGGAATCCCCACCTTCAATGCCCCCACTACTTAAATACTCTGTCTCCTCCTCCTCCTGTCTGATCTGAGTAGGACCCGCTGGAATGCTGTCTGCGGAAAGACTGGGGCCTTGAGAGCTAGGGAAGGCCTCCTCTTCCTCCCGCTGCTCTGCCTCTAGAGCCACATCTATAATTCCCCGCAGAGTGTGCTCCAGCAGGAACACTAAAGGAATTGTGTCACTGATGCATGCACTGTCCCTGCTCACCATCCTCGTTGCCTCCTCAAATGGTGACCGTACAGTGCATGCATCCTTGATCATCAGCCACTGCGGGGGGAAAAAAAACAAGTTGACCTGAACCTGTCCTTGTGCCATACTCCCACAGGTACTCGTTGATGGCCCTCTGCTGCTTGTGCAGACGCTGCAGCATTGCTAATGTCGAGTTCCACCTGGTGGGCATGTCACAGATCTGCCAGAAGAACGCTTGCTGGGAATGACCATCTGAAGTGGCTGCAGACTTTTCTGGCCTGGATGAGAAGCTCTGGCAGCCCTGGGTACTTGGTTAGGAAACGCTGTACCACCAGATTTAGGACGTGTGCTAGGCATGGTACATGCGTCAATTTACCCTTGCGTAGGGTGGAGAGAAGGTTGCTGCCATTATCGCAGACGATCATTCCCAGCTCAAGCAGCAGAGCTGACAAAATTTCTGACCTGGTGTGGCTCCTGTCCCCTAAACAAACCAGCTCAAGCACAGTATGTCATATTTTTGCTTGAGCCATTGCGTAGACCCTGCCAGGCGTCGGTTTAACTGCCACTTCGCCAGAGACAGAGAAGGAGGAGGAGGAGGAGGAGGAAGAGGTGGTGGTGGTGGAGCAGACAGACCTCATACAAGCAGCTTTCTGGAGGCGTGGTGGATGAACAAGCTCCAGCACAGAGCCCCGTCTTGGATCCCTCCCAGCTGCAATTAGAGTTACCCAGTGTGCCGTGAAGGAAATGTAACGACCCTGTCCATGCTTGCTGGACCACGTGTCTATAGTGCTGGAATGGCCTTGCGTGAAAAGTAATGGCGTTTTGGAACCTGCCACTGTGGTACAGCACATTCAGCAAATTCACGGAAGGGAACAGTGTCCACCAGCTGGAAAGGCAGCAGCTGCAATGTGAGTAATTTTGCTAAGCCGGCATTTGGGCTTGGGGATGGTTGGGACTATATTTTTTCTTTCGCTGCAACATCTGCGGCAACGTAATCTGACTGCGTAAATCTTCAGCTACTGGGATGATGTCACATTGTGAGGAAGGACCTGCTGGTACATCCATTACTGTAGCATCATCCCTGTCGGTGGAGGTTGTAGGCAATGACATGGCAGGATATACAGTGTGGGTAGAGACAGATGAGGAGGAGGAGGACCTACGCAAAGTTTCGCGCCAACGGGATGTGTGGCACTTGTTCATATGTCGCCTCAAGCACGTGGTACCCAAGTGTCCAGTGTTTATCCCATGCTTCAGCCTCATCTGACATAGATAACAAATAGCAACGGTGGGGTCTGCTGCACATTTCTTAAAGAACTCCCAGACAGCAGAGTTCCTGCATGTGTTCTTTGAGACAACAGCGCTCTGCACCGGAGCAGCTCTGACATCTGATGCCTTGGACTGGCTAGTGCTACGGTTGGTCACAGAGGATGTTGTGCCTCGTGTTTGCTGTGCCTCCTCCTCCCCCTCCTCCTCACTTGATTCCTCAGTTCGATCTGGCACCCAGGTGGAGTCAGTGACCTCATCAATGTCATCTTCACCCCCTATCTCCTCGTCACTGGAGCCAACTTGGCAGTATGCTGCAGCTGCTGGGGCAACATGAGTGCCAATTATTTGTGTGTCATCACTGGCACCCCCTTCCTCTAGGTTGATTATACTCCCTTCCTCAACCTCAGAGATTGAATCAGAGCACTGTACTTGCTGCGCATCCTCAAGCAGCAGGTCACTCTCATTGTAGTCAAACAATTCAGCTGACTCCTCCGTGTGTGATAGCAAGGCTACGGCAGGAATAGCTGTGGACATGGAGGCTGCATTAGATGCTTTGGCAGCTGAGGTGGACTGTAAAGCACTAGAAGCCTGGCTGGCAGAGGACTCGGAGGATGAGGATGGCCTGGTTAGCCAATCCACCAAGTCCTCTGTATGTTGCTGCTGCTTAAGATGGCCAGCACCAGTTAGAAAGGACAAGCGTGCCCCTGCAGAGGATGCACCACGTCTACCACGACCAGAGACACAGCCTCCCGACACAGGGGCTGCTTGCCCTCTTATCTGTGTCTGGGAGCGTCTGCCTGTCCTTTTTGTTCTTTCAGACATGGTGAGTGATTTATAGATTAATATATACAGAACTCTGATTCAACTCTGGTATAAAGATTTAAAGAACTCTGGTATAACTCAGTGAGACACACTGATAGCTGGCAGCCAGTGACGAGACACAGATCACCTCAATTCACAAATGTTTTAAAGAAATTAGTGAGCCCCAAAATACAGCGTGGTACTGTTTGTGTGACGAGACACAGATCACCTTAATTCACAAATGTTTTAAAGAAATTAGTGAGCCCCAAAAAAACTTGCTGGCTGTGTGACGAGACACAGAAGATCACCTCAATTCACAAATGTTTTAAATAAATTAGTGAGCCCCAAAATACATCGTGGTACTGGTTGTGTGACGAGACACAGATCACCTTAATTCACAAATGTTTTAAAGAAATTCGTGAAAAAGGATTTGCTGGCACAGTCACAAGACCCAGAAGATCACCTCAATTCACAAATGTTTTAAAGAAAGTTGTAAACCCCAAAAAAACTTGCTGGCACAGTGACAAGACACACATCACCTAAATTCCCTGATATTTGGTAGAAATGAGACCCAAAAAGACTTGCTGGCACAGTGACAAGACCCAGAAAATCACCTCAATTCACAAATGTTTTAAAGAAAGTCGTAAACCCCCAAAAAAATTGCTGACACAGTGACAAGACACACATCACCTAAATTCCCTGATATTTGGTAGAAACGAGACCCCCCCAGTAGCGTGGCAGACCGGCAGTAACAAGACAACTATCTCCTTTGAAATCTCCTCTGAAATGCGTGCAGAAGCGCTGCGTGGAAACGTTATATAGTGTGCTGCGGGACTTAGCTCTGTGAGCCCATGATTGAGCGGTGATTGGCATAGCGTTGAACCAGACCTGTGGTCAGGTGCAAGGCTGTAGCCAATTACGAGCTTCAGGCCAGTGGGAAAATGCATTGTGGTCCATTGTGGTCGAACACGCGGCGAACACCCGGAATATCCATGTGAGCTGGGGGCATATCCATGAGAGCTGGGGGCATATCCATGAAAGCTGGGGGCATATCCATGAAAGCTGGGGGCATATCCATGAAAGCTGGGGGCATATCCATGAAAGCTGGGGGCATATCCATGAGAGCTGGGGGCATATCCATGAGAGCTGGGGGTAATATCCATGAGAGCTGGGGGCAATATCCATGAGAGCTGGGGGCAATATCCAATGGAGCTGGGGGCATATCCATGTGAGCTGGGGGCATACTACATGTGAGCTGGGGGCATTCTGTGTGTATATATATATATATACATACATGTGAGCTGGGGGCATTTTGAGGTCTGTCCTTATTGAAAAGCGTTCACATGACATAAAATAAAAGTATCGGTACTCGGTATCGGTGAGTACGTTTTAAAAAGTATCGGTACTCGGTCTTAAAAAAGTGGTATCGGTGCATCCCTATTTAAAACAAAGATATTCTCTCTTGACCACACATGGTTAATATGCATTCGGCAACCATATGTTACTATAACAGACTCACTGTATAACCAACATCAGCGACAGCTTCGAAAATCACATTTCCGGTAATGATGACCCAGGTCTGGATATAAATCATGGAAAATGAGGTACTCTGGGTGCAAAGGTTACCCATCAGCGGCCTGAACTGATTGGTTAGAAAATGTAATTTTCTAGGAAGAAAATCAGTTACGGATTATCCTAAACACATACAGGGTTATTCAGAGAGCACCGATTTGGCCCCAAAATTGCACCGAACAGTGAATTTCCCCGTACGGTACAATTTCGTGGCCATTCAGCTAGCTGGTAGTATGCCAAATATTGGCAAATTACCAACCCAATACAGTGATCTTCGGCGGCAGTGAATTCCCCATAGAGAAGCAATGGTTAATCTATTCAGAGACACCGAACAGCCGAGAAATGTCACTGAGATGCTCTGCTGTCCGGTGGTTTCATTCGACAGGTTTAATCAGGTGAATCCCAAAGGTTTCAATGCATAGTATAAAAAATACGCTTTTTATTAAATATATTTATTAAACCGTTTATTCTTTTCATTTGGAGCAAAAAGTCTATTTCTCAAATTTTTAGGAGAAAGTTTTTTTTCTGATTTTTTGTGCTGTAACAGGCCTTTTTATTATTATTCATAGGACTTTATATTTTATTTCCAGTCACTTTCGTGCAGTACTTTGTTTTAAAACGCCTTTAAAAATTTGCATTTGAGGTTGTTTTTTTTAACCCCATTTGGCGACTTGTCGACCTTTTTCTGCCAGCTGGTCGGCGGCTTTTTTCAGATCGATTCGGCGGATCGAATACATTCAGCATTTTTTCCTGCATTTTATCCGATCGATTCGGCGGATGCATTCGGCGTTTTTACGGCATTTTATCCGATCAATTTGGCGGATGCATTCGGCGTTTTTACAGCATTTTATCCGATCAATTTGGCGGATGCATTCGGTAGTTTTTACAGCATTTTATCGGATTAATTTGGCAGATGCATTCGGCAGTTTTTCCGGCATTTTATCCGTTTGATTCGGCAGATGCATTTTGCGGTTTTTCCAGCGTTTTATCAGATCGATTCGGTGGATCGTCAGATGCATTTGGCGGTTTTTCCGGCGGATCATCGGAGGCATTCGGTGGTTTTTCCAGCTTTTTATCAGATCGATTCGATGGATCGTCGAAAGCATTCGGCGTTTTTCCAGCGTTTGATGAGATCGATTTGGCGGATCATCAAATGGCATTCGGTGGTTTTTCCGCCGTTTTATCAGATCGATTCAGCGTATCATCAGATGCATTCGGCGGTTTTTCTGTTTTTTGAGAACGATTTGGCAGCTGTTTTTCAGATCGTTCGTCGGATCGATTCGCCGCACTTTGGAGACCCTGCGGTGAATGCTGAATTCATCGCAGGGTCGGCGAATCGAACTAGCTGAAGTGTGGGAAATGGGACGTCGGTGCTCTCTGCATAACCCTGTTAGGATTCTTTTTTTTCCCCTCTCTTTTTTAGCCCCCCCCCCCTCACGTCCAAAGAAGATAAAAGAACTTCAGAAGGAAATAGGAATGTGACCGCAATACGTGATTCACTAATTAATGCTGGAGAAGACACGCCTTCAAATCGTTATGCAAATCTCCCAGAAGCCATTATGCAGATCACATAACATAATGTCACTCCCCCAGCACGTTTGCTCCTAATTACATTGTTTTAGATGATGATTAATTCCTACAATTTCCAGGATGCTAAAGCGTGCTCATCAGAATCTGGTGTCTGCCTCAATAAACACAGAAAGGATGGAAGCCGAAACCTGAAAGGCTTAAATAATGCTGGAATGTAAATGGATTTTATATAAAGCAGCACATTGTGGGAAGAATTAAAATATGCATGGAAAAGTTACTCGCTTTGCCTTTTTTATTTTCAGCGCTTTGACTGTGAAAGGAAATCCAGCATTTTAGAGAATCGGGGCAAAAAAAAAAAAAAAAAAAAGCAGAATAAATCCATAGCAAAACAATGAGATTTATTTATTCATTACGAAATTGCTTGCCATGTCTGTAGAGCACGAGCAGCCGAATCCAACACCGAAAATAAAAAAATAAGGCTTAAAATAGTCCTTGAAAGTCTATATAGAAGAAAAAAAACAATATCGACGTTGTAAGAGGCCAACTGACTGATTCCAACCGAAGACGTCAAAAGTGAGACACAAATGGGAAACTTGTGCGCGAGCCGTTTCGCACTTGCGGCTTGCCATTAGTTGTGTAACTTGTGAGTTGCAGAAGGATAACGGCAATCGCACTGAGCGCTGCCGCTGTTATCAGTCTCAGGAGTACATAGGACTCCATATAAACTGTGCACGACCTCGCTCGAGCTCTGCAGCAGCTCCCTACAGCTTAGGGACTACTTCTTACCAGTGTAAGTGGTGTGTCTCGTCCATAAGGGCATATGGGGCAGAACCCGACCATTTATTATTATTTTGATTTTTTTTTGCAATAAAAAAAATTATAAAATTAACTAGATCATTTTTTTCTGTTGTTTTGTGTCATTTAACATGTGCCTGATTGATAAAATGTGTTATGTCCCTTTAAGCAGTGTCATTGTCTCATCAACTGTTGCTAGGCAGAGCAAAATAAAAGTGATTATTTGTCTTTGATTTGTCCAGAAATCTGATAAGGGCTCTATGGGAAGTCTTGGCAATCACAAACTGCAGCTGACCAGTGTTCCACTGCGTACAGAGAAAGGAAGCAGTGGATCGCGTCGCTCTCGTCACCGAGGGATCTGGGGTGAAGGAAGCGGTGTATCGCACCGCTCTCTTCACCGATGGATCTGAAGTGAAGGAGGGGGTGGATCGCGCTGCTCTCTTCACCGATGGATCTGGGGTGAAGGAAGCGGTGGATCGCGCCGCTCTCTTCACCGATGGATCTGAAGTGAAGGAGGGGGTGGATCGCGCCGCTCTCCTCACCGAGGGATCTGAGGTGAAGGAAGCGGTGGATCGCACTGCTCTCTTCACCGATGGATCTGAAGTGAAGGAGGGGGTGGATCGCGCTGCTCTCCTCACCGAGGGATCTGGGGTAAAGGAAGCGGTGGATGGCGCCGCTCTCCTCACCGAAGGATCTGGGGTGAAGGAAGCGGTGGATCGCGCCGCTCTCTTCACCGATGGATCTGAAGTGAAGGAGGGGGTGGATCGCGCTGCTCTCTTCACCGATGGATCTGGGGTGAAGGAAGCGGTGGATCGCGCCGCTCTCTTCACCGATGGATCTGAAGTGAAGGAGGGGGTGGATCGCGCCGCTCTCCTCACCGAGGGATCTGAGGTGAAGGAAGCGGTGGATCGCACTGCTCTCTTCACCGATGGATCTGAAGTGAAGGAGGGGGTGGATCGCGCCGCTCTCCTCACCGAGGGATCTGGGGTAAAGGAAGCGGTGGATCGCGCCGCTCTCTTCACCGATGGATCTGAAGTGAAGGAGGGGGTGGATCGCGGTGCTCTCTTCACCGAGGGAACTGGGGTGAAGGAAGTAGTCGGTTGCGCTGCTCTCTTCACGGAAGGATCTGAGCTCAGAGAGGTTTCACTGGGTTCAAAATAATAGGGTTCAAAATAATGTGTTAAGTGATTGCTCTTTTGTAAAATCACTTAACACAAGGGTTTAGAATATCTTGTTCTTCATCGGCTACCTGCACATTAACGGCTCCTACATAAAATATAGGAGGTGTTCATGTAGGAGATGAAAGGTCCGCTCTGCTGGAGTCTCGGTTGGCATACCTTGAGGTTAAATGAAGCTAAAATCCCGAGTCATTATGTTTTACCACTCGTTGGAATCAGGGCCTAAAACGCTTTGTTGCGGGAGAAAAAAAACCTTCTCGGTTTTGCTGCTTCTTTAGGTATTTCACTGCTTGGTGTTTGCTGACTTTTACAATAAAGCTTCATTCAAAACAACAACCATTTACAACAAAATGGCCGCCTCCTGGCTGCTGTAAAATGCAGACTTCCTGGAAAAAAGTAGGAGAAATTGGGAAGTTAGCCGGGAAAGTTTCCTCGACTAGATAACTTTCAGGTACAGCTCAATAGAAGGCGAGACCCCGCGGTCCCGCTCGGCTTTGTTAAAGGGAAAGGCGCAGCGCACAGAATTTCTAGGTTTGAGGATGAAATTTGGATGGATGCTGTTGAGTTTTAAATTTAGGTTACAGCCCCTGTGTGACTGAATTATGAGCACGTAGGAAGACATGAATTCGGCAGATTGGCAGGTGATACTTATTTTCCATAAAAAAAAAGACACTGGAACAAAGTGTGCTTTCACAAGGAACAACGCACATTCTTCTAGAACCTCAAGGTTACAGCGGAGTATTACATAATAGCATTCAGCAATCATCCATCAAAGTTGCTTTCAAGTCGTCTGTACCGGTTTGAACACTAAAATAGTTGCCGTTCTATCGGGAGTGTCATCCTGAAGATGTCTGCATATTTGGGAAAGAATTAAAACCTTATTCTTCTATTGTAAGAGATTGAAAGGGAAATAAACTTTTTCCATAATTCAATGTCAAGATGCTGAGAGCCCTATTCCATAGGTGCCGATAACATTACACGTAGGGTTATACAATAAGCACCAATCTCTCGCAAGCAATTTTGTGCCAGTTGGTCTATTCGGAAAGTTATCAATTCACCAAATATTGGCGAATTGCCAGCGAAATACAGTGCAGTTCGCCGTGACCTTCGGCAACAGCGAAAATGTCCCGTAGTGACGTAATGGTTACTGTAGATACTCGAGTACACCGCTAGATTTAGGTGACAAAATTTTATCTTAAAATCAGAGGGGTCGCGTTATATTCGAGACATCTGCATCGCATGTAAAAAAAAAAAAAAAACTTGCTCGGGATCCCAAGTCTCCCAGACGTTCCGGTAGTCTCGCTGAAGTGAATGTGAGCTCCCTGATGCCCGCAAACACTTCAGGAACTCCCGGATTCGGGAGAGGTGGGATCCATCACGGCCAGAGGGCACGCTCGGTTTAAGCCAATCATTCACCTTGCTCGCCTCCGCCGGCCATCTAACGGCTAGTAAAGAAGACGGATGGCCGTAGGCTTCATACTTATTAACAACTGCAATCATTCTAGAGCAGAGCACCCTGGCCTGAGGGGAGCCTGACTGTGTTAAGAGAACCAGGATTTTAAAGGTTTACCGGTACAGCATAATTTTTCTCCTCGCATTATATTCGGGTCTTGAGTATTCCCTCATTTCCATAATAAATCTCTATCCATCGCGTTATATTTGGATCGCGTTATACTCTAGTATCCACGGTAATCAATTCAGAAAGCGCCAAACTGCACCGAAATGTTGTCAAAATGCCCTGATTTTCGGTGGTTCCGTGTGACAGGTTTGAACAGGCGAATCCCATAGGATTCAATGTAAAAAAAATATTACCAATTTAAAATTATTGGTAAAGCGTAACTTTTATCCCTTAATTAAAATCCTGTATGTACACGTTTCGGCTCCCCAACAGAGCTTTCATCAGGATCATTTTTATTGTAGTCCTGGAATGGCACGTACGTCTGCACTGCAACAAGCTTGCTTATGGGCAACGCTGCTCAGACACTGGCATGGATGACAATGAGCTTGAATTTGCGTCGTCCGTTGAGCCAAGTGACCTTTGTGCACGACCCCAAAACCGAAGAGCATGAAACAACATAAAGCAATGGATGACGGCAGAGCTGTAAACGTCTTGCCTCCATCCAACGTCTAACAGTGAACTCTGTAGACAAGAAATACAGACGGTCCCCGGCTATGGGTTTCAGTGTTGGTTTTTCCATGTGCGCAGCACCGAGTAGCCCCGGTGCAATATACCGTGCTGCAGATATTCCACTCGCAGCCCTCGCTCAGGCATATCACAATGTCAATAGTATGTAAAGAGGAGAACGGAAACTGATAAAAATAGACATTCATCAGTAAGACGAGAATAATATCCAGACGAGCTTGTTTGCTCAAAAACGTGTACCCTGACATTTGGACAGAAGAGGCGCCATTTATGGTTATTGGCGGGGGAGTGGGTATGGGTTTTCAGGTTCGCACCAATGGTATTATACGAATTCACTGCTGCATGAGAAGAATAAAACAGAGGTACCTATGGGTGGTTCTAGTGATAAACAACTAGTGTAAAAATTCCAAAGCAAGTCAACAGCAACGGCAACACGTGGAGTAGGGATTGAATAACCAAGTGCGCAGTGAACAGGGACAGCCGGCATTTATCCAAGTAAACGATTGTGCAAACTTTATCGAGGTAAAAGGACATCATCCCGGCACGAGAGGTGCAGCAACCCCAGACGATCATTTCGGCCTTGTTAGGCCTCATCAGGAGGATATAGTGGACACCCCTCTAGGCACATCGAGCTAGAGGTCCACGTCTGGAAGGATTACCCTCTTCACGAGGCCTAACAAGGCTATAACGATCGTAGGGGTTGCTGCACCTCTCGTGCAGGGATGACGTCCTTGGCATTTAGTACTGGCCGCCCTTTCTGGGTGATTGCGTCTGATTTGAATATGGAGCAGTTGTCCTTGTAATGGCACAATCGAGGTAAAGCCTTGGGAGACCTGAGCGAGCCCAACCGTAGAGCAGACCACTAGTGCCGTTGCTCGTTCTCAGGACCCTCACTAACCTCTCACTTTCTCAGTATGTAGTCAAAGCTCATGTGCCCAGGTATGAAACCCAAGACAATTACTTAAGGAATAAATTAAAAACCAAAGCGACGGGGCAAAAAACCATAGCGGCCATCGGTCCACTCCATAGAAACGTGGGTTTCCTCCTATCACGTAGACCCCGGAGTACCCTCGTAAATCAGAGATGACACAATGCGCCAGCCCCCTATAGCAGTGATGGCAAATCCTTGGCACTAGGATTGGTTTTGTCGATTGGATCTCCGGTACAATATCCCCTACAGCAGGGGGTCAGCAACCTTGGCCCACCAAATGTTTTGGAGCTACATTTCCCATGAGCCTCCACCAACATTTGAGTAGCTGAGCATCATTGGGGATGTGGATGGAAAACATCTGAGGGAGCCAAGGTTGCTGATCCTTGTCAGACACGGTCATACGAGGTATCACTGCAAAGGCCAGAGTGTGGTCTTTCCGATAATACCAGACCTGGCTATGAGGTTTATAAAAATTAAAGCTTAACTAGAAATATTCCTTGAATGAAATGGACAATGCTTAAAGCTTTATTAGACACATTCAGTTAATAGCATACTGTCCGATTTGTGATATAGGCATTAGTTGTCGGCCCATTGACCAGAAAAGCTGCTGATAATCGGAATGGGCATCGAATCTAAAAAAAAAAAAATAATGGTCACAGTCTGCCCCTACATGGCACCCCAAAAGTTTCTGAACTACATATACCACGATGCTCTGCCAGCCTTTACATATGACATAGCATCATGGGACATGTAGTTCCAAAACATTTGGGGCGTCAAGGTTTTCCTCCACCACGCTTTAGGGATGCGAGCTGGACAGCAATAATTCTATAAACCGCCTAGGATCCTATTCACGAAAAGCAGCCTAAGGGAGAGTATTACTCTGATAAAGGGACAGAGATCTAGGGAGTGCATTCATTTATTTTGAGGTGTAAAGCAGGATGTTACTCTCATAGCAGAAAGAAGGGTATTACCTCGATCATCATTAACAGTTAAAGGGCCAGTACCACCAAAAAAATTAAATGATTTATTTGCGGTTGTTGATATCTTACATGTGTTTTGTTTTTCTCTTGTATGTTTAGATAAGAAAATATTTTTCTCTATATGTGTCACTGGGTGCATCCATTGTGTGATATTTTCCTCCTATATGTGTCACTGGGTGCATCCATTGTGTGATATTTTCCTCTATATGTGTCACTGGGTGCATCCATTGTGTGATATTTTCCTCTATATGTGTCACTGGGCACATCCAATGTGTGATATTTTCCGCTATGTGTGTCACTGGGCGCATCCATTGTGTGATATTTTCCTCTATATGTGTCAGTGGGCGCATCCATTGTGTGATATTTTCCTCTATATGTGTCAGTGGGCGCATCCATTGTGTGATATTTTCCTCTATATGTGTCAGTGGGCGCATCCATTGTGTGATATTTTCCTCTATATGTGTCACTGGGCGCATCCATTTTGTGATATTTTACTCTATATGTGTCACTGGGCGCATCCATTGTGTGATATTTTCCTCTATATGTGTCAGTGGGCGCATCATTGTGTGATATTTTCCTCTATATGTGTCAGTGGGCGCATCCATTGTGTGATATTTTCCGCTATATGTGTCACTGGGCACATCCAATGTGTGATATTTTCCGCTATGTGTGTCACTGGGCGCATCCATTGTGTGATATTTTCCTCTATATGTGTCAGTGGGCGCATCCATTGTGTGATATTTTCCTCTATAAATGATAAGAGATAAAACCCCTCATTTTATTTTTCCTTTTTACATGAAATTACTTCAAACAAGGGAATAAAAACAGCAGCATGTGTTTTATAATGTGGTTTATATTGCGTTTTATAATGTGGTTTTTTTTTGTAATGCACGAGTAATCTAGTTACAGCTTATGTGTGTGGTGGTGTCCCTTTAAATATGCATTTTGTGCCTACTGCCGTACTCGTGGTACAGATCTGCAGTGTAAGCAGCCCCATTTAGCGGCTGAGCAGTAGAATGAGGACATGCTGTGAGCAATCGACGTGTTTAACACATTTGTAGACGAGAACAGTTTGAAAGCTATAATGATTTATTCTATTGCACCAACATATAGCTGGAATCCTAATTGCAGCACTTCATGGCTGTTGATTAGAATCGACGGGCAGCGTCAGAAGACAAAACAAAGTCACGTGTACGTGTTCATTCACTACTCTGTATTGTTGTTATATTTTATTCATAGGAAAGTTGAGCAACGTTATATCATGTCTAAGCGCAGCGCTGCGTGACGAGGAGAGACGCGCCTGTGCCCGCTCCAGTCTGTGAAAGTAGTGAATTTAGGGATGTCCTGCTCATCTGCTTTCTTTTTTTTTTTTTTTTTTTTTTTTATTCAAAGTGGTGCAAATCAAATACATTCAAGCTGAACTGATAACACAGTATCCACCACTTATACAGTTTACAGAACATTAACAAAACTTAAAGAAAGATAAACATCAGCATCATGTAATATGTAAATCAATTAGATTTGTAACTTGTCGGTGCGGACATGTATGTGGGGAAGGTAGACAGAATGTGATAAGGTACAATGCTGAACGGTCAGGGAAAGAGGAAATAATAAAGCGAGGGGAAGAGGGGAGGGCAATACCGCGCCTTGTCTCCGTGAAATGTGTGCAGTCCCATCCAGCTATGTTGGTATATGAGTAGTTCCGTTGTGAGCGCGGAAGGTCTCGAGCACACAGAGGAAAGAGAGAGAAAAGAGAAGTGGATTGGTCGCTCCATTCCTCTCCAGCTCCAGCAACTGGGGTTCCGGGGAGATGAGGCTAATGTACAGGGCCAGTGTCTTCTCGGGGGGCTGGGATTATCGGGAGTTCAGGAGTCCCATGAGGCTAATAGTGTGTGCTTCCCCCGACGGGAGAGGTGCGGTTGGGGACAGGACAGGAGGGAAAAGGAAAAGGCTAGTTCAGAGCGTATATGTGAGAATGAGGTAGTAGATGAGACAGGGAGAGAAGAGAGAGGAAGAGAGGGAGGGAAGTAGAGGCGAAAGAAGGGTAATGAAGAAAGCGAAGAGTAAAAAGAAGAGAAAGAAGAGAGGAGAGAGAGAGAAAAGGAAAAGCGAAAGAAAAGAAAAAAAAAAAAAAAAAAAAAAAAGGGGGGGGGGGCCTCCAGGTGGTGGGGGCCCTCAGAATCCACTACACTGCAATAATTCCTTTAGGCCATTCGTGTACGGCACGATGCCGTGGGTAGGTAGGCACACCAGTGGTACCATTTGCGAAGATGATCCTCCATTTTGTCGCCCACCCTGGCTTCCAAATCCTCCAGAGTCCGTACCTCCTCCACTCTGGCCAGCCAATCACTATATGTGGGGGCAGAGGTCGATCCCCAAGTTCTTGCCACCAACAATCTAGCCGTCATCAACATCGGAAGGGCCACTGACTTCTTGAGTGATCGGGCCGAGCACGGGGTGTGAGTGAGGAGGAACGTCCCCGGCGTGTGAGGGAGGTCTAAGTCTGTGACCTCAGCCACTGTGTCTCTTATCCGTGTCCAGTAAGGAGCAATCCTCTGACATTCCCACCAGACATGTAGATACGTGCCCACCGCATCTCCACAACGCCAACAATCCTGTGTGGTCGCCAGGCCTATCCGGAACATGAGTGCGGGCGTGCAGTACCACTGTGTGATGACTTTATATGAATTAGATTGCAGACGGGCCTGTGGAGAGCCTCTGTGGGTCAGTTCATACGTGTCTCGCCACTGGTCATCCGAGATCACGGTGTCCAACATCTGGTCCCATTTACGTTCGAATGGTGGGGCGGTTTGGGGTTGCGCTGTCTGGAGGAGTCGATATATCGCCGAGATCCCGTGTTTCAGAGGAAGTTTGGCCATGCATAGGTTCTCAAAAGGTGTTAAGGGGCGATGTAGTCGGTGGCGTGCTGGCAGTGTGAGTAGGTAGTGCGATATTTGGGTGAAATTAAAGCACTCCAGGGGGGTTGGTGGTTCACCCCTGACAGAACCCTCCCATGGTGGGCGTAATGTCTGGTCCGCTATGAAATGCAACGCTCGTGGGGTGTTAGGCCTCTCCAGACGGAGATTCACTCTGGGAAGGATTCCTGCTGCAAAATCCGGGTTATCCGCCAATGGCACCATCGGAGAGGGGTATGATGACAAAGCATATCTCCTAACCGCTGTCCGCCACACCCTCATTGTGGCTCCCACAAAAGGCTGACGATGAACCTGAGGAGATCTCCGATCAGGGGCAATCCATGGGAGAACCCTAGTAGGGTGGGGTGTGGAGTGATATTCCAGATCTTGCCAAAGGGCCTGTCTGCCCCCCATTGTCCACTCCACTACTCTCAATAGGTGGGCGGCTTGGTAATAGAGCTGGAAATCCGGTACCGCCAGGCCACCCGATGCTTTCGGGCGGGATAACGTTCGAAAGTCAATTCGTGCTCTCATAGAGCCCCAGATGAATCGAGAGCATTCGGTGCGGACCAACCTGAAAAAGGTCGGGGGTACATGAATGGGCAATGTTTGAAAGAGATAAAGTAGTCTGGGGAGTGCGTTCATTTTTATGATGCTGATCTTACCCAACCAGGAGACTTTTGTGGACTTCCACTCCGCTAGGTCGCGGGTGATTTCCGTCCACAGTGGCGTGAAGTTCTCCCGATAGAGGTCTTGTGGCAGGGTCGTGAGCCATAGTCCCAGGTACTTCATTTTCGAGCTACACCACACAAACGGATGCTGTCGCCTGAGGACACGTACCACAGCCCTCGTCACATTGAGGTTTAAGATTTCTGATTTGTCCATATTCAGTTTCAAATTGGACAAAACCTCATATCTCCGGAATTCTTCCACTATTTCCGGGAGGGAGGAAAGTGGGTTGGTTACGTAGAATAGGAGGTCATCCGCATATGCCGAGACCTTGTGAATCTCGGATTTTCCCTGCATTCCAGTTATGGATGCGTTAAGGCGAATCGACTCTAAGAATGGTTCAAGTGAGAGTGCGAATAGGAGGGGGGAAAGTGGGCATCCCTGCCTTGTCCCATTTCGGATCTGGAAGGTATCTGATAAAACTCCGTTAGTCCTAACTCGAGCGTTCGGTGCACTGTAGAGGGCCTCGATCCACCGGAGAAACCCGGGGGGCATGTTCATAGCTCGAAGAGTGGAAAATAGGAACGGCCATGACACTCTGTCGAACGCCTTTTCGGCGTCCGTAGACAAGAGCAGTGTTGGGGTTTCAGAAGTCAGCGCCTGGTGTATCACGTTCAAAGTTCGGATCGTACCATCTCTGGCCTCACGGTTTGGGATAAAGCCCACTTGGTCCCGTCGTATCAGTTGCGGTAGGACTGGATGGAGTCGTTGTGCGAGGATCGTGGCGAATATCTTCAGGTCGTTGTTAAGAAGGGAAATCGGCCTGTAACTCGCGCATGAGCGCGGATCTTTGCCAGGTTTAAGGAGCACCGCTATCGTGGCGGATAAAGTGTGTGGGTGAAGCCTTCCGTCGTTGAGCAGGGCATTGAAAGTTTCCACCATTCGAGGGATCAGGGTGGCCCCAAAATACTTGTAGGAGTAATAGATGGCCGGTAGGCCATCCGGGCCCGGAGCCGTGCCAGGTTTCTGCCTCTTAATAGCGGCAGCCATCTCCACCGAAGTCACAGGGAGCTGCAACAGTTCACTTTGAGCCTGGGATAAGCGATAAGGGATCCGAGGGGTCACATATTCCGTGACTCCAGGGGGGGTCTGGGTACCGGACTCCTCAGCGGAATGGTATAGCGCGGAGTAAAAGTCCCGGAACGCTTTGGCTATGAGGTTCGGGTTCGGTGTCTTCTGGCCCGTGTAGGTGACTATCTCCGGTATGTAAGATTTCTGGCGTTGTTTTTTAAGCAAACGAGCCAGTAGTCGCCCCGGTTTGTCCTCCTGGATGGCAAAGTAACATTTTGTGCGGAGTATCGCCCTCTGGAGTTGCGGGTTAAGGGCATTGGCAAGCTGTGCGCGGGCGTGCAGGAGACGCGGGTACACCTCCGATTCCCCTCCAACGGCTAGATGTTCCTGTTCTAGCTCTCGAATGTTGGCGTGTAATGCCTCCATTTCCTCCCGGGCCGCTTTCATCTTTCTAGAGGATGCTGATATCAGATGGCCCCTTACCACTGCCTTATGGGCCTCCCATATGGTCGTGAGTGGGACTCCCGAGTTCTCATGGTCTTTGAAGTAGTCCTGTAGAAGCGCCCCGACCGTCTCCACCAGCGTCGGGTCTGAGAGCAGAGACGTGTTCAGCTGCCACGTCCTCTCTCTGGGACGGAGGAGGGGTGAGGACAAGGTCAACATCATCGGGGCGTGATCCGACCACGTAGTCGCTAGTATCTCCGAGGATCGGACCAAGGGTATGTCATATTGGGGGACAAAGAGATAATCCAATCGTGAGTGTACGTGATGGACTGTCGAGAAATAAGTATAGTCCCGTGTGGTCGGGTGAAGTGTTCTCCACACATCAATCAAGCGTAGAGACCGTAAGGCTCGGTTTATCATGGTCAACAGTCTACGAGGTGTCCGATGATGGCTCGAAGAGGAGTCCTCAGCGGGGCACAATGGAACGTTGAAATCCCCCCCTAGGATCAGCGTGCCTTCCGTAAAATTCTCCAGGGCCCGTATGGTCTTGGCCAAGTAGAGATGTTGTTTGGTATTTGGCAAATAAACGTTGGCAAAGGTGTAGGGCGCTCCACCTATCTCACCCTTTACGAACACACATCTCCCATCACCGGCGGTATAAGTGTCCTTTAGTTCAAAAGACACTGAGGTAGCAAACAATATCGCTGTGCCCCTAGATCTAGAGTCTGGGGTATAGTCGAAGTATCCCAGTGGGAATCGTCTGTCTCTCAGGGACGGAGGATTAGAGGAGCAGAAATGGGTCTCCTGAATAAAGGCGACTGTGGCCCTATAAAACGCCAGGTCGCGTAATAAGCGACGTCTCTTCTCCGGCTTGTTAAGGCCGCGTACATTATAGCTGATTATTTTAAGGTCCACCGGAGCGAGACTCCTGGGGCCCCCACCAGTGCCAGGAATAGACATGGCGGAAACGAGAAAGAGAAAGAAATAAACGACCAAAACGTAGGGGAGAGAGAGAGAGAGAGAGAGATAGAGATAGAGAGATAGAGATAGAGAGAGATGGAGAGAGATGGAGAGAGAGAGAGGTAGAGAGAGATAGAGGGAGGTAGAGAGAGAGAGAGGTAGAGAGAGATAGAGAGAGGTAGATAGAGATAGAGGGAGTTAGAGAGAGATAGAGAGAGGTAGATAGAGATAGAGAGAGGTAGAGAGAGATAGATAGAGAGAGATAGAGAGAGATAAAGAGAGATAGAGGGAGATAGGGGGAGATAGAGAGAGAGAAAGAGGGGGAGTGGGGGAGAGAGGGAGAGAAAGAGACCCAGCAAGGGAGGGGGTAAAGGAGTGAGAAGTAAGAGAGTGGGGATGGTGGAGATTGAGAGGGGCACAGTACAGAGATGTATGAGGTGACAATAAAGAGAGCAATGGAAGAAGGAAGAGTGGGGGAAGGGGGGTGTACTCTCAGGGGGTGTAGGAGAGTGAGTAACGATCCAGCCTGAGGCGTGGACCTGTACTTGGGGGGTATAGGCACCTGCCGGGAGAGGAATGCGACCCACCGCCTCCTTATAGGTGGCGAAGGACAGACAAGCGCCCTCCCGACTGACAGACGGCACCCACCCCACGGAGACGTGCAGGGTACCAGCAGACCCAGAAGAGGTCGCTGTAGGAACTAAGTGATTGAATCAGAAAAAAGTGTAATCCCCAGGTCACGGGCAACAGGGGTAGTTTACACTGAATAAAGGGAAGGAAAAACAACAATATTTGTGACTCTCGATAAACATTCCCCTCCGACAGGGGTTTAAACTAAAAAGGCACTACAAAGGTAGAGCGAACATTAAAGCAGAAACAGAATTACAACGAGCATGCAAGGTGAAATATCAAACCAGTGAGCGTACAGGTTCGGCACCCCCGACCCATGTTCCCCTTTAAACCCTCCCGCCCCCCGTTACGTCCCCCCCTCTCCTCCCCCCCCCTCTACCTCCCCTTGGAAGGTTCCAGTGCCTTTTTGTGCTGTCAAGGCGTAAGCCCTCTGCATCCTCCCCCGCCCCCCTCCATCAGGGGTACCGATCATCTGTAAGGTCCCCCCCAATGAGTATGGGTACGCGGCATAGGGCAGGTGTAGCGGGAGGTTAAAGTCTGGGCCACCTGGAAAAGAGTCAGGCCGGGGCAGGGAGCAGGGCATCCCCCTGTGCAGGTCAGTTGGGGCGCCATCCCCCCCCCCTCTCCGGGCAGGTATAATGGGCGGAGATCTCCAGGAAACCTCAGGAAGCACTGTTCGGGGGTAAAGTAACAAACAAAAGAGGGGCGGCCCACGGGGCGAGTGGATACATCCTAGCAGAATCGTCCCCATTTCTCGTAATCGTCAGTCCCACCGTGGAGGTGTGCCAGGGTTCAAGTGTCTGTCACCCTGCCACATAAGGGTTCTTTGGTGTAAGCCGGAAAAGTATCATTGCAGTTGCGAGCTCATGTGTGCTTGTGTCAAGTCCGGGCGTAGTGTAGTTGGACTGAAACAGAGTTCGCGGTCCGCTCACGGCTTAGCGCGGTTGCCATCCCCCTCCCTCCACCTGGGTAGTACTCGAGGGGTGTCGATGTGCAGCGTGTGGAAGCAAGTAAGAATACGCTGCACCCGGGGAGACGTGTCGGGGCGGGGCCCAGTGTATGTGCAGTAATAACAACGAGAAAGGAGGGGGTGCGAAACCCCGTCGCTACGCTGTAGGAGACATCTCAGCAGTAAAAGGACATATCATCCCCCTCCCTCAAGGCCCACTCCCAATACCTCGATTCCCAGTTGACCCAGGGAGTATAAGTTTCGAGGCTGTCGTAGTCGCGTCACCCGGGTCCCACTGGGAAGTGGTACTCAGCGTCTCTAGAGGGGTGCAGTCGGTTGACGCCATGTCTTTATGCAATATTCGGTAGCGGAGTTGTTCCAGGATAAGTCGTCCAGTACAGCTCGACGAGGGTGATCTCTCAGACGTGAGGGCGAACAAGCGGGTCTGTGAAACACAAGCATTCCCGGCATAGGTCGGGAAGGGAGCCCCTGATTCCATCTCCTATTCCGCAGCCACAGGGGCGTCCGGCGCCGGGGCGTCGCGCGGTCTTCGTTGTCTCGGTGGTCGACGGGGTCGAGTGGAGTCGCCCGCCACACTCTCTCCCCTCTCCAGTCAGCAACTTCAAGCGCAGGTAAATCAAGGGCATCTAGAAAAGGCGCCACATCTCCCGGGCACATGATGGAGTGGGTGGCTCCGTCTAGGCGGACCACCAGCGCGAAAGGGAATCCCCATCTATAAGGGATGTTTTTGTGTTTAAGAGCTTGGGTCACAGGGCGAAGATATCTGCGGGCTGCGAGTGTGAAGGGGGTGAGGTCGTGGTAGAGTTCAATGGCTTGGCCCTCAAAATCCCATATGCGGGTGTTGCGGGTGCGCTGCATAATTTGTTCTTTCATTCGGTAGGACATAAAACAGCAGATCACATCCCTCGGCGGGTCCCCCTCGGGAGGTCGTGGTCGTAGTACTCTGTGCGCTCGATGTATCTCAAGGGGGGACCGAGGTTCTCTACCCAGCACAACGGCAAAAAGGCGGTGTAGTGTCGCGTCTAAGCGTTCTGGAGGCTCCGTTTCACGCAAACCCCGGATCCGAAGATTACATCTTCGGCCTCTATTGTCCAGGTCATCGACCAATCTCCTTAGGCCGGAGCACGCAGGTGTCCCTGTTAATTCGGCTGGGGCTTGGTCTGGTGCTCCCCGTTCGAGCTGGGACACGCGGTCTGCAAGTCCCGCCATTTCCTCTCTCACCTCGTTTACATCTCTGCGAACTGTGTTGTGAAGGTCAGCCAGCATGTCCGCCAGATCGGTTTTCGTTGGCATTCCCGCCAGTAGCGACTCCAGTTTTAATTCGAGCCTGGCAATAGCGGCAGTCGGGTCCGCGGCCTGGTTCGGTGTAAGGGCGGCCGCCATTTTGGATGCAGGTGAAGGAGATCCTTGCCGCGGCGCGGGTATTAGGAATTCGTCCAGTGGGCGAGTCGGGTGTTGGTTCTTTGCGGGTGTCTTCTGGGTGCCGCAAGAGCGTTTCCCGCGCACCATGCTAGTGCCTAAGTCGTATTTGGAAGCGTAATGTCGGAGGGGAGTGAGGAGAGCTCTCAATGTGCGGCCATCTCGGTCTGCGGTCCGGACACGCCCCCCTCATCTGCTTTCAATAAAAAATATATACAGTCAGTCCAGAAATATTGGGACATCGACACAATTCTAACATCTTTGGCTCTATACACCACCACAATGGAGTTGGAAAGAAACAAACACAATGTGCTTTAACTGCAGACTGTCAGCTTTAATTTGAGGGTATGTACATCCAACTCAGGTGAACGGTGTAGGACTTACAGCAGTTTGCAGATGTGTCTCCCACTTGTTAAGGGACCAAAGGTAATGGGACAATTGGCTTCTCAGCTGTTCCATGGCCAGGTGTGTGATATTCCCTCATTACCCCAATTACAATGTGCAGATAAAAGGCCCAGAGTTAATTTCATGTGTGCTATTTGCATTTGGAATCTGTTGCTGTCAACTCTCAAGATGAGATCCAAAGAGCTGTCACTATCAGTGAAGCAAGCCATCATTAGGCTGAAGAAACAAAACAAACCCATCAGAGAGATAGCAAGAACATTAGGCGTGGCCAAAACAACTGTTTGGAACATTCTCAAAAAGAAGGAACGCACCGGCGAGCTCAGCAACACCAAAAGACCCAGGAGACCACGGAAAACAACTGTGGTGGATGACCGAAGAATTCTTTCCCTGGTGAAGAAAACACCCTTCACAACAGTTGGCCAGATCAAGAACACTCTCCAGGAGGTAGGTGTATGTGTGTCAAAGTCAACAATCAAGAGAAGACTTCACCAGAGTGAATACAGAGGGTTCACCACAAGCTGTAAACCATTGGTGAGCCTCAAAAACAGGAAGGCCAGATTAGAGTTTGCCAAACAACACCTAACAAAGCCTTCACAGTTCTGGAACAAGATCCTATGGACAGATGAGACCAAGATTAACTTGTACCAGAGTGATGGGAAGAGAAGAGTATGGAGAAGGAAAGGAACTGCTCATGATCCTAAGCATAGCACCTCATCAGTGAAGCATGGTGGTGGTAGTGGCATGGCGTGGGCATGTATGGCTGCCAATGGAACTGGTTCTCTTGTATTTATTGATGATGTGAATGCTGACAAAAGCAGCAGGATGAATTCTGAAGTGTTTCGGGCAATATTATCTGCTCACATTCAGCCAAATGCTGCAGAACTCATTGGACGGCGCTTCCCAGTGCAGATGGACAATGACCCAAAGCATACTGCAAAAGCAACCAAAGAGTTTTTGAAGGGACAGAAGTGGAATGTTATGCAATGGCCAAGTCAATCACCTGACCTGAATCCCATTGAGCATGCATTTCACTTGCTGAAGACAAAACTGAAGGGAAAATGCCCCAAGAACAAGCAGGAACTGAAGACAGTTGCAGTAGAGGCCTGGCAGAGCATCACCAGGGATGAAACCCAGCGTCTGGTGATGTCTATGCGTTCCAGACTTCAGGCTGTGATTGACTGCAAAGGATTTGCAACCAAGTATTAAGAAGGGAAAGTTTGATTTATGATTATTATTCTGTCCCATTACCTTTGGTCCCTTAACAAGTGGGAGGCACATCTGCAAACTGCTGTAAGTCCTACACGTTCACCTGAGTTGGATGTACATACCCTCAAATTAAAGCTGACAGTCTGCAGTTAAAGCACATTGTGTTTGTTTCATTCCAACTCCATTGTGGTGGTGTATAGAGCCAAGGATGTTAGAATTGTTTCGATGTCCCAATATTTCTGGACCTGACTGTATATATAGAATTTGTCGAGGAATTGTGAAAAGTAAATTCACAAACAACCAATTCCATCCGAGACATTCAGGGGATACACTGTTAAACAGAGTTCCAGTGAATAATTGGGCAGATCCTGTCGACAGCCTCTGCCCAATAAAGGGGTCTGATAATGTTCTATCAGTATATACGGGGCCTAAGAGGGATCTGATATCTTTATATAAATATATACGGGGCGGCCTTAGAGGGATCTGATAACTTTATATATGGGCAATTATTAACCATTGTCTGGAAACCTATTCATTAATAGGACTATACACAGGACACATGGTCACCCATTTAGACTGGACGAAAGGAAATTCAGCCTAAAGCATAGGAAGGGTTATTTTACTGTGAGAACAATAAAGGTGTAACATTCTCTGCCTGTTGAGGTGGTTGGGTCAGAGTCTGTACAGACTTTTAAACAACGACTGGATGACTTCCTGCAGACACAGAATATTAAGGGTTAGAATATTTAATATGTGGGTAACAGCTTCTTGATCCAAGGAGAAATCTTACGCCATCTGGGGTCAAGAAGGACTTTTCCCCAGTTTGTTGCATGTTCCGCGACGCTTCAGACTGGGTTTTTTTTTGCTTCTTTTGGATCAACAGCGGTAGGTGTTGGGTGAAAGGCTGTACCCAATGGACGCACGGCTTTTTTTTCGGCCTGGGTAACTATGTGACACCCAATCTGTTGTCATCCTCTCCTCCATCCAACTAATCGTCAAATTTAATCATGGTAAGAAAGAAAAAATAAAAAGAGAAATCTAAAATAATTTTCTATTGATAATGAAGATGGAAGACCTCACGTGGCCGTGGTGGGAGCGAGGTGCTTGCCAAGGGCACATTTTCAACCTCATTAATGGTTAACTACTTGAGAGTAGAATCGCAGCAAAAAAATCACTTCCAACAAAGGGGGGGGGGAATATATATTATATATATATTAGTCATAGGCAGACTAAAGGGAGATGGTGAACGTAAGCCTCAAGCATTTCTGAGTCGTTCAAACACATATTTAAATGGCAAACAAGCATTTAAAGACATTTATAGAGAAAGTAAATTCCCGCAGTGGTGATTCCGGACCCAGAAAAGCAGTTAAAAAGCAAATAGCAGGCGGTTATATGCGCTATAACGGTGACCCGCACGGCTCCATCACAGCGTTAAACACAGAGGGCACATTTACACTGCTCTCCACGGCAGATTTCCATGAAGCTTTAAATGCCAGGTGATTATTAAGGAGCGCCCTGTGGAAATACGCTCTCCTGTTAAAGACAATGAAGAGGCAGCGTCAAAGACGTGACTAGCACTCAGTAAATAGAATGTATTTTGAGGACACGGGTTTCTAAAGGAGATGATGCAGAGAGGATCAGCCCATGAATATTTACTTATTTTGCTGCTAAGGTAATCCATTGTGTGATATTTTCCTCTATATGTGACACTGGGTGCATCCATTGTGTGATATTTTCCTCTATATGTGTCACTGGGTGCATCCATTGTGTGATATTTTCCTCTATATGTGTCACTGGGTGCATCCATTGTGTGATATTTTCCTCTGTATGTGTCACTGGGTGCATCCATTGTGTGATTTTTTTCCTCTATATGTGTCACTGGGCGCATCCATTGTGTGATATTTTGTGTTGTAAACTGCCCCACCCTATAGTATCTTTCCATCACTTGCTCCTCACTGTGTGGCTTTGGCCATAGAATGGAGTGAATGGGTCAGTCACCGACTCACATCATTGTATTGTGTGGGATGTATTCAAAGGATATCACCAGTGGGTAGATAAGAAGTCTTTTAAGCTCCCTGTTAGGCCACATTCAGCTGTCATCGCTTATGACAAGTATCCTGGAGAACAATAGCCACCTACAGCCTTATAAAAATTCTATCCTCCACCTCATCAACTGGTAGATATTGTAGATTAAATAAACACGAGCCACAAAGCAAAGCTTTAGGTAAATGTTGAATCATGGGGGAAAAAAAAGTAACTCAGAGATCAAATAACTAATTTTTTACATGCAATTATGTCAGACAAAGCAAAACACACATTAGCATATGTTTCATAATGTCATGCCTTACCGGTGGCCGCTCTAGACCTCGCCCGACGCCGGCTTCCTCCTCGGGGTCTGTGGGTCCTAGCGACACTCCTCTTCCACGGCGTCTGGTCGACTCGTCCTCGGTGGCAGTTTAGGCACTCCCTCAAATGGCAAACGGTGGCCTTTGCGATGCGGCGGTCAACGGTTGATGCCGCAACACGCAGTAGTTCATGGATGCTGGTCAGAGGGATGCGGCCAAGATGGCGGCTGGGGGTTGGTCCAGCCTATGATAAGTCCGATGGCTGGGGGAAGAGGCTGGATGCCTGCAGGGACTAAAAGGAGCTACCGGGCTGTTCTCCAATAGGAGAGAAGGGGGCGGTAGCTGAGCCAGAGGTGTGTCCACCTCCGTTCACTACTTATTGTAAGAGCCTTGTCTCTGGCATTGCTTCAGTTTTGGTTTTCCAGTCCTAGTAGCCAGAACTCAGTCTGTAAAGCTCCTTGATCCCGTTGACCTTTTGCCTTCCACCTCGCCTAAGAAAGATAGCTGCCAACCGTGACCTCTTGCCTGAAATTCGACACCGATTTTGGATAAAGTTGCCTGTATCTTGCCTTGGATCCCCCGTCTTGCCTTTGGGTTCCTACCATTCCCATATGGGCAACGTGACACATAATGTGTTTTTATTTGTAGTTGCCTTTATAGCTATAGTCTATTAAAAACGTTCCCTTTTTTTGCCCTTAAATAACTGGACAGATCCTGCTGACAGCCTGTGTCAAATTATATATATATTTTTTGGGGGTAAATTTACTCAACTTTTCACCCTCGGTGCGCACAGCTCCTCTTCTTCGGCTCAGGAAATCCAAACCCAGAAGTCCCTGAAGTTTGTGGTTCCCCGCAGTGTAGGAACCGCAAATTGCGCACTGCTTCAGGACTTGAATACTTAACGCACACAAGATCCGTAGAGACTGCGCAGAATGATGGATCAGAGCTGCACGCGCATGCGCAGATCCGACCCATCACGTGACTCTGAGGACACTCACTACAGCGATTGTCAGCCTGCTAAATTTCATAGGTTACTACGTCGTATAAAACATGGTCCCAAAGTGTGATCGAAGTCCTGCTAAAAGTGCAAAATGTACTATTAATCCCAATTGATGGTTGGCCGGTCAATGGGAGAAACTGGCGATGACCATTCAGTGGGTAGTCAGTTGTTCAGGGATACACCTGGCCATCGTCTTGGTAAATGTGCAAGGTGTATCGCAGGTGTATAGTGTACAGCAAGTAGCGCAGCTTACTACTATGGCACAAAAAGAAAACAATATCAAATAAAGGCAAACGATGACAGAGCCGAAAATAAAGGCTATTGGTGCATTCATAGAGGACTCGGCGTCAGCTTGCCCTTGGGCTTCTTCTAATCCCATATTGATCAGCCCTTATAATAAATGAGGGGAGTCCAGAGGGATAGGAGAGCAACCACATAATTAAGAACCCAAGCAGAAAATGCTACGGATCCTAAAATAAACGGCTTTCTCATGCAATTCCGTAAGACGACATGCTGCTCCTGCAATATAAGAAACGTAACGTCAACGGTAACTTTATAAATGTAACTCTACTCATCCTGACGATTTATAGATTTAAAGTGGTCAGGATGAGAGGAATGCCCCCTCCCCCTCCCTCGCGAAATTGCTGGGTAAAGAGGAGGAGCTTCTTCCACCCGACCAAGCGTCACGAGCAGCCAGGATTTTTAATTTCCTGGTTGACGGTCACCATTGACCTCGGTACGCAGAGAGCATTCTGACGTCACTCTGTTTGCGACCTATCGCTTTATCGATTGATCTCCCATGGATCAGATCTGTGCATGCGCGAGCAGCTCCAATCCATCGCTCTGCGCAGGAGCTATGGAACTTGTGCAAGTACCATAGTAGTGCGCAATTTGTGGTTCCTACGCTACGCAAGTCGTATGGGAGCATAAATTGTGTATACCGGCTTCAGAGAATTCCAGGTTTGGGAGTCCTTGAGTCGAAGAGGAGGAGCAGCGCGCAGCAAGTGGCGAAAGGGGAATAAAATCACCCAGAAATAGAAAACCAAATAAATAATTGGGCAGAGGCTGTCCATCAGCATCTACCCAATTATTTAACCCCCCTGACGGTTTTCCCAAGTGTGGCTCGGGGTTAACTTTCAGTGCTGAAACCGGTAACCCCCAAACCACACTTGGGGTGCATACATTAGCTGTCCCTGCGCTCCCTCGCTGACCACCGCAGTCTCGTCCGGTGATCGCGACCTCAATCGCCGAGGAGACTGCGTGGGACAGCGAGGGAGCGCAGGGACAGGTGATGTATCCAGCGGCATCCCGAGTGTTGCTTGGGGTTACCGCTTCCAGCATAGGAATTTAACTCCGAGCCACACTCAGGAAAACCACTAGGGGGCCAAAAAATATTTTTAAAACGATTCTGATATCTTAGGCTCATGTCAGACGAGCGCACTGATCAGGTCCGTGTTGCCGCACATTTGTACGTCCGTTATAGCATATAATTATGACCAATGGAGCCCCACACACAAAGTACGTCCGCACGGAACTGCGGACGCATAACGGACGCGGCAAATGGACGCAGGTTAGGCAAGAACGTAAATCCGCTAGAACGGACGTGCGGAGTGCGCTGCATCCGCAACGTCCGCACAGCTTTGTGTGTGAGTGATGGAACGAAGTCAGACGACTGCATTTATACGTCCAGCATTTTTGACGGACAAAATGTTTTTCATACTAATTTATTTTCCCTCCTACATCCGTCAAAAATAAACGTCAGTCACAAAAACGGACTGTGTGGCCACTACATTGTTGTCAGTCAGAAAGTACGTCCGTTGTGCACAGTCCGCACAGAATGTCCTTGTCTGACCCTAGCCTAAAAGATGTCAGAATTGTAACGTCACGGAGGTTAAGAGCAATAAAAGAGAACTCTATTATTTAATAGACTATCAGGGTTATTCAGAGAGAGGTGAAAAGCAGGAGAATGACTGGAGAAGTGAAAATTCGAGGTCAAAATAGCTGATTTGGAAAGTGAGCTACTGTAAATGGAAGAATTTTTCTGGTTTTGGCTATTTTGACCTAGAATTTTCACTTCTCCAGTCATTCTCCTGGTTTTCACCTCTCTCTCTGAATAACCCTGTATGCCTTTAAAGAACCACTGCCTGTTACACAAACAACAACTACATTACTTGTGCATTACAAACAAAACCACGTTATTTAACACATTGCAAAACACTTTATAAAACAAATGCTGTTGTATTTTATTCTTTGTTTGAAGGAATTGCATGTAAAAAAAAAAAAAATCAAAGTTAGGGTTTTTATTATCTGTTTCCATTTTGTGGATTCTTCCCATGATGCAACATTTACCAAAATCTGTGCACAAGTTTTTCTTTGCTGCTCTTGTTTATTTAATCTACAGTATTTACCAGATAATACGGTGGATGATGGAATGTTTAGATAAGGCAGCCAGCAGAAGGTCTATCATTTTACAGGCTACTTGAGAGAAGAGCTGGCAGCTGAATGAGATAAGACAGGGAGCTTAAAAGACTTCAACGTAAAATAAACACAGTAAGGACACTTCATTTGATGGTGGTAGTGGCCCTTTAAGGATATGAGGAAGGTAGATGGAGTCGGTTCACCCAAGGTTGCTCTGGCACTGAGAAGGTTAACGTCAAGGCACCATTACGTCCAGAATGCTGATTGAAGAGGCATAAAAAAAGCCAGAGGAAAAGAGACGGACACAACGTGACTTTCCACGGGTTATTTTGATTTGTCAATGCAGAGACATCTATTTGAATGCCCTGGACGCATCTGTAGAAGCAGTGTGGCTGGCAGAGGCTTCCCACTCCCTGGGATATGGTATTCTGTTGGAGAATGCCGCTTCCAGCCGTGCCGCCGTGAATCGGGCTTTCATGTGTCAGGAAACGAAAGAGCATTTTGAAGAATGAGATCTTTTGGACAGGGCCGCTTCTTTGCCCCCTAAATCAGAAGAAGCCTTTTTCGTTCGGCTCTGAGATTATTGTTCTTCAAAAAAATGGGATTTTTATGACATTCGCACATTATATTTTATGAATAGCTCCGCACGGCACGGGCGCAAGGGGTGGCGAGATTCAAGAGCAGAAGTACTTTTAGGTCTACTGAAAGGTCTACTGAATGCAGATCATTGCTAGAGCAGGCGCAGGCCATTTAATAGACGAACAAAGGATCCCTTTAATCCCCGTGTGGGTCTCTAAGAATCCAGTTAATGCTGCCGCCCAATGCTATACAGAAAGCAGGTCTCTGCAAGTCATACCCCAAGAACAACAGAGAGGTTGGTACCTTTCATACGCTTTGTGCGCCTCCCAGGCGTCCCTACTTACTATTCTGGGCCCAAATCTCTCGGTCCTGCTTTTCTATCCCAATAATGGAAACTCCTTATGGGGTCACTCAATACTGCAAACAGTCTCTAAACCGGAGCTGCCAAAATCTGGACCACCAGATGTCTCTGAACTACGACTCCCGTTCTTCCCTGGCCTTCTATTACATTGGAAGAAATCTGGGAATTGTAGACCTCAGCATCTGGGGGGCCGTGAGTTTGACAGCCCTGCACTTAACTATACTAAGGACGGTCATTCACGAACCTGCAAATTTGCCACCGTATTGTACGATCAAAGAACAACAGGTCTGTTGAGCAGGAATCGGAGACCAGTGAAACCACCGTCTCAGGTGTTTGTCGAGAAAACCTCGGGCCCTGCATATCAGGTCCTCTACAGATGTATTAAACTCCACCTCACGAAACCAGTCTCGAAGAGGCGGGGTGATCGATTGCTTCCAAAACTTGGGCATGACTGCCTTAGCGGCATTGAGTAAACCGCCGGTGAGCAGATTTTTGTAGGATGACAGACCCAGAGGGATATGGTGAAGGAGCATCACGGCAGGGGTTAAGTCAAGGTCTGCGTAATCCACTCGGACAATTGTAGAGTGAACATGATTCCAAAAGGGCTGGACAAAGGGGCTTGACCACCACCTATATCTGCTTTCTCCCAGAACGCTTATTGCTGTGACAGGATGATGTCAGCACACAAAGCGCAATGAAATTATCGATCTCCAAGCTGGCCCCTGGTATTCAAATCCCATCTACTGAGTGACTGATGTGTGGGCAGAGGAAGTCCTTCGATTAACACAGAGCTAGCCAGGGCAGCCATCAGGGGGTGACAGCCCATGATATGTAAGTGGGCCAGTGGCTAAAGGGGGCCATGGCCAAACCATGTGCACTGTGTGGAAGTGCCACAGACATAGGGATACTCCATGCCACCCAGGACTGACCGACAAAGATATCAACTGATAACTCTGACCTATCACTGAGGGAGCGATTAGTACGGTCTGCACCAGATTGAGATGCAGACCAATGTAACAGCCCATATTTTATCCCCATATTGGAGGGTAAGACTTTACTGAAATGGGCAGCTGATGGAAGAGGGGACCCAACAAATGGTTTAGTAAGGGGCCTTAAGAATTCTGATGGCAGCCCTGGCACTAGCAGCCAAAAGGGGTTAAAGGCTGGGTTGGAAAGTTGGGTACATTTCACACAGCCTGACCACTTTAAGAAACTAATGTGGTCAGGACTCATAGTGAGTCCTTTTAAAATAATTAATGATCAAACGTAAGTGTAGGGAGGGACCCGTGGTGGGAGTGAGTTTGGGCTATGGACCAGACCAGTGTGTGAGGGAGTTTGGAGGAAAGTCCCAGAGGGAATGGTGGGAGCTCCAGACTGGAGAGTGGAAGGGAGGGAGGGGTAGTGGCACAGGAGTCCAACTCCAAGGAAGGCTCAAACACAGGCGATACTGCTCCCCCACTGAGTGGCTGTACCCAAAGGTCCATGCCATAGTTCTGCCACTATTGTTAACTAAATAGAAATAATTTGACAACTATTTTCATTATCAACTGCTTGCCGATTAATCGATTAGAATGCGTGTATGGCTGAAGCAACTAGATTACATTTTATCCACATACATGGCCCTAATAGGTCATGAAAACATCTACAAAAGATTTATGTGTCTTCGCCAAAAAAAGTGAAGAAAAAAGGCAGGAAAGTGTACTGTAGTGTAACCGAAATTATAGAAGTGAATGAATGAAGGTCCACAAGGTCATTCAAGTAGCATGGCCTTCTGACAGTCGCAGAGCTGCTTGCCCATAGTAACATGGCTTTACATGTTCTTCTTTATGGCATCCCATGAGCTCACTGAACCCTGCAATCCCCTGTGACATTTAGGTACTTGCTCTATATGACGAAGCCTCTAGCTGCTGGAACACGCTAATTCCAATGAAGGCATCTCGCTCAGCTGTGTGATCCTGCCTCTGAGCTGCTTGAAGACTGCAGTCCCCACCGCCAGGAAGAAATTTGTTCATCTGTGTGATACGGCCTCTAAGCCACTCGAACACACCATTCACCAGTGACTGATAAGAGTTTGTTCAGCTGTGTGATGTGGCCTCTGAGCTGCTTCAACACATCAATCCGTTTGACAGAAACTGGTTATTACAATGAGCAGATTCTGTGTTGATGACAGTAAGTGGGAAGAAAAACACATTTTAGTCATTAGTGAGAAACTGTTAAAAGCAGGAAGAGGAGGAGGGAAGAAATGAGGAAATAGGAGACGGGGAAGAGCGTAGAGACAAGGGGAAGAGCGTAGAGACAGGGGGAAGAGCGTAGAGACAGGGGGAAGAGCGTAGAGACAGGGGGGAAGAGCGTAGAGACAGGGGGGAAGAGCGTAGAGACAGGGGGGAAGAGCGTAGAGACGGGGGGAAGAGCGTAGAGACCGGGGGGAAGAGCGTAGAGACGGGGGGAAGAGCGTAGAGACGGGGGGAAGAGCGTAGAGACGGGGGAAGAGCGTAGAGACGGGGGAAGAGCGTAGAGACGGGGAAGAGCGTAGAGACGGGAGGAATAGCATAGAGACGGGGGGAATAGCATAGAGACGGGGACGAGCAAAGAGACGGGGACGAGCAAAGAGACGGGGACGAGCAAAGAGACGGGGACGAGCAAAGAGACGGGGACGAGCAAAGAGACGGGGACGAGCAAAGAGACGGGGAAGAGCAAAGAGACCGGGAAGAGCAAAGAGACCGGGAAGAGCAAAGAGACCGGGAAGAGCAAAGAGACGGGGACGAGCAAAGAGACGGGGACGAGCAAAGAGACGGGGACGAGCAAAGAGACGGGGACGAGCAAAGAGACTGGGACGAGCAAAGAGACGGGGAAGAGCAAAGAGACGGGGAAGAGCAAAGCGACGGGGAAGAGCAAAGCGACGGGGAAGAGCAAAGCGACGGGGAAGAGCAAAGCGACGGGGAAGAGCAAAGCAACGGGGAAGAGCAAAGCAACGGGGAAGAGGAAAGCGACAGGGAAGAAGGGGAGAAGAGTGAAGGCGATAGTGAGGAAAAAGGAGAATTGGAGAAAAGAGGAAAAGGGGTGAGAGGAGAAAATAGCAGAAAGGAGAAGGGGAGAAGAGAGGAGAAAGGATAAGTGAAAGAGAAAGGAGAAAGAAAGAAGAGAAGTGAAAGTATGGAGAGATGCGAAGAGGAAGAGAGGTGGAAGGGGAAAAGAAAGGCAGAGGGGTAAAGAGAAGGGGAAGAGAGAGAAGTGAATGGGAAGAAAGAAGTGAAGGGGAAGTGAGAGGAGGAGAGAAGGGAAAAGGTGGTGAGAGAGGAGATGTGGATTTGGAAGGAGATGAGATGGAGAGACGAGTAGAGGAAAGGTAAATAGGAGAAAAGAACTGCATTCTGTGAACAGGAAGTCGTTCTGGCCAGAAATGAGAATACCTCTCTGCCCAACAGCAAATAAAGTCAAATATTGCAAGAGAACGTTTAGAGGGTCGTGGGACTCGAATAAGAGGAAAAATATAAAACCAAATCTAGTGACATGACATCTGAGATCTAAAACATCAAACCCAAGGTCAAGGTAGGAAGCACAGGGTTAGGACTGTGTAAACAGGCCATGACCAAGAGTATCTCCCGGATAACTGGACTAGCTCCCATGTATACATTTGTCATTATTGCCAAGTGGCAAATTAAGGATATGCCCATTTCATTCATTTTATTACAGGGTAAAAGTGCTGGATCAATGTAGTGGATTATGGCATTTTAGCGAATCAACAATGCAATTCAACCAACAAAAAAAATAAATAAAAAAAAAATAAAAAAAAATCACATAACCATTTTTGCCTACGGTAATCTTTCCAAGAGTACTTTTGGGCTGGCATGCCCCACCAACATTATCTGCTCTGACAGGGATGTCACTGTTTGTCACATACACTGTCACCAAACATATTAGACGGCGCCTCATTATTCATTACGGCTTCTAGCTAGCTTATGCTTGACCCTGCCTTGGCTGCATCCTTTACTTTTGAACGCGCTGCTCTGCTTTGATACATGGCTCACTAGATCCTGCTCCGATCCTCTCAGACCATTTCGTTAAGCATCTGCTCTCGCCCTCTTTGGAAATCCTGCTCAAGAACCTACCATGCTCCAGCCTTTCCTCAACACTCAAAATGCTCCAGCCTTCCTTGGACCCTTTGCGATTCAATCCGTTCCCATCCCTTATGAAATGATGAATTCCGCATAGCTCCTCCTTTAACCTTCTGCGTCTGAATTTGATCTGGCCTCGGTGGACCCTTTGCTTCTGAACCAATTTGTAGCCTCCTTGAATTCATTGCTCCGGATTTTACAGCATCCAGTTTTCGACCCGTTAATTCTTGGACTTTCTCCAACCATCTTTACACAAATTACCCACAGTCCTTCTAGAACGCTTTGCTCCTGATCAAAAACGGGCATTCACTGTGACCACCACATTGTTACACTCATCTCAATAACATATGTAGCGCTCACTCCCGGAGGAGCCGCTGAAAATTGAACCACGGGTCAGTCTCCCCGCACTAGGGAATAAATATACTCCAACACCGTTGTGAGTTTTTATAATTTAAATAGTTTACTAAATAATAAGCAGATGTTGAGACACGGTATTCACAGGTATTTTACAGTACTTTCGTATCGCGGTAAAAACTCGTTGCGGAAAAGAACCGAAACACGAGGCGTCGTATTTCGGAAAATAGCATATTCGTAACCGAACAGAAAAGAAATGCAGTTGCACGAATATTCGAAAAAGGGACACGTAGCGGAACCCAAGAATACAAGCTCTTCGTATTACGATAAACGCGCAGCGGAAAAGAGGAAAAAATATATTCGGAACGTATCTTTAACCCCTGTTCCGATTCGTAACCAAAGTGAGTCCTGCACAGGTTAAGTCCCGGAATGTAAAAGGTGTGTATGTGTGTATGGTACCCGGGTACTGTTCAACTGGCCAGTGAATTTACTTAAGGAATGTCTTCGACTAGTCAAGTTGGGGCCCTGTGGACTTTAAAGAGAAAACAGCAGCGTGTCCTTTAATCACAAAACAGCCTTGGAGGCCTCTCACCCATCCGACGATTGCTTTAGGCTCCGCTGACCCAGGACGTCTCTCCGCTCGATTTTGACTGGGGATACTAGCGGCCGGATCCGTTGTCTGACTTTCTGCAGCTTGTCCAGCTCACCGCCTGCTCTCCGTACCCGATCAACTCGCGGTGACTCCTCACTCGAGGTCTTCGGTTCCTCCGGTCTGCAGCAATTCCTGGATTCTGGCAAGTCTCCTTCTCCTCAGGTTGAGTGACCCAATAAGGACTGACAGGTCTCACTCGGGCTCTGGCCTAGGCCCTCTCGCGATGTCTTCACGGCGTCTGCTTTCTCTCGTCCCCTGGCGCGCTCTGGCGCGTTCTCCACGAGGTGGAGGATGTAAGTGTCCAGTCCCCACCCACTTCCTGTCTCCTTGCAAAGCATGCCGGGAAATGTAGTCCCAATGTCCAGTGTCTCTAATCGCGACTGTCTCCATCTTGTGGCCAAAAATAGGTAATGCCACAGCAAGATTTTAACACAGCGCTACACATATATAAATACAATATCTACACAATCCGTGCCCAGGCCAGGAATATTGAGAACGACAATTGAGACCAAAAATTGCACTACTTTATCGCATAAAAAGGAAATATCCTTAGGTCTATGATCACAGCCGTCACAGAAATATTCTGGGATATAAACAACCATTTCTAGTTGACTAAGACCTAACCAAAAGAAAGTAATTTCCTACCTCCTTCGAAACCTGTTTAAGAGTGTGGTCTTCAACAAGGTGGGTCCAACAATGCTACTCAAGGAAAAATGCGAAGAATTATCTGTATATTGAACGAAATAACCAGCTAATCACCGCTTTGCACTTGGCATCTTAATGACCAGGGTTACTACTATCCACTAAAACTGGTCAATGAGGAAGCAATTAAACCATGCACAGTCAATACTTGATCTATCACGCCGAGGGCCTGTATTTGTTTACACCGTGAATATGTGGCCTTGATTAATTACCCAACTATTTGTTCAATGAATTCAGTGATTCATGACATACACAATGCGAGTCTTATAAAGAATCAATGTCATCTCCAGGCAGACTTGTGCCAAAACCACAGAGCAAGAGGTCACGGAGATTGAAGAAGACAACTTAAGTCGTAGCCTCTGGCATTCTTTAGTTAATCGGATGGTATTAAAGAAGATTAAAACACATAAACGCTAATACCAAAGATGGTGCGTTTTTTCACGGGACACGTCCATTCACAGACACCAGCGGCATCTGTCAGGTTACATTCTGCGTAGGTTTGGGAGTCTACGGAAGAGCAGCGGGAGAAAGACCAGAAACAGACTCCGATCATAGACATTTCTGTAGAAAGCAAAGGAAGCCCGACGATGCTGTCAGAACAGACACAGGAGGATGACAGGATGAGGTCGGGAAGGGATCTGTAGGTAATGGTATGCACAGACAGACATGATAACGTGTGCTTGTTGGCACACAGCAAACAAGATATCAACTAGCTTCCCCATTCTAAAGAGCCTCCAATGAAATGGGCACGAAGGTACCAATTCCACCAGCGCGTGTGTGGAACTAACTGCACATTTGGGTCCTGGCGACTTGCAAAGTCATGCTTGAATGACACCAGCTGCAATTTTATCTCCTGAACAACAGCGAGATTTCTGAGCTATATAAATATGCGGCGGATTAGGTAAGCACACAACAGAAGGGGCCAGATCATGAACAGGAACAGACAACAAATCAAAACAGAGAATGGCACATAATGCAAACAACAATGCGGTCATACTGTATGAACACGTGCGACCACTTTATTAGGTACACTCTAGCTGTGCGCACAGATGGTTCATACCACTGTTTGCGCGTCACGTGGCCAGTTTGGGGCTTAAACACAACAGAAGAACTTTGCCGATATCAGTTTAGACTACAAACCACAACGATAATGGACTTCGTACGTGGCATGATTGAAGGTGTGAGAAAGCAGTTCTCCTGAATGTTTCTTGTACAACGATCTCGAGGGTGTATTGAGAATGGTGCAAGGAACAAATAATGTTACGTCTGCTGCAATCGTGTGGAAGGAAATCACTTGTGGATGGAAGAGGTCGGGGGAGGATGGCTGGACCTGTGCAAGCCAAGAAACAGGCAATTGTTGCCCAAGTGACATCAGACATCAACCTTGATGCTCAGAAAACCATCTTGCAAAGCACCACTACAGCACCCCTGTTGGGTACCACTGTTATAACAAAAGAATAGGAGAGCACGCCTATTGTGGGCACAGCAACACCAGCACTGGACCATCGAAGACTGGAAAAAAGGTCACTTTGTTTGATGAGTCGAAGTCCCTGGTGCATCATGTTGGCGCAAACATGAATCCATGGAGCCATCGTGTCTGACGACAATTGTGCAAGCTGGTGGGGGCAGCGTCATGGTGTGGGGTAATAGGTTCCTGACACTTGTTGGGTCCATTGATACCCCTGGATGCCAGTGTGTACGTAAACATCGTTGCTGACCATGTGCATCCGCTCATGTTGACAGGTTCTACTCAGGTAGATGGTTACTTCCAGCAGGATAATGTGCCGGTGCACAAAGCCCAAATCCCTATGGGATGGCTTCAGGAACATGACGATCACTTTTCTTTCCTGCAGTGGCCACCCAGTCCCCGGATCCCGATCCGATTGAACATTTGTGGGATGAGCTGGAAGGAGTATTCGCACCACACCTACACCTCCGTCAAGTGTTCAGGAACTGCGTGACGCATTCACGTCTGCGTGGTACACAATACCTCGACAACACTTTCAGCACCTTATTGAATCCATGCCTTGATGAATCCCGGCTGTTTGGAGGTGCATCACACTACTAGGTGGGTTTACCTAATAAAGTGTATGTCTCTGATTTTGTCTGTTTCTCATTTTTGTCCCTTTGTGTCTGAGGGATCTGTACACACATACATGTAATATATATATATATATATATATACACACACACACTTCTTATTGGTGCCGCACATTAAAATGGAACATCAATCTCCAGCTTACCGAGCGTTCAATGAAGGAATAATCGCCCTAATGGGAATCATGCTTTAATCTCTATTAATAGTCATTTAATTCAGTCTATGAGTGCACTTGGCATTAAATGCCTGACAGACATGTAGTCAGCCGTGGAGATGCCAGCACACTATTCATAACCCGATTCCGGCTTTCACCGTATGAATTATAGATGCCGAAACACGGCAGCTTTTGGCTACAAATTCCCACAGCTCGGTTGGCCAGAAATGGGCCACGGGTTAACCCTTTCACTGCTAGGAGGTTATTTGTGGAGCGTGGCAAGCTGCGCATTAAAAATTTGACTGCTTTGGCTTGAAACTTGCGTCCAGCACTGGTATTGCTTTATTTTGAGGATTTTGCCGTAAAATGTGCAAGTCATTCGCTTTTCTCAATAAACTCAACGCTCCGTAAATAAACCGATTAGAAAGGCTTCGCTGGTAATGAGGATCCGTCATTTTTCTTTCCATGATCGTTCTTCCGTCTCTGCCCCAGTAAACACCACTATAGCATTTACTGGGGTGAGAAATGGAAGAAAAAAAACCTTCCATGCATCACTATCCCGGCCAACCAGTGCCGAAACCCTCTCAAAATACGGTCTACATTCCCTGATGTACCTAGTTCCCATGGCTCCCTGTTCCCACAAACCGCCTTCAGACTGTTGCCTTCTATTGGATCAACAGCAGTAGGTAAAGTGCGAAAGGCTGAACCCGATGGACGCCTGTCATTTTTCAGTCTACGTAACTGTGCACAGTGAATGACGGGACATCGTAGCTTTGCTTCTCGCGCCAGGCTGTGCCAGTACCACTGTGGATTCTATCCAAAAAATTTTTGGGAGATTTAAGAAAGAAGAAAAAAAAAAGACATTTTATAAATTCGCTTTAACCCTTTCACTACCAAAGAGGTGTATACTAGTTTTTTTACAAAGAAACTGAAAAAGACCATAAAACTCCACTTGCAAATCTTTTAAAAGCAATAACGAGGTTTTCCTTGTGACAAAAACCAAAATTCTCATTTAGACTTCACTCCTGAATGACTGCAAATGAGGAGCCCACATCCTCACTGTAACAAAAAGTTTGATAAATGTTATTCCTGCATTCCAGCAGCCAGTGATTTGTCAGAATACAGGGAGAGCTGTGGGGTCAGTCACTGCTGTACAGGGATAAGATTCAGGGGTTATAAGAAGTGTAAATCCCTGTACAGTACAGATACAAGGTGTTGCTGTAATTGCCACACACCGGCATTATGCAGCACATACAGATACAAGGTGTTACTGTAATCGCCATACACAGGCATTATGCAGCACATACAGATACAAGGTGTTGCTGTAATTGCCATACACAGGCGTTATGCAGCACATACAGATACAAGGTGTTGCTGTAATTGCCATACACAGGCATTATGCGGCACATACAGATACAAGGTGTTGCTGTAATTGCCATACACAGGCATTATGCGGCACATACAGATACAAGGTGTTGCTGTAATTGTCATACACAGGCATTATGCAGCACATACAGATACAAGGTGTTGCTGTAATTTCCATACACAGGCATTATGCGGCACATACAGATACACGGTGTTGCTGTAATTGCCATACACAGGCATTATGCAGCACATACAGATACAAGGTGTTGCTGTAATTACCATACACAGGCATTATGCAGCACATACAGGTACACGGTGTTGCTGTAATTGCCATACACAGGCATTATGCGGCACATACAGATATTGCATTGCTAATAATCTCATTCTGATCACTACAAACCCCCATAAGCAGGAGATCTTTGTTTTATTATCTGTCTGCAGCACATTTACTGACACAAAGGCCATTTCTGCCTGTACGCTGATAATGCAGACCCTGCGTGACATTGTGCAATATAAGGGCCCGGGGACACCTAGAGTTCAAAAGCTTACATCCCAGCAATATTTCTTTAACATCTTCACTACCAAGTGATTTTCCAAAAATCCATGGGTCAGAAACCAGTGTTTTTTTTAATCATTTTAAATTTATTTTACAGTAATAAATAGCCATTACTGTAAATAACCTATTTGGCCACTAGATGACGCCAACTACTGCCAAACTGAGTTAGAGGTTTGAGCTGCAGGTCTATATTTTTTTTTTCCCTGCATCGGCTGCTGAAAGCCCGTTATTTCACAGCATTCCTCAGCTGATTTTACCGTTTCAGTTCTTTGGGCATTATGCCCACACTGCTAAAACTTTGGGGGCACCTTCTGCAGCCCAAAAGCTAACAAAATTTGTTTGCAGCAAACTAATTTCCGTTGCTTTTGGGCTGCAGATCGAGATATCTCGATCTCAGTAGTGAAGGGGTTCAGGGATAAACAAATAGACGAGAAACTAAAAATGAGCAAACTTACATTATTTTAATTGCTTAACTGTCTGATAACAACAATCTCAGTGTAAAAGTTCCATTTTACCCTGAATGTAACGGTTAACATTTATTTCAAAAGTGGGATGTGAAGATAAATTATTTTTCAGCAAAAAGTGCCCAGTAGTGAAGGGGTTAACGATTTTAGATTAATAGTCTCTGAGCATAATTGTTATTTCATCCTATATTTGATATATAGTTAATGGTGCAAACACAGGTTTCAAATAAACGCTGTGATACCTATATTTTTGGAACGCCAGCTAGTGAGAGGTTTAATGGTTTTGTAGGCTTTGTTAATGGCTATTCGAGTGTGATATTACCTCTGCGATCGAGAATTCCCCTATTAAACAGACATTTTACCTTCATGTAAAGGAATTCCTGTCTCGGCAAACACAGACGCCGGTAGGTAACGAACAGACTCGAAACCTAATTAATTATACAGATTAAAATCAAGTGTAAGAAAAAAAGGAAATCATTTATTATTCTGTGATTCTGCTCTACCGGGCTTCATCAGGCTCTTCTAAAGAAGACAAAGTACAAGCAGGGTATAGCGAATCCCATTATCTTTATGTATTTGTTAGAAGGTGGTTTGGATCTGGGTCAGAGATGGGTTTTTGAAATGAGTCATAGGGTGGGGGGCGATTCACAAAGCTCTGAAATGGAACGCGATTTCAGAGCTTTGTGAATCGCCCAATCCATATTGTGAATTCATTATTTATCGAATGATCACCGTATTTTGCAGACATTGGAATCCCCAAAGCAGTTATTGGACGTCGGCCAAAACTGCCAAATTGCACCAAAACTGCCTTGGCAGTCATATGGAATCCATGGAGGGGATACTCGGGGCAGCGCGTTATCGCTGCCTCGAGTTTCCAGTGTCTTAGCGCTGCATTATGGGGCAGGCTGCTGGATCAGCACCTGCCCTGTAATATGGAGCTAAAACTGGGACACTAAAGGGAAACCTGCAGGCGCACATTATCCACCTTGGAATCGCCGTTTTAGCAGGCAGTATGTAATACAGCCCTGCTCATCTCCCCCTGGTTATGTCCTTTGAATACATCCCACACAATACAATGATGTAAATCGGTGATCGACCCATTCACTCCATTCTATGGCCAAAGCCACACAGTGAGGAGCAAGTGATGGAAAGATACTGTGGGGGGGGGGCGTTTACAACACAAAATAGCACACAATGGAAGCAGCCAGTGACACATATAGAGGAAAATATCACACAATGGATGCACCCAGTGACACATATAGAGGAAAATATCACACAATGGATGCACCCAGTGACACATATAGAGGAAAATACCACACAATGGATGCACCCAGTGACACATATAGAGGAAAATATCACACAATGGATGCACCCAGTGACACATATAGAGGAAAATATCACACAATGGATACACCCAGTGACACATATAGAGGAAAATCTCACACAATGGATGCACCCAGTGACACATATAGAGGAAAATATCACACAATGGATGCACCCAGTGACACATATAGAAGAAAATCTCACACAATGGATGCATCCAGTGACACATATAGAGGAAAATATTTCCTTAACTAAACATACAAGAGAAAAACAAATCACATGTAAGATATCAGCAACATCAAATAAACACAGTAAGGACATTTCATTTTTTTGGTAGTAGTGGCCCTTTTAAAGATGTGAAAAAGAATTGGTAAATAATGAAACTGGCTGCCGTTTTAGAGCAGTAATGCACATTTTGCGTTATACATCCGAGCATTCTGTAATCCGATACCAGTACACTCTCTGCACAGAACAGTAGACAATCCCTCCACCTACTGTAACCAAAAATGAGAACCAGAAAGCAGAGTCTGCAGTATCCTGAAAGCTGCTGAATAGTTTTAAATTCTTGTAGGCAGAAAATAACAGTAAATCTTTTCAATGCTTCTTTTACCACACTGGATACATTAAAGACTTACTTTAACCCCTTTACTATACGCAAGGGATGCACTGCGTATAATTTCGTATTTTGCTGAAAACCTGTGCAATTTATGTTAATATTGAAAAGTATGGCCAGACACCCAATTTACTCACTGCGCAGCCTGCACATACCCTGACCACACACACGCCATACCTCAGATCGATATACCAGATCTCATATAAATGTATACCCACAGACCTCATATACAAATATACCTACAGACCTCAGACACATATGGATCTCAGACACTGGGGCTGCTGGCAGAATGCATTAACAGTATTTTGCCAGCATTCCCCTGCAGCTGGCCATGTTCCACCGAGCCGGCTTCTGAAGTCTGTGACGCGCTCTCACAAGATCTTGCGACCCCTGCGAGATCACGTCTGGAGGCCTCGTCACAGCCTTCACAGGCTGACAGCTGCTTGGTGGAAAGCAGCCAGAATGCTGTTAATGCATTCTGGCAGCAGCCGCAGACCCACGGATACTGACAAGCCAGCCCAGCACTGGCTTCCGGGTATCGGTAGAGGTATCGGGGCATTTGCACGGGTACCAAGTACTCATACAAATGTCAGTATCGGCGCCAATACCAATACTAGTATCAGTATCGATGTATCCCTACTACACACTGAACATTTTATTATGGAAAACCATAAACATTAAAGGGACACTCTACTCATCTTGACCACGTTATCTTTTTAAAGGGGCCAGGTTGTGTTCCCTGCAGCCTCGATCTAATTAAAATGCTGGTTACCGTGAAGGAATTTCCCCACCACATCTTCACCAGCAGCAAGGAATTTCAATTTAGCAGCTGCCAGTCGTCAGATCGGTCACTAGTGATGTCAGCACACTCACCCTCTCTGAGACTGCCTGTGATATTGAGCATTCTCAAAGAGGCAGTCGATGGATCTGTTCTGCGCATACACAGCTTCGATCCATTGTTCTGTGCAGGAGCCATCTCTATTAGCCATCCTATTCAGTATTGGAACAGCTGGTCTTTAAGGTCCATTTCATCCGCATAGAATGTTTCTCGGTTGGTGCAAGAATAGGGGGTTGCAAAGTCGGCCATATTTTCCAGAAAACATATTACGGTTTCACGTAGAGGTAGAGTGCAGGGAAAAGTGGTGCCCTGCATCATGAATAATTCATATGCTGCAGGGAGGAAATCAAAGCAGGTCACCTGGGACTCCGCCTTCTGATTTGTTACCTGAAGCATATGGATTGTACATGCTGCGGGGTGGCATTTTTCATGCACTGCCCAACAGCATTAATAGATTATAGGTGTCCAGGTAAACATGGCCGATCTGACAAACCTACTCGTACCAGGAAGATCCAGGTATGAAATGAAGCCTCGGCCTCCCGCTATCAGCTAGGGCCAGATTTAATGGAGCCGTACCGATAGATCAGCGGTGACAGGCGATCAAAGATCGCTCGTCAAAGCTCTTTAACCCAGCACTTCACTGGCAGCATTAAGCTCTGCCGCATAGTGTTGCCTAGCAACGGCATCACCGTTGCTAGGGAGATAAGGTGCGGTGCTGAGAGGTCTAAAAAGGACCAGTCAGAACGTCAAGGCTGGCATCTGATCGCACTCTCCGAGCGACACTGACATCAGCGTCAGCCAGAGAGGGTGAACGCGGCCACTGTCAGGAGCTGCATTAGAGCTCTGTCAGTGTCAGAGAGCTTAGGCCTGCAGCAAAGGGGTTAAATGAGAGCCCCCTCCTGGTGCTTCGAATTCAAAACGTGCAGCTCTATTCGTGTTATACACAGAAAACGCCGCAGCTGCAAGCGTGGGGAATGGACAAACCCCATACTGAATCAGGAAGTACTAATATATATATATATATATATACACAAACATACATACATGCAATACACCAGGAAAGAGGGAGTGCTCTTTCCTGGTGTTTTGTATTTTATGTCTTAGATGCACCCGCTTAGTTTGAGTGCAACCTTTTGTGGTTTTGTATTATATATATATATATATATATGCAGACACATACACAGTATATATAGAATAAACCATTAAAAGGGTTTGTTCATTAACTTCAGAATTGGCCCTGAAACTGCCACGTACAGTAAATGTCACTATTCGGTGCAATTTTGTGGCAATTAGTCTATTCGGAAAAGGAAATACGTTGCATACATATTAAATTTACAAAAGAGATGTTCCTTTTTTTGTAGTGGTAAGTGTTGCCTGTAGTCTTTCCCCTTTAAACACCTACAAAATACTCAAGTCAAAACCCTAGGTATATATGGCATTTCCAAAATCTGGGAACATAAGTGGATTTATTTTAAGGTATTTCGTACGTGTGTAGAAAATATAAACCAAAAAAAATATTATTAATAAATTTAAAAAAAATAACAGAAAAATGTTTTCTTGTATGGATATCGATAAAAGAGAGATTTATTAATATTTGATATAAATTCCAAATCGGTCCTTAAAAAGTAAAATATAAACACACACATATACAGTTGTGTTCAAAATTATTCAACCCCCACTGAAATTGAGTGTTTTGGCCAGTTTGACATTGATTTTGATCATTCAGTCATCTTGCTTACAATTAAATCAAAGAGGCACGTGTAGGTCAGACAAATATAACATAACATTTATAATGAAATAACCACAAATGTCTTTTCTGTGCTCACATCATTATCAGTTTTATTCAACCCCCAAGTGACATTCAATCTTAGTACTTAATACAACATCCTTTTACAGTTATAACAGCTTTTAAACGTGAAGCATAGCTTGACACAAGTGTCTTGCAGCGATCTACAGGTATCTTCGGCCCATTCGTCATGGGCAAAAGCCTCCAGTTCAGTCACATTCTTAGGCTTGCGCACTGCAACTGCTTTCTTTAAGTCCCACCAGAGGTTCTCAATCGGATTTAAGTCAGGTGACTGCGATGGCCACTCCAAAATGTTCCAGCCTTTAATCTGCAACCATGCTCTAGTGGACTTGGAGGTATGCTTTGGATCATTGTCCTGTTGAAAGGTCCAACGTCTCCCAAGCCTCAGGTTTGTGACAGACTGCATCACATTGTCATCCAATATCTCCTGGTACTGAAGAGAATTCATGGTACCTTGCACACGCTGAAGCTTCCCTGTACCTGCAGAAGCAAAACAGCCCCAAAGCATGATTGACCCCCCGCCATGCTTCACAGTAGGCAAGGTGTTCTTTTCTTCATAGGCCTTGTTCTTCCTCCTCCAAACATAGCGTTGATCCATGGGCCCAAACAGTTCTAATTTTGTTTCATCAGTCCACAGAACACTATCCCAAAACTTCTGTGGTTTGTCCACATGACTTTTGGCATACTGCAGTCGACTCTTCTTATTCTTTGGAGACAGCAAGGGGGTGCGCCTGGGAGTTCTGGCATGGAGGCCTTCATTACGCAGTGTGCGCCGTATTGTCTGAGCTGAAACTTCAGTACCCACATCTGACAAATCTTTTCTCAGTTCCTCAGCAGTCACACGGGGACTTTTCTCCACTCTACGCTTCAGGTAGCGCACAGCAGTCGAAGTCAGCATCTTCTTTCTGCCACGACCAGGTAGCGTTTCAACAGTGCCCTTTGCCTTGAATTTGCGAATGATGCTTCCTATGGTCTCTCTTGGTATGTTTAACATCTTTGCAATCTTCTTATAGCCATTGCCCTTCCTGTGAAGAGTAATCACCTCTTCTCTGGTCTTCCTGGACCATTCTCTTGACTTCACCATGTTTGTAACCACACCAGTAAATGTCTAGAAGGAGCTGAGTATCACAGTCATTTTAAAGCTGCCTAATTGGTGCTTATTATGCTTTATTGCTGCTCCGTGACATCCACAGGTGTTTTCAATACCTGATTGAAAACACTTGAATGAACCTCTGTTCTTCAGAGTGGTAGTCTTTAAGGGGTTGAATAATTGTGTCAATGAAGAATTCACAAAAGAAACATTTACTACTGTATTACAAAACCAATTGATGTCATTTTAGTTGCATATGGTTCTTTAAAAAGTCCTTGTAGGATTTCATTCTGAATACGATTACAAATGTACACTAAATTCCCTAAAACCCTTTACAGCATTGGGGGTTGAATAATTTTGAACACAACTGTATATATATCTATCATGCTTGGTTGTGTTTGACAATAAAAAGGAAAATTTTTGTTTAAACAAAAAACACAGCAAATATCTATGGTTTTGGGCTTCTTGAGAAGTTATACTTATGCCTTGGTTGTTAAGGGGTTAAAGCCACTACGATGTGTTGCTAAGTAACTGGCCTCTGTCCGTTTTGCTCAGGATACACACCCCCATAATGCGGTCCCCAGTGATTGGTGTCGCTGCGTTATTGGCACTTTTCTGACGCAGACGTCACGATTGGCCGACCACCCAAAAAAACAGGCGCGCACCTTCAAACCCTGCGATTCTGCACAGGCTAAAAAAAATTATGTATCCAAAAGAATTCATCCCCCTCCTGTCAGTCTAAAAATAAGTCAGTCTAAAAAATATATAAAAATAAAAAGGGGGGGTTTGCGGGGGGAGTCTGAGTGCGCATACCAGTATAAATCGCAATTCTAGCTACAGAATCATAAACAGAAACAAATCCTGCAAATCTGCCTTAATATCTTACGTACAAATCCAATCGACTTTGTCCTTGGATTAATATTCCTTGTCGGTTTGTTTATTTTAAGAGATCTAAGCCTTTTTTTTTTTTCTCATGCATTGGGAAACGACGATTTGCTCGTTCAGCAAAATACACATGCTTCAGCGCGCATTGAGTAGGTGTTATCCACATTAAGTGCTTGTTGATTCATAATGCAAGAGGAAACGGTTATTTTTCATAACGTCTTGTTTTTATTCAATTTAAAAGTTTTACATAAGCTAGTCGTATCACAAATTAAATTATATAAAAAAAACTAAAAAAATAAATACTAAAATCAGGATTATTCAGAGAGCACCGAAAAGTCGCTCTTCTGTTTGCCGCACTTCGGCTCTTTCGATTCCCTGACCCTGTGGTGAAGTCCGCATGCAACGCAGGGTCCCTGAAGCGCAATGAATCAAACCGCCGAACGTATCGGAAAATTGCCGTGAATCCGCGATTCGATCTGAAATAAACCTTTGACGTTGCCTTCACGTAGATTTTGTTCATTTTAAATTTACCGTAACACTTTAAAAAAATATCAGTCAAGATCAGTGGCATCACAAGGGGGGGGGGGGTGCGGCCCGTACCGGGTGACACCACCCACTAGGGTGACTTTTATTTTTACACACACAAAAATATTTTGCCAGGAAGGATACATTGAGATTTCTCTCATTTTCAATTATGTCCTGGGTAGGCAAGGCCTAGGTTGGCACTTTCCAGGGGGTGTCAAAACAATAGCCACTAAAGGGGATATTCACAGAGCAACAAAATGACAGACATTTCAGTGTTCTGTTGTTCCGTGCACTTTAGGGAATCTAATTTCCCCGCTGAATTCACCGCAGTGTCCCTGAAGTGCAGGGAATCAGCCACCGAATGCTGCCGCAAACCCGTCACCTGCTGTTTTCAAATAAACTACTGAACGAAAATGTCTGGAATTAACATACACGTTCCTATGAATGATAACAAAAAGGGCTGTTACAGAAAAAAGAAAAAACACTATTAGAAGAAAAAAAAATTTTTTTTTTTTTTAAAAATGCCTAAAAGATACCCAAAAAAAATCAATAAATCCTTTCGAACAAAATAGAAAGTAAACTGCCATCCGTTACTTTCATTAAAAGATATCAAAGTAAAGCAAAAGCCAAACAGTTATTTCGTTTCCCAGTAATCAGAGGAATTCTCTTATCCCGGAGCCGACTCTGAAGCATTAACATCTACGTGATCTTCCTCGGCACATTTCAGCAGAGGTATCACTATACTTACGGAGGCAAAGTCTCCGCAAATTAATTTAAACTCTATTTCAAGGGATCAGGATAATCCTAATTAACTTTTAGTCACTTACTCGATTTCTGTCCGAAGCACCAAAAGAGCAGATCCGGCAGCATTTGTTCTGGTGTTTCTATCAGCATCATTTCAGCTTTGCGGAGGAACGTACACATACCCCTTATCAGGACTTTACAAAAAGTTCCCACTGGCAGGGACTCGTCACTGAGCATCATCCATGGATCCGTTTAACTATGTAGCAGCCTAGGCTGTTCATTCAGCACCGCTCTTAAAAACTGGTCACATCAGCGGGAGACGAGGCTCTAACTCCAAGAACAGAATACAGAGCAAGAGCCTGCGAGATGAAATGAAAGAATAAGTCAGTGGTCAATATAGTGGTAATATAGTGGTCAGGAATGGATGTGGGGAGTGCCCCTACTTCTACCCCCCCCCCAGCTCCCCTGATCTGGAAAAGTCACTAAGTGGCAGAGTTTCCACCATCCTGACCCCACCTAGCATAACCAGCAGCCGGGATTGTGACATGCTTCACTTTTAACTTGGGGTACATGGGCCTAGAGATGTATTTGAGAGGTGCAGGCCTGACATTCTAAATTATTTCCCTGTCCTCTCTTATGTTGATATCACCCTGTGTCAGTGTTATTGTCTATTTGTCTATCGTTATGGTCTATGTGTATCTGTTGCTGTCTGCTGATGGGATTGCTGAGTGAGTTATTTTAGCCTTTTCCAGGATCCCCTCTCAGGAATGTGTTAATATCTGTTATATGTTTGAGTGGTCTTTTCATGATCTGCCTTGTCGGGCAAACACTGCCCCATTATCTCATGTCTTCGACTATATTCCTGTTTACCATCCACAACCGTCATTCTCCTATCTTGTCTAGGAATGTTGAGCAATGTTTATCCCATAATTTGTCTTAGTCTAATTAGGTCCCAATTTCATGAAGCAGAAGGAGCAATAACATCAGAACTTAAGAACATGGGAAACTCACAACATTTCTAGGGGAGGGATTATGATGTACTGCTGTAAGACATCAGGGTGTTATTTCCTATTGGCTGCCACGCTACCCTGGGACAGTATATATGTAGCGCAATAAAGGTGCTCAGTAGTTGCAGCTGTTAGAAACCTGCAGATCTACAGCGTCATCTTATTTCTGGGGCATGCATTGACTAAAGACTGGAGGAAGGCACGAAAGCCTACTGGGGAGAGCCCGGGGGTCCAGCAAGGAAGTGGCATTAACAGTTGCGACCCAGTCGATGTACTGAGATCTGTTAGAGGGATATTTAAATTTCCCGGATGCCAGTCACTAGATTGGTCACTCGTCAGCACACAGAGAGCATTCCGACGTCACTCAGACAAATTGCGGTAGTGAGTGGTTTCAGAGAGCCAGCATTGGATCGGATTTGCGCAGGGACTTCTGTGTTTGGGGGTCCCCAAGCCAAAGAAGAGCTGCGTAAAATCACCCCACAAAGAAAAAATAATGGGGCAGAGGCTATCAGTAGCTTCTGCCCAATTATTTAAGAGCAAAAATAGGGAATTCTGTTTTTCAGTAGAGTGTTCCTTAAAGGTATGGCACTTTCCATGAAGTAAAACGTCCCACTGTGAGTATTCCATACAACAAATCATAACCCCTTCAGGTATGGAAGGTGGTCCATGGAGTGGTGGATGAGGTCGTTCTTCAAAGCAGCTCCCATGGACTGAACTCAAAGTCGACCAAGAAAATAATACATGCCATTGAAATAAGAAAATATCAAAAACGGTATAAATTAACTGAAGAGTAACTTGATGGAGAACATTCCATGGAATAGAAGACACCTTCAGGTATGCAATGCTCCACAGAGGGAATTCTGACGATCCCCATAAAATGCATGTCCTACTACAGGATGACAAATCCAACAAGGATAAAAAAATTGAATAAAGTCGACATATAAGAACCTCACATGGATTAATGTTCCATGAATGGAACAGAGAACATTCATACAATAAATATTCTATCAAGTAAATGACAGAACCTGCACGTATGGATCATGACATGGAAAGGATGATAACCTTTCACAATGAGTATTCCACGAGATGATGACAAGAGGTTGCGATCAGGAGGGGAATGATCCATGAACTGAATAATGAGGAACATTTTGCCGAAGAATAAATGACACCTTCAGCGATGAAATGCTCTATGGAATCCAGGATGATAATTTCAGTCAGGGTGCGACCTAGGGCATGTTCAACGATGTTGAAATAAAAGAACCTCAAGTAAGACGTGTTCAGTGAAATGACTATTAAAATACGTTTTGCAGGAAGAACAGGTTTCATGGACAGAATGAAGTTACCATGAGGCAGGAACGTTCAATGAGTGGAAGGGATAAACATTTCAGGGTGAACATAATACATTGGGGACAAAGAGAAAGAGGACGTCATCCGACAGGGAGATCTGTAGAGTGCCAAATAAATCAAGGCAACTTGACCCAGAGAAGGAGCTGTAGTATGGACTTGGGAGAAATGTTCAGTGATGTGAAAACAGAAATAAGAAAATCGGAAAGGGATTGTGCTGTGAAATAGAAAGATTTCTGGCAAGGGAATGATGCATGAGATAAAACAAATGTATTCTATTATATGCAAATAGAAAAGGGTTTAAAGAGGGGAAATTACATGAAGAGAAAATGTCACGCTCTTATCAATGCGAGTCAGGCAAGGTGAGATACAATGCGAGCAGCGAACCAATTTGCAATGTTGTCAACCACGTCCTTTAACAATAGACAAGTATCCAACTATCATTATAAATCCGATCTCTGTAAATGAAGCCGTGCGACTTTATAATCACAGGAGGTTACGGATTCGATCGGATCTTTGATTGTCAAAACACATATGCTTTATTTTACATCATCCTTTCATTAATTACTCCAAGCAGCGACAATCAGAAAGGCTATGTGCAAACACATCCTTTCAATCAAATTCCAAAACACTGACGGAACGAATCGACTGGTGTATAGATATGTCTACCGGAGAGAAGCGAGGTTGCATTCTAGGTTCTTCATAGGTTCCTTTTTATCCTGCCTCATTAATCAGCTTAATTGTGCAGTATTCCATGCAGAGTCTTAGGATAACACAGATAAGAAATGCATTATGCTAATAATGGACGCCATGGATCTCTAGAGGGGAGAAGCTAATGTCCGTGCTCTAAATATGTCGCAGAGAGGAATCTGGCAAAGGCAAGACACAACGACAGGGCTGTAACGAGATTCAGCATCATTCTGTTCCACTGCATTATCGGACTTTGAACAAAAAACAACAAAAAACAACAGGTGATACAACAGAATTTACCTGGAAACCCATTTCCTTAGAAAGTAGGGTTTCCCAACCCTGGTCCTCGGGTCACCCGAACAGACCAGGTCTGCAGGATATCTGAAGCACAGCACAGGTGATATGATTTGCTGCTCAGTGATTGCAGGATTCAGTCTGCATTTCCCCCAAGGAGATCCTTAAAATCTGGCCTGTTATGGGGGGACCTGAGGACCAGGGCTGGGAACCACTTATATGGAGCGTTATCATCTGCTGCAGACCTTTTCCAAACTCATGGGGGCACATTTGCTTCCTTAAACAACTGAAAAGGGTACATTAAGGAAATCTATAAGGCAATGGGAATTGGGTTTCCATTAGTCCCTCCTGAGTATCCTATTGGAGAAACGCGCATCAAGTGTCATTCTTTTTGGTCAGGGAGAGTAGTCTATAAACCATATTGAGGATCCTACACCCCCTCTTTGACCATGCTGGAGGACTTCTTGGAACAGATCTTCTTGCCGGCTGGGTGGAGTAGAGGTAACATCACTGCTCTTTAACCGTGGGGAGAGACTGTGGAGACACAGGTTTGATCCCGGCAAGAGCACCTCTCCAGTAAGTGTCCTTGGGCAAGACACCTAACGGTACATAAGAGAAATTTCAATGTATCCTTCCTGGTAAAATCCTTTCTCCAAGATCGTTCTTTATCTGGTAGGTGCACATTAATGTCTCCCATGTAAAGTATAAGAGACGTTAATGTACAGTAACAGCCAAGCTGAGCTTGTGTCTCGGATGGAATAGAACAAGATAAAATTAAGCACAGCGCTCCAGACGTTATGCTGTAGGGCTCGAGCGCTGTGCACTGCTTGGTGTCCAGGTTGTGGTCTGGCACCACATAAGAGTACTTTATGTCCTTTATAAGTGATTTCACGTTGAGATGTCCAGGTATGTAACACAGGTCGGACGCTCCTTATCTGGAATTCTGAAGTCCGGAATACTTCAAAATATGGAATTTTCACAATCTTCTGAATTTCACTTTTAACTTCCCTTCCTGAGGATGTGGACGGGTCCCTCCTGCAGTCCAGAGTCCAATCCGTTGGCTTCAGCACCGCAAGGAACACGCTGGGAGGCTCTGTGCAGCATGTCACACATTAGAGCGCACAGACTTACAAAGAGATACGCCGTTTCAGTACAGTGTCACACACAAACATGAGCATCATTTCCCAGTTTGTATTTTCCTAATGCTAAAGCAAGAAGTGTATAGCGGCTCATCTGCAGCATCCCCTCTGATTCCGAAATCCCGAATGCCAAAGGGGTTATTCAGAGAGTGTCGATCTGACCCCCCGAAATAACACTGAACAGTGAATTTCCCTGTACGGTGTCATTTCAGGGCCATTCGGCTATTCAGAGGACAGGCAGTTCACAAAATTTTGGTGAATCACCAGCTAAAGATGGTGCCTGTTCGACGGCAATGAAATGCCACATAGAGAAGCAATGGTTATCCTATTCGCAGACACCGAACAGCAGAGAAACGTCAGTGAAATGCCCTGATGTTCGGTGATTTCATTCAGGTTTAATCAGGTGAGTCCCATAGGTTACAACATAAAAATATTTTCCTGTTTTTATTAAACCGTTTATTATTTTAATCTGCAGCAATAAGTCTCTATTTTTTTCTTCCTGCGACAGATCTTTTTATTATTATTCATAGGACCTTATATGTAAGTTTCAGACATTTTCTTCCAGTACTTGTTTTGGAAAAAGCTTTTAAAAGTTGCGGCGTTATTTTTGATGGTTTTCTTTTACCCCCTTCGTTGATTTGTCAGAGTTTTCCGGTAGATCGTCTGCTTTCTTCGGATGCGTTTCGCCGCTTTTGCGGCGGATTGTCAGGTGTGATCGGCATTTTTTCAGAACGATCCAATGTTTTTTTCGGATGCGTTCGGCGGGTTTTCCCTGCACGTCGGGGACACTGCGGTGAATCCTGAATTCACTGCAGGGTCGGGGAATTTGATTCCCCGAAGTGCGGAGGAACGAAAGAGCACCAAAATTCCGGTGCTCTTTGATTAACCCTGCAAGGGTCCCAAACATTCTGTAAAAGGGTTGCTTAACCTGTATATCATAATATTTTGATTGATGGCTCCTGCTGTTGTTCTACTCATGACAAGACGAACATATGTTCAACCAGCCTGGCTCATAAAGGAATGCACTGCAGTACTAAAGCAAAGTAATTCATTTTATTTTATCATTATTAAATAAATTTAAAAGCTGACCCCAAAATTTATCTTTCCCTCCAGCTAAAGACCCCTTCTAGCTTTAAGGTGAGCCATGATAAATCCAGTGTGATAAAAATAAGGCTTTTTTGGGGTTAAAGCTATTTATCGTCTGCTTACATGGAAATAATTCTATTGTGAGTAGGATTGTCATTTTACAGTAGGATAAAGACAGTGATCTCCGCTGTGACGCAGAAAAGAAGTAGAAGCTGCATTATATTCTAAAACACTAAAAGGGTCTATTGACTAAGTACCGAACTTGCCACTAAATTGCACTGAGCGGTGAATTTCAATTTGCTAAATACAACTGAATTGACGGCGATATACGGTGCAGTTTGTTGGTCTTCAGCAGCAGCGAAAATATCCCATAGCGAAGTAATAACAGACCTTTTTAATATCTTTAAAAGGACCTTTTTCATTATTTATACACATTTTAATTTGTTTAAACACCTATTAATATTTTTTTTTTAAAAAAAATTGCAGTTCGGTGGAATTCGCCAAGGCCACTTCGATGCTCTTTGGCGACGTTCTTCAACTTTTTCACGGGGCTTCAGCGACTCCATCTTTGGCGCACTATGATGACCATTCCACAAATAGTGAATTCACCAAAATGTTATCTAATAATAATAATATAAATTATATATATATATATATATATATATAAAAATTATAAAACACATGCTGCTGTTCTTTTTCTGTGTATGAAGTAATTGCATGTAAAAAGGAAAAATAAAATTATATTTTTGCCTCCTGTTTCCATTTTGTGGATTTTTTTCCACGAACCAACATTTACAAAAAGCTGTGCAAAAGTTTTACTTTACAGCTGTGGTTCATCTTCCACAGTATTTAACAGTCAGTGAGATGAGGGACGGAATGTTTATAGAAGGCTGTAGGAGGTCTATTGTCCTGCCTCTGCTACATGAGATAAAATAGGGCAGATGAATGAGATAAAACAGAGGAGCTTGAAAAGACCCCTAATCTACCCCCTGATTATGTCCTTTGAATATATCCCACACAATACAATGATGTGAGTCAGTGATGGACCCATTCACTCCATTCTATGGCCAAAGCCACACAGTGAGGAGCAAGTGAGGGAAAGATACTGTTTGGGGGGGCAGTTTACAAAACAAAATATCACACAATGGATGCACCCAGTGACACATATACAGTGGCAAGAAAAAGTATGTGAACCCTTTGGGATTACGTAGAGTTTTGCATAAATTGGTCATAAAATGTGCTCTGATCTTCATCTAAGTGTCACAACAATTTGAAAAACACAGTCTGCTTAAATAATACAACACCAACATTATATGTTTTCAGGTTTTTATTGAACAGAACATGTAAACATTCACAGTGCAGGGTGGAAAAAGTATGTGTACCTTTGGAATTAATAACTGGTTGACCCTCCTTTGGCAGCAATAACATCAACCAAACATTTCCTGTAGTTGCAGATCAGACCTGCACAACGACCTGGAGTAATTTTGGACCATTCCTCTTCACAAAACTGTTTCAGTGTAGCAATATTCTTTGGTGTGAATCACTCTCTTAAGGTCATGCCACAGCATTTCAATCGGGTTGAGGTCAGGACTCTGACTGGGCCACTCCAGAAGGCGTATTTTGTTTTGTTGAAGCCCTTCTTTTGTTGAATTACTTGTATGCTTTGGGTCATTGTCCTGTTGCATCACCCATCCTCTGCGGAGCTTCAGTTGGTGGACAGATGGTCTTACGTTTTCCTGCAAAATGTCTAGGATAAACTCTTGAATTCATTTTTCCATCAATGACAACAATCCGTCCAGTCCCTGAGGCAGCAAAGCAGCCCCAAACCATGATGCTCCCTCCGCCATGTTTTACAGTGGGGATGAGGTTTTGATGTTGGTGTGCTGTGCCTTTTTTTCTCCACACATAGTGTTGTGTGTTTTTTCCAAACAACTCAATTTTGGTTTCATCTGTCCACAGAATATTTTGCCAGTAGTGCTGTGGAACATCCAGGTGCTCTTTTGCAAACTTCAAACGTGCTGCAATATTATTTTTGGACAGCAATGGCTTCCTCCGTGGTGTCCTCCCATGTACTCCATTCTTGTTTAATGTTTTCCTTATTGTAGATGTGTCACAGAAATCTCTGGCACATGCTAACATTTATGTTAAGTCTTTAGCTGACGCTGCGGCATGGTTAACATCAGGCAGTGCTTCTTGAAACCAGTAAACCCCAAAACTGGTGTGTGTTTTTAAAGGACAGGGCAGCTTTCAGCAACACATCCAATAATATCACACTGATTGGACTCAAGGTTGGCTCACTCCTGGCTCCAATTAGCTCTTGGAGAAGTCATTAGACTAGGGGTTCACATACTTTTTCCACCCTGCACTGTGAATGTTTACATGTTCTGTTCAATAATAACATGAAAACATATAATGTTTGTGTTGTATTATTTTAAGCAGACTGTGTTTTTCAAATTGTTGTGACTTACATGAAGATCAGAGCACATTTTATGACCAATTCATGCTAAACTCCACGTAATCCCAAAGGGTTCACATACTTTTTCTTGCCACTGTAGAGGAAAATATCACACAATGGATGCACCCAGTGACGCATATAGAGGAAAATATCACACAATGGATGCATCCAGTGACACATATAGAGGAAACTATTTTCTTAACTAAACATAAGAGAGAAAACATACAAGGCTGATGAAAGACATGCGTATATCGGGTTCAGCCTTTCACACATCACCTACTGCTGTTGATCCAAAAGAAGCAAAAACCCCAGTCTGAAGCGCTCGCCAATATGCAACACACTAGGGAAAAAAATCCTTCTTGACCCCAGATGGCATCAGATTTCTCCTTGGATCGATGCAGCTTTTACCCACATATTAAATATTATAACCCTTAATATTCTGTGTCTGCAGGAAGTCATCCAGACGTTGTTTAAAAATCTGTGCGGTCTCTGACCCAACCACCTCAACAGGCAGAGAATTCCACAGCTTTATTGTTCCCACTGTACACTATATGTAAGATATCAGCAAAATAAACACAATAAGGATATCTTATTCTTTCAGCGTTAGTGTCCCTTTAAGGATTGCAGAGAGTATTAAGTCTGCACCGATGTACCGAAGAGGTTTGCAAGCCATTTTGAAAGCGAAAGGGTAAAACTTAGTTTGACAATGTACTGTATCTGTTGGATATGTCGTTATAAGCCATCTTCAAACAAGAGCTCTTCAGCAGGCCTCCCTGAAATGCGCCATGAATACATTTGTCCTGGCAGTAAATTCCATTATATTAGGCTTTAGAAGCATTGCTTTCAATGCTGCTTTATGGACGGTTACGGATCAAACAGCGTGCACACTGTGAGCCCTGCACATCCACTACGCAATTAGTCGTGAAAGACGCTCTTAAAAAGTCATATGAGCGACTGCAATGGCGGTGGCTTGTGACCATGTGCAGGATGGGCTTTATTCTTCAGAAACCATATCCATTCTGCTTTCTGGGGATATGGGGGGGGGGGGAAATCGCTTACTTTGCATGGGAACAACTGTTCCCGTTGGGTGATCTGTGCAAGAGGAACCAAAAACACACGGCAGTCCCCGCTGGCAGCCAGCCGTTCCCACATTAAACAAGTCACGCTAGAATTCTAGAGTTTGCAGACAGCCGCCAGATAAAAAAGCGCCGGTGGGTGGCATGCAACCCGTTCGCAAATGTAGACGTTTCTCCGTTTCTTTGACATCATCGGATGATTTATCTAATTGTGCCATTTTCATTTTTTTTTTTTTTTTTAAGTACTTTCTAGATTCATTGAAACTCACGAGGAACAGAGGATTCAATAGAAAATAACAAAAAGAATTTAAAAAAAAAAAGAACATGGAATGAATAGGTCTCCAGCTGTCTGGAAGGGTTAAAGGAATGTGAAATGGTATCGTGCTGATCAAAGGCTTCAGATACAAAATCTCAAGTAGGATAACAGGACGGTGCCACGAAGCTGGAAATTGGGTCAGGCACAGTACATTTATCAAAATCACAAGAGATATAAAGCATGAATTCCAAGAGCGTGCTTGATGGTTGCAGGGTATAGAAACGCTACAGCACTTCGACGGATCTATTACTCAGCTTGTAACCGTGTGATCAGGCTGAAACCTTCTCTCTACACCATGCATCCCTCTACACCACTCCCAATCCGTCTACACTGCTCCCATCCACTCCCAATCCCTCCACACCGCTCCCATCCATCATCCCTCCCATCCCCTCCACACCGCTCCCAATCCCTCTACACTGCTCCCATCCACTCCCAATCCCTCCACACCGCTCCCATCCATCATCCCTCCCATCCCTCTACACCGCTCCCAATCCCCATACACACTTCTCCCAATCCCCCTACACACTTCTCCCAATCCCCCTACACCGAACGTCCCTCTACACCGCCTCCCATCCATCATCCCTCTACACCGCTCCCAATCCCTCTACACCGCTCCCATCCACTCCCAATCCCTCCACACCGCTCCCATCCATCATCCCTCCCATCCCCTCCACACCGCTCCCAGTCCCTCTACACTGCTCCCATCCATCATCCCTCCACACCGCTCCCAATCCCCATACACCTCTCCCAATCCCCCTACACCGAACGTCCCTCTACAACGCCTCCCATCCATCATCCCTCCACACCGCTCCCAAACCCCATACACACCTCTCCCAATCCCCCTACGCCGAACGTCCCTCTACACCGCCTCCCATCCATCATCCCTCCACACCGCTCCCAATCCCCATACACACCGCTCCCAATCCCTCATCACCGCCTCCCAACCCTCTACACCGCCTCCCAACCCTCTACACCGCCTCCCAATCCCTTTACACCGCCTCCCAATCCCTCTACACCGCCTCCCAATCCCTCTACACCGCCTCCCAATCCCTCTACACCACTCCCAATCTCTCCACACCGCCTCCCGTCCCTCTACACCACTCCCAATCCCTCCACACCGCTCCCATCCCACTACAGGAAATCTCAAGGTCTCTTGTTTATACATGAGGATAGGATCAGAAAGGTGCTGTAACAAATCTCTGTGCCCGGACAGGGTCACATCTGCCAAATGCTGCTTCCTCGCTGGACACCCAGTTTCTCCTCGTGACTCTCACACCTTTCTCTAGTACCTTAGCCACAGCTTAAGGCCCGGTGTATGTAGAGAGCCTGGCAAGCACCCCCAGAAATAAGCCGAAGCTGTAGACCTGGAGCCTTTCGTTGGCACAGCAAGCAGACAATGGCTGCTACCCCAAATCAGGAGTCGTGACTTCAAGCTTGGTCAGAATAGAAAGGTTTATTCACAGAGAGGACAGATAGAGACAAGGACCAGCACATTTGCATACAATCAGACAACACCACAGATCAGATAACTACACAGGACCTTCAAACAATGGAGAATGGGGGGGAAGGAGAAAGCACGTAAACAAAAGGAATTTCTTACAGAGAGAATTTACACAATAGCAGGTACTAATACAGAGATCTACACTATACAGGGAATAACACACAGACATCAGAAATATTTAACTGGCAGATACATAAAACCGTGAAAAACAAATATATTTAAAAAGGTCCACCAGTTCCCCCAATAGTCTCTTTCACGGGCCATAGTCTCTGGGCAGGAGGCTAGCGCAAAGCCCCCTCCAAATCGCACCGTGACATTGTGTTCTGTCACAGGTGCGCAATGTGGAAACTACTCCAGGGTGCCAATGTACCACAGGCGCCTTCTCGCACTTGGGCAGTCACACAGTGCGACAGTATTTTCCTCCACAAGAGTAATTTGACGCTGCAGACATGGCAAAGCAAAACATCAACTAGTTTCTTGTCTTGGCAGTTGGAGGGTGAGGTTTAAGTGGGAGTGAAAGACGATGGGGAATGTATAGGGATGTAGCATAGAGAAACGCTTGGCCAAGGTGAAGCAGGGTCATGGTAGAACATAATGATAGTTTCAATGGTCATTGTTACTCTACTTTTGTCTTTTCATTTTTAATGATCCTTTTTTAAAGCAACAGCTTTATAAATCTGTCATGTTATAGTAAACTGTCCAGCATCCCTGGCGAGTCTCATGGTGAAACGCGTATGGGGTGTGATGGCAGAGAGGGCACTATAAATAAGTGTTGAAAAATCTCATGTTGTGATAAGTTAGATGTAGACACACTACATCTATAGGATTCTCCGGTCCTGGGTTAGTGATGGTGTTTGCAGGTTTCTTGTTTTTTTTTCTGGTGATGCAGCTGGCATTAATTCTAAAGCTTGTGTACAGATATTACTAGTTGACAATGAGGCTAAAAAAAAAACTTACAGCAACAATATTTGCAGTTTTATCAGAGCAGGGCTGATACTGACCATCTAACCTCCCTGGCGGTACGATACTGACATATTTTATATGTCAGAATCGGTAAAAAAATGTAATCCCCCTAGTGGTATTAGAGTGTGGCTTGTGGTTAATTCAATACTGAAAGCGGTAACCCCGATCCACACTCGGGCTGGATACATACGCTCCCTTGGTGTCCCCCGCAGTCACCTCCGTGCCATCACGGCATCATGCTTCCCTTCTCGAGAGAAGGGAACCGGGAAGCAGGACGCCGTGATCGGACAGAGGAGAATGCGATTGCGGGAGGTCAGCGAGGGAGCGCAGGTACAGGTATGTATCCAGCCCGAGTGTGGCTCGGGGTTACCGCTTTCAGCAGTGAAATTAACCCCGACCAACACTCAGGAAAACCACCAGGGAGGTTAAAACCACAAAAAAAATGCAATGTCCTTATTGTGTTTAATTTATGTTGCTGATATCTTACATGTGTTTTGTTTTTCTCTTGTAGGTTTAGTTAAGAAAATATTGTCCTCTATATGTGTCACTGGGCACATCCATTGTGTGATATTTTCCTCTATATATATGTCACTGGGTGCATCCATTGTGTGATATTTTCCTCTATATGTGTCACTGGGTGCATCCATTGTGTGATATTTTCCTCTATATATGTCACTGGGTGCATCCATTGTGTGATATTTCCCTCTATATATGTCACTGGGTGCATCCATTGTGTGATATTTCCCTCTATATGTGTAACTGGGCACATCCATTGTGTGATATTTTCCTCTATGTGTCACTGGGCGCATCCATTGTGTGATATTTTCCTCTATAGGTGTCACTGGGTGCATCCATTGTGTGATATTTTATGTTGTAAACTGCCCCCCCTAGTATCTTTCCATCACTTGTCCTCACTGTGTGGCTTTGGTCATAGAATGAAGTGAATGGGTCAATCACCGACTCACATCAGTGTATTGTGTGGGATGTATTCAAAGGACATAAACAGTGGGTAGATTAGAAGTCTTTTATGCTCCCTGTCTTATCTCATTCAGCCATCTCTTACCTCAGCCTGGAAAGCAATAGTTCCCTGCAGCCTTATCAGTAGTATTTTCTCCTTCACATAATTGACTGTTAAATACTGTAGATTAGATCAACCACAGCAGTAAAGTAAAACTCACCGTTAGATTTTGGTAAATGTTGCATCATGGGAAAAATCCCCAAAAAGTAAACAGGAGATAAAAAAAAACTAACATTATTTTTCTATATTACATACAATTACTTCAACCAAAGGGGGGGGGGGGGGGGAACAGCAGCATGTATTTTATAAGGTGTTTTATAAGGTTTTTTGTTTGTAATGCACAAGTAACATAGTTACAGTTTATGTTCGTGGTACTGTCCCTGTAACTGACAGATACTGAACTGTACAAAACGTACAAGGGGTTTAAACCTGTTCATAACAGTGATAGGTTTCAAAGCCATAAAACACAGGCTCCATGATCGTTCACCGATTAATGTGAACAGACTCATTGAGACTCAAAAACAAACAATTTTACACAAGAACAGACTGTATATGTCTGTGTACCAAAAACAAACATGAAAAACAAGCAGTGTCCCTAGCATCACCCCGCAGTGTTACATAGAATAACATGATCACGCAGTACTTGTGACGTGGAGCACTTCTACAAACAAGACTCAATAAATCCCTATAACCTGGAGTATAAAGGATGACTAGTGAACGACGACGAGGAATGCCGGAAGGATGCTCGGAAGAGACTTATCAGAGCTATTGATCTGGAAACAAAACCATATGCTTTGACACAGATCAGCAGCAGATACGATGGACCGTTTGGCCTTAACGGATACTGTAACAAGGAGGGGAGGGGGCTGGTCTCCGGCTTGATGACCAGTCCAGACCCCAACCGGTTACAGTGTCTGTCCCTTTTATTACAGTGAAGCAGATCCGCAGCAGCTTTCCCTCCTCCACAACCCTCAGCCAGACTTGAGGGAGTGCTGTATAATTCTATGCATCTCTCCCCAAACACGAGACAAGACTTAGCGCAGGGAAGAATAATAATCTTTAATTTGAGATGGAGTTTGTGACGGAACCTACCGTCACTGGGGCATCTGGAGGGGGCTATGGGCTAGCCACCTGTCCAGCAACTATGGAGCGTGAAAGAGACTATTGGGGAACTGGTGGACCCGTTCAAATATATTTTGAACGGTTTTAAACATCCCCTAGCAAACTAAAGATTTCTGACGTCTGTGTGTTACTCATCTAGTTATTGTAGAGTCTCCTGTTGTGTATACTGTGTACATATCCTATTATTTAACCCCTCTCTGTACAGCGTAGACCTTTGTATTATTACCTGTTCTCTCTATTGTGTACATTCTCTCTATAAGATATTGCTTTGGTTTACCTGCTTTCTCCCTCCCCCCTTCTCCTCCGTGGAGGTCCCAATGTCCATTGTTTGAGGGTCCTGTGCAGTTATTTGATCTGTGAGGTTATCTGTTTGATTGTATTCAGGAAGGGGGTTGTTCCTTGCCTGGGTAGCTGTGTGAATAAACTAGTCAGTCTGCGTTTTAAATTTCAACAGTGAGCATCCTTCTTTCAACTGCGGTTAAAGTTGGGGTGAGCTGTTAGGGAAGATTGATCCGGCAACAGTGGAAACGGTTTCATGGAAGAGAGCCCACGGACAAAGGTACTCCGTTAGGGTAAAGTCACTCCGCCACAGCGTTTATTGGGGAAAAAAGGGTTGGTAGTAAAATAACACAAACCATAGAATACATTGTGTACATTAAAGGGGAAGATAATCAAATAAGGGGATACGGAAATCTGATCAGTTACATTACACAGGATCAGCACAAAATCAACAGTCCACATCAAATCAATCTAAGGACAAACAATCACAGACAGCAAGAATAGGTCTACATTAGATTACTGATACAATTCGTTTTAAGATTCCTATACATTTAACATTGTTAATCCTTATATGCCCACTGTCAGTGTTGGTTCTTCCTCAATGGTCCGTAGTCCCTTGGCAGGAGGCCAGCATCCGCACTTCTCCAACGGGCACCAAGGCCAAATATAGTGTGGGCATGGGTGAAACATATGCAATGGAACGTGAGGGCACAAAGAGGGAGATTTGGTTACAGATTCTATTATAAATAAGCCCCCTTGATTTGCCCTAAACTTATTGAGCAGGTGCTGCTGACATCATTTGCCCATTTATTTATTTTTAGGTAAAAATACCTACTTTTTGTCCCGCGGCATGTGTCACTCGTCTCCGACGGGTCAGTGGCTTCGAATCTGGGATTCGCTACAGCTTTGCTAGGCAAATTTTGTAGTGTAGGATCCAAAAGATGATCTATCGGTACTTGTGCACTTGACGTACAAAGGTTCCTTAGCGACCCGGGCGGAACCATGGAATGGTTCTGCACATGCGCGCACAGCTCCAATCCATCATCTGCCCCTCTCAGAACGTCCTCTGTCTCGGGACTGTCTGAGAGACGTCATGGTGATGGCCAATCCAGTGACCAGCAGCCAGAAAATTTAAAATCCCGGCTGCCTGGTGATGCTGAGGGGAAAAGGGTAGTAGAAAAAGCCTCCGCTTCACCCAGTGTTTCCTGCCAAACCAGATAGGAGAGGGATAAGAAGGGGGGCACTGAACACATCTTGACCACTTTAAAAAAGCTTAAGTGGTCGGGATGAGTGTCTATTTAATGTATTGTCGGTATAAATGTTTCCGGTAAAACACCAGAGTATGCACCGATCTGGATTCGTCACAGTGGCCTTTCAGGAGAACACGTGGTAAAGGTTCTGAATCATCTCAGAATATTTGTAGAAACCGATTTCCCTATGGGGGGGGGGGGTCGCTTTTCTATCCTTTCAGCTCCACTTTGTTATTTCTACTGTAGGCGACACATTACTCTTTCCATTTTCTCGCTTGGGCGCCCATGATGGCATGAACCCAAATAGCATTAACTCATTCAGCTGCGATGCTACAGGGACATCACAGGCCAAATCCATTGGCTTGGAATAAGGATGCTGCAAGGATGTAACAATGAAACCTCAGCTTTTGAGGAGAAGAGAAGAATGTATTCCATAAAAACTGAGCCAGAGCCTGGTTTCACTGGCTAAGAAATAGCTGAGTATTTTGGAAAACCAGTTTCTCAAAGGGGTGTAATACTAAGTCTGTGCAAATAGCCAACGTGCATTAACCTCCCTAATGGTAATCCCGAGCGTGGCTCGCGGTTAATTTTCAGTACCAAAAATGGTAACTCAGAGCCACAATCGGCTTGTACATACCTTGTCCCTGCATTCCTTCGATGTCCTCCCGCTGTGCCTTCCGGCCGACAGCGGCATCTTGCTTCCGTGTTCCCTTCCCTGCGCACACCGCAAAGCGACACAAAGAGGCGGTACCCGGCGGGAGATGGGAAAAAATAAAATAAATAATGATATGAAAAAAAAGAGAATCCAAAAAATGTACCTCTTTGACATTAAAAATAATGTCATAATCAGACCACCAGGGAGGTTAACGAGGCTCCAGCTTGGTCTTTAGTGAATCCAGTCCTTTGCACGGCCTTTACATAAACAGGATTTGTCTTCAACATTAATAAACACCAAACTAATGTAGCGCTCACTCCCGGAGGAGCCGCTGAATTTAAACCTCGGGTCAGTCTCCCCGCACTAGGGAATAAATATACACCAGCACTGTTGTGGATTTTATAACTTCTATAGTTTACTGATCTCAAATAAACTGGCATATATAGAGCAGCACGGTATACATATATATTTACAGAAGTTCGTAATGCGAGAAACGCGCAGCGGAAAAGAAAAAAGGAATTTTAACCCCTTCGTTGCTGAAATGTGAGTCCCGTACAGGTTGTGTCCCAAAAAGGTGTACGTGTATGCGTGTGTTGGTACCCGGGTACTAGATTCAACTGGCCAGTGAATGATTTCAATGTGTCTTCGACTAGTCACGTTGGGGCCCTGTAGGTTTAGACAAACTGCAGCGTGCTTTATTATTTTCACTGTGGCCGGGAAGGCCTCTCACCCATCCGCCAGATACTCTGCGCTCCGCTCGACCCAGGACGTCTTTCCGCTCGACTTGACTGGGACTCTGTGCCACCGGATCTGCTTGTCTTGCTTGCCCGTTTCTGTCACAAGATTCTCAGCTCACCGCCTGCACTCCCGTTAGATCATCGCAGTCTCCTCACTCGGGGTCCTTCTGCAGCTCTGTATCTTTTAAACTTCTCACCGATAGGTTAATAGATCTTCTGGCAAGTGATTTGGGCCGATCTCCAGCTCCGCAAAGCAGCACCTGCGCTCAGACCTGGTCACAATCGCTCCTTGTCTCACGTGTGTCTTGCTCTAATCACCCCTTGGCGCGCACTGGCTCTCCTCTGCACGAGTTTGCGGATGTCTTTCGGTTCTCCCCACCCACTTCCTGTTCCTGCCCCAAAGCATGCTGGAAAACGTAGTCCGAAAGTGTCCAGTATCAGTTTACATTGCGTTCGTTTCCCCCTGGTGGCCAGAAACAAGTAACTACAGCGGCAGGATTTAAACCAGCGCTACATTAATTTTGCTCCAGTTGCCCCGATCGGGTGTAAACATTGGATGAAGCGGACAGGTTTCCTCCACCCTGCTCGGCACCACCAACAGCCGGGATTTAGAATTTCCTGGCTGCCGGTCACCAGTGATGCCAACACTCATAGAGCGTGCCGACGTCACCCTCTGTGTCCAATCGCAATGGTGCAGAGTCTCCGAGCGGCAGCCGATGGATTAGTTCTGCGCGTGCAACTCCGTTCCATCATTCTGCGAAGGTGCTACAGAACTTGCATACGTATAGTGATGCGTGCACACTTCTTGAAGTTATGTATTTATCGCAGGTGGAGTAGTAAAACTACAGGGACTTACGGGTTTGGGAGACCCTGAGCCGGAGAGGAGGAGCTGCATGCGACGAGGGACAAAAGATGAGTAAAATCACCAAATAAAAAAAGACTATTAAAAAAATTAACTAAAAAACGAGCAGAGGCTGTCAACAGCATCGACCCAATTATTTAAGGGTAAAACGAGGGGGACTTTTAATAGAGTATCCCTTTAAAGGTTACAAGTAGATGGGCTATGGAGGGGTTAATGTTTAGCTTCCCTGGTCCAGTGTTTAAGTCCTTAAAGTCCCCACCATTGACGCCCATGCCTCTGCAAATTCTCGAACAACCCTGGCTATGGTCGTTGCACTGAAGGATTGTAGATGTCCTGCCGTGCAGTACGTAAATGTATATATGTACGAGTCCAAAACGCAAGACCACAAAGGGTCATTCTAGAGCAAAAAAAAAACAAAAAACTGCTATTTCAATACTTGATGTACTTTTCATTAGACATGTGCACAGCACAAAATTTCGTTTTGAACTAATGGATTAGTCCTAAAATGCAATTTATTTAGTTGCTAAAGAAATTCGTTTTCAGTTCTTTAGTATCAAAACTAATTTCGTTCATCCGAAAACCAGTGGATACAATTACTATTGTAGTGGCTCCTCAGAGGGCTGAGATCGCTGCTTGTTACAGTATCTCTCACTCTCAGCATAATGTGGGCCATATTACATAGATGGTGCTAACTTAACCAGAGCTGTTGTAACTTCCCAGAGCCATTATAGCCTATGGAGGTTTTTAGTTTACAACAGGTTATGTTAGCACCAGCATTGTAATACTGCCCCGTGTCAGGCAAGCTGTTACAGTAACTTACTGCTGCTCATCACAGCGCTCAGAGTTTCTGTAAAACTAGTAAATAATATTTTTATATGTAAGAGGTTAGAACAATATTATTTCCTTGTTTTACTGAAACTCTGAGCGCTGTTACAGTCAGTTACTGTAACAACTGAGCCTGATACATTGTACTGAGATATAATGTAACAAGCAGCCGATCTCAGCGCTCACAGCCACTGGATTTAAAGGGCTAAAAAAAAAAGGCTCCTCTCTGTATAATGTTTAGAACATCCTCCTGCATTAATTAATACCCTCTTTGTATAATGTAGATAACATCCTCCTGCATTAATGTCCCTCTCTGTATAGAACATTCTCCTCAATTTATACCTTTCTCTGTATAATGTATATAACATCCTCCTGCATTAATACCCCTCTCTGTATAATGTATAGAACATACTCCTGCATTAATTAATGCCACTCTCTGTATAGAACATCCTACTGCATTGGCATGTGGAGGGTGCAGAACTTCGGATGTTGCGATCTTCATTGCTGGTCTCCTTCACTCATCAATGTAATATCACAAAAAGGACTGAAACTAAAATGTAGTGCATTTTATTTTAGTTTCTTTCGTTTTTTGTACTGAGCAGTTTCGTTTCTCTTGAGTCATACTAAAACTAAATTATCCCAAAATTCGGACTAAATCGTTTTAGTACTAAAACGAATGCACATGTCTACTTTTCATAATATAGTTACGGCTTAATGATATTTCCCATAAAATGTAGTTATTTTTCATAACATTTACATTAAATTGAATTAACCCCTTCTTTCCGGGGTACTACGGGAAGCCATTAGCCTGTGCTCTTGGAGAAGACCTCATCGCTTCACTATCTTTAGCACAGATTAGCTAGAGTCAGGTACGATCACATTTTGCATTTCATGCCTGTGCGTTCGGTACCAAAGATCGAGCGTTTCCTTGGTGGAGGGTAAGATGGTTTTATTTATCCCACACGTCCTGTACAGAACCAGAAAGACCATATACACGAGACCTTGAAAAGACCTTGGGACTTGGCGCTTTCTTGCTTGCTTTTTCTCAGAAACGCTCATCTCTTCATTCCCAAGAATCTTAGTAAAGTCATTAATAAATAGAATGGTATCATCAAGACCACATTACTACAATTCTGCTCAAGTCGCCAGATAATCTAATTTATGGACTATAAAAAGCACAGAGAAACTTGTTCTGAAGACACTGTTTCGGCTGTGCAATAATGGTGTGCAAACCAGCTGCTCTTGGCCATGTATCTCAAGCCATCTTCAGCTCTACCTAGATCAGGGGTCAGCGACCTTGGCCCTCCAGAAGTTTTGAAAATACATCTCAAGCGATGCTCAGGCACCAATTAAACGAACTAAACCTCATGGAAAATGTAATTTCAAACAAACTGAAGAGCGACGCTCGTTGTCCCCTGGCTTCGATAGCCAGGCGATACCTGTAATGTGTATGGCTACATTCCACCGCGAGTATCGGCTCCATGGAGCCCTGCACGTCCTGGCCACAAGCTCACGCTCGAGAGATCGCATAGCACTGTGGATGACTCGTAGAAGGAGACTAGGAACCATTTGTTGCCAGCCTCGCTCTGCTGTCGGCGAGAGGAAGCGGTGGGTCGTGCCACCCGCTCAGTCGCAGGATGAGAGGCGAGTACGGGATTTTTAATGTACTTTTGAGAGTGCGTTAATTAGTTTTGAAAAAAAACAAAAACCTTTTTGCCACCAGCTTTTAGGAGTCTTCTAGAGACACTCAAGACTATCTTGGGACAGCTCGTTCTTCTTATGCTAGGTGCAAATTAACGCCTCATGTACAAAGTATAAGAGACGTTACTTTACATTAGGGAAGCTCAATACCGAGGCGTAAATCCAGCTTGCAGCAAAGACCAGCATAGCGTTTCCCACCGTTAAGATAAATTCTCGATAAGGTTTTGTATAACATCTCCAGTCTTTACCTTAATGGCAACCAGGGGTCAGGGGTCTGTTATAGGACCAGGAAATAGGCATCAAAAGTTATGTGTTAGTGTTTGCCGATGACACAAAACTAGGAAGAGGTTACGTCGCTGCAGAAGGATTTAGATAGATGAAATTCAGTGTAGATAAATGCAAGCAACTTATACCCTAAATTAGGGTTGCACCGATGTCACTTTTTTAGGACCGATACTTTTATTTCGAGTCATGTGACGCTTTACAATAAATAATTTAGAATATTGCCGAAAGTCTGTCCAGTTTTGTTAATATTGAAAGGCATGGCCAGACATCCCATTTACCCCCCAGTGTACACAGTGTATACCCACTCAAACCTCATATATGTATACCCACTCAGACACAAGTATACTTGCAGACCTCAGACCAGACATACCCACTCAAAAGACACATATATACAGACCTCAGACCAGATATACCCACAGACAGATGCTGAGGCAGCTGGCTAGATGCATTCAAAAGCATTTGGCCAGCATTCCCCTACGGCTGTACGCTTTACGGAGCGGCCACAGTGCAGTGACGTGCTCCCGCAAGATCTCAGCAGGAGGCAGCATCACAGCCTCCACAGCAAGGCAGTCGCTCGTTAACACGGCTGGCCAGAGGGGAACGCTGGCCAAAGGCTTTTAATGCATTCGGCCAGCTTCCCCAGCCCCTCGGATACCGGCAAGCCCACCCAGTGCTGGCTTCTAGGTACAAAGTACTCACACAAATGACGGTATCGGCACCGATACTAGTATCGGTATCGGAACATCCCTACCCTAAATGGCACTGAGTTAGTGAAATCAAAGCAGAAGGATTTGGGAATAATCATAGATTTCAAACTAAGTAACAATGTGCAATGTCAAACAGCAGCCGCCAAGGCCAGAGAGGTATTGACATGCATTACAAGGGGAGTTCACTCTTGTGATGAAAACATAATTTTGCCTCTTTATAAATCAATGGTAAGACGGCATCTTGAACATGCCGTGCAATTTTGGGCACCTGTCTTAAAGGATATTATGGCACTAGAAAAAGTGCAGAGATGGGCAACTAAATTTCCCCCCCCCCCGCCTCTTGACGGTATTCCAGAGTGTGGCTCGGGGTTAAACTTTCAGTGCTGAAAGCGGTAACCCCGAACCACATTCGGGCTGCATACATTACCTTTACCTGCGCTCCCTCGCTGACATCCGCTATCGCATTCTCCTCCGGCGATCGCAGCGTTTTGCTTCCTGGCTCCCTTCTCGCGAGAAGGGAACCAGGAAGTATGACTTTGTGATCGTCCGGAGGTGACAGCGGGGGACAGCGTGGGAGCACAGGTACAGGTAAAGTATGCAGCCGAGAGTGGCTCGGGTTTACCACTTTCAGCAATGCATTTAACCCCCGAGCCACACTCGATATACCACCGGGGGGCCAAATAAATTGTAATGATTCTGACATATAAAAAAAGCCAGAATCGTCGCAACGCCAGGGAGGTGAATACAGGGAATGGAATAATTTGGTTATGAAGAAACGCTAACAAGCTTAAACCGGTTTAGAGAAATGGCACCTTAGAGGGGATCTGATAACTTTATATAAATATATACAGGGCCTCAGAGGGGTCTGATAACTATATAAATATATACGGGGCCTTAGAGGGCTCTGATATCTTTATATAAATATATACGGGGCCATTATAAACCATTGTCTGGAAACCTATTCATTAACGGGACTATACACGGGACACGAGGTCACCCATTTACACTGGATGAAAGGAAATTCAGCCTAAAGCACAGGAAGGGTTATTTCACAGTGAGATCATAAAGCTGTGGAATTCTCTGCCTGTTGAGGTGGTTGGGTCAGAGTCTGTACAGATTTTTAGACAACGGCTGGATGACTTCCTGCAAAAACATAATATTAAGGCTTAAAATATTTAATATGTGGGTAAAGGCTGCTCGACGCAAGGAGAAATCTGACGCCATCTGGGGTCAAGAAGGGATTTTTTTCACAGTGTGTTGCATATTGGCGAGCGCCTCAGACTGGGTTTTTATTTTTTGCTCCTTTTGGATCAACAGCAGTAGGTAATGTGTAAAAGGCTGAACCTGATGGACGCATGTCTTTTTTAAGACTTTGTAACCCTGGAAGGGAGACCTGTATGTTTATTAATTCACTCACTGCAGGTTTAGACCGGAATTATCAAAAAGTGAGTTTGATAACGTGATGTCCTCGATAAACTAGAATCGCAGCCAAATAACTAGTCAGCGTTTCATCTTTTTAAATCCCCAGTGACCGCATTGTATCGATTGACGTGGCTGTATGACTTACGATCTCATTAGTCATCACGCATCACTTTATCAAATGCTGACATTTTTTATTCTCATAAAAATCAAATTATGCTTGAAAATACATTGACGCAGACCTGAAGCATAGGTGTACACAGGGGGGGGGGGGCAGCCTGGCGTACCCTATTGCTGGGTCACTCGGACCCTACACATCTCCTATTTAGGACCATACCTTCATTTTGCAGATGACCTCTATCGAGGTCGAGATAAATTGCATGAATATCGACCGTGACTCGTTATAACCTTTATTATATGGATTACTTGGAAAGAGAATGTGTATTCTGTGCCGAATTTTCTAATAAAAGGCATTTTTCCATTAGTGCAGAGTCTAATGATACGGACGGCGCGCGCTAGTGACCTGAAGCGATGGCGTTCAGAATCCAAGCACCGTAACCACTTCTATAAGCTGCTCTGGTTAGCGTGTTTGGAGTGTCCCTTTGACCTATTTTAGGATGTCTAATCATCTATGCATTGATTTTGTATTCCGAGAACTAAACAGAAATAGGAATTGGGACATAGGAATTACAGCTCAGTTTTTCAAATCGGGCCAAGAGAGACTCGATGAAGATACAAGAGTATATGATACGACGGCCTAGGAGTCTTGCAGGTAAATAAACTGTACAAATCTTCAAATTCCAAATGGTCAGGATTAACAGTAACAGAAAAATGTCCCATTAGAGATGTGCTTTTCGTTTTGAATCAAAATTCGGACAAAATTTACCCAATTCGTGGTGCACTCATAAATTGTTCAGCAATTCCACCAAAAAATATCCTGAAAAATGCCTAAACTTTTTTTTCAAAATACTCAAGACTTTTTGCTGCAAGTGAAAAGAATAAACGGTTTTATAAATATGTAATAAAAAAAAAAGGATTTTTTTTACATTGAAACCTATAGGATTCACCTCTATTTTTATAATTTTTGTGTTTGTTGTTTTTATTGTTATTTTTCTCTGTAAAAAAATAAATAAAATGCTTTCATCTGTAGTTTAAAAATAATCTTAAAGAGCTACTCTATTAAAATAGAGTACCTTTATTGCCCTTACTTAAATTGGCAGATCCTTTTGACAGCCTGTGCCCATTATATTTTAAAAACACCTTTCTGTATTTTTAAAACTTTTTAAAAGACATTTTTTTTTTAAACCTTTCCCGCTGCGGGGCTTACTATGCCGTCCCCACGACGGGAGGGCCTTAACGCTGTGGGGTGGCATAGTACGCCCCGCTAGTGTCTACAGGCCGAGACAGTTGGCGCACAGTACGTGTCATTGGGTGCCCTGGACTCAGGACGTCCCTCTGCAGCCAATGATGCACATCAGCTGCGTAGGCGAGCTGGAGGAGGGGCCTGCAGCAACAGCCAGCAGGCAGGGCGCGCTAGTACACCCCACCGGTGTTAACGTCCCGTCGACAGGCATGACGCGCCCGGCGATAAGGTGTTAGAAGACCTTTTAAAAAAAATTATAAAGACCTTTTTATTATTTTTTTTAAAGGGCTTTTTTATTATTTGGACACTTTTTGACGACATTTTTGTTGATGTAAACCTCCTATTAGGAAAGTAGGAGACCTTTAATTTTTTTCTTCAGTGCGGTGCTTATCGGAGCTTTTCGACCATGTCCAATAACTTGCTTTGGAGACTCCAATTTCGGCAGAATTTTTTTTCCTTTATTTGTTGTGTGCCATATATTCCTTGGTAAAAATAAAGGTTATGTTTTAGGCTGGGGTCAGACTAACGCATTTTTTACGTGCGTTTAGGCACACTTAATCACGGCCGCAGTAGCAGCAAATGACGGGCAATGACAGCCAATATACGAAGTACGGCCGCACAAAAGTCCGGGCGCGCAACGTAAGTGGAAAATCAACGCGTTTTTTCGAGAACGCAGAACCGCTAGTACGGACGTACAGAGTGCGCTGCGTCCGCATAGCGGCGTGTGTGCGTGATTTGGAGACGTCAGACGCTGCTAATGTCCGGCCAACATAACGTCCAGACACCCAAAGTTTCCTTGGATCCGTAAAAAGTCACGCACAAAAATGCGCATCGTATGACTGTTTTTGTGCATTCCGTGAAAAAAATACGGCAATGCGTTCGGACGCACTTTTTGACGGTCGGTGCGAAAAATGCGTTAGTCTGACCCTAGCCTTAACAACTTTATCGTTGGCCTCCAGGGCTTTTTGCGTGTTTCGGGTTGATTTGTGGGGTTATTTCCCCTCTATCTGTCCAGGATTACCAAAGATAGAAATATGAAATAATTTTGTGCTAGGGTTGTGTCCCCCTAACAACGGTTTGCTTCTGCCCGTGATGCTAGAAAAGGCTGAATAGGCACGATGGTACATGTAGTTCCGACACATCTAGGGTGCCAAGGTGCACCATCAGTGTCCCTCACAGTGTTGCAATCAGAAATCTTGGGGCACCTTACTGAACCACCGGTCAGGGCCCCCTTTCGTCAACTGCCAGTTTCAATATACTAAAAATATAACAATTTGCCTCTTCTTCTGCAAACCTTATTTTACCGGGATTGGGCTAAATCTCTGGTGGTCCAGCAAGGGGATAAATAGTGTTCCCTGTTGCAGGCCATACTAATCGATCCCTCAGTGATGAGCTGGAATCCTCTAACCAGCCCCTAGATACTGCGGCCCACTGGGAAATTTGTTGCCATCTTGGTTGACCAGACCAAGGTGACAGGGAGGAGTCCTTACGTCTTTGGCACTTATGGTGCACATAGGGTTTGGCAAGGGCCAAGGCCACCCTTGAGCAACTGGACCCTTGAAAATATCATGGGCTGTAACCCCAATGGCTGCCCTGGTCCCAGAACAGGAGCTCTAATTCATAACAGCGTTCGAGCTCTGTGTAGCCACATTGTTGCTGATGAATGAGGAATGTGCAGGAAATGAGCAAAACGAGTAGAATAGTCGACAATGGCAGAAATGTAACAGAAGTGTTGGCTGAGAGATTGAATGGTGTCCAGCGTGTTTGTGGTTTACAACGCCGACCTGGGATTAGCGAGGTTACATTTCCCGGATAGATTTACAGAACAGCAACGTTGAAGCTGAACGCGGTGATAATTGACAGATGGTTGCAGTCACTATGGAAACGTTAACTGCGCTTATGTCGGCTCACAAGTGACTGGACTGTATGGAAATGTTATATGACAACACAAGAGGAAATACAAGCAATTGACAAATCCAGTAACGCTTGTGGAAATGTTAAGTGACAACAAATACAGGGTATTTAGTGATTTGCTCCGAAAAAGAAAAAAAAAAAGGAAATCATGTTTGGACTGAAAAAAGTCTTATATAAAATGTGCAAACGTATACGAAGCAAAGTGGCTTAAAAAACTCAACATTTACAATTTAATATTTTCAATCCACACGGAATACAAATGAACCATAACAGAGTAATCAGACCAGTATAGGTTAGATTTTATTCACAAGTTTTTATTGTAAAATAGGTTTGTATAAACATATTTTTTTCTAGATCTTTAAATATATATATTCTAACTATGAATATAATGCAACGCAACACAGGACTGATAAAAATTATGAGGCAGGAACCGATAATGATACTGGTAACGATATCGAGACCGGGATCTGCACAAGTACTTGGTACTCGTGCAGATTCCCCCGATACCTTAACCGATACCGGAAGACAGTGCTGGGCTGGCTTGCTGGCCAGTATCCAAGGGGCGGCAGCAGAGTGCTCTAACGGCACTCTGCCAGGTCCCTCGGGCGGCCTTGTTCTTTCGCACGGCCACCGGCAAAGGTTGTAACCCTGCCGTTTGCTGGGAACTACCAGTCACACTGTTGCAAGATCTGTTGAACTTGTAGGATCGCAGCTGGTGGTTCCTTCCCAGCGAGCGGCTGGGCTACAACCTTTGATCATTTTCTATAAATATATACACGGGGCCTTAGAGGGGATCTGCTCACTTTATATAAATGTATAAGAGGGGCTTAGAGGGGGATCTGATCAATTATATAAATGTATACGGGACCTTAGAGGGGATCTGATCACTTTATATAAATATATACGGGGCCTTAGAGGGGGATCTGATCACTTTATATAAATATATACGGGGCCTTAGAGGGGTCTGATCACTTTATATAAATATATACGGGGCCTTAGAGGGGATCTGATAACTTTATATAAATATATACAGGGCCATTATAAACCATTGTCTGGAAACCTATTCATTAACAGGACTATACACAGGACACGAGGTCACCCATTTACACTGGACGAAAGGAATTTCAGTCTAAAGCATAGGAAGGGTTAGTTTACAGTGAGAACAATAAAGCTGTGGAATTCTCTGCCTGTTGAGGTGGTTGGGTCAGAGTCTGTACAGACTTTTAAACGACTGGTTAACTTTGAAGCCATCTGGGGGCAAGAAGGAATTTTTTCCCAGTATGTTACATATTGGCGAGCGCGAGACTTTTTTTGCTCCTTTTGGATCAACAGCAGTAGGTGATGTGTGAAAGGCTGAACCCGATGGACGCATGTGTTTGTTCAACCTATGTAATTATGTTTTCCAGCGGCTTATCGGATCCCATATTTTCAGATGTTTTTCCGTTCGATTCAGCTGTTACTCGGCAGCGAATGCTGAATTCACCACAGGGACGGGAATTTGATTCCCCGAAATGCGGGGAACGAAAGAGCACTGGTGGCGTCTCGGTGCTCTTTGAATAACCCCTATAGTGAACGCGCTCCGGGACTTTAAAAACCAAAAACATTATTTAGAATTTAAAGGTTTATTTCGATTTATAAAACAAATTTGCATGTGGATATTTTTAAACTGTAAATAAAAAATGTTTTTTAAATTCCTGGAGTGCGTCCAGTTCATAACCAAGATTGGCGGGCGTCATATTTGCTGTAACGCACACATATACTGTAACTTTGTAATAGGTTCTGAGGAGCCGATACTTCATTTATTTTATGTTTGCCTAATAAATTAGGTTTTTTTCTTAAGTTTCCGAGTGCTTCCATATAGAGGTCTGGACAGATATATAAATGAGGGTGGAAAAAAAACATTTTAGGATGAAAGTATTTTTGCTTCACCCAATGGCATTTCAAGAGAAGATATGTGGATATCGGAGTCTATAATCTACCAGTGCATGAAATATTCAAGTTCTGAGTTGCAAGGTCACTTTTACGTTCTATAGCTGAGAAAGCAAGTTCCCTGGATGTATTTGTTGCAGTAAATGTAAAGTAAGCTATACATTACACCGAGCAATGGATTCTGGCTGACGCAGAGCTGATTACGGCTTCAGCCAATGCCGTGAGGATCGAGAAGAAAAGGGAACCAGCCTCGGACTCCCGAGAGAGACTGGAAACCGCATTAAGCATCAATATGAATGTATCAAATGAAAGCAGATTGTTTACCTGAAACCATATACTGTCAGCAATCATCCCGGTCAGTAATGGCTATCTATATGAAGCTTGCTAAGGGACACTTGGCGCAGCAGCACGCTAGGAGCGCAGCAGCACGCTAGGAGCGCCGCAGCACGCTAGGAGCGCCGCAGCACGCTAGGAGCGCCGCAGCTCAAATCATCAGGAATGGATACATATCTCTCAATTTCTCGGAGCAGAGAAACATTTATTACATTTTTTTCCCCCATATCTATATACATATTTTTAAAATAAGTACACCTCGCGTTTATTATTTTTCTATAATAATAAAAAAAAAAAAGCGTTGAGAACTTCACAGTCCACAATTATACTACGTAAAAAGTAGACTTTGTGAAGGTCCACTTCACCGATAATCCTCTTAAACGGACACTTTTTATTATTATTCATAGCACCTTATATATTATTTTCAGGCATTTTCACGCAGTACTTTATTTTGAAAATTTTCCGCGGCTTGCCAGCTTTTTCCGACGGCTGGTCGGCGCTCTGTTCAGCGGGTCGTCTACTTTTTCCGGATCGATTCGGCGGATCGTCGGATGCATTCGGCGGATTTTCTGATCGACTCGGCAGGTCGTTCGCTGCACTGCGAGGACCCTGCGATGAATACTGTGTTCGCTGCAGGGTCGGCGAATTTAATTTGCCGAAGTGCGTCGAACGGGAGCGCACCTAAATGTGGGTGACATTTCGGTGCTCTCTGAATAACCCCGAATGTGTTTGTAATGCACAAGTAATTCAGTTACAGCTTTTATTAGTGGTAGTGTCCCCTTTTTAAAAAAAAATATTTATGGACTTTAGAGGTCACAAAGAAAACAGAGCAATAAAGCAGCCACGCAGGTCCTTTTCACAAAGTCTCAGAGACGCAAACGTCAGCAAGTAGAGTAAAAGAAAAAGGGAAAGGGGGGGGGCATCTTGTAAGGCACAGCAGTCCCCTCCAACTCCTATGCAACCAGAAATAAAACATCAGGACAGGGGGCCACAAGGTCAAGCATGGCAGTCAGAGCAATGGAAGCTGCCAGTCTGGAAACCCTGGTCACAGCCATCACCCCACTGCATGAAGGGAGGACGAAAGCGAGAGAGGGGAGGGGAAGAGGTCAGGACCTGTAAGAGAAACAAAAACACATGTGACATAGATAAAGACATGTCACAGGGGCCAAAACGTAAGAACTAGAACAAAAATCGGCAGCGATGCAGGCTCAAATATAATGGGTATATGGGAAAGATAAAGCGACCGGGGGGGGGGCAGTTCAGCCAGTGTCCAAAAAGGACACATCGGAACCACCACAGGCAATGCACTGCAGGGTAGGTCGGGATACTCCATCTTCCCATACACGGTGATATGGTGAGGGGCACGTATAGAAAGGAAGTCTTGGGCAACGGTGCGAACTTCCCCTCCCAGACCTTGGGGCAATACAGTACAGAGCTCCACAGCCAGGACCGGTCGGCGAAACCCAAGTAGCACTCCCGCCGAAGGCAGACGGTCACCACCGGACACTGGCCTTAGTCTTCAGGGATCACCACAGCCGCGACCAGCTCCAACAGGCATACGAACCCCATCAGGCAGGCAAGTGCCCCACACTCGGTTCCACCATCTTCGTCAGCAGCAGAGAGTCTGGCGGCAGCGCAGAATCCGGTTCGTCACACTTACTCCGCCGAAGTCCAGACATGTGGCCACCAGGAGGCATATGTGAGGAGCTCCCGCCTCCCGGAAGGCCTAAAGCCGAGCAGTGCGCCAACGAATGTCTCCCCTGGTCAGGAGCTCTTCTCCCTCCAGCAGTGTTGTAAAAAGGGCCCCAAGGCCTGAGAACATGACCATCAATCACCTTCGTGAGGTGGAAGCAAACCACGCAGCCACCGATCCTCGCACTTCCCGTTGGGCCCCGCCGCCCGAGCAGCCACAGATGCCAGGAGACGTCGGCCCTATATCCCCACAGCCTGCTGGTAACCAGGGGGGGAGGGAGGGAACTCCACAGGGCGCCAAAGAAGTGCCGCAGGATGGTCACTGGCGAGCCATGCAGCTGTGAAAAGTGAAGACTCCTGGCCCGAAATCAAGCGCAGGCCACAGGAAAGGTGCCCAAATTGGTGTAAGTGGCTACAGAGACTCAAGGGGACCGAGGTAAGCGTGAATAGTCCTCATCAGTGGAGGATTGTCAGCAGAAAGTCCTTATCAGGGCGGAGCTCAAACAGCCTGCGCCCGCCCACCTTGGCATCCGGCCACGCCCCTCAGTGGTAGTGTCCCTTTAACAAGGGGGTGGGGCTTCCAACATCGCTTACACAGTTTTGTGCTTTATGTCAAGAAAACAAAGAATTGCAGCCTCTCCTTTGGGTTTCACAACTTCCAGTACACTTATCGTAAGTTGCGCTTTTATTTGACAGCTCTGCATGTACAATTCACGCTTTGTAAATATCCAATAAGAACACACGTAAAAAATTAAAATTAACAACTTCACAAACCACGGAGCGATGTATTTAAAGAACATATTTCATTTCTGGAGGAATCTCCTACGCCTTCCAGGAGAGAACACCGTCCAACGTATTCAGATTTAGACAGCTAAATGATTTAGCCAAAGCAATTTCAGTATGTAAATTCCCCGCCGGCACAGAAATGCTTCATCATTATTAAAACGCTCATGATGCAGGGAAAAAAAGTGCGTCTTCTTGATCCAGATAAATGAAGATCAATAATTGTCTTCCTTCGGCTCGCTTGTTAAAAGCTCATTAATTCTGTGTGTCCAGTAATCCCCTGCCCTCCGCAAATTCATTTAGCGTCTTATTAGAAACATATTTATTGAATCTGCCATTGTATGAGGGAACAGATTTCTAAACACCGCTTGACGGGAGATGGAGACTATTCTTAGAAGCCCAGAATGTTGTTTTAATCTTTATTATTATTATTATTATTATTATATTAATTCACTAAATTGAACGGCACGTTTAAACATTTAAAGATGAACTACAAGGAGTATCAACTCAAAACGGAATTCTCTCAACAAGGGCTTTCAAACTCACGTCCTCCCCTCTCTAGATGTTGATGCCTACAATCCCCAGAACTCTTTCAGTGCAATAGATGACCAGGGACTCATAGGTGTTGCGGTTCAGAAACATCTGGTCAGCCGGAGTCTGACAGCTGTGAACTAGATGCCAGACACTACTGTAACATGAATCTGAGACCACATTTGAAACATTGACGCAAAGAGAATGGGAAGGGGGGGGAATAGGGTTGCCAGCTGTCCGGGTCTCACCCGGACAGACCAGGTCTCACCCGGACAGACCAGGTCTCACCCGGACAGACCAGGTCTCACCCGGACAGTCCGGGTCTCACCCGGAGAGTTCAGGTTTGTAATCATGTGATCGGATTTCAGCCCCACATCCCACCCAGACACATGATTCAGACCAAACCAGGCCAGGCCCGGACTGAATACCAGTGAGTGTATACCTGTGAGCACCTGTATCTGAGTATATGCCTGTATGGACGAGTTTGAGTGTATGTGTTAGGTTCTCCAGGTGTGTTGGTGACTCTGTCAGTGTTTTTTTCAGTGTCTGCCTGTGTCTGTCCGTATGAAAAACAAAACAGGATACCACACATTGGCAATATGTGGGTCTGTGGTCTTGGGGGCTCCCTGAAAAATGTATGAGCAAGTGGTGACCACCACCCAACTCCAGGATTAACCCCTAAAGGACCTAAGGGCACTGGTGTATTTTGGCCTAGGCCTAGGGCGGCACTTTCCAGGGGGCGGCGGCCCGCCGGGTGGCCCCACCCCTAAAAAAATATATAATTTTTTTTTTTTTTTTTTACTTTTGCAAACTATTTTACCAGGAAGGAAACATTGAGATGTCACAAATTTTCAAGTATGTCCTGGGTAGGCAAGGCCTAGGCTTTCACTTTCCAGGGGGCAACAAAAAACCTCACCACTAATTGGGTTACTCACAGAGCACCGACATGACGCCAACATCTTGGTGTTCTGTAGTTCCCTGCACTTCGGGAATAAAATTTCCCCACCCTGCAGTGAAATCACCACAGGGTCCTCAAAGTGCATGGAGTCGGCCGCTGTATGCTGCCACCGCAAACCCATGGCCTGCTGTTCTCAAAAGAACTACTGAATGAAAATGTCTGGAATTTACATATAAGATCCTATAATTGATAATAAAAAGCTCTGTTACAGAAAAAGAAGAACCGCTATTTAAAAAAAGGGGGGGGTTTTGCCCAAAAAATTCTGAAAAATTACTTAAAGATACTAAAAAAAAATCAATAAATAAATAAAGACTTTTTACTGCAGATTAAAATAATAAATGGTTTATTAGATATTGCATAAAAACAGAATATTTTTAACATTGAAACCTATGGGGTTCGCCTGAATAAACCTGCTGATTGAAACCACCGAACATCAGGGCATTTCACTGACATTTCTCTGCTGTTTGGTGTTCTCTGAATAGATTAACCATCACTTCTCTATGGGGATTTGCACCGCCTTCAAACAGCACCGTACTTGCTGGCAGTTCGCCAAACTTGTGTGTGAGCATATCACCAGATCAGTGGTGTACTTAGAGGAGTGGCGGAGGGCGGGCCGCCCCAGGTACCAGTGATTATGGGGGTGTAATTAGGGGGTACTAGTTGGTGCCACTGTCACTGTGTCAGCTTTGAGCAGTGTTCTCAAACAATGAGCAGCGGAGCAGGGCGTTTGCATACGGAATAAAATCGAATAGAATAAAAATCCCCCTCTCCTCCCTCCATAGCTCCTCCCCTGCCCCGCAGCAGCTCTAGGAGAGGGGAGGGGGATGTGATTTGTGTCCAGAGAGAGAAGATGACAGTAAATGGCAGGTAAAGGGGGGGGGGGTATCAGCAGAATATAAAGCCCTGTCTGCTTACTGCTGTTTAAAGTGGACCTTTCCTTAACCAGCACTGCAGTGATAGAAATTTGTCATTGAGCTGCCTGGCTCCTGGTGAGGCTGCGTGCGTGCAGGTCACACTCGGACCAGCCAGTCAGGTGGTACTGAGTCTCAGTACCACCTGACTGGCTGAACCACGTGACACGCACGCACGCAGCTGCCCGCCCTTTCGTTAACATGGACTGTCACTCTATTCTGGACTGAACACCCACTGGGAAGGGAATCAAAGCCACGGTGCACACTCTGGCAGTGGCACCCCACTGCTGACAAGATGGCTCCACGCACAGGCACAGCCGAGATCCTAACGTGGCCTGGAGGGACCTCCTGCTGACTCTGTACACAGTCCCTGCTGACTCTGCACACAGCCCTACCGCGGAGGCCAGTAAATGTAGAATAAAAACTTGCTGTGTGCTCATATACACTCGGTTTTCTGGGAGTTTTATTGCAGTGGATTCTGATGCACTCATACACACCACACATTGCATTGCTGGGAGTTTTGTTGCTGTGGATTCTGATACGCTGACACACACCACACATTGCATTGCTGGGAGTTTTATTGCTGTGGATTCTGATACGCTGACCCGCACATTGCATTACTGGGAGTTTTATTGCTGTGGATTCTGTGATACACACTGCATAGTACTGTGAGTTTTATTGCCCTGGAGCTCTGGGATACACTCATACACACTGCATATTACTGTGAGTTTTATTGCTGTGCAGTTCTGTGATATGCTCATACACAGTGCACATTTCTGTGGGTTTTATTGCTGTGCAGCTCTGTGATACGCTCATATGCAGTGCACGTTTCTGTGGATTTTATTGTTCAACCAATTAGAGCGGCTGTGAATCACTGTCTGAGCTTGGCATCAGTGTTCACTGGCAGACTTGATGCTCTGATCTGGATGCAGGTTTGGTAGCATGGCACAGGAAGAAAGCTGCCCTTCTGATATGAGGCTGGTACTTTGCTCCCTTTGCAATGGGTACCCTGCCTAAAACTACCACTGCTGAGCACAAACCTGGCATTGCCCAACAAAGCCCATGTCTTCCTGTCTTTACACACAGTAGATAATCTGTGGTTTTCTCAGGGGAAATCTCAGGGGAATAAAGTGAGGGGGGCTGACTGCCGGCAGCAGGCAGCCCCCCACTTTATTCTCCCCCCTCCCCTCACAGCACACACATTTCTGTGGAGCTCTGTGATACGCTTATACACACTGCAAATTACTGTGAATTTAATTGCTGTGGTGCTCTGTGATATGCTTATACACACTGCACATTACCGTGAGTTTTATTGCTGTGGAGCTCTGTGATTCGCTCATACACACTGCACATTACTGTGAGTTTCATTTCCTCTAAAGAGGAAAAGGTGGAGCCTAAAGAGGAAAAGGTGGGGCCTATAGAGGAAGGGATGTGCTTTAAACAGGAAGAGGTGTGGTCTTGACAGGAAGGGTGTGTCAATTTTAAATTAGGGGGTGCACGAGTTTAGTTTTAGTCAGGCCTAGGGCAGCACAAAACCTAAATACACCACTGCCTAAGGGTCTTTAAAGTCAATGCATTTATGACAGAACAGTTCCGTTGGTTCTTAATCGATGTCACATGCAGGTACTGGGGTGACACCGGGATGGCAAGATTCTGAGCCCAGAATGCGGTGATGCACTGCTCCAGGGATGTATGATGAGCAGTGAGTTACAGGAACACAAACGGTGGTTTGGAGCAGAGGGACAGGACAGTTAGAGGGATTGAAAATGGGGAAGCAGAAAAAGTGGGAACTTGGATACTGCAGGTAAGGAGACACGGGAAGGACTGGTTCAAGGTGTTTCAGGGTAATACAGGAAAGCCACAGTGTACACGTCCTCTCTCTCTGGTTATAGATTAGACAAATGCTGGAGCAATGTGGAGAGGGGGGCATGGCCCTTTATTTAGGAAGGTCGGGTGGAGTAGTGTTTCACGGTGTGTGTAACTTCTAACCATTAGTATGCAGGAATCCCAGTGCTGGTTCTGAGATGAGCAAGGCTTGAAGGGGGCTGCCAAGATACAGTTCAGGAACCTGACAGGAACCTAACAAGGGATTAAGAAAGCTTTATTCCACCCAAGTGGACCAGGCAATGTTTCAACCCAAAAGGAGTCCTTGTCAGCTTGTCGCTCAAATTCTCATCTGGAACCTGGTATGAATTTGCATAATCACTGAAATGACTCTATACTCCCCTCTTGTCCAGCAGGGCAGAGGAGGTTTCCTTGGTATTTCAGCTCTGGCCACCCTTTTTGGGTGAAAGTGTCTGATTTCTAAATAGTATAACCTCCTTTGTAATGACATAAATCAAGCTAAAACCTTCGGAGACCCCAGTTATTTCCCTCCTTTAAAAAGAAGGCTGGAAAGGGCGTATGCATAAAACAGAATAAAACTATTCAACAGCAAACAAGAAATGAATAATGACTTCAGCACTGATCTCTGATATTTAAATGTGCGAGCCTCCCGACTGATATCAAGACAATCACAGTCAGCATACAATCTAGTGTCGGAAAGATGAGCAGAACAGGTGCCGGCGCCCTCGTGATTACTGCGTTGGCTGCGCTCGTCGAAACAGTCAGCGGAACGCGTCTTGGGCTGACATTAGAAGATTGAAAGCAAATTGCAGAACAGATATAACGCCAGTGGGCAAAATGGAAAACATTGACCTCGCCCCAAAAGTGCGGGAGCACACATTGATTTATAGAACCATTTGCCATTGCTCAGTGCAATCTGTACTTAGGGCATGAGCGTCAAAGAGGTGGCAAACCCGAGCGGAAAATATCATTTTAATGGGAAACGGAGAAGTGATGGGTTGGTGCGATGAGAAAGAGCGGGTACAATGTATGTGTTTCGACAGAAAGATTGGTAAAGATCTCAAACCGGCGGAAAGAGAGAGGACTAGACTGGCAGGTAGAAAGAAAGAAGGAAAGCACGAAAAGGAGAAATAGAAAGACAGGTGAGTAGCGAGAGTAATAGTCAGACAGCAGGAGGACCCCTTCATGAAAGCACAGAGGTTTATACTGGAGTATCTTCTATGACAGTTATGTCTAGCCCTGGTACAGCAGATATTTATCCCAAAATGCCCATCCAGCTTCTCAACTGAATAAGTACCTAGGAACATGTGGTTCTGCAATATTTGGGGTGTCAACCGCAGCCATGGCTGTTCCATGAGATTACATGGGTGAGAGCACATATATATATGAAATAAAAATAAAAATAAATATCACAAAATAACCAGGCTCGGGCCTGGAGGCCACAATCGAGCACAGCATCAGCCGGGTCCAGAGGCCGCAATAGAGCACGCGGCTTGGCCGGGTCCAAAGGCCGCAATCAAGCACCAGGCTCCCCCGGGTCCAGAGGCTGCAATAGAGCATCAGGTTTGGCTGGGTCCAGAGACGCCAACTGAGCACCCGGCCAGGCCCAGAGGCCCCAAATCGAGCCTGGTGCTAGATCGCTGCCTCCAGGCCCGAAGGCCGCAATCGAGCACCCAGCTCGGCCGTACCTGGAGGCAGCAATCAAGCACCTGGCTCGGACGGGCCTGGAGGCCACAATACAGCACCCACTCGGCCAGCCTCTAGGCCCATGTTTCGACTGATGTTGTCGGCCATTTTGTCCTTTTGACTACTTTTGGCCAATAATTTCAGTGGCTGAAATCTCGGTGCATCCTTAAACAGAGCTGAGCGCGCATGCACAGATCCAATCCATCGCCACCTCTCTGAGAGTGCTCGCCATCACAAGCGGTCTCAGGGAGGGTGACGTCAGCATGGTGGTCTCTGCGTGTTGACATCACTAGTGACTGATCTGGTGACCGGCAAGCCGGGAAATCCAAAATTCATGGTTGCTGGTGGCGCTGCATGGTGGGGTGGAGGAAACTCCGCCACTTCACCCAGCGATATCGCAAGATCGGGCGGAGAAGAGGGGGCACTCCTCATACCCTGACCATTTTAAAACAATTAAAGCGGTCATGGTGAGTAGAGCGTCCCTTTAACTACAAAGCAATACACATTGTTACTTTACTTTCTGGACTGAAAAAAGATAGAGAGAATTAAGAAGTAAAACGACACTTGGCACAGCTGGCAGAATAATCACTTGCAAATGACATAAATGAGGATTGTGTGATTACGGGAAAGGAAAAAAAAATCTATTACCATACCTTGGAGTCCCCACCAGATAGAACATTTTACATGGCTTCTATTTATATTCCTAAACCATACATCGGGTTATTTATGAGTGCAGCTGTTGTGTGCGGAGCCAGATGTACCTGAATACTGAACAGCACAAAGGGATCTTTATCATTACGAGGCATGAAGATATACCTTCACAGATTTACAGTAGAGGATAGAGCACAATACAGGGGCAGCGACAGTTGCACCTATAGCTCCGCTCTCCAGCTTGGCTGTTAAAGCGGAACCGAGTCGTTGTTACATTGTACAAGTCATCACAACCAGCAGAATACATACTGCAAAATCACAATACTGAAAGTGCATAAGAACCAAGTGTCCATCACGTGTGGATCCCCTGCTAGTGATCCATCATTCGACCAAAGCTGTGATGAATAGAGACGCAGGTCACTGCCGGTGCACGTATGTCACATATGGTGACGTGAAATCAGCTGTTCGCTGTCGAAACAACACAATGCACATTAGCGCTATGCCATAGCCACGTAATGTACACACAATGTCACCGTGACACGTCACCACTGACATAACAGCTGTGGAATGTGTGATGTAGCGTGCGCATGCACATCATGCACCTATGGCGTAGCGCTCATTATGCACCTATGGCATAGCACGCATGCGCCTTGTGTTGTTTTCGTAGCAAACAATTGATTTCACGTCAGCCGAGCCGACGTAAGTGCACCGTGCAGTGAAGCTGGTCTCGATTCGCCATGGGTTTGTCAAATGAAGGATGGAGCACCGGTGTTCCTTCCTTTGATGGTGTCTGCACTGATCGTATTGTATCCGTACCATCCAGTCCTCTAAAGAGCCAGTGGTCCATCATTTGATCGAACTTGTAGCGACTCGAAAGTTACATCACTTCGGGTGACATGAAATCAGCTATGCGGCTGCAAAGCTACACAATGCACACTACACCACACAATGCACACAGGGAGCAGGTGCATGAATCCATGAAGCCCCCACCTCACCCTTGGCAAAAACATATTGACCCCTCCAGGTCCACAATGTCGGCTCTAGACAATCAGTATCCCATTTTCTTCCGGGTCCACTACGACCACTTCAGTCCATCCCGTTTTTTTATGTAACGTGCACCATGTATATCTCAGAGCTCCACAGCAATAAAACTCACAGTAACGTGTGCTGTGTATGAGCAAATCATAGGGGAGGTCCTGGTCCTTGTCAAGCTGCCCAGGTGAGGACAAGGCCTGCTGTGTGTGGGCAACCTCTGAACTCAGGGGCCTGGTTGCAATGGCGTTCCCTGCACCCCTGGTAGTTGCGTCCATGGAGCCGATACCGGATTTTAACATTTATTTTTCATCCTTTTCAGAGTATATTCACCCGATCACTCTGAATAAAAAGCAGATTAGATCCTGCTGGAGTGTCAATCAAAGAGTCCATTTAGCCAAAACAGAAGCCTGACTACTTTTTAATTTCCTGAAAGGAAATACAACAACATATCCGAAAATGAGTAATAAATTAACCAGAACAAATAAAACGGCAGTAGGCTTGATGTCCTTTTATTGGGCTGTGTCAATACGTTCGGTGCGCTTTGTGCCAAAAAGGTGGAAAGCGTGCAGGAGACACTATATGACACTGAGTAAGAGCAAACAGACAGTTTCCCGAGGTTAGAGAAGGTGAACGATTAAGAAAAGATCTAGATAAGTTGGGTTTTTCCTCCTCCAGGAGGCACATGTTCTGCAGGTTATATCGATGACATGCAGAGTTGCATTCGACGCTAGGATAAGTCGTGTAGTTTAAAATATGAATTTAAATCAGATGCCTTTGCAGGGAGCGCATGCAAAGCAGAACGGAAAAGATGCTACTGGACTTTGCAGATCTTAAAAAACGGTACCAAAGGAAAATCATGTGGGCGAAAAGTTCTCTCTCGCTCTTCAATTTCCAGCCTTAGGTCAGCGGCATGGAGAACGGGAATTAGATGGGAGATGCAGGCATCACACGCTCCAAGCCTATGTTATATATTTACAAAGGGCAACACAGCCCAGAAGGTAATCTTAACGCTCTTTGAAACGATGGACTGGAGAACATGGGACTCTGTAGGTTAGAGCAGTGAACTGATAGCATCATCAATTCAGCAACTAACATTGCTCCAGGTGCCTACATATCTTAACAAGATGCAATGGCCACACATTAAAGGGACACTGTCAGGAACGAGAAAATGCTTTACTTGAGAATTGTAAGAGAAAAATGTAATGTAAATGGTTTCTCATAATAGTTATTATCCCAGTGGAATCTATCCTTCTTTATGGTTTTCTTACATGGTAACAGTATAGCCAATAAAACTACAAAAGGTCAACGTTTGAGGACAAATGTTCATGTTGTTATGACAGATCCTTCTCTGAAAGTTTAAAATAGTGTGTCTATGTGTGAGCGCGAGTCCGAGTGACGGCGAGGGCGCGATTCCGAGTGACGGCGAGGGCGCGATTCCGAGTGACGGCGAGGGCGCGAGTCCGAGTGACGGCGAGGGCGCGAGTGACGGCGCGAGTCCGAGTGACGGCGCGAGTCCGAGTGACGGCGTGAGTCCGAGTGACGGTGAGGGCGCGAGTCCGAGTGACGGCGAGGGCGCGAGTCCGAGTGACGGCGAGGGCGCGAGTCCGAGAGACGGCGAGGGCGCGAATCCGAGTGACGGCGCGAGTCCGAGTGACGGTGCGAGTCCGAGTGACGCCGAGGGCGCGAGTCCGACTGACGGCGCGGGCGCGAGTCCGAGTGACGGCGCGAGTCCGAGTGACGGCGCGAGTCCGAGTGACGGCGCGAGTCCGAGTGACGGCGCGAGTCCGAGTGACGGCGCGAGTCCGAGTGACGGCGAGGGCGCGAGTCCGAGTGACGGCGAGGGCGCGAGTCCGAGTGACGGCGAGGGCGCGAGACCGAGTGACGGCGAGGGCGCGAGACCGAGTGACGGCGAGGGCGCGAGTCCGAGTGACGGCGAGGGCGCGAGTCCGAGTGACGGCGAGGGCGCGAGTCCGAGTGACGGCGAGGGCGCGAGTCCGAGTGACGGCGAGGGCGCGAGTCCGAGTGACGGCGAGGGCGCGAGTCCGAGTGACGGCAAGGCGCGAGTCCGACTGACGGCGCGAGTCCGACTGACGGCGCGAGTCCGACTGACTGATTATTTTGGTGGTAGTGGCCCTTTAAGACTGCGCGACCATAAATTCCTCAGGGAGACAATATTCATCGTACAAGATGTGCCAAAATTTCACAAAAAAAATTAAAATGTTTTATTGCAAAAAAATTCTAGAGTTTACAGAGGAAAAACTAGCTCCAGATTTGAATTTGGCGCACTCGGGTCAGAACAAGAGCTGGTGTCAATGCTACAAAAAAAATCCTTCCCAGCATAATCATTCCAATACAATGATTACCTAGGATTCTCTCTTCCCAGGTCTCTTCATCCAGACACAAAGGCTTGAGCGCTTCTACCCAATTTAAATCAATTTTCCTTTTTAATGATCGGATTAACGTTAAAGCTGCAGAGAGAACATCGCAAGATTCAGCCGGTAACGAGAACCTGCCATAAAGAAAAACGATTTATCTGGAACAGAATCTTAATAGATATTACGTCCAGTAAGGAGGTTTTGCCGGCGGCACCGTGGGAGGATCTAGAAAAAAAGTCCTTTCTTGGAAGAAGGTCAACAGTCGCCGAATCCTGACGCATCCAAGAAAGGCCTAATATTTCTCTACTATTAACAAGTCACATGAATAGAAAACGTCCCCAATTACATCCACGCATTGATCTGGTTTCTGTCTGGAAATGTATCAATCGGCTTTTAAGACCATATTCTTCTATTCAGAAAGCTGTCGATTCGCCTAACATTAGCGAATTGAAAGCGAAATAAGGTGCAGATCCACGCAATTTGTCGGTCTTTGGCGTCAGTGAAATTGTCCCATAGAGAAGTAATGGTTACTCTATTCACAGACACTGAACTGCACCAAAGTGTCAGTGAAACGACCTGATTTTCAGTGATTCAGTTCGACAGGTTTAAACCGGCGAATCCCATAGAATTCAATGTAAAAAAAATAAAAAAATAAAAAATTATATTATTTTTTTATTCAACTTTTTTTTCTTTTCATTTTCAGCAAACCGTCGTTTATTAATTTTTTGAAACATTGATAGATTTTTTATAATTTTAGGCGAAATTTTTGATTCCCACAATTTTTTTTAAAGGCGTCGATTTTTCATTCTGTAACGGACCTTTATTATTATTTTTTATAGGATCTTTTCTTATGATTTCCACACATGTTAATGCATTCTTATTGGTTTAAACGCCTTTTAGAAGAATAGCAGAGTTACAAGTTTTTTTCCCCCTGCAGTGTTGGCTCGGTGGCTCCACGTTGGGCACACTTCGGGGACCCTCGGCGACCTGGAAACACTGAAATGCATGAATAATTTAAAAAAAAATGTAAAAGTGTTGTTTTTTTTTTTTTTTTTTTCCAAAAATAAAATTGTCTGGGGGTTTAATAAAATAGGACTTCAAATCACGTTGAGCATAAAACTGTCAAAATGAGCTCAGCACCGACAGGTGAAATGGCTCAGCAGTGAAGGGGTTAAAAAGCAAAAACATTTAACGATTGGGTATTTCTAATTTCAGGACAAAATTTTGAAACGTTTTAGTCGGGGTCTTTTTGGTGGTTGTAGATTTTGGGGTTAAAGTTTGAAAAAGTGTGTTTTCTCCACTTTTTTCATCAAATTTTATAAAAACGTTTATAGTAAATTATGATATGATGGAAATAATGATATGGTTAGAAAGTCCATTTAATGGCGAGAAAAATGGTATATAATATGTGTGGGTTCCGAAAACGAGTAAGAGGAAAATTAGAGCTAAACACAAACAGCGCAGAAATGTAAAAACAGCAGTGGGTACTTTCAGACAATGGCAATATCGCCTGGTCACCAAGAGGTTAAAAAATACCAGCTGCTGGTGGGGTGAAGGAATCTCCTCCACTTCACGCAGCATTTTCACCAGATCAGTAAAGCTTATAAACGTAAAGTGGTCAGGATAAGTAGAGCGTCCCTTTAAGTGTACGCACCATATGCTGTGCACAGAAGGGAACAGAGAAATAGATTTCAAGCTATTCGCAACAATGTTATATTTTAAGACCTAACGGATAAAAGTTTAACCTGGTAAAGGTGCAATAACAGAAAAAAAAAAACAAGCATAAAAATGCAGCTGGCAGAAAGGTAAAAAACTCACTTTCCATAGCAGAAAGCACGGGAAGGGTTGCCATGGCGATCTCCTGGCACAAATAGAAAGTCAGTATCCCGAAATAAGAAAATGTTTACTGAAAAATAAATCACTCTGCGACGTACATAGCAGATGCGAGATTAATGAAACGGTCAGTTTTACACAAAAACAAAAAAAAAATTTTAAAAAAAAATCCTAAAAATTTGACATTGCTTTCAATGGTTTAAAATTTGCCTCTTTTTTTTTTTGCTCACTTTTACCCCTGTCATGGGTTTGCCCCAATCTTCAGGTTCTGTCGCTCCATCCCAGCTGTCACCAATGGTGTCCTTGACTTTGGCTCGCAAGAGAAAAAGACCCTTCGATGCATTGCTGGTCTCTGTTGCAACGTTTAGTAAATAAATTCCATGCAGGTGCAATGGGATGATGCGACTCTTAGTGGGAGGAGCCACGTGATGATGCTGTGGGAGGAGTCTAGCCCACGGAAACCCTGCCCTCTCTATTGTATACCCATATTTGGGAGGAATGAAAACATTGAGGGTTATTCTGAGAGAAGTGAAAAGCAGGAGAATGACTGGAGAATTGAAAATTCTAGGTCAAAATAGCCAAACCAGAAAAATTCTCCCTTTTCATCTCACTTTCCAAATTGGCTATTTGGTCTGGATTATTCATTCTCCTGGTTTTCACCGCTCTCTGAATAACCCTGATTGTGCATGTATCTTACCCCCTCCACTTAGCTTGTGTGTTAACACTCCCCACCGCAAATCTGAAACCATTCGATTTTCCTCTAGCATCATTTTTCCCCCATATGGAAGTAGAATGCGCCATTTCTTTTGGCGGCTTCTCTTTTCCATTTTATTCTAGATTCCATTCCATTTTATTCTAGATTCCATTCCATTTTATTCTAGATTTTATTCAGCGTTCACCTAGACTCCCGCTGTGATGTATCCCGTTGTGCATAGTACAACTTTTTCAAAGCACATATACAATGGTTTTACAATAACATTGTATATGGGCTGGTGTAATCTATAGCAGTCAGCTTTCCGGAGTATTTGCACATCATTCAGAAATAGGGATAAACCTTCAAAAAGAGATTACAGTCATAAAGATGATCATATTAAGCACACAGAAACCTATGAGTTAGGCTAGGGTCAGACTAACGCATTTTTCGCGTTGTCCGTGAAAAAGTGCGTTCGAACGAATGGACGTATTTTTTCACGGAATACGCGATAGCGGTCATACGATGCGCATTTTCGTCCGTGATTTTGTACGGATCATCAATAAAACCCTTTTTGCGTCTGGACGTTATGTTGGCCGGACATTAGCAGCGTCTGACGTCTCCCAATCACGCAAACACGCCGCTAGCGGACGCAGAGCACTCTGTACGTCAGTAGTAGCGGTTTGACGTTCTAGAAAAAATGCGTTCGTTTGCCACTTGCGTTGCACGGACGAACTTTCGTGCGGCCGTTCTTCGTATGTTACCCGGCATTGGACGTCATTTGCTGCTAGCACGGCCGTGATTTCGTGCGGTTAAACGCACGTTAAAAATGCTTTCGTCTGACCCCAGCCTTAGCCGTGCTGCTTTTAGGGAATAGAATCGATTTGATTTTTGTTATTTCTTCTGTTCTTTTCGGGGGTTCAGAACTACACAAAAATAAGCATTCATCAATAACTATTCTGTTAAACGTTTGTTCACAAATGTCACTGACAAGTGGTCTAATAAAAATTAAATAAAAAAATAAGTTTGGGAAATCTCCAAGATTCCTGCTCCACAATTAACCGTTGAAATCCTGTAAGCCCACACTCAAATTTGATATCAACCACTTCACTACCAAATGATTTTCCCCAAAAAAAATCTGTCAGGAAGCAGTGTTTTTTTTTTATTTTTTGAAAATCATTTTATATTAAATTGTACAGTAAGAAATATTTGGGTATATTTCCAATGCATTCCTTAGAGCAATAACCTATATGGCAGGAATATGTCACCATGTACTGGCCAAAAGGAGTTACTGAAGGCACAACTGCAGCTTGTGGTTGCGTGCATCGGCTGGGGAAAGCCCAATGTCAGGACGTTAACTAGCCAATTTTAGTCAGTTTTAGCACCTTGGGCATTAGGCCCGCAGGGCTAAAACTTTAGAGGCACCGCCTGGAGCCCAAAAGCAATCAAAACAAATTTTCAACGAAGAAAATTATTTTGCAATGATACAGCACAGTCACAGATCATGTGGACACAGGGCTCGACGAATCCCAGGCGCCAGGTCGCCATGGCGACTAGAAATTGTCAGCCCATTCACTGTTGACACGGGCATGAGAAATCTTTATTGCAGTTCTGTGTAGCAACTGCCCAGCAGCTCTGGGGGGGCTCCACTTCATGCTGTCGACGATTGCCAGGGGACCAGCTTCTCCCAGTGCTCCCCCCAGGCATCACACAGAGACATGAATGCTCAGCAGAGCACACCTTCTCTTATGTTGCTCTGTTGTGTGTCTTTACAGATTGCAGGTTTACACACAGTTACGCCTCTCAGTTTTGCCAAACAATCTTCTTAGGATCCTTAAGATCTTCATACATTTCAAACTGTAATAGCCGCGACAGAAGCAGAGACTGGAGACCATCGCTCACTTATTTCCATAAAAAATAAATGTCTCCTAACTTTTTTATCTGGCTCCTAGATTCAAAGCAAATTTGTCAAGCCAAGTTAACACGATCTTGGCTGCTGTGTCTGATACCACTGATCGTGTATACACTTTCACAGTAGTGAAAGGGTTCATTTTAAACATAACGATAAACTGGGAATTAGGGAATCATTCTGATAATTGTAATACATATCGCATATTTCTGGAGACTTAAAGAAACAGGATTGAAAACTAATAAAATAATTTCACTGGCTGGGGCAATAGGGAACTCCCACTCCTCCTGAAAAAATAGTGGAGGAACTGGGGATTCCTAACAAAGGGACACTCCTGGGGCTGTGACTACTCAATGTAATTTGTGTATCCACAATGCCCTGAGTGTACTTACTGGGGGAGGTCTCAGAGGATTGAATCAGCCCCCTGAGAGTGGGAGTTTAACTCCAACCAGAAGCTCAGGTGGTGGACAGAGACACGGATCCTGGAACCAATTTGAACACAGTTCCCTCCAATGCCTCTCAATGCACTGGCATAGAGAGTCACTGGAATGACTGGATGCACCATACCCTCCCGAGTACATGAATAGTGCAGCTCCCAATCAGCCGTCTGTGTGTCCTGTCCAGAGGAGGGCTGAGGCAGCCCTGTGCTGGAAAGACATTATACAGCTATCTAACTGGCTATAACACGGAGGTGCAGAAGTGGTCAGGAGGGGCTAATGTTTAGCCGCTCTGTTTCCCCCATCCCATTTTAACCCTAGAGTATCCCTTCAATGACTTGTGTTCAGTAATGCCTCTGCCTTTTTTTATACATTGTGAAGAAAGCAAAAAATAACACCGGAACCTAAAAACGAACCCAAAAAAAAAAAAAAAAATGCTTTCTCCAATCAGGACGTAATTCGGAAACGTAATAACATTTAATGGGAAATGCTGTTGACTACAAATGTAATTGGCTGGAGACAGTTTTATGAGGATCACCTTCTTCAGCCTGGAGGGCTTTAGTTAGCTTGTTTTTTTTATTTGATTGTATTTATTTTACCTCCTGTGATTCAGCTCTCCTATATCATTGTCCCATTTCTTTTAGAATGCACAAAGTAGAAGCTGCCACAAAGGTTTCTCCGACAGTCCACTAATGTAGGAACTGTCATGGCCTTCTCTACCAGTCACCATGGCTCCTATGTCAAGCCAATGATCTTCTTCTGTCACCTACTGGCATTTCCACCGTGTTGTCTCACCCTCATTATTAACCCTTTGGCTACCAATATATCTTTAGGTTTAAACAAATATAACGTTTGAAGCAAAAGATGTATAGTTTGCACTTATTTGTTTATTTATAAAGTATTTTACCAGGAAGGTTACTTGAGATTTCTCACGTTTTCTAGAACGTCCTGGATTCAAGAACATTGAATTGTTACAGAAATACAAAGTAATAAAATGCAAGATATTAAAAACAACACATAAATATACAGATTAACCCAGAAAATAAATATGTAGGAAATATAGTCACTATGATACATGTTTACAGGTGCATTCTGTATATAGTCACTATGTTACATGTTTACAGGAGCATTCTGTATATAGTCACTATGTTACATGTTTACAGGAGCATTCTGTATATAGTCACTATGTTACATGTTTACAGGAGCATTCTGTATATAGTCACTGTGTTACATGTTTACAGGTGCATTCTGTATATAGTCACTATGTTACATGTTTACAGGTGCATTCTGTATATAGTCACTATGTTACATGTTTAAAGGTGCATTCCGTCTTGAGATATATAAGTAGGGAACTCTTAAAGGACTTAAGCTGGGGGAAGATTTGATGGCGTCTGGTAGGTTATTCCATTTTTTTGGTGCTTTGTAGGAAAATGAGGATCGAGCCACTTTTTGTATTGTGGTATTGCAAGTAAGGTGCAGGTCCTGGATCGGAGGTTATAGGAGGAGGGGACTGCTGGGGGGAAGCAGTCTATTCAGGTAGGGCTTAAGGTGTACCTGTTGTGCCAACCAGAAGGTGGGTTCATTTCATAGCATATATTTTTTTGCCAACACATATATTTTAAAAAGTAATTCCCAATTGAAGTTCAGCCGCACTCACTCCCAAGCAGCATGGTGCAAGGGGGGGGGGGTGGCAGTTCTGTGCAGAGAACCGCCCTTCAGAGCAACTCTTCACTCCTTGCACCCAATTAAATAGAAACATAGAAAAATGTCGGCAGATAAGAACCTTTCGGCCCATCTAGTCTGCCCAATTACATGGATACTTAACCTGGATTTATCTTTTGTTTAGGATAGCCTTATGCCTATCCCATGCTTGCTTAAATTCAATTCCTGTTTTGGCCTCTACCACTTCTACTGGAAGACTGTTCCATGTATTCACCACCCTCTCAGTAAAATAATGCTTTCTGATGTTACTTTTAAACCTTTGCCCCTCTAATCTAAGACTATGTCCTCTTGTTTTGCTACTTTGTTTCCTTTTAAATATACTCCCTTCCTCTACCTTGTGGATTCCCTTTACGTATTTAAATGTTTCTATCATATCTCCTCTGTCTCGTCTTTTTTCCAAGCTGTACATGTTAAGATCATTAAGCCTTTCCTGGTAACTTTTCTCCTTCAAGCCGTACACCATTTTAGTAGCCCTTCTCTGAACTCTCTCTAAGATGTCTATATTCTTCTGGAGATACGGTCTCCAGTACTGCACACAGTACTCCAAGTGAGGTCTCACCAGTGCTCTGTACAGTGGCATGAGCACTTCCCTTTTCCTACTGCTAATACCTCGCCCTACACAACCAAGCATTCTGCTAGCATTTCCTGCTGCTCTATTACATTGACTACTTACCCTTAGATCCTCTGAAATAATAACCCCTAAATCACTTTCCTCAGATGTTGAGGTTAGGACTGTGTCAAATATTCTATATTCAGCCCTTGGGTTTTTACGTCCCAGGTGCATTATCTTGCACTTATCCACGTTAAAACTCAATTGCCACAGCTCCCACCATTTTTTTAGTTTACCTAAATCATTTGTCATTTGGCTGATCCCTCCAGGAACGTCAACCCTGTTGCAAATCTTTGTGTCATCAGCAAAAAGACATACTTTTCCATTAATACCTTCTGCAATATCACTAAGAAAAATATTAAATAGAATGGGTCCAAGTACTGACCCCTGAGGTACCCCACTGGTAACAAGACCTTGCGCCGAATAAACTCCATTTACCACAACCCTCTGTTCTCTGTCACTCAGCCACTGCCTAATCCATTCAACAATATTGGAATCCAAGCTCAAAGATTGCAATTTATTGATAAGCCTTCTATGCGGAACAGTATCAAAAGCCTTACTGAAATCTAAATAAGCAATGTCTACTGCACCACCTGTGTCTATTATTTTTGTTACCCAATCAAAAAAAATCAATAAGATTAGTTTGGCATGATCTCCCTGAGGTAAACCCATGTTGTTTCTGATCCTGTAATCTATGTGTTTTTAGATGTTCAACAATCCTTTCCTTTAACATGGTTTCCATTAATTTCCCCACTACTGACGTAAGACTTACTGGCCTATAGTTCCCAGATTCCTCCCTACTACCCTTCTTGTGAATGGGCACAACATTTGCTAATTTCCAGTCTTCTGGGACAACTCCCGTTAACAGATTTATTTAACCAATCCTTGCTAACGGTTTTGCTATTACATCACTGAGCTCTTTTAATAATTTAGGGTGGATCCCATCAGGCCCCATTGACTCATTTGTCTTTACTTTAGACAGCTGCTGTAGAACCTCCTCCTCTGTAAACTCATATGTAAATGTCTCTTTAGTGTTTCCTCCTAACTGAGGTACCTTTCCTTCCTTTTCTTCTGCAAAGACTGAACAAAAATATTCATTGAGGCAGTCGGCGAGACTTTTATCCTCTTCTACATACCTTCCTTCCTTTGTTTTTAATCTAACTAATCCTTGTTTTACTTTTCTTTTCTCGTTTATGTATCTAAAAAATGTTTTGTCCCCCTTTTTTACTGACTGAGCTATTTTCTCTTCTGCGTGTGCTTTGGAAGCTCTTATAAACTGCTTTGCCTCTTTCTGCCTAATCTTATAGGTTTGCCTATCTTCTTCACTCTGAGTTGTTTTATAATTATTGAATGCTGTCTTTTTGTTCTTCACTATTTTGGCCACTTCTGCAGAGTACCACAGTGGTTTCTTCCCTTTTTTGTTTTTGCTAACAAGTCGAATGCAATTGCCTGTGGCCTTCAATAAAGCTTCCTTTAAATAATCCCATTTCTCCTGGACTCCCTTTAAACTCCTCCAGTCTGATAATGACTCCTTCACACAAAGTCTCATTTTAGAAAAATCAGTTTTTTTAAAGTCTAAAACTTTTGTTTTTGTGTGGTGCGGCTCCATCCCTGTTCTTATATTAAACCATACTGACTGGTGATCACTAGATCCCAAATTTTCACCTACAACAACGTCCGATACCAAACCTCCATTTGTGAGTATTAAATCCAATATGGCCTCTTTACGGGTCGGCTCCTCAACTACTTGTGTTAGAGATAATCCCAGTAGGGAGTTTAGAATATTTGTACTCCTGGTGCACCCAGCTGTTTTGGTTTTCCAGTTCATATCAGGAAGATTAAAGTCCCCCATGATAATAACTTCCCCCTTCATTGCCATTTTGGCTATTTCCTCAAGCAGCAGATTATCTAGCTCTTCTACTTGTCCAGGGGGTCTATAGATCACACCTACACGAGCTACTGTATGATTGCCAAATGTTAGCCTAACCCAAACTGACTCTATGTTCACCTCGCTCACTTTTATTTTATTATTATTATTTTATTTTATTTAAATGACGGCGTGTTGACATTACCACTATGGGAAACTCATGGATTGCCGTGTGTGGACCCTCTGCAACCTCCACGTATTGTTAAGGAAACATAATGCCGTGCGACATTTGAGCCAGGTAAGTTCCTACTGGGATATCTCATCTTTCAGACCAATGTGTTATTCATCACCTCCCGGGATATGGGAAACACATCACTCCTGGTCAATACAGATGCCATTAAAAGGTAGGCATTTATTCTGCCCCTACTGGAAAGTCTCCAATCTCACAGGAAAAAATATATTTTTACATAAAAGCGTTTTTTAGAAAAAAATAATGTTTTATGAAAAACACTAATTTTACATAAAAAATTCACATAAAAATTAAATAAATTTTCACAATTCAACACATTTGCATAAAAAGTGTAATTCGAAATGTCCCTGCTGTAAAATCCACTATTTTATTATTATTTTTTTATTCTTTATTTATTGGAATTTTAATAGGTCACAAATACACCAGCAGGGAAGTGGCCTCGCAGGGCCAACATAAGATACACAAGGTTTCATTTCAAAGCACAGCGGAAAGATATAAAAAAAAAAAAAAAAACACTGCAGAAAGGTCATCTAGATGCAAACGGCGACACACAGAAAATAAAACACTTCCACAAATCTCAAAGAAAAATAAAAAAAAGAGAAACTCTGCTGAAAAGCAAAAATGTCCTCAAAAGACGTCGAGCGAGAAAAAAAAACGGGGGAGGGGAATCAAAACTGTCCACAGAGGATGTCACAAGAAATGGGGGGAAAACAAAAACGTCCTCAAAATATGGCACGGCACAGGGGGGGGGGGGTCCCCAAAGAAATAAAAAGTCAAAAGGCAATCGAGGAAAAATATGGGGAGAGAGGGTCTGCAAAAAACAGTATCACGGTGGGGAGGGGGTGGGTCTCTGGGAGTCAGACTGGGCCAGAAATTGGGAAAAGAAAAAATAGCAAGGCACTTCAACCCATATCCAGCCATCAGGCTGGGTGGGCTTCCCCATCAGGTAGAAAAATCCACTATTTTTAATAACTCCAGAGCATTTCACAGTATGGACACAGAGTTACAGGTTATACAGGGCGTCCATAAAGTCTCTTTACAATTTATTCCAAAGGCAAATGAAAAGACAGATCAGTGAAAATTATTACAAAATGAAACGTATATATTTAAGGTTTTTTGCCTCATTTAATACACCTCTATATGGGCACCATTAGTTGCATGAAGCACATCAAGACGGTACTGGATTTCTTGCCATGTTGGCTGTAGCATCCCCTCATCAATGGTGGCATCAGTGATCCTCTGCTTTAGATTAGTGATGTCCCTTTGTTCCGTACACCATATCTTTAACATAACCCCATAGAAAGAAGTCGTTTTTCTTTGGCGAGACATCAATTACAGCAAACGTTCACCTTGACCTTTTGACTGAATATGCGGCACCACAACTACATGACCTTCAACCAACCATCATTTTCCAGCAAGATGCTGCACCACCACATTGGGGACTGCATGTTGGTGGGTTCCTAAATTAAACGTTTCCAGAGCGGTGGATTGGAAGGGGTGACCCAATTCCCTGGCCACCTCGTTCACCAGATATCACTCCCCTCCACTTCTTTCTATGGGGTTATGATAAAGATATGGTGTATGGAACAAAGGTACAAAGGGACATCACGAATCTAAAGCAGAGGATCACTGATGCCACCATTGATGAGGGGAAGCTACAGCCAACATGGCAAGAAATCCAGTACCGTCTTGATGTGCTTCATGCAACTAATGGTGCCCATATAGAGGTGTATTAAATGAGGCAGAAAAAACTTAAATATATACGTATCATTTTGTAATAATTTTATCTGTCTTTTCAATTGACTCTGGAATAAATTTTTGAAATTGTAAAGAGACTTTAAGGACCCCCTATATTTCCAAATTAAGTATCTCCTGTTCACTGAAGCCGGGGCTTTTTTTTTTCCTTTCAGTGGAATTCGCTGATGCCATTTCGACGCTTTTCGCCGACGTCCAATATCGGCTTCGACGATTCCAATTGTCAAAATACACTGATCATTCGATAGGGAATTCAACGAGTATTCGGCAAAATGGAATCGCCGAAGTGGGCCGAAAACTTGAATAGAGCCCTATAAAGACATAGCTGGACAGAATCATTTTTATGCTTTAGCAGAAGGAATGTTTCAGGAGATAAATTCAAAGTAGTAATGACATAATAGCACAAACATTTTAACAGGAGAAACATTTCTGTTGAAGAATTAATTTATATTCTATAAAAAAAGAAGAAAAACAGTGAAGCGCCTTCAGAAAAATGATTAAACGTACACGCTACACATTGATTATGGGGGTTCTCCTAAAAACCTGGAAGCATATATTATAAATGGTCAACGGAGCGCCAGCGAACTGGATGTACGGTTAATCATTATACATGTCCATTGAAATATCTTCTAATCCATCCAAAGGACATCCCTTCTTCAAATGTAAAATTTCTGCGGAAGAGAATGGATATAATAGCGCAGTATGTTGGTTCACAGTTAGATGAAAGAAAAGCGGTCGTAGTCTTACTCACATTCTTTTGAGCCAACCTTGGCTCTAGGATGGATAACAGTTATGGGTCTTCAAAGAATGTTCAGGTGCCCATATACCCGCACTAGGCTTCTTCAAACACTTTCTCCTGCAGTGGATCAGAAAAATAACAACGCACTTTCTGGTGCAATACCGTTTAAAATAATAGTAGAGTGTGTACTCATAAATGGTTACACTCACATATTAATGAGCCGCATTGGCTCCAAGATGTCGCATAGGAATATTGAGGTAATTCCAAAACCTTCTTTCAATCACGTATCAAGAAGCAGCAGTAGTTTAAAATAAAAATAAATTTATTGATATATAAATTATATTACCAGAACGCGTTTCGCTTCTCAGAGCTTCTTCAGCTGGTATCCTGATATATCCTGGATACCAGCTGAAAAAGCTCTGAGGAGCGAAACGCTTTCTGGTAATATAATTTATGTATCAATAAATTTATTTTTATTTTAAACTACTGCTGCTTCTTGATACGTGATTGAAAGAAGGTTTTGGAATTACCTCAATATTCCTATGCGACATCTTGGAGCCAATGCAGCTCATTAATATGTGAGTGTAACCATTTATGAGTACACACTCTACTATTATTTTAAACGGTATTGCACCAGAAAGTGCGTTGTTATTTTTCTGATCCACTGCAGGAGAAAGTGTTTGAAGAAACCTAGTGCGGGTATATGGGCACCTGAACATTCTTTGAAGACCCATAACTGTTATCCATCCTAGAGCCAAGGTTAGGCTCAAAAGAATGTAAGACTACGACCGCTTTTCTTTCATCTTACGGTGAACCAACATACTGCGCTATTATATCCATTCTCTCCCGCAGAAATTTTACATTTGAAGATGGGATGTCCTTTGGATGGATTAGAAGATATTTCAATGGACATGTATAATGATTAACCGTACATCCAGTTCGCTGGCGCTCCGTTGACCATTTATAATATTCTATAAAAAGACCGAACGTTAGGATGGCTTATTATGAAGTGAAATGCTGTTGACAGGCAGATTTCATGTAAGGTTTAATGTATATTTTTATTATTTAAAGCCGTTAAACGCAAAGAAAATTACCTTAAGACACAACACCTCTAATTATGTCACTTTTAGATTTCTCTGACACACATTGACCCCCCCCCCCAAAAAAAAAACCCACAGGGGCTTCTGATTAGACAATGAAAATTACTCAACGAGGCAGACTGTGGCGTTTCATGTAGGCGTCTGCCCACGCTTGTCCTGCATGAATGGAGGTCATCAGATGAAAAGAAAAATATTATAAAACCTACCATTACAGAGTGCATGCGCAACGATTAAAAACCTTAAGAACTTAAGTGAATCACAAACATTCCAAAGGATAATTAAACATCTGAAATTGAGAAGTCACACATAATCCACTGAAAATGTGATTTCAGATCAAGTCTTGGGTGTTAAAAATGAATTTTATTAACATAATTCAAGGCTTTCACGGCACTATCCATTTATCCAGAAACGGTTTGCTTTTTATGGTAAAATAAGGCAAAGTTTTATGGCATTTGGCAAGAGCCGACAGACAAAATGCACTCAATTCCTGGTTTAAAATTAAAAATATCTAGAGATGCACCGAAATTCCGGCTACCGATATGTATCAGCCAAAATATGTGTTTTCAGCTTTTGAAAACATCAGCCTTAAAACTGGCCATCCGAAACTGGGCTTCACCCCTTGGCATGCTCATCCTCGTTGTGCAGCGAGGGAAAGGGGGGTTTGTGAGGGCCCTGAGGACGAGCAACAGCACTAGTGGCCTGCTCTACGGTGGGTGCCCGCTCAGGTCTCACAAGGTTTTAGCTTGCTTGTGCCATTACAGGGATGAATGCTCCATATGCAAATCAGCCTGCTCTCGACCAAAAAGGGTGGCCAGTACTGATTGCCAAGGACATCATCCCTGCACAAGAGGTGCAGCAACCCCCGACGATCATTTCGGCCTTGTTAGGCCTCGTCAGGAGGGTATAGCTGACACTCCTCTAGGCACATCAAGCAAGGGGTCCACGTCTGGATGACCCTGTAAACTTAGTGAGGGAAAGTGGGGTTTGTGAGGGTCCTGAGGATGAGCAACAGTACCCCTTGCTTGATGTGCCTAGAGGGGTGTCAGCTATACCCTCCTGACGAGGCCTAACAAGGCCAAAACAATCGTCGGGGGTTGCTGCACCTCTCGTGCAGGGATGACGTCCTTGGAAGTCAGTACTGGCCACCCTTTTTGGGCTGATTTGCATATGGAGCATTCATCCCTGTAATAGCACAAGCGAGCTAAAACCTTGTGAGACCTGAGCGGGCCCCACCGTAGAGCAGGCCACTAGTGCTGTTGCGCGTCCTCAGGACCCTCACAAACCCCCCTTTCTCTCACTCGTTGTGCAGCTCCAGGCTCTGCTGTCTCGTCACAGACTCGCTGTCCTCCGCCATCACGGTGCAGACGCAGAGAGAGTCGGAGATTGAGACAGAGCAGACTGACAGGGAGCGTGCATCCTGCAACATGCCGCATCTACGGACAGTGCCCTCTGGTGGCCAGGGGAGGCACTGCACGCTGCGTCCTCCGGGCGATGGGGGAGGAGTGTGCTCTCCTCCTGCTGATGCCGAATTGTAATGGGAAGGAGGGGGAAGAAGGGACAGGGGGGGTGTCTAGAGAAAAGCAGCAGTATGGGGAGTGATAAAACACACTGCAGGAGGTACTGGGGTTACAGGCTGCTTTATACACAGCCACAAGCTGCAGGCCAAGAGGAAGGTGAAATATACCCCCAACGCATCTCTATTCAGGAGGCCCAGTCCCTATTCTCTGTGCCTCCTAAACCGAAAATGCAGGAGGAGTTCTGCTGCAAACCGAAAATCAGTCATCCGAACCTGGGCCTGGAGGCCGGCTGAGTCTGACCGATTTTCAGCAGAGATAATCCTCCATTTTCGGTTTCTGTCCCAAATTTTTATTTTGGTGCATCACTAATAATATCTCATTTCTATATTTGAGAGCAAGAACTATTTGTGTATCAGGCAGTCAATTGCCCCAATGTAGTGAAATAATATCCTGGTGCCGGTCACGTTGCGTCGTTCCAGCCCTGTCCCCCTGCCGTCTGTATTCTTGTATATTCATGTGCTAGCATCACCCCAAGCTGCTAGTCCTAGGTTGCAGTTTAGGGGTTAATTGCTTCCTGTGTACAGATCTCCTCCTTGTTTAGAGCAGTGAGCCCATAACCCATTGCTCGGTCATTGTTCCAGTCTGCCTGTATATCCAGTCTGTGTTCTAGAGCTCCCTCGTTGGTATTTTCCTGCTTAGTTCATTTCTTTGGTTTTGTCTCCTTGTCTGTCTGCTGTTTCCGCAGGTATTTTGCGTTCTGGTTCATGTCTAGTTATTTCCTGTGTATTTAGTTCTTAGTTGTTTTGCCTCGCTGTTATATGTTATTCTGATTCTCTGGTTTTGACCCATTGGCCTGGCTGACTTCCCTCCTGGTTCTGGATCCCTGGCATATGTATTTCTTACTCTGGTTCTGACTCCTGGCTTTTTCCTCTTGACCACGTCCCTGCATCATCCTAGTCGGTTTTGTTGATATTTATATATTCTGCCTCTCCTGCATTTACCCAGACTTTGCACAGTGCTACGTTTTTATTTCTTCTATAGTATAGATCCGGCTATCTCAAAAGACCGGCCTTTCAGAATAGGGCTGCTGTGTTATTGTGCAGAGGTCTCTGGTCCAGATTGTGTTGGTCAGTGTTGTGCTGTATTGGTTGTCTGCATATTGGGGCTTTCCTATGAACCAGGGCCACACCTTGGCGCGTGCCAGGTGCCCCCTTTGTGACAGTGCCATAATGACATGCTCGCTTTAAAAATCATTGCTAATTTCGTCAAAGGCTTTGCCGGATAATTTATTTTAGTGACTGAAAGTAACTGCAAATTAAGTTAGGACTAAAACTATGACTATTTTGGAAGAGATCCAATCAGAACTCATCTCAGGAAAGAGAGAAATTATGAATTTTCTGTGTTCAGATTAGATGTTACTCCAGGAATATATAGGGAGTGTGGAAGTTCCAGAGAAATGCTTAAATAATGCATAAAACACTATAAACTCATAAGATTTTAGTCGACTAAAACCAATTCAGACCACTACAATATGACTAAAACTAAATACTTGTGTGTCCCTGCTGTATGCAAAGGATGTCCCTCACTCACCCTCTGGTTCACTTTAGCTTTCTGTCAATCCAGCAGTGATCGCCAGTTGCACCCTACCCAGAATAGCAATTTCGGGAAACACATCGGGGGGGGGGGGCAGGTACATACGGTGACGGCTGTTTCACCCCTTAAATCCAGTGTAGTATGGGGATCAAGCTATCAGCCTTCTTTATAACCTGCATTACCCTTCATGGTTAAATTAACCACTTCATTACCAAGAGATTTTCAAAGAACACCATTGTCAGAAACAAGTGTTTTTTTGTAAAGTCACTTTTAATTAATTATAAAAAGAAATATTTGAGTTTATACCCATTGTATTTCTTGCTGTAAATAACCTAATCTTCTGCCAAATTGAGCTACAGTCATTTGAGCTACAGGTCTTTTTTTCCATGCATCGGCTGCTGAAAGTCCGATACCTCAGATCTTTCAGCAGCTGATTTTACAGTTTTAACTCTTTGGACATTTTGTACACAGGGCTAAAACTTTGGAGGTGCCTTCTGCAGCCCAAAAGCAAACAAAATTTGTTTGCACCAAATAAATTTCAAATGCTTTTGGGCTGCAGATCAGCATATCGAGATATGTCGATATGGAGACACCAGATGGTGCCGTTGAAGCCAGAGATAGCTCGATACCGGTAGTGAAGGGGTTAACGTCCAATCATAAGGTGCCACATGTTGGCAAACTGTCTCACACACTCTTTACAATGTCTGATGCGACGACATAAATGACGTAGACCCCTAAAGAATTTTAAAAATGCTATTTTCAATTGGATTCTATTATAGGAAGGGTTAGAATCGTTTGATATGTTAGATGGACAGTGACTCCGCACCTCCAGCTACAAAACACAAAATACGTCAACTGTGATTGGGAAGCGAGCTGAAAAACTCAGCAAGATTTTTTTTTCGAGGACTTAACGAGAGGTTGCAGTGTGGAAATTTCAACGTATCTGCCATGAAGACGATCATTTCGTCAGGATGAGAAAAAGGCAACTCCTGGATGCTGTTAGAATTCCTCATTAGAGTGTGGCAGCCATCACACTGTTTGATGCAGGTCAGGGTCGCCCCTGTCACATTAAGACATACGAAGAAGAATGGGAATGGCCCGTGTAAGGTCCAGAGCAAAACTAACCCTAAAAGACAGGGTAGGAAATCAAGATATTAATTCCATTTATCAATCACGGGAATCGAAGGAACCGATTCTACACCAGCGTCAAATAAAGAGAAGTATCAGTGATATCTACATGTCCAGAGGATAAACTGCACTCATCGCTATGGAAGAAATAATATATATATATATATTTTAGGTAGGCAGTGTTAGTCCAGATGCCAAAATCACGAGTATAGCAGTCTGTAGTGATACCTTTTTATATTGGACCAACGTTACATTTAAAATACAAGCTTTCAAGAATGATCCTCCCTTCGTCAGGTCGTTAGCGGCTGGTGACATGTCAAGCTGGTGGGACATCAGACCAGAAACATAAATGGTTTTCACGAATAGGAATAGGTCTAAGTAGGCCTAGAGCCCTTAACGGATTCCCGGACGCCGTCCCAGACAAACGATCAGATTATACATCTTTTTTACTCCTCCTAGCAACAGTGGAGACGTCGACACTGCTTAAAAGGGACATAAAACACATTTTATAAATCTGCAACATGTTAAAATATATATATATATATATATATATATATTATTTTTAATTGTTTTTCGTTTTTTGTGCAGTTTAAAGATTTTATAAAAACAGTTTGCATAAAAAAAAGGTAGGGTGCTGCCCCAACTGTCCCATGGACGAGCCTCCACTGATATATATATATATATATAAGTAAATATGACCAGATTGAGTTTAGGCCGGGGTCAGACGAGCGCACTTCAGAGTGGAAGGAACGTCCGTGAGAGTGGACGTTCCTTCCACTCAATGCCCGTCTTGCCGAGTGCAGTACGCTCTCTCAGCGCTGCAAAGCTTGATCCTCCTATGGAGGATCGCGCTTTGCAGCACCGTCAACACGCGTCTAGCATTTTGACGGGTGGACTTTGAGTGCGGACGCTTGTTGCGTGCACATTTCGTGCGCGTGCTCAAGCGTGTGACCGGCCCCGTTGCAGCGTCACAACGCTGCAAAGGACGCCGGTAGGCACGTCAGTACGGGCGCACCTAGTACGCTCGTCTGACACCGGCTATAGTGTTGGGCACCTGCAGCGCTTTGTACACCGAGGACACTCCTGATAGTGAATAGGGTTGAGGGTAGAAACAAATACGTCATCTGTGATTAGGTTCATGACGGGTCATTTAGCAACAGCCGAAGTAATTGTGACAAACGAATTGAAACCTGAGAAAAGCATAAAGTACACTATACTAATAAAATGTGATATCTTTATGGGATTTGTGCATTATTGTATCACTATGGGCTACACAGCTTGTATCAACAAAATAAGGTATAATATTGCAAACGTAGCTGCGCGACGGAGAATAAGCTAATGGCGGCATATGGAGGTCAAGGATCAGCTGACTTAGTTGGTTAAGAGGGCAAATGCATTTAACAATGACCACCAGACAGTCACCAATGGTCGAGAAACCATGATCTCTCCATACTTAATGTTGAAATAGTATTTCTCCTCTAGTATCACCAGGGGCCAAGTTTTAAATAAAAAAATAAAAAAAAGTGTGACATATAAAATATGTCAGAATCGGAACGCCAGGGAGGTTAATCTCATTTTCGGTTTCTTCTTCCTCTCCTCCATATTTGGCATTTATTTTTCATTTACTTTTAAAAACGTTAAGGTTTGCACGAAATGAAACCAGCGTTTCTCCCCTGTCACGGGTTAGCTTGTTTCTTGATTTGGTCTGAATATTAGTAAACATAGAGCAGATTCTTTCACAGCAGCAGAAGATGCAGAATCTGCAGGAAGTGAGATGCAAGAGGCGTCAGAGGTTGTGTTGTGCAGTAGGGATGTGCGTTTCGGGTTTCGGAATTTTCACGAAATTTCCCGATTCGTGTTTTCGGATGCGGCCGATTTTCCGAAAATTTTTAGATCCGAAAACGGCAGATCCGAAAAGTTTTCCGAGCCGAAATGAAATATTTTCGGAATTTTCGAATGGACTTGAAATGTGTCAAATCAAAATTTATTGCTTTGAAACGAGGAGAACAGACGTTCCGTATAAATTTCCGAAATCACGAAAAGTCGATACAAAAAACGAGCTAAGTGACACGAAAATACAAAAAATGGTCGATATTCCGAAAAAACAAATGTACACGAAAAACGAGTCGAGCCGAACAGAATCGAAACAGAAATCCGTCGAAACGAGCCGAATCGAAAAGTTTAAACATCCGAAAAATCGAATCGTACCGAAAAAAAAAAATCGGTGCACAAGCCTATTCTGCAGAGACCTTGCCACCATGTTGCGAGGGGGATAGGATTTGCAGAATCCCAGACTGTACTGGAGAGAACATTAACAGGGATCAAATAGGAACAAATTTAACCTCTTACCTGTCAATTAAGGCCTGAGAAGACAGAAACTATCATCAACTGTATCCCAACAACCACTGTAGGAGGTACAAGATGGAGCTCCCAATCAAGCTAAACTGAAGCCTTTTCCCTGCATCGCCCCCTAGAGGCTGAAATGTATATTTTTGTTGTCTGAGTATTGCATTGAGACGTGTTACTTGAATCGTATTCCAGGATTTGCTTGTCTTCAGCAGAGAAAAATTGTAATGATTTAAGACTTTAAAGTCTCGGAAGTCTTTCATTAAGGGCTTAATGTTATATAGACTTAATACCATATCATTAGACATAATAATATCATTGGAAAAGAACAAAATTACACACTTTTTTTTTTTAATTTAATTTTTCCAGGAAAAAAACTAATTGCTTTGGGGGAGAAAAAAATAAAGATTTTTCCCAAATTTTTAAGTTTATTTTCCAGGCCTTCCCATCTCTTAGTAGGACGCACCCACCCTCCAGATGTTCCTGCCCATTATGTGGGCGTTTTTTGTCCTTTTCGATGATGCTTGGGGGACTTCTATTTTCTGGATATGCCCAGTGTTTTTCGGTGAGGCAGTGACCCACGCCGTATCACTGACACGTCCCTCGTTAGCCCGGCCAGCCCTTGTCCCGAATCGCATACCTCCTAGTACTGGGCGAAATGGTTTAGGGAGAAGAACTCGCAGATTAATTTTGCACTTGATTCTGCAGATGCCAAGGCCAGAAACTTGGACACGAATACATCCCTTATTTGTCTCAATTTTAAAATCAGTTAACGGCTCGTATTGACCGAGTTGTGCATGACCTTTGAGATGGACCTGGCGAAGTGAATAGTGTTGTAAAAAGCAGTCTAATAGAATGGAGTACAGAAAATCGATATTTTGACATTTTCATGCAGTTTTATACGTATTATCATGTTTAACTGACAATTATATATTAGAAAAACACGTTTCCCTATGTTTATAAAGTAAAAAATAAACTAAACAGAGTATTGGTTTCTTGCTGCAAATTTACGCTGCCATAAAAAAAAAGATTTAATCCAATTTTTGTACAAAACGAAGCAGGGAATTTTCTCTATTACTTCAATGGAATAACATTGGGAACATGTTCTGCCAAGAATAAATGTATTTTAAGTCTCGCGTCTACGCAACCATCATGGGATTAAAAACCTGCAGACATTAAGCTTTATTTCACTGCTAACTAGGTTTTCGGTTTCCAAAATCCCCCGAGCGCACGGCGAGGAAGCAGGTGATGCAAACCTCTGGCCGTACATTCCTACATCAAATGCACAATTCAGCCTTTCATTATTTGGAGAGGACAATGGGAACGTCTTTGCGAAGCACCTGAAGTTCTAAATTCACCGTCAGGAACAGGCGAGTGGGTGTGAAAACGAGCAAGCTGGAGGTATATTAAGGTCACAGTGATGAGCTTTCAAGAGGAAGAACCTACCGGCGGAATTCAGAAGCACGGCGTAATCTGTTCCTCTCTGCAGAACTTTATTTTCGTCCTCTTTCTTGGCTTCTTCGTAGCGATCCCAGTTGGACGCGATTTTCCTCCGAGAGAAACCTGCCGCGGCATCTTCTTCTTGGACCTCCACTGCGTCATCTCCATCCTGCAAAACACAGAGGTGGGACTTTGAGCAATTAAGATTCAGCTGTTCGGGAAGGTTTAGCTTCGTTATAGGTTGTCCAAGTTGACTTAAAATGCAAGGGGTTGTATATCTAGTGCTTGTGTTTTACCAGTCGAGAACATACAAGACTTAAAGCAAGGCAATCAATGAAATCTGTCCTAGAATACAGAGATAGAATGGACTGGGGGGGGACGGGACGACAGAGGACCAGGCACATCCACGTGGTCACAGAGGCACTTCATAAAAGCAAAAACTAAGGATGCACTGATACCACTTTTTTAAGACCGAATACAAGTACTGATACTATAAAATAAAATACAGAGAACACTCGCCACATAAAACTTTTTCTAAATACTGGCAAAACTGTTACAATGCTCTTTGTAACGGCACCTAAACTACACAAATTGCAAACTCCCCATCTATGCGTCAGGACAAAATCAAATGGCACGCTGACCACAGTCACTTCTCTCAAATATCTAGGTATGTGGTTAGACCCAAATCTATCCTTTGGGCCCCACATCGAAAAACTCATCTAAAATTTACCCCAAACTAGGTGCCCTGTACAGAAACAAGTCCTGCCTGAGCCCCGCGGTAAGAAAGCAGATTGTACAACAAATGCTTATGCCGGCTATTGAATATGGAGATGTAGTGTATGCAGCGGCCCCGCAAACGCACCTTCATAAACTTACTACATTGTATAACTCATGCTGCCGCTTTGCGCTACAATGTAACTACATGACCCACCCTTGTGAGATGTTAAAACTGCTAAACTGGCTGTCGCTGGGATCCAGACGCACTCTTCACCTTTCCAAGCTGGTGTTTAAGAGCTTTTCTGGTAAGCTACCTGAATAGGCGGCTTTCCCCAGCAGTTGCCTCATCCTATAACTTCCGATCCAGGACCTGCACCTTACTTACAATACAAAAAGAAAGTGCATTCTCATTTTCCTACAGAGCACTGCAATTATGGAATAACCTCCCAGACGCCATAAAATCTTCCCCCAGTCTAAAGTCCCTTAAGAGCTCCCTATTAACATACCTCAATAAGGAATGCACCTGTAAACATGTAACATAGTGACAATATACAGAATGCACCTGTAAACATGTAACGGTGACTATATACAGAATGCACCTGTAAACATGTAACATAGTGACTATATACAGAATGCACCTGGAAACATGTAACACAGTGACTATATACAGAATGCGCCTGGAAACATGTAACATAGTGACTATATACAGAATGCACCTGGAAACATGTAACCTAGTGAGTATATTTCCTACATATTTATTTTCTGGGTTAATCTGTATATTTGTGTTGTTTTTTTAATATCTTGCATTTATTACTTTGTATTTCTGTAACGACTAACAATTCAATGTTCTTGAACCCAGGACATACTTGAAAAGGAGAGAAATCTCCATGTATCCTTCCTGCTAAAATACTTTATAAATAAAATAGTGAATTCACGATATTTTCGGAAAAATGGAAACACCAAAGTTTGCCGAAATGTGGCGAAACACAAAGCACCTAAATTGCACGTAATTTTGGTGCTTTGTGAATAGACCCTCAAGTATCTGGTGTAACACATTGCATTTCACACATAAAATTGGTGTTACACATATACACACACACTGGGCGAAATTACATTCTTCACGCAAAAACACACGCGCAACGCGTTAATTTGTGCGCCAAGCGGTAAACGTTTACGCACGCAAATCACCGCTGGAATTACAATCCTCGTGCATTTTTTAATCCGTCGAGCAAGAACGCGTGTAAACCGAACACGCACAAATGCGCGTGCAGTTCCGTTGCGCGCAGAAATCAGTGTGTGCAGTTTTTTTTCAAGTGATTCAGCCAATCAGAATTAAGAAGCACAATTATCTCACGTTAAGTTTTTGCACCTGCCAAAGTCAATCTGAACGTATATGCTGCAGCAATAATAAATGCACGCACAACTTCTCCATTTTATTGGTTTGGAATGAGTAGAATGTGTAACTATACTTCGCAACCTTTTTTTTTTGGGTTCGGCCAAGTTGTTCAGATTTGCCATTAACATCAGCTTGAAGGAGTTGCTAAAATTATGCGCGCAAAGGCTGTGCGTTAATTCCTGCGCATAGATTGTAATACCATCCGCGTACCAGCGCACAAACGCATTTGCGCTCACAATGATAAGTATAGGACGCGCGACGTACAGTAAGCTGGCGCAGGTTCACCTGCGGTAGACGATTACGCGCGTTTGTTGCGCTGTCAATGTAATACTGTATTCAGCGCAAAGGGTTTTACCCCTCGCGTTAATGCGTTTCTGCGCCAGCGCAAACATTTGCGCGCAGATTGTAATTTAGCCCACTGTATATAAAAATGGAACTGCCCGTTATCATCAATAAATACACGAAATTCCAAAATCAAAAAAGGGCCAATAGGTTTTAGTATGGATTCATTTATATTTCAATCAAGGGATACGATCGCATTCTGGTTGTTGCAAGAATATATTAAATCACATTTCCTTAAGTCAATATATTCCATAAATAACATCATACAGGTGTATATGGATTATTTTGAAGTTACATGCAGAAACTGACAAATTGTCTTTAAATAATTTTTTTTTTTTTTTTTAAAAAAATGATTAAAATGGGTTTTGTTGGTCTAGTCGTAATGGAGATTCTCAGCGCGTTATTACATGCATGGGAATTAAATAGACACAGTGCAATATGTATTTAAATAACAGAATCCCACAAGAACATTCCCAAAATAATACCGTTCACGTGGTTACGAGCTAAAGACCTGACTTTGGAACAGATGGCTTAATGAGATTAATTATGTAATTATATCAAACGCTGTTTTATCATTTTTCATTAAACTGTCCACAGAAGGGAGACACGCACATTTTTATACATTAAAACACCGCTTTAAATTATTAAAATATTTCTGTAACCGTATGGTAATTTTGATATCACTTTACTCTATTTTCATTCTGATTATGTCTGTAACAAATAATGTGGATTTTTATAGTGTTGAACAATCCTGATCAAATTAAGGAAAAAAAAATTGACTTCTATCACAAAGGTTTGTGATACATTCGATGTGTCAAAACAATTGGTGGCAAGTAACACTTTGTTCTAAGAGGTGAAACCCACAAGGACACTCCCTATCATCTGTTGCTGTCACTCGTCACCGTTTCCACCTCCTAGATCTGTCCCTGCACTCATAACCATGTCCTTTTTTTCTCTATTACACCAGTTCCCTCCTCAGACCTGTACTGACATTGTAGGGGTGCGGGGACACCTTTAGTCACCTCATACCTGTTCTTGGAGCCTACCCTTTCCCCATAAAAACCCATTCCTACTCGTCTTGGCACCCCTAAGGCCATGGTCAGATAAGGGCATTACGTGCGCCCGTACGGACGTGCCTCCCGGCATCTGTCAACGTTGTGATGCTTCGACAGGGCTGGCCACACGCTGTAACGTCCGTGCTGCGGCCATGCTGAAAGCCTGAAATCACTGCGTGAACAGCTGTTGCTTTACAAAGAAAAACTCCACACGGATCCCTCTAGTTGTATCCTATAACTCGACTCAAGAGGGAATCTGCAAAATCAAAGATCTGCAGCCACTGGTCACAGAGGACCCGGCACGCAAAGAAATATCCCCACAGACCCCCTTACTGGCATTCGAGCAACCCCCAAACCTGAGGCAAAGACTGGTCCGCAGCAAACTCACTCAGGAACAGGATGAGATACAAGATGGGACCAAACGCGGCAACAAATCCCACTGCAAACCATGCCAACATATATGTGACAGCAGCACTGCCCGTCACAATAACACCATAAATAACATCAAGGGCTCGTACCTCTGCACGTCTGCCAATGTGGTGACATGATCCAGTGCACGGCGTGTGATAAGGGCTGCTATATTGGTGAAACTGGCCTTAAACTGAATCTCATGATGAACCTGCACAGACACTCCAACAAGAACCACCAGGAAAATACATATTGTACCCCGGTGTGACATCACTTCAATCCAACAGGCCACTCCATCCTAAACCTTAAAATTTCCTTTTGAGGACTTTAATTTAAGACCATCATGAACGTAAGACATTGTACAGCGCTATGCAACTTGTTAGCGCTTTATAAAAACTTGTAACTGTAACCGAAATGAAAATCACATATTTTAACACCATAAAAGAAGGACTCAATGTGGACTCTGGCTTTTTAACTCACTAATCATGTCATGCAACATGCAGCATTGTACTTGAATTATAGGTTTGTTCTTTTACTCTTTTAAAACGTTTTCTTTCTTGCTTTTAATGACGAATGCTTAGTACTGATGATGCACACTGTACATTCACTCACACCATTAGAATTTCAAGAGTAGGGGGGCGTGGCCGGCCGCTGAAGGGAGAAGTCGCATGTTACCAGAGCTCCACAATGTTTTCTTTCTCCCTGGGGCCTTTTCCTAATTTTTTAAGCTGAGAACCATCATCTGAGGATCCTGAGCGGCTGGCCATCGGGGGTGTGCTGACCGGAGCCCGTTTCCCCCCTCTCCGGTCCAGAGACTCGCCTGTTAGCCGCCATCTCCGGCTGGGGTGTGCTGCCGGCGGCCATTTTGCGGCCTTTTTTCAGCCCCGTTGTCTCCCAGAATACCTGAATTGTGTGCCCTGATCCTGTTACGGGCCATGATGGTCGTGGAGACAGAGGGCCCCCGTCTCCCAGCCATACTGGATGCCTTGCTGCAGGTGCTGGAAGACGATGAGCATCCTCTGACACGGGGAGATATGGCCGCGTTATGGCCGTGCTGCGCACCGGAGGGGCAGCTGATGATCCGGGCGGCTGTGTTTCTGGGGACAGAAGGCCTGATGAGGTACTGCATGGCTGTGCGATTCTGGTGGAGGCAGATGCTGGAGTGACGCGAGGCATGGATGGGATGCCGGATCGCGAGATGCCGCAGCACGTTTTGCCGCTGGAAGTGATGTCCCCGCGGCAGGCTCCAGAAGCATCCACCTTTCGAGAGTCATTTATCCGGGCAGAGCTGGCGGGTGTGCTGGTGGCACCTGCTGGTACTAACCGGAACCTGGACGTGACCGAGGGCCCCATCGCGACCGAGAAAAGGATGCCGTTTAAGCCCCGCCGGCCATCCCTCGGTCAGGCGCTGCCTGCGGCCTTTCCGCGCGAGGCTGGAAATCGGCATAGCAGTACAAGTGACTGGCACGGTCTGTTCTACGTCGCCCTGCCTGCCATGCGAAGCCTGCCGTTCCGCGATACCGGCTGAGGGTAACCCTTTATTTTTCTTTTCCATGAGACACTCCACCTTTTGGATGACATTCCTTTACCATAATTTTGTTTTAATCCCCCCCCCCCCGTTTTATCTGCCCTTTACCGCAGATACAGCTGACTCTTTTGATGATATTCCCCGGCTGGGGACAATATTTTATACTGCCTAACTATAGTAGAGACCCCCCTATTGGGGATGTTAATTGTTAATGTCTGGCTATTTTTTGATGACTTCTTGCTTTGTTTTTCCCCTATCGGTGGACATTCTTTGCTGAGACCCCCCCTATTTGGGGAGGTTTATTATTTTTCTTGCACTGTGCGTATGCCGACAGTTTTGGGTGGCGCTGCGAGGCCCTCACTTTATATGTTTGATTGTACGCTGATTTATATATAAAATAAAAATTTTGAATAAAAAAGAAAAAAAAAAAGAAATTCAAGAGTAGGGGAATTAGAAACCATAAGCTTTAACATTTAACATTTACGAATCTCGGCCTGCCTGTTGGGGAGGGGGAAGGTCGGGTAAGGCATTGAAATGGCCCTACCAACATTTTAAGTTGTAAATTAATTGATCAGTCAGCACAAAGCACAAAAGTACTCCTGGCAGCACGCTAGAAATCCCTAGTGTTCCCCAAACGGCTGCCAGAAACAGATCGTTCACGCTGATTTATTGCGCTGTAACTTAGAGAAGTAGGTTAAGGTTCCTGTGAAAGACGGCAAATCTTGAATAAAGGACATGGGACACGCTAGTAAAGTGTACCCTGAATATACCTTACTACTAAAATGTAGTAGGAGTCTCCTTAAGGCTGGGGTCAGACGAGCGAAGTGTTCACATCCGTGATTGCGCCTAAAAGTACGTCCGTGATAGCATGAAAGAAAGTCCATTGGAGCCCGACACATGAAGTACGTCCGCACTGAACTGCGGCCGTTGTGCGATGTTTGTTTCTCTTGCATCATTACATTATATGCTCGTCACAGTAAGTGTGTGGCGGTAAGTTTTGTTGCTAAAGCATATTTGTGCTTGGGACTGTTTTCCGTTGTTGTTCTGTCTTTCCATTCATATCATTAGGCTATTGCCCAAGGACACTTGCTGGTGGGGTCTTCTGACTGGGATCCAAGTCTGCTTTTCATGATCATGGAGCAGCGACATGGTGAGGAGGTTGATCCCACTTCTTCTTGGTCAAGGTCGTATGGAATAGACTTTGCTTCACCACAGTTGTAGAGGACATATGTGCTGGTCAGGCAGTCTGATCTGGATTTGAACCTTCTCCACGGTTGAAGAGCAGAGGTGTTATCGAGTGGTAGGCATGTATGCATTGTTAGGTGTCTTGCCCAAGGACATGCACTAGACAGATGCTCTCACCACGATTCGAACCTGGGTCCCCATGGCTGTAGGATGTATCTGTGTATCTGGACCCAGCCATTCCAAGGAACGGTATAGCTCAGAGTTTCATTGATTAGCGTCTGTATGTTGAGATATACCAAAGTTAGAATTTGCAATTTCACTGCAAACAAAGTGACTGGCGAGTTTGAGCATCTGTACTTAACTTAAAATGAAAGCTTCTGTCTTATCAATGTGTTGACTCCAGATCAAAAACAATTATTTGTCTACATGTGTGACTATGAGCCTTCCCAATTATAGTCCTTTAGAAATTCTAGAATTGTCGACACATGGTCCTACCGTATATACACACACACACAAAGGTTTTGTCACGGATCTCCCGCAAGATATCATTGATCCCTGAATGCAGCAAGTCTATCCTACACTTCTGATCCTTTATATGGTTGGTACATCTACCTAATATAAGAACCGGACTGTCAGAGGAATGCCAAGGGTCCTATGCCAGAGCGTGTTCTCAGACAGAATAGCCAGGGTCGTTTGCCAGAGAGAATAGTCAATTGAATGCCAAGGGTTAAGAGCCGGGAGGGAAGTCAAACAAGTCAGTATTCGTACACAGAGAATAGATATCACAAAATCACAGAGCACTGAGAGGAGGTGAAAACCACATCAGGGAATCGAACATGTCTCTTCTGACTGGTTTTAAACCCGACGTGCTCCACGTCATCACGCTGCACCCCGCCCCACCATGTGACTGCAGTGACCCGCATATCACTCGGCGCCCGGACAGCGATTACAGCGCTGGAGTTGAAAAACGGCGTGGGACGTGACAGGTTTGGTGTCACCTTTCAACACATGGAATAGGTATATATCGGCCATCCAAGTGGTATTAGCTCTTCCATCTACTCCTGCACTTACAAATAGGATCCAAGTACAATAACGAAGGAGTTTTATTCATTATTTCCCTTCAATTTCTGTATTAGAACAATTTCTTCAAAGCCAGATAAATTACCCCTTAACCCAACAGGAGATTTAACTGTCAAGCTTGAAATTGGTCAATTATGGAATTCTTTTAAAGAACACACCAAGGAATTGGCAAGTCATTTGCTTCAAAGACATTATCCAATGTCAAACACTGCCGGGATGCAAACTCGCCTTTTTCTGCCTGGATATCATGAACACACCCGATGCAAAGATATATTGACATTTTCCATCGAGCACAGCACTGAATATACAGCTACAGCAAAATCAATAAACATCTTCCCGAGCTGTAATTAGATCCCGCTTTCCTAACTTATCAGGTTTACATAGGATAAAGAAAGAAAAAAAATACTTAATTTTTAACCGATTGTAAACACAGTCGAGCCAATATAAGACAGAGATAACGTCCGGCAAGCAATTCATAGAAGAAGAACACTGGAAGTTGCGTTTTGGAACATATGGAGGAAATGCAAAATAAGGTTTAGCTATAATGCCATTTATAAAATCATAAGCCAAAACAAAATAAAAACAAGCTAACACTACAGGGATTATTCTAGGGCTGAAACAAATAATCGATTAATCGACAACTAATCGATAATGAAAATAGTTGTCAACTAATCGGCTGTCAATCGATTTGTAAACGTTGTAACTTCAGATTCTGCTTCATCCTGTGCCACCACCCCAACCTGCCTCTAACCCACTCTTTGGTCTGGAGCTGCCAAGCTCTCCCTTTGGTCCAGGCCCTTCCCACAAACTCCCTCCCACACTCAGGTCTGTTCTTTTGCCCAAACCCACTTCCTCTCACACTCTGGTCATATCCCTTGCCCAAACTCACTCCCACCTCCAGACCTTCCTCCCACTCAGTTTGTTACTGAAATTATTGTAAATTGACACTCTAATAAGCTAAAGTGGTCATGCTGCATGAAGTGGCCCCCTTCTCACCTTGATTTTGTGTGGAGATCATGTCTGAGTGCTTGTAAGCAGCGTTCGTTTGGAGAGAAAGCAGACATGGGCTTATGTTGCATACGCAGCATCAATCCATCACTGTGACCCTGTGCTCGTGTACCTTGTGTGTGAAAAGTATGCAATTTGCATGTTTTGTTTTTTTATCTGATGAATTGATTAATCTAAAAAATAAATCGGCCAACTAATCGATTATTCACCATTGCAAACCACCATTGGTCGCAACTAAGGTCAACTCCAGTGATCCGCAGAATGAAAATCCAACAACGGCAGGCCGAGTCCTGCAAACAACGGTGAATAGTGCTGAACTACGGCACCACTGTTATTCTTAAATCAGCAACAGAGTCAACTGCGGATATTCTCAGTGTACCACAGAGTCACCGATGTTTGGAACACTGGTGAATATATTTTGACAATTTTAATGTGGTGTTCTGCATAGGACTCCCATACAATCTAAGGTGTAAACAACGGTAAAAACAACACTGGACAACTTAGACTGAAGCACAGGTGGAAACTCTGCTGGAATTTATGGCAGAAACTCCAGTGGCCGATGAAGTAGACCGGAGGTTCAGAAGCATATTGCTTGATAGCTATTCCAGGTGTCACTCAGACCAGGGTGGCTTCATTTCCATACAGATGATCCAAATAGAAAGAGGACTGTTCAACTCTGGAAGATTTCTCAGGAGCCTTTACTGCACAGGCACGAACACGTTTCAGCTCAAATGCGAGTCTTTATCAAGACGACTTGAAAAAGGCTCGAGTTGAAGCCGAAACGTTGTGGCACCCGTGCAGTAAGGACTCCCGAGGGATCAGAGTGAACACTCTTCTGTTTAGAAAATATCATGAGAACACCGGTGGAAAAACCACCGAGACCTACACTGAAGAACTTTAACGGAAAGTACAGTGGAAAGTACGGCAGTTGAACCAAAAACTTTGAAAAGAAGGATAAAACAAATAGGTTAGGGCTCAAAATTTTCACTCGCCTACTAGCATTTAGCGAGTGGGAATTAAGTGAGGGCGAGTGGAAATGCACACATAGGCAGCACAATAAATTATTTTGCGCTGCTTATTCCAGCTGTGCCACCGTGCAGCCCCTCCCTTCCCCAGGCTGCACGGTGGCAGGCATCAGCTGCCTAACCCGACCAAGCTCGTCTCTGTCACTGGCAGGGGGTGGGGAGGAGCTTCCCTGCCTTCTCGCTCTGCTCACACTGGGGTCTGATGACTGGGTATACAGGTATCTGATGTTTGGTTATTAATGTTATTTTTCTAACTTTATTCTAAATACAACCTTTAACAGTGTAATTTCATAAGATAATTTAAGGGGGTGTGTTTAGGGGCAGAGTTAAGGGCTGGGTAGGGGTTAGGTGGAGCAACTGGTGGCGAGTAACTCTTATGGCCTAGTTAGTAGCTTAGGACTTGAAATTTTGAGCCCTGAAATAGGTAATAGTGCAACTCCACAATATTATACAAATTGTACATACAGAGAATAATAGATGTTCTTGCGTGCAAAGAACTCACATTTTCCAGAGCCACAATATAACCTGGCACTGGTAGTCAAGCATGTGGTCATATAGAGGGAGACAATTCCCATCTATTCACAGGTATCCCTCAAAGATACAAGATGATAAAAATAAAACAGGAGCTGCCATGGTGCAGCATGGTCATTAAATATATACTAGCTCTGTATAGAGCTTTTTATTTTATGACGGAGCAAATGTTTGGTTTCAGCTTATTTGAGCGTGAGCAAGGATTTTTATGTTCCTTACCTCCACGATCCATTCAGACCATTGGGGGAAAAGACCTGCGAGGCTGGGTACTCGCCATAAGAGTGCTACACGCGAGAATATATAGAGCCAAAATAATAAGGGCTCCAGCATTGGTGAGTGCATTTCTGTATCGTCATACAGGGTCTCATTGTCATTGATGATGCTGTACCATCGCAGCTCCTGGTTTATCATCTTGTGTTGTTGAGGGATACCTGTGAAAAGAAGAGTCATCCTCTATAGGACAGAGCGCCCGTACTACCAGAGCTAGGTTATAAAATAAAAAAGAGGGTTTCAGAAAATCAAAGACTTAGAAAATAACATTAAAAAAATTTAACTTTCATGACCTAGGACGACAAGGTGCATTCTGGGCAACTTCCGAACCCTTTTGACTTGGTAACTAAAGAAAAGGTTACTTTAGTAAATGTAACAAAAAAAAAATCTGTAGCCACTTACTGGCAGCAAAATGAAATCCATTTATAAACCCATGGATTCAGTCAAAAGGTGCATTTAATAAGCCAATACAATGGCTCAAATGAAGACGACGAAACCGCCAGGTACATAGCTTTAAAAGAAAAAGAAGAAAAGCCACGTTTTAGAGACAAGAAATACATTGAATGAGAGGCATAAGGAGGAAAATATAGTAAGTAACAGATTTCTTTTTAATATTAACAATTACTGGTGTTGAATGCTACAATCAATGTAGTACAATAGGATGTAAATAAATATAAAATAAAGCACATGGAATTGACGGGCTTCCTATAAGTGGGGGAATAACATAGGACCTTCCATAATATGCAAGGAAACAATGATACACAAAATGATTATCCTCATCATGTCCAAATATAAAAAGGTAACATACTAAAATGCAAACACTTCATGAGAACCTCTTCAATAAAACTCAACACACATTAGACAATTCTCTAAAATAATCAATGAGCGGGAGCACAATACAACTCACAACCCATTATTTTCTATGAATAGTCAAATTGAATTGAAGTGAAACAGAGCAATAAAGTCGGAAAACATTTGTCTAAATAAAATGGCATTTCGGTTTAAATTCTGTACTAAATATATAAAAGACGTTCCACTATTCATTATGTACTAAATATATATAAAAGACGTTCCACTATTGATTGTTTTAAATATATAAAAGACGTTCCACTATTCATTATGTACTAATTATATAAGACATTCCACTATTAATTCTGTACTATGAAAAAATATAAAAAAGGCATTCCACCACTCATGCTGTAATTATAAAACTATATGAAAGTCATTCCACTATTTATTCTGTAACAAGTAGGGTTGCATCTAGGGATGCACCGATACCACTTTTTTAAGACCGAGTACGAGTACCGATACTTTTTAAAAGTACTCACCGATACCGAGTACCGATACTTTTATTTAATGTCATGTGACGCTTTCCAATAGGAACAGACCTCATAAAAATTTATATGAGATTGACCGCAGCTCACATGGATTTGCCCCCAGCTCACATGGGTTTGCCCCAGCTCACATGGGTTTGCCCCAGCTCACATGGGTTTGCCCCCAGGTCACATGGATTTGCCCCCAGGTCTCATGGATTTACCCCCAGGTCTCATGGATTGGCCCCCAACTCTCATGGATTGGCCCCCAGGTCTCATGGATTGGCCCCCAGGTCTCATGGATTGGCCCCCAGGTCTCATGGATTGGCCCCCAGGTCTCATGGATTGGCCCCCAGCTCTCATGGATTGCCCCCAGCTCTCATGGATTGGCCCCCAGCTCTCATGGATTGGCCCCCAGCTCTCATGGATTGGCCCCCAGCTCTCATGGATTGGCCCCCAGCTCTCATGGATTGGCCCCCAGGTCTCATGGATTTGCCCCCAGGTCTCATGGATTTGCCCCCAGGTCTCATGATTTGCCCCCAGGTCTCATGGATTTGCCCCCAGGTCTCATGGATTTGCCCCCAGGTCTCATGGATTTGCCCCCAGGTCTCATGGATTGGCCCCAGGTCTCATGGATTGGCCCCAGGTCTCATGGATTGGCCCCCAGGTCTCATGGATTGGCCCCCAGGTCTCATGGATTGGCCCCCAGGTCTCATGGATTGGCCCCCAGGTCTCATGGATTGGCCCCAGGTCTCATGGATTGGCCCCAGGTCTCATGGATTGGCCCCCAGGTCTCATGGATTGGCCCCCAGGTCTCATGGATTGGCCCCAGGTCTCATGGATTGGCCCCAGGTCTCATGGATTGGCCCCCAGGTCTCATGGATTGGCCCCCAGGTCTCATGGATTGGCCCCAGGTCTCATGGATTTGCCCCCAGGTCTCATGGATTGGCCCCGCAGGTCTCATGGATTGGCCCCGCAGGTCTCATGGATTGGCCCCAGGTCTCATGGATTGGCCCCGCAGGTCTCATGGATTGGCCCAGCAGGTCTCATGGATTGGCCCCGCAGCTCTCATGGATTTGCCCGCAGCTCGAACGCTGGGGAAGCTGGCCGTGTGCATGTAAAGCACGCGGCCAGCGTTCCCCTCCGGCGCGCCAAATACTCACCCTTCCTGAAGTTCCGGTCTCTGGGCAGTGATGCGGTCACGTGGCCGCCGGGCGCATCTGTGACGCTGCCTCCAGCCGAGAGGCCGCGTCACAGGAGCGCCCGGCGGCCACGTGACCGCATCACTGCCCAGAGACCGGAACTTCAGGAAGGGTGAGTATTTGGCGCGCCGGAGGGGAACGCTGGCCGCGTGCTTTTCATGCACGCGGCCAGCTTCCCCAGCCCGCGGATACCGGCAAGCCGGCCCAGCGCCGGCTTCCGGTATCGGCGGGATGTATCGGGCCGTTTGCACGAGTAACAAGTACTCGTGCAAACGGCAATATCGGCCCCGATACCGATACTAGTATCGGTATCGGTGCATCCCTAGTTGCATCGATACCGGGTACTGCAGGAGTACTTGGTACTCGTGCAGTACCCCCGATATTTTCCCCGATACCGGAAGCCGGCATTGAGCCGGCTTGCCGGCATCCGAGAGGCTGGGGCGGCTGTCCGAATGCTCTATCGGCATTCGGACAGGCCCTGCAGCTGCTCACGGGCGTTCATACTTGCCTTCCTGGGCGACGCCGGGAAAGTCTTCGCGTGTGCGCTCGTTGGAAGGCCCCCAGCTGCGACCACGTGGGACCATGTGATCGCGGCTGGGGCCTTCCAACGAGCGCACGCGCATAAACTTTCCCGGCATCGCTCAGGAAGGTAAGTATAAACACAGTGAGCAGCTGCAGGGCCTGTCCGAATGCCGATAGAGCTCCAGGTGCCTGTCTGAATGCTCTCCGCAATGATACTTACCTTCCTGGGCAACACCGGGAAAGTTTCCGCGCGTGCGCTCGTTGGAAGCCCTCAGCCGCGATCACATGGTCCCACGTGGTCACGGCTGGGGGGCCTTCCAACGAGCGCACGCGCAAAGACTTTCCCGGCATCGCCCAGGAAGGTAAGTATCATCGCGGAGCGTGCCGGGGGGAGGGGATCCATGAGCTGGGGCATATCCATGTGTGAGCTGGGGCATATCCATGTGTGAGCTGGGGCATATCCATGTGTGAGCTGGGGCAATATCCATGTGTGAGCTGGGGCAATATCCATGTGTGAGCTGGGGCAATATCCATGTGTGAGCTGGGGCAATATCCATGTGTGAGCTGGGGCAATATCCATGTGTGAGCTGGGGCAATATCCATGTGTGAGCTGGGGCAATATCCATGTGTGAGCTGGGGCAATATCCATGTGTGAGCTGGGGCATATCCATGTGTGAGCTGGGGCATATCCATGTGTGAGCTGGGGCATATCCATGTGTGAGCTGGGGCATATCCATGTGTGAGCTGGGGCAATATCCATGTGTGAGCTGGGGCATATCCATGTGTGAGCTGGGGCATATACATGTGTGAGCTGGGGCATATCCATGTGTGAGCTGGGGCAATATCCATGTGTGAGCTGGGGCAATATCCATGTGTGAGCTGGGGCATATCCATGTGTGAGCTGGGGCATATCCATGTGTGAGCTGGGGCATATCCCATGAGCTGGGGCAGTATCCCATGAGCTGGGGGCATTATCCATGAGCTGGGGGCATTATCCATGAGCTGGGGGCATATCCATGAGCTGGGGGGCATAATCCATGAAAGCTGGGGCATAATCCATGAAAGCTGGGGCATAATCCATGAAAGCTGGGGGGCATATCCATGAGCTGGGGGCATTTTTATATGAGGTCTGTTCTTATTGGAAAGCGGTCACATGACATTAAAAAAGTATCGGTACTCGGTATCAGTGAGTACTTGAAACAAAGTATCGGGAATCGTACTCGGTCTTAAAAAAGTGGTATCGGTGCATCCCTAGTAACAAGAAAAAAAAATTATTTCAATATTCATTCTATAATCAAAAACAATCATTCCACAACTCATTCTTTAATAAGAAATAAAAATTCATTCCACTATCTGTAAAAAGCTGTAAAGAGCTGGGGCATATCCATGTGTGAGCTGAGGCATATCCATGTGTGAGCTGGGGCATATCCCATGAGCTGGGGCATATCCCATGAGCTGGGGCATATCCCATGAGCTGGGGCATATCCCATGAGCTGGGGCATATCCCATGAGCTGGGGGGCAAATCCATGAGCTGGGGGGCATATTCATGAGCGGGGGGCAATATCTATGAGAGCTGGGGCATATCCATGAGAGCTGGGGCATAATCCATGAAAGCTGGGGGCATTTTTATATGAGGTCTGTTCTTCTTGGAAAGCGGTCACATGACATAAAAAAAAGTATCGGTACTCGTACTCGGTCTTAAAAAAGTGGTATCAGTGCATCCCTAGTAACAAGAAAAGAAAAAATTTCAATATTCATTCTGTAATCAAAAACAATCATTCCACAACTCATTCTTTAATAAGAAATAAAAATTCATTCCACTATCTGTAAAAAGAAAAAAACAAGTAAAAGGCATTCTATTATTAAGTCTCGAACAAAAAAAATAATAATCGTAAAGGGCATTTCATTATTCATTCTGTAATAAGAAAAAAAAGAAAGGCATTCCACTAGTCATGCTGTCATTAGGAAAAAAAAACACGGATTCAGTGGGCTTTCATGATTAGATTTACATTTTAAATCTTTCTTGAAAGTGTTGTTTTTGGAATGATCATAATGGGGATCATGATGCTGCAGTGGAACTAGACATTGGTCTTCTCTGCTTTATGTGATGACGACGAAACCACTTGAAAATGTCAAGAGGAAAAAAATAAAAAGGCCTACATTCCCACCGGATTTGCTAATTTGCTGATCATATCATTAGAAGAGTCACCGATAGAATCGTGCGTCTACTTTTGTGCGAGCGCTAGTTAAAAATGATGAGGCGTTTTCAAATGGCAAGTGAAAAACCTGACAAATTGCCACGTTGGATGGAAACTAAAGGCAAGCATTTCACTTGTTACAGAAAGAACACAAACTAAATCTGAATTATACAGTGGCAAGAAAAAGTATGTGAACCCTTTGGGATTACGTGGAGTTTTGCATGAATTGGTCATAAAATGTGCTCTGATCTTCATCTAAGTCACAACAATTTGAAAAACACAGTCTGCTTAAAATAATACAACACAAACATTATATGTTTTCATGTGTTTATTGAACATAACATGTAAATATTCCCAGTGAAGGGTGGAAAAAGTATGTGAACCCCTAGCCTAATGACTTCTCCAAGAGCTAATTGGAGCCAGGAGTGAGCCAACCTTGAGTCCAATCAGTGTGATACTATTGGATGTGTTGCTGAAAGCTGTCCTGCCCTTTAAAAACACACACCAGTTTTGGGTTTACTGGTTTCAAGAAGCACTGCCTGATGTGAACCATGCCTCGCAGAAAAGAGCTTTCAGAAGACCTACGATCAAGAATTGTTGACTTGCATGAAGCTGGAAAGGGTTACAAAAGTATCTCCAAAAGCCTTGATGTTCATGTGTCCAAGGTAAGACAGACTGTCTACAAATGGAGAAAGTTCAGCACTGTTGCTTCTCTCCCTGGGCGTGGTCGTCCTGTAAAGATGACTGCAAGAGCACAGCGCAGAATGCTTAATGAGGTAAAGAAGAATCCTAGAGTGTCAGCTAAAGACTTACAGAAATCTCTGGCACATGCTAACATTTTTGTTGACACATCTACAATAAGGAAACATTAAACAAGAATGGAGTACATGGGAGGACACCACGGAGGAAGCCATTGCTGTCCAAAAAGAATATTGCAGCACGTTTGAAGTTTGAAAAAGAGCACCTGGATGTTCCACAGCACTACTGGCAAAATATTCTGTGGACAGATGAAACCAAAATTGAGTTGTTTGGAAAAAACACACAACACTATGTGTGGAGAAAAAAAGGCACAGCACACAAACATCAAAACCTCATCTCCACTGTAAAACATGGCGGAGGGAGCATCATGGTTTGGGGCTGCTTTGCTGTCTCAGGGCCTGGACGGATTGTTGTCATTGATGGAAAAATGAATTCCAGAGTTTATCAAGACATTTTGCAGGAACACGTAAAACCATCTGTCCGCCAACTGAAGCTCCACAGAGGATGGGTGATGCAACAGGACAATGACCCAAAGCATACAAGTAATTCAACAAAAGAATGGCTTCAACAAAACAAAATACGCCTTCTGGAGTGGCCCAGTCAGAGTCCTGACCTCAACCTGACAGAAATGCTGTGGCATGACCTTAAGAGAGCGATTCACACCAGACATCCCAAGAATATTGCTACACTGAAACAGTTTTGTGAAGAGGAGTGATCCAAAATTACTCCAGATCGTTGTGCAGGTCTGATCTGCAACTACAGGAAATGTTTGGTTGAGGTTATTGCTGCCAAAGGAGGGTCAACCAGTTATTAAGTCCAAAGGTTCACATACTTTTTCCACCCTGCACTGTGAATGTTTACATGTTCTGTTCAATAAAAACATGAAAACATATAATGTTTGTGTTGTATTATTTTAAGCAGACTGTGTTTTTCAAATTGTTGTGACTTAGATGAAGATCAGAGCACATTTTATGACCAATTCATGCAAAACTCCACGTAATTCCAAAGGGTTCACATACTTTTTCTTGCCACTGTATCTAGAATTACGTGCAGACACAGATAATAATAAATTACAAAGAGTAAAAGGGGTTGAAGACTCCAGGATGGTTTGGATAAATGGAACAGTCTACAGCCTGTAACCATATTGTGCAAATTGAATGGTCACAGTGACCTGATTGCCGTCTCACCTTCTTTAGGTGGCCCAAATGGCTGATTCTGCTCCCAATTTGCGGGGATTCGCCTCCACCCAGAAGGAGGGGATCAGCAACCACTAATATGCCTTCCGGATAAAAGGCCGGGAATTAACAACAGTTCCCAACCAATGGCTCTCAGTCTGCTCGTTTCCCACACAGTCATGGTGGCTTCGACTTCAGCGGAAACCGCAGACTTTCATTATAAGGTTAAATTGGCAGCGGTTTGCAGAGAGGGTCAAGAAGAGTCAATAGTTCAACCTTCCGGTTTAACCCTCGAGTATCCCTTCAATGTTTTATCAATGGTCAACCCAAGGCTATTGAACATGTTCGGACGACCCCATACGAATAATAAGATGCCATACAGGAAGACATGTTCATCGAACATACAAGATAAACAATCTCATATTCTGCCTTTACTGTACCTTACGTTAAACAACACTAAGAAAAATGTCCCCCCCTTTTTCAAGTACGCAAGGTCCATAGCGCATGCGCAGAACGATGGATCAGAGCTGCGCGCATGCACAAAACAGATCCATCGGCTGCCTCTTGCCCGCTATCACCGGTGGCATATGAGAGGGTGAAGTCGGCATGCGCTCTGTGCGCTGAAGACACCGCTCATGAAAATGGTGACTGGCAGCCAGGAAATTGATCATCCCGGCTACCTCGTGCGTGGTCGAAGGAAACTCCTTTGCTTCACACAGCGTTTACACCAGACCAGCGCCGGAGGGAGGGAGGGTAGGGAACTCTATACACCCTGTCCACTTTAACCCCTTAAGGACCAAGGACATACTATGTAGCCCCTCCCTCCCTATACTCACCTCTCTGGCTGGGCTCCCATGCTGGAATGACTACGTTGAAGTCTGTCCAACATTTTTATGTCATGTGACCGCTTTCCAATAAGAACAGACCTCATCTAAAAATTCCCCCAACTCATGGATATGCCCCCCAGCTTTCATGGATATGCCCCCAGCTCATGGATACTGACCCAGCTCATGGATATGCCCCCCAGCTTTCATGGATACGCCCCCAGCTCATGGATAATGCCCCAGAACATGGATAATGTCCCAGAACATGGATAATGACCCCCAGCTTTCATGGATACTGCCCCAGCTCATGGATTTGCCCCAGCTCATGGGATATGCCCCCAGCTCATGGATTGCGCCCCCCCCCCCCATCGCAGAGAGCTCCAGGTGCCTGTCCGAATGCTCTATCGGCACTCGGACAGGCCTTGCAGCTGCTCACGCCGGGAAAGTTTCCGCACATGCGCTCGTTGGAAAGCCCCCAGCCGCGATCACATGGTCCCACATGGTCGTGGCTGGGTGCCTTCCAACGAGCGCACGCGCGAAGACTTTCCCGGCGTCGCCCAGGAAGGTAAGTATCATCGCGGAGAGCAGCTGCAGGGCCTGTCCGAATGCCGATAGAGCATTCGGACAGCCGCCCCAGCCCCTCTGATGCCGGCAAGCCGGCTCAATGCCGGCTTCCGGTATCGCGGAAAATAATCGGGGGTACTGCATGAGTACCAAGTACTCCTGCAGTTCCCGGTATCGGCACCGATACTAGTATCGGTGCAACCCTACATATTATATATCGTTCTTTCCGGCAGGCTCCGCAGATTCATAATATATCATTTTTATATGTATATGTCATGTCCTGCCTATATATTATAACAAAAATGCAATACAATTTGAATTTGCAATCATTTACAGTGTGTAAAGTGTTTTTTTCCACATGAGCTTTTGCGATTTTCAATAGGGTGCGCTTGTACAAAAATTAGAAATGGGGAGTCGTTACATTTTTTGGGGGGGAATTACGTGATTTTTTGCAAACGCACCCTATAGAAAAAAATCAGTGCAGCATCATTGTTCACTTTATAATTGAAATGTAAACAATATTGCTGCATTAATAAAAAACAACACAAAAAAAACATGTTTTTATTTTTTTTAAATTATTTTAAATTATGTTTTACTTTTAACATGGTCATGCTTCATTCAAATGGCCATGCTCAGGCCTTTTGAATGACACCTTGCATGACCCCCTAGCTGCCACGATTCTGGAGATATCGGGATTCAAATAAACCCCGTATCTCCAAGGGATTTCCTTCGGAAATACCCGGGCAGCTAGGGGTTCCCCGGCTATCTGACGTCACCGTGCTATGCACGACACATCAGAAGCCGAGGGGGAACCCAGAGGTGGAGCCGCAATAAAAGATGGCGGCCCCCACCGGAGCTAGATTGTGATCGGCTGTCGAGCGGCGCCGATCGCGATCTGGCAATTATAGGGTTAAAAACCAGGCACTGCTTTAAAGGGCGGACCCTGCCCTTCAAAGCGGTGCCTGTTTTTTTGCTGAAAACACTTCCGATCGGGAGGGAGATCCAAAAGGATCCCCGCTCCCTTTCAGGCATTGCCAGGGGTGGGGGGGGGGGGGTCGCCTGGAAATCACGTCATTTACATCGGGGGCCAACCTATAGTCAGCGTCTGGCTTCCCTGAAGCCAGAACGCCGTGGGACCCCGGACAGAGAGGTGAGTATCTCCACCGGGGCTCCCGCATGCGGATGACATGTGGGGCACGTCCTCCGCATATAGCGGGAGTCAATGAGGACATGCCCCACACGTCATCCGCAGTGAAGGGGTTAAAAATAAAAAAATCTGAGGGTATAATAAAATAAGACTTCAATTGACGTTTAAACGGTATCAGCATAAAACCATCAAAATGAGCTCAACGCACAGAGGTGAAATGGCTCAGCAGTGAATGGGTTAAAAAGCAAAAAAAATGTTAAAATTGGGCATTTCTATTCTCAGGACAAAATTTCGAAACTATTTAGCTGGGGTCTTTTTTGGCGGTTGCAGATTTTGGGGATTAAATTTCGAAAAAGTGTGTATTTTCCATTTTTTCCATAATTTTTTTATAGTAAATTATAGGATATGAGGGAAACAATGGTATCTTTAGAAAGTCCATTTAATGGCGAGAAAAACGTTATATAATATGTGTGGGTTCCATAAACGAGTAAGAGGAAAATTGGACCTAATACAAACAGCGCAGAAACGTAGAAAAAGCAGTGGGCACTTTCAGACAGTCCATCTTAAAAAAACGCTTGGTCACTATGGGGTTAAAACGCTAAAGTGATCAGTACTTGTGACGTGTCCCTTCAAAGTCTTTATGTTCATTTCCTTCTGTAGTTCATTGTACTGCATCTTATTTGGAGCATCCAGCGCAGTAAGAGCTGGAAATATTACAAGTAGAAAGAAAATCGTTTGGTCACTTTGTTCTTTCATGTGTAACGTTGGCTTGACATTACTTCGGTCGGGGGGGGGGGGCCGTAGCCTCATCGAACGAAATGCCAGCACAATATGATGAAGTCTTGCTTTGCTTTACGAATCAATACAAAAATGCACAAAACTCTCCGGTTGTATAGACCTAACAGCGAAAAATCCTGATTGACATAGGATGCGGCTAAAAGAAAAACAATAAAACAACAGAAGGAGGGATAGGTCACCAGACTGATATGAGAGCGGCGCAGAGGACGCCCTCCGCTGTCAGTGTGCTCCACCGGCTACCAGACACAATTCCATTTACAAATAAACAGCATTTTATTTGTCATTAAAAAACAAAATAATCATATTTACACCAAGTGGTTTCTAACCATTAGTTTAGAGCCCTCCTTGTGTTCTGTAATTTATTGCTTTGCAGCTGATGCGCACCCCTAATATACAGAGCGCCCCCCGATAAAAAAATATGAGAGGGACATTAGACAGAAAGGAAGGATTTGACCTAGGGATGCACCGATACCACTTAAGACCGAGTATGAGTACCGATACTTTTTTTGAAAGTACTCACTGATACCGATACTTTTATTTTATGTCATGTGACCGCTTTTCAATGAGAACAGACCTCATATAAAAATGCCCCCAGCTCACATGTATATATCCCAAGAAATTATATATATAGAGATATATATATATATATATACACACACACACAGAATGCTCCCAGCGCACACGGATAGGCCCCCCCCAGCGCACACGGATAGGCCCCCCCAGCGCACACGGATAGGCCCCCCCAGCTCACCTGGTGGATCCGGTCTCAAGGTGGATCCATCGCATGGCTGTGACGCGGCTGCCGGGCCATGGAGGCCTTGACTCTGCCTCCAGCCGAGATCTCGCGGGAAGCTCCCGCGAGATCTCGGCTGGCGGCAGCGTCACAGCCATGCGACCGGACGCACGGCTAGGTGAGTATTGCGGCCACCGGAGGGGAACGCTGGCGAGTGCTTTTTTATGCACGCGGCAAGCTTACCCCAGCCCCGCGGATACCCGCAAGCCGGCCCAGCGCTGGCTACCGGTATCGGGCCATTTGCACGAGTACCAAGTATTCGTGCAAACGGCAGTATCGGTGCATCCTTAATTTGAACCCAGAAAAGTATGCCAGGAAGCCCCTTTTTTGCCCCTAAATAATTGGGCGTAATTTTTTTATTTTTTCCATTAGGGGATTTGTCCCTCGCCAAGTGCATCTCGTCCTCTTCAGCTCGGGGGCTTCCGAATCTGAAAGCTCCCTGCAGCTGTGCTATGCAATTTGAGTGGCTACGCAAGATGCGGAGTGTAGGAGCCACAAGCTGCACATGGCCCGGGACCTGCACACTTTAGGCAGCGTTCATACACAAGCACGGAGGGAAGGTCCGTGAGCATGGGCGTTCTCTCCGCTTGAATGCCCGTGTGGCCACCTCGCTGAGCGCACATTAGTGCGTTCAGTCCTACAAAGCACGAGCCTCTGATGGAGGATCGCGCTTTGTAGGCCCGTCAAACGTCTGTCGTACCTTTTTGTCGGGGAGGGTTTCAGCACGTCTGGTGTAACGTGCGATACCATTACGCATGTGTGACGGATCTCTGTACCCCGACGGAGTCACATCTGCCAATGCCGCTTCCTTGCAGGACCACCCCGTGTTCTACCCAAGCAGATTCCCGTGCCTGGGTAGAGTCCTCAGACGAAGCTTAAGAAATGGGACACATAGGGAGCCCCCTACCATCTCCCAGAAATAAGACGAGGCTGTAGATCTGAGGTATTTCATGGTTAGAATGGAACTGGTTAAATCAGGGACACACACACACACACACACACATTTATACGGTCACACATGGGTCCTTTACATACATAACCCCCCCCCCCCTAGAAACAGCTGTGGGACCCAACCAGATCGAAACAGTTAATTGGACAAGAACATTTGCCTTTTGGAAGATGAAACATAATTAAATTAGGGACAGTTAAATTAAACATTACTTAACATTTCTAATGAGGCAGTACAATGGGACACGGGATAACAGATTAGTCAGCAGATTTACAACCAACTCAAGCACATTCTTGAGCCAGAGAAAACAGGGATGTTAATCATTTCAACAGATACAAAAGAGCATTCTTGCATAATCACAATTACACCAACATTCTGCACACAAGAGGGCAATGGGCCAACATTTATTAGGAGCCCTGCACCCTACAAATATGCCTCCATGCCCATAGCGCAAAGTGGCTTACATCACAGCGTGTTACACAGTGTGGCCCTCCCAGTCGAGGCGTCAGAAAGCTGCTACGGACGCAGGGGGTCACGAGAACTCACTCAATGAGCTTGTATGACCGCGGTCTTAGATACGCAAGTTCCACACTGCCTGCGCAGAACGATGGATTGGAGCCAATCCATTGCAGCCTCCCTGAGACCGCTCGCTATCAAGGGTCTCAGAGAAGATGTTGACACAGTCTCTGCGTACTGATAGCACTGGTGACCAGTAGCCGGGAAATTCAAAATCCCGGCTGCTGGTGACGCTGGGTAGAGGAAACTCCTCCACTTCACCAGGTCGGGGGCAGCAGGGAAGAGGGGGAGAGAAAGATAACGTGGTCAGAATGAGTAGAGCGATAACAAAGTTATCAGATAGATGTATTTTCGATCAGGGCAGCATTGACTGATAAGAAAGTAATAGGGCCCTATGACTCCTCACGCAACGCGTGAATTTGTGCACCAAGCGAAAAATCAACACTGGAATTACAATCCTTGCGCATTTTTTAATCCATCGAGCAATAATGCGCGTTAAATGGACGCACACAAATGCGCGCGCAGTAACGTTGCGCGCAGAAATTAGTGTGCGAACTGTTTTTTTCACGCGATTCAGCCAATCAGAATTAAGAACCATAACTATCTCACGTTAAGTCTTTGCGCCGGTCAAAGTCAATCTGAGTATATATGCTGCAGCAATAATAAAAACACGCACTTCTCCATTTTATTGGTTTGGGTATGTGTAGAATGTGTAACTATACTTTGCTGTGTATTTTTTTTTTGGGCTGGTGTATTTGGGTTCGGCAGGTTGATAGAATTTGCCATTAACACCAGCTTTTAGGAGTTGCTAAAATTATGCGCGCAAACACTGAGTTACAAACTGTGCATAGATTGTAATACCCATCCGCATACCAGCGCACAAACGCATTTGCGCTCACAATGTTAAGTATAGGACGCGCGCAGTAAAGTACGCTCGCGCAGGGTTCACCCAGGTTCACCCGCTGGTAGACAATTACGTGCGTTTGTTCAGCTGACAATGTAATACGACGTTCAGCGCAAAGGGTTTTGCCCCTCGCGTTAATGGTTTTTTGCGCCGACGCAAACGTTTGTGCGAAGATTGTAATAGGGCCCATGATGTTTGCAAGTAAATCCGTGCTGTAAAAGACGGGCGAGCGTTAGTGGCGTGAGAGAGCGCGCACTGTGAATATGCAGATCAGATGCTGCTTATATAACAAGCATGCAGGAAAAACGATGTCGCACCTATTCCCTACCAGGGCGGCTGCGTCAAACAGAAGTATCCAGCCATCTTCATGTATAAAACGTAAGAAAAAAAAGGTGTCATATGTGCTCACCCCTATAGCTCCAGGCGAAACAAAGACACAATTAGAGGTTTTAGTTTACTTGAATGGCCATTAAAGTGTAAGCCCACCTGCCACGTCACGGCACCTCTGGTTAAGGTGGGTCCTAACCTAATTAAACCAAGAGCTGCTTACATAACAAGCTATGGGAATGTGACGGGAGGTATAAGACGCGGAAGCCAGCACTTTGCTCGTCGGAACAGACGGCTGCATTATTAAATGACGGTGAATGGGTTATACGGTGAGCTGCTCAGATTTAAGGCCCGGAGGGTTACCGCCTCTCTGTCAAAAACTGCAATGTCTTGACAGCCACGCGGCACCGACTGACAATAGGATCCGTTCCGACAAGCTGCCCCGGTGTTTAGAGTTGGCAAGCAGCTCTCCAAGGCCCTCTTTGGGGGGGGGGGGGAAACCTTTCCAAATGACTGTTATTAAGGAATTACGCTCATGAAGAGAACGGATTTAGTGTTGACGAAGAAACAGCCATCCAGGCCGGAAGCCCCATTTACAATCAGTGAGTCGCTGGGCTGCTCTTTATTGCGTGGTCGGGTCAGTCAACTTATGCCAAAATAAACAAAAGACCCCCCCCCCCAACCCAGAAGAGAAAAAAGGCAGATTGTTCCTTAGCATTGAACAGGACTCCTCAAACCTTGAATCCGGCAGGCATTTAAAAGGGACTCTACCTGTGCATTACAAACAAAAACACATTATAAAGCACATAATAAAACACAATTTTTTTCTTTGTTTGAAGTAATTGCATGTAAAATGGATAATTAAATTTTTTTTTTTTTTTTTATCTCACTACCATTTTTGTTGATTTTTCTCGTGAGGCAACATTTAGCAAAGGTTTTTCTTTACTTTTGTGGTTTATCTAATCTACAGTATTTAACAGTTAATGAGGTAGAGGTAGGAATGCTTAGATAAGGCGGCAGGAGGCCATTGTTCAAGGCTAAAAGAGAGAAGAGCAAAGCAGCCGCAGGAAAAAGCCGACACGCTGACGAATGGGGTAAAAAAAACAGAATGATTGAAAGAGAAAGTGGAAACACTGTTTGCAAAAAACTACTGAATGAAAATGTCTGAAATATACATAATAGATCCTAGGAATGATAATAAAAAGGGCTGTTACAGAAAAAATAAAAAAAATATTAAAAAATTGCGTAGAAATCCCGAAAAATGCCTAAAAAGATCCTAAAAAACAAAAATTAAAAAAGAAAAAAAATTTTTTTTACTGCAGAATAAAACAAACAGTTTATTCGATATGGAATACAAACGGGACTATTTTTAACATTGACACCTATGGGATTCGCCTGAATAAACCTGCCGAATTAAACCACCGAACAGCAGGGCATTTCACTGACATTTCTCTACTGTTCGGTGTCTCTGAATAGATTAACCATTGCTTCTCTATGGGGGATTTCACTGCCGAACAGGCAGCGTACGTGAAGGAAATTCACCAAAATTTGGCGAACTGCCTGCTCTCTGAATAGCCGAACAGCCACAAAACGTCACCATACACTGAATTTCAGCGTCCAGTTACATTTCTGGGGTGCCGAGGTGCGCGATCACTGCTCCAGGGTAAGAGCGGGGGGGGGGGGTTGAGCATTAACTTCTCCAAACCCCAAGAAACAGATTTTGCCTTCTCTCCGGTGCAGGCTGTGTCCTGGCACCTTACTCCTAGGACTGCCAGATCGGCCATGTTTTCCCGGACACACATTGCTATTTCATGGATGGGGGGGGGGACACGGGAAAAAATGCTGCCCTGCACCATGTATAATTCATGTGCTGCAGTTAGGAAATCAAGGCAGGGCACCTGGGATTCCTTTTTGATTTCTTACCTGCAGTGTATGGATTCTACTTGAGGAGGGGGGGGGGCATTTTTCATGCACTGACCATCAGCATGAATAAATTATATAAGAGTCCAGGAAAACATGTCCGATCTGGCAACCCTGCTTACTCCTTAGTAGCTGCATTTTCTGCTGAAACTCTGGCTGTCACAAACCCGTGAAGGTATTGGATGCTTGAGCGGCCAGACGAGCCACATAAGACGCCTGATTGCCCCAATGAGGGAATAAAGGGGGTAATCAGGTCAACAAGCATTTATTATGCACTGCCCAAGAGCATGAATAAATTATATGCAATCCTAGAGGTGTTTAAGAATGACACGAAATTAATATTCCTAGAAAAAACAAGATGCCCAGCATGGAAGGAACATCCAGACAGGCTCTGCAGACATGTCAGCAGCATCAGTGAGGACCACATGGCCCGTCAGCCCGCCCCTTCCGGTGCTCACCTTCCTCTCGGGCTCGGGGTGGACCGCTCGCTCCCGGGCTGCTCCATACCCTCTCCGGGCACCGTGCGCGCTTTCCCGGTCGGTTCCGGATCGCCTGTCCCCGCTGGGCCTCCGTCTGCCCCCTCCACCTCTCCGCGGTCTCCAGCCTCGGCCGCGCTCCATGACTTCCGGACTGAACGAGTGCAGCGGTCAAAACCTTCCCCCCTGCTGTCACAGAGCGAGGGAGGCGCGAGGCAGTTCCGTGTACTGAAGCACCACCCCGTGCGCCCTGAAAATCATTCCGGAGAGAGCACAGAGTGTGGCCAGACACCCCCAGAGCACATGCAAGACACCTCACCTCTCCCCCCTCAAATCACTATACAACTCATTATTTATCCATTTTCTTATTGTATGTTTACAAACAAAAGGTTATTTCCCTAAATATTAGTGTTTACTAATTATTAACCCCTTAAGGACGGGATCAAGGATAGGCGAGTATCGCGGCGCGCCAGAGGGGAACGCTGGCCGCGTGCTTTACATGCACACGGCCAGCGTTCCCCAGCGTTCGAGCTGGGGGCAAATCCATCAGAGCTGGGGCATATCCATCAGAGCTGGGGGCAAATACATGAGTGCTGGGGGCAAATCCATGTGAGCTGGGGGCAAATCCATGTGAGCTGGGGGCAAATCCATGAGACCTGGGGGCAAATCCATGTGAGCTGGGGGCAAATCTCATAAATTTTTATATGAGGTCTGTTCCTATTGGAAAGCGTCACATGACATTAAATAAAAGTATCGGTACTCGGTATCGGTGAGTACTTTTAAAAAGTATCGTACTCGGTCTTAAAAAAGTGATATCGGTGCATCCCTATAATATATCATTATTATATGTATACGTCATGCCCTGCCAGAATGCTATAACAAAAAATGTAAAAAAATGTGAATTTTCAATAAAATTTCAATCTTCCACAGTGTGTAAAGTGTTTTTTTTTTAAATTTTATTACCCAAGTCTTTGCGGTCATATGCTATGGGGTAGACTTGTTAAAATAATTAGAACGGGGAACCCATTTTTTTGGGGGGGGAGAAATTGCGTGATTTTAGCTAAACCCCCCCCAAAAAAAAAATCATTAGTGAAGCATCATTGTTCACATTATCATTAAACAAAAGACACGTATTTATTTTTTTATTATTTAATTATTTATCATTTTTATATTTCTTGCACTCTTCATTTACGTTTACCATGGTCATGTTTTATATCATTGGAAAGGCCATGCTCTGGCCTTTCCAGCAATATCATACAAGACCCCCTAGCTGCCAGCGATCAGGAGATAAAGGGGTTCAAAGTACCCCCCTATCTCCTCTATGGGATTTCCATAGGAAATCCCTTGGCAGCTAGGGGGTTCCCCGGTTAACTGACATCATCGCGCATGGCGATGGCAGCCCCCACCGGAAAAAGGCCACGGTCTTGCACCGATTGGTGCCAGGCCGCGACCTGACAACTAAGGGGTTAACCCCCTACATTGCTGAAAAGGTCAGGCTGTGACCCTTCCAGCGATGCTGGCCACAGCCGCCTGGTCCCCGGCGATGGGGAGATAGAGGGATCCAAAGGATCCCCCCCTTCCCCTTCAGGTGCTTCCCCTGCTCTGGCATGGGGGGTAGCCTGAAACGGACGTCATCGCGTCCCCGGCGCGATGACGTCAGTGCACCGGAGGAGTAAACCCTGCCGATCTGACTCCGTGGGACTCAGATCAGCGAGGAGGAGGCGAGTATCTGCCGAGGGGGGCTGCAAACGCCGCGGACGTACAATTACGCCAAAAGCCAAAGCCCGCCTAATGCAGGACGTTATTGTATGTCCTGCAGCGTTAAGGGGTTAAAACATAAGTAAAGAATACAAGCAATGAACATCTTCAATAACATACTATTCCAGGCATAAATACACCAACTGTGTGGGGAACGTCCTCATTGACTCCTAAGGAAAGATGGGAGATATTGAGGTTCAAAGGGACCCCTAAAGGTTTTCAGCTAGCAGGGTCATGTTTGGTATCATTAGAAAGACCAGAGCATGGCCTTTCCAATGATACCAAACATGAGCATGTTTAAAGTAAAGAAAAATAATAATAATATAAAAAGGAAAATGTGTTTAAGACATGAAATGGCTCAGCAGTGAAGGGGTTAAGGCCACGTGAGGCCAAAACGTCACTGATTTTGTTGGTTTTTTTCTCTCCATTAAAAAGCAATGCGTGCATTTTATATTAGTATATGGGGGAGGGGAGTGGCTGTCCTTGCTGTGGAGCACCGTGCTACGCTGGCCAGCCATTAGGGGCTCACGTTGCTCTGCGCGGTCTGCTTTAGGCTAGGGTCAGACTGAGGCAGTGCGAACGCGCGTTCTGGCGCACATAATCACGGCCGCACTAGCAGCAGATGACGGGCAATGACAGCCAATATACGAAGTACGGTCGCACAAAAGTCCGGCCGCGCAACGCAAGTGGAAATGAACGCATTTTTTCGAGAACGTTAAACCGCTGGTACTGACGTACAGAGTGCGCTGCGGCCGCATAGCAGCGTGTGTGCGTGATTAGGAGATGTCAGACGCTGCTAGTGTGCGGCCAACATAACGTTCAAACAGCCGGATTCCCTAGACTTCTTTTTACCCCACCGTCATGAAATACGTCCAGAATTGCGCATCGTCTGACCACTTAAGCGTATTCTGTGAAAAAATGCGTGCGCACGCATCGACGTACATTTTGACGGTGGCCGCAGAAAATGCGCTCATCTGTCCCTAGCCTTACTGTATTACCATTTTATTATCTGTCTGCATTAACTGCATCTTACACAAAGGCCATTTCTGTCTGTATGCAGATAATGCAGACCCCATGTTGCATTCTGCGAGGTAAGGGATACCATCTAGAGTTCAGAACTTTTATCCAAGCAACATTTCTATGACGGATAAACTAATACTGTACATGAAACATTAAAAAGAAGCAAACATTCATTTTTTAACTATCTCAGAACCACAATCCCTGAGTAAAATTTATATTTTACCCTATAATTAATTGTTAATGTTGCCACCCATGTTTCAAATAAATGTTATGGTTAACAAAAAAAAAAAATCACTTGGTAGTTAAAGGGTTAAGTGCACCTACATATATAGCATTTTGTTTAGGAGAAATAGGGCTTTCATTTCACATTATTATTATCATTTTTAGTATATGGCGTCAACAGATTCCACAGTGTCTTTCATTAACCAATGGGGATGAAACAAAGATAAGACAGAGGAACGGAAACAAGAGGTGTAGAAGGCCCAGCTCAGAGGAGTTTACAATCTAGAGAAGATGGGGTGTAGGATGACAAGAGGAGTGTTATTGGTCATTAGGATCACTAGCATTAGTGTTACAGAAATAGGGAGGACAAGGAAGGGGTGTCGATCGTGAGGTGGGGGTAGGTGAGGAGAGGGATAGGTTGAGATCAGTAATGTGGTAAGCTAAAGAGATGGGTTTTAAGGGATTTCTTGAATGCCCAAAGTTTAGGGGAGAGTCTGACAGGGCGAGGGAGGTCATTCCACAGGACCGGAGCTGCCTTTGAGACGTCTCGGAGGCGAGAGTTGGCAGTACAGGGCGAGGGAGGTCATTCCACAGGACCGGAGCTGCCTTTGAGACGTCTCGGAGGCGAGAGTTGGCAGTACAGGGCGAGGGAGTTCATTCCACAGGACCGGAGCTGCCCGTGAAACGTCTCGGAGGCGAGAGTTGGCAGTACAGGGCGAGGGAGTTCATTCCACAGGACCGGAGCTGCCCGTGAAACGTCTCGGGGGCGAGAGTTGGCAGTACAGGGCGAGGGAGTTCATTCCACAGGACCGGAGCTGCCCGTGAAACGTCTCGGGGGCGAGAGTTGGCAGTACAGGACGAGGGAGTTCATTCCACAGGACCGGAGCTGCCCGTGAAACGTCTCGGAGGCGAGAGTTGGCAGTACAGGGCGAGGGAGTTCATTCCACAGGACCGGAGCTGCCCGTGAAACATCTCGGAGGCGAGAGTTGGCAGTACAGGGCGAGAGAGTTCATTCCGCAGGACCGGAGCTGCCCATGAAACGTCTCGGAGGCGAGAATTGGCAGTACAGGGTGAGGGAGTTCATTCCACAGGACCGGAGCTGCCCGTGAAACGTCTGAGGTGAGAGTTGGCAGTACAGGGCGAGGGAGTTCATTCCACAGGACCGGAGCTGCCTGTGAGACGTCTCGGAGGCGAGAGTTGGCAGTACAGGGCGAGGGAGTTCATTCCACAGGACCGGAGCTGCCTGTGAGACGTCTCGGAGGCGTGAGTTGGCAGTACAGGTGGAACCGAAGAACAGGCGTGGGTCACCTGCTGACCAGATTGATCTAGAAGGGACGTGCTTGTGGAGAAACAAAGACATGCGTTGTTGAGGGCTTTGAATGTTAGAGCATCCTGAAAGATACAGGAAGCCAATGGAGGGACCTGCAGAGGGGGGGAGGTATGTAAACCTGGCAGCTGCATTCAATATGGACTGCAATGGGGCAATGCGGCCATTGGGTAGGCCAATAAGGAGCGAGTAATCAAGTAGTGATATAACGAGTGCAGGGACAAACACCTTAGCGGTATCTTGCTTCAGAAAGAGGCGGATGTGGGCAATACTTTTAAGTTAATAAAAACAGGATTTGGTCACTGCCTGGATGTGGGGAGAAAACGAAAAGTCAATGAGCTGATGAGCGTTCCAATGGCGCAATGACGTTTCTGTGCCGGAGCTGGTCCCACAGCAAGGTCTGACATCAAGGAAATCAGATCAACATGGGACTCCAACCAGAATGGCTACGATCTCCCCTGCCTCCGCGGACAAGTCGTGACGTGTTTGAGACATCCTCCCCATCTTGTGGATAAACTCTAGGACATCCCCAACACGTCTTCCGCAACCAACTAACACGATGGGTCTCAGAGATAGCGACGCCGGCATGCTCCCTGCGTGCCGCCATTACTAGAAACTTAGTTGTGACCGGCAGCCGGGAAATGTAAATATTCTGACTGCTGGTGACGCTGAGTGGGATGGAGGAAACTCCTCCACTTCAACTAGCTATTTAGCAAAAATGGGGGTCTGGGAAAGAGGGAGGGGCACTCCTCGCATCCTGACCATTTTAGTACTATAAAGAGGTCAGGATCTGTACAGTGTCCCTTTAAGCCACCACTCGTGTTGCATCTCAGTAGGAAGCCAGGGCGTATAGTTTGGATTATTTTGGGATTAGCATCCCGACGTTACACTAATAAATTATCTGTAAAAAATGTGGCAACTCTACTTTCAGGATTTTGTCATAAAGATGTGAAGGCCCGATTTTAAAATATATTATTAATCCCTAGATATACAAACCAGTAGCCGCTGACGCCCCAAAGGTTCCTCCACGAAACATAACGAGGGCGGTCACGTTGCTCAGTCATTGTACAGGGAGAAAATAAACAATGGCCAACCTGTAGCTTCTCAAATGGTGCAGCTTCATGACTAGTGGCCAAAATGACCCATGAACCGTGCCAGCAGCACCACCACGATGTGAAAATACACATGTAGGTGATGCAGCACATAAATTCAGTATATCCCTGAGTAACTATGCGAGGACGTCACGCGGATTCCTCGTCCGGAAGAGTCCTGTTCAACAAGTGATCATTTCTCGTTGTAAAACACAATGTATCACCAGCAAACAGCACTAAGTGGGTATTCCTCTTCCATGGATCATTTAGCAGTTATGTCGGTGAGATAATTGTTTGCTCGCCTTATCTTCGGGTAACGCGCTGAATGACAGAATGAGCCATAACGCAGTAATGGCAGATTATACGAGGCCGGCTGCCGCAGGTGGAAAGAAGCGAAGCAGAGTGCAGTAAAGGAATATGGATTTGTGTGACATTTGGAAGAAAGACAAAGGACCCAATCATGACATAGCTGATAACATGTGGGGCCGTTATACTTAACGACACACTCATTATTAACAGCTCCAGTCGACACCTATTTCAGCCCCCATTCAATTTCATAATATGAAATTGGATTGCCAAGTGATCCAGGAGCTTCTACAGGGTAACGGCCGCGTCATAGCGCTCCTCTGCAGGATGTATAGAGCTTCAGGGTAACAGCCGCGTTATAGCGCTCCTCTGCAGGATGTATAGCGCTTCTACAGGGTAACGGCTGCATTATAGCGCTCCTCTGCAGGATGTATAGAGCTTCTACAGGGTAACGGCCGCGTCATAGCGCTCCTCTGCAGGATGTATAGAGCTTCTACAGGGTAACGGCCGCGTCATAGCGCTCCTCTGCAGGATGTATAGAGCTTCTACAGGGTAACGGCCGCGTCATAGCGCTCCTCTGCAGGATGTATAGAGCTTCTACAGGGTAACGGCCGCGTCATAGCGCTCCTCTGCAGGATGTATAGAGCTTCTACAGGGTAACGGCCGCGTCATAGCGCTCCTCTGCAGGATGTATAGCGCTTCTACAGGGTAACGGCCGCATCATAGCGCTCCTCTGCAGGATGTATAGAGCTTCTACAGGGTAACGGCTGTGTTATAGCGCTCCTCTGCAGGATGTATAGAGCTTCTACAGGGTAACGGCCGCGTCATAGCGCTCCTCTGCAGGATGTATAGAGCTTCTACAGGGTAACGGCCGCGTCATAGCGCTCCTCTGCAGGATGTATAGAGCTTCTACAGGGTAACGGCCGTGTTATAGCGCTCCTCTGCAGGATGTATAGAGCTTCTACAGGGTAACGGCCGCGTCATAGCGCTCCTCTGCAGGATGTATAGAGCTTCTACAGGGTAACGGCCGCGTTCATAGCGCTCCTCTGCAGGATGTATAGAGCTTCTACAGGGTAACGGCCGCGTCATAGCGCTCCTCTGCAGGATGTATAGAGCTTCTACAGGGTAACGGCCGCGTTATAGCGCTCCTCTGCAGGATGTATAGAGCTTCTACAGGGTAACGGCCGCGTCATAGCGCTCCTCTGCAGGATGTATAGAGCTTCTACAGGGTAACGGCCGCGTCATAGCGCTCCTCTGCAGGATGTATAGCGCTTCTACAGGGTAACGGCCGCGTCATAGCGCTCCTCTGCAGGATGTATAGAGCTTCTACAGGGTAACGGCCGCGTTATAGCGCTCCTCTGCAGGATGTATAGAGCTTCTACAGGGTAACGGCCGCGTCATAGCGCTCCTCTGCAGGATGTATATAGCTTCTACAGGGTAACGGCCGCGTCATAGCGCTCCTCTGCAGGATGTATAGAGCTTCTACAGGGTAACGGCCGCGTCATAGCGCTCCTCTGCAGGATGTATAGCGCTTCTACAGGGTAACGGCCGCGTCATAGCGCTCCTCTGCAGGATGTATAGAGCTTCTACAGGGTAACGGCCGCGTTATAGCGCTCCTCTGCAGGATGTATAGAGCTTCTACAGGGTAACGGCCGCGTCATAGCGCTCCTCTGCAGGATGTATAGAGCTTCTACAGGGTAACGGCCGCGTCATAGCGCTCCTCTGCAGGATGTATAGAGCTTCTACAGGGTAACGGCCGCGTTATAGCGCTCCTCTGCAGGATGTATAGAGCTTCTACAGGGTAACGGCTGTGTGTTATAGCGCTCCTCTGCAGGATGTATAGAGCTTCTACAGGGTAACGGCCGCGTCATAGCGCTCCTCTGCAGGATGTATAGAGCTTCTACAGGGTAACGGCCGCGTATAGCGCTCCTCTGCAGGATGTATAGAGCTTCTACAGGGTAACGGCCGCGTTATAGCGCTCCTCTGCAGGATGTATAGAGCTTCTACAGGGTAACGGCCGCGTTATAGCGCTCCTCTGCAGGATGTATAGAGCTTCTACAGGGTAACGGCCGCGTTATAGCGCTCCTCTGCAGGATGTATAGAGCTTCTACAGGGTAACGGCCGTGTTATAGCGCTCCTCTGCAGGATGTATAGAGCTTCTCTACAGGGTAACGGCCGCGTTATAGCGCTCCTCTGCAGGATGTATAGAGCTTCTACAGGGTAACGGCCGCGTATAGCGCTCCTCTGCAGGATGTATAGAGCTTCTACAGGGTAACGGCCGCGTTATAGCGCTCCTCTGCAGGATGTATAGAGCTTCTACAGGGTAACGGCCGCGTTATAGCGCTCCTCTGCAGGATGTATAGAGCTTCTACAGGGTAACGGCCGCATTATATAGCGCTCCTCTGCAGGATGTATAGAGCTTCTACAGGGTACGGCCGCGTTATAGCGCTCCTCTGCAGGATGTATAGAGCTTCTACAGGGTAACGGCCGCGTTATAGCGCTCCTCTGCAGGATGTATAGAGCTTCTACAGGGTAACGGCCGCATTATAGCGCTCCTCTGCAGGATGTATAGAGCTACTACAGGGTAACGGCCGCGTTATAGCGCTCCTCTGCAGGATGTATAGAGCTTCTACAGGGTAACGGCCGCGTCATAGCGCTCCTCTGCAGGATGTATAGAGCTTCTACAGGGTAACAGCCGCGTTATAGCGCTCCTCTGCAGGATGTATAGAGCTTCTACAGGGTAACGGCCGTGTTATAGCGCTCCTCTGCAGGATGTATAGAGCTTCTACAGGGTAACGGCCGCGTCATAGCGCTCCTCTGCAGGATGTATAGAGCTTCTACAGGGTAACGGCCGCGTTATAGCGCTCCTCTGCAGGATGTATAGAGCTTCTACAGGGTAACGCGCCGGTATTATAGCGCTCCTCTGCAGGATGTATAGAGCTTCTACAGGGTAACGGCCGCGTTATAGCGCTCCTCTGCAGGATGTATAGAGCTTCTACAGGGTAACGGCCGTGTGTTATAGCGCTCCTCTGCAGGATGTATAGAGCTTCTACAGGGTAACGGCCGCGTTATAGCGCTCCTCTGCAGGATGTATAGAGCTTCTACAGGGTAACGGCCGCGTCATAGCGCTCCTCTGCAGGATGTATAGAGCTTCTACAGGGTAACGGCCGTGTTATAGCGCTCCTCTGCAGGATGTATAGAGCTTCTACAGGGTAACGGCCGCGTTATAGCGCTCCTCTGCAGGATGTATAGAGCTTCTACAGGGTAACGGCCGCGTATAGCGCTCCTCTGCAGGATGTATAGAGCTTCTACAGGGTAACGGCCGCGTTATAGCGCTCCTCTGCAGGATGTATAGAGCTTCTACAGGGTAACGGCCGTGTTATAGCGCTCCTCTGCAGGATGTATAGAGCTTCTACAGGGTAACGGCCGCGTTATAGCGCTCCTCTGCAGGATGTATAGAGCTTCTACAGGGTAACGGCCGCGTTATAGCGCTCCTCTGCAGGATGTATAGAGCTTCTACAGGGTAACAGCCGCGTTATAGCGCTCCTCTGCAGGATGTATAGAGCTTCTACAGGGTAACAGCCGCGTTATAGCGCTCCTCTGCAGGATGTATAGAGCTTCTACAGGGTAACGGCCGCATTATAGCGCTCCTCTGCAGGATGTATAGAGCTACTACAGGGTACCGGCCGCGTTATAGCGCAACCTCTGCAGGATGTATAGAGCTTCTACAGGGTAACAGCCGCGTTATAGCGCTCCTCTGCAGGATGTATAGAGCTTCTACAGGGTAACGGCCGCATTATAGCGCTCCTCTGCAGGATGTATAGAGCTACTACAGGGTAACGGCCGCGTTATAGCGCAACCTCTGCAGGATGTATAGAGCTTCTACAGGGTAACGGCCGCGTCATAGCGCTCCTCTGCAGGATGTATAGAGCTTCTACAGGGTAACAGCCGCGTTATAGCGCTCCTCTGCAGGATGTATAGAGCTTCTACAGGGTAACGGCTGTGTTATAGCGCTCCTCTGCAGGATGTATAGAGCTTCTACAGGGTAACGGCCGCGTCATAGCGCTCCTCTGCAGGATGTATAGAGCTTCTACAGGGTAACGGCCACGTTATAGCGCAACCTCTGCAGGATGTATAGAGCTTCTACAGGGTAACAGCCGCATTATAGCGCTCCTCTGCAGGATGTATAGAGCTTCTACAGGGTAACGGCCGCGTCATAGCGCTCCTCTGCAGGATGTATAGAGCTTCTACAGGGTAACGGCCGTGTTATAGCGCTCCTCTGCAGGATGTATAGAGCTTCTACAGGGTAACGGCCGCGTCATAGCGCTCCTCTGCAGGATGTATAGAGCTTCTACAGGGTAACGGCCGCGTTATAGCGCTCCTCTGCAGGATGTATAGAGCTTCTACAGGGTAACGGCCGCGTTATAGCGCTCCTCTGCAGGATGTATAGAGCTTCTACAGGGTAACGGCCGCGTTATAGCGCTCCTCTGCATGATGTATAGAGCTTCTACAGGGTAACGGCCGTGTTATAGCGCTCCTCTGCAGGATGTATAGAGCTTCTACAGGGTAACGGCCGCGTTATAGCGCTCCTCTGCAGGATGTATAGAGCTTCTACAGGGTAACGGCCGCGTCATAGCGCTCCTCTGCAGGATGTATAGAGCTTCTACAGGGTAACGGCCGTGTTATAGCGCTCCTCTGCAGGATGTATAGAGCTTCTACAGGGTAACGGCCGCGTCATAGCGCTCCTCTGCAGGATGTATAGAGCTTGTACAGGGTAACGGCCGCGTTATAGCGCTCCTCTGCAGGATGTATAGAGCTTCTACAGGGTAACGGCTGTGTTATAGCGCTCCTCTGCAGGATGTATAGAGCTTCTACAGGGTAACAGCCGCGTTATAGCGCTCCTCTGCAGGATGTATAGAGCTTCTACAGGGTAACGGCCGCATTATAGCGCTCCTCTGCAGGATGTATAGAGCTACTACAGGGTAACGGCCGCGTTATAGCGCAACCTCTGCAGGATGTATAGAGCTTCTACAGGGTAACGGCTGCGTTATAGCGCTCCTCTGCAGGATGTATAGAGCTTCTACAGGGTAACGGCCGCGTCATAGCGCTCCTCTGCAGGATGTATAGAGCTTCTACAGGGTAACGGCCGCGTCATAGCGCTCCTCTGCAGGATGTATAGAGCTTCTACAGGGTAACGGCCGTGTTATAGCGCTCCTCTGCAGGATGTATAGAGCTTCTACAGGGTAAAGGCCGTGTTATAGCGCTCCTCTGCAGGATGTATAGAGCTTCTACAGGGTAACGGCCGCATTATAGCGCTCCTCTGCAGGATGTATAGAGCTTCTACAGGGTAACGGCTGCATTATAGCGCTCCTCTGCAGGATGTATAGAGCTTCTACAGGGTAACGGCCGCGTTATAGCGCTCCTCTGCAGGATGTATAGAGCTTCTACAGGGTAACGGCCGCGTCATAGCGCTCCTCTGCATGATGTATAGAGCTTCTACAGGGTAACGGCCGCGTTATAGCGCTCCTCTGCAGGATGTATAGAGCTTCTACAGGGTAACGGCCGCATCATAGCGCTCCTCTGCAGGATGTATAGAGCTTCTACAGAGGTAACGGCTGTTATAGCGCTCCTCTGCAGGATGTATAGAGCTTCTACAGGGTAACGGCCGCGTCATAGCGCTCCTCTGCAGGATGTATAGAGCTTCTACAGGGTAACGGCCGCGTCATAGCGCTCCTCTGCAGGATGTATAGAGCTTCTACAGGGTAACGGCCGCGTCATAGCGCTCCTCTGCAGGATGTATAGAGCTTCTACAGGGTAACGGCCGCGTCATAGCGCTCCTCTGCAGGATGTATAGAGCTTTTAGGGTAACGGCTGCATTATAGCGCTCCTCTGTATAGATGTATAAATTATGCCGATTCATATTTTGGAAGCGGTTCCGAAAGAATCCCCCATAGAGAAGTAATGGTTAATCTATTCAGAGACATCGAACAGCAACAAAATGTCAGTGAAATGCCCTGATTTTCAGTGGTTTCATTCGACAGGTTTATTCAGGCAAATCCTATAGGTTTCAATGTTAAAAATATTCCCATTTTTATTCAATATCAAACCGTTTATTCTTTTCATTTGCAGCAAAAAGTATTTTTATTGATTTTTTTTTAGAATTTGAGTATTTTTGTATTTTTTAGGTGAGATTTTTGGATTCCCAATTATTTTAAAATGAGGCTTTTTTTCTTCGCTGAACGAAGCGGGGGTTTATTCCTTCCATCAGTCTGGTTGCGTTCGGTGGGTGCTGAAACATATTTAGGGCATTTTTTTTTTTTTTTTAACCCTAATCTAAGTTATTTATTCATCTGTTTCACCATTCTCAAATAACTAAATCGATCCGAAATATGAATCACGGTAACATAACTAATGCACGTAACGTAACGTAAAAAAAACTTAACTAATCGATCTGAACATGTCCAATATACTGTTGGGGAGCACTTTGACGTGATGTCAGTTAGCATGTATAAGTTATGTGAATATGTGTCCAAAAAGATGGCCAAGTTGTCACCCCTGCCAAGGAGAGAGATGTGGATAGTGGAGCATGTTGCAGGCTGTGGGGGATAAAGCTCGACATAGGAAAATCCTGGGGTTATAAACAGCCCCAATGAGCAAAGACCTATACCAGGGCATGGCTATCATTATATTAAAAGGGACACTACCACTAACTTAAACTATAACTAGATTACTTGTGCATTACAAATAAAGCCACTTTATAAAATACATTATAAAACACATGCTGCCGTTTTTTTCTTTGTTTGAAATAATTTAGGTTTCTTATCTCCTGGTTCCATTTTGCAGATTTTTATCATGATGCAACATTTTACCAAAACCTGTGCAAACGTTTTACTAAATAAGGCAGCAGGAGGTGTATTGTGATCCAGGCTAAAAGAGATAAGAGCTGGCAGATGAATAAAATAAGACAGGGAGCTTCAAAGACTTCTAATCTAACCCCTGGTGACGTCCTTTGAATACATCGCACACAATACAATGATGTGAGTTGGTGACTGACCCATTCACTCCATTCTATGACCAAGGCCACACAGTGAGGAGCAAGTGATGGAAAGATGTAACACAAAATATCACACAATGGATGCGCCCATTGACACATATAGATGATATCACACAATGGATGCACCCAGTGACACATAGAGGAAAGTATCACACAATGGATGCTCCCAGTGACACAGAGGAAAATATCACACAATGGATGCACCCAGTGACACATATAGAGGAAAATATCACACGATGGATGCACCCAGTGACACATATAGAGGAAAATATCACACAATGGATGCACCCAGTGGCGTCGTAACGTGGGGGCGGGGGGTGCGGCCCGCACCAGGTGACACCCGCCCTTAGGGTGACACCGTCACCCTAAGGGCTGGTGTTTCACCTTCTGCCGCCTGTTCGCTCCCTGCGAGCGTCCAAAGCATTCAGCTTCGGCGCTCGCCTGGAGGAAACACGTCACCAGCCAATCGCGGCTGGTCACGTGGCTCCCCCAGACGAGCGCCCAAGCTGCGCGTCGCCGGATGCTCAGAAGGAGCGAACACGCGGCGGAGGTGAGCTGGGCCATATCCAGAAGGTGAGCTGGGCCATATCCAGGAGGTGAGCTGGGCCATATCCAGGAGGTGAGCTGGGCCATATCCAGGAGGTGAGCTGGGCCATATCCAGGAGGTGAGCTGGGCCATATCCAGGAGGTGAGCTGGGCCAAATCCATGAGGTGAGCTGGGCCAAATCCATGGGGGCCTGGGGCATATCCATGAGGAGCTGGGGAAAATCCATGAGCCGCTGGGGCAAATCCATGAGGTGAGCTGGGGCAAATCCATGAGGTGAGCTGGGGCAAATCCATGAGGTGAGCTGGGGCAAATCCATGAGGTGAGCTGGGCCATATCCAGGAGGTGAGCTGGGCCAAATCCATGAGGTGAGCTGGGCCAAATCCATGGGGGCCTGGGGCATATCCATGAGGAGCTGGGGAAAATCCATGAGCCGCTGGGGCAAATCCATGAGGTGAGCTGGGGCAAATCCATGAGGTGAGCTGGGGCAAATCCATGAGGTGAGCTGGGGCAAATCCATGAGGTGAGCTGGGGCAAATCCATGAGGTGAGCTGGGGCAAATCCATGAGGTGAGCTGGGGCAAATCCATGAGGTGAGCTGGGGCAAATCCATGAGGTGAGCTGGCCAAATCCATGAGGTGAGCTGGGGCAAATCCATGAGGTGAGCTGGGGCAAATCCATGAGGTGAGCTGGGGCAAACCCATGAGGTGAGCTGGGGCAAATCCATGAGGTGAGCTGGGGCAAATCCATGAGGTGAGCTGGGGCAAATCCATGAGGTGAGCTGGGGCAAATCCATGAGGTGAGCTGGGGCAAATCCATGAGCCGCTGGGGCAAATCCATGAGGAGTTGGGGCAAATCTATGAGGAGCTGGGGCAAATCCATGAGGAGCTGGGGCAAATCCATGAGGTGCTGGGGCAAATCCATGAGGTGCTGGGGCAATATCCATGAGGTGAGCTGGGGCAAATCCATGAGGTGAGCTGGGGCAAATCCATGAGCCGCTGGGGCAAATCCATGAGGTGAGCTGGGGCAAATCCATGAGGTGAGCTGGGGCAAATCCATGAGGTGAGCTGGGGCAAATCCATGAGGTGAGCTGGGGCAAATCCATGAGGTGAGCTGGGGCAAATCCATGAGGTGAGCTGGGGCAAATCCATGAGGTGAGCTGGGGCAAATCCATGAGGTGAGCTGGGGCAAATCCATGAGGTGAGCTGGGGCAAATCCATGAGCCGCTGGGGCAAATCCATGAGGAGCTGGGGCAAATCTATGAGCAGCTGGGGCAAATCCATGAGGAGCTGGGGCAAATCCATGAGGTGCTGGGGCAAATCCATGAGGTGCTGGGGCAATATCCATGAGGTGAGCTGGGGCATATCCATGAGGTGAGCTGGGGCATATCCATGGGGGCCTGGGGCATATCCATGAGGAGCTGGGGCAAATCCATGAGCCGCTGGGGCAAATCCATGAGGAGCTGGGGCAAATCCATGAGGTGCTGGGGCAATATCCATGAGGAGCTGGGGCATATCCATGAGCTGCTGGGGCATATCCATGAGCTGGGGCATTATCCATGAGCTGGGGCAAAATCCATGAGCTGGGGCAATATCCATGAGCTGGGGCAATATCCATGAGCTGGGGCAATATCCATGTGCTGGGGCATATCCATGAGCTGGGGAATATCCATGAGCTGGGGCATATCCATGAGCTGGGGCATATCCATGAGCTGGGGCAAAATCCATGAGAGCAGCTGGGGCAGTATATCCTTGAGCTGGGGCAGTATATCCTTGAGCTGGGGCAATATCCATGAGCTGGGGAATATCCATGAGCTGGGGCATATCCATGAGCTGGGGCATATCCATGAGCTGGGGCAAAATCCACGAGAGCAGCTGGGGCAGTATATCCTTGAGCTGGGGCAGTATATCCATGAGCTGGGGCAATATCCATGTGCTGGGGAATATCCATGAGCTGGGGCATATCCATAAGAGGAGCTGGGGCAAAATCAATGAGAGGAGCTGGAGCAAAATCAATGAGAGCAGCTGGAGCATTATCAATGAGAGCAGCTGGGGCATTATATGCATGAGAGGAGCTGGGGCAGTATATCCATGAGAGGAGCTGGGGCAATATCCATGAGAGGAGCTGGGGCAATATCCATGTGTGCTGGGGGCAGTATCCATGAGAGCTGGGGGCAGTATCCATGAGAGCTGGGGCAATATCCATGTGTGAGCTGGTCTGGGGCAATATATCCATGTGTGAGCTGGTCTGGGGCAATATATCCATGTGTGAGCTGAGGCGCAATATATCCATATGTGAGCTGGGGCAATATATATCCATGGGTGAGCTGCTGGGGGCAATATATAACTGTGAACTGGGGCAATATATCCATATGTGAGCTGGGGCAATATATATCCATGGGTGAGCTGCTGGGGGCAATATATATCCAGAGCTGCTGGGGGCAATATATCCAGAGCTGCTGGGGGCAATATATATCCATGTGTGCTTTCACTGCCTTCGAACAGGCATCGTACTTGCTGGCAGTTGGCAAAAATTTGTGTGAGCATATGAGAGAGCTCCACAGCAATAAACGTCTCAGTAATGTGCGCTGTGTGTATGAGCATTCAGTGTTATATGGGAGTACTGATTTAGTAGTTAGAGTAGTTAAAAAAAATCCGTAAAACTCGGGGGGGGGGGTGACACCAACCCTAGTGACGCCACTGGATGCACCCAGTGACACAGAGGAAAATATCACACAATGGATGCACCCAGTGACACAGAGGGAAATATTTTCTATACAAGAGAAAAACAAAGCACATGTAAGATATCAGCAACATAAACACAATAAGGACATTGCATTTTCTGGTGGTAGTGGCCCTTTACATGTATAATCTTCTTTTCTACAGTTGTCCCGTAGGTATACCCTGTCCACCAACTGCATCATGATTCACATTATATACGCAAGTTCTGTAGCGCCTGCCGGCACGACGCGCATGCACACGTCTGATCCATCGGCTGCCTATCTGGTCTCAGAGAGGGTTTCGCAGCCATGCTCTCTGTATGTGATTTTGTAACCGGAATCAGACGGGTTCACTCGGGACGAGGCCGGACCGGACACGAGCAAGGATTGTCTGAACACGAGTCTCTTCAGGAAAGGCAAACTTTATTATGATATCACAACAGATGCTCAAACAGGATTCAATCGCATAGAATGAGCCCCGAGTTCCTCGTGACATCCAATCTTATACCCCAAATACATAATTAGGTACATCCCAATTAGCCCACCTCCCGATGACACTCTCCCACCCCACGTGGGTTAATACCTCCCTTTGGCTAATACAAAGACATTCCATTAAATTGGCTGTAAATTGGCAAACTTCATGTTAGTTTCAGTGAATCATAATTAGTTGCTCTCACTGGTCCGGGCTGCGCCCCCCTCCCTAGAGCCTACAATTACTTGTTACAGATGGCACCTGGTCTGATCTCTATACTCCTTTGTCTTTCTGCGGGCCCCAATGACCTTGGAGTATCTACTTCGCTTTTCTCCTCCGTGCCAGGAACAGCAGAGATCTTTCATAGGGCTTTAATTGCTTTTTCTGCTAATCTAAACACATTCCTAAATTTCTACGTATACCTCATTCTAGTTTCAGCTACAAACTTGCCTAGTTATTTTCAAACGAACCAATATTCTGAACAAGATGGTCACCTGGCTTATAATTTGGCCCTTGGCTTATATTTCCACTACAATATCACTAGCGACCGATCTGGATGAGAAATTCAAAATCCCAGCTGCTGGTAACGCTGGGTGGAGAGGAGGAAACTCCTCCACTTCACCCACCATTTCTGCCCGATCTGGGCTGCAGGAAAGAAGGGGGGGGGGGCACTCCTCAAATCCTGACCACTTTAATAAGATAACGTGGTCAGGATGAGTAGAGCAAAGCAGATGGGATTTTGGTGAGGTTTTGGAGACAGACTAGGGAATACAAGGGGCGACACATGGACGTAACCAGGCCCGTCTTTAGCGCAGGGCAAAAGGGGCAGCTGCCCTGGGCCCAGTCAGTGTTATGGGGCCCAAAGCAGCTGCTCCTGAGACCTTGAGCCGGCAAAAATCGTGGTGTCACAGGCTGCCTCCCCTCCGTGGTGATGGTGACAAGTGACCACAGCGAGGAGGTGAGGCCTCGCAAGAGAGGTGAAGCATCTTGGGAGCTGCGTTTGGCTCCTCCCCCTCCTGCTCACCATGCAGTTCCCCCGCACAGAGAAGATTCAGGAAGCAGTCAGTGCTACTGCTCAGCCCTGCTCTGCTCAGCCCTGCTCTGCTCAGCCCTGTCCTGCTCTGCCAGCCTACAGCATGCAGTAAGAAGCAGGGCTCTGCTTACAAGACCCCCTGCTGCTTGGCTATGTCACATGTTCATTTGTATAGTGTATGTGTGTGTGTAAATTATGTGCATTTGTGTGTGTGTAAATTATGTGCATGTGTGTGCAGAGTATGTATATATGTGTGTGTAGATTATGTACAGTTGTGTTCAAAATTATTCAACCCCCACTGAAATTGAGTGTTTTGGCCAGTTTGACATTGATTTTGATCATTCAGTCATCTTGCTTACAATTAAATCAAAGAGGCACGTGTAGGTCAGACAAATATAACATAACATTTATAATGAAATAACCACAAATGTCTTTTCTGTGCTCACATCATTATCAGTTTTATTCAACCCCCAAGTGACATTCAATCTTAGTACTTAGTACAACATCCTTTTACAGTTATAACAGCTTTTAAACGTGAAGCATAGCTTGACACAAGTGTCTTGCAGCGATCTATGGGTATCTTCGCCCATTCATCATGGGCAAAAGCCTCCAGTTCAGTCACATTCTTAGGCTTGCACACTGCAACTGCTTTAAGTCCCACCAGAGGTTCTCAATCGGATTTAAGTCAGGTGACTGAGATGGCCACTCCCAAATGTTCCAGCCTTTAATCTGCAACTATGCTCTAGTGCAGTGGTCCCCAACCCTGGTCCTCAGGGCCCACTAACAGGCCAGATTTTGCAGATCACCTTGGGGAAATGCAGACTGAATCCTGCAATCACTGAGCAGCAAATCATAACACCTGTGCTGTGCTTCAGATATCTGGCAAACCTGGCCTGTTAGTGGGCCCTGAGGGCCTGGGTTGGGGACCACTGCTCTAGTGGACTTGGAGGTATGCTTGGGATCATTGTCCTGTTGAAAGGTCCAACGTCTCCCAAGCCTCAGGTTTGTGACGGACTGCATCACATTGTCATCCAATATCTCCTGGTACTGAAGAGAATTCATAGTACCTTGCACACGCTGAAGCTTCCCTGTACCTGCAGAAGCAAAACAGCCACAAAGCATGATTGACCCCCCTCCATGCTTCACAGTAGGCAAGGTGTTCTTTTCTTCATAGGCCTTGCTCTTCCTCCTCCAAACATAGCGTTGATCCATGGGCCCAAACAGTTCTAATTTTGTTTCATCAGTCCACAGAACACTATCCCAAAACTTCTGTGGTTTGTCCACATGACTTTTGGCATACTGCAGTCGACTCTTCTTATTCTTTGGAGACAGCAAGGGGGTGCGCCTGGGAGTTCTGGCATGGAGGCCTTCATTACGCAGTGTGCGCCGTATTGTCTGAGCTGAAACTTCAGTACCCACATCTGACAAATCTTTTCTCAGTTCCTCAGCAGTCACACGGGGACTTTTCTCCACTCTACGCTTCAGGTAGCGCACAGCAGTCGAAGTCAGCATCTTCTTTCTGCCACGACCAGGTAGCGTTTCAACAGTGCCCTTTGCCTTGAATTTGCGAATGATGCTTCCTATGGTCTCTCTTGGTATGTTTAACATCTTTGCAATCTTCTTATAGCCATTGCCCTTCCTGTGAAGAGTAATCACCTCTTCTCTTGTCTTCCTGGACCATTCTCTTGACTTCACCATGTTTGTAACCACACCAGTAAATGTCTAGAAGGAGCTGAGTATCACAGTCATTTTAAAGCTGCCTAATTGGTGCTTATTATGCTTTATTGCTGCTCCGTGACATCCACAGGTGTTTTCAATACCTGATTGAAAACACTTGAATGAACCTCTGTTCTTCAGAGTGGTAGTCTTTAAGGGGTTGAATAATTGTGTCAATGAAGAATTCACAAAATAAACATTTACTACTGTATTACAAAACCAATTGATGTCATTATAGTTGCATATGGTTCTTTAAAAAGTCCTTGTAGGATTTCATTCTGAATACAATTACAAATGTACACTAAATTCCCTAAAATCCTTTACAGCATTGGGGGTTGAATAATTTTGAACACAACTGTATATGTGTGTGTATTATGTATATATGCGTGTGTGTGGATTATGTATATACTGTATGTATACATGTGTAGATTATGTATGTGTGTGTGTGTGTATTATGTATATATATGTATGTGTGTGTGTGTGTGTATTATGTATATATGTGTATGCATGTGTGTAGATTATGTATGTGTGTGTAGATTATGTATGTGTGTGTGTATTATGTATATATGTGTATGCATGTGTGTAGATTATGTATGTGTGTGTAGATTATGTATGTATGTACATGTGTGTGTAGATTATGTATATGTGTGTGTAGATTATGTATATGTGTGTATGTATGTGTGTGTAGATTATGTGTGTGTATGTGTAGATTATGTATATATTATGGTGTGTGTGATGTGTAAATTATGTGCATATATGATGTGTAGATTATGGGTGTATATATGGTGTGTGATGTAAATATCAAGTGTATATATGATGTGTGTGTGATGTGTATTATGTGTAAGTGTATATAATGTGGAAATATGTATATGATGCAAGTGTGTATATGATGTATATATTATGTGTACATCTACAGTATATAGAATGTGTATATAGGATGTGTAAGTGTACAAAGGATGTATATACAATAGTACGTATAAGTGTACACACAGAGATAGTGTTTTTCTTACAGTACGTGTATATAGGATGTGTAATTGTAAAATAAATTATAAAACAAATAGGCTTGTCATAAAATTTAATCTATGTGTGGTGTTTCGGGTTTTATTTTAGGATGGGGTGGTGAGTAAAATTCCAATGGGGGGGGCCCAAGAAAATGTTTGCCCAGGGTCCAGGCAATATTAAAGACGGCCCTGGACGTAACGAGTGTTAATAAAAGGCAAAACAAGTAATTTATTCAACGGAGCAAATCAACAGAACAATAGAAGGAAAAGGCAACGTTTCTTTCCTGTAATCAGAGGTGTGTCTCCCTGTGAATAGAGATTACTTGGGATGGCAAGCACAGGGTTGCATCGCAAAGGATGGAGTACTTTCCATTAACACCTTAACCCTGCTGACGGTTTTCCCGAGTGTGTCTCGGGGTTAAATTTCACAGTTGAGAGCGGTAACCCCGAGCCACAGTTGGGCTGGATACATCAGCTCTCTCTGCGCTCCCTCGCTGTCCCCCGCAGTCTCCTCCGGCGATCGCAGCATTTTACTTCCTGGATTCCTTCTTGCGAGGAGGGAACCAGGAAGTATGAGGGTCGCGGTCGCCGAAGGAGACTGTGGGGGACAACGACGGAGTGCAGGGAGAGGTGATGTATTCAGTGGCATCCCAAGTTTTGCTCAGGGTTACCGCTTCCAAAATAGGAATTTAACCCCGAGCGACACTCGGGATACGCGGGGGGGGGGGGGGACAAAAAAATTGACTGATTTTAGACTAGAAATTTTAAAATAAATAGACCGCCAGGGAGGTTAAGGACCAAGGGTCTTTAAAGTCAATGCATTTATGACGGAACAGGTCCGTCATTGGTCCTTAAGGGGTCTTAAAGCTGCCACACGTTTCTGTCTCCCTACATTTCAGAATAAACATTTATACGACACGATCAGGTTTGGCAAATTCCATGTTTAATAACGGAATAAATAAGTCACGTCACAACAATCTGAAGATTGTCAAACGTTACACCCAAGCAAGAAACAGCAAAACGGATCCGAAAACAAAGGCGGCGTCAATCTCACGCGTCCCCCTTTATTAGACACGCTGTGTGTACGGGGAGGGGGGCAACCGCAGTATCTGGCTTAAAAATTCATATTTCTTTGCGGATTATGAATACTGGACTTTTTGACAGGTTTAATTACCGCTGTTTACTATATAATTTCACGGCACAACCTTCTTATTAGTCATATGTTCAGAATACACGACATTATTTCCATGCCACCGCATAGAGGGAAATTATACCCTGTAGAGAAGTTAGTGAGACACCTCTGTTAAACGTGTCGCTCTCGCTGCCACTAGACTGTTTATGTATATTTAACCAGGCGTCTGTCACACCATAAGGAAATCAGCGCAATAAAATGGTTGAAAGCAGCCATCTTTCTTTTCCGGCAGACAAGGAATGTCTGGGACGTGGGGCTCAGACACTGATATATTATACAGAAAACCAGCCGTGTGATACCCTGGTAGTAAAATTTTAATTCGGGTTCATTAACTCATCGGCGTCCTGAATTCCTCATGGCTTTTGTACTTTCTGAATTTAAGGCTAAGGTCAGACGAAAGCAGTTTTAACGTGCGTTTAGACGCACGAAATCACGGCCGTGCTAGCAGCAAATGACGTCCAATGCCGGGGAACACACGAAGTACGGCCGCACGAAAGTTCGTCCGCGCAACGCAAGTGGCAAACGAACGCATTTTTTCTAGAACGTCAAACCTCTAGTACGGACGTACAGAGTGCGCTGCGTCCGCATAGCGGCGTGTGTGCGTGATTGGGAGACGTCAGACTCTGCTAATGTCCGGCCAACATAACGTCCAGACACAAAAAGTGTTTTATTGATGATCCGTACAAAATCACGGACGAAAAGGCGCATCGTATGACCGCTATCGCGTGTTCCGTGAAAAAATACGTCCATTCGTTCGAACGCACTTTTTCACGGACAACGCGAAAAATGCGTTCATCAGACCCTAGCCTTAAAGGTCGAAGATTAGCTACTAGAATACCAATCCACTTTGGGATTGAAAACAAAACCACGGTATGGGACAGCTGCAAAGACTGGAAACACGACAAAATTTACATAGATACAGGAAAAAGGTGTCGCGCCTAGGTCCTACCGGGGCAGCTGCAACAATCAGACGTATCCAGCCCAGTAACATGTATAAAACATAATGTAGCGCTCACTCCCGGAGGAGCCGCTGAATTTAAACCTCGGATCAGTCTCCCCGCACTAGGGAATAAATATACACCAGCACTGTTGTGGATTTTATAAGTTATATAGTTTACTGATCTCAAATAAACTGGCATATATAGAGCAGCACGGTATACATATATATTTACAGAAGTTCGTAATGCGAGAAACGCGCAGCGGAAAAGAAAAAAAAAAGGAATTTTAACCCCTTCGTTGCTGGAATGTGAGTCCCGTACAGGTCCTAACTCGGGGTCCTTCTGCAGCTCTGTATCTGTGTAAACTTCTCACCGGTGGATTACTAGGTCTCTGGCAAGTAATTTAAACCGATCTCCAGCTCCGCAAGGCAGCACCTGCGCTCCGGCCTGGTCACAATCGCTCCTTGTCTCACGTGCGTCTTGCTCTGTTCACCCCTTGGCGCGCACTGGCTCTCCCTTGCACGAGGTTGCAGATGTCTCTCGGTTCTCCCCACCCACTTCCTGTCCCTGCCCCAAAGCATGCTGGAAAACGTAGTCCGAAAGTGTCCAGTATTGGTTTACATTGCGCTCGTCTCCCCCTGGTGGCCAGAAATGAGTAATTACAGTGGCAGGATTTAAACCAGCGCTACAACAACAAGAAAAAAGAGGTCCCCTGCGCTTACCCCTGTAACACCATGGGAAACAAAACACAATTAGAGGTTTTAGTTTTCTTGAATGGCCATTGAAGTTTTAAGCCCGCCTGCCACCTCAAGGCACCTCTGGTTGTCATGTTTCCAGCCAGGTCATCTTTGCGGCTGTCCCGTACCATGGTTTTGTTTTCAATCCCAAAGTGGAATTTTTCTGGGGAGGGTATAAAGGAAAACCCACCAGCTTGTCTCATGACTGAGAAACAGCATGAGCGTATATGGTTGCTCAGGGAGCAGCTTTTTAGCTTCGTTAGATAGGACCTGCCTTACCAGAGGTGCCTTGACGTGGCGGGCAGGCTTGAGACTTCAATGGCCATTCAAGCAAACTAAAACCTCTAGGTTTTGTTTCCCATGGTGTTACAGGGGTAAGCATAGCTGATATTTTTTTCCTTTTTTTCTGTTATGTAGAATACCAATATGGCTGCTCGGGGAAGCCTTAAAATATCATGGTGACGTTTACGATAACATCTGCATGGCGTATCCAAAACTCAAACTTATTTTCCTGTACTGCATTTAACGTGCCCAAAATAACTTTAGCTCATTTGAAAGTTCTCCCAAATCCACCTATACTTTGTGTTAGCCAAATTGTTGGCAGATTAAAAAAAAAACATAAAACAAAGTAGCAACTGTTTGGTCTCAGTGCTGCGGCATGCCGCATGAGGTTTCCCTGGGGAGGGATTTATGACTCTCACAGCAGGAGACACTCACTCCCCCAGAGCTGTGTGGAGTCTCCCCTCTTCTCCCCTCCCTAGATCTGGTGAAATCGCAGGGTGAAGTAGAGGAGTTTCCTCCACACCACACCCAGCATCACATGCAGCTGATATTTTGAATTTCCTGGCTGCAGGTCACCAGGTCGGTCACTTGTGATATCAGCACACAGAGAGCATGCCGCCTCACCCTCTGAGACCAATCACTGTAGCGAGCGATCTCAGAGAGTCGGCCGATGGATCAGCATACAACCGAGGACCATTCATAGCACGCCGGTCTGCCACGGCACAGCGGTTGAAAGGAGTTGGTTTAGATAGTTTTCATTGGGTATTAAGTAGAAGTCAAAGGTTTCCAGGTTGGTTATTAAACATAAGGTGTTAGGCTAATGTCAGATGAACGCACTCTACATGCGTGCGTGCTTAATGGATGGACGTACTGACAAGATACTATAGACACCACACGGTCAGTTTCTTTTAACGGATGTAGAACAAAAAAGGGAAATATGGGAATCAAAATTAAGCAAAATTAAAATAAAAAGGAACAGTCATAAAAACCTCTGAGCATCAACGTTATGGACGTCACAAATTCGCTGCGTCTGAAGTCGCAGCATAACGCACAAAGGCCGTGACGTGGACGTGGCCCACTCTGCACATCCGTCTTAGCTGTTTTACGTTCTTGCCTAACTTGCGTCCGTTTGCCACGTGCGTTGTGCATGCGCAGTTCGGTGCACACATACTTCTGTGTAACTGCCTGTACATGTCACTCACACGAACGATCTGCCAATTCAGGATTAGCACATGACGGTCACCGAGGCCAAATATTTTTTAAAAATATTAAAACTATACAAAAGTGAGTAAAAATCCATCACTGACAGTGGCCAACTTCTATCCTCCTTTCCATTCTCATCCCCCCAAAAAAGAGAGTTTTAGTCCACCACCAAGTGGGCCACACGTCTGCCTAAACCTGAATTCATGGTTTACTAGTTTTCCTGGACCAGGTGTAATATAATATCCATGAAGTAATGTTCTGTTAGTGACCTCCACTGTATTCTTCTCGTTTCAGATCCCCTTCAGCTGATTGTTGGTGCCCTTGTCTTTAGGATCCTCCGATAAATTGGGAATATGGAAGCAAACGTGACATCTATGAACCACCTCAATGAGACAGGAACACTCAGCCTGTGGGAGATTATTCCCATTGCCACAGTCAGTGCAGTGGTAAGCCTGGTCACGATTGTCGGCAATATACTGGTCATGGTTTCTTTCAAGGTGAACAGTCAACTGAAGACAGTCAACAATTATTACCTGCTGAGCCTGGCCTGTGCAGACCTTATTATTGGCATATTCTCAATGAATCTCTACACCTCTTACATCATAAATGGCCACTGGTCCTTGGGAAGCCTGGCGTGTGATTTGTGGCTTGCCCTGGATTATGTGGCCAGCAATGCCTCTGTGATGAACTTGCTGGTAATTAGCTTTGACAGGTATTTTTCCATTACGAGACCTCTGACCTACAGGGCTAAGCGCACACCTAAAAGGGCTGGTATCATGATTGGCCTAGCCTGGTTCATTTCATTCATTTTGTGGGCTCCAGCCATCCTGTGTTGGCAGTACTTTGTGGGAGAACGCACTGTGCCAGCAGATGAATGTCAGATCCAGTTTCTATACGAGCCTATAATTACCTTTGGAACGGCCATTGCTGCTTTCTACATCCCAGTGTCTGTCATGACCATTTTATACTGCCGCATATACAAGGAGACAGAAAAACGCACCAAAGACCTGGCAGAGTTGCAGGGCTCAGAGTCGGTGGCAGATTTTGAGATGATTAGGCCTCAGGGGGCCCTGCTGAAGTCCTGCTTCAGCTGTAAGCAGCAGACACTCACCAAGCGAGAGAGGTGCCAAGCGTCGTGGTCCTCATCGAGCCGTAGCACCACCGCAACTGTCAAGATCACCCACAGTCCCAACATCTGTAACGAGTGGGTCAAAGAAGACCAGCTGACCACATGTAGCAGCTATCCTTCTTCGGACGATGAAGAAAAGCAAGCCAAGGAAGGGGTCTTCCAAGGTGTCTACCAGAACCAATCTGCAAGTGAGAAGGAAGACGAAACCAAACAGATTCTTACAAAAGAGCAGCCAGTGCTAAACGATTACGACAGCGAACGCTTCTTTTTGACACCAGGTAAGAGTCTCTCGCAGAAGAGCCAGAAGTGTCTTTCATACAAGTTCAGGATTGTGGTGAACGACGACGGGTCCCAGGAAGTCAATAATGGGTGCAGGAAAGTGAAAATTACACCTTGCTCCTCCATGTCCAAGGGTCATTCTTTGCGAAGCATGGACCCCAACATAAGTCACCAGATCACCAAGCGCAAGAGGATGGTCCTAATCAAAGAACGCAAAGCAGCACAGACATTGAGTGCAATTCTCTTGGCCTTTATCATCACCTGGACACCTTATAATATCATGGTTCTGGTGTCTACCTTCTGTTCCAACTGTATCCCATCCTCCATCTGGCACCTGGGCTACTGGCTATGCTATGTTAACAGCACCGTCAACCCTATATGTTATGCCCTGTGCAACAAAACCTTCCGCAAGACATTCAAAATGTTGCTGCTATGTCGTTGGAGGAAGAAGAGTGTAGAGGAGAAACTGTACTGGTATGGACAGCACCCTCCTAGTCACAACAAGTTGCCCTGAGCACTTTGGGAACAGGAGAAAGTGCTTGACCGCAACGAGGGACATATACTATTCACCGAGCTGAGCCGGCAATGACAAACTAAGGCAGTTCATGGTTTAAAGTGTCTTGATACTGTTCATTTCCCAGCATGCTCAGTACGGGCTGGCTACTGATCATCTACCTGTAATTGGCCAGTGCCGTGAATATGTAAGGGCCGGATGATGCATCTAAAACAGCCCAGATCTAGGTTGCGGCCAGGACCATCTGACATCTCTTTAGCAAAGGAGAGTCAACGATGGCACGGAATAATGTCCTAATGCTAGGGTGGGGGTGGGGTCGGGGGTGGCAGAGGTGATTTCAAAAATAAGAAACGTACCGTACTTAAAATATGCACCACATCTGCAGAAAGCTCCAGCCTTCTGATAGTTATGGAGCTGATAAAATGATCTTGTGTTTGTGTTGGATAGTTGGGACCAGTCCTTGTGAGTGCTATACACAATATGCTGCTTTTGTTATGACAATTTCTTAATATTTGATGTGGTGTAGCTCCGAGCAGACCAAAATGTGATACTTAGCTTTTAAAAAGGACAGAAAAAAAAAGGACAAATTCCAATGATCATTGGTGAGAATATTTCAAATATCTTATTGGATTTGAACGGAATTTAAAATATATATAAATATATATGTACAAGCAAAAAAAAAAAAAATGTAATATTAATGCGAATCAAACAGTCTTCTTGTATGGTGGGAAGTGCAGAGTTTGTAACTGTTCAGTGATACTCATGTAAAGTTATACTACTGTTATGATGTTTCCACGTATTCTGCCCTTCTCTTATTCCCTTGGGGCATACCGAGGTCGTCAATTGTGAAGTGAAAGGCACGGGGAGCAAAATATTGCTCGAAAACATGAGAGCTGTCGAAAAGGCAATGTACAAGGACCAATGAGAGGTCCACTCGGAAAATTAGTTTGTAGCATACATCGACGTTAAGGCCTGACCAAAGGCATGATTTGTTAGAATATTGTATAATATATAGCAACACTATGGTCCTTAAAATTATATTTTTCATTTATACAGCTATGAGGACAGGCATTTAGGCATAAAAGGTGTGTGTACAAACATAGGAGCATCTTTAGAAAGTTTACAGAGAAGAATAAATTAGTTTTTCAGTCTCATCGGAAGAAACGTCATCAACGTACCCTGACTGATATATAAATATTTTAAGTATTTAAAGAAACATTCATCTATTTTTCGGTACATGAGTTTATTTGTGCATATATGATTTGTCTACTCTTACTCTATTATTATTAGGAGAGTTTAAATATACAGATTATGTCCTCGGTGAGGCTTTTAAGTGGCAATTTCATTTTCAAAACCAGTGGGATAGCTTTTGAGTCGAGAATAATTTAGAAAAGGGAATAATTAATGATGTGCACAAAAAAACTTTACTATAACAACTGTCAGACGTCACAGTTCTTGTAAGAGCATTTAAAATATACCAGTGACAACTGGTGCCATTTCAAGTTGGTGCGGTGCCATACTGGAAACATGAATGTTTTTAATCATGAATAGGAATATGTCTATATGGAACTACTACCTCCAAAATATGTGGCCGATCCCATATATAGGGAATAAGTCTTCTAGACATTTTCCTATTCATGAGGCAAATAAAATGGCCATTTGAGGCTAAATTCAGTAACTACAAGTGTAAGCCAGAATTTATCCACAAGGTGTATACATAACATTATTCAGTATAAAAAAAATCTAAAAGTGAAAAAACTGCTGTTATTTTTACTAAAAAAGTAACTGAACACTAATCCTACCCATTTTACTCGGACTATACACAACTTCACTGTAGGAAAGATAAAAAATATCCTGCACACTAAGCACATAGCACATTAAGGCAAATGTGGCTGTGCATTCTCTGTCATTAGGGGGTTAAGGCATCTGCTCTGTGAAGCAGATAAGATCAACATTGAAGCCTCAGATTGTAGTTTTGGCTGGGTTTGTTTAACTCCCATCAGAATTCAAATAGCCCACAGCAGGGAGCTTTAACAACAGTTGCAGTCTGTGATAATTAAGCCCTCCCATAGATCCCTCATCAGATTTCTGGACAGGTCCAAAACAATGGATCAGATTATCTTTTTCCTTTTTTTTACTTTGCCTAGCAACAGTTAAAAGGAACACAACACATTTTATCAATTAGACATATGTTAAATTAGACAAAAAGAAAAAAAATTACAGTTTAAATGCTGTATTTTTTATTGCAATTCTTTTTTAAAAAAATGATAGGGTCTGCCTGAGCTGTCCCTATGGATGAGCCTCCACTGAAATCTGCTAAGATTTAGTTCCATTAAGGGATAGTAACTTCCAGTATGTATCAGTATCATTTGGGAATCAGTCCTGACACACTGGCTTTTCAGAACTTTTAATAAAAATGATGTGTATGTGCACAGCTTTTGGAGGTCTTAAATCACAGAGGACATTGACAACGAACACAACATGTGTTCCAGGACAAGAGTGAGTATGTTACACCAATAAGTAGAGCAAATATGTATCAACAGAACATATGAATTCATATGAGACCACCATGTGAAGCAGGGGAAATTATCCGTCCCTGGGATATGAAAAAAAGTCCTAAAATTTTAAAAATATATAAATAAATAGGAAAATCTACTAACCTGGAGAGATGGCAAAAGAACCGAATGTTTTTTTAATTTTTAGGAACAGGATATATAGTCGCAACAAAAAAACTGCCGCAAATTTGCTTTGTTCTGCGTCAAGTTGTCGTCCACAGTGAAGAAACATGCACAGAAGACGTAAGATGCACCAAAACAGATTAGGAGGTGTTTGTAAAGCGATGTAAGGTGATGCACTAGAATGAGTGCAGTAAGAACATCAACCGACAAACTGCTATTTTATTAGGGTGCTAAATAAAAAGTAACAATTCATTAAACTTTAGAGTGTTTTTTGCACTTTATTAGAACTTGCCTCTCCTAGTGTTTACTATACATTTTTTTTAAATGCTCTCTGGGGGTTATAGAGTCAAAAAAGTAATTAAAGAAATATATCAATATATATATATATATATATATATATATATATATATATATTATATATATATATATATATATATATAATATATATATATATTTAAAAAACAAATTGTGCCATAATTTTCAGACTCTGGTTGATTATATGCGATTGCAGTCACAGCCCAGAAAGAAATGGAGAGGCGCGAGTTAGCATTATGTTTAATTTGCTTCAGTTTCCACGAAATAAAGTTGTTTTTCTGCGAGTGATGTCCAGTGCTTTAACAAAACACATTCCTTTTTTTTTTTGTTACCAGGGCAACAAAGGTGTACGTATAGAGGTTGTTGTAGTCACAGCTGCCACTGGGCCCGTCCCTATAAGGGGCTCTGTAGAGCTGACCCTGGTATTGTAAGAAGCAGATGACCATCATTCATAGATAACCGTGAGCTCGTATCGTTCCGAATCGCTCTTCGGAAAGAAATTATAACGATTCATATTTTGGAAGCACTTCCGAGATAACGAATCGATTTAGTCTGAAGCAGAACGAAAACTAAATCGATTTGTTATACCGTTTCACTTAGACTCAGCAACGCGTCCCTGTCCATTGGCCTTGATGCTAAATCTGTTGTATTCAGCACCAGAGGCCATAGACAGCGCCATGGTGCCGCTCGGTTCATTTCGGCAGCAGTGAAATTTCCCATAGAGAAGTAATGGTTATTCTATTCAGAAAACAGCAGAGAAATGCCAGTGAAATGCCCTAATTTTCAGTGGTTTTGTGCGACAGGTTTAATCAGGCGAATCCCATAGGTTTTAATGTAAAAAAAATTTATAAATTCCCCCTTTTTATTAAATATTTATTCAACCGCTTATTCTTTTCATGTGCAGCAAAAATCCTTTTTATTTATAGATTTTTGTATTATTATTATTTTTTTTTTTGTTAGGTGAAATTTTTGGATTCCCAATTATTTTAAAAAGACTAGGATTTTTTTTCTTTGCCGATCGCAGGTTTTTTTTTTTTTTCTTCAGTCTGGATGTGTTTGGCGATTGCTGTCCTTGGTGCTGAAACCTATTTCAGCACCAAGGACAGGGGGATTACCGTATCTTTTAGCCCTAAGCTAACAGTAATCAATTCATCCGTTTCACCATTCCGAAATAACAAATCAAAATGAAATAACGAATCGATCCGAAATACAAATTACTAATCTCCCTAAATAATGAATGTATCCGAAATATGAATCACGGTAACACAACGAATGAAACGAAACAAATTAAAAAAAATGTAACGAAGCGATCCGAAACTAAACTAATTTTTTTATTGTGCACATATACCCAGAACATACTTGAAAACAAGATAAATCTCAATGTAACCTTCCTGGTAAAATACTTTATAAATTAATAACTATCTAGTATGGCATTCCTGGGTCTCTCCAGCGTCCTGGTGGAGAGACAGAGGCTGTGGAAGAAGCCATGAGGCTGGATGACCCGTGGCCAGAGAGAGAGGACACAGCCATGATAACCGCCCAAAGGCTCACCTGGGTCGGCCAAGCACCTGTAATCGGAAGAAAAATAAAAAAGGGGGGCCACCTCCTGTCAGCCCCTATTAATCCAGCCCTTGCAATATGAACTTTTAGAGATTTAGGGCCATATTACATTCCTAGGTAGCCGAGCGTCCGCAGATAAAAAGATTACTGCTTAAACAATGGACAATCAGGGAGAACGGGAAACAGTTGTGAAAAAAGGGGATATTCCACAGTAGAAAGGGGGAAAGAAAGGAAATAAATAAGTGGGGGAACTTCAGCCACAGCTATGAGCATGCCAGAGTCATCAGTAATGGGCGAACGCAATCCACAACAGCGTCCACTAGCGGGTCCAGAGTGGCAGGATTAATGCCCATATCTCGCAGGATAGTCCAGGCTTCTTTGGCAATAGCTGCAGAGTATAACTGGTCATTTTTAGGTGTAATCGGGATACCAGAAACACCCCATTGGTAGTGGACACCCAGACAACGTAGAATGCCTGTCATCGCAAAAATCTCCATCCTGCCACCAGAGCCAGGAAGGTAGATCCCTGTAGGTTCCCTGTATCCCTGTAGAGCGTGACCTCCGCGTAGTCAGGAGATTGTCCCAGACCTTCATGAACCACGCATGTGTGGCCACGTCCAGGGTGATAGAGGCATTGTCCCTGGTGGAGGGTGGCCCCGCCGGTACCGTTGCTACGTATTGTCACAGCAGAAATGAACAGGTCAGCTGCAACCGGTGATGGCTGGAGAAGTGATATAGCGAGACCAGAAATCCAAGGTAATAAATCAACATCTGGGGTCTGTGCCTCTTATCCATACATTTTTTTTTGGATTGCCTTGCCTCCAGCCCCACCATCGCAGATGTCAGTTGGTGGTCCACCTGTTGTCTTAGCTCCATGTCCACAGCTCAATCTGCATCAGCATCCTGTACCACTGGGCTTCTTACTGAACCGCTGGTCGGGCCCTCTTTCCCTCAGCTGCCCATATCAGCCCTCTCTCCCGCTTACCTTATTTTGCATGGAGAGGGCTAAATTTCTGGTGGTCCAGGAAATGGGATAAAACATATTCCAGAACGTTAACTAAGCAAGCCTGTAGCAGTACACAATTTGTGGCTCCTGCGCCACACAAGTTACAAAGAAGGAGCGCAAAGTGTGTAGAAAAGCTTCAGGAACTTCTGGGTTCGGGACTCCTTGAGCCGAAGAGGAGGAGCTGCAGGCGGCGAGGGACAAAAGTCACCAAAATAAATAAACAGTAACTGGGCAGAGGCGGTCAACAGGATCTGCCCAATTATTTAAGGGCGAGAAAGGGAACTCTATTTTTAATGTAGTATCCCTTTAAAAAACGGTAATTCAGCGGCTGAGCGGCACGATGATTTACATAAATGGCGCCCGGCAGGAGGTGAAGTCATCAAAAAGCTTTAAATGTAAGTGTCCCTCTACGGCCGTTGGAGATGTAAGGAGTTGCAGAGTAATCGGTTTTTCACTCCGCTTCCTGCAGAGGATGTCCTCCTTTACGCGTCTCGTTTTCACACAGTATTGTCCTTATTTTTTTTATTTTTAATAAGTGCATTAAGACAAAACATTCATTTCATTTTTACGACCACTCTCTTGGTTTATTGGCGCTGGTTACACGCCCCCCCCGCTTCGTTCTAATTTAACCGAGCCTGTATGCGGCGCCAACGGGGGTAACAAATATTCTCATAGGCTTACAGAACATTCCGGAAACAAATTAAAGCACCTAGAGGCTGGCAGGAGGACAATTAACAGGTACCATAATCCAATCATTCCGAGTGTGTAAAAAACCGTCTCCGTGTGACAGAAAATGAAAAAGCGATGAGTGAAACCCGGAGAGGCCAATTAAACCTCTTAAAATAACGTAATGAAGAAAGGACGTTCAGAAAACGCAGGAAATGACAACTTAAAGGGACACTCTACTCATCATGACCAGCTAAAGTGCTCAGGATGTGAGGAGCGCCACCCTTCCCTCCCACCAGCTTCCCCGATCTGATGAAATCGCTGGCTGAAGCAGAGGAGTTTCCTTCATCCCTCCCAGCATCACCTGCTGTTGGGATTTTTGAATTTCCCGGCTGCCGGTCACTAGTGACATCAGCACGCAGACAGCATGCTGACGTCACCCTCTGAGACCAACTGCGATCTCAGAGATCAGTCTCAGAGCGGTCTCAGAGAGACAGCCGATGGATCGGATCTGTGCATGCGCGTGCAGCTTCGATCCATCGCTCTGCGCGGGAGCTACGGAACTTAAAGTGAGCAAGTCCCGAATCATTGCGCAGTTTGCAATACCTACACTACGCAAGTTGCTGAGGAGCGCAATTTGTGTTAGATAGCTGCTGGGACTTCCGAGTTCAGGAGTCGCTGAGCTAAAGAGAAGGAGCAGCACGAGGTGAGGGAGAAAAGGTGAGTATAACCACCTATAAAAATAGATTTTTATTTAAAATAATAGGTCGGAGGCTTAAAGGGACACTCTACTCAAAAAATCACCCCCCGTTTCTTTTATCCTAACCTATCCCTATTCCCTTAATAAATCTTTAGATTTTATTAATTTTTTTGTAACTGTAATACTTACCCTAAAATCCACTTCTTTCCAGCGGCGTCTTTTTTTTTTTTATGCTCACCTCCCTCCTCTTCCGCTCCCGTCCTTCTTGATGCTTCTTGGCTTCTGGTTTACGTGAGAAGCGCGCATGCGCACCTCTCACATAAGCCAGCCAATCGGCAGGCTTCCTCCCGGCTCCCTCTGAGGATTAGTGTTACGCGCAAGAGGATGCGCGCAACACTAACCCTTAGAGGGAGCCGCCAGCTTCTGCGGCGAGTAGGAGACGTCATCACGCTGAAAGCGCGATGACGTCTCCTACTCGGCAAAAGTCGGCAGAAGCGGGAAATATGATTCCCGCTCTGCTGACTGACAGCTGGGAGGGCGGAGTAAACTCCTCCGCCTCTCTCAGCTGTTTTCAGCTTTTTCAGCTGAACTGCCGAGCGGAGGGAGGAGGGACAGAGGGCGGCATACTCCGGGCATCATGACCACCTAAAATAGCTTAGGTGGTCATGTTGCCTAGAGTGTCCCTTTAAGGCTGGCCTCTCGCTGGCACCATAGCCGGGTGACCGACCTTGTCACCTGACTATGGACAACGCCACTGGCCGATCAGGGTCTTCTATTGGAAGCGTCTGTGTGGACGACCCAGATCGGTGATGGACAGGCTGACCAGCGGAAAAAAAAAAGCAAGCCGCTGCAGGTCGCAGTGGGGGAGAATATGAACTTGAGTTTCAGCACCAAGGACAGCCCCCATAAAAAAGGAATAAAAACAAACTCGCCAGGCTGTGGGGGGGGGGAGAATTAACCCCCCCCCCGTCCCTGGTGCTAAATAGGCTTCAGCACCAAAGACAGCAACGCTGAATGCAGCCGGCTAAGAAAAAGAGACGCGAGGAAAAAAAAAAAAAAAAGACTAGTCTTTTAAAAGAAAAAAAACGGAACCTAAAATTTCACCTAAAAAAAATCCAGAAAAATACCTATAAATTTTAAAAATTAAATAAAAAGAATTTTTCCTGCAGATTAAAAAAAAATAAACAGTTGAATAAAAAATAAAACTTTAATATTTTTTCCATTGAATCCTATGGGCTTCGCATACGGCGGTTTTCCTATACTTTTCACCTTTCCCCTGCATACAGCGGTTATACTATACAATGCATCTTTTTCATGTTTCCCTGCCGTGGCAGAGTATTTTAACTATACGATGCATCTTTTTCATGTAAACTTGTACCAGATCATCTGATAAAATCAATTTAAAGGATCGCACATCTGTTATCACGTAAAATTGTCTGAAATTATCCGTCGGTGGTCGGATCCAGTGGAAGAGGGTCGATTCACCTGCGTGTTGTAGGATCAGTCAGACGACTTCAGATGATATCGCACCATCGCAAAAATACAGTGCCAGTGGATGGCCAGCCTAAAACCGCTTAATCGCTAATACAAAAGAACACATAGCAGAGTTCCAGGAGACCTTCCGTTAGTGGGAAACGAGCGATCGAAAGGTCTTACACCTTGGCTAAACGTTCAGTTGTCCCAAATGATAAACCTGTCGCGAGATACAGTACGCCGATGCAGTGGCGTTACTAGAAACCTGAGGGCCCCGGTGCAAGAATCTATGAAGGGCCCCCCCAAAAAAAGATATATATATTTACTTTTTTTCCCTGCAATATAAAAAAGATAGTATTGCCCCCAGCTCACACGGATATATACTGTATATTGCCCCCAGCTCACATGGATATATATATTGCCCCCAGCTCACATGGATATATATTGCCCCCAGCTCACACATGGATATATATTGCCCCCAGCTCACACATGGATATATTTTGCCCGCAGCTCACACATGGATATATTTTGCCCGCAGCTCACACATGGATATATTTTGCCCGCAGCTCACACATGGATATATTTTGCCCGCAGCTCACACATGGATATTTTTGCCCCAGCTCACTCATGGATGTATTTGCCCCCAGCTCATGGATGTATTTGCCCCCAGCTCATGGATGTATTTGCCCCAGCTCATGGGATATATTGCCCCCAGCTCATGGGATATATTGCCCCTAGCTCATGGAATATATTGCCCCCAGCTCATGAGATATATTGCCCCCAGGTCACATGGATGTATTGCCCCAGCTCATGGATGTATTTGCCCCCAGCTCATGATGTATTGCCCCCAGCTCGTGGATGTATTTGCCCCCCTGCTCGTGGATGTATTTGCCCCCCTGCTCGTGGATGTATTTGCCCCCAGCTCGTGGATGTATTTGCCCCCAGCTCATGGATTTGTTGCCCCAGCTCATGGATGTATTTGCCCCCAGCTCATGGATATATTTGCCCCAGCTCATGGAGATATTTGCCCCCAGCTCATGGATGTATTTACCCCCAAGCTCATGCATGTATTTGCCCCAGCTCATGCATGTATTTGCCCCCAGCTCCTATGGATATATTTGCCCCCAGCTCTTATGTGTATATTTGCCCTCAGCTCTTATGGGTATATTTGCATCCGGCTCTTATGGATATATCTGCCCCCAGCTCTTATGGGTATATAGTGCCCCCAACTCACCCCCTCTGCTGCCGCCGGCGTTCTGTTCCTCTCCGAGGCGAGCGGCCGCTGAAAGCATGTAGCCTGGCCACTCAACGGAAGCCACCTTACCAGTGCAGCCGAGTTCTCACAAGATCTCGTGCGCTGGTCAGCTAGTTCCCATCCCATGCGAGCGGCCAAGCTGCAAGCTAGCGGGCCGATTGCAGAGAGGAACAGCCGGCGGCGCTGCTACCAGATTCCGGCGCTTATTTCCAGAATCTGGCGGCGGCGCTGGGCCCCCCTCCAGTGGCGGAATGCCAGGGCCAGGTCGCAACTGCGACCCTGGTACTTCCGCCACTGCGCCAATGCATTTTACGCACCACAAGAAAACCATCAGGGGCGAGGGTTACACATGCCTAAAATAGCATTGATGTGTTAGCTATATTGTTTTATATAAAACTTTATGGAATTAGTGTCCGGACAGTGACACTTTAACCTTTGAAGAGCTAGAAAGCCCAAGGGATAAATGATGATTGCGCACAAGTGAACTGAACACTATAATTTAAGCCCCTCTCCCTTCCACACACGCTCACTTTTTCCATTAAAATAAATCCAGAGCATCTGTTAATCCTCTGATAAAGAGCACAGCTATGTGGCTTTCAGGGTCAAAAATTACAAACATGATAGACATTCTAATCTACGGAAGAGAGCAACATGGATTAATAAATGAATCAGTTTTTCTACTAACTAAAAAATATGTTTCCCAATCCCCTATACTCCCCACAGCTCCTATATGAAGAGGAACAGTATGTACCTGCTCCAGTAATGTCAAGCGATTCCATCCAGACTATCGATTGATCCCCCCCAACGGTGTGTGTTACCGTCTGAATGGGTTTTCTTAAGATGATTAAAAGGAAATGAAGCTATACTCTGCATGCTATGGCTGAACCCATCTCAAAATAACCCCCCTGGCAAATTATATAGGGTCTTAACCAGATTATCTGAAAGAAAAGAAACCAGATAAATCCTGTGACTTTAGATGTAAAGAGAGACATTCCTGGATATTGTCATTCTAATTATATGCACACATCGCTAAAAGGACGACTCCAGGGATGTGAAATATTTATAAATATATACTTGTCCAAAGGACTATAATGGTAAGCCGATCTACTTGAGTGTATCACAGAGCTCCACAGCAATAAAGCTCAGTCAGTGCTATGTATGAGTGCATCACAGAGCTCCACAGCAATAAAGCTCAGTCAGTGCTATGTATGAGTGAATCACAGAGCTCCACAGCAATAAAGCTCAGTCAGTGCTATGTATGAGTGCATCACAGAGCTCCACAGCAATAAAACTCAGTGTTATGTATGAGTGTATCACAGAGCTCCAAAGCAATAACAATCATACATAGCACTGATTATGCGTTTTATTGCTGTGGAGCTCTGTGATACGCTCATACATAGCACTGATTGTGAGTGTCATGCCTCAGGCCTGGGAACTTGCTGTGGCCAGTCTGGCTTTCCATTACTCCCTGTCTGTATCCACCTAAGGGTTAACTCCTGTTCTAGAAGGCTGTGTGTTTTGCACAAATACCTGATTACGCCCTCCTAACCTTGCTCTTCCATTTTGTGTTTTCCCTTCCTGTTGTCAGAGGTCCTGAGAGCTCCCTCTTGTTATTGTATGTCTCCTGATTTATCTGCTCTGCCGTGTATACCAGTTATTCCATCCTTGCCGTGTCTGCATTACCTGGCTCCTGCTTGCTGGACGATCCACTGTGTGGCCCACTATCCAATGGGTCCAGAGACTCTCAAGTGGCTTCCAGCCCTCAAGCTCTCTCCTAGAAGTAGACCTTCTATCAAGGTACTGTTACCAATTGCTCCGGCTTCTCCTCAAGAGGATCTAGAGAGAGACTACGTGGCCCACCATCCACTTGCCTGTGTTTTCTGTGTTACTATCTGTTCTGTGCTGGACTGTTTGCCGTGAACCATTCCACAATACAAGCCTTATTGTGCCTATACTGCCTCCAGTGTCTGTCTGCCTGCTTAACCCCAGCGTTTGGGATTATATAGCACCACACAGAAGCTGTGCCATGGCTCCTTCATGGCGCGAGCCTGACTGAGTTTATCACAGAGCTCCACAGCAATAAAACTCATACATAGCCCGGATTGTGAATTTTAATGCTGTGCAGTCATACACTCATACATAGCACTGATTGTGAGTTTATCACAGAGCTCCACAGCAATAAAACTCACAATTAGTGCTATGTATGAGTGTATGACTGAGCTCCACAGCAATAAAACTCACAATCAGTGCTATGTATGAGCGTATCAGAGCTCCACAGCAATACAATTTTACAGTATGTGAGGTGTGTATGAGCGTATCACAGAGCTGCACAGCTATAAAAATCACAGTAATGTGTGGTGCGTATCAGAGCTCAACAACAATAAAACTCACAGAAATGTGCGGCGTGTATGAGCGTCTCACAGAGCTCCACAGCAATAAAAATCACAGTAATGTGCAATGTGTATGAGCGTCTCACAGAGCTCCACAGCAATAAAACTCACAGTAACGTGCAGTGTGTATGAGTGTATCACAGAGCTGCACAGCAATAAAACCAACAGTAATGTTGGTTCTGATTTCGTTGCAAAATTGCCAATGTAAAGTAACAAGTCAGTTCTTCACAAAGTGGAGAAAGGAAACTACACAGAAAGGGTCCTATTTTATGGTCACCGATAACAGGGCACCACAAAGGGAAACACAAATAGTGCAAGACGATATCCCTCACCGGCTCTCTTTTCCAACACAGCAGAGCCGCTTGGAGCCACATCTGCCAGTGAAAAATCCATTAGTGCGTCGGGGACTGTGCTAGCTTGTGCGAGCTTACTGTACTTTGCGCATCCTATACTTAACATGGGGAGCGCAGTCATTAATTAGCGTTAGGATAAGTAAGGTATTACAAAGAGGGTTTGGAATGCGGGGCACTTTCTTCCACATTTGGTGGGAGTGTGGGGTGGTGCGGGATCTCTAAGCATCAGTTTTTGATTTGCTGACTTCGGATCTAGTTTTGTCCCTGAGCCACTACTGGCCCTTCTAAATAGCCCATCAAGACGTTACACTCTTGCATGGCCCACACTCTAACTGGCACTTTGGTCTGTACAACGTCACGTGTCTATATCACTCCCCCTTCCCAAGTCTGGCATGAATTAACCCCTTAACGCCGCAGGACGTATATTTACGCCCTGCATTAGGCGGGCTTTGACGCCGCAGGACGTAAATGTACGTCCTCGGCGTTTACAGCCCCCCTCCGTTAATACTCACCTCCTCCGGTCGCTCCCACGCTGCTCTGACTCCCGCGGAGTCAGATCAGTGTGAATCCCTCCTCCGCGCAGTGACGTCATCGCGCCGGTGGCGCGATGACGTCAGTTTCAGGCGTCCCCCCCCCGCCGGAGCAGGGGAAGCGCCTGAAGGGGAGATCCTTTGGATCCCTCTATCTCCCCATCGCCGGGGACCAGGCGGCTGTGGCCAGCATTGCTGGAAGGGTCACAGCCTGACCTTTCCAACGATGTATGGGGGTTAACCCCTTAGTTGCCAGGTCACGACCGGGCACTAATTTGTGCCCGATCGCGGCCTATTTCCGGTGGGGGCCGCCATCTTGGATGGCAGCCCCCACCTCTGGTTCCCCCCCGGTCAACTGACTCATCGCGCCATGCGCGATGATGTCAGTTAACCGGGGAACCCCCTAGCTGCAAAGGGATTTCCTATGGAAATCCCTTAGGGGGGTTCTTTGAACCCCTTTATCTCCTGATCGGTGGCAGCTAGGGGGTCATGTATGATATTGCTGGAAAGGCCAGAGCATGGCCTTTCCAATGATATCAAACATGACCATGTTATAAGTAAAATAAAAGTTTAAAAAAGTAAAAATAATAAAAAAATAATAAATTAAATAATAAAAAAATAAATACGTGTTTTTTTTTTTTTAATGCAGCACTATTGTTCACATTTCAATTATAATGTGAACAATGATGCTTCACTAATGATTTTTTTTGGGGGGGTTTAGCTAAAATCACGCAATTTCTCCCCAAAAAAAAAAATGGGTTCCCGTTCTAATTTTTTTAACAAATCTACCCCACAACATATGACCGCAGAGCCTCGGATGATAAAATAAAAAAAAAAAAACACTTTACACACTGTGGAAGATTGAAATTTTATTGAAAATTCAAATTTTTTTTAATTTTTTGTTATAGGATTTTGGCAGGGCATGACATATACATATAATAATAATGATATATTATTAATCTTCCGAGTCTGCCGGAAAGAACGATATATAATTTGTCTGGGTAGTATAATAATACGTGACTTAAAAATGGTCAAAATGAGCTCAGCAAACTTCTACTTCCGAAACAGCGCCGAAGTTGTAAAATTACTCCCGTCCTTAAGGGGTTAAGGCAAAGGTTTTTAGGTTTACAAAACAGAATATCTGACGGCCCGACTCCACCGCCCAGCTCTCACTTTAATGCAATCGATGCCTGCTCCCTTTTTTTAGGTTAGCCCCAAATTCCACGTTTATTGGCGCAATTCGGTGGGTTTCGATAACATCTTTGGCGACTCCAATTTCGGCAAAATACGGTGAACATTCGCTAAATAGTGAATTTGCTGTATTTTCATTGAAATGGTATCACCTAAGTGTGACGAAAAACAAAGCAATGAAATTGTGCGCAGTTTTGGTGATTTTGTGAGCAGACCCTTATGTTTCTGGTCACACACTGCCCTCTGGTGATTTGATCATAAACTGCCGCATTACATTTTATATGAATAAATTGTGAACGTGGTTCCGCAAACATGGTTTTTTTTTTGGGCTTTCATTGCTTCTAAATATATAAAGAATTGAAAAAAAAAAATGGAATAAGGTATCAAGATACTAAAGTTATTTTTAGGGCGCCATCTGTCTTGAGTCCTCAAGTCCTGCTTAAAGCGCAGCCAAAATGTTTTTGTTTTGTTTTTTTCAATTTGTTTGTTTCATTCAGATTTTGATGGTCATCATCCTGTGCGAGTCTGATTCTGGTCACATGTACATTGAAAGGACCTGCCAAGCTAGAGACGTGCCCCAATGTTTTAATGCCAGGGCCTAACGTCTCAGTGAACGCTTTGTGAGCAGCCGATATGAGAGGTGTAAATGTTCGATCTAAGATATTATTATATGTTTTACCCTATAATTCTTTCCAGTCCAGAGAGCACATCATGCTGTGTTGAATAACATCTTTAAAAACCAGTGCAGGAAACCATGTTTTACACCAGGTTTATATCTGCCTTTTCCTGGGATTAGCAGAGAAATGCGCAAAACGTCTACATCAGATGTTAAATGTGTGGAAAGGGGTGTTAAAAAGTAGATTCCTATTCATATTTACCAAGGCATACAACTTAGAAGATTTCTGTATTCTCTTTTTTCCATCATGTAAGGAATGGTGCAGCGCTATCTAGTGGAGATAAATGAAGACAGCAGACGCAGAGTTCATTCTTCAAATATCTGGTATTCCTTTGTTAGGACAAAAAAAATCTCAGATTTACAAGTCAATAGGATATTCCCAACGTCACAGATAATTAGCATGGTCAACACGGTTACCATATATGGTTTACATTTAACTTTTCAGGTTTAGACAAAGACATTCTTTATGCCCCGAGTCATGTGTCATAGTATGGTCATAGAAAGGGGAGGGGAGGACTTTCTACAGCAAGTAGTCTACAGTTATATTTATTAACTAAGTGGTATGTTTCGATTACCTTTTATATGTTTAGAACAGGGAAATTATTATTTATCAGGGGGCGGTCAAATAAATTAAGAGGTAGAATGTTCTAACATGGAGCAGATCAGAGGATTCACTGAATCACGTTGTGGGCCCCATTACATTCTTAATGCTAGCGTTAGCGCTCCGCTATGAGGGCATTAACATAAGGCCCCAGCACGGTCGGCTCATATTATTTTTTTTTTGGAGAAAGTATTTTACCAGGAAGGATACATTGAGATTTCTCTCGTTTTCAAGTATGTCCTGGGTGGCGAGTATGTACCGTTAGGTGTCTTGCCCAAGGACACTTACTGCAGCAGGAGCCGGAGGAGACACTGTGTCTCCTCCGGCTCCTGACAGCTTCACTGGCTGGCTATGGCCCAGACCCTATGGCCCAGACCCTAGGCCCAGTCCCCAAGGCCCAGACCCCAAGGCCCAGACCCAGGGCCCAGTCCCCAAGGCCCAGATCCTAGGGCCCAGTCCCCAAGGCCCAGACCCAGGGCCCAGACCCCAAGGCCCAGACCCAGGGCCCAGACCCCAAGGCCCAGACCCCAAGGCCCAGACCCCAGACCCCAAGGCCCAGACCCCAGTCCCCAAGACCCAGACGCAGGGCCCAGACGCAGGGCCCAGTCCCCAAGGCCCAGACCCTAGGGCCCAGACCCAGGGCCCAGATGTAGGGCCCAGTCCCCAAGGCCCAGACCCGTAGGGCCCAGTCCCCAAGGCCCAGACCCTAGGGCCCAGTCCCCAAGGCCCAGACCCTAGGGCCCAGTCCCCAAGGCCCAGACCCCAAGGCCCAGACCCAGGGCCCAGACCCCAAGGCCCAGACCCCAGGCCCAGACCCCAAGGCCCAGACCCAGGGCCCAGACCCCGGGCCCAGACCCCAAGGCCCAGACCCAGGGCCCAGACCCCAAGGCCCAGACCCAGGGCCCAGACCCCAAGGCCCAGACCCAGGGCCCAGACCCCAGGGACCAGACGCCCAGACCCAAGGCCCAGACCCCAAGGCCCAGACCCCAGGGACCAGACCCAAAGGCCCAGACCCCAGGGACCAGACCCAAAGGCCCAGACCCCAGGGACCAGACCCAAAGGCCCAGACCCCAGGGACCAGACGCCCAGACCCAGACCCTAGGGACCAGACGCCTAGACCCAAGGCCCAGACCCCAGTCCCCAAGACCCAGACCCTAGGGCCCAGACCCCAAGGCCCAGACCCAGCACCCAGACCCTAGGGCCCAGACCCCAAGGCCCAGTCCCCAGACCCCAGGGCCCAGACCCCAAGGCCCAGACCCCAAGGCCCAGACCCCAAGGCCCAGTCCCCAGGGCCCAGACCCCAAGGCCCAGTCCCCAGGGCCCAGACCCCAAGGCCCAAGGCCCAGACCCAGGGTTCAGACCCCAAGGCCCAGTCCCCAGGGCCCAGACCCCAAGGCCCAGACCCAAGGCCCAGTCCCCAGGGCCCAGACCCCAAGGCCCAGACCCTAGGGCCCAGACCCCAAGGCCCAGACCCCTAGGGCCCAGACCCAGGGCCCAGACTCAAGGCCCAGACCCTAGGGTGCAGTTCCCAAGGCCCAGACCCTAGGGTCCAGACCCCAAGGCCCAGACCCCAAGGCCCAGTCCCCAGGGCCCAGACCCCAAGCCCCAGGGCCCAGACCCCAAGGCCCAGACCCCAAGGCCCAGACCCCAGGGCCCAGAACCAAGGCTCAGTCCCCAGGGCCCAGACCCAAGGCCCAGTCCCCAGGGCCCAGACCCAAGGCCCAGTCCCCAGGGCCCAGACCCCAAGGCCCAGACCCTAGGGCCCAGACCCCAAGGCCCAGACCCTAGGGCCCAGACCCTAGGGCCCAGACCCCAAGGCCCAGACCCCAAGGCCCAGACCCCAAGGTCCAGACCCCTAGGGCCCAGACCCCTAGGGCCCAGTCCCCAAGGCCCAGACCCAGGGCCCAGACTCAAGGCCCAGACCCTAGGGCCCAGACCCAGGGCCCAGACCCCAGACCCTAGGGCCCAGACCCAGGGCCCAGGGCCCAGACCCCAAGGCCCAGACCCCAAGGCCCAGACCCTAGGGCCCAGACCCTAGGGCCAGACCCCAAGGCCCAGACCCCAAGGCCCAGACCCCAAGGTCCAGACCCCTAGGGCCCAGACCCCTAGGGCCCAGTCCCCAAGGCCCAGACCCAGGGCCCAGACTCAAGGCCCAGACCCTAGGCCCAGACCCAGGGCCCAGACCCCAGACCCTAGGGCCCAGACCCAGGGCCCAGGGCCCAGACCCCAAGGCCCAGACCCCAAGGCCCAGACCCTAGGGCCCAGACCCTAGGGCCCAGACCCCGGGCCAAGACCCTAGGGCCCCGACCCCAGGGCCCAGACCCTAGGGCCCCAAGGCCCAGACCCAGAGCCCAGACCCCAAGGCCCAGACCCCAGGCCAGACTCAGGGCCCAGGGACCAGACCCCAAAGCCCAGACCAGACCCCAGGCCAGACTCAGGGCCCAGGGACCAGACCCCAAAGCCCAGACCAGACCCCAGGGACCAGCCCAACCCAGGTACCTGGCCAGGTAGGTTCCTCAGTTGATATAATGAAAAAAAATTATTTCTAGACCAGCTGTCTGACTTCACCCATCCGCATCATGTCAGCCCTTGACATAGTTTGAGGATTTACTTGGGTAAAGGATTCGGTGACCCAGAAGTCCAGCTATCTTTTCCACTGGTCTATATAGCAAGCAAAAAAAAAAAAAAAAAGCAACGCACCTAGATGAAAATGAATAGCATTAACCTAGATAGGAAATATAACTAGAACGACGACGTAATGACCTGGAGAAACGACACAGATGTCGGAAGCCTTGGTGATCCCCAGTAGGATCGGGAACCCAGATGAAGGAGTCCATATGGCCTTGTGTAACAATCAGTATAACTAACCCTAGGAAACGCATGTCACACATGGAGCAGGAATGATACTGGTGATCCAATCACAGAGGAACCGAAGGAACGTGAGTAGGTATGCCCAAAAAAATGCTAATTATACATAAAAACCCAGATAAAAGTCCTGCTGCAGCGGTATGAGCACAATACAAGACATGAAAGAGACACTATAATAAGGACAAAAGACACAGATGACAAGTAGCATTACATCTGCCGAATGGAACAGCTCTGCTCCCCCCGCATCTCTACGGCAAACAGACAGACCGCGCGGTGATAATTATCTAATCATATCAAGTCTTGACCCATTCAAATCAGATATTCCTGCAGATTAATTACAGCCTCGCGGTGGACTGGAACAATCCGTCTGGCATTGAAGAAAAATCATCTTGATTTCACTTCACTTTAATCGTTTGTATTGTTTATCTTTGTTTGAAATGAATCAAAGAATTGACTAAAAATTATCTATGACAGAAATATGAAATTTATTAAACATAGGCATGATGGGGGTTTGTTCTGGCACCCCAGGGTCATATGCAAGAAGTGAATGTCACATGCAGGATATGACTGAAGTCAGATAGCTTAACTCGTCCCCTTTAGAAAGCTCATAAAGTCCTTAATATTCTCTTCACTTTATTGAGAAAGTAACAGCAAATAGAAGGTTTTGTGGGAAGAGAGGGCGTCTCTGAAGTGCTCTGTAGTAGGAGTAAGGGGGTAGAGAGGGCTTCTCTGGTACACTTTGGTATGAGAGGAAGGGGTTTGAGAGAACCTCTCTGGTAGGCTAAGTAGTTGGAGGAAGGTAAAACAGAATGCATTTGCTCAGTATAAACAGGATGCTGCTCACAAACCTTATGGATAGACTGAAGGAAGTGAAGCCTTGCAAAACAGGAAATGGGGCTGGGCCAAACTATGTGGGTTAGACAGGGACAGTGGACTAATCCATTTTAAGTAAAAGAAAAAAATAAATAAATAAGGAATCTGGTTCCATGATAAGGGTTTTTGTCTACAGGTCTTCTCGCCAAGGTTTAGCACCCATAAATCCCTGACTGAATTTCTAATCTGTACACGCGTATCTTTTGTTACCTGAGGAATTAAATGAAATCTTGGGCCAGATCACAGATTAGATGTCAATGGCAAGACGAAAATGGAAAACACCTGCGTCTGCTGTTTTCCATTTTCGTCTCTCGCCTTTAACGTCTGTTTTATGACCGAGCCGCTTTGTCAGCAGCTCGAGTAGCAACACGTCTGAGCGGCAGAGTGATAACATGGTGGTGCTTAGTAGGGATGTGCATGGCTGAAAAATTAGTTTCGGTTCGTTACGTTTTTAAAGAATTTCGTTTTCGGAAATTTCGTAACCAATTTTGTTTCGTATTTAGTTTCGGATCGATTTCAAATGCAATAGTTGATATAATTTATTCAAATTATGCTTTTATGATGATGACACAGTGTAAAACGAAATAAATTTATTATATACCGTTTCGTTTCAAATTCGTATCGATTCGTTATTCGGAAGTACTTCCGAAATACGAATTATCAAATTTTGTTTCAAATTCCGAATTTTTCCAAAATGAATACACATCTCTACAGTAGTGCTTAGCGCCGCTGGTGTTCTCAGCTCCAAGAGTCCATAGGACACCATGGAGTTGGAGGAGAGTTCACGCAAAAGAGATCAGGCCCGGACGGTTGAGGAATGCTATTTGTTCCCATTTTTCCTCTGCCTGCGGCGCGAGGAAGCAGTGATTTGTGCTGCTCTCTGCACCATGGGATCTGAGGTGTCAAGGGAGAGATGTGGAATCTCAGTCGTGTAGGCTTAGAGACCTGTGCGGTGCAATCACCAGTGACTGGCTGGTGTATGTGTAACAGCAAGGTCAACTGGTGGTTGAGTCGCCAGGATATATTCGGTGGAGCTTGGTATAATGTTATCCATAAAGGAGTTAAATATTGGGCAGAGTTGGGTAAGCAGGAGGTAGCGTAGTCCGTATCACAATGAAAAAGGTCGAGAGTCAGAGAAGGCAACGTAATCCAAGGTACAGAGCAAAATGTTGAACGTTAAATTAGCAAGGTCCGGGTCACAAAGCAGGGGTTGGTACATGAATCAAGCAGAAGGAAAGTCACTACGGGTACAAAGCTCTAATACAATATTCAAGCAAAGAATCATCGCTCAGCGTCTTCTTTTACACCAGAGACTGTAGGTCACGGTTCAATGACGTCAGGACGCTACGCACGTCATTCATATGCACTGGAGCAATTTTGCAGAGGTGAGTCACTGTGGGGTTCCTGGCTGTAGATATGCAAGGAACATCAAATGGGGGGAGCATGGGATTTTTGGGTGGGTTTAGATTGATGTGCTGAGTGATTGTGCTAAAGTGAAATCATTTCACATCAGGGTTTGAGAGATGTCAGGCGCAGATGGAGATTGAGCTGGTTGGATTAGCTCATTCTCGATCTGCTGGGGCACATTAATGTCTCCCATACGAAATACAGGAGACGTTAATTTACAGTAAACCGCAACCTCAGCTCTCTCTCACCTCAGCTCTCCTTTTTTTAAAAGAATTTTGTTTTGGGTTTTATCACTGATATTATAACCCCATAAATATGACCCATGGATTTCCACTTCCTGGTTCGCGCCCAATTGGATGTACGAGTTCTAGCAGTCTCAAATGGAAAAAGTATATAGTCATATTCAACTCTATACTCAGGTCCGTCCATGGCTGCAGGTGGCATTTTGCCACTCTATCAAAGGCTGTGGCATGGAGTGACTCAAGGGGGCCTCGAATAGGCCTGGCACCTGCCTGTGTGTGGATATTTGACCGCGTGTGTGGATGTGTGGGTATATGGATGTGAGACTTTGTGGTGGGATATGTGGAGCTCTGTGATACTGAGACACCTCACATTACTGAGAGTTTTATTGCTGTGTAGCTCTGTGATACGCCAACACTATCAGCGGAAAGGCCAGACTCTGTCCTTTCCAGTGACACTTCAATTGACCTTGTGGGGATTACAGAATGGTGATGCAGGGGGTCCAACGTTTTTGATGAAACAACGCATTGCTCCATCCCTTCCACACAAACAATAGTTTTAAAGATTACCTGGTCATGTTTGGAAGCATTGGAAAGGCCAGGACCTGGTCTTTCCAATGACACCAAAACAGACCTGTCACACCCTCAGCACCTGGGGGGTCTCAGGAGGGGGGGGTCAGACACCCGGCGGCATCGCGGGCTGGCCGGGTGCCAAGCAACCACGCTGATCCCGGCGTTCGTGCGCCTAATGAGGGGGCGGGGCGCGGCATGACGACGCAGAGCCGCTGGCCTTAAATGCAGGACGCACAAACTGACTCGTTGCCTTGACATGGAGTTTGTTTCCCGCATCGCTAGTGTACCGTTTATTCGAGTTACTGATTCATTGTTTCATTGCTACGTTGCTGACCTGGACTGTATGAGGAACCAGATTGTTGCTTTGCTGACTCGGACTGCCTTCTTGACCATTCTCACTCTGACCAAGCCTGTATGTATGCTTTACCCAGATCAGACGCAGACTGTATGCTGACTCAGAGTATACTGACCCTGATTGTATGAGGACCCTGTCTGTTGCCAACTCGGATCGTTTACCTCACGACGCCTTTTCTGAATCCTTGTGTATGAACGACTTGCATAAGCCTGACCCAGGTTACTCCTTAGCTGCTGTTAAGATAAACCCTTGCTGCCTGAGTGCATGTTCTGTTCCAAGACATGCTGCTAATATACCAAGGTTGTACTCTGTATTGCTGGTGTGTTTGTTCTTCCTGGCTGTGAGCTATAGGATTAGCGGTCCCGACCACTCAAGGATCGGAGGGCTTAGAGGTCTGTCCAAAAGGATCCACACCACGGCTATCGAGGGTGAGCGATACAGTGAACGTGACAAGACCTCCTACATTAAACGGTACAAGAGATACGGTGGTCCAAACTACCTCAGCATCTCTAGTATTGGGATTCCCCTGCTGGGCAAGAGGACTCCCTCGTTACGACTTCATCACACGAATGTTGGATGACGCCTGCGGCCGGGGGGGGGGCAGTACCACAGCAAGGGTTGACATGTACAGGTGCCCGGGGGCAAGTGCCACCTCTGCCACCCCACTGAGTAGGAGGGCAACACAAGATGGTTCACTCACTTGGGATTTTCAGACCACCAAGAGATTGTAAATGAAATATATGTAAAAGGAGGAGGATAAAATGTGTGAAATATATATATAAAAGGACCTGCCTGAAAATATATTAACATTCCTCTGTGTGACAATGCAAAACTGTAAGAGGTATCTGACGCACAGCGCGGGGTCACTGTTCTGTCTTTCATCTGCAGAGACTTGGTGACTAAGGCTAGGGTCAGAGTGGGGCAGTCGGAACGCGCGTGCAGGCGCACTAAATCACGGCGGCAGTAGCAGCACATAACGGCCAATGACGGCCAATATACGCAGTACGTGCGTACAAAAGTGCGCCGACACCACGCAACCGGCAAATGAACGCATTTTTCTCAGAACGTGAAACCGCTGCTACAGACGTACAGAGTGCGCTGCGGCCGCATAGCAGCGTGTGTGCGTGATTAGGAGACGTCAGACGCTGCTAGTGTGCGGCCTACATAACGTTCAAACAGCCGGATTTCCCTAGACTTCTTTTTACCCCACCGTCATGAAATACGTCCAGAATTGCGCATCGTCTGACCACTTAAGCGTATTCCGTGAAAAAATGCGTGCGCACGCATCGACGTACATTTTGACGGTGGCCGCAGAAAATGCGCTCATCTGTCCCTAGCCTTAAGCCCGTTTCAGATGAACGCAGTGATTACGTCCGTGTTGCCGCACAGTTTAACATCCGTCGTAGCATAGAATCCTGAGCAATAGAGACCCACACATGAAGTACGTGCGCACCGAAACTGCGCTCGCACAATGCACGTGGCAAACGGATGCAAGTTAAGCAAGAACGTAAAACTGCTAGGACGGACACGCAGAGTGCACCACGTCTGCGTAGCGTTCTGAGGGAGTGATGAGATGTCAGACGCAGCGCATTTGCGACGTCCAGCACCTTGACGCACAAAATGCCTTTTCAAATTTTTATCATTTTTCATATTAATTTTGTTTCCCATAAGTCCCTTTTTCTACGTCCGTCAACAAAAACAGACCGTGTGGTGTCTACAGTATCTTCCATCAGAACGTCTGTCCGTTGTGCACGCACGGAGAGTGCACTCAGACCACGTTCATGTGACATTAACCTCAAGTCAAAACAGGATTATTCAAGAAAGGTTTAATGATTTTTTTTTATTTTTTTTTACACGCTTCCATAAGACTGGAAGAGAGATAACATTTCCTCTTGTATCCAGATTATAAGGAACATGACATCAATGGTAAAGGATTACAGAGGTCAAGGCCAGGATGATGCAAAAAAAATAAATAAATTAAAAAAAAAAAAATAGATCTGGTGAGAAATGAAGAATGTACAATTTCCAGAAACAACGAAAATTACTATGGAGGTCACGCAGAGGATGAACAGCACAGCACTAACTCACCAGCACTGTCTGATGATCTGGGGATCACTATTCATGCACTGATGGATTTGTAGCTTTTTTTTTTAATAAACAATGGAAATTTAACACTTGCAGGCAATAGCTCTGGGTCCTTATACATCGAGCAATGTGACTTTAACGGGGAATAAACCACTGTGTATATAAATCTAGGTATAAGGGGTTATGCAGAGAGAGCCGATCTGGCCCAGAAATTGCACCGAACAGTGAATTTCCCTGTACGGTGCCATTTCGGAGCCAATCGGCTATTCAGAAAGCAGGCAGTTTGCCAAATTTTGGCAAATTGCCAGCAAATACAGTGCCTGTTCGACGGCAGTGAAATCCCCCAGAGAAACTATGGTTAATCTATTCACAGACACCGAACAGCAGTGAAAAGTCAGTGAAATGCCCTGCTGTTCGGTGGTTTAATTCGGCAGGTTTATTCAGGCGAATCCCATAGGCTTAAATGTTAAAAATATTCCCGTTTTTAGTCAATATCTAATAAACTGTTTATTATTTTAATTTGGTGGCTCGTGACATCCCAAAGTGGCATCCTAAGTGGACGTTCAGAGTTGATTTCCTGGAGTTTTATCCAAGATCCCCTATGCCATCCACCATCACGATCCCTAATTCCTGTGTCTCCTCTCTCCACAGGTAAGACTTTATCACCCATTATCCACAGACACCCACATCTCAACTGATCCCCTGCATACTTGGTACTGCTGGTAGGACCCCCATCACCCAGTATTCGCAGGCACCCACATTGTAACGTTACCTTGGTCTTTTTTTTTTATTTATTTTTGTCTTTCTCCACCATTTGCTTTGCTAATTAGTATGTGAATCTCCTGCCATATTGACACAGCCCATCCAGCATCAGGTGTTTACCTTTTAACTGCCTGAATGCAATCAGTCTGCCCTATATAATAGCTAAGACTGGCTCCAGTGACCTCCCCAAGTGGCATCCTAAGTGGACGTTCAGAGTTGATTTCCTGGAGTTGCGGAACTGGAGGAAGGAACTGCAAGGCCCACTTTTTACTACGGGTAAACACACGTCTATATCATGCTTTCTCTCACACTTCTGCTCTTTACTTCTACCCTTCTCCTTAAAATGGAACTCCTGCCCCTCTACCACGACCCCTACACTATCTGCATCTCTCCCTCCCTCCTCTCGTCCCACATGATGGCCTCGCATGAGCTCCTTTGTTTCCTCAGAATATGGTCTCCCTCTATCTCTCATGCTGCCAATCACTCCCACTCCCACAAATCCCATTCCCACCTTCTCTTTCTCACCCTCCTGCTGTTACTCTATTCAGGTGACATATCCCCTAACCCTGGCCCCACAACACATCCAATACTTCCCTCTCATCCTATCTCCATCGCACATAAATCACCTCACTGCAAGCCCAGCAACCTCATTCCCATAATCCCTCAGCGCCTGTCCTCTTTCTCCTGCACCCTCTGGAACGCTCGCTCTGTGTGCAACAAACTCACAGCCGTCCATGACCTCTTCCTTTCAAACTCCTTCAACCTCCTAGCTTTAACTGAAACCTGGCTAACTCCCTCTGACACGGCCTCCGTTGCTGCTCTCTCACATGGCGGTCTACACTTGAGCCATACCCCCAGACCGGGTGAGAAAAATGGTGGCGGGGTCGGAATCCTGCTCTCTCCCACCTGCACCTACCAGCATCTCCCTCCACCCCCATCCCTCTCCTTCTCCTCCTTCGAGACACACTGCATCTGCCTGTTCTCTCCTCTGGCCCTCAGGGTGGCAGTCATCTACCGCCCACCGGGACCAACCTCCCAGTTCTTTGACCACTTTACTACCTGGCTTTCTCACTTCCTGTCTTCTAATCTTCCATGCCTAGTTCTCGGGGACTTCAACATTCCCATTGATGATCCTTCCGCCCCTGCTGCCTCCAAACTTCTTTCACTCATGTCCTCCCTTGGACTCACACAATCCTCCCTCCTCCCTACCCACCGCGATGGTCACGCTATTGACCTTGTCTTTTCCAACCTCTGCTCCATTTCTGAGTTCAACTGTCGCCCTTTCCCCATCTCTGACCACCACCTTCTCTCTTTCAACCTATCTGGACTTCCTAAACACCCTGCTCCCCCACCCCGCACACACACTCGCAGAAATCTACATGCTGTGGACCCCCATCAATTCTCCAACCTACTTCACCACCTCCCTCATACCTCATCCTTCACCTGCCCTGATGCTGCCACTAATCACTACAACACTACGCTTATCTCTGCTCTAGACACTCTTGCTCCTCTTCGACTCTGTAAGGCCCCACGCCGCCAGCTTCAGCCCTGGTACACCCTCCAGACTCGCTACCTGCAAAGATGCTCCCGCACTGCAGAGCGTGCCTGGAGGAAATCCCACTCTGAAGCTGATTTTGTTCACTTCAAGTTTATTCTCCGGTCATACACGTCTGCCCTCCACTTGGTCAAACAATCCTTCTTCTCATCTCTTATATCTACGCTGTCCTCCAACCCTAAACGGCTCTGGTCCACCTTCAACACCCTCCTCTACCCACCTGCACCTCCCCCCACAGCTGCCTTCAGCGCTCAAGACCTGGCAGACTACTTCCTCAGTAAAACTTTAAGTATCAGAAGCAACATCCCAACACAAGATAGTTATCTGCCACCTCCACTCCCACAGGTCCTCTCTGCCGCTTCCTCCCAGCCACTGAGGAGGAAGTCAATTCCTTATTGTCCTCCTCACATCTCACCATATGCCCGCTCGATCCCATTCCCTCACATCTAATTCCTCCCCTCTCCTCCTCCCTCACCCCTGCTCTCACACTCCTCTTCAACCTATCTCTCTCCACTGGCTCCTTTCCATCCGCCTTCAAAACACGCGCTAGTTACCCCTTTACTAAAGAAACCATCCCTAGATCCCAACTCTCCATCCAACTACCGCCCTGTATCCCTGCTTCCCTTTACCTCTAAGAAAAACTAGTCTTCAACCGCCTCTCCCTCTTCCTGTCCTCCAATTCCCTACTTGACCCCCTGCAATCTGGCTTCCGTCCCCTACAATCAACTGAAACTGCCCTCACCAAAGTCACCAACGACCTCCTAACTGCTAAAAAAACACGGCCACTACTCTATTCTCATCCTGCTTGACATCTCGGCTGCTTTTGACACTGTTGACCACCCCCTCCTTCTACAGACCCTCAACTCTCTGGGTCTCGGTGACACTGCACTTGCTTGGGTTGACTCCTATTTATCCAACAGGTCCTTCTGTGTGTACTTTGCTGGTAACTCCTCCTCCTCATTGCCTCTATCTGTTGGTGTACCTCAAGGCTCTGTCCTTGGTCCTCCGCTCTTTTCCATCTGCACCTCCTCCCTGGGCAAAATCATCAACAGCTTTGGCTTTAATTATCACCTCTACTCTGATGACACTCAGATCTACCTCTCTACCCCTGATCTCACTTCCCCTGTCCTTTCAAAACTCAGTGACTGTTTATCTGGCATCTCCTCCTGGATGGCCTCCCACCACCTAAAGATCAACATGTCAAAGACTGAGCTCCTACTTATTCCTCCCTCCAATGCCTCCCCACCTCCTGACTTCTCTATCACGGTGGAGGGTATCACCATCTCCCCATCAAACCAAGTTCGCTGTCTTGGAGTTACACTTGACTCTGCTCTTTCCTTCATCCCCCACATCAAGTCTCTTTCCTCCTCCTGCCGATACCAACTGCGTAATATTTCCAGAATTCGGCCATTTCTTACCGCTGTCACCACAAAACAACTCATACACGCCCTGGTAATCTCCCGACTCGACTATTGCAATAATCTCTTAACTGGCCTCCCTCTGTCCCGCCTCTCCCCCCTACAATCCATCCTGAACGCCTCCGCCAGGCTAATTCACCTCACCCGCCGCTCTGTCTCTGCAGCTCCCCTCTGCGAGTCCCTTCACTGGCTCCCCATCCACTGCAGAATTAAGTTCAAAATCCTTATCCTTACCTACAAAACCCTCACTAACTCAGCTCCCCACTACCTGTCCTCACTAATCACCAAATACACCCCAGCCTGCTCCCTAAGGTCAAACAGTGACCTGCGCCTAGCTTCTCCCCGCATCACCTCTTCCCATGATAGACTGCAGGATTTCTCACGCGCAGCCCCCACTCTCTGGAACGCTCTCCCTCGTACTGTCAGACTTTCCCCTAACTTCTCTTCCTTCAAACGCTCCCTTAAAACGTTCCTATTTAGGGAAGCCTACCACCCAACTCACTGACACAACCATCAATCACTCTCACCTTACAGTCCTCTCCTCCTGTTTCCAACCCCAACCCTCCCAGATTGTGAGTTCCTACGGGAATAGGGCCCTCATCTCCTCCTGTACTGTTTGTCAAATGTTGTTCAATGTATTGTAACCCTGTCTATACTGTGCTTATTGTACAGCGCTGCGGAATATGTTGGTGATTTATAAATAAAAATAATAATTTGCAGCAAAAAGGATTCTATAAGCATTTCTCGGCAAAGAATTTTGTTGATTTTTTTAATAGCGTTTTCTCTTTTTTCTGCAACAGACCTTTTTATTATCATTCATTGGATCTTTATATGTCAATTCCAGACATTATCGTTCAGTAGTTTTTTTGAAAACAGCGTTTCAAATGACACTGTCAATCATTTTGCTTTGATTTCTTTTTTACCCCGTTCATCGGCTTGTTGGCTTTTTGCGGCGGCTAGTCGGTGCTGTGTTCGGCAGATCGGTTTTTTTCGGTGTATTTTTTGTGGGGTTTCAAACTGATCCGATACTTTGGATCGTATCGGCTGTGTTTTTTCACCAGATTTTCCCTGCACTCCGGGACCCTGCGGTGAATGCGGAATGCTCTGCAGGCTCGGGGAATTTGATTCCACGAAGTGCGGGAAAAAGCCCCTGTAGAATACACTAGGAGGGCAGGAATCAACCTTTTGATAAATAGATATCTATCTATGACGAGTATAGTAGTACGTGGTGATACCTTTTAAATATATCCAGCAACTCCTTTCTAAGGCTGGTGTCAGACGAGCGTAGTGTTCACGTCCGTGATTGCGCCTAAGGCTAGGGTTAGAGGAGCGCATTTTGTACAGACTGTGCGTCCGTGCAGTACGGACGTACTTTCTGACTGACGACAAGGTAGTGGCCACACAGTCCGTTTTTTTCACTGACGTATTATTTGACTGATGTAGCAGGGAAAATAAATTACAATGAAAAAACATTCTGTCCGTCAAAAATGCTGGACGTATAAATGCAGTCCGTCTGACCATGCTCCATCACTCACACACAAAGCTATGCAGACGTTGTGGACGTGGCGCACTCCGCACGTCCGTTCTAGTAGTATTACGTTCTTGCCTAATCTGCGTCCGTTTGCAGCGTCCGTCATGCATCCGCACCTCTGTGCGGACGTACTTCGTGTGTGGGGCTCCATTGGTCAGAATGCTATGCTGCCATGGACGTACTTATGTGCGGCAACATGGACGTTAACACTGCGCTCGTCTGACCCCAGCCTAAAAGTACATCCATGACAGCATGACAGAAAGCCCATCGGAGCCCGACACACGAAGTACATTCGCACTGAACTGTGGGCGCACAACGGCTGCGGCCCACGGACGCAAGGCAGGCAAGAACGTACAACCCCTAGAACGGCCGCACAAAGTGCGCTGCGTCCGCAACGTCTGCATAGCTTTGTGTGTGAGTGATGGAACGTGGTCAGACGGACTGCATTTATACGTCCAGCATTTTTCACGTACAAAATGGTTTTGCTTTTTATTTTCTCTCCTGCATCCGTCAAAATATACGTCGGTGGAAAAACGGACTGTGTGGCCACTACTGCGTCTTCCGTACTGACGACTGTAAGTCCGTGTGCACGGACGTACAGTCCGTAGAAATCACGCTCGTCTGACCCTAGCCTAAAAGATACAAAATAACAAAAAATCCGGTGGGTGGTCCATATGTGATACAAAATAACCACAGGAATGGAAGTATAAAGAGTATCAAAAATGTATTAATTCATTTAAAAATAGAAAACAGACGTTTGGGCTCAGCCCCTCCCCCCCCCACACACACACACAGAACAAACCAAGGGGGGTGCACTCGACACAAACTACAGAAAAAGAAATAAGGTTTTTTGGTTTTTACAGATTCTTCAAGATTTTTTACATTTTTCAGATTTTGCACAACCTAAACTCTGAAAATGAACGATGGGAATTTAGTTAACAAAACATACCTTGCTTAAGCCTGTCACAGCGTCACTGTATCCTGTAGGCGACGGGTCCGAAGGTAAACACCTAATGACTGCATTTATCGGATTAATTTACTGGGAACAGAATCCTTCCTGGGGCTCCCAGCAATTCAAGGTTAAAGGGCCAGTACCACCATAAAAAAATGCAATGTCCTTATTGTGTTTATTTGATGTTGCTGATATCTTACATGTGCTTTGTTTTTCTCTTGTATGTTTAGTTAAGAAAATATTTTACACTATGTGTCACTGGGTGTATCCATTGTGTGATATTTTGTGTTGTAAACTGCCCCCCTGTAATATTTGCATATGTATTTACTAACCAATCATATGCCAGTGTTCAAATAATCTGGTGACCGTTGCACCAGTTGAGTCAGTTGGCCTCTCTGTGAGCAACGGTCATTCAACAGCTCTGCTGTATCTATAACATAAAACAGTAAGAGGCAGCGTCTCCGTCGCCACGCTGCCTCTGTGCATGCGCGCGCAACCAGCGTGTGCTGGCTGCGTGCGCATCCAACCGCCCTAACAGTAATATGGCGGAGTGTCGAATGTGTGAGTGTTACCGGAATCTGCTAGGTTCACTCGGGACGGAGCCGGACCGGACACGAGCAAGGATTGTCTGAACACGAGTCTCTTCAGGAAAGGCAAACTTTATTAGTGTCGTCACACAATGCTCACACAGGATTAAATCGCAAAGAGTGAGCCCCGATCTCACCCCGGCGAGGGGTTTTATACCCCGAATACAGAATTAGGTACATCCCAATTAGCCCACCTCCCGGTGACACTTATCCCACCCCACGTGGGTTAGTACCTCCCTTGGTTAATAACAAAGGCATTCCATACATTGGCCGTAAATTGGCAAACTTCATGTTAGTCTGACAGTTCATGATTTGCTGCCGCACTCAATCTGGGCCGTGCCCACCCCTCTTGTGGCTATGTTTATTTGTTCCAGATAAGACATGGTCTGGTTTCTACTCTCTCTTTGTCTCTCTGCAGGCCTTTGTGACCTTCATGTATCCATTCGTTATCCTGTCTCTCCGTGCCAAGAGCGGCCCGGATCTTCCTCTATTTTAATTGCTTCTCTGTTAATCTAACACATTCCTAAAATTCTATGTAACCTTCATTCTAGTTTCTACTGAATTCTACCTAGTTATTTTCAAGTGAACCAATATTCTGAACAAGATGGCCGCCTGGCTCATAATGGCGACCATCTTCCAGCCTGATTCCACTTCATTCCCCCCTTGGCTCAAGCCTCAGGTTCTTTTCCTGATGATTGTAGCCATCACACCCCACTAATGTTATTCTTGAGTTCCTCATACTTTAGGGGACCTATTTTCGTTGGGAACAGGTCTTGTGGGCTTATCAGTGGTATCGTTTGTGTCTGTGTGAGTGTCAGTGCTCTCTTGCATAGTGGCCATAGACATAGCTCTATGCGGTACGTTAGTATCCCTACGACCAGGATCACCACTATCATCAGAATCATGGATCCAATCTGAGATAAATCTCAGAATGGATCCGAACCACTCTCCGATTGCTCCGAACCCACGGAGTGGATTCCAGCCTTCAGCAGCGATCCTCCTTGCTGTGTTATGCAACTGTGCTACCTTTTCTTGGTGATCCTGGATTACCTGGTAATAGTCCGGGACGTCGTGTGTAGTGTTCCTGATGAAGGTGCAACATTCATAATGCATGGTCATTTCACACAATCCATTCAAGGCCGCACTGATCTGTTCTAGTGCCATATCATGTATCATCTGCACCTTCCGTATCTCACGCACTTCCAGATTCAACAACTGAATGTCCATACTAGTCTTATTCAGAATTTCATCCATCAGACTGGCATAACTGTTCATTCTCACCATCAACTCTCTTCCGCATCCAGTCCATGCCGGCAGCCATGACCATATTCGATCCACCTTTTTAAACAACTGTCTCTTCTGTCTTTCGAACACCAGTGGGTACCTAGGGTGGAGTGCTGTGTCTGTATTAGTGTCTTCTCCCCTTACCCTCTGGATTGGGATCAACTTAGCCAGATAACACATTCCCGTTATTGTTGGTGGCACCCATTTGTAACACACCTTTCCACAACACACCTGGTACCCCCTCTCAATATAAATGGTAACAAATGTAGTGTTCCCTTTGCTATCTGTATTGTCAGTTGTCTCAGTCGTTTCATCATATCCAGTGCACTCTGCCTCCCATCTGTCAACTTCGCAATCACCTCTTCTTGTTCACTCGTGAGTTTTCTACATCGTATGTATAGAAAATTTGACTGCTCCTTTGTGTTAAATGTGTAGATGTATGATGTCCAGTTAAACTTGCTTGAATAACACCCTCCACCCTCATTATTTGTTTTTCTATCTGGTCCTAGTTGGAAACACCATTCTGGTGGGTATAGTGACCCTATTATGGGGTACCCGGGACTGAATGATTCTGTTTTTTCCCTTGGTGCATCGAAAGCATGTATTGTGACATTCCCTGATGCAAACATACTCAAATTCATTGTAACAGAGGCAAATGGTATGTGGATTGTCTCTGGGTGCAACCTACTGCACACCCAGCATGCGGTTTGCCCAGACTTTTTAGCATAGTCATATTTAAATTGCCCAAGTAAATGTCCTCTTGGCAAAATTTCGGATGTCGCCTCTCGCTTTTGTCTCCACATAGTACAATTCTCCATCACCGGGTGCGTACCATTCCAAATATGGGAAATATCCACTTTCTTGGCGGTGCTTGGGCACCTGGGGCATGCTCCATGCGAGAGTCCATAAATCAAGTTTGCAAGGTACAAAATCAGTACCACAAATGCCCCAAATGTCAAAATCCCTTGGGCAATTCTTTTCACAGTCTCATAAACCCAATCCCTCCCCACTGGAATTTCAAAAATAAAAGACATTTCCGGATGATCAAGGGTGGGGGCCGGGCCCCTAAAAAGCATCCTTGGCGTATCCCCCGGGGGATCCCATTGCTCCCCTGTTGGTGGATGGTCAGGCCTTATTGTGTCCATCAAGACACCCACTTGTGAAATCATTTGGGTGCCTTCAGTTGGATCATTCAGATGCTCACGGCTGTGGTCTTTGTCAGCTTTAGCCTCAGTGGATTGGTCTCGTTGGTGACGACCTTCCATGCTGGTTCAGGACTGGCTGCAGCTACTTTCAACCTGGAGTGATGTATCCACGGGACCACCTCGGCAACCTTTACTGCTGTAGGGGTTGATAACAGGACAAGGTAAGGACCTCTCCACTTTGGGCCTAGTGGGTCATTTTTCCACTCTTTCACCCATACTGAATCACCTGGACAATACTTATGCAGTGGGGGATACAAAAAGTGAGGTATATTATCTCCCACCCAAGTATTCAGTTTCAGCATTGATTTACCCAATGGTATAACCTGATCACTTAGTTTAGTTTCTCCCAATGCCCGAAGGTCCCCCCTTAGTCCATTAATCAGAGGGGTAGGCCGTCTGAACATGAGCTCGTACGGACTTAGCTTCAATTGGGGGGGGTTGGCCTGCACCTAATGTGCAAGAGGACTATCAGCAGCACATCCAACCAGCCTAGTGACGTTTCTTGGCACAATTTGGACATCAAAGTCTTTAGGGTGCGGTTCATTCTCTCAACTTTTCCCGAGCTTTGGGGCCTGTAGGCAGCATGTAGCTTCCAGGTTATGCCCAGCAGGCGGGCTAGCTGTTGTAAACAGTTCTGTATAAATGCAGGGCCATTGTCCGACCCTATCTTGAGAGGAAGTCCATAGCATGGTATTATTTCTTTCATCAGACTCTTCACTACTTCCACAGTCTTTTCTGTTCTTGTCGGGAAGGCTTCCACCCATCCTGTCAGAGTACACACCATCACCAGTAGATATTTGTATCCTTTGCAGGGCGGTAGCACTGTGAAGTCAATTTGTAACGATGCCATTGGGAATAGCCCGATTGGCTGCTTCCCTGGAGGTTGAGATGGGCCTGTTCTCGGGTTGTTTTTGGCACATGTCACGCACTGCTGGGCTATTGCTTTGCAGACTACTGACAGTCCTGGTACGTAGAAATGTGGCTCTAATTGCTGTTCCATCATTTCTCTTCCTCCATGGGTACTTGCGTGGAGTGTTCTTACAATCTCAGGAGCCAATGTTGCTGGTAGGACTATTTGTCCATTCTTCAACTGGAACCATCCGTCTTCTCCATATCCGCCTTGTTCTTCTGACAGCCATTTCTTCTCTTTCTCTGAATATACGGGTGTCCATTCTCTCAGTGGCGCCGGTAGGAGTGCGGCCACCCCTGGTTTTGCTTTGTATCGTGCCAATTCTCCATGGTTTCCCCAGACAAATTCTTCTTCTGGGAAATAGTATCGCCATGCGAAGAACAGCAGATCTTGTCTGTCTTGTGAATCTCTTACTGCTGGTATGAAAAAGTTCATTGCACTTTTCTTCATTCTTGGCAGCTTGTTCTTGATAAGGATCTCCTTGAGGAAGAACCTTACCAACGGGGCTTGGTATTCTTCTGCTCCCAGCTCTCCCAGACTTAGCAGTATTCGTGTAATCCGTAGATTATTATGAGGGTTGGTTGTTAAATTTTCGAAAAGTGAGGCGAAATTTTCTGCTCGTTCAACTTCAGTTACTTTTGTATCTTCTTCACACTCCATTAATTTTACGCCGAAGAATTTCAGCATCATTTTGTATGCTCTGCATAGTCTTTGCTGAACTTCTGAGGTGTTGATCATTAGGCGTGTCTCTTGAGGGTTCAGAGGAGTGGAGTAGAAATTTCGGCCTTGAGACTGGGTTGGGAAAAGCCATTGGATATAATCATGATTGAGTTCTAATAGTTCGTAATCATCCTGCCATTTGTGCAATATAATTTCAATGAACTCGCCTTTGGGTTCAGATTTTCTCCAATTCATGTAGAATTCGTAGTTTGGCATGGGAGGTTGAGGCTCTTGCTTGCAGAGCAGGACTTTGGCTTGATCATTTGTTAGCAATGGTTTTGCAGCTGCTTTTGCGGCCTGGTCAGCGCGCCTGTTGCCTTTTGGGATTTCATCATGACCTTTCTGGTGGCCACGACAGTGCATGATACTGACAGCACTTGGTTTCCATACAGCTTCTAGGAGGGCCGCGATTTCAGCTGCATACTTGATTTGCTGTCCTGAGGAAGTAAGTAGGCCTCTTTCTTTGTAGAGTGCACCATGTGCATGGACTGTCATGAAGGCGTACTTGGAATCAGTGTAGATATTCACTCTTTTGCCTTCGGAGATTTCTAGAGCCTTGGTTAGGGCTGTTATTTCAGCCAGTTGTGCAGAGGTATGGCCTGGTAGTGGATTTGCTTCGATAATTTCTTCCGTTGAGACTACTGCATAGCCGGAGACTTTCTTTCCATCATCCATGTAGCTGCTACCATCAGTGAATAACTGTAGATCGTATTTGTCTAGGGGTACGTCTTTTAAATCTGGCCTGCTACTGAACACTTCTTCCATGACTTGGAGGCATTCATGATCTGGATCCTCTTCGCAGTCAGGCAGTAAAGTAGCAGGGTTCAAGGTAGCGATGAGGTCCAAATGAACCCGTGGATTTTCACACATCATTGCTTGGTACTTTGTCATCCGGCTGTTGCTGAACCAGTAGCTTCCTTTCACATCCAGCAGGGCTTTGACAGCATGGGGCACCTTGACATGAAGAACTTGTCCAAGGGTCAGCTTGTCTGCTTCTGCTATCAGCATTGCGGTGGCTGCCACAGCTTTCAGGCATGGGGGGTAGGCCACAAGCCACAGGGTCAAGTTGCTTGGAGAGATAGGCCACAGGCCTTAGCCAAGAGCCAAAACTTTGAATTAGCACTCCTGTCGCTGTTTGATTGTGTTCATGCACGTAAAGCTGGAAGGGCTTGCTGTGATCTGGCAGTCCCAGTGCAGGAGCTTCCATTAATAAAGTCTTTAATTTCAGGAAAGCTGCTGTTTGCTCTTCTTCCCAGTGGAAGGGGTCCTGTTCTCCCCCCTTTGTGGCTTGATGAAGGGGCTTGGCAATATCTGCGAAGTTGGGGATCCACAGGCGGTAGAAGCCTGCAGCTCCCAGAAACTCACGGACTTGTCTTCTGGTCTTTGGTTGGGTTATTCGGCATACTGCTGCTTTTCTTTCTGCCCCCAATGCACGCTTGGTACCTGTTAATTGGAAACCTAAGTACTTTACACTTTGTTTGCATATTTGTGCTTTCTTTCTTGACACTCTGTAACCTGCTTGGCATAGTAGATGTAGCAGGGCTTTTGTGGTGGATAAACAGTCTTTTTCTGTGGGAGAAGCCAGTAATAAATCCTCTACATACTGTAGTAAAACAACTCTGTCTGGCTGAGCGTTGAAGGAGAGGAGATCTTGGCTGAGCGCGCACCCGAAGATCGTGGGCGAGTTTTTGAAACCTTGAGGGAGGCGTGTCCAGGTCATCTGATGGCGCGCTCCCGTGGTAGATTCCTCCCACTGAAATGCAAAAAGGGGCTGGCTTGCTGGAGCCAGACGGATGCAAAAGAAAGTGTCTTTTAAATCTAGCGCCGTGTAATATTTTGTATCTCCGGGAATTAAAGTCAGCAAATTGTATGGATTGGGAACCACAGGATGTAGAGTTACTGTGGCTTCGTTAACAGCTCGTAAATCCTGGACTGGGCGGTACTCTTGTGTGCCCTCTTTCAGTACTGGCAATAGGGGTGTGTTCCACGGTGACACGCAGAATTAAAGATCACGGCATATTGAAAGTCTCTGTAAATGTGTCTGGATATTCTGCTTGGCTTTTTGTGGGATCTGATATTGTCTTAAAACCACAGGCGTTGCACCAGGTTTTAAATCAACGTACACTGGGGGAATATTTACAGCTAGTCTGGGCGGGTTTTCCTCCGCCCACACCCCAGGAATTCCAAGGAGTAGTGTGTGTGGGTCCGGGGCTGCCGGCAGAGTTGGTGCTGTACGCCATTCTTCTTCTCTTGCATAATTACTGCAATTTTTATAGGTTGGGTGTGCTGGCTGGCTGGGCTGCGCTGCCGTGCAGAGCTGCCACTCTCAGGCAGGTCTAATCGAGCGTGACCCCCGGGAAGAAATGTAATTTGGGCTTGCAATTTGCAAAGGATATCCCGCCCCAGGAGTTGGATGGGACATTCGGGCATATACAAAAATTCATGTTCAACATTATGCCCACCCACACTACATTTTCGAGAAGCAAGGAAGGGGTACTTAGCGGACACCCCCATTGCTCCCATAATATCAACTTCATTTCCCATTGTGGGTGCAATTTTCTGTGTTAAAACAGAATATTCGGCACTGGTGTCAACCATAAATACTTCATCTTTATTTCCCACTCTCATAGTGACCGTGGGCTCGTGGTTACCGAGCGGGATGGGCCCAGGTCCTTGTCAATATGTACCCTGCCCTTCAAATGACGTTCCCGCCAAACCCACAAACCCTGCTCCGGCACCCTCACTCCTCTCATATCTGCCGTTTGTTACCTGACCATTGGAGGCTTGACCTCCGATTCCACATTCTCCCCCTGTCCCCCAAATTTAGCCAAAAATGCAGGACAATCGTTTTTCCAGTGACCTTCACCCCGGCACCAGGCGCACTGGTTGGTCCCAGGGGTTCCCTAGGGGCTCCCCTACCTCTTCCTCTAGCCCCCCTACCCCTTGCTCTCCCTCTGTCCGGGCCACCTCTTCCTTCACCATTTCCCATATAACCCACAACACCTGTGTGCCCTCTCTGTCTCTTTATCTCCTCCCGCTTCTCCTCTAGATCCCGGTTATGAAACACCTTATTAGCAATCTCTACTAATTCGCTAATACCTTTACCTAGAAACCCATCTAATTTCTGTATTTTATTCCGTATATCTTTTTGTGACTGACCCACAAAAGAAGAATTAGTTAACCTCTGATTCTCCACTGCCTCCGGGTCAATAGGTCTATACATCCTATATGCATCTAGTAACCTTTCTAGAAATGCACTTGGGGTTTCTTTAGATTCTTGTACAATATCCCAACCCTCCCAGATTGTGAGTTCCTACGGGAATAGGGCCCTCATCTCCTCCTGTACTGTTTGTCAAATGTTGTTCAATGTTTTGTAACCCTGTCTATACTGTGCCTATTGTACAGCGCTGCGGAATATGCTGGCGCTTTATAAATAAAGAATAATAATAATATCCGCTATTTTCCCCATGTTTGTGGGTTTCTTCCCTCCCGCTTTAACACCCATTATTACCGCTGTCCGGTACGTCTGCAGGTGAGCAATACCTGCAGCAGTATTGTATGGCCATTTGGGATCTGTTTTGGGGTAGTGCTCCTCAGCCCATGCTTCTGGCTGGGGCTTAGCATCCTCTACGGCTTGGGTCAGTAGAATTTTCTGCGCGCTACTATTTATTCGGGCTCTTTCCTCAGTAGTGAACATTGTCAACATTAGTTGCTGACAATATGCCCATGTGGGGTTATGTGTAAGCATGACTGACTCTATCATACTGGCCACTGCTGCGGGATTAGTGGAGTACAGTGGTGTGTGTATTTTCCAGTTAAAGAGGTCGGTTGTCGTGAATGGGACATATGTGTATTGCACTGGCCCAGGTGCTCCATTATCCAGTAAAGGGCCTGGCACTTCCCGTAGGGGCAATTGCATCTTACTTTTATTGGGATTGTGCTGATATGGTTCCCGGGGTTTATATATATTATTCGCTGCGCGAGTGGTGGCCCCCTGTTTTTCATCTTCACTCTCATCATCACTGTCCTCTTGGGATACTAATTTATATACGCTCCCATCGGGCATCTCAATTTTTCCTGGTGGGAACTCTCTGTACCCTCCACCCGCTGCCCCCTGGTCTTCTTCCGCAATACCGCGTGGCGGAGCGAAGGGAGCTGGCCGGGAAGTAGCAGCTGCCTGCTCCCCCCTCTCCGCCCGCGCAACCGCGGCACTCAAAGCTTCTCTAGCTGCCCCATAACATGATGGATAAGGCGGGGGCAAAGAATCAATCTCTTCCAGCTGTTCTATCAACACCGGTCTCCCTTTCTCTTCATTATTTGGGGGTACCTGCTTCTTCTTATTTTGTCCCGCCATCATTATAAAATGACTTTTATCTTTTACACAGTATCTCCATATATCTATATATGGATACTGCTCAGGATGTCCGCATTTCCCGGTGACTTGGGAATGCACTCTCTGTATTAGCTCCGGGTCCATTGACCCCTGCTCTGGCCACTCTGGAACTAACAGTGGCCATACAATTGTACACATGTCAGTTTCTCCTTAGTTAACTCTATACCATAATCATGCGTTGCATATAGCGCTTCAAAATTCCGCACAATATACCCTAAGGGCGTCTCACCCTTCTTTACCTTCTTGGGTTTGGATGACCCGTTACCCATTGTTACTCTTAAAAACAGTAACCTTTTTTTTCAATGCAGATATTTCTTTTTAGCAAAGACACTTGAAATTTACTGTCTGGTACTTCAGTCAACAATTCATATGTGTCGGGTTCGCTTCCTCCGTCAGTAGCCGGACTGCAGTCGCCTGAGCCGGAAACGTACCTTGGGAGTCCACTCTCAAGTTTGCTTTCTCGCTAGGCGAGTAGGCGCTCAATCACTCACAGCACTCTCAGCAATCATTCACGAGCCATACTGTACCAGATACTTTCAGCACAAAACAATACATAAACAATTCTACTCTCTCTACTAGCCGAGGGCACACCGTCCCTCCTTTTGGCTCCTTATACCCCGTTGATTGAACTCTACTCTTGTCTGCTTGTGACTATGTGCACCCCGTTCTATAACTACACTCCCGTCTGCAATTCCAATTTACCTATGGGTAATCTACCCACCCGGCACCACTACCTCTGCAGCTACCGCTGACCTCAATTGGCCCCCTTCACTACACGACGTACACACTAGCACTGACTCAGGGCTCTCAGCCCAGTCACAGAAATCCCTCCTCCTTTCCTTGTCCACGTGCAGAAGCTCTGTTTACAAACACTGACTCTGGCTCCTTTGCTTGTCCGTGCTATCAGCGGCGGGTTCGGTATGTCAACGAGACCGTGGCCGCGGGTCTCCTTATCCGACTATGGTCGGACGTTTCCCTTTATACCAGTATCTCTGATACACATACAAACAAAGAAGACACTTTACCTATCGCCGCGCTGCTCGCTGTTTCCTCAGACTCGGTGGTGTCCCAGCTTCCCGGGCCGGGGGTCCGTTTGGGACTAGGCGAGGTCCACTGAACAGGAAATCCTGCTTGGCGCCTGCAGATGTCAGCTCACCTTCAACGGACGCCCAACCAACGGGATCACTCGCACCTGCAGTCAGCCGCTACAGTGTCCAGCAGTCGTTGCCGTGCCGGCAAGGGCCCATATCCCGGCTCACGAGCCCCCAAGAAATGTTACCGGAATCTGCTAGGTTCACTCGGGACGGAGCCGGACCGGACACGAGCAAGAATTGTCTGAACACGAGTCTCTTCAGGAAAGGCAAACTTTATTAGTGTCGTCACACAATGCTCACACAGGATTAAATCGCAAAGAGTGAGCCCCGATCTCACCCCGGCGAGGGGTTTCATACCCCGAATACAGAATTTGGTACATCCCAATTAGCCCACCTCCAGGTGACACTTATCCCACCCCACGTGGGTTAGTACCTCCCTTGGTTAATAACAAAGGCATTCCATACATTGGCCGTAAATTGGCAAACTTCATGTTAGTCTGACAGTTCATGATTTGCTGCCGCACTCAATCTGGGCCGTGCCCACCTCCCTTGTGGCTATGTTTATTTGTTCCAGATAAGACATGGTCTGGTTTCTACACTCTCTTTGTCTCTCTGCAGGCCTTTGTGACCTTCATGTATCCATTCGTCATCCTGTCTCTCCGTGCCAAGAGCGGCCCGGATCTTCCTCTATTTTAATTGCTTCTCTGTTAATCTAACACATTCCTAAAATTCTATGTAAGCTTCATTCTAGTTTCTACTGAATTCTACCTAGTTATTTTCAAGTGAACCAATATTCTGAACAAGATGGCCGCCTGGCTCATAATGGCGACCATCTTCCAGCCTGATTCCACTTCATGCGCAACCAGCGTACTGCTGGGTGCGCACGCAGCCAACCTCCGCAGCACGTGCACAGCCGTGCCTAAGACGGCGGAGTATCGAATGAGGCACATAATAACACGTGATGTGCCCCCCCCCCCTCACCTCCTGCTCACCCAGCTCGGTGTCAGGCACCACCAGCCGGACCACAGGCCATGAGGATTCCTTACTAGCCGCTGCTTTGGTGCGTCTGGACCCAGCAACGGGTCCCGAGTCACCAGCATATCTGTGCGGGAGACAGAGCACAGCCTTACAAATAGCCAAGGCCAGTCACCACTACGCCGTTTGTCAACACACACTGTGGGAACGTTTCCATGGTGACAAGTCACTAGGTGTAAGCCAGAGCTATGGGAGGTGGAGAGGAACAAACATCACGCGCTCAAATCTTTCTTTCTGATGTTGTTCTTTTTTATTTTTTACTATCAGTGGAATAATGAACGTTTTGGTTTGTAGAACGGAGTCTGATTAATTAACAAGGATTAAAGATGCGATGCCACCAACCCCTCAGAAGTAAAAGGGCCTGGTGGTTTCAAATATACCAGTAGTAAGTGTATATGCCATGCCACTGAGAATGCTATAACAAGACATGGTGGTTCAGCAGCCAGCCAGAGAGTTTGGAAAATATGCACAGCACATAGGAGCACCCGGCCAAAAAACCCCCACAAAGTTGTGCCCGCCCCCCACAACAGAGCCCCCAAAGCTCTGAGCACCTCCACCCATGAGCTTGCAATCTAAGGGGTCCCATGAGCTTGCAATCTAAGTGGTCCCATGAGCTTGCAATCTAAGTGGTCCCATGAGCTTGCAATCTAAGGGGTCCCATGAGCTTGCAATCTAAGGGGTCCCATGAGTTTGCAATCTAAGGGGTCCCATGAGCTTGCAATCTAAGGGGTCCCATGAGCTTGCAATCTAAGGGGTCCCATGAGCTTGCAATCTAAGGGGTCCCATGAGCTTGCAATCTAAGTGGTCCCATGAGCTTGCAATCTATCCCATGAGCTTACAATCTAAGTGGTCCCATGAGCTTGCAATCTATCCCATGAGTTTACAATCTAAGGGGGTCCCATGAGCTTGCAATCTATCCATGAGCTTGCAATCTAAGGGGTCCCATGAGCTTGCAATCTAAGTGGTCCATGAGCTTGCAATCTATCCCATGAGCTTACAATCTATCCATGAGCTTACAATCTAAGTGGTCCCATGAGCTTGCAATCTATCCCATGAGCTTACAATCTATCCATGAGCTTACAATCTAAGTGGTCCCATGAGCTTGCAATCTATCCCATGAGTTTACAATCTAAGGGGTCCCATGAGCTTGCAATCTATCCCATGAGCTTACAATCTAAGGGGTCCCATGAGCTTACAATTTATCCCATGAGTTTACAATCTAAGGGGGTCCCTTGAGTTTACATTACCCCACCCCCCCAACAGTATCTTTCCATCACTTGCTCCTCACCGCGTGGTTTTGGCCATAGAATGGGCTGATCTCCAAAAATCAGACTCACAAGGAATGCATTGTGTGGGATGTGCGTGTCAAAGCTGGGTCCCAGCGGCTGGCCGTAGGGTTGCCAGATCAGCCATGCTTTCCTGGACACATTACTATTTCATGCAGAGGGGGAGCACAGGGAAAAATGCTGCCCTGCAACATGTATAATTCATATGCCGCAGGAAGGAAATCAAGGCAGGTCACCAGGGATTCCTGCTCTGGAACGTATGGATTCTACATGCTGCAGGGTTTTATTTTTCATGCACTGCCCATCAGTATGAATTATATGTGTCCAGGAAAACATGGCCGACTTGGCAAACCTAGCTGGCCGCCGATGGATAATGCTGGCTCTCACGAACGAGAAATTTTCGCTGAAATTTCAGTGCTTTGTGAATAACCCCTAAAGTGCAAACAATGAAGTAGTAAAGCCCAGGCTTTTTCAATACCGCAACAGCATATTTATAGTCGCACCATTTGGATGTAAGGTCATTTAGAAACACATCCTGTAGAGAGGCACTTCTAGGGTTGCTAGGTCAGCCATGTTTTCCTGGACACATTCCTATTTCACGCAGAGGGAGAGCACAGAAAAAAGTGCTGCCCTGCAACATGTATAATTCATATGCCGCAGGAAGGGATTGAAGACAGGTCACCTGGGATTCCTCTTTCATTTCTTATCTGCAGCATATGAATTCCACAGAGTGCAGGGTGGTGTAACCGGAATCCACTTGGTTCACTTGGGACGAGGCCGGGCCGGCACGGACAAGGATTGACTGAACACGAGTCTCTTCAGGAAAGGCAAACTTTATTGTGATATCACAACAGATGCGCAAACAGGATTCAATCGCAAAGAATGAGCCCCGAATACCCCCTGACATGAGGTCTTATACCCTGAATACATAATTAGGTACACCCCAATTAGCCCACCTCCCGGTGACACTATCCCACCCCACGTGGTTCCGTACTTCCCTTAATCGAATACAATGACATTCCATACATCATATACTATAATTGAGTAAGGCTTGGCGTGTCCGTCGCCAAGCCTTACTCTGCGCATGCTCGCGCAACCAGCGGCGGTTGGTTGGGCGCGCATGCAACCGCCGCGGCACGAGCTGGCTGTGCGCTCGCCGCGGCGGTTACAAGATGCACACAGCAGCCGGGTAGAGGCTGCGCTCGCAGCCTCTACCCGGCTGCCGCGCGCATCCAACCCCCGAGCGGCGAAGGGAAAGTTCCCTCGCTTCCGCTCCTTGAAGGACCCAAGCCGCGGTCACGTGGGAGTCCCACGTGACCGCGGCTTGGGTCCTTCAACGACCGGAAGCGGGGAAACTTTCACTTCGCCGCTCGGGAAGGTAAGTATGCGGAGCTCATGGGGCGGCTGTCCGAATGCCGATAGAGCATTCGAACAGCCGCCCCATGTCTGGTCTGGGGTCTGAGCTGGGGGGCAGTATCCATGAGCTGAGGGCGGTATCCACGAGCTGAGGGCGGTATCCATGAGCTGAGGGCGGTATCCACGTGCTGAGGGGCAGTATCCACGTGCTGAGGGGCAGTATCCACGTGCTGAGGGGCAGTATCCACGTGCTGAGGGGCAGTATCCACGTGCTGGGGGCAGTATCCACGTGCTGGGGGCAGTATCCACGAGCTGGGGGCAGTATCCACGAGCTGGGGGCAGTATCCACGAGCTGGGGGCAGTATCCACGTGCGGGGGGCAGTATCCACGTGCGGGGGGCAGTATCCACGAGCTGGGGGCAGTATCCACGAGCTGAGGGCAGTATATCCACAATAGACTGCCCTCTGGGCAGGCTTTCCACCTTGTTGGTCATAAATTGGCAGACTTCATGGTATTCTGACACAAAAAGATTTACTTCTGCTCTAGATCCTGCCTGTACCCACTTCCCTTGCGCTTGTTTAGATAAGGCCTGGTCTGGTCTTCTCACTCCTCGTTGTCCCAGCTGCAGGCTTCTGTGACCTTGATGTATCCATCCCTCATCCTGTCTCTCCATGCCAGCAACGGCTCGGATCTCCCCTATTTTAATTGCTTATACTGCTGATCTAACACATTCCTAAGACTCTATGTAAACTTCATTCTAATTCCTACTAATATCTACCTAGTTATATTCAAGTGAACAAATATTCTGAACAAGATGGCCACCTGGCTCATAATGGTGACCATCTTCTTGCCTGAATCTCCTTCAGTGGCATTTTTCATGGACTGCCCATCAGCATGAATAAATTATGTCTGTCCAGGAAAACATGGCCAACCTGTCAACACTAGGCACTACCCAAACCACAGGTAGGGATTCACTAGATCCACCTTCTTTTCCTAGATGCATAATACTTGAATAAATGAAAAGTGGACCCTGCATAGGGTTGCCAGATTGGCCAGGGTTCCTTAGACACTTAATTTATCCATGTTGATGGGCAGTGCATGGAAAATGCCACCCTGCAGCATGTAGAATGCATACACTGCCGGCAAGAAATCAAAAGGAATACCAGGTGACCTGCCTTGATTTCCTTCCTGTAGCATATTAATTATACATGCTGCAGGGCCAATCCTTCCCTGAGCTCTCCCTGTGCATGAATTAGTAATAAGTGTCCAGGAAAATGTGGTTGAACTAAATAAATGACCTATATCCTGTGTCTCTGTATTAGGGCTGCTACGTCAGCCTGGTTTTCCTGCATAAATTTATTCATAGTTCATGAAAAATGCCACTTCACAGCATGTGGAAATCATACACTGCAGGTAAGAGATCAAAAAGGAATCCCAGGTGACCTACCTTGATTGCCTTCCTACAGCATATGAATTATAAATGTTGCAGGGCAGCACTTTTCCCTGTGCTCCCCCTCTGCATGAAATTATAATGTGTGTCCAGAAAAACATGGCTGATCTGGTGGTGCTAAACACATCTCACAACTAGGGCTTACAGGTCGGCCATGTTTACCTGGACGCATATATTACTATTTCATGCAGAGGGGGAAACAGGGAAAAGCGCTGCCCTGCACCATTCACTTGTGTAGAAGTGTATCACAAAGCACCACAGCAATAAAACTGAAATAGTAATGCTTGTCCAGGAAAACATGGCCGACCTGGTAACCCTGCTCTGTATACACGGCCTGTGTGTACCACGAACAAACATGGGCCGTGCCACATACAGAGGCCTTCCCTTTGTTATTATAGCCTCTCATAGTGTTTCCACGTACAGCCCAGCAGCAGTGCGCTCATTTCTTACCTGGCAGGGTCACTACCACCTCATACTACCAGCCTGAACAAGGAGGGGGTGTCATGTGATTGGTCCTTACTTAGCAGTACTTCCTGTCCGGAGTTGAGAAACACTAGCCTAAACCATAGGCGCGTTCAGGTTTCTCAGCCGCTGCAAGTGCTAAGTTAACAACTTGGCACTGAACGCTGTGCTGCGGCTCAGCGCTGCTAACTTAGCACTTGCAGCCAAGTCAAGAGGTGATGTGGGGTTAGCTGAGTGTGAGGTGGGAAAGATGGCCGCCTCCACGGAGCAAATATTCCAATAAGGAAATGTTCAGTTTGAGCTTTTGGTGGATCAAAACACCAAATATTTATTGGAACATGGTAAACATTAACACTAAAGTGCTAATAAAATGGACAAAAGTGGATTTTGCAGAAACAGCACCTTTCATTAAGCAATCCTCTGCCCTTTTGCTTCCATATTCACAGCCAAAGCGTTCAGTGAGACTGCTGCAGCAAACTGAACTGCTGCAATGAAGCAATCCAGCAGCTGCTGAGGAACTGTACGCGCCTCATGTATGACAATCTCCCGCCCGTCAGGTGATTGTCGCCTACAATTCACAGAATGCAGTTGATGGCTGGGGATTCGTGGGAGTTGTAGTTCAGCACCATCTGAGGCAATGGAGTTTTACAACCCTGCTCGTCTAGACCAGTGATGGTGAACCTTGGCACCTTGATTTTTCTGAAGCTACAGGTTTCATGATGTTTGGTCACACGTACGGCGAGCAGAGCGTCAAGGTTCGCCATCACTGCTCTAGACCAGGGATCTCAAACTTTGGCACCCCAGATGTTTATTGCCTACAATTCCCAGATTCTTTGAATGCAATAACTGGCCAGAGAATCATGGGAGGTGTAGTTCAGAAACATCAGGGGGTGGGGGCAGAATCTGAGATCCCTGCTCTCTTGACTATCCCTGGGACCTTAGAGGTTTAGGAACTACTTGTCCCATTATGCATTGCTCAGCCAGAATTAAGTGTAAGAAATATGTGTCACGTTATTCTGAAACATTCAGGGGCTGCTCTAGGCCTCGCGGACCTTTTTTCGCTTTTCTTGCAGTAATTCTCTCGTTTCGTTATATTACAATGTGCGCAGTGGGACGCTACGGGTTGACAGATAGAGGCTCATATGCATAAAGTCATCAATAAACTTTAAATAGTGAACAAATATCTCCAAGTTGGCATCTTTGCTCTAAGGGTTATTCAAAGAGCAGCAAACCTGCCACCGAATTGCAGCGTACGGTGAATTTCCCCGTACGGTGCAATTTCGTGGCAGTTTGGTTACTCAGAGTGCTGTCAATTTCGCCAAATACTGGCGAATTGACAGCAACATACGGTGCAGTTCGCCGCTATTCGACAGCAGTGAAATTGTCCCAGAGAAGTAATGGTTAATCCACTCAGAGAACGCCGAACTGCACCAAAGTTTCAGTCAAATGCCCTGATTTTCGGTGGTTCGGTTCGACAGGTTTAAACTCCGGAGAATCCCATAAGATCCAATGTAAAAAAAAATATCCTTTTTTAGTTACAAGTTTTTTCATTTCGGTTTCAGCAAAAAGCCTTTTTATTTATTTAATTTTTAGATTTTTGGGGTATTTCTCTGGATTTTTTAGGCAAAGTTTTTATTCTCATTTTTTTTAATGGCTTTTTTTTTATTCTGTAAAACACCTTTTTTTATTATTTCCACACAATTTCATGCATTTTTATTATGTTAACCTCCCTGGCGGTCTAATTTTTTAAAATTTTCATGTCTAAAAGCGTCTCAATTTTTTTTTTTAAAGGAAACATGTTTTTGTACATAGTTAGCCTGTAATAACTAGGAATCACGCACTGAAATCCGTGCAATCAAGAGTTCTTACTCTTACTCTAAGGTAAAATCCTTTATAAATAAATAAATAAATAAATAGTAAATACACTGAGTCCGATAAAGTTTGAAACACGAAATAATAATTTATTATCCCAAAAATAATGATCCAAAATAATGCAAATAAATGATATTCAATAAAATAAAAAAACAAAAACCACTGAAATCGGTCTGAAAACAAGAGTAAGAGGATGTATGGTCTATTTCCTATCCTGTAGTGCCACCCAGTGGCCGTTCATAAACATTACACTTTGGAGTACAGTATTTTATGAATTGTTTATAAGTTTGCTGATGGTTCCCGCCCACCCTGCACCATGTGACTCGCAGGGAGCCTTCCAGGAAGCAGCTCGCCGCGATCACACTGCGGGGGACAGCGAGGGAGCGCAGGAGGAGTTGAGTAAACATCCAGCCCGAGTGTGGCTCGGGGTTACCGTTCCGCAGTAGCGAAATTTAACCCCGAGTCACACTCGGGAATACCGCCAGGGAGGTTAAACACCTTTTAAAAAAATACATATTTTTTTTTCTGCAGTTTGGCGGTCTGATCGGAGGTCAGTGGCGGCGTTCGTCAGACTTCGAGGACCCTGCGGTGAATAGCGAATTCACCGCAGGGTCAACAAACTGGAATCGAACCTTTTGTAAGCTGAAGGAAAGAGCACCGAAATTTCCCAGATATTCCTGGGACCACAGAGGTTTAGGAACTAAGGCTAGGGTCAGACGAAAGCATTTTTCCCCGCGAACGTCAAAAAGTGCGTCCGATCACTTTGACGTATTTTTTCACGGAATGTGCAAAAACGGTCAGACGACGCGCATTTTCGGGCGTGATTTTGTACGGATCGCCAATAAAACTCTTTTTGCGTCTGGACGTTATGTAGGCTGGACATTAGCAGTGTCTGACATCTCCTAATCACGCACACACGCCGCTATGCCGCAGCTGCGCACTCAGTACGTCAGTACTAGCGGTTCAGCGTTCTCAAAAAAATGCGTTCAAATTCCACTTGCGTTGCACGGCCGGACTTTTGTGCGGCCGTACATCGTATATTGGCTGTCATTGCGCGTCATCTGCTGCTAGTGCGGCCGTAATTATGTGCGCCAGAACGCACGTTAAAAGTGCGCTGGTCTGACCCCAGCCTTATTGTCCCTGAAATTACGGTGCTCTTTGAATAACCCTCTTTATTTTTCAACTCAACTCTCCATTACCTGTTTTTAGCAAATAGTCAGCACTGAGTTGGAGATTCAAACCTTAGAAATCGCTTTCAGCTTTTATTCTACCCAAGGTCTTCAATACGTCTTCTCTTTCACAACATAATAATCGTTATGTGGTGTTACTCTTCATTTGAGGTCCATTCCAAGTTGAAAGGGTTAAATTGCCTACCCCCTTAGTTGGCTAGAATTTAAAGTTAAAAATGCACAACTCTATGCAAAGCTTGAACACACCCAAAAGCACACATCCTGTAACGCCCCAGTGGCTGGTTAAGTTTCATTTACTGGGTTTTACCTAATTTCTGGGAATTCTATGATGTTATCCTTATTATATATTCAGAAGTGCCTTGTATGTGATTTCCGCTGTATGAAGACACACTCCTTCTATATCTCCAGTGTCTATGATTTGATGAAAAGTGTTGCAGTGGAACATTTTGTAACAACCTTTGTTTTATACTTTGTAATCACATGAAACAATAGAGCAAATACCAGAGAGTCTGAATCTGCACCTTGTGTTGCGTTTGTGGAACTCTGCTCCTGAGTTATTGTGAAACTGCTGTGTGAAGTGACATGAGTCTTTAAGAGTTAATAAGTCCATTATATGGCAGGTCTAACACAAGTGCAACTATATATAATATAATGAATACTTTAAACACAAACAGGGTTATTCAAAGAGATCCAAATGGCTGGAGAAAGGTAACCCAACGCTGAAAATCAGCGTTGGGTTACCTTTCTTGGCCATTCAGCGATCCAGAGAGCAGGCAATACACCAAATCCTGGCGAATTGCCTGCACATTCGGTGCTGTTCGAGGGCAGTGAAATCCCCATAAAAAAGCACCGCTTCGGCTATTCAGAGAACGCAAACCAGCAGTGAAAGGTTCCCGAAATGCCCTGCCATTCAGTGGTTTAATTCTGCAAGTTTATTCAGGAGAATCCCATAGGCTTCAATGTTAAAAATATTCCCGTTTTAATTCAATATCTAATAAATCATTCATTATAAAATTCTGCAGTAAAGAGTCTATTTATAGATTTTTTTAGGATATTTTAAGCATTTTTCTGGATTTTTTTTTAAACTTTTTTTCTGTAACAGCCCTTTTTATTATCATTCATTGGATCATATGTAAATTTCAGACATTTTCACTCAGTAGTCTCTTTGCAAACAGTGTTTCACTTTTCAAACATTCAAGCAAACTGTTTTGCTAATTTATTCACTGCGGTGTCGGCTTTTTCCAGCTGCTTCGCTGCGTGTGATCGGCTCCTGCTCGGGTTTTTCTGGCGTCTTCGGCGGGTTAATCCAGATGTTTTTGCGGATTTCGGCGTGCATTCGCCGGGGTTTTTGTAGTGACTTTTCGTCCGGTTTGCGGCAGCTTTTCCCTGCGCTTCAACGGCCCTGTGGTGCTTGCTGAATACACCGCAGGGTCGCTGAAATGGGAATGCTGAATCAGCCCGAATTGAAGAGAACGAAAAGTCACTGAACATGCGGCGACTTTTCGATTCTCTTTGAATAACCCTGAAAGAAACCAGAGTGGGCCAGTGCCGGTGCAGTGATTGTGGGACCCTCAGTCTAGGAGCATGGGGTTACATTTGTGTGTGTGCATGGTGATTGGAAGGGCCCACCCAGTGGTTTAATAAGGAGCCCCATGATTTCTGACAGCAGCCCGGCCCATCAACATTTCCACTTCTTGGACGGTTTTTCCCAAGCAGGACCAGGCCCATTGGAGGGGTCAGAGAACCACTGGGATGTTGCAAAAACTGATGTGAATCCAGGTGTAATATCTCACCTGGAAACGACAACTATCACTGATCATCAACCTGTGAATATATAATTTATCTCCACAAGACAACACATGCAGGGTTATTCAGAGAAAGGTGAAACCCTGGAGAACTTTTGGAGAAGTGAAAATTCTAGGTCAAAATAGCCAAACCAGAAAAAGTTCTCCCATTTATCTCACTTTCCAAATCAGCTATTTTGACCTAGAATTTTCACGTCTAAGTTCTCCAGAGTTTCACCTTTCTCTGAATAACCCTGATGTATCCCTTACATCATTGGGCGGCTGGTGACATTTCACATTGGTGGGGCACCAGACTGGAAACATTCCTATTCATGATTAGAAACATTCATATGTCTATATGGCGCTACGACCTCCAAAATATGTGAATGATCCCAAATGTAGGGAATATACCTTATAGACATATTCCTATTAATGAGGCAAACAAAATGGCCATAAATTCAAGGATTACAAATGTAATCATCCACATGATGTATACATAAACCAGTATTCAGTATAAGAAAATCTAAAAGTGAAAAAAAGGATTTTATTATTACCCATCTATTCAATTTACTCTTTCACTATACAAAACTTCAGTGTATGAACTGAAAAAAAATCCTGTTTACTATTGCTATTTAGCACATTAAGGCAAATGTAGCTGTGCTTTATCTGTCGTTAAGGGGTTAAGGCAGTCATCTGTCTGCTGTGTGAATGATCAGATTTTTTTTTACTCTGCCTAGCAACAGGTGAGGAGACCAGGACGCTTAAAGTGACATGACATATTGTATAAATCAGGCGCATTTTAAATGACGCAAAAAAAAAGAACAGCAATTTTTCTAGTTTAAAAGATTTAATTTTTTTTATTGCAAAAAAAATAAAAATGATAGGGTGCAGCCCCATCTGTCCTATGGATGAGCCTCCACTGCCTTTCATGTGCAGGAAAATAAGAGATTATAGTTGCGCTGCAGATTTATACAGTTGTGGTGAAACCAGCTTTCTGATGAGTGTGGCTGCTCTGGTTGTCCTGACCGACCATATTGACACGCACTTACCTTTCACAAACATTCTGGAAAGTGTTACTAGTCCTCTCCAACAAAACAGCATGATCAATCTTATAGGAGCAATCAATAAATCTTATTTATTGTTGCACAGGGCCAGGACAACGATCGGATGTCTGGATCATAATAAATGGGAAGCATCAGTGGAAGTCAGGTTTATATAAAGATGAACAAAAAAACCTGCAATAAATATAAGGTATAAATCGCCTGCAAACGAAACTTCTCTGTCTCATGCAAGTGTTTAAAAAGACCGAAGATTGGAATCACCGCCCACCCCACCGCGTTCATACTGCCTATCTGGTAGTACATGCTCCTGGCCTTTTAGAAAGTCACAGTGCTTCAGCCCAGTGGACATGCATGCAGATATCAGCCACCATGCAGGGTTCACCTCTCCCTGACCCTAAACAATGCCAATACGAGCGAACGTCTCTCACTCTCTTGAAATATAAAAGTTACAAAAAAGGGTTTTTTCGACTCGACCTGCCTGTAAAAAATGGGCCTGGCCTGGCCTGGATTCATCAAAAACAGCACAGTATACACAGCCATAGCTTGGTAGAATACACGAAGAAAATATTGCTAGTTCTCCTGCGGAACCTACTCTGACGTTCACGGTAACGTAACATTGGACAGACAAAATGCACTAAGGCATCAGTACAAGAGAGCAACTAATCTCACAGTAAAGAGGACAACTGGGCATCCATCCATTATGTGTAAACTGGAATTCCTGGCCTTATAGCGAGTGTTTTGGTCCATTCTTTAGGTCAGGGGTCGTCAACCTTGGCTCACCAGATGTTTTGAAACATCTTCCGTGATGCTCAGTCACTCATTAGTTTGGCAGAGCCTCGTGGGAAGCCTCTGGGCCACGGCTGCCGACCCCTGCTTTACGACAAGGTGAAAGGTTCACTCCACAGATCTCAAACCCTGTCCCTCCCATTTTTTTTCCCAACTACAACTCCCACGAGTCCCTGGCCATTTATTGCATTCAGAGGATTCTTGGAATTGTAGGCAAACAACGGGGGGGGGGGGCATAGTTTGTCGCCCCTGGTTTACCCCCTATAGGTCCTAACTGGCGTTGCTGGCAAAGCCGTATGAAGGCTGACCTTATCAGAGGACACTGGTGTTGGCAGCCTCTCTCATCACGGAAAACGCATGGATTTTTAAATATTTACGCTTCTAAAAGTTTTCGCAAAGGACACTTTTTACCATTAAGAATATCCAGCTTGCAAGCAGAGATCTTCTAAATTCCCAAGCTGGACATATGGACCTATACGGGGTCAAAGAGGCTCCTTTATCCAACATGGCTAAGTGCACACCTATGTCAAAGGGTTTTGAAACTAGCAGTGTCACAAGATGAATGTGTGGATACATCTGGTGGATATGTTGCTGGAGATGTCTATTTCTTATTCTTGACAATCGGAGGTGTTGATCCCATTAAGTAACTTCATAATAATTAATACTACATTACTAGAGGCCGTGAGGACCTGCCAGGACATTGTGTGCTCATCCAAGCTCTTATTATCTCCCACCTTGACTACTGTAACAGCCTCCTCTCTGGCCGTAAGAGGTCCCAGATTCTCCCTCTGCAGTCTGTTATGAACGCCTGTGCCAGACTCATACACCTCACCTGCCGCACCTCTCACCTCTGTCAATCCATCTCTACACCAGCTGCCTTTAGAATCCAATTTAAAATACTGGTCCTCATGTACAAAGCTCTCCACAACCATACCCCGGCCTACATCTCCTCCCTTATTAGCAGGTACATCCCGTCCCGACCACTTCGCTCTGCCAATGATATGATGCTATCAGTTCCTTGTACCCGCACCCCCAACGCTCACCTTCAGGACTTCTCCCGAGCCGCCCCTTTCTATGGAACTCCCCCGCAACAGACTCTCCCCGTCTCTCCAGTCCTTCAAGAAGTCTCTGAAAACACATTACTTTAGAGAAGCCTATCTGATCAATCCATGATCCCTCACTCTACATTTCTTGCACCATCTTCTCACGCAGCCCACATGCGCCCCGCTACTTCAGGTCCTCTATTTACCCTTACTTAGTATGTCACTCCTCTCCACTAAGTGTGTAAGCTCTTCAGCAGGGTCCTCTTCTGCTATTCTGTGTGTTTAACCTATATGTATTTGTTATTCTTAAATAAGAATATAAGGAGTCTCACTGTAAGACAGGGCAGAACTGCATATATAAATGATACAGAAAACCCTGCTTATTTAACATGCTCCCAGGATATTAATGCAATAAGGGCACATCAATCAATATAATCAGCCGCTGTAACCCGCCTGTAGACCTGTGGTATAGCTGGAAACCGCTGGTGAATCCGCTTTCAGAATCACTGAACACCATATAGGATGCAGGATACAACAAAAAGGCTGGACTAAATAAAAGTATTAAAATCAAATAGAATAGGACAAACGCCGACGCGTTTTGTTACATACAAGTAACTTTCTCAAGTCCATCTTTTTGGACTTTTTGCCTTGAGAAAGTTACTTGTATGTAACGAAACGCGTCAGTGTTTATGTCCTATTATATTTGATTTTAATACTTTTATTTAGTCCAGTCTTTTTGTTGTATCCTGCCATCCTATATGGTGTTCAGGAATTCTGAAAGCGGATTCACCAGCGGTTTCCAGCTGCACCACAGGTCTACAGGCGGGTTACAGCGGCTGATTATATTGATTGATGTGCCCTTATTGCATTAATATCCTGGGAGCATGTTATATAAGCAGGGTTTTCTGTATCATTTATATATGCAGTTCTGCCCTATGTTTTTTTCATTTGTCTTACAGTGAGACTCCTTATAGTCTTATTTATGTAGTATTGACAGATGAAGAAGAGCCATCCCTTAGGAGTCTTCACTAGCAAGCTACGTATTTACGTTGATTTACAAAGAAAGAAAAAAAACCAAAGCTAGTCGTGGCACATGTATCGCAGCTATATCAGCTTGCTTAGACCACTTGTGCTGGTTTCAATAACAGACATAACAATATACATATAAATTTTATTAAATAAATCTAAAAACATAAATACAAGAACGGCAAATCAATTCTATGTGAAATGAGGCACTCAATAAACTGTTGATAATCCCATAATCGTGGGAAATGGATAGGGATCGTGGGAGTGAATACCCCCCTGTGTGCTAATCTATCCTTAATAGGCTAAATATCAGCGGAGGAACCACAACAGAGTCTGCCCTGCGATAGACCAAAAAAAGTAGCGTTTGCTACTGATGATGTTACTTTGATTTTAGCAGATATCAGGCACCTATATACTGTTGATTATGATGATTTGACCGAATACTAATTGTTTAGCCATTTGGGCTATTTCTGCAGCAATAATCTGACCAACTATATGTGTTGCTTATGGCGTTACGGGTGATACGTTTGGTGTGTCGATACATACTATCTTTTGTAGCCATTGGGGCCACTGTACAATATATGATTAACCATCTATGTTGCTTTGTGTGACCGTGTATAAAATAATTTAGACTACATTACCAGATTGAGGGATCTATCTATGTCTCCTTGGTATGAGCCAGTGACACACAAGCCCACGGAATCTGTTGACTACTATTGCCATTGTAACCCTAATCTAAAAATTTATTTAGTATGCTGATTAATGTGTAAGGGGCACGAATGGTGGGATTATTCCTCTTACCTTCTATCTACTCCTAACAAGGGGTTGAATTGTTTGTTCAGCATATTATTGGTTTATTCCTATACATTGGGGACATTGTGCAATTAATATATGACCAATCTGCTTTGTGTGACCTAGTATTGAGACCTAGTAGTAAATCAGTAGAGACTATATTACCATGTTGAGGGATTTATCTTTGGTTAATTTCTAACACTATTTATAGTAATTATTTCCTCCATGGTATGAGGTAACAACACACAAGCCTATGGTATCTGTTGAATACTATTGCCATTGCAATCCTAATCTTTTCCAATATTAGCAGGGCTCAAAATTTCAAGTCCCAAGCTACTAGCCAGGCCTTAAGAGTTACTCGCCACTAGTTGCCCCACCTAACCCTTATCCTGCCCTGCCTGCATTTCACTCGCCCTCATGTAATTTCCACTCGCCAAATGCGAGTAGGCGAGTGGAAATTTTGAGGCCTGTCTTTAGTATGCCGACTAATGTGATTGGTAACTTGTAAAGGGCACATATGGTGAGATTATTTCCCCTTACCTTCTACATACTCCCAACAAGGGGTTGTATTGTTGTTTCAGCTTACTATTGGTCTATTCCTACTAATAGTTTTGAATTTTAATATTGTAGGTTGACATCTGTATATTAAGATTAATATGCCTTAGAGCTACTAATCACCCCAATTGTTTGTTTTTTTTGGTCTATCGCAGGGGAGACTCTGTTGTGGTTCCTCCGCTGATATTTAGCCTATTAAGGATAGATTAGCACACAGGGGGTATTCACTCCCACAATCCCTATCCATTCCCCACGATTATGGGATTATTTATTGAGTGCCTCATTTCACATAGAATTGATTTGCCGTTCTTGTATTTATGTTTTTAGATTTATTTAATAAAATTTCTATGTATATTGTTATGTCTGTTATTGAAACCAGCACAAGTGGTCTAAGCAAGCTGATATAGCTGCGATACATGTGCCACGACTAGCTTTGTTTTTTTTTTTTCTTTGTAACTATACTATAGGTTTAATCCTGAATGTGCTGGCTTTGACTCCATTGTCCTTGTTCCAAAAGTTTTTCTGTATATACGTATTTACGTTTATTTGCTGTTTTTTTTTTCCATTAACCCTCACTGCTGTTTTTATACTTGTATTTGTTATTCTTTCTTGCCCATTGTACAGCGCTACAGAACTTGTCAGCGCTTTATAAATACCTGTAACTGTGTGCTTGCGGAATTTGCATAAACACCAAAAAAAAAAAAAAAAAACGGGATTTGATGATAAATAATTCTACTTTTCATACTGGAACTACAAGTGGAAGTAATCTTTAACTGTAAATCCTTAAAAAAAATAAAAATTAAATAAATGTATTGGTAGAATTAGAAGGTAGAAATGCTGTATTTGGAACAAACGGTGTTAAGTAATCTCCCGACTCGACTATTGCAATAATCTCTTATCTGGCCTCCCTCTGTCCCGCCTCTCCCCCCTACAATCCATCCTGAACGCCTCCGCCAGGCTAATTCACCTCACCCGCCGCTCTGTCTCTGCCGCTCCCCTCTGCGAGTCCCTTCACTGGCTCCCCATCCACTGCAGAATTAAGTTCAAAATCCTTATCCTTACCTACAAAACCCTCACTAACTCAGCGCCCCACTACCTGTCCTCACTAATCACCAAATACACCCCAGCCCGCTCCCTAAGGTCAAACAGTGACCTGCGCCTAGCTTCTCCCCGCATCACCTCTTCCCATGATAGACTGCAGGATTTCTCACGCGCAGCCCCCACTCTCTGGAACGCTCTCCTCGTACGGTCAGACTTTCCCCTAACTTCTCTTCCTTCAAACGCTCCCTGAAAACATTCCTATTTAGGGAAGCCTACCACCCAACTCACTGACGCAACCATCAATCACTCTCACCTTGCAGTCCTCTCCTCCTGTTTCCAACCCCAACCCTCCCAGATTGTGAGTTCCTATGGGAATAGGGCCCTCATCTCCTCCTGTACTGTTTGTCAAATGTTGTTCAATGTATTGTAACCCTGTCTGTACTGTGCTTATTGTACAGCGCTGCGGAATATGCTGGCGCTTTATAAATAATAATAATAATAATTAAGTAGATGCCCCTAAAGCTGTAGGATATGAAAGTGTATTACCTCCTGGATCCACTAGATGGCAGGTCTACCTGCCGGTACTGCAGACAGGTTGCTGGTTATCGAATAGGGGAGCAATGGGAGCGGGGCTCGGTGTGTAAAACACTTCCATCTCTAGCAATTAAAGCAGAATCGATGCTGGACTGCAGTCGTTAGTTTGCGATTCACAAGTGAGCTTAAATGAACCTGAGTCACGAGCGCGATGTGATTTGGCCGTACCGGTGGAGGCCTCACACAAGCGCTAAAAGAACAGCCTTATTCGGTCACAGGTCGTTTCGGATCGCCCCTTCTTTGCCAGCATCAAATGAATTTTTATATATATATATATATATAAACACATCTTTGCTTATGTATCACAGATCTGAAGCGTTTGCCCAGGTAAGTAAGGAACACTTTGATTGTGCGTCTTCGTCCCGTTCTTCACTCGATTTGGCTCGGTTTTGGGGTAAATCGTTGTGCTAGGATTCTGTTTTAGGGTAGATGCACACTTTATTATTCCTGCTAATTTTTCGCTCAGTTCTGTACTTGGGCTGTTTAGTCTGGATAAGCTCCTCGGGGGTGTTTCCCAGAGGGGGCAAAAGGCGCTTCTTGCTGTTCCGTTTGTCGGAAAGCCATTGAGGGGGTAACTCGAAAGGTCCAAACCCAAACTGCATGGAGTACTTATCATTAAGCACCTCCGCCTCACCAGGCATTAAGGGGGCGACCTGTGCGGCGGATTCGGCACTCTGCGGAATCAGCCTCTGGACTAGAGTTTCTTCCACCTCCAGGCTAGTGCTGGGCAGTACGTCTTTCAGCTTGTAGTTCCTGGGGCCTTCAGACTTGACCTCATGGTCATCGTCGTCTTCGACAGACTTGAAGATCTGCTGCTGTCCAATGTGAAACATCTCGAGAAGCTGGCTTCCCGAGCGTACGCTCGGCTCTAGATTCACCTCCGCCACCGAGCCAAGGCTGACCACGTTTCTCCTGCTGTACCTGCGATGCAACTGCACGACGGTGCCCACCACACGTTTACGTACAGACTTGTTGACGGTCAAAAAAAGAAGAGGGTTTGTGACCAAGGACACCTTAGGCAACCAGATGGCCGTGAGCATTAGAAAGTCCGAGATGTGAGACACGTTGAGCACGTTGCGGTACACGACCAATGTCACATAAGGGACGCTGCAGAAAAGGAAAACCAAGACCATGGACAGAAGCATGGCGTGGAGCTCTGCCTCCTTTTGGGAAACGTATGGGATGGAGATGGTGTTCTGAGGTGTCCGCAGAGCCGCTATGATGACTTTCTTTTTTTGACTAGCGCTCAGTGCCCTTCGGATGAGCAGCATGAAGAGAAAAACGACAGCAACCGGCACCAGCACCGTCGTAACGTTGTACACCAGAACATAAGCCAGGTGACCCAGAGAATAGCCCCAGGATGGGGCACAGGTTGACATGGCGTAGATGTCAGTCACGTTTGTCACAGCGAACACGGGGATGCTGGCAACAACAGCGTGAGCCCAGATGTAGATGAGCAAGTCTCTGGCTTTGGAGTCGGAGATCTTCCTTTCTAAAGGGTACAGTACCGAGTAATATCTGCAATGGGAAAAAAAAAAAAAGAGGTACACCTTCAAGAAGTGCATCATAGATTTATAAGACGACATGAAAATCTAAGGGATACTCTTAAAAATTGACTTTTTTTGCCCTTAAATAGTTGGGCAGATGTTGTCAGCAGTTATTTAGCCCAATTATTTTTTTAATCTAAGGTGATTTTACTCACCTTGTGTCCCTCTCAGCTCCTCCTCTTCGGCTCCGGGACTCCCGAACCTGGAAGTCCCCGAAGCTTTTCTGCACAATTTGCCCTCCTATGCAACTTGGTGGAGGAAACGCAAAGGGATCTGTGCACTTTCCGTATGCATGTTTGGTAGCGCTTGCGCATTATGATCAGATCTGCGCATGCGCACAGCTTCGATCCATCGGCTGCCTTTCTGAAACCGCTCATTATCGGGGGGGGGGGTCTTAAACAGGCAACAGGGTGATGTTGGCATGCTCTGTGTGGTGACGTCACTGGTGAACGATGTGGTGACCGGCAGCAGGGAAGTTCAAAATCCCAGCTGCTGGAGACACTGGATGGGGTGGAGGAACTCTTGCGCTTCACCCTGCTTTTCCTCCAAATTGGGGAATGGAGGGGGGGTACTCCTGACATCCTGACCACTTTAATAAGTTAATGTGGTCAGGAGGAGTAGAGTGTCCCATTAAGTGTTAGCTCCAGGCAAGCTCTGGATGTCTGGATGCACGCAGCAGTGCCAAGCGCCGGCGCGAGCATGGTCTCAATAGAGTCCATAGGACTCAATTGAGGCTTCCACTGCCGGGCACATGACCTGCAGGATCTCGCCTCACGTGATCCAGCAGGTCGGCATAGTGATTCGCACTTTTCGCAGAGTGAGACTGGGGGACTTTTTTTCCCAGTCTCCCTCTGCTCCTGGTGGCAAGAAGAGGCGGATGGAGCCATCGTTCTCGCCGTGGGATAGGAGGCAAGAATGTAATTTTTGGGGTGTTTTTCCGCTGGTGCTGACTGATTCCGCAGAAGCCGTATCACTTAGCACCAGCTCCAAGCGGTGCGTAACTTTAAAGTTAATCGCAGCGGGGCATAATTAGCATTAGGACTTTGCACTCCGCCACTCCCGAATAGGGAGCGCGAAGTACAGTAAGTTTGCGCTGAAAAGCGCAAGATCCGATTCGCTAACGGATTTTTTTTAACCCATTCGGATTGTAATATGGTTGACCCGCGCTAGGGCAACCAGAGCTAACGTTAAAGCTCACACAGGGGAGCGCTAACGTTAGCGTTATGATTGTAATAGTTGTTTTAGACCTACATTTCCCATGATGCCCAGCCACTCATTGGCTGAGCCTCACAGGAAATGTAGTTCCAAACCATGTGGAGGGCCAAGGCCGCTGACCCCGGATGTATGTCAAGGCAGGAAAATGCCCATGTTTCTCTGAAGCCGAAGAGATGCATTCAGGACATGGGTGTAGAGTGTCCAAATGTTGCTTTAACATTGCGAAGGGTTAAAGAAAAAATAAATAAAAAGCATTTGTATTGGGCAGCCTTTATGGTAAGACAAGGATCTCTGCTCTCCAATATGTTGCTTAACTACAAGTCCCATGATTCTCTGGCCTTTTACTGCATTTAGAGTATTCTGGATGTGACGTGTGTCACTGTGAACATGGACCTAGAGATGTATTTGGGAGGTGAAGGTCTGATGTCCTATATTGTTTCCCTGCCCTCCCCTGTGTTACCCTGTCACCCTGTACATACAATTCTAGGTGCAGGGTGTTTGTGTCGTTTGTCTGATGAGGGATTTTCCATTGGCCGCTAGGCCCCACCTGGCACTGTATATTTTTAGCTCATTAAAGGCCGAGTTCAATACTGACTGTTCTAACCTCAAGATCTGCGTGCTGCCTCATTTCTGGGAAATGCTATCCCAGCGCTCTCATTGTATCCCTCCTTAAGCTTCGGCTAAGGGATGGAGAAAGGCACAAAAGACTGCTGGTGGGAGAATGGGGGTCCAGCAAGGAAGTGGCATTAACAGATGTGACCCAGTCGGGGTTCGGACATCTGTTACTGTCACGGGAGCCCCCACAAACCAGATATCGGTCCCTTTACACAGAGTCCTGTCTACACTTCTGATCTTTGAATGGTTGGTGATACTTGGCCTATATGAGCCTGCTAACTTCAGGGACTCGATAATATCACATACAACAGGATAAGCAGAGTATACAAAGAGGTTCTTGCACACAGCTAGTCAGTAACAGGACTGGTCCTGATGCACTCTGAGTCAATAACAGTAGTGGTTCTCATACAAGCCGGATCAGTAACAAGAGTGGTCATCATACAGGCTGGGTCAGGAACAGGAGTGGTTCTCATACAGGCTGGGTCAGTAACAAGAGTGGTCATCATACAAGCCGGGTCAGTAACAAGAGTGGTTATCATACAACCCGGGTCAGTAACAGGAGTGGTTCTCATACAGGCTCGGTCAGTAACAAGAGTGGTCATCATACAAGCCGGGTCAGTAACAGGAGTGGTTCTCATACAGGCTCGGTCAGTAACAAGAGTGGTCATCATACAAGCCGGGTCAGTAACAAGTGTGGTCATCATACAAGCCGGGTCAGTAACAAGAGTGGTTATCATACAAGCCGGGTCAGTAACAAGAGTGGTCATCATACAAGCCGGGTCAGTAACAGGAGTGGTTCTCATACAGGCTCGGTCAGTAACAAGAGTGGTCATCATACAAGCCGGGTCAGTAACAAGTGTGGTCATCATACAAGCCGGTCAGTAACAAGTGTGGTCATCATACAAGCCGAGTCAGTAACAAGAGTGGTTATCATACAAGCCGGGTCAGTAACAAGAGTGGTCATCATACAAGCCGGGTCAGTAACAAGAGTGGTCATCATACAAGCCGGGTCAGTAACAGGAGTGGTTCTCATACAGGCTCGGTCAGTAACAAGAGTGGTCATCATACAAGCCGGGTCAGTAACAAGTGTGGTCATCATACAAGCCGGGTCAGTAACAAGTGTGGTCATCATACAAGCCGGGTCAGTAACAAGAGTGGTTATCATACAAGCCGGGTCAGTAACAAGAGTGGTCATCATACAAGCCGGGTCAGTAACAAGAGTGGTCATCATACAAGCCGGGTCAGTAACAGGAGTGGTTCTCATACAGGCTCGGTCAGTAACAAGAGTAGTCATCATACAAGCCGGGTCAGTAACAAGTGTGGTCATCATACAAGCCGGGTCAGTAACAAGAGTGGTTATCATACAAGCCGGGTCAGTAACAAGAGTGGTCATCATACAAGCCGGGTCAGTAGCAGGAGCAGTAAATACAAAAGAATCAGTAAATCGCAAGAGTCGAATCACCAGCACTGGGGGAAGTAACTCCACAACAGGGCAATGAGCCGGATGGCGCTATCAGCATTTAAACCCGGCGGCTACGCATCATCACACCGCACCGCGCCCCGATCAGCCGCGCAACCTCTTCCAGCTGGCGCATTGCCTGGCACCCGGCCAGCTAACAGCGTGGAAGGTGCTGCCGGGTATCCCTCTGAGCGGCTTGAGACCCCCCAGGATGGCAAGATGTGACAGTTACACTGGGAATTGTAGGCATCAACATCTGGGGGGGCTGGTTGGAGATTCCTTTAGTAAGGGCTATGGAAGGAAGAGGCTGTAGAGGAGTTGGCAGTTGTGGATGCACGAAATCAGATTGTTCCTAAATGTGAAGGGGACTTATTGCGCACAGCAAAACATTTCATGTAAAATCCTGCTCCCGTGTGAATTAATACTTAGCACAGAGGTTTGGCTTTAATCGTAGATATTAATCATGGGTAGGTGTCCACTTTTTAAGAAAATCTATACAGCTGCGAACATGATTGCCTTTTCCTTTTCACGTTGCTTCCACACAGGCACAGAGTTGCCATCAGAATTCTCGTGGCCCCTTACAGAACCACTGGTCGGGCCTCCTCTTCCATCTGGTGCCGATTTCATTAAACTAATTATAGATACAAATTTTGCCTCCTCTCCTGCTTTCCTTATTTTAAAGGGAGTGGGCTAAATCCTTGCTGGTCCAGCATGGGGATAAGATATATTCCCGCTGGACTGGTGGGAAAGCTTTGCCTAGTGGAGACCATGCTAATCACTCCCTAAGCGACAACTCAGCGAGTCAGAGTGCTCTGACCAGACCCAGGTTCCTTGGCCCACTTGGAAATTTCCTGGTATAAAGGTGGGCATTCTTGGTTGGCCTTTACATCTGGGGAACTTGGTGGGACTGTCCTGGTTGGCATAGAGGGGTCCTTCCATCTGTGACATGAAGGCAAACTGCATTCGGTTTTTGACCCCTGAGATACAGGGTCCCTAAACATATCATGGGCTGTCACCCCCCTGCAGACACAAATTGTTCCTCTAAAATCATTAGAGGAGATCCTAACCAGGTCAGAATTGAACAGAAACTAATTGCCAGCACACTTTAACCATGAAAGATGAAGTGATTTGGTGAAATGATGCCGAGGATGGACCTCCTTACCTATCCAACGCAATTGCGGCAAAGCTGAGAACGGTCACAGAGCAGAAGACTTTGTGCAAAAACTTGATGGTTTTACAGAAGAGTATGGTGTATATCCACCAACAACAGTGAGGGCTGGTGCTTAGGACAAGGTCAAAAGGCACACACACCAAGCTGGCACAGATACCAGAACACGCAAGGTTCTTCATGAGTCTGTTGGTTACTGACTTCAGGACAGAGGTTCTGCAGGTTGACCATAGAACGATGAAGTTCCCTGCATGGAAGAAAAGATCAAACAGAAAAGGAACACATCAGACGTTTGATTATATGACCTGTTTTACGCTCCTGTGTGCAGTTATGTCTGAGTGAATGTGGCTGTTTGAAATGAGTGATATGAATGGCTGAATTGGGTGGGAATGAGTACAAGGCTGGCTGAGTGCAATGGAAGTGACCAAGTTGTTGACTGTGTGAGATGGAAGTGGACACACGTGTTCATGTTTGGGTGAGACACTGAGTGGTTGAGTGAGGTGGAAGTGGGCATGTGTGTTCCTGGTTGAGCGAGACAGTGTGTGGTTGAGTGAGGTGGAAGTGGGCATGTGTGTTCCTGGTTGAGCGAGACAGTGTGTGGCTGAGTGAGGTGGATGTGGGCATGTGTGTTTCTGGTTGAGCAAGACAGTGTGTGGCTGAGTGAGGTGGACGTGGGCATGTGTGTTTCTGGTTGAGTGAGACAGTGTGTGGCTGAGTGAGGTGGACGTGGGCATGTGTGTTTCTGGTTGAGTGAGACAGTGTGTGGCTGAGTGAGGTGGAAGTGGGCATGTGTGTTTCTGGTTTGCAGTTTGATGGAATTCAATGGTTATCAGTGCAATTCGGTGGTTTTCATCGACATTCGATAACGGCTTCAGCGACTCCAATATAGAGAAATTACAGTTTACATTTCCTAAATAGTGAACTCGCCTTATTTCCGGTGAAATGGAAATTGCTGAAATGCGGTGAAATGGGCCGAAACGCAAAGTACCAAACCCAATTTTGGCACTTTGTGAATAGGCCCTATAGTCCGAGACAGCAGAATTCACAAACCACTCACAGATTAGTAAATAAACGCTGTAAATGTATGAATATTCACAAAATCAGGAAGCATAAGGCAGACTGTAATTAATTTGTAAAGGCAGGTGCCGACGGAAATTAAGCCTAGGAACCTGGAACGCGAGTACCGGAGCTGCCGGCTGCTTCCTGTTACAACATGGTATAATAATAGCTGCTCCCAACTGATGTCGGCAAGGCGTCCGATCAGCAAAGCTTAAAGCAAGTGACCACTACATAAAATTGTCGATAAGCTACGACTTGTTGACAGTTTCTACGCAGGAAAAAACATTCAGTATTTCTGCAGTTCAACTCTGTTGACATCAAATTTGCAAACCTCTTCATTTCCCACAGTTCTACAAACACTCTGAGGGTTATTCACTAACCTGCAAACTTGCCATCGAATTCCACCGAACTGTGTCTTTCATCGTATCTGCAATTTCGGGGCATTTCGTCCATTCACAAAGCTGTCAATTCGCCAAATACAGGCAAACTGATGGCATAATAAAATGCATTTCATTGCGGCGGCACCGACATTGTCCCATTGAGAACGATAGTCTCGTCTATTGACAGAATGCCGAATTGCACCGAAATTCTAGAGAAATGTCCTGATTTTCGGTGTTAATGTGTCAGGTTTAAATATAATAAATGTAATAACACATAGTATACTTTGTATAGGAGTCATTAATTTACAGTAACTTTGCGCAGCAGAGAATCGATACACTCGAGCTGCAAGCCCAGTTTGCGGCCATAATGGAATAGTAATTCCCCCTCGATAAGAAAACTTCAGGAGACGTTATGTTTAATGTTATGTGTAACGTGTCTTCTAGTTATCTTCTTAACCACAACTATGGCATAGGGGCCACTGGAGTTTGAGGCTCTGTTCTGGGTCCCCTACTCTTCTCGATCTATACCGCCTCTCCTGGCAACCTCATCTCTTCCTATGGACTTCAAGATCATCTCTATGCCGACGACACCCAAATCTACCTTTCCTCTCCCCATCTCTCTCCTCCCATGTTGGACCACGTTACAGCCTGCCGGTCAACTGTCTGACTGGGTGACTTCCCGTTTCCTCAAGCTCAACCTCTCTAAAACTGAACTTCTTGTCCTTCCCTCGAAAACTTCCATTCTTGCTCCCATTTCCCTTCAGATAAATGGTGCCACCATTACTTCTACCTCTCAGGCTCATTGGCTCGGTTTCCTCTTTGACTCTGATCTATCCTTTATTCCTCCCATTCTGTCGTTAACCAAATCTTGCTACTTCCACCGAAAAAACATTGCACGCATCCATCCCTTTCTTAAATCAGGACTCTACTAAAATTCTCATCCAAGCTCTTATCTCCCGCCTTGACTACTGTAACCTCCTTCTCTCTGGCCTTAAGAGATCCCAGATTCTCACTCTGTAGTCTGTATTGAATGCCTGTGCCTGGCTCATCCACCTCACCTCCTGCACCTCTCACACCTCACCCCTTTCTCAATCTCTACCCTGGCTCCATGTTTCATTTAGAATCCAATTCAAAATATTGGTGCTCACATACAAAGCTCTCCATAACCGCGCCCCTACCTACATCTCCCTTATTAACCAGTACATCCCGCCCCGACCACTTCACTCGGCCAATGATCTGATGCTATCAGCTTTATGTACCCGAACCCCCAATTCCCGCCTTCAGGACTTCTCCCGAGCTGCCCCTTTCTATGGAACTCCCTCCCCAGTAACATCAGACTCTCCCCGTCTCTCCAGTCCTTCAAGAAGTCTCTGGAGATGCATTACTTTAGAGAAGCCCATCAGCTCACTCCATAATCCCCCTCCGTGCATTTCATGCACCTTCTTCCCATCCAGCCCACACACGCCCCACTACCTCACACACTCTGCTATTCATACTCACCTAGTGTGTCACCCCTCTCCTCTTAGATTGTAAGGTCTTGAGCAGGGTCCTCTCTCTTACTGTTCTTTGTGTGTAACGTGTATATATATTTGTTATTCTGTGTCTCCCATTGTACAGCGCTACGGAACTTGTTGGCCCTTTATAAATACTTGTAACTGTGGTCCAAAAAGTTAATAAAAAGGCTGTTTGCTGAAAATGAAAAGAAACGGTTGAATAAAAATAGAATAAAAATGATATAATTTTTTACATTGAATCCTATGGGATTCACCTGTTTAAACCTGTTGAACGGAATCACCGAAAATCAGGGCATTTCACGACACTTCGGCATTCTATGAATAGATTGTCCCATAGAGAAGAAATGGTTAATTTCGCTGCCGCCGAGGATTGCCGAATTGTGACGATCTGCGGTGAACTGCACAGTGTTTCGCTGGCAAGTCGGTATTTGGCCAATTAGAAGAGGGTTACAGTAGTCAAGGAAGGAAGTAATAAGGGAACAAACAAGCATTTCTGTAGCTTCCCAGCTTCTCCTTTTCCTGTTTGGATTCTAGTTTTGAGGTGCGTGGAATGTCTTGGCGCTGCAATCCCGGCAATTTTTAGCCAGTTTTTGCAACACCGGTGCTTAGTGGAATACCCCCCCCCCCCAGACTATCTGGGCTCAAACAGGCCCCTGCAACTAATGAACCCCTGACAGTCTCTGATTCACAGCGATTGTGCATCCTCGGTGAAGTGGCCTCTTACAGAGCTTGGCACAATCAGCTTTTTGTCTGACACAGCGTCTCCCGATCCCGTCTTTATTACATGGATGTTGTACTGCTGTTATTTCAATGATACTCTAGCTGCCAATTGCAAAAATAAATGCAGAATCACAGCTGTGCTCTCCAGGCACTGCCGAGCCCAACCGAAAGTCTGTGCTTCATGCATGCGCAATCAGGACACAGCGCCGTCTCCTTACAAAATAGGGATGTACGTTTCGGGTTTTGGAATTTCGGAATTTTCACGAAATTTCCCAATTCGTGTTTTCGGATGCGGACGATTTTCCGAAAATTTTTAGATCCGAAAATGGCAGATCCGAAAAGTTTTCCGAGCCGAAACAAAATATTTTCGGAATTTTCGAATATTGAGCCGAACCGAATCGAAACAGAAATCGGTCGAAACGAGCCGAATCGAAAAGTTTAAAAATCCGAAAAATCGAATCGAACCGAAAAAAAAAAAAAATCGGTGCACAAGCCTATTACAAAACGGGCAGATAAAACCATTCAGCACGATGTGTGCTCCGAGAACTCTATGCGAGAGTAATGCCAGCTCACACGTGAACTAAATACAGTTACAAGCATTTCTAAAGCGCCAACAAGTTCCGTAGCGCTGTACAAAAGCGATAGAATAACAAATATACATACAAATTACACACACACAGCAGTATGAGAGAAGACCATGCTCGAGAGCTTACAACACCTACACGATCTTACCTCAGCAACGTTCACACATACTAACCAAGCCACACTGTCATTTGCAACATTCATAACTAGCCGCATTCATGACACATGCCAAACCACTGATTCATACACACCTCAGACACCTATACCTAGCCACCGATTCATACACACCTATACCTAGCCAATGATTCATACACACCTATACCTAGCCACTGATTCATACGCACCTCAGACACACATGCCAAACCACTCATTCATACACACATCAGACACATATGCCAAACCACTCATTCATACACACCTCAGACACATATGCCAAACCACTCATTCATACACACCTCAGACACATGTGCCAAACCACTCATTCATACACACCTCAGACACATGTGCCAAACCACTCATTCATACACACCTCAGACACATGTGCCAAACCACTCATTCATACACACCTCAGACACATGTGCCAAACCACTCATTCATACACACCTCAGACACATATTCCAAACCACGGAGGTGAGGGGAGAGACGCAGGAGGTGAGGGGAGAGACGCAGGAGGTGAGGGGAGAGACGCAGGAGGCAGTGGCGTAGCGTGGGTTGTCAGCGCCCGGGGCCAGCCAAGAATTGTGCGCCCCCACCTGTGGACACGTTATCGATATTGCCCCAGCTCTCACATGGATATTGCCCCAGCTCATGGATTTGCCCCCAGTTCATGGATATGCCCCAGCTCACACATGGATATTGCCCCAGCTCATGAATTTGCCCAGCTCATGGATTTGCCCCAGCTCATGGATATGCCCCAGCTCATGGATATGCCCCAGCTCACACATGGATATGCCCCAGCTCACACATGGATTTGCCCCAGCTCACACATGGATTTGCCCAGCTCATGAATATGCCCCAGCTCATGGATATGCCCCAGCTCACACATGGATTTGCCCCAGCTCACACATGGATTTGCCCAGCTCATGGATATGCCCCAGCTCACACATGGATATGCCCCAGCTCACACATGGATATGCCCCAGCTCACACATGGATTTGCCCAGCTCATGGATATGTGCCAGCTCACACATGGATATGCCCCAGCTCACAAATGGATTTGCCCAGCTCACACATGGATTTGCCCAGCTCATGGATATGCCCCAGCTCACACATGGATATGCCCCAGCTCACACATGGATATGCCCCAGCTCACACATGGATTTGCCCAGCTCATGGATATGTGCCAGCTCACACATGGATATGCCCCAGCTCACACATGGATATGCCCCAGCTCACACATGGATTTGCCCAGCTCATGGATTTGCCCAGCTCATGGATTTGCCCCAGCTCATGGATATGCCCCAGCTCACACATGGATTTTCCCCAGCTCACACATGGATTTGCCCAGCTCACACATGGATTTGCCCAGCTCATGGATTTGCCCCAGCTCATGGATTTGCCCCAGCTCATGGATATGCCCCAGCTCATGGATATGCCCCAGCTCACACATGGATTTGCCCCAGCTCACACATGGATTTGCCCCAGCTCACACATGGATTTGCCCCAGCTCATGGATTTGCCCCAGCTCATGGATTTGCCCCCAGCTCATGGATTTGCCCCCAACTCATGGATTTGCCCCCAACTCATGGATTTGCCCCCAGCTCATGGATTTGCCCCCAGTTCATGGATTTGCCCCCAACTCATGGATTTGCCCCCAGTTCATGGATTTGCCCCCAGTTCATGGATTTGCCCAGCTCATGGATTTGCCCCCAGCTCATGGATTTGCCCCAGCTCATGGATTTGCCCCAGCTTACACATGGATTTGCCCAGCTCTCACCTGGATATTGCTCCAGCTCCGGCAGGGGTTGAGGGGACCCAGATGCCGGATCCCAGATGCTGCGTGGCGTGCGTGCGCAGGTCACGCGGTCCGGCCAGTCAGGTGGTACAGAGACTCAGTACCACCTGATTAGCCGGACCACGTGACCGGCTGCGCCTGCACGCAGCCGCCTCCCCTTTAACAGGACGGACTCTTCAGGACCGGGCAGGCACTCCCGGGCAGACGTGAGGAGAGAGACGCAGACGGTGAGGAGAGAGACGCAGACGGTGAGGAGAGAGACGCAGACGGTGAGGAGAGAGACGCAGACGGTGAGGAGAGAGACGCAGACGGTGAGGAGAGAGACGCAGACGTGAGGAGAGAGACGCAGACGGTGAGGAGAGAGACGCAGACGGTGAGGAGAGAGACGGTGAGGAGAGAGACGGTGAGGAGAGAGACGCAGGCGGTGAGGAGAGAGACGCAGGCGGTGAGGAGAGAGACGCAGGCGGTAAGGAGAGAGACGCAGGCGGTAAGGAGAGAGACGCAGGCGGTAAGGAGAGAGACGCAGGCGGTAAGGAGACAGACGCAGGCGGTGAGGATAGACACGCAGACGGTGAGGAGAGAGACGCAGACGTGAGGAGAGAGATGCAGACGGTGAGGAGAGAGACGCAGGCGGTGAGGAGAGAGACGCAGGCGGTGAGGAGAGAGACGCAGGCGGTAAGGAGAGAGACGCAGACGGTGAGGAGAGAGACGCAGGCGGTGAGGATAGACACGCAGATGGTGAGGGGAGAGACGCAGACGGTGAGGAGAGAGACGCAGACGGTGAGGAGAGAGACGCAGGCGGTGAGGATAGACACGCAGATGGTGAGGGGAGAGACGCACAGAGGACGAGGAGATGCAGAGGAGAGAGACGCAGAGTGCAGGGAGACAGTGGAATGGCGCAAAGATATTAAGGAGAACGGCAAAAAACACAAGGTAGAGTGATGAAAAGGAATGAGACGCATACCAGGGCATAGGGGCTGGATATCCTTCTATGGCTCAATTGCCGCATAAGTAAACCCTGTCTGCCACTGGCATCATGATTCACTTTAAATCTGTGGAAAGGTAAAACGACGACATTTATAGCCGACAAACAGAACTTTGTCTTCCTATCACTTCGTAATCTGATAATCGCTTTCCCCATGTTTAAAAATTACTAGAATCTTAAAAAAAAAGTCTCTACCCATGCCAGGCACTTCCATGGCTTGGCGCTGTATGAAATTGATCGTGGTTGGTCCTAGAAATTCTTGTCGTTAGATGAAACAATTATCCAGTTCGTCCTCATCACACAGTAAAGCGGTTTGTAGAGTCGCGGTACTGGCCGAAGGTCCCGGTTTCGGCTCAGCTGGTAATAGGCAGCCACCAGAGCAGGGCTGTCAAACTCTGAGCCCCTTTGGATGTTTCTGGACTGCAACTCCCATGATTCCCTGACCATCAGGATGCTGCGTGCCCATTGACAGTTTAGCAGCTGCCAGTGTGAGAGTACTAGTGAAGGAGAGGACTATCTGACTCTGAACGCGAGGAGGATCATGCTTTGCTGACGCTCCCGTGGTGCTCTGTTTTCCCATCTGTCAGTAAAAATTTAATTTGTGAGATTTGATATTGAACTGGAGGAGCTTGTGGCGCCCCCCTCAGACCAGTGTCTGGGGGCAAGTGCCCCCCCTGCCCCCTCGTTACACCACTGCATCGATTACCGTTGAAGAATTCTGTAGAATTGCAGGCCTCAACATTTGACAGCCCTGCAGTAAAGGGTCAAGACGGTGCGAGACGATAACCAACGTCGGCTTCCCTTAACTGGCTGTTACAAGGGAGCTGCTAGCACAGATTGGAATAGCGGGGTAACCATGCGTGTTAACGAGGGTGGTGTTAAGTAGAATGGCCCCACTCATCAACACGATCGCCATATTGGAACCCCTGGGTTTGGACGGCTAGGGATGCCCACGCTGCATGAATATCACCTAAGCATCACCATCTGGGCTAATAGATCGACGCTCACTGGAGGTCCTTGCTGTTTGCTGCTAACATGTATCGGCGAGATGCCCAAACTGTTCATCCGTCCTAAATATAACCTTTCAGTTCCGTGTAATTACAGTGTATCACAAGAGCTAAATATACATTGCCTCTCATCTTGCCTCACACTTCTCTCCCCTGGGTCTATCACTAGCCCTGCTCTGTTGCCATGGTAACCATGTCACTGCAGCATCCCCCTGCCTCTGTGTAATTTGGACGTGTGTTTTTTTTCCTTCAGTGTATCTTGTTAAAATTACTCTCAATCCAATCCAACATTTCTCACATCCAAGAACAACAATCATCACAAAAGCAACACGGCGGAGCGTACATCAAGAAAAATAACACGCCAACCAGCCATAATGGTACTGTGGGTCAGGATTGTAAAATATAATAGGTCCATTACGCTAATAGGACAGCGATGGGCAAACACAATAACCATCGATCCTTCGTAGCACTAAACTGCTTTCCTGGCCTTCAATCACGCTTAGAAACAAAAATTTTAATAAGCTGGTAAGGTTGTCAGGTCGGCCATGTTTTCCTGGACGCATATTACGATTTCATGCAGAGGGGAGGACAGGGAAAAGTGCTGCCCTGCAACATGTATAATCCATATGCTGCAGGGAGCAAACCAAGGCTGGGCGCCCAGGATTCCGTTCTGATTTCTTACCTGTATGGATTATACATGCTGCAGGGTTACAAATCTGTAAAAACAATAAATAATGTGCTGGAGGTCCAGGCACCGCTGCCGGTACCTGGGGATGAAACTGCATTTAATCGGATGGTGGGTTCATTGCTCCTTTCAGCTAATGTTGGGGTAAATTATATACGGTATATGAACAGTAATTCTTTACCGCGATTTGCACATATGCTCTTAGCAATGAAACATACACCTTGGGTCTTAAATAGTAACCTGATAAGGCCACAAATGATACCCCAGAGCGAGATGGGAATAATCCCGGATAGCGAGTGAAAGCCCCAGCAGCAAACATAGGGTTAATCCACCAATGCCCAATACTAGCGATTGCTAATGGTGGAAGCAACAGAATGGTCAGAAACAAGCCAGGTCAAAATCAGGAGCGGGAATCGTAGACAGAAACGGGTCGGCAACTAAATCAGCAATGACAAATAAGCTTAGAGATGCGGGAACAGAACTCCACGTCAGGGCAACGAGGCAACTCCTCGTGCCCTGCTTTAAACCCTGCGGCTCCTCGTGACCATGCCAGGCCCCGCCCCCTCAGAGGCCGCTTGGCCAGTAGAATGTGCTGGCAAACGACCAGCCAGTGGCACCGAACTATGCCCAGGCCCCCTGAGCAACACAGCAGGGGCTGAGGATGTAACAACATGTGTCTGAGGTGTATACATGTGTCTGAGCGGGCCCCCTACCCCGGGGGGGGGGCGGGCCCCCTACCCCGGGGGGGGGGCGGCCCCCCTACCCCGGGGGGGCGGGCCCCCCTCGGAAGCGGCGTCGCCCTCTTACAGCTCCGGTATCAGACTCGAGGAGTCCCAATCCGGAGCTGTGTCCCTGCTGCTGCTGCAGGAGCCGGAGGAGACACTGTGTCTCCTCCGGCTCCTGTCAGCTTCACTTCCTGGCTGGGCGGGGCCAAGCAGCGTGTGAGGGCCTCCCAAGCACGTTGCTTTGGCTCCACCCCTCCACTCAGTGAAGCTGCGCGCCTGAGCTGGAGGGACCAGGCTGAAGAGAGAAGACTGAAGATTGAAGAGAAGAAAAGAAGAAAGACAGCGGAGTGGTGAGCCAGGGCCCACACCGAGGGCCCAGACCCCAAGGCCCAGACCCCAGGGTCCAGACCCCATGCCCAGACCCCAAGGCCCAGACCCTGGGCACAGACCCCAGGGCCCAGACCCCAAAGCCCAGACCCAGAGTCCAGACCCAGAGTCCAGACCCCAGGGTCCAGACCCCAAGGCCCAGACCTCAAGGCCCAGACCCTGGGCCCAGACCCCAAGGCCCAGACCCTGGGCCCAGACCCCAAGGCCCAGACCCCAAGGCCCAGACCCTGGGCCCAGACCCCAGGCCCAGACCCCAAGGCCCAGACCCCAAGGCCCAGAACCCAAGGCCCAGACCCAGGGCCCAGACCCCAGACCCAGGGCCCAGACCCCAGGGCCCAGACCCCAAGGCCCAGACCATGGGCCCAGACCCAGGGTCTTGACCCCAAGGCCCAGACCCCCAAGGCCCAGACCCCAAGGCCCAGACCCCAAGGCCCAGACCCTGGGCCCAGACCCCAAGGTCCAGACCCCAGGGACCAGGCCCAGCCTAGACCCAGGGCCCAGACCCGACCCCTGGGCCAGACCTCAAGGCCCAGAACCCAGGGCCCAGACCCCAAGGCCCAGACCCAGGGCCCAGACCCCAAGGCCCAGACCCTGGGCCCAGACCCCAAGGCCCAGACCCTGGGCCCAGACCCCAAGGCCCAGACCCTGGGTCCAGACCCCAAGGCCCAGACCCTGGGTCCAGACCCCGGGTCCAGACCCCAAGGCCCAGACCCTGGGTCCAGACCCCAAGGCCCAGACCCTGGGTCCAGACCCCGGGCCCAGACCCTGGGTCCAGACCCCGGGCCCAGACCCTGGGTCCACCTGGGTCCAGACCTGGGCCCAGACCCTGGGCCCAGACCCTCGGCCCAGACCCTGGGCCCAGACCCTCGCCCAGACCCTGTGTCCAGACCCCGGGCCCAGACCCCGGGCCAGACCCCGGGTCCAGACCCCGGGCCCAGACCCCGGCCCAGACCCCAAGGCCCAGACCCCGGGCCAGACCCCAAGGCCCAGACCCCAAGGCCCAGACCCCGGGTCCAGACCCCAAGGCCCAGACCCCGGGCCCAGACCCCGGGCCCAGACCCAGACCCCGGGCCCAGACCCCGGGTCCAGACCCCGGGTCCAGACCCTGGGCCCAGACCCCGGTCCAGACCCCGGGCCCAGACCCCGGTCCAGACCCCGGCCCAGACCCCGGGCCCAGACCCTGGGTCCAGACCCCGGGTCCAGACCCCGGGCCCAGACCCCGGGCCCAGACCCTGGGTCCAGACCCCGGGCCCAGACCCCAAGGCCCAGACCCCGGGCCCAGACCCCGGGCCCAGACCCCAAGGCCCAGACCCCGGGCCCAGACCCCAAGGCCCAGACACCAAGGTCCAGACCCAGCCTAGACCCAGGGCCCAGACTCCAGGGACCAGGCCCCAAGGCCCAGCCCCATGGACCAGACCCCAAGGCCCAGACCAAGGGACCAGGGCCCAGACCCCAGGCCAGACTCAGGGCCCAGACCCCAGACCCCAAGGCCCAGACCCCAGGGACCAGGCCCAGCCTAGACCCAGGGCCCAGACCCCAGGGGCCAGGCCCAGCCTAGGCCCAGGCCCCAAGGCCCAGCCCCATGGACCAGACCCCAAGGCCCAGACCCAGGGACCAGAGCCCAGACCCAGGGCCCAGACCAGACTCAGGACCCAGACCCCAAACCAGACTCAGGGCCCAGACCGCAGGGACCAGACCCCAAGGCCCAGTCCCAGGGACCAAACCCAGGGCCCAGCCCAGACCCCAAGGCCCAGGCCCAGGCCCAGCCCAGACCCCAAGGCCCAGAGCACAAACCCCAAGGACCAGGGCTGAGACCCCAAGGCCCAAACCAGACCCAGGGACCAGGCCCAGACCCAGAGGCCATCATATACAGCCCGTTACTGTGAGTTTTATTGCTGTGGATTCTGTGATACGCTCATACACACTGCACATTACTGGGAGTTTTATTGCTGTGGTGCTATGTTATGCCCTTTTTTTTAAGGGGGAGAAAAGCGGTTAGCGTTTGAGGGAGAGTCGGGGGGGCCCCATCGTGAGGTTTAGTAAGGGGCCCCATCATTTCTGATGGCTGCCCTGCTGAGTGCATACATGTGTCTGGGGTCTGAGTGCATACATGTGTCTGGGGTCTGAGTGCATACATGTGTCTGGGGTCTGAGTGCATACATGTGTCTGGGGTCTGAGTGCATACATCTGTCTGGGGTCTGAGTGCATACATGTATCAGGTCTGGTGTCTGGGTGTGTGCATCCTTGTGCAGTGGGTAAATGGGGCATCTGGCCATACATTTCAATATTAATATAAATTGGACAGGCTTTCAGCAAAATCCTACTACTTGGTATCAGGGAGTACCTTAAAGTATCGGTCTTTAAAAAATGGTATGGGTGCATCCCTAATTTAGACACATTTTTATTACATTTTCTTTGATTCAAGCTCCTATTAGGAGAGGAGACTTTAACAGTTCAGTGGAATTTGCTGATGCTAATTCGGCGGTTATCAGTGTCATTCAACAGTTTTCGCCAACGTCCATCGACAGCTTTGGTTACCTATAGTAAACTATTTTACATGCAATTACTTCAAACAAATAAAAACCAGCAGCATGTGTTTTATAAGGTGGCTTATAATGCGTTTTAGAAGGTAATTTTGTTTTGTAATGCACGAGTAACCTAGTTACAGCCTATGGAAGTGGTTGTGTCCCTTTAAGTACCAAACGAGCAAAAGAAGACTGTCACATCATCCTAATTAAATAACCACTGCCTCCAGGAAGATGTTGAAGACGAAGAAGTCAAACCGACCATTATGCTACAACAACGTGATTTGTGGAAGTGTGGGAGGGACGGGGACGAGATGAATCCACAGAAAAGTAACCAACGACAATATGATACCGACACATTGAACAGCATTAAAACCTTTCGGCGTAACGTAGATATTATGTCGTTTTAAATCAAGTCAACGAATTAAATCTGCAAATCTCTGGTACCGCCTCCAGCGACAGACCATAAAATACAAGCGGCCCCATTTCATTATTAGGGAGGAATGAATAAACCTACATCCAGCTTATATGTATTAGGTGACGACAGCCCTCAATATGTCTCTTACATGTACAGATCTCTCATCATAAAAGCTCCTTTTGATGGGCTGTGTGACACCTTTTATCACAAACAAGCTCTTGCCCACATTAACGCAGCAGCTGGCATTTTCACTTTGCATGGAGCATGTTGCTAATGGATTGGACCTTTCCGTGAGTTGCTATCTGGCCTTTTCTGACAATTTTTTGATGACTTGATAACAGCCGCAACATACCGAGTCGTGCCATTTATGAACTTTTACAAACATGGAAGCGATGCTGTGACATCCCTCTGATTCATGAGCTGTACCAGAACGAAGGCACAAACTTCGACAACGTGGACGTTTGCCCGAGTGACTCATAGACCACTGCTGTAGCCGTGGTGGGGGAGTTACTTCAGCGCCAGTGATAACTGAAATAATTATTCTCTGATTTAGGATGTGTAATAGGGGATGAGATACAATACGGCAGAAACCTTCACAACACGGAGCGGAACGCATGGTAAACACAACAACCAAAACTATTCCAGTCACCTTTATTATGTATCTCGGTCTGGACACAAACCACAAAGAACATCTTAAAATTCCTAATAAACAGAAATAGGTTCTATAAAATACTTTCGTTACAATCAGGATTATAGATGTTGGTTGAGATGTTGACTATAGATGTTGGTTTGTAGACTCCAACGTGCAGCACTCCAATCCCCATTACTTTTATCGCTTAAACTTAGGGGTATTTTACCACTGGTTGAGTCTTTCAACTCCAAACTTCATGTCCATAAACAAACATAACCACCCAGTGTCATCGTCTCTTCACCTTTGCCTCTCCAGTACACCCGACTCTCAAACGTCACTATATCTTGCTGCCTCCTCCAGTACCAAAATTCCATATCTACCCACACTAGGGTTGCCCCATGTCTACCCATGGCCTCCATGCCCACTCATCTTCCCAATGTTACTTTCATGTTCAGAGTTCTCCGTTTAGCTCCTTGACCGGATTTATCTACTGTTCACAAAATTCACTCCCCCCCCCAAGCATCACTCTCTTCGCCTATGTAAGATTAGCTCTCCACCAGTGGTGTGCCATCGACCACAATCACCTCAATCGCTCTATCCAGTTGTCAATTTATTTTCCGACCCCACCCACTGTCTCTATCTCAGCCATCCTTCTCTCCCACTGTACAGTGAATGCCAACAATTCCTAGAGATCGAAGGAAAATTCCCAGGACCCACTGCCAATACTATTATTTCATGCTTTCTATACTTCAATCCATTAACGGAAGCAAACCTTTTCTGTCTCTTTTGCTGGTAGCATCCTCTTTCCTGACACCAGAGATGGAGAACTCCAACGCCTAGTGGACCTCCATGGCCCACAGCTCTTCTCTATCTACACCTCCTCCCTTGACAGACTAATCCGATTACTTGGCTTTCAATATGACTTCTAGGAAGAAGAGGACATATTTACCGTCAACTACTAAGCGCTCTTCCCACCTTATGCGGCAGCAACTGCCTTACACTTTTCTCCTAATAACTCAGCTACCATCCAACCTCCCCATTACTGTTGGTGGCAAAAGAATCTCTCATTCCACTCAGCTACGCTGTCAAGGAGTCATTCTTGACTCTTCTCTGCCCTTCATCCCATTATTTAGACACTCCCTAAACTCTAACGCTAGCATTATCCCCAACCCTAACCCTAAGCTATCCCTCACAACCAATTTCTTTTACGTATTGAAAAAAAAGGTTCCAAATATCAAAAACAAAGACTGTATTGAATGTTTCCAATATTCAAAACTGGTCAGATACCGAAATATCGGAAGCTTATTGCAAATTGGCTGATTCCGATTATTTCCAAATCGTATACTTACAGATTCCGAGCAGAATTATTAAGCTCTACATAGGTCTACTACGGCATCATCACGGGTCATGCTACTCCATTCCATATGAAACTTCGAAACATGCAAAAGCAATCGGTAGGAGTACTCTTGCGGTGGAGGTGCCAGGGACATTCTGTACAGGGCGAGAGCTCATGAAAATTATTCAAATGGTCCGATTCGTGCAGTGAGGCGGAAACATGAACACGTCTAAAGTCTGTGCTTTAGAGTGAAAACAAGTGGAGCAGATGGGATACTTGGTTTTATCTGCCAACAAAATCTACGTTCATGAAATGAGTGGCTTTGGTTTATGAGAACGGGGGAGCGCGGAGGCGGGGTTATTTTTTTCACTTTACCTTGCTGCTCTTATTCCAAAACAAAATATGTATGTACAGATGTATGTATTACTTTGTTTACAGCCATTTTTATGCCAACTGTAATTCAAACAGTTCCCAGTAAGAAAGCTGGTCAATTTATAACATTATACTCTAAAAACATTTTTTTTAAAAATGAAAAGAAACAAAGAAAAACAAATGGATCGGTCTTCCACACCCTAACGCTACTCTGCTTATCTGTTAGAGAATGTTTGAGACTGTTTGGAATAAGGACGGGGCTGATTTCAACTTCTTTAAATTGAACTGATCGGTCATTTTGCAAAACTGAAACCACTTAACACCAGACTGAGTGTCACACTCAGGGCTGCCACCAGAATCCATGGGTTCCCTACCTGAGTCACTGGTTGGGGCCTCCCTTCCTTTAGCTGATCAGTAAGATTATTCTATTTTTTGCCACCTCTCCCAGTTACCTTATTTTCAGAGTGGTGGGTGCATACCTTTTGTCATGCAAGGGGATAAAAACTTGTGTTCCCTGTTGGGAGACCAATCATTCTGTACCTCTCCTTGATGTAGACCATACTACTCGCTCCCACAGTTGTGAGTTAAAATGCTGTTTCTGGCCACAGATGCTGCGGCCCACTGGGAAATCTGTTGGCATTTTGTTGGGCCACTCCTGGGTGGTATGGAGGGATCCTTTCATCTGTGGCACGAAGACAAGCTGCACAGGGTTTGGCAAGAGCCGGGCCCCCTGGAGCCACTGGTTTCCTGAACATATGTCACTGCTCTGATGGCGGCTCAGTCAGGTCACACTCATGAGAGGGCACATGGGAACTCACTGGCTGAGGTTACGTTAGTGTAATCGATGCACAGTACTGGGGGCAATCCAAAGACATACTCAACAACAGGCAAGGGATCGAGACAGGCGCCAAACGTTCCAATAGAAGAAGACTGGCAAAGGGACTGGTACACGGTAACAGTTCAGAGAATAATTATCTTATGATACTCCAAAAAAAGGAGGGATGATCTAGGCGGAGGCAAAGAGTGAAGCAAGTGCCCTTACATAGGTTAGTGGGTAGACACACCTCCCTCCAGGGTGTTGCTTCCACTCCCCATCGGTGCATTCTTTCTAAGGACCTCCAAGATCCCTGCCAATTCACATCTCATGGCCGCCATACCAAAACAAAACAATGAAGCGTCAAACCTTCTGTCGCCATCTTGGCTGCTCATCTTCCTACCGCCATCGCAGAAGGCCGCACACTATGATGAGTCCTTAAAGCCACGACAAGCAGCCATGATCACTGCCGCAATCCCTGAATGCACCAGCAAGAAGCACAATCAAGCATTCAAGCTCCAGAGCTCCGCATTGTGGAAGGCAATCGGCAGTTAGCCGGGAGCCTGTGCAGATCCTGGGTGAGGGCAGGGGCGTCCACGGGTAAGGCGCGACATTGACAGCAGGTATTTTTTCAGGAATACATTCTTGAGCAGAACAGTAAGCTGCGTTGGAATAGCTAGGATTGTTCTCTTCATCAGCGGTTATGAATGACTCCTATACAAAGTACAGGAGACATCAAAGTACAATAGACAGCAAAAATTCCAAGCTGTGTGCGGCCCCAGCCGTTAAGTTGATGTCTCGATCTGTTATGTATAACAGTTCCACCTATTAGCTTGATGCCAGGGTCAGAATAGGGCACAGCATTTGGTTAGCACACAATGTTGACAATCTGGAGCAGGGACAGGGGTCCTGCAGGGTGTTTGAAAGTCCGTGGCACAGAATTGTTAACCGATGGTCAGGTTCTCGAAAGGCTTCATGTGGCTGGCTAAGAGAAAGACATAAAGCAAATAGCAGTCGCTGATCACTGGTCGCCGAGGCCTTGCAGTGCCCGTACACTTGGCTGTCATACTAAAAGGCCACATTTGAGTGGTCAGAACACTTTACCACCACACTGGCCCTTTCCCATCCTGCCCACCTCAATCACCATGTGGGTTTTGAATAGCAAAGTGCCACATACACAGGGGGCTGGTGAGAACTGGGCAACAAGAGGCACATCACCTAAAGGCCTTCACCTTCCAATAAACAATCAATGAATGGGCACTGGAACCTTAACGGCGCACTCCAAGATTACCCCCTCCCCTTTTATATCTTTAACCACTCAACGCCGCTCGGGTGTACTATGGTGTCCCTACAGTGGGTGGGTCCTAAAGCCGCGAGATGCATAGCATGCCCCGCTGGCGGCTATGGGCTGCCTCTGCCATGCCCACCAACAAACATGCAATGTGCATCATTCGCTGCCGTGGAATGGCCGGAATCCTCCGACCTCCGGCAAGCCAATAACGCACGCAGCCCAGCAGGGGGCCTGAGCAGTGACTGCAGCAGCTGGAGAGTTGGGGTGTACTAGTACGTCCCGCCTGCGGTTAGACCCTCTCCCCCCTAGGAACAATCGCCTGGTGGTAAAAGGGGTAAAAAATTGGCCAAATATCTGCTGACGGCATCAGCCCAATTAATTGTTTTTTACTTTAATACTCGCCTTTTCTCCCTAGACACACGCTGCTCGTTTCGTTATCCCAGGTCTTCCTAATCAGAATTGGTCCACTGGTTGCCTCTCTCTGGACACTGGCTCTCGTGGGCAGTCAGAGAGGATGATGTCATGTGGCAAAGTGTGTGGTGGCATCACCAGTGACCGTTCTGGTGACAGTCAGCCAGGAAAATTCATATACACACAGTACAGTAAGCTTGGCCAACTAATCTCTCACGGGTGTAGCGTTAAGGTCATAGGGGAGACGTGCGTTAATGTCACTTTTCCTGGTGGTAACGCTTACTTACCCGAACAGGTTCAGTTAGCGCTCACTAAGGAATAAAGCACTTAAACAGGTTAATCCCATAGGATTCAATGTAGAAACTTAATATCTTTAAAAAAAAATTAAAAGACCGTTTTTTTTCCATTTTCTGCCAAAAGCCATTTTTTTAGAACACCTTTTTGAATTGTTTGATAAAATTTTTGTTTCACAATTTTTTAAGTGTTTTTTATTCTGTAAGTATAATTATCGTTTATATAGCGCCACATATTCCGCAGCACTTTCAAGATCAGTGTACAAGGGGTTGATACATTACAATACCACACATGGATGATACGGTCTGATTCAGGGGGTCCCTGTTCAAGGGAGCTTACAATTTATGAGATGTACAAGTATTTTGTGAGGTAGGAGCATCCATATCGTTAGGTGTTTTGCCCAAGGACACTCGCTGGTGGCGTGTTCTGAGTGGGATCGAGTCGTCTTTCCATGATTGTAGAGCAGCGACCTGGTGGTTTTGGTTCAGGCATGTACTGGCCATCAGGACCACCGGACCATGAGTGGTAGAGGCCAAAACAGTGATTGAATTTAAGCAAGCATGGGATAGGCATAAGGCTATCCTAAACAAAAGATAAATCCAGGTAAAGTATCCATGTAATTGGGCAGACTAGATGGGCCGAAAGGTTCTTATCTGCCGACATTTTTTTATGTTTCTATGGCTCAGTGGGCCTGGCCGAGCCTGGCCGCCGGCCAAGCCAGGGGATGACCTGGGCCTGGCCGAGATCTTTTTAGGCCGTCCGAGGTATGAGAAGTTTTAAAAGCCAGATTGCCTGTGGAGGAGGTGCTGGGAAGAACTGAAGGCCCCCACGTTATGATGTGGCGAGATGAGAGGAGTTTAGGGGCACCATGATGTTACCCTTTCTGCCATGCGGCTCCAGCCACGCCCGGGTATTCCCCTCCATTTCCTCCCAGCATGCCCATCCAGCCCGGAGAGTGGAGACTCCAAGACTGCAGAGTCAGCAGACCAAGTCCCGAGTGAACACCCATCAGGACAGGCAGCATCACATTAGAAGAGAGCCTGCCTGGTCTCATTTCAGTTTGGTGAGTCAGTAACAACACACACACACACACACACACACACACACACACACACACACACACACACACACACACACACACACTGCTCTACATACATGTCACACACTGCTCTCCATACATGTCACACACTGCTCTCCATACATGTCACACACTGCTCTCCATACATGTCACACACTGCTCTCCATACATGTCACACACTGCTCTACATACATGTCACACACTGCTCTCCATACATGTCACACACTGCTCTCCATACATGTCACACACTGCTCTCCATACATGTCACACACTGCTCTACATACATGTCACACACTGCTCACTATCACACTGCTCTCCATACATGTCACACACTGCTCTACATACATGTCACACACTGCTCTACATACATGTCACGCACTGCTCACTATCACACTGCTCTGCATACATGTCACACACTGCTCTCCATACATGTCACACACTGCTCTCCATACATGTCACACACTGCTCACTATCACACTGCTCTCCATACATGTCACACACTGCTCTACATACATGTCACACACTGCTCTACATACATGTCACGCACTGCTCACTATCACACTGCTCTCCATACATGTCACACACTGTTCTCCATACATGTCCCACACTGCTCACTATCACACTGCTCTGCATACATGTCACACACTGCTCTCCATACATGTCACACACTGCTCTCCATACATGTCACACACTGCTCTCCATACATGTCACACACTGCTCACTATCACACTGCTCTCCATACATGTCACACACTGCTCTACATACATGTCACACACTGCTCTACATACATGTCACACACTGCTCTCCATACATGTCACACACTGCTCTCCATACATGTCACACACTGCTCACTATCACACTGCTCACCATACATGTCACACACTGCTCTACATACATTATACACACACACGTATGCAGGTGTCTTTAGCGGTTCTTCCATAATGTGTCAGTGCCTTTTGTGTCTGTCTAATGTGTTGGTATATTAGTTTGTAATTTATTTTATTACATTTATTTAATAAGTTTAATATATTTTAATATTTTAATGTTATTATTAAACTAAATTGTATATTAAAATAAAGCCGGCTGGATGGAGTAGAGGTAACATCACTGCTCTGCGTGGAGAGAGCCTGTGGAGACACCGGTTCAAATCCCTGCCAGAGCACCTCTCCGGAAAGTGTCCTTTTATTATTATTATTATTCTTTATTTATAAAGCGCCAGCATATTCCGCAGCGCTGTACAATAGGAACAGTATAGACAGGGTTACAATACATTGAACAACATTTGACAAACAGTACAGGAGGATATGAGGGCCCTATTCCCGTAGGAACTCACAATCTGGGAATCTTGTCCTTGGGCAAGACACCTAACGGTACATACTCGCCACCCAGGACATACTGAAAACCAGAGAAATCTCAATGTATCCTTCCTGGTAAAATACTTTCTCAAAAAAAAAGTATTAAATATATTTGTTTTGCAGTTTTACTGCTGTGGCACTCTGTAAAACACTCACAGTAATGTGTGCACTGAGTATGAGTTTTTCATCTGTGGGATACACTCATACAGACCACACATTACTGTGAGTTTTATCGCTGTGGAGCTCTGTGATCCAGTAATGTACGGTGTGTATGAGTGTATCACAGAGCAGCACAGCAATAAAACCCAGTAATGTGTGCGGTGTATGAGCGTATCACAGGGCTGCACAGCAATAAAAATCTCATTAATGGGCAGTGTGTATGAGCGTATCACAGGGCTGCACAGCAATTAAATTCTCATAAATGGGCAGTGTGTATGAGCGTATCACAGAGCTGCACAGCAATAAAAATCTCATAAATGGGCAGTGTGTATGAGCGTATCACAGAACTAATAGCATTAAAACTCACAGTGATGTGCGGTGTGTGTGAGTTTTATTGCTCTCAGCTCTGTGATACGCGACATGGAATCGCTGAAGTGTGGCGAAACACAAATCATCGAAATTGCACTCAATTTAAAATAACATGAAAACATCTTATTTCATTAAATGCCAAAAATTCCAAACAAAATCTTTAACTCCGCCCATAGAGATCTTAATTTGGCCCGGCATGTTTGCATATCGTAGTGGGCTGGTCTGGATGAAGTCCAGGGCCACTTTTTTCTGCCAGTCCAGCCCTGTTTTGGTTGAACCCGCTTCTCGTAAAGTCAAAGACTTGCTTCTCCACAGTTGTGTTGGAGGGATGTGCTGAACGGGATTTGACTTGCTTCTCCATGGTGGAAGGGTAGAGACGTTACCACTGGAACGCTCAGCCACACACGTCTCCCTGGAATACTCCATATATCACACCCAGGGAAGCCTGTGGTTGATGGCTCTCACTTGAGTCCCCCCTTGCCTCTACGCCTTCCCTGACCCGCCCATCCCATCCCCTCTTCCCACACTACCTTTTCTCTGAACCTTTCTACCCGATTACGGTCAACTGGCCTATCCTGGTTGTGATCGTGATGTTTTTCCGTTTGCTTCATTTTCTTACTTTGCTTTACATTAAATGGACCCAATCGGTGCGTTGTGCGTTACCTGCTAAACTTCGGTAACCATTTTTTCCCTTGACAATACGTTTCCTTACTGTACCACTATTGACATGCATGTACATTGTTACTTTTGCATTTCTGAAGCTGTTGTCGTGATTACGCCATTTCAGTTCCGTTCTTTAATAAACTTTTAATTTGAAGAAAAAAAGAAAAAGGCAAAGAAAGATAATCTACATTAACATATGCGCAGTGGCGTAGCGTGGGTTGTCAGCGCCCGGGGCCAGCCAAGAATTGTGCGCCCCCCTCCCCAACCTGTGGACATGTTAGCATGCCCCGATTCCCTTCCACCATTAGGGCATTGAATCCCTTAACTGTGATACAATGTAATGTGCAGAGTGTATGAGCATATCACAGAGCTCCACAGCAATAAAACCCACAGTAATGTGTAGCTCACACATGGATATATATATTGCCCCCAGCAGCTCAAACATGAATATATTTGCCCCAATGCCCCCAGTACCTCAAACATGAATATATTTGCCCCAATGCCCCAGTACCTCAAACATGAATATATTTGCCCCCAGTAGCTCAAACATGAATATATTTGCCCCAGTAGCTCACACAAGAATATATTTGCCCCCAGTAGCTCAAACATGAATATATTTGCCCCAGTAGCTCAAACATGAATATATTTGCCCCAGTAGCTCAAACATGAATATATTTGCCCCCCAGTAGCTCACACATGAATATATTTGCCCCCAGTAGCTCACACATGAATATATTTGCCCCCAGTAGCTCACACATGAATATATTTGCCCCCAGTAGCTCACACATGAATATATTTGTCCCAGTACCTCAAACACAAATATATTTGCCCCAGTACCTCAAACACGAATATATTTGCCCCAGTACCTCAAACACGAATATATTTGCCCCCAGTAGCTCACACATGAATATATTTGCCCCCAGTAGCTCACACATGAATATATTTGCCCCCCCCGCTCAACGGCTCTGAGGGCCCGCGGGTCGGTAGGGGGGCCGGTTTGGGGCATCATAGCAGCCCCCACTGGCTTCCCTGTGATGGTCATTGTGCTCTTGGGCAGCCAGGGGCGCACTTTGTAAATGCCACGGTGGCGCCTGCAGCCCAGTCCAAGCACGTTGCACTGGCGCCGCCCCTCACTTGACACGTCACGTGAGGGGGCGGTGCAGGCGCCACCACGGCGTTTCCAGAGTGCGCCGCTGCCGCTGGCTGCCTGTGTGCACTGACCGTCACAGGGCAGGGAAACTGGCGACGGGGGCCCACTATGGCGCCCCTGGCGCCCCCAAAAAAACTGCGCCTGGGGCCACCGCCCCCCAGCCCCCCCCACGCTACGCCACTGCATATGCGCCTTATTATAATACAATAGTAATTATTATTAGAAATTAATATGTATTAGAAAATAAATATGAACATATAAAAGCAATAAACTGAAAAGCGCCAGCAAGTCTCGCAAATTCTAAAATGTCTGTTTACGGGCGTTAAATTCCTTTGTCCTTCCTCATTTAAAAATATATTCTATTTGTTATCCTTTCACATACATTAAAGCCAGACCCTGAATAAAAATATAAAAATGGCCTATTTCACCATATATACTTAAAGTAGTATATACTCAGGGGTCGAGACAAAGTAAACGTAGGAACTCTCCAAGATTTCTATCCCACAAACAGCATTTAACATCTCGCACAGAGCATAAACATACAATTAAATCTGAATATATATATGTGTGGATTTTAGCAAACATATATAAGTGACAATAAATATATGATTTAACAAGGAAACCTAAGACTGCACACGTGAATACAAGCTTTATAGTATGTGGGATCAATCCGTTCCCTCTGCAAAAATAGTGGAGGAACTGCGTTCCCACGCGTTACCCCAGGACAGGGCCGCCATTGGGAGCGACAGCCCATGTTGTGTTCAGGGGCCCAGGCCGGCCCGACCATGGTGCAGAGTGGAGCAGTGGCTCCAGACAGCAGAAATTCTGGGGTGGCAAATTTTAGCCACCGGTGCCGCTGCACTATTTTTTTTTTAATCGGCGGCAGCATCTACTTTTGCAGTGCCCAGCAGCCTGAGGAGGATCCGCCCACACGCACTGTAATCCTGCACTTCCATTCCTGGCATAGCTGGCATCGTGTGTGGGCGGATCCTCTAGACTGCGGGAACGTCTCTTCTCTCGCCGGGTCCTGGCTGGGTATGTCAGATTCTGGCCTCTGCTGGGTATGTCAGATTCTGGCCTCTGCTGGGTATGTCAGATTCTGGCCTCTGCTGGGTATGTCAGATTCTGGCCTCTGCTGGGTATGTCAGATTCTGGCCTCTGCTGGGTATGTCAGATTCTGGCCTCTGCTGGGTATGTCAGATTCTGGCCTCTGCTGGGTATGTCAGATCTGGCCTCTGCTGGGTATGTCAGATTCTGGCCTCTGCTGGGTATGTCAGATTCTGGCCTCTGCTGGGTATGTCAGATTCTGGGCTCTGCTGGGTATGTCAGATTCTGGCCTCTGCTGGGTATGTCAGATTCTGGCCTCTGCTGGTATGTCAGATTCTGGCCTCTGCTGGGTATGTCAGATTCTGGCCTCTGCTGGGTATGTCAGATTCTGGCCTCTGCTGGGTATGTCAGATTCTGGCCTCTGCTGGGTATGTCAGATTCTGGCCTCTGCTGGGTATGTCAGATTCTGGGCTCTGCTGGGTATGTCAGATTCTGGGCTCTGCTGGGTATATAAATTTATGTGAGTTTAACTTACTATTAGCAGTACAACTATGAGTATAGCTAAGTTATACACGTATACACACACCTCACATTACTGTATCACAGAGCTCCACAGCAATAAAATTCTAATGTACGGTGTGTATGAGTGTTTGTATTTCATTGCTGTGCCGCACTGTGATACGATCATACACACTGCGTGTTTTTTTTTTGGGGGGGGGCAGCATTTCATCCTTCGCTCCAGGCAGCACAATGTCTTGGGCCGGCCCTGCAAGTGGGCTAGACCTTACCAAAATCAACGCAGCTTGTCTAGGTACCAAAGACGTAAGGGCCTGTTCATGTCACCCAGGACCGGCCCACCGGGATTTCCCGGTGGGCCGCTGCAACTGGGGCCAAAATGTTTTTATTTTTAGTAGTAGTAGCAAACTAGTTTGCCAAGGCTGGTGTCAGAAGAGCGCACTAGGTGCGTCTGTATGGATGTGCCTACCAACGTCCATTGCATCGTTGTGACGCTGCAATGGGGACGGTCACACGCTTGTGCGCATGCACGAAATGACCACGCAACAAGCATCCGTCCACAAAGCCTCCCCGTCGAAACGCTAGATGCACATCGACGGGGCTGCGAAGCGTAACCCTCCATATGAGGATCGCACTAACTGCGCTCAGCGAGGTGGCCACATGGGCGTCAAGTGGAAGGAACGTCCCCTCTCGCAGACGTTCCTTCCACTCTGAAGTGCGCTCGTCTGACCCCAGCCTTAAATGGGGAGCTGAGCGAAGGGGGCCCCCTGGCCAGGAGTTCAGTAAGGGACTCCAAGATTTCCTATGGTAGCCCTGCTCCTGGATATACTGCATATCAGGGTAGGTGTTCAATGTGAATCCACCAGTATGAAGCCAATGCACATGGATTTCCTGAGGAGCCTGGGAGTGATGTCTACTGATAGACACCTGGATATTGTTACATTGTAACAAGCATTGTGTGTGTGATGTAACCTTGTGTCCTGGTGAGCTCTGTGATTCCATCCCTGCCTGTCACCCAAGGAATGAAACCCCCCAACACATTAATTTGGAAAATAATCTACAAAAAAATCTGGACTTACCCAGCAGTGACCCTATAAAAATGACAATTTGGATGCTGGTGGTGAAATGTCTGTAGCTCAGCCCATCACTGGCACTTCTGTTGCTCCACACCACCTGTGAATGGGACACATTCCTGATCTCCAACGCCTTGGTCCCTGACTGATAGAAGCTGGTGTCGCTCTGGTTCCTGAAGGTCCAGCTGGTGTTTTCACCCATGGTGTGATGAACCTTTTCCTTTCTAATGTATCTGCTGCACAGCCATGGGCTGAGGTGGATTGATGGCTCCGAAGCCCTCACTGAGTCCCCTGGCTGTCTGCCCCCATGTCAAGGTGATGCCATGCCTTGTCCTCATGATGGGCATCATCTCTTGGGTGTCCTTCAGCCGGTCTTCCTCTGGCTCTGTGCATGGCACGAAGAACAGAACCCATCCTCCTCCTTTCTGTCTCTCAGCCCCAGCCAGCATCTCCTCCAGATCGTGTCAGGCGCTGGGGAAAGAGGAGGGGGGCTCCAGCAGCTGACCCTGGACCACATCTCAGCTCCTCTCAGCCTTCACAGAGTGTCTCCAGAGCAGGAGGACCTCTGCAGGTCCACACGTCTCCTCCCTCCAAGTCAGGGAATAAACATCACCATGAACAGAGAGGCTGATCCAAGAGGATCATGGAAGGATAGTCTGGAGATAAAACCTCCCTCTGCCAGGGAAGAAGGAAAGAAAAGATTATGGGGGGGGGCACTGAAAATGCACATAAAGCCCACCCAGGGGCAGCAGGATGAGATGATCAAAGGATGCAAACAGGGAGGCAACATATGTGTCAAAGGAAGAGACACAGATCACCCTATTGATACAGATAATAACATGACAAAATGCCCTGTGACCCAGCAGCAGCACACAACAAACAACACAAACAACACAACAACAAATGGGGTGTTTCCCAATCCCTTTTGTTCTTCAGGTAATTAGATGATGGTATTGTGATTGCAATGTGTATCAGCACAGCCTGCTTTAACCTACAGTGTCATTTCATGTTATTGTCATTTTTCCTATAGCTTAAAAGCACTTAATAAAAGAAATGGAGGCAGTGGTGACTCTATCAACAATATATAGGGGGGGGGAGGGGGCAAATAAGATACCACAGTCAAAACAGGGGGGGGGACTAATAATTTTCACCTCTAAAATCGCACCACTGGAAAAACGTAAATAAGTATATATAAGTAAGATACCTTTTTGTTGTACTAACCTGATACTTAAACGCAATATTGTTTTCTGCGGTTTTCGCTAATGTCCGATAACGGCTTCAGTGACTCCAGTTTTCACAAATTACGGCGACCGTTCGCTAAATTAGGTATTTACCATATTTTCGGCAAAATAGATTCCCTGAATTGCGAGGAAAAGCAAAGGATCTAAAGATGAATTGACCCTTTAGATTCCAACTTCCATAATATCCCCTAAAATGCCATTAGAGCAGGAAAATACAATAAAAATAATAAACAGTGTGGCATGTAGCCTACCCATTAACCCCTAAAAGCCATTATTCAAAGGAAAACATTATAAAGAATAGACTGAGGCATGTAGCCTACCCATTAACCCCTAAAAGCCATTATTCAAGGGAAAACATTATAAAGAATAGACTGAGGCATGTAGCCTACCCATTAACCCCTAAAAGCCATTATTCAAGGGAAAACATTATAAAGAATAGACTGAGGCATGTAGCCTACCCATTAACCCCTAAAAGCCATTATTCAAGGGAAAACATTATAAAGAATAGACTGAGGCATGTAGCCTACCCATTAACCCCTAAAATGCCATAAACCCAGGGTAATAAAATAAAAATAATAAGCAGTGTGGCATGTAGCCTACCCATTAACCCCTAAAACACCAATAATCAAGGGAAAGCATTAAATGAATACACTGAGAGGCATGTAGCCTACCCATTAACCCCTAAAATGCCATTATTCAAGGGATAGCATTAAATGAATACACTGAGGCATGTAGCCTAACCATTAACCCCATAAAATGCCATTAATCAAGGGAAAAAAATGGATACTGTGAGGGATGAAGTCTGCCCATTACCCTTTAATATACAACTAAACCAAGGGAAAAACTAAAGTAATACACAATGTGATATATAAGCTGACTTAACACCTTCACTGCTGAGCAATTTAAACCCTGTGAAAATAAGAAAAAGTTACATTTTTACTTTATTAGTTATCTGTTTTTTTTTACACTCTATATGGTCATGTTGGACATCATTGGAAAGGCCAGACTCTGCGCTCGACCATGTACGACGTATGAGGACGGACATACAGCGGTCCGAAATAAGTAGGGAAGCTGGATGCCAATAACTGGTGGTGGTGGGGCACACGGTGGGAATTGCCACCCCCCCTGTGGTGGCATCTATGATTGGAGGGGGCAGGATGCATAGATAAAGTAGCAGATATGAGGGGGTCTTTGCAGCAGAACCCCATGGCGCTCTCCACCAATCCAATCTAAGGTCACCTCGTTGGTTTATCCCGTCTCATTCCCATCATGGGAATATCTGTAACTAAACCAAAATAGCTTAAGGGCTGCTCTATTAAATACCCCCTTCTTTCTTTTTGTTTTGTTTTTTTGCCCTTAATAATTGTACAGCTGCCAATTATTATTTTATTTCCCTTTTTTTGGGTAAAAAAAACCTCACCTTTCCTCTCTCTGCATGCCCGCTCCTCTCCATCAGCTAGGGGTCTTCTGAATGCGGAAGTCCCTGCAGCTTTCCTATGCGATTTGCATAACGTGGGGTCTTCAAAATGCACATCGCTCGGGATGAGCGCACTTTGCATAAGCAAGTTCCATTGCGCCTCCACAGAAAGAGGTGCAGCCAGGTCCGATCCATCGGCTGCCTCTCAGAACCTCACTGGTGACCGGCAGCTGGGAAATTCCAAATCCCGTCTGCTGGTGATGCTGGGTGGGGTAGCGGAAACTCCTCCACTTCACACAGCGATTTCACCAAAGCTAAAGTGGCTTTGAAGAACTGTCAAAACGGCCATAGGCAGCCAGGAGGGAGGAGTGGGGGAGGGCAGTGTCCTGTCACTACAAGCATATGTGGTCATGGTGGCTGGACTGTCCATTTAAATGAGCGGCTTTTCTAGGCTATTAGAGGGGAGGAACCTTGACCCTCCAGATGTTTTGGAACTGCATCCACACGCTCCACATTAGGCTCATGGGAAATATAGCCCTAAAACCTCAGGAGGGCCACAGCTGGCGATCCCCCGAGTTAGTGCATCGGCTGAAAACCTTGCAGGTAAACAACCAAAAGCAGAAACATTATGAAGGAACATTATGAAGGAACATTATGGTAGGGCTAGTTTCTAAGCCTGGCGTAAACTTAACCAGAGCTCTGACACATTTGCCGGAGTCATTCAATTCTATGGTGTTGGGAGGTTTACCAGAGCTCTGGTTAAGCTTACACCTGGCTTGGGTCTGTTTTATATCTCTGGTGTAAACTTTTCAGAGCCATTAAAGTCTGTTGATAGAGTGTCCCTTTTTTTGCCCTTAAATAATTGGGCAGATCCTGCAGACATCCTGTACCCAACAATTTTTTTTCTTGGTGATTTTACTCCATTTTCTCCATCGCCACGTGCAACTCCTCTTCTGCTCAGAAACCCCCTAACCTAGAAGTCCCTGAAGCTTTTCTGCACTCCTATGCGTAGCGTCGTAGGAACCGCAAACTGCACAGCACTATGGGACTTGCACACTTTATGCAAGTTCCATGATGCCTGGGCAGATCGATAGATCGGAGCTGCCGCATGAACAGGTCCGATCCAACACTGCCTATCTGAGAACCGCGATTGGTCTCAGAGGGTGACATTGGCATGTTCTCTGTGTGTGATGTCACCAATGACCGGCAGCAGGGAAATTCAAAATCCCGGCTGCTGGTGATGCTGGGTGGAGTGAAGGGAACTCCTCTGCTTCACCCAGCGATTCTGCCAGATTGGTAGAACTGGGAGGGAGATGGAGAAGGAGGTCAGGGCGAGTACAGTGTCCCTTTAAGTTTCCTCCGAGCTTGGAATGGAGCCGCTGGAATCCAACGCCAGAATGAAGAACGAAAAATAAAAGGGACGGAATTATGTAGAATTAAAGGGATGAAATTGCCAGAGGATGGGAAGATGAAAGGGAAGTAAAAAGTGGCCAGATGCGCTCAGAGAGGAAACACGCAGGTCCTGCCATCATCACCGGTTATGGCTTTCCGAGTTTCCGTATAGCGTAACAGTCCTGCAGAAAACATTGCCGCCATGTCAATAAAAGACTGATAAACCTTGCACTACATACGTTGCGGCTTTCAATGGGTAAACGGTGGATACAAACATATTAAAATAAAGGCATTTACAGCTGTCAGCCGGTGCACAGGGAGCCCGCTTTGACATCCTTCATGCTCAGCTGGGCACTTCCTCTTAGACATCACGCTGGCGAATTGATTAGAAAAGAAATGGAAAATGAATTGATGGGGTTTTTGTGTAGACGAGGTGATCTCAATCTCCACAAAATGCACCGAATTAACAAGGGTAAGTAGGAAGAATAAGGAGAAAGAACTTCAAATTAGCATTAAAAGCTCATCCACAAAACAACCGATTATAACATACCATTTCATAACATGCGGCGAATGTGAAAGCAACGCTGAACCTCTCAAGATGGTTTAGATGTTGATAGCAGAAATGCTTTACTCGTGGCTGAACCTGCATTAGGCTGGCTGTCCACTGGGTCCGCAGACGGACGACCGACTTGGTCGTTCGCCTGCGGACAAGTTTTTTGTACAACCTGGGTTTGTCCACTGGAAGCGACTATGGACGACACTGGTCGACCGCCAGGAGGAAAAAAAAAAAAAGAACGAACGCACACCGGTAAAAAATAAATAAATAAAATAAAAAGGGAACTCTTATTCTCCTAATAAGTGTTTAAACTAATAAAAAAATGCATTAAAATGTGTCTAAACAATAAAATATCCTGTAAAAAACCAAAAAGGTCCATTACTGAATCAAAAATTGTGAAAAAATACCAAAAGTTGCTCAGAAAAATAAGAATTTTGGCTGAAAATGAAAAAAATAAACTTAAATTTTTTTTAAAAATTATTTTACATTGAATCCTATGGGATTCGCCTGTTTTACCTGTCGAACGGAATCACCAAAAATGAGGGCACTTTTTCATGTATGCTGCACCAGGTCGTTCAACTTCGTCCAACAAATTCCATTCAAATGGGGAAGATCGCTAGTGTATCAGTGTTTGCAGATGACACAAAACTAGGAAAAGTAATACAATGTGAGCAGGATGTTACTTCGCTGCAGAGGGATTTAGATAGATTGGGGGACTGGGCACTTAAATGGCAGCTGAAATTTAATGTAGATAAATGCAAAGTTATGCACTTTGGAGTGAAGAACACACAAGTAATTTATACCCTAAATGGTACGGAGTTAGGGAAATCCAAGCAGGAGAAGGATTTGGGAATAATCATAGACTTCAAACTAAGTAACAATGTGCAATGTCAAACAGCAGCCGCCAAGGCCAGCAAAGTATTGGCATGCATTAAAAGGGGAGTTCACTCACGGGATGAAAACATAATTTTGCCTCTGTATAAATCAATGGTCAGGCCGCACCTTGAATACGCCGTGCAATTTTGGGCACCTGTCTTAAAAAAAGATATTATAGCGCTAGAAAAAGTGCAGAGACGGGCAACTAAATTAATAAGGGGAATGGAAGGGTTAAGTTATGAGGAAAGACTAACAAGCTTAAACCTGTTTAGTTTAGAGAAACGGCGCCTTAGAGGGTATCTGATAACCTTATATAAATATATACGGGGCCATTATCAACCATTGTCTGATAACCTATTCATTAACAGGACTATACATAGGACAAGGGGTCATCCATTTAGACTGGAAGAAAGAAAATTTAGCTTAAAGCATAGGAAGGGTTATTTTACGGTGAGAACAATAAAGCTGTGGAATTCTCTGCCTGTTGAGGTGGTTGGGTCAGAGTCTGTACAGACTTTTAAAAAACGACTGGATGACTTCCTGCAGACACAGACTATTAAGGGATTTAATATGTGGGTAAAAGCTTCTTGATCGAAGGAGAAATCTGACGCCATTCTGGGGTCAAGAAGGAATTTTTTCCCAGTATGTTGCATATTTCAGACTGGGTTTTTTGCCTTCTTTTGGATCAACAGCAGTAGGTTATGTGGGAGAGGCTGAACCCGATGGACACATGTCTTTTTTCAGCCTATATAACTATGTAACTATGTCATACAAAGTCGTCTGATGGAAGTCGGAGCAGTGGAAGAGGGTACGGACGGATACGGACCCAGAAGACAGCCAGCCTCAAAGTGAACCAGTTGTGCCCAAAACAACTTCATCTCATTTGAAAGTTCTCCCAAACCTGCGTATACATTGTGTTAGTAGGTCTTTGGAGCCTACCGCCCAGAGATAATCATATAGTGCTCCATCGTGACAGATCATCTCTTCATCATCATTGGCACTACTGTGGGGCAGGGTCCAGCGTTTGTGTGCCAACCATGAAAGAAACAACCTACCAACGATGCTGTCATGAGATAGTCAAGAAAATAGCCTAGCCGTTAAGATAACGAGTGGGACGTTAATGATCAGCCACAACATTAACACCAAATGCCTAATAGATTCCCCTCATGCGGTCACAACAGCTCTGGTGCATCAAGGCATGGACTCGACAAAACCACTGATGCCGTTCTCTCATGGTCTTCCCATGCACCACTCTTGGTAGGTACTAACTAGGGATGAGCTGTTCGGTTCGATCAGTTCGGAGTTCGATTCGAACATCGGCAGTTCGAAAGTTCGCGCACTTCGAACTTTTTGGCGTGTTCGATTTTTTTTTTTAAAAAAAGTATAAAAAAATGCTTAAAAAAATACTAAAAAATCTAGAAATAAAGAGACTCTTTACTGCAGAATATTATAAGCAACGGTTTATTAGATATTGAATTAAAAAAAAATGTCTACGTGCAAAGATTCTTACCTCTAAATGACTAAATGAATGTGCTCTCAAACGCCGTAAACAACAGGTGTTAGTGTTTGGAAATAACATGTGCTTTTAATTAGTCTGGTCTAATGAATTTGATACATTGTCTGTAGACTGAGGGTGTCTGGAGTGTCTTCTGAACATGTATCAAACAACACCTGTGCTTCTGAGAAGTGTTCATTTCTCTACTAAATGTTCCTCTGATATGCAGTTTAACCCCTTAACCCTGCATTTCACTGCTGTGTGATGAGCTCATTTTTACCGCTTTCGCTCATCATGTTTAAACGCAATTTAAAGCCACATTTTAATAAATGACCCAGACATATTAGACATCGTTCTTTCCGGCAGACTCTGCAGATTCCTAATATAACATTTTTATATGTATACGTCATGTCCTGCCTGTATATTCTGACAAAAAATGCAATAAAAATTGAATTTTTAATCCTCTGCAGTGTGTAAAGTGTTTTTTTTTCACATTTTAGCACATGAGCGTTTGCGGTTATGTTTTCTATGGGGTGCGCTTGTACAAAAATTAGAAATGGGGACTTTTGTGGGGGAAATTACGTGATTTTTAGCAAACGCACCCCATAGAATAAGATCAATAGTGCAGCATTTTAAAACAGAAGAATCTGTGTTCTGGGCGCCACCTAGTGGTTCCTTTCACAATTGTTCATGTGTTGAGGGTTAATTAACCCCTCAAGACCTTTAAGAGCAGAAAAAAAAAAAAAACAGCAATAAAACCGTAAATTGTGAATGTTTCTCACAGTAAATCAGCAGCTTGTCCGTTCACTCGGGCTTATCCCTAGAATCCAGTTAGAAGCATAAATAGAGAGAAAATGTGGCGGGACAGGCGCTTCCTTCACATTGACAGGGATGTCCTCACTTAAATGACAGTTCTCCCCTCTGTTGGATGAGTGTAAACCTCAAACAGAACAGAAAACAAAAATAATGGTGCAGTATGTCAAGGCAGTATACTATTAAAATAAAGATAAGAGGATTGCACTCACATGGTGTGGTGTCTTAGTATCAGACACCAGATGTTTATAGCGGCTGGCAGAATTATGGAAGGAACGCCAGACTTCCCTTGGTGGTGCTCCAACGTCTGTGGTGGTCCTCCAATCTTTGGGTACTCCAAGAGCCTTGATGTTGTTTCAGTATCCGTTCCCCTGATCCTCAGCAGCGGTGTAGATCACAATCATGTGGGGTACAGCAGCCAGGAAACAGGAAGAATAGGGACAGCAAGCAAGGTATAATGGGATTTATTGGTATAAAATAATTAAAATAATCTTAGTACATCCAAACGCGTTTCGCGGTATGAAGCCGCTTCCTCAGTAGGAGGACATCTACTGAGGAAGCGGCTTCATACCGCGAAACGAGTGCAATCCTCTTATCTTTATTTTAATAGTATACTGCCTTGACATACTGCACCATTATTTTTGTTTTCTGTTCTGTTTGAGGTTTACACTCATCCAACAGAGGGGAGAACTGTCATTTAAGTGAGGACATCCCTGTCAATGTGAAGGAAGCGCCTGTCCCGCCACATTTTCTCTCCAATAGTGCAGCATCATTGTTCACATTATAATTGAAATGTGAACAATATTGCTGCATTAATAAATAGAACACAAAACAAAATACCTGTTTTTTTTCCTTTATACCTGGTCATGTTGGATATCATTCGAAAGGCCATGCTCAGGCCTTTCGATTGACACTCTCCATGACCCCCTAGCTGCCACGGTTCAAAGGAACCCCCTATCTCCACCAGGGGATTCCGGGCAGCTAGGGGTTCCCCGGCTATCTGACGTCATCACGCTATGTGTGAGGACGTTAGGCAGTGAGGGGGGACCCAGGGTGGAGCCGCCATCCAAGATGGCGGCCCCCACCGGAGCTAGGCCGCACTTCGGCGCCCCATCAGCATCTCTATACACAGCCCCATCAGCATCTCTATACACAGCATCTCTATACACAGCCTCACAGCATCTCTATACACAACCCCATCAGCATCTCTATACACAACCTCACAGCATCTCTATACACAACCCCATCAGCAGCTCTATACACAACCCCATCAGCAGCTCTATACACAACCCCATCAGCATCTCTATACACAGCCTCACAGCATCTCTATACACAACCTCACAGCATCTCTATACACAACCTCACAGCATCTCTGTGAACCCTCAAATGAACCCCCTATCTCCACCAGGGGATTCCGGGCAGCTAGGGGTTCCCCGGCTATCTGACGTCATCACGCTATGTGTGAGGACGTTAGGCAGTGAGGGGGGACCCAGGGTGGAGCCGCCATCCAAGATGGCGGCCCCCACCGGAGCTAGGCCGCACTTCGGCGCCCCATCAGCATCTCTATACACAGCCCCATCAGCATCTCTATACACAGCATCTCTATACACAGCCTCACAGCATCTCTATACACAACCCCATCAGCATCTCTATACACAACCTCACAGCATCTCTATACACAACCCCATCAGCAGCTCTATACACAACCCCATCAGCAGCTCTATACACAACCCCATCAGCAGCTCTATACACAACCCCATCAGCAGCTCTATACACAGCCTCACAGCATCTCTATACACAACCCCATCAGCATCTCTATACACAGCCTCACAGCATCTCTATACACAACCTCACAGCATCTCTATACACAACCTCACAGCATCTCTGTGAACCCTCAAATGAACCCCCTATCTCCACCAGGGGATTCCGGGCTAGGGGTTCCCCGGCTATCTGATGTCATCACGCTATGCGTAAGGACGTCAGGCAGTGAGGGGGACCCGGGGGTGGAGCCGCGATCCAAGATGGCGGCCCCCACCGGAGCTAGGCCGCACTTTGGCGCCCTCGAAAAGGGTTCCAGCCTTCCGCCACAATCTGTCTAGCCTTGTTCTGTAGCTGAAAAACCTTCTCCTGGTGATCCTCGATTACCTGGTAGTAGTCAGGGACTTCACCTGATGAGTTTCTGATAAAAGTGCAACATTCGTAATGCATAGTCATTTCGCACAGGCCATTCAGTGCTGCACTTATCTGTTCCAATGCCATATCGTGTATCATTTGCAACTTTCGAATTTCACGCAATTCAAGGTTCAACAATTGGATGTCCTTACTTGTTATATTCAAAATCTCATCCATCAACACAGAATATACGTGAAAATTGTGCCTGAATGCGGCCCCAAAGTGGATAAACGGAGTGGGGGTCTCTTGCTCCACAGCCCCAAAAGTCAAAAATGCATAAAGAAACTCCAGAGTCCACAATAAATTTCAATGGATTTAATCCAACAACAGGAAAAAAGGCAACGTTTCGACCATGACTGGTCTTTGTCAAGCTTGACAAAGACCAGTCATGGTCGAAACGTTGCCTTTTTTCCTGTTGTTGGATTAAATCCATTGAAATTTATTGTGGACTCTGGAGTTTCTTTATGCATTATCAACACAGAATAGTTATTCAATCTTTTCATTAGCTCAAATCCCCAGCCAGTCCATGCTGGAAACCATGCCCATGCCTGATCCCCTTTCGAGAATATCTCCCGCTTCTGTTTCTCAAAAACTAAGGGGTACCTAGGGTGTAGTGTCGTGTCAGGTTCTGTGTCATCGCCCTGTACCCTTTGGACAGGAATTAGCTTAGCTATGTAGCACATTCCAGTGAGTGTAGGTGGTACCCATGTGTAACATACACTCCCGTAACACACCTGGTATCCCCCCGTTAGTATAAATGGGGACAAATGAAGTGTTCCCTTGTGGACCTCAATCATCAGCCTTACCAGTCGTTGCAAGAGGTCATTTGCATTCTGTCTAGTCGTTGTTACATTAGCTATTGTTAGTTTTTGTTCCATTGTTAAATTGAGTGGCTTAACCACAAACATCCCAGGTCCCGTTCTTGACCTGTGTGTGCCGTAAAATTAAACCGACTGGACTGGCATGGGTTCTCATTCATACTCCGATTATCCGTTCCTATTTGGAAACACCAATCAGGCAGATATATGGGCCCCGTTATCGGAAAACTTTGCAACGTTTCGTCGGGCTTTATCTGCGGGTCATTTATATTATGAATCGCAATGTTTCCAACTGAAAATGTACTTAAGTTCATAGGAACTGCAGCAAAGGGGATGTAGATTCCCTGATTTCTTCATGTATTCATATTTAAATTTTATCAACAGATGACCTCTTGGTGTAGACATGGGCCCCAGGTCACGTCTTGGTCTCCACATTGTACGATTTCTCATCACCGGGTGGGTGCCATTCCATATGTGAGAGATGTCCACTCCCTCCCCTGGCTTAGAGCACCTCCCACCACCCATAAGAGCAGAGATAAAAGTGGCAATGTACAGTATCAGGACCAAAATTGCTCCCAGGGTCAAGATAGCTTGAACAACTCTCTTGATAATCACGTACACCTCATCCCTCCCCCCTACCACCACAAAAGTGAGAGGTACCAAAGGTTGGGGCTCAGAGAGGGGTATCTCCTCAAAAATCTCCCCTAGGGTCTCCCTTCGGGTCTCCCCATTCTCCTTCGTTGGCAGGTGGTCAGGCATTATTATGGCCTTCAAGACACCCATTTGTTGACGCTCCTAAGTACGTGGAACTGCAGCTTTCGTCAATTTCAACTGGAGTCGATTGGTCTCGCTGAGGACGACTTTCCACTCTGGTTCAGGACTGGCTGCAGCTACCTTTAGTCTTGAATGGTGTATCCACCAGGGATGTGCGGTCAGGGGTGGCAGGTGAGGCAGAGCCTCACCTCCCATTAAGGGCTGCAGTTGCACAGTCAAACTCACCTGCTCACATTTCCCCGTCAGCTCTGTCCATTCTCCGCTGCACTTTTTTTTCCCCCCCCTTCAGCAGCCTGGCTGAGTGTATGCAATTTGCGTAGCAGGACGCTCTGCAAATCACGTAGGCTGCCAAGAAGTGTGCAGCGCGGTGCGTGTATTCAATGAAAAGATATCGGAGCACTGCCCAATTCCTGAACATTGCTCTCCCAGTGCCTCTGAGGCCCTGGAAGAGCAATGGAATAGCTTGGACCAATAGGAAAGCACTATTGGTCCAAGCCATTCAAAAAATGCATGCATGAGAGGCATGCCTCTCATGCATTGATTGGTGCAGGACAATCAGTGGACACCGGGGCTGTGCTCGGGTGTAGCCTCAGTGTCACACTAGGCTGCCTGTCTGGAGGCCGACAAAGATCCTGGGTGCACAGAAAGCTGTCAGATCGTGGCGAGCGCTGAATAGCCAGATCCTAGTAAGCACCGAGAGCAGCCAGATTGTGGGGTGCCCTGAACAGACAGTTCCTGGGGAGCACTGAGAGCAGCCAGATCCTGGGGAGCACTGAACCTGAAACTACGTAACCCGTGTATATCTGGCTTTGATACTAGCCAGTGCCTCACCGGCCTATGACCTCACCGCACGTCACTGGTATCCACGGAACCACCTCGGCAACCTTCACTGCTGTGGGGCTGGATAACAGGACAAGGTAAGGACCCCTCCATTTTGGGCCTAATGGGTCATTCTTCCACTCCTTCACCCATACTGAATGGCCTGGACAATACTTATGCAATGGGGGATACAAGAAATGAGGTAGAATTATCTCCCACCCAAGTTTTCAGTTTCTGCATTGATTGACCCAACAGCAACACTTGCGCTTTTAATTTTGTTTCACCCAATGCCCGAAGGTCCCCCTTTAGACCATTAATTAAGGGAGTAGGCCGCCCGAACAGGAGTTCGTACGGACTTAGTTTCAAATGTGGGGTTGGGCTGCATCTAATATGCAATAAGACTATCGGCAGCACTTCCAACCAGCCCAGTGACGTTTCTTGGCACCGTTTTGACATCAATGTCTTTAGCGTTCTGTTCATGCGTTCAACTTTTCCTGAACTTTGAGGTCTGTAGGCTGTATGTAGTTTCCAGGTTATGCCCAGCAGGTGGGCAAGCTGTTGCAAACAGTTCTGAACGAAAGCTGGGCCGTTGTCTGACCCAATTTCGAGCGGAAGTCCATAGCGTGGTATAATTTCTCTCATTAGGCTTCTCACTACTTCTGCTGTCTTCTCCGTCCTGGTTGGAAAGGCCTCAACCCACCCTGTCAGGGTGCACACCATCACGAGAAGGTACCTGTATCCTTTGCAGGGTGGTAGCACCGTAAAGTCTATTTGCAGTGACGCCATTGGTGATAATCCAACAGGCTGCTTTCCCGGAGGCTGTGATGGGCCTGTCCTTGGGTTGTTCTTGGCACAAGTCACACACTGCTGGGCTACGGTTTTGCAGATGACTGAAAGTCCAGGAACGTAGAAGTGGGGTTCTAACTGTTGCTCCATCATCTCTCTTCCTCCATGAGTGCTGGCATGAAGTGCTCTGACAATCTCGGGGGCTACTGTTGCAGGGAGGACTATTTGGTTGCTTGCCAACTGGAACCATCCGTCTTCTACATATTTTCCTGGTTCTTCTGAAAGCCATTTATTCTCCTTTTCTGAATACACAGGTGTCCATTCACTCAAGGGTGCTGGCAATAACGGTGCTATCGCTGAAAGTGGGGCCTTGTATTTTTCAAGTTCCTTTTGAGTTCCCCACATGAATTCTTCTCTTGGTTGGTAATGTACCCAGGCAAAGTACAGTAAATCGTGTCTTTCCTGCACATCTTTCACAGCTAGCACGAAGAAATTCATTGCACTCTTCTTCATGTTCGGCAGACGATGTTCAATAAGGTGCAACTCACTGCTTCCCGTGCTTTTGGCGGCGGGTCCGGTATACCAAAGAGACCGTGTACGGGGGTCCCCTTACCCAACTATGGTCGGGCGTCTTACGCTCTACCGGTTTTCAAAACAATACGGTACCTTTTCCAATTACTGCGCTGAACGCTGTTTCCTCAGACTCGGCGTCTCAGCTTCCCGGGTCGGGGGTCCGTTTGGGACAAGTCGAGGTCCACGTTACGGGAAATCCCGCTTGTTGCGTTGCAGATGTCAGCTCACCTTCAACGGACGCCCAACCTTCGGGATCACTTACACTTGCAGTCAACCGCTATGTTGTCCAGCAGCCGTTGCCAAACCGGTAGCGGTTGGATCCCGGACGAGCCCCCAGAAATGTTACCGGAATCCACCTGGCTCACTCGGGAGAAAACCGGGCCGGCGCGGACAGTGACTGACTGGACACGAGTGTCACGGTTCCCAGATCCCACCATGCAGTACTTAACACCCCACACTCCACAGAGCCCAGAAGCTACCAACAGAGTAGCCGTGAAAGATCTCTAACTGTCTGGTCCTTAGAATTGGCCAGGTAAACTAGCTAGACAGAAAGGGTTAACAACATGGGGAGTAGTCAGCCGAGCCAGAATCAGGAATACAGAGTTCAGAATGGTCAAATGGAATAGCCGGGTCGATATCAGAGCAGTGGCGTAGTACAAGAAAATGGTCTAGGGCAACAGAAGGCAGAATAGTCAGAAACAAGCAGAGGTCAATAACGGGTTAATTCAATATAGCAGTCAGTACAAGGAGCTCAGGTATGGATAACCACGATCTGGCAACTGCTGAGAATACACTGAGGGTTTTTAAAGACCTTCACCAGGCCACGCCCCCCACTCAAGCCGCGCCTCATGCAGCCACCTCCCTGCCTGTCTCCATTTAAACCAGGCATTGGTCAGTGAGCAGCATCAGACATGCTGCCCTCAAGCACACAGGTAGGGCTGGAAGCTCCCAACGTTACGAGTCTCTTCAGGAAAGGCGAACTTTATTGTGACGTCACAGATGCTCAGACAGGATTGAATCGCAAAGACTGAGCCCCGTTTACATCCAAACATAACATTTTATACCTTGAATAGATAATCAGGTATATCCCAATTAGCCCACCCCGTGGTGACTCTCCCCCAGCTGGCTTCACATCCATCATTGTTCTGGCCCCTAGCTCTCTGACCTTGATGTAACTAATCTCCATCCTGTCACTTCTGCCAGCGTCTGCCCGGATCTTGTTAATTTAATTGCTCTGCCTGTTAGTTTTTAAAGAATTCCAAAGAATCTATGCAAACTCGTCTCAATTCAGTTAATAGTCGCTATATAAATTTACATGAACCAAAGTCCTGGTTAAGATGGCCGCCTGGGACATCATGGCGGCCTGTTTCTGGCCTGAATCCCTTTCATTGGTGAAGGAGTCTCTGAGAGGAAGAGGAGGAGCTGCGCGGGCCATGGGAGAAAAGTTAAGTAAAATGGCCCCGTCACCCAAAAAATTTTTTTATCAGGCAGAGGCTGTCAGCAGGATCCGCCCAATTATTTAAGGGCAAGAAAAGGGAAGTCTGGTTTCAATACAGTATCCCTTTAATACAAAGCATCTCCTCTTTGAAGCTTCCAGGTCAAATGGGTCGTGTAATTTAAATGCAACTTATTTTGCCCATTAAAAACAGTTGATCCAGATCCAAATAATTAATCAGTATTCTCTGCTGCCCACAAATCCAGCACAGAATAACTCATCAGAACAAGCTGCCCGAGAATCCATCTGTGCGATTCACAACACAATCTACTGGTAGAACCCAAGAGAAACAACGCTTAATATCTTACTATATCCCCAGCTCGGCGGCAAAGTAAAAAAACCGAACCCTGGGGAAAACAAGACTGGCGTTCAGGATTGGTCCAATGTGATCACTTATCGATAGCAATGCTACCGTCGTACACAAGCTGCTCTCTATGCTAAGAAGGTGGTGGTGTGGCTGTCAAACTGAAGCTCCATGAAAACACTTGCAGCTTGTCAGTCATTGCACGGCCCTACATCCTTCATCCCCCCCCCGTGGTCTTCTGACAAAGCGGTGACAGCAATTAAAAGCCTCCTACTTTGATATCTACATACATCAGGGAGGAAGACACACAAGCTCTGAAGGAACATCTCAGAAGGATACTAAAGTATGCATGTTTGTCTCAGCCGACAGCTCTGCGTTGCTCTGTGAGATACAGATCATGCACTGCTTTCCTTCAACTCCATGGGGGGGGGGGGGATCTGAATACTCAAAATATCAAAGGGCCGCTACCACCAAAAAATGCAATGTCCTTATTGTGTTTATTTGATGTTGCTGATATCTGACATGTGCTTTGGTTTTCTCTTGTATTCTTAGTTAAGAAAATAATTTCCTCTATATGTGTCACTGGGCATCCATTGTGTGATATTTTCCTCTATATGTGTCACTGGGCGCATCCACGGTGTGATATTTTCCTCTATATGTGTCACTGGGTGCATCCATTGTGTGATATTTTGTGTTGCAAACTGCCAAATTATAATTAAACATGAAGCGGGCTGGATACTTCTGGTTTACGCAGTTGCCCTGGTAGGGAATAGGCACCAAACTGTTTTTCTGCATATACAGTGGTGTTCAAAATTATTCAACCCCCAATGCTGTAAAGGGTTTTAGGGAATTTAGTGTACATTTGTAATTGTATTCAGAATGAAATCCTACAAGGACTTTTTAAAGAACCATATGCAACTAAAATGACATCAATTGGTTTTGTAATACAGTAGTAAATGTTTCTTTTGTGAATTCTTCATTGACACAATTATTCAACCCCTTAAAGACTACCACTCTGAAGAACAGAGGTTCATTCAAGTGTTTTCAATCAGGTATTGAAAACACCTGTGGATGTCACGGAGCAGCAATAAAGCATAATAAGCACCAATTAGGCAGCTTTAAAATGACTGTGATACTCAGCTCCTTCTAGACATTTACTGGTGTGGTTACAAACATGGTGAAGTCTAGAGAATGGTCCAGGAAGACCAGAGAAGAGGTGATTACTCTTCACAGGAAGGGCAATGGCTATAAGAAGATTGCAAAGATGTTAAACATACCAAGAGAGACCATAGGAAGCATCATTCGCAAATTCAAGGCAAAGGGCACTGTTGAAACGCTACCTGGTCGTGGCAGAAAGAAGATGCTGACTTCGACTGCTGTGCGCTACCTGAAGCGTAGAGTGGAGAAAAGTCCCCGTGTGACTGCTGAGGAACTGAGAAAAGATTTGTCAGATGTGGGTACTGAAGTTTCAGCTCAGACAATACGTCGCACACTGCGTAATGAAGGCCTCCATGCCAGAACTCCCAGGCGCATCCCCTTGCTGTCTCCAAAGAATAAGAAGAGTCGACTGCAGTATGCCAAAAGTCATGTGGACAAACCACAGAAGTTTTGGGATAGTGTTCTGTGGACTGATGAAACAAAATTAGAACTGTTTGGGCCCATGGATCAACGGTATGTTTGGAGGAGGAAGAACCAGGCCCATGAAGAAAAGAACACCTTGCCTACTGTGAAGCATGGCGGGGGGTCAATCATGCTTTGGGGCTGTTTTGCTTCTGAAGGTAAAGGGAAGCTTCAGCGTGTGCAAGGTACCATGAATTCTCTTCAGTACCAGGAGATATTGGATGACAATGTGATGCAGTCCGTCACAAACCTGAGGCTTGGGAGACGTTGGACCTTTCAACAGGACAATGATCCCAAGCATACCTCCAAGTCCACTAGAGCATGGTTGCAGATTAAAGGCTGGAACATTTTGGAGTGGCCATCGCAGTCACCTGACTTAAATCCGATTGAGAACCTCTGGTGGGACTTAAAGCAGTTGCAGTGTGCAAGCCTAAGAATGTGACTGAACTGGAGGCTTTTGCCCATGACAAATGGGCGAAGATACCCGTAGATCGCTGCAAGACACTTGTGTCAAGCTATGCTTCACGTTTAAAAGCTGTTATAACTGTAAAAGGATGTTGTACTAAGTACTAAGATTGAATATCACTTGGGGGTTGAATAAAACTGATAATGATGTGAGCACAGAAAAGACATTTGTGGTTATTTCATTATAAATGTTATGTTATATTTGTCTGACCTACACGTGCCTCTTTCATTTAATTGTAAGCAAGATGACTGAATGATCAAAATCAATGTCAAACTGGCGAAAACACTCAATTTCAGTGGGGGTTGAATAATTTTGAACACAACTGTATGTATATTTATTGCATCTCCAGCCAGGTTATTGTTGCTGCTGCCCTCTTTCCGTGTTTTCTTTTTTAACCCCAAAGTGGAAATGATCCGGGTGAGAGTATAACTATAAACCCACCAGTCAGTCTCTCTCGCTCTCATGGCTGAGAAATGGCACAAGCATATGTTGTTGCTTAGACAGCAGCTTTTTGTTTCATTAAATAGGACTCAAGACCCAGAGGTGCTGTGACGTGGCGGGACGGCTTACACTTTAATGGCCATTCAAGTAAACCAAAACCTCTGTGTTTCGCTTCCCATTGAGCCACAGTATTGAGCGCAAATGACAACCTTTATTTAGGCTATCAAGAAGAGAGTGATGTGGTGGGATCAGTGCTTCCTTTGCTGTGTTTCCATGCGTACCTCAAAACATAGGGTTTCCATAGTGCAGCATATAATGGTGAAAGTATAATGATGGAAAAGAAGGGGTACCACCCACATCTTTTGGTGTCTCGCGCAGACACAAGATGTTCTTACAGCCGGCGATATTGTTGGGAGCACTGAATCTCCCATCAGCATTTGACCTCCTCCTCCATTCCACAGAATTAGGACGAGGGCTGGTTAAAATAAAAGCTTATTTATTGAAATAAAATAGATAAAAGTAACAGAAAAACAAACGCGTTCCGCAAGAATATCGCTTCCTCAGTAGGTGTGGGCTGGATACTTCTGGTCTACGCAGCTGCACTGGTAGGGATTTTAGGGAACAGGCAAAAAACTGTTTTCCTGCATATATGCATGTTTTGTTGTAACCCCAGCCAAGTAATTTTTGCTGCTGCCTCTTTCCGTGTTTTCTTTTAAATTCCAAAGTGGAATTTTTCCTGGTGAGGGTAAAAATATAAACCCACCAGTCTGTCTCTTAGCTGAAGAGCAGCATGAGGAATATGTAGTTGCTTGGAAAGCAGCTCTTTGTTTCATTAGGTTAGGACTCACCTTAACCAGAGGTGCCGTAATGTGGGAGATGGGCTTACACTTTAATGGTCATTCAAGTAAATCAAAACCTCTGTGTTTTGTTTAGCATGGAGCTACAGTGGTGAGCGCGCACGACAACCTTTTTTCTCCTTATATTCAAATCCCGTCTGCCCGGTTGACGTTCAGTTCAGTTTGCGGTTTCGATTCGATAAATTTAAATACAATATTATATTGAAACCTATTTTTTCTTAAAAAGACCATTTATTTTTTGCAAAAACACTCTTTTTAAAGACTTTATTTCTTAAAGCTTTTTAAATTATTTTTTAACAGACCTTTTCTATTATTTAGATACATTTTTTTTTACAATTTCTTATTGGTTTAACCTCCTATTAAGAGAATAGGAGACTTATTTTTTTTTACTCTACTTTTGTGGAATTCGCCGAGGCAATCTCATCACTTATCGGAGCTTTTCGCCGATGTCCGATAACTGCAGCGGCTCCATTTTTGGTGAAATACGGTGACCATTTGGTGAATAGTGAATGCACAGAATTATTGGTGAAATGAGCCGAAATGGGTTGAAACGCAAAGCACCGAAAGCAAAGCAGCCATAGTTATTTGGATAGAGGATTTCAAGATTTCCTCGTGAAACAGAGTGTATATATAGGGAGTTTTTGTTCGTTTTACGGTGTTTGAGGGTACGGAAAATGTAAAGATAAAATAACACATGTGGCTGCATTTGAGGGTTGGGTCAGGTATATTCCCAAGAATGGCGTTCACACAAGCATAAATTAGACCACCTTGCGGCCTGGAGCAGCTTCAGGGAAGGAAATGCAAACTGCGAATCTCACTGATTCCCGAGCCCAAATTGGCAAAAAAAGTAGAGATTTATAATTCAATGCGAAGAGGCACCTTGAATATGCCGCGTGATTTTGGGTGCCTGTTTTAAATAAAGATCTTGCGGCACGAGAAAAAGTGCAGAGGCGGCAACTAAATGAATGCTGGGAATATAAGAGTCAAGTGATGAGGAAAGGCCAACATGCTTAAACCTGTTTAGTTCAGATAAACAGCGCCTGAAGAGGGATCTGATAACTTTAAATAAATATATACGGCACCTTAGAGGGATCTGCTTATTTATATAAAAGTTATCAGATCCCTCTAAGGCCCCGTATATATTTATATAAAGTTGTGATCAGATCCCCTCTAAGGCCCTGTATATATTTATATAAAGTTGTGATCAGATCCCCTCTAAGGCCCCGTATATATTTATATAAAGTTGTAAGATCCCCTCTATATAAATATATATACGGGGCCTTAGAGGGGATCTGATCACTTTATATAAATATATACAGGGCCATTATAAACCATTGTCTGGAAACCTATTCATTAACAGGACTATACACAGGACACAAGGTCACCCGTTTAGACTGGACGAAAGGAAATTCAGCCTAAAGCATAGGAAGGGTTACTTTACAGTGAGAACAATAAAGCTGTGGGATTCTCTGCCTGTTGAGGTGGTTGGGTCAGTCTGTACAGACTTTTAAACAACGACTGGATGACTTCCTGCAGACACAGAATATTAAGGGTTATAATATTTAATATGTGGGTAAAAGCTCCAGGGTGAAATCTAACGCCACCTGGGGATTTTTCCCCCAGTGTGTTGCATATTGGCGAGTGCTTCAGACTGTTTCTTTTTTTTGCTTTCTTTTAGATCAAACGCATTAGGTTATGTGTGAAAGGCTGAACTCTATGGACGCACAGCTTTTAGTCCGGCGTCAGACGAAAGCAGTGATCACGTCCGTGTTGTTGCACAGTTTCACGTCTGTCGTAGCATAAAATCATGATCAATAGAGAACCACACACAAAGTACGTGTGCACTGAACTGCGCATGCACAACGAAAGTGGCAAACAGACGCAAGTTAACCAAAAACGTAAAACCGCTAGACGGACGCGCAGAGCGCACCACGTCCGCTTAGCGTTGCGTGAGATGTCCGACGCAGCGCATTTGCGACGTCCAGCATCTTGACGCACAAAATGGCTTTTCATCTAGGGATGGGCTGCCGGTTCGATGCGAACATTGGCCGTTCAACCGTTTGCCTAACATTTCCGCGTGTTCGCCCACAATGCACTGTGCCCTGGCCTGAAGCTTGTAATTGGCTACAGCCTTGCACCTGACCACAGGTCAGGTGCAAAACTATGCCAATCAGGGCTCAGAGTCCTGATTGGGCAAATTTTGCCCAATCATGGGCTCACAGAGCTAAGTCCCGCAGCACACTATATAAGGCTTCCCTGCAGCCCTAGCGTGTGTGTTGCAGGAGTGAATCAGAGAGGAGAGGAGATTGTTGAATTTGCAGGGACAAGCTGGCAGTGGCAAATAGCAGGGAACTGGCAGCCTGGCTGTGAAATATCATACCACAGTTGAATCCGAGTTCATCTGTATCTTTAATCTGTATCTTTATCTAGAGTTGAATCTGTATGTTGCCAGCTATCAGGGTGTTGCAGCCTGCAGGAGAGGAAGTGAATCAGAGAGAGAGTAGAGGACATTGGCAGCCTTGCAGGGAAAATATCTGTGAAATCGCTGATTTATAGCAGAGTTCTGCAGATCTCCAATCTATATACCAGAGTTGAATCAGAGTTCTGCATATCTCCATCCAATCTATATACCAGAGTTGAATCAGAGTTCTGCATATCTCCATCCAATCTATATACCAGAGTTGAATCAGAGTTCTATATATCACTCACCATGTCAGAAAGAACAAAAAGGACAGGCAGACGCTCCCAGAGACAGATAAGAGGGCAAGCAGCCTCTGTGTCGGAAGGCTGTGTCCCTGGTCGACGTGGACGTGGTGCATCCTCTGCAGGGGCACATTTGTCCTTTCTAACTGGTGCTGCCCATCTTATGCAGCAGCAACATACAGAGGATATTGTGGATTGGCTAACCAGGCCATCCTCATCCTCCAAGTCCTCTGCCAGCCAGGTTTGTTGTGGTTTACAGTCCACCTCAGCTGCCAAAGCATCTAATTCAGCCTCCATGTCCACAGCTACTCCTGCCGTAGCCTCACTATCACACACGGAGGAGTCAGCTGAATTGTTTGACTACAATGACAGTGACATGCTGCTTGAGGATGCGCAGCAACTCCAGTGCTCTGATGTTGACTTTGAGGTTGAGGAAGAGAGTAAAATCAGCCTAGAGGGAGGGGGTGCCAGTGACACACAAAGAACTGGCACACATGTTCCCCCAGGAGCTGCAGCATACTGCCAGGTTGGTCCAATGATGAGGAGATAGGGGGTGATGACAATGATGATGAGGTCACTGACTCCACCTGGGTGCCTGATCGAACAGAGGAGTCAAGTGAGGAGGAGGAGGAGGCACAACGTCCTCTATGAGCAACCATAGCCAGTCCAAGGCATCAGAAGTCAGAGCTGCTCAGGTGGAGAGCGCTGTTGTCTCAAAGCACACGTCCAGGAACTCTGCTGTCTGGGAGTTCTTCACATGTGCAGCAGACTGCAGAGTTGCTATTTGTAAACTCTGAAGAGGATCAAGAATAGGAAAAACATCAGACGCTTGGGTACCACGTGCTTGATGCGACATATGACCACCTGCCATGCATCCCATTGGCACAACACTTTGCGTAGGTCCTCCTCCTCATCTGTCTCTACCCCCACTATATGTCCTGCCATGTCATGGTCTACAACCTCTACTGACAGGGATGATGCTACAGTAATGGGTATACCACGTCCTTCCTCAGAATGTGACAGCATCCCATCAGCTGAAGATTTATGCAGTCAGATTTAGTTGCCCCAGCTGCTGCAGCGTAAGAAAAAATATAGTCCCAACCATCCCCTTGCACAGCGTCTAAATGCCAGCTTGGCAAAATTACTCGCATTACAGCTGCTGCCTTTCTAGCTGGTGGACTCTGCCTCCTTCTGTGAATTTGCCGAATGTGCTGTACCACAGTGGCAGGTTCCAAAACGCCAGTTCTTTTCACGGAAGGCCATTCCAGCACTATACCAGCACGTGGAACACAATGTTATGGAGTCATTGGGAAAGGCAGTCAGCAGCAAGGTGCACATGACTTTAGACACGTGATCCAGCAAGCATGGACAGGGCTGTTACATTTCCTTCACGGCACACTGGGTAACTCTGCTTGCAGCTCGGAGGGATCCAGGATGGGGCTCTGTGCTGGAGCTTGCTCATCCACCACACCTCCAGAAAGCTGCTTATATGAGGTCTGTTTGCTCCACCACCTCTTCCTCTTCCTTCTCTGTCTCTAACGAAGTGGCAGTTAAACCAACGCATGGCAGGGGCTACGCAATGGCTCAAGCAAAAAGATGCCATACTGTGTTTGAGCTGGATTGTTTAGGGGACAGGAGCCACACCGGCCAGAAATTGTCAGCTCTGCAGGGGCAGGCGCAGAGATGGTTAACACCAAGCCAGCTTGAGCTGGTAATGGTGTCTGTGATAATGGCAGCAACCTTCTCTCCGCCCTATGCCTGGGTAAGTTGACGCATGTACCATGCCTAGCACACGTCCTAAATCTGGTGGTACTGCGTTTCCTAAATCTGGTGGTACAGCGTTTCCTAACCATGTACCCAGGGCTGGCCGAGCTTCTCAGCCAGACCAGAAAAGTCTGCAGCCACTTCAGACGGTCATTCCCAGCAAGTGTTCGCCTGGCAGAAATTCAAAGAGAATTCCACCTTCCCACAAACAGGCTGATCTGTGACATGCCCACCAGGTGGAACTCGACATTGGCAATGCTGCAGCGTTTGCACAAGCAGCCGAGGGCCATCATTGAGTACCTATGTGAGTATGGCACAAGGACAGGTTCAGGTCAACTTGGTTTCTCCCCCTCCCGCAGTGGCAAGGATGCATGCACTGTACTGTCACCATTTGAGGAGGCAACGAGGATGGTCAGCAGGGACAGTGCATGCATCAGTGACACAATTCCTTTAGTGTTCCTGCTGGAGCGCACTCTGCGGGGAATTATAGATGTGGCACTAGAGGCAGAGCAGTGGGAGGAAGAGGAGGACTTCCCTAGCTCTCAAGGCCCCAGTCTTTACGCAGACAGCATTCCTGCGGGTCCTCAGATCCGACAGGAGGAGGAGGAATATTTAAGTAGTGGGGGCATTGAAGGTGGGGATTCCTCAAGGGAGGGTTTTGTGTCCCCAGAAACCCAAGGACTAGTACGTGGCTGGGAGGAGGTAGTGCACGATGGGGTCATCCTCATTGACGAGCAAGACTCGAAAGCTAATGCCACCTCCAACCTACGCTGCATGGGCTCCCTTATCCTGCAAAGCCTGCTAAAGGACCCCAGGATTCGTGCTATCAAGGAGAGGGATCATTACTGGTTGGCAACCCTTCTTGATCCACGATACAAGGGTAAGGTTGCAGAGCTCATCCTGCCCTCACAGAGGGAGGACAGGATGAAACAACTTGAGGACGCTCTAAAGTGACAATTGTGTAACACCTTTCCAGGCACTGGTAGGTTACCAAGTGATGACACAGGTGCATCTAAGGCTGCGGTTAATCAGAGGAAGAGCGGTGAAGGGGGCCGCTTGACTGATGCCTTTTGCAATTTTTTTTAGTCCACGACACCCAGGGATGTCAAATGTAGACACCCATTGCCAGCGTCTTCACCATATGGTGCAGGACTACCTAGGGACAAGGGCAGACCTGGATACCTTTACAGCAGATGATCCACTGGCTTACTGGGTGCTGAGATTGGATCACTGGCCAGAACTTAGCCAATATGCTATGCAGCTACTAGGTTACCCTTCATCCAGCGTGCTTTCTGAAAGGACGTTCAGTGCCACTGGAGGTTTTGTCACAGACAAAAGAGTGCGTCTGTGCACCGACTCTGTAGACCGGCTGACATTTATAAAAATGAATCAGTCCTGGATCATCAGCTATCACTCCCCTGATGCTGATATAACTGAATAGATCGGGGAGCTCTTCTGCATTCCCAAAACCTCCACCACTGCACTCTTCCACAATACCTCAGAGGGGTTACAGACTGTGTGAAGGCACTGTTGCCGACACTAAAGGCCCAATTTTAAAGCACCTATTGTTACTTTCATCCAAAGCCTGCATAAGTTTCACCATAATTTAGCCAAAAAAAAAATCACTAAACTTGTTCTGCGTGTCCTAAAAGTCTCCTCTTTTCCTACAGGCTGCCGCCCCAAGCAGTTGTTTATGAATAGAGTAAAGGAAAACCATTTACCGTCATATGAAATGTCATTTTTTTCTTTTTAAATGTTTCTATACATCCTACAAATCCGCCACTTCACGGGCAGGTTATGGGGACCTCCTAGGCACGATATTTTAAGGAATTTTTCGTTTTTATTCTTAACTTTTATGTCATGGAAAAATCACTGTTCCTTTTAAAAAACTTTTTTTAAAAAAACTTTTTTTCCTCGTTTCCTGTCCCCCGGGCACTACCCGGACTCCCATACACCTTTTATGGCAAATATCTTGCATATATGCCCTCTTGCAGGGCACTCTAAAAATCGAACGTTCGAGTCCCATTGACTTCGAATCGTATTCAAATTCGAACTTTTTAAATTGTTCGAGTTCGAATGCGAACCGAACACGGGGGTGTTCGGCCCATCCCAATTTTCATAGCCTTGTTAAATTTATATAATTTTTCATATTAAATTTATTTCCCATAATTCCCTTTTTTCTACGTCCGTCAAAAATGGACAGTGTGGTGTCTACAGTATCTTACGTCAGTCCGTTATGCACTCAGACTGCGTTCGTCTGACATTAGCCTTAACAGACCGTGTAACTATGCAACTGTGGTTGGGATGTGGTTAAGGGTTAATTTTGCTGAATACAGACCTTTCGACTAATATTGTATTACAATGAAACAATTAGTCAGATGTTACAATGTTTATTTGTGAGGTGAGTGGTTGTCATAGGGAGTGCTTCATTAGAATGCGGTTGAGTTTATGAGGGTGATAAGCTGGATGCCATAAAACACGTTGCATTATGTTGTAACGCGGATTATCTTCTTGTTCGAATAATCGTAGCATTAGCTCGTAATAACGTCGTCATTTCTGATTCTCAGTCTCGCATTCAAGAGACATTAGATGGTTTCTGTTTACAGAGATTTGAGCTCTTCAAGGTTTTTTTTTTTTTTGGTCAGTCTGTAGACCAGTGTTTCCCAAACCTGTCCTCGGGACAGTCAACCAGGCCAGATTTTGCAGATCTCCTTGGGGGAAATGCAGACTGAATTCTGCAATCACTGAGCAGCAAATCATATCACCTGTGCAGTGCTTCACATATTTGGCCTGAGGACAGTTTTGGGAAACACTGCTGTATATGAACACCGAATGCGTTACCATTTGCTTATATCCCAGTCGGGTGGCCATGCTAACAAACCCCATCGGTGTTGGGTAAATCTTCCATTTTCTAAAGGTCTCTCAAAAATAAAAATAGAAACATAAAGGGACAATGGTGCAGAATGAAAAATCTTAAGTGACAAATCGGTTAATTAATCAAGCGCCAGGAGAGGAACTCACATTTTATTGAGCCATATCAACCTCTGCTCTACATGTCAACGCCTCCAGGCAAATAAAGAGCGACGCAACCCTTCTTACACAATGTAATTACCTCAAAAGATGAAGAAAAGGAGAGACAGCGCTCCCATAGCATAACCTCAGTGACAAGCACCAGCCAACTGATAATATTAAGGTTACTCACCAAATCCAGAGCCTCCTGGTCCGCAGGCTCATATGTAACGGCCTTTGATGATCTTAAAAGGTGAGTGTTCTCCGGGCTCTTGATCCCCTCTGTTAAAATAGTTTCCGATACAGGAACACTTAGGCTAGGGTCAGACAAAAGCATTTTTCCCCGCGAACGTGAAAAAGTGCTTCCGAACGCATTGACGTATTTTATCACGGAATGCGCAAACAGTCAGACGACGCGCATTTTCGGGCGTGATTTTGTACGGATCGTCAATAAAACTCTTTTTGCGTCTGGACGTTATGTAGGCTGGACATTAGCAGCGTCTGACATCTCCTAATCACGCACACACGCCGCTATGCCGCAGCTGCGCACTCAGTACGTCAGTACTAGCGGTTCAGCGTTCAGAAAAATGCGTTCAAATTCCACTTGCGTTGCGCGGCCGGACTTTTGTGCGGCCGTACATCGTATATTGGCCGTCATTGCCCGTCATCTGCTGCTAGTGCGGCCGTAATTATGTGCGCCAGAACGCACGTTAAAAGTGCGCTGGTCTGACCCCAGCCTAAAAGATGATAATAAACTTGGGCAATGAAGTGTTAAAATGTAACACTTATATTTATATATATATATCTATATGAGTCTTAAAATATCTCAATACTAGCTCTTATTTGGGTTGTGACGGAGGCCAAAAGAAAAAAAGATAAAAAGCCTCCACACAATAACCAATAAAGTTTATTATTGCAGAAGCCACTTACACATCTCAGCAATTCAAAGATTTGCATCCCAGAGCTCCTGTGCTACATTCCCCGTATGCAGCAAGGAACTCTGGGTAGGACATGCAAATTACATCTCTCACTTTTTTGCATCCAGGGTCTGTTTTCACACAGAACCCTTTAAACAATGCCGCGCCATACTAGATGGCTTTTTTTTTTTTTTATAGAAGGGGGGGGGGTGTGAGGATCCTGAGGACGAGCATAGATAAGGTTTATGCAACTGGTCAAAGCCACTCCTAGGACAACGCCGTTTCAGGTTTATTGGACCCTCTTCAGGAGTGGCTTTGACCAGTGATGTGCAAATGGCATATATAATGTATATATATACTGAATAAATATATTGTGTTCGGCAAAATGTTTCTCAGGCCATACAGGCCCCCTTATTGATAAATCCCAGATCATATGCAGAATTGTACCAGTTTTGTTTCGATACTTTCCTGTTATCCAGACCACATCAAGTTTTTATAGTTTCATAGACAGAATAAACTGAGTAAATTGTCATAGTTTTATTTTCATAGATAATGAACTGAATAAACGGGAAGAGAAACATATGAGAACATGTGACAATTAATAAACTAACATGACTTGACTTATATAATTGAGATACTGGTGGCCAGAAAGTTAGGGTTAGGGTGATCGGGTTAGAGGGTTTTTAGAAACCTTTGTTTCATTAGCTTTAAATATGGATGTTACTCAATAAACGTCCCTTTCAATTTATTCCTGCTTTCGACATTTATTCTTCTGGAACCCTAATCTCTCCTCCTGGACCAGGACAGACGCATCCGTGGATGTAAGGTAGGTCACCACCTGCACAAGGTGCCAGATGTGCATGTTCTTGAGCCGTACATAGCAAGGCTCCAATATGGGGGAGTGACAAATCAATGATGCTCACCATCAGCCTATGTGAACATACCGCCCGCTGATCGCTGTCGTTTCCCCCATTCTACTTTTGAGAATCTTTGAATTGCAGAGTGGGCATTGTCATCCTACAAAGCTGGCACGCCGTGAGTTCTACAAAAGGCAGTTTTTATACAGGCTCTAAACCATGTGAGTGAAAAAAAAATATAGGAAGCCAACCCTGCAAAACCCAAGTCCCATACCTGCTTTAGGGTTAATCCAGATGGCTGACTCCATTCCACGTTCCGTGATCCACTGTTTTTTTTCTGCTGCTCAGGTGCACCTCATCCCATTCATGATCCATGCCGGGTTTGCCCGATCCACTCCAACTACCACTTGTGGTCAGCGGCCCTGATGGACTTCCTGAAAAGAGTGCTGCACCCAGTAGTGAAGGCTTCTGCATGGAGTTACTTTTGAGGTGTCCACCTTGAAACTGCTCCTGAAGCCTGTCATCCATGAGCGTCCGCCACTGATGTGTTCCTGCCTTGCAAACCAAGGTCATGCCCTGCTTCCCACAGAGGACTACCCTGTGATCCTAGTTGTGTTACTATCCCTTTTCTGTGTTGTTCCTCTTTTGTCCTTGTGTGGTCAGCTCCCCTGTACAGCGAGTCCCTCTTGTTCCTTGTACTACCTGTGCTCCCTGTATAGTTCATATCCTCAGGGTTTGGATTTATCCCTTTGGTTAACCCGTTATTCCCTTCCAGTGTCCTGCTACCATTACCTCATTCTGTTTATGCAATAAACCCCCATGTTACCTGTCCAGGTGCTTTGTATTGCTGCACCTTGGGCTCAGATCCCCTGACATAACATACCCAACAAAACTGTATTGCACCATTATTTGTTCTTTTATATAGTCTTGATGTTGATCTAAGAGGATAAAGGCCAGTATACAAGTATATCTTAGAGCAGACCGCAAAATTTCCACTCGCATTTGGCGAGTGGAAATTAGCTGAGGGCGAGTGGGGCGGATTGACCCGTCTGGCCCACGGTTTGCTGGGGCCGGTTCAGTGGGCTGCCACCATCTTTATTCTCAGCTTCGGTATCGGACTCTTGGAGTCCGAATCTGGAGCTGTCTGATCGGCGCTGCGACCTCCCCGCACGACGTGCGAGATTCACGTTCCGGGTCACCTGACCCACCCACGTGATGTGGTGCAGATTCACAGTGTATGTGCTGCGAGTCTGCGTCGTATCACGTGGTTGGGTCAGGTGACCTGCGAACGGGAATCTCACGAGTAGTGAGAGAGGGGGCAGCGACAATGCAGAGTGCACGCTGCAGCTCTGATCACAGACAGCATGCAGAAGAGGCAAGGATGCGATCCCAGTGGACAGCGGAGTCAGCCTGCATCTGGACCAGGAAAGAGGACAGAGCAACCGTGGCCTACTACTGGGGGAGAGGGTGTAAAAAGAATGAGAGGGGCTGGGGGCGTTTAAAAGAAAAAAAAAAAAGCTGTGCAGCACTGATACGCTCCTACACACCGCACATTACTGAGTTTTATTACTGTGGAGCTCTGATACAGTAATGTGCGGTGTGTAGGAGCGTATCAGAGCTGCACAGCAATAAAACTCAGTAATGTGTGGTAATTACTGTGAGTTTTATTGCTGTAGAGCTCTGATACAGTAATGTGTGCTCCTACACATCGCACATTTTTTTGCAGTGGAGCTCTCTGATACACACTGCACATTACTGTATCATAGAGCTCCACAGAAATAAAACTCACAGTAATTACCACACATTACTGAGGAGCTCTATGATACGATCATACACAACGCACATTACCGTATCACAGAATCCACAGTAATGTGCGGTGTATGAGTGCATCACAGAGCTCCACAGCAATAAAACTCACAGTAATGTGCAGTGTGTACGAGTGCAAGTTTTATTACTGTGGAGCCTTGTGATACACTCTTACACACCGTTTTCCTTTGGTTTACATTTCTTCGTTATATTATTAATGATAATTTTAGAGGGTGTGTTCAGGCGCTGAGATAAGGGTAGGGGTTGGTTGGGGCAAGTGGTGGTGAGTAACTCTTAAGACCTGGCTAGTGACTTGGGACCTGAAATTTTGAGCCCTATCTTAGGTTCCCCTAACAGGCCAGGTTTTCCAGATATCTGAAGCACAGCACAGGTGATATGATTTTCTGCTCAGTGATTGCAGGATTCAGTCTGCATTTATCCCAAGGTGATCCTTAAAATCTGGTCTGCTATGGGGGGACCTGAGGACCAGGGTTGGGAACCACTGCCTTAGAGTAGAGCTGCCACTCCCCCCTCGATGTTTCTGAACTACAACTCCCAAGATTCTCTGGTCATCTATTGCAGTGGTTCTTGTAACGGATCTGGAATATTCCAGTTGAATATTATCCGCCTTGCCTCGTCACCAGCAGAATAGCAGAGAAAATATTGCATTTATATCATTCCAGTGACCAGGCGACACAGGTTTCGAGGATCATCCAAACAGGTTCTATTTTGGTACATAGATGCAGCTTCTCTTATACACACAAACGATCAGATAAACAGAATGAGTGTAACAAGAACAATGGAAGGTGCCAGACATTCCGGCACTGGGTAAATCACAGTGTTCACATATACAGGAAGAAGGGGTACATTAAAAACAGGGGAATTCAGGAGCTTCCAGGGGGCGCAGCAAGATGGTTCAAGTAGTCCCAGGAAGCCCAGAGTCTCAAGAACAAATAGAGCAAAAACCACCCCAATAGCACCAAAGGGGGCCGTTCGCCACCTGACTCAACATATTCTTGAACCAAACGAGCTGGGTCACCTTATTCCTGCAGGTTATTTGAGAGTCAGCCACCCTTGAGCACTGTACACTGTTTAGTGAATCCACCCCTATTTCGTGAGTGTCATTTTCATATTTCTTTGCATCATACTGAAGGTGCGGCTCTTTATATATGTTTTGTGACAATATACAAAAGACGACACAAGTGGTTTCAATAAAAAATGCAAAAACCACAGAATATCAAAAGATTTTTTTTTAATTATTTATAAATGCAGTTATATACAGAGAACAATTAAAATTAAATTACTTTGTACAAATATTAAAATACGATCATCAGCCCCAAAAGCAATGTCCAAGGTAACAGTCTGGGAGGAGGAGAGGGAGAGGGAGAAGGAAGAGGAGGAGGAAGAGGAGGAGGAAGAGGGAGGAGGAGGGGAGAGAAGGAGGAGAGAGAATGGAGAAGGAGGAGAGGAGGGAGAAGTAGGAGGAGGAGGAGAGGAGGGAGAAGTAGGAGGAGGAGGAGAGGAGGGAGAAGGAGGAGGAGAGGAGGGAGAAGGAGGAGAGGAGGGAGAAGGAGGAGAGGAGGGAGAAGGAGGAGAGGAGGGAGAAGGAGGAGAGGAGGGAGAAGGAGGAGAGGAGGGAGGAGAAAAACAATAAAGTAAAAAAAAAAGCAATTCGTTACTTAAAATGTATCACTCTGCTGATGCAAACGTTACCTACACACTGGATGCCAACCCATTCTAAATGCATGTGCAGGCGGTAATGGGCAAGCAAGAGGTTAGGTTACCATGAACGTACTTGCACAGCACCATGCAGTTGCTTAGGCCACATACAGGCACCAGGATGCTCAGCCTCTCTGGGAAGGGATACAGATTCACATCAGTTGATATATGATCAAGGGCGGTGTTTGTAAAGTGGAAACAGAAACCATTAAAACAGTTAGAAAAAAAATGAAAGCAAAGCGTTTGTTACAGTCAGAGATGCCTGAGGGACAGTATTTAGTATTTACAAGTCAATGAGCAGTTGTGAGTGGTTTATAAACACCTTGTGTGTATCACAACCATATTTATTTAATGCTTCTAAAAATATTGCACATCAGATTGCGGGAGAAGGGTTGGCGCACTGCTAAACGCACAGCAAATCTGCTACAGATGATACCAAAGAGGAACAAGGGCATCTCGCTGTTCATTTGATACATTTCTGCCATCTTCGGGCTACGTCGCTTTCATGCTCTGGCAGAGTCACCTCCCCAAGCTCATAAATTGAGGAATTTTCCCAAGATATGAAGGAAAGTTATAATTTTAAGTAATGACTCGGAGGCGAGTATTTGCAAACATGAGCCTCCTAGTTGTGCATTAAAAACAAACCAGCCAGGATGCGAGGGGGGGGGGGGGGTTGCAAACCACACACACACACACACCTTGAATGCTTTTGTCTCATTCAGTCGTGGGTTTTGCAACATTCTAAACTAAAGTCCCTTTGTCAAAAAATTATTCATGTTGGAAAACAAGTTTCTTTTAAATCACCCGATACATATTACGAGCGATGTCTTGGTAAAAAGGATTGGGGACTGGTACTTTAAAGTGACCCCCCCCCCCCGTCATATTTTGGCATTGCCCAGGGTCTTGGAGACCCCTCTCATAGCTGGGTGCATTTCCAGAGTGTTGCTGATGCACAAGCTAGATTGCTGGCCCGTCTGCAGATTGTCGACCAACTCCTGCTCTCAGGTAAACATTGTCAGAAGGTCTATGGCTGCGGTTAAGAAGGCAGAACCAAAAAGGTCTAAGCTGAAAAGGAAGCTCTGTGCAAAAACAACAAGGTCGCTCTAAAGAGCACCAGTCCTGCTCACGCCCGCCGGGCGCTGCCATTAGTGGTCTCCTATAGGCAGGCTCCTCCGATCTCACCTGACATGTAAACATCGGCAGCTCTGATTGGAGCTCGGATTGCTGAGGCGATGCAGCTAAAGATGGCGGCACCCCGTAGCCAAGGATGACAGGAGTGCTTTTTTTTTTAATCTACAGTCCTACCCGTACCCATCTTGCTCTGATCCTAAAAATAAATTAGCCCAGGGGGGTTGGCAACCTTTGCCCGTCAAATGTTTTGGAACTACACTGCCCACGAGGCTAGCCAACCTGATAAGTGGTTAAGCATCATGGGAGATGAAGTTCCAAAAAAAAATCAGGAAGGGGGGCCCCCAAGGTTGCTGACCCCTGCCATAGCCAACACCAATATTCTTCTCCTTCACAACACTTTCCACAATAATCAGTAGCAGAAGTATCAAAATAAACCATTTAGGGATGTTTCAAAAATTGCCAAAAAAAATTCTTAAACCTGGTTAAAAATAAAAATCAGCCACATTGAGAAAGAAGCTGTAATATATATATATATATATTATATATTTACTTATTTTTTTACAACGTCCATTAAAGTTTCTGAAAGCTGGGCGTGCCTCACAAATTCCTATAAATGCGTAACAATTTTTGATGGCAAACCCCTTGTATTCAGATTTTTTTTCCTGCCTTATTGTTTAAAAAGGAATCACCTCTTCCAAAGTTTTACCAAAAGAAAAAAAATAAAAGTTTCACATAATCAAATGTGAATTTTAAACCCAAATTATAGGTGTTTTTTTTGAGGGGGGGGGGGGAGGAGTTAAAAATACTAAAAGATATAAAAATCTTAAATTATTATTAGGTGTCACTGACACACCGGTGCGGCAGCCTCGCCGTATAACATACTCTGTAGAGAGCCTTTACTGGAGTACGGGCGCGAGTACAAGTGCCTCTACTGAAAACCACAAGGCAAAGCCGATGAGATGGTTTAGTGGAAGCTTAGTATTACCTGTGCAGGTGTTAAATATATCAACGGGCCAAACTTATGAAAGGAAACGCTAATGATATGAGGGTGAGCCCCGCTTACAGGAGTCATTTTATATCATTACATACACGTGGTATGTATTCTGTAACGCATCGTCTGACATTGAACAGCTTGACACCTCTGTGGGGCGCACACTGTGTTACAGTTACAGGTGGGTGAGGATCGAATGGTATGCGCCACAGTGTAAGTGGGGACTGTTCCTCGTTAGGGCTGGTGGTAGAAACAGAGGCACAAACTGTCAGCTCTGGGGGGCATCTGCGGATGCAGGAGGAGTGAAGAGCCGGACGTCTAGGTGATCCGGGAGGGCTGAGGAGAGGGTCCACAAGGAAAAAAATAAATTATATCAGGCTTCTTTCAGAAGAGGTATATCTGGAAAGAAAGAACAAAAACATGTGGGCATTAGGACGTTCATACATGGAATAGACCGAAAGACAAGAACATGCATACTGGGAAGATCGGAGATGCACAGAATTGCAACGCTCTCCTTTATGCGTGGATTCCTGCATGCCGCGTCTGTTCATTTCTCCAAAATACGCATACGGTGGGGTTTAATCACCTGGACATGTGCATGATGTGAATACCAGGCCGGCGTTCTGTCGAGATCCTATAACTGCATTGAAACGCATGACCGTCACCACCAGCTGCTGAACCACCCATGTCATAGAGGGCTCAGCCGTAGGGCTCGTGCTCATTGGTGGGTCTCCACAACCGACGGACCACCCAACAACACAAGGCAGGCTCGGCCACAAGACCCACTGTCATTTGTGGGTCAATGGAACAGACAGTCTGCCCCCTCCGTGAGCTCAAACGAGCAGGCAGGGAGACAGACATGCAGAGGTCCTCTCCTAGCCCCCCCCCCCTAACAATCACACGAGGAGGGGGTGGATGCATGCAGGAGAGCCCCCAACAGCCACACAAGGAAGGAAGGAGGGATGCACATAGAGCTGCACCCAACTGCTCCCCACCACCCCCTGCCAGGCCGTCAGTTCCATTGACCCACCAATGACAGTGGGTCCTGCGGCCTTGCCTCCCTTCTGCTGGTGGGTGGTCCGTCGGTTGCGGAGACCCACTGATTAGGGTGAGCCCTGCGGCCACACCCCCCTATGATGTGGGCTGCTCAGCAGCTGGTGGTGGTGATGCGGGTCACACATTCTGACACGGTTATAGGATCAACAGAACAGCAGCACTAGCCGGGTGGACTCTTGGAAGGTTCCACCGTTTATTCAGGTGCCTGACAGGCAAGATATTACCTATGAATACCTATATATTAGGCTTTATACTGTGAATCTGAAAATAACACCCCTTTAATAAATTAAACCCCCACCACCACGCAATCTGAAAGCCTACATGTAAAACACTGAGCGCTAGAGGGACATAAAGCGAAAAAAGGGAGGTGAAGCGCCCACCGGAAACGAGTGTCTACACCACTCGCTGAATGTTGTGTATGGAGGTTTCTCTAAATACCTGAACAACAACTAGCCAAAAAGGAATACAACACAGCGCTTAAAGACCTGGGTCCATAAGAAAGTGGGATAGACACACTATATGTCCATAAACAGTAGTCCTTATCCTCAGGAGTTAATCTTCTTTAAAATGCAGATAAGGCATACACTGCAGGGGAAAACAGAGCGAGGACCAAAAATGCGCAGTACAACAGCACCAGATGAGAGTAACTTATATTCGTATTTAACTCACATTCTGGGGAGCCTACAGCCGGCTCTCAGGAATATAGCAGACAGGGACTTATACCAGGTCCCCATAGACCCTTCGATCCACTTCTCCAGTGTTGCCAAAAGAATAATAAGACGATTGAGCCTCTATTGGCTCCGTCACAATTCGCGCAGGAAATCTACAGGTGTTCCCCAAACCTTTCCAGGATCATAAAGGCAGACAGCAGTTGAATTAAAATAAAAACATTTGTTTAAAACAGACAGATCATATCTACCAGGACGCGTTTCGCCAGGATGGCTTCCTCAGCTGGTGATTACACATCTGTCATTGCTGCTGCCTTTTATACAATCACTTTACCCCTAAATAAACAAGTCACAAATGTTAATTAACATTAACAATTAACCCTGGTGGAACGCACTAGTATTTGCGCATGCGCTGTAATGAATTGGGGAAGTATTCGATTCCTTGCCTCACGGAGAAAATAGGAGCCTATGCGAATGCGCAAGATGGTGTGCGCGATTCCAATGCACCTGTTAATTAACAATTAACACAAGATAACTAACATTTGTGAATTGTTTATTGAGGGGTAAAGTGATTGTATAAAAGGCAGCAGCAATGACAGATGTGTAATCACCAGCTGAGGAAGCCATCCTGGCGAAACGCGTCCTGGTAGATATGATCTGTTTTAAAAAAATAAATGTTTTTATTTTAATTCAACTGCTGTCTGCCTTTATGATCCTGGAAACAAGGTTTGGGGAACACCTGTAGGATTCCCTGCGCGAATTGTGACGGAGCCAATAGAGGCTCAATCGTCTTATTATTCTTTTGGCAACACTGGAGAAGTGGATCGAAGGGTCTATGGGCACCTGGTATAAGTCCCTGTCTGCTATATTCCTGAGAGCCGGCTGTAGGCTCCCCAGAATGTGAGTTAAATACGAATATAAAAGTTACTCTCATCGGGTGCTGTTGTACTGCGCATTTTTGGTCCTCTCTCTGTTTTCCCCTGCAGTGTATGCCTTATCTGCATTTTAAAGAAGATTAACTCCTGAAGATAAGGACTACGGTTTATGGACATATAGTGTGTCTATCCCACTTTCTTATGGACCCAGGTCTTTAAACGCTGTGTTGTATTCCTTTTTGGCTAGAGAGACATAGCCTAAAGGGGGCTTTCCCCTAGATTACGACTGATCGTCTGCTTATAAAGTGGTGACCAGGAGATTTAGCATTGTATACAGTAAAGGCGGCCAAGGGACAATCTGGACACTAAAACAATGAGACTACATAGTGACCCCCTTTCCCTGTAACACTAGGTAAATAAATCTGGCAATATAGCCGTAGCGTAGCGCTTTTCTGTGAATCCAGAACCGGTTCAGCTTGCCTTCACTAGATCAGGGCTCAGATTTATTTCAAACCTAGAAGCCATTATATGGAGAAAACAAAAACACATGGAAATGTATGAGAAAGTAAATCGTCCGAGAGCTAGTGGCTTTCCAGCCCCTCGTTTGTGAACGAAAGCGCCAGTTCACCATTTAGTGAATACACCCTCTGAATTGGCCATTTGGTAGCAAGCCCATTCTATAAAAAACAAAAAGCAGTACAGCGAGAAAATGACAAATTAAATGAAGAAAAGTCCACAGGACACAGTTGCTCGTATGTACGAACACGTGGCGGTGTAACAAACCGCTGTACGCAGCGCAACACTACTCACCATCTGTATAATCCTCAGAAGAAAGTGACAAAAGGCTCTGCACATCAGAATCCGCTCCTTCCCCTGCCAGCGTCCGGCTTTCTGCTCCAGATACCCACGAAGGGGAAGCCTGATGGACCAGCACAGTCTCTGAGCGCTGTGAACTGCTCGGTGCGCTCTGCATAGTATGTCCCACAGTGTGACCGGCGAGGTCAGAGTGCAGAGGCTGGTCTGCGTGGTTAGGACTGCATGCGGATTGCTGTAGATCTTGCTCCTCACCTGGCCCCTCGGACAGCACTATTTGGACACGGGAGCTTGCAGACGGAATGCAGTTTCCTGCACTGCCATACACGGCCTCCTCGTAAGAGGGAAGTGCGACCTGCACGCCATCAACCATTATAGAAACCGGTTCGCCTGGGGCACACGCGTCACGCCTGCAGGACATAGAACACAAATTATAGAAACATTACCACACCAGAAAAATACAGAGAAACAAATAACCCCGTCTAGGACAAGGGTTGCCTGCCCCTACAATCAAAAGGGCAAGGGTTGCGCGCCCCTATATCAAAAGGACGTATGCTTGAGAGGTGGTCATCAGGATCGTTTAGTAACCCTATCTCTACCAAACACTTTTAGCTGAATGTAGCATAACATGGATTTCAAACATGGGATGCGACGTTACCAGAATGAAAAGGTAAAACAGGAATTCTGCACTCAAAATTGTTATTCTACAAGATTCCAATAATGTATATGAACTCATTTTTAATTTTTCATGTATTGGTTTATCCTTTACAGAAATATCACTGGGATGAAATGTTCTAAACTCGAGATGGTGGCGTCCCTTATTTTGCACAGTGTCACAGCGGATCTGCATTATCGGCATACAGCCAGAAATGGCCTTTGTGTCAATAAATGTGCTGCAGACAGATAATAAAATGGTGACATCTCCAATGATCAGAATGAGATTATTAGCAATGCAATATCTGTATGTGCCGCATAATGCCTGTGTATGGGAATTACATTCAATTATTTATTTTATAAAGGATTTTACCAGGAAGGATAGATTGAGATTTTTCTCGTTTTCAAGTATGTCCTGGGTTCAAGAACATTGAAGTGTTACAGTTACAGAAATACAATGCAAGATATAAGAAAAAACAAACAAAAAAAAACACAAATATACAGATTAACAGAATAAATATGTATGAAATATAGTCACTATGTTACATGTTTACAGGTGCATTCTGTATAGAGTCACTAGGTTACATGTTTACAGGTGCATTCTGTATTGAGGTATGTTAGTAAGGAGCTCGAGTGACTTTAGACTGGGGGAAGATTTGATGGTGTCTGGGAGGTTATTCCATAATTGTGGGGCTCTGTAGGAAAATGAGGATCAAGCCACTGTCTTTTTGTATTGTGGTATTGCAAGTAAGGTGCAGGTCCTGGATCGGAGGTTATAGGATGAGGGAGCTGCTGGGGGAAGCAGTCTATTCCAGTAGGGTGGCAGCTTCACAGAAATGCTCTTAAACACCAGGCTGGAAAGGTGAATGGTGCGTTTAGACTCCAGCGATGGTCAGTTTAGTTCTTTTAACATGTCACAATGGTGGGTCATGCAAAGCGGCAGAATGAGTTATACAATGTAGTAAGTTTCTGAAGGTGTGTTTGCGGGGCCACTGCATACATCTCCGTATTCAATAGCCGGCATAAGCATTTGTTGTACAATCTGCTTTCTTACCGCGGGGCTCAGGCAGGATTTGTTTCTGTACAGGGCACCTAGTTTGGGGTAAAGTTTAGATGAAAGTTTTTCGATGTGGGGGCCAAAGAATAGATTTGGGTCCAATAACCACATACCTAGATATTTGAGAGAAGTGACTGTGGTCAGCGTGCCATTTGATTTTGTCCTGACACATAGATGGGGATTTTGCAATTTGTGTAGTTTAGGTTTTGTTCCAAAGAGCATCGTTACAGTTTTGTCAGTATTTAAAAAAAGTTTGTTGTGTTTGATCCACTTTTCTACCTCTGAATTGTTCTTGCAGCACTGCCTCCAGCTGCGGGAGATTTGGTTTGCTAGTATAGATTACAGTGTCGTCTGCGTACACGTGTACAGTTGAGGCTTTGCAGACATTGGGCAGATCATTTATGAATATAGTGAATAGCAGGGGGCCTAGTATCGAGCCTTGGGGTACACCGCACGTGACTGGGAGCGGGAGGGAGGAGCTGCCAGAAATTGACACATCTTGTGATCGGTTGGATACATATGATTGAAACCAGGTTAACGTGCGATCACCAATGCCAGAGTTTTTAAGTTTTTCTAACAAGATGCCATGGTCTACCGTGTCAAAGGCCTTGGCAAAATCAAGGAAGATGCTCCAGTTAGGTTTCCTTGTTCCATCCCAGCTTGGATATCATTGCAGCCTGTTAAAGGGTGGTTGTAGTGGAGTGATTTGGACGAAAGCCTGATTGATCCGGGGTTAAGTAGTTCCAATATTGATAATAAATCACGTAATTGTGTGTAGACGCATTTTTCCAAGATTTTTGACATTACAGGAAGCAACGATATCGGACGGTAGTTGGATACCAAAGTACTGTCAACACTTTTATGGATAGGTACCACTCTCGCAGTCTTCCAGAGTGTGTGTGTGTATGTATCCAGTCGCCAGTGATTCCTTTATTAGGGTTGCGACAGGATTTGCAATTGCTGGCGCACTGATTTTCAGCAGCATTGCTGGTATTTGATCAGGTCCAGACTGGTATTTCATTTTTTGCTTACGGAGAAGTTTAGTAATGACACTGACAGGCACTGGTCTAAAACTGAATTCCTGTCTTTGCACAGTTGGAGGGGCCTGACCTCAACACCTTGTATCTGTATGTGCAGCATAATGCCTGTGTATGGCAATTACAGCAACACCTTGTATCTGAATGTGCTGCATAATGCCTGTGTATGGCAATTACAGCAACACCTTGTATCTGTATGTGCTGCATAATGCCTGTGTATGGCAATTACAGCAACACCTTGTATCTGTTCTGTACAGGGATTTACACTCATTATAACCCCCTGAATCTTATCCCTGTAAAGCACTGAATGAACCCACAGCTCTCCCTGTATTCTGACAAATCCCTGGCTGCTGTAATGCTGCAGTCAAGTTTTTCTACGTTTTGTTACAGTGAGGGTGGTGGCCGATCCCTGCCGATTGTTTACAATAGTACAGGATGGAAGTGAATTCTCACGGTGAACTTAGTTTCTACACAGAGGGGGGGGGGCACACTAATCCTGCCTTAAGGATACCCAGGTGGGGTTTGATATGCTAAAGAGTGCTTTTCGATACGTTACAATGCAAAAAAATAGTTAACTTCACCTTGGCATTGAAAGGGTTAAAACACGGATAAAGAATCCAGATTGGATAAGTTACACATCCTGCGTTAGCAACGGGAGGGCAGACAGTGGTTTAGGTAGCCATGAATCCTTAAAAATAGGCTTTTAGTCAGGTAAATAAATACAACTTATGCAGACGCCGAGAACAGATGAAGAAACTCTGTTGCAGTGGCTTTGCGGAGCTCCCAGGAGGTTTTAGCAAATTTCTTCCAATACGGAGGAAAAGTACACAGTGTGCGTAGAAGAACAAACCCAGGGCAGTGATGACGAACCATGGCATCCCATGTGTTTCTGGAAATCTGTGTCCCATGATGCTCCATCAGCTTTAAGGCTCACTGAGCATCAAAGGACATGTAGTCAGAAACACCAGGTGTGCCGTAGTTAACCATCACTGTAATAGGGCGTCCGAAACAGAAAGGCGAGGCAAGTCTTCCATTGTAAATACATATTGAAGTCCCCCTCCTGGCCTTTTTTGGCCACACAAGAGGGAGGTGTAGCCAACACTCCTGTGTCATCGTATTTACAGCAAGCTAGTTTTAGGGTGGCACTGTCTTGGGCCAAAGACTATTTAAAATTAATCCTTTTCCCATCAATCTACACAGAAATAAGCATATAAATACATATTTATTCAGATCATTATCACGCTTTTTAGGCAAAGGGCTTTGGCAGAGATTTCAGCCTCAGGTCTTTAAGGTGTGATGCGACAAGGTCCGTACAAGAGTCCCTTACCTGCTGTGGTGGAACGACTTGAGCTTTGGCTGCAGCAACACAAACAGGACGATGAGAAGCAATATTAGTGCCACAGAACTCGCAGTTGAGGCGACAATTGACAACGTGGGGACCTCCAGGCCCGTGTGTTTATTGGTGTCTGTAAAATAATAAAAAAGTTATAGTGAAGTTAATGGATTATTTAAAATGGACTCGTTACATTTATTAAGTGTTCAGAATGAGGAGTGCCCCCTTCCGGCTAAAAAGCTGGGTGAAGCGGAGGAGTTTACTCCATGACACCAGCGGCCATGATTTTTGTGTTTCTCGGTTGGCGGTCACCAGATCGGTCACACACAGAGACTAATGGCTTTAGCGAGTGTTAGACAGCCAGCCGATGGACCAGATCTGTGCGTGTGCAGCTTTGATCCAACGCTCTGTGCGGGCAATACGGAACTTGTAGTGTAGGAGCGCAAACTGCACAGGAAAGCTTCACGACTCGGAAATCCCTGAGCTGAAGAGGAGCAGCTGCGGGGGGGGGGGGGGGGGACGACGACAAAAAGGTGAGTAAAGTTACCAGGAATAGAATAATTGGGCACAAGTTGTCAGCAGCCTCTGCCCGCATAAAGGGCAGCAAAAAAATAAGAAATGATACAGTGTGTATGTAAAATATATAATTTTAAATCTAGTATCCCGTTAGCAACAAAATCTATTAACCCCTTGCTGCCGTGAGGCGTACTATGCCGTCCTCGCCTCGCGGCAGGAGAGCTTTGAAGACGCAGGGTGTACATGTACACCCCGCTGTCTTCAATAGGCCGTCTCACCCTCTCCCCACAGCAGACGCCTGCCATTGGCTGCCGTGAGATGGCCTGAAGTCAGGCAGTCCCCCTGCAGGAAATGATGCGTGGTGTAAGTCGGCTGCAAGGGCGGACCAAATTAGAGGCCCGCAGCAGCATTTGGCAGCGAGATGAACATGTACGCCTGGCCGTAGTTAACCCCCGCCCGACATGCGGCGCTCGCCCGTCGTGAAGGGGTTAAACCAACCACGCAGCCAGCTCTCACCTTGGCTTATTCTGCAGCTTACTCCCATGGGGGGGTTCCAGGTACCATCCCTGCATGTCAGGAACTTGTAGTCTCCCTTCAGCATGTATCCTTCTGCACAGAAGTATTCAATGACGCTTCCGGAGGTGAGCGGCTGCTCACAGTGAGGAGGGTGGCACAGAAACCCGCCGTTCTCTGGCTCTGGTGGGGGTGGACACACTAAAACAGAAAAAAGGGATAAAAAAAAACATTAGCCGAATGTGCTCATGGGGAGGGGGTACAATGCATACCATTATACTGAACCTGTGGCGGCCAAGGTTCACTTTCCCTACGGTGTCCCTTTCGGAATATTGCATTGATCTTAACCCTTTCACTACCATTATTGTGTATCCACGATTAGCAGTAGCAGATACATCACATCATCTGCAATTTCAGGGCAATTCATTTAGTCACAAAGCTGTCAATTCACCAAATACAGGCAAATTGACAGCGAAATACGGTGCATTCCGCTGCAATGAAATTGTCCCATTGAGAACTGTGGATTCATCTGTTCACAGAACATCGAATTGCACCGAAATGCCCTGAATCTCCGTGTTTCAATCTGACAGGATTAAACATGCGAATCCAATAGGTTTCAATGCAATAAGTGGAATTTCTTTAGGTTTTATTTTTAAAGACCATCTATTCTGTTTTCGCAAAATAAAATAATTCCTTACGCAAGACCTTGTTGTTTATTTAAAGAACTTTTTATATTATAAAAGCCCTTTTTATTCTGTTATAAAGGGCCGTTTTTATTAATTGGACACTACTACATTTTCGTTGATTTAAGCTATTAAGAAAAACCCCCCCCCCCCAAGTTCTGTGGAATTCGCAAGTGCCAATTCGGCGGTTTTCGTCAGTGTCCGACAACTGCGTTGGCGACTCCAATTTCGGCAAAATACCGTTCACTGTATTTTCGGCAAAATGGAATCGCCAAGGAGAGTCGAGTTACGTTCAGTTTGGACGCTTTGTCAATAGACCCCGCAGTGCATTCAGAAATCCCACAAGCTCTGCACAGCGTCTGCAAAGAAAAGCAAACCTCAACAGGACGTTAGTCATAACGAGAAGTCGTGTTCTGCTGTTAAACCTCTCTTCTCACGCACAAAACACTACCAGGAAACGAGAAAAAAAAAAATTGATTGCACTGGTTGAAGCCAGATTGCAGCATGTGGTTTCTGACAACATTGTATCACAGGTTATGACATATAGGATCTTCACTCTGCTGCTCTCACTTTCAACACCATTCGCCCCCTCCCAACTCCCTATGATTCAGTGCTGCATGTAGGGGGTACGCACACAGGCCAGGTTTTCGGTGCCCCTCACAAGTACCGTAATTATATAGGTAGGGATGCAGAGCTCTTACCAGGCTACAAAATATTTTTGACTAGGGATAGACAGATTATCGGTGGCAGATATACTGGCACCATCCCTTTGCCGATAATTGGACAAGCTGTCTCATCGCAGCCGCAACAGGTTAAGTCCCGCAGAACGGCACCAGTTTGGGGCTTCTCACACAGCAGGCCGATAACTTAGCCGACAAAACTTGCCGTACGGCTTCCCCAACCTGCTGACGGTACTGCTCATGAGCGTGAGGACAACGGAAATGGGGCTTCCCTCCCATCTGGCAGGGAATTCCATATATAGGAAATGCAGGGGGTCTATTGGTCTCCGTTTCACACAGCAGGGGGGGGGGGTCAGCAACATTGGCCCCGCAGATGTTTTGGAATTGCATTTCCCATGAGGCTACAAGAATCTAATGAGTAGCCAAGTATCACGGGAGGTGTAGTTCCAAAACATCAGGGTGGCTGTGACTGTTGCCCCCTTACCTACAGGGTCATATGAGGGGTCATTGCAAAGTCAGGACATGGCCAGGTTTGTAAAAATAAAAGTTTAACCCCTTCACTACTGAGCCATTTCACGTCTTAAAAAACACTTTTCTGTATTATTATTGTTATTATTTTTTTTATTTACTTTAAACATTGTTATGTTTGGTATCATTGGAAAGGCCATGTTCTGGCCTTTCTAATGATACCAAACATGACCCTGCTATCTGAAAACAGTCGGGAGATATCTGGGTTCAAAAGGAACCCTGATCTCCACCCCTATCTTTCCTTAGGAGTCAATGAGGACGTTCCCCACACGTCCTCAGCAGTGAAAGGGTTAAAGACAGAGAGGCGCGTATAGGGTGGGAGGTTAGGAGACCGTGACGTACATAGTACTTCCGCGGTCATTAAGGGGAATTCCCCACAGGATGTACCATGTACGTTGGCAGTCACGAAGGGGTTAGTAACAGGCAAGGTTTTACAGATCGCATTGGGGAAATGCAGACTGAATCCTGCAATCATAGAGCAGCAAATCATATCACCAGTGCTGTACTTCAGATATCCTGCAAACCTGGCCTGGTCCCAGGAAACACTGCTTTAGAAAGGGATACAATCAGGGATATACAGAGAGCGGAGAAAAGCAGGAGAATGACTGGAGAATGGAAAATTCTAGGTCAAAGTAGCCGATTTGGAAAGTGAGCTGAATGGGAGAATTTTTCTGGTTTGCCTATTTTGACCTAGAATTTTCTATTCTCCAGTCATTCTCCTGCTTTTCACCTCTCTCTGAATAACCCTGAATGTATTTTTTTCCCCCAATTGTGGCGGGAGGGGGAGTTCAGGGTACAAGAAGATGACACACAAAATACAGGTATTATGGCGTTCCTAATAAAAAAAGGAAAATATTTCAGTCAGCATTATTCAAAGAGATCCGAATGGCTGGAGAAAGGTAACCGAACGCTGAAGGCTGCTCAGGTTTCTCCGGCAGGTTAATCCAGATGTTTTTGCGGGTTTCGGTGTGCGTTCTCCCTCTTTTGCAGTGAGTTTTCGGCGACTTCCCTGCACTATGACGGCCCTGTGCTGCTTGCTGAATACACCGCAGGGTCGCCGAAATGGGATCGCCAAATCGCACCGAATTGAAGAGAACGAAAAGTCACTGAACGTGCGGTGACTTTTCGATTCTCTTTGAATAACCCTAAGTGTTAAACAGAGTGCCAACAACTTAGGCGATAGATTGGAGGATCAGAAGTCTTTTCAACATGAGAAAACAGAGTTGCAATGGCATTGTGGCAACGGACTGATTAACCGCACCCAATTCCGCATGAAAAGGGCTGCCTTGGCACGTGCAGAACTCAACGCTCTAGGGAAACACTTTCATGGGCTGTCCAAAAATTGCTTTTATTTATACGTTGGTCTAAATTAGGATTTAAATAATTACTGCAAACTTTCAGGGAGAGCGTGCTCTAAAAATACAAATAATACACAATGTAGCCAAATGATTTGGCAAGAGATAAGTGATAGAAATGGATCAAGTGGAGCAAAAAGTATAACATGTTGCTGCGTCTTTAAAAGGAATACACAAGGAAGTCTAGTTTCTACAAAAATACACTTAATTATAAACATATGGCACGTAAGAGGCTGAACACTAACAGTGTACCCCGCTGCCAAGGAGTAGTGTGGTAGAGCGCTGGACTGAATTGATGTTTTTTTACACAGACCTATAGGTCGAAGAAAACAAACTTGCTGATACCAGAGTTGAATAGGTCAGCTGTTTCGTAACTTTTTATAGGTTTTTTTTTTGGATTGCAGGGTCTCTCACGGCATGTCATGGACCTTTTTCAGACTGTGGGCCTGGAGCTGCAGCTCCAACAGTCCCTATGTTAATCGGGTCCTGTGGTTACAATGTGATCATACTTTGATACTGAGGCAGGCTTATGCAATGTTCCCCATTAGAAACCATAGATTTCTTTTAACCTTTTAGATGTGGGTTGAGCGCCCTGCATTTTGTGTGACATATCCCACGTCCCCTTACCATTATGACCAATAAAACTCACAGTAAGGAGCACGAATTTTATTGCTGTGGGAGCTCTAAGGTCAGGATCGGACTAGCATTTTTAAGATCGGAAGGAACGTTCACGAGAGTGGACGTTCCTTCCAGTCTGACGCCCGTCTCGCCATCTCGCTGAGTGCAGTTAGTGCACTCAGCGCTGCAAGGCTCGATCCTCCTATGGAGCATTGCGCTTTGCAGCCCAGTTGAACGTGCATCATAGCGCTTCGACGGGGAGGCTTTCAGCAGGGCCACTGTAGCACGTGCAATTCGTCGCGTACTACAGCGTCTGGCCGGTCCCATCGAAGAGTCACAACGCTGCGACGGACGCGAGAAGGCACGTCGGTACGGGCGCTCCTCTGACATCGCCCTGAAATGGTCATACACACTGCACATTACTGTGAGTTTTATCACTGTGGAGCTCAGAGACACTCAGACACAACACACGTGATTGAACCGCAGGCATCGTTCTTAAAAATGGTATCGGTGCTTCCCCAATTGCAGTGATGAAGTAATGTGACCCTCACACAGGACAGAGAGAAGCGAGAAGAGTTCCTCCTAGAATATAAGATGATGTCTGGGCATGTTGTAACCTGGTGCCTCAACGCTCGCTTTCTGCTTGAAATAAAATCAAGTGAAGGACTACAATAAATTTGGAATTATTTTATCATTGATTTTTTTTAAATAAATCAAAATGATAAAATTCCATATTTATTGTAGTCATTCACTTGATTTTATTTCAAAGAGTGTTATCACTCGTGCTTGCTCCTGACGAAGTCTAAAGGGTTAGACGAAATGCGTTGAGCTTATTGCACAAGTTTAAAATGGTTTTTATGCTACAATAAATTTGGAATTTTTATTAGATTTTTTTAAAAAAAATTCCCATACTGATCAGAGATGGAAAGAGTGGCGGCAACACGGCGATTGCAGGAGACGTGACCCGCTGAAGTGGTTAATTCCTATATGCACGTGGTTTTTCAATTCCAACTTGTGGATTTACTTATATGCCCCTGGTTTCCATCATTGAAGGACGCCCCTCTGTATTTTTTATACAGAGACTGAAAGATCACTGAAAAAGGATTTAAAGGTGGAAAGGAGTCCAGCGTAGACTTTTCCGGGCTGAAACATGTATAGAGGTTATCCATGAGATGGGGGGGGGGTTCCTGTGCAAAGCTGCCACAGGCTACGAGAGTTTTACACGTGAACGAAGCTTTAGGGATTATACGAGAGAAATCGTTTTGAATTTTGCCGCTATACAGTATAAAGGACACAATACACAGTGTTTCGCTTGCAGGAATTTGTAGAGCCCTGCCTTGTGCCGCGCAGGATGTGAAGAGGAAGCATTTGCTATATCGGGACCAGCGGCCAGCCGGGACTTTCCCCATAGAGGAACGCTCTCTGAATCACAGGCCACCGTCTGGTTACACGATCCTCTCGTGGGAATCCAATGTGGGTCGAAGTCATCCATAGCTCCCTTGGTACCCAAGCATTAAAACACAAATGAGAACATGTGCTAGAATGTTACCGTAAGGCAGAAATACCGGGAAAGGGAGCACGATGGAAGCGAAACTCTACAGCCACGTTCCCTGTAATTTGTGTGCGCGAAACAAGGACGCATTCAGCCGCAACAAAAATTCTAGGTTTACGTTAAGATTATTTTGTGCTTAATGCAGGGCTTATTATTATTCTTTATTTATAAAGTGCCAGCATATGCCGCAGCGCTGTACAATAAGCACAGTATAGACAGGGTTACAATACATTGAACAACATTTGACAGAGCGTACAGGAGGAGATGAGGGCCCTATTCCCGTAGGAACTCACAATCTAGAAGGGTTGGAAACAGGAGGAGAGGACTGCAAGGTGACTAAGCCAGGAGCCTGGTAGCCACTGGCTCCTAAATTTCCAGTTTATTTTACACCAATCTAAAAGCAGTGTTTGACTTCTAAAAACATCTAGTTGGCTTCAATGTTTTCTTCCGGTCTCCTACATTTAATGTAAAAATATCCAGCCCTGGTGTATGTATTTATATAGGAGGTCTGTTGTGTGTCTGCATGTGGCCCTGTGTCTGCAGTGCGTAAATAGGGCGTCCAATGACAACAGAGCAAAGAAAATAAAACAAAACAATATCACAACGTCACAATGTACAGACTGTAACACGAGTAATATCTATAGCAGAGCGGCTAAACTGATATTAGAAGCAATGGTCTACACTTCTAGGCTCAAAACAGTAACCAAAAGACCACATGCACAAAAAAATACCTAACAGCAAAAAGCACCCGGTAACAAAGTGATAAATAAATAGAAGCAGCTAAAGTCATAATTTGGGTCAGTACAAACCAACTCCCAGATGCAGAGGCAGGTTCCCAACGTATCGGCAATGATTAATCTTTATCAAGGTATACCTCGATAAAGGCGAACACCTCGCCGAAATTTAGTAGCTGGCTCCTAGATTCAAAGCAAATTTGTCAAGCCCTGGATTAATGTAACGAAAAATCCTGTCCTGCAGCTATTTTGCTAAATGTCCCTTTAAGATTGCATCGGAAGACTCAGAAGGCCGGATTGCAGAGTCTTCCAGATCAACGTTGCCCAACTCGGAGTGTGCATTTGTCAAAACGAGCAATAACCTTGCACATGTATACATAAAAAGAGCGCTCGGTATCCAAACGTTCTCAGACCAGAACCGGTTCGAGACCTGCAGGACTGTCTGCTCGTGTGGAATTTAAGGAAGCATTAAAGAAACTGGCACCAGCGACGACAAGGGAATGATTTATGAGGCTTGACGTCTTGTATCTGTGTACAACACCCACAGAAGCTGCACCTTCTGATATGAGGAGCCTGGGAGATATTTTTTTTTAAATGCCTTCAGGTTCCCTGGTATGACAAACTGGTAAAGTGAGCTTTCAAGCCGAAAATAATGGAGACTGACCTATTTTTCTGATGTCTTACTTTAAGTAGGTGTAATACAGTCATTTACACATCCCAGCAATTCAGAGAACTGCTTCACAGAGCCCATGTGCTACATTCCCCATATGCAGCAAGGAACTCTGGGTAAGACGTGCAAATGAAGTCCACAATTTCCCCCTTTTGAGGGCATAGTTAGCCCAGAACAGCTGTATAGGAGTGGCTGCGACTCGTTGCATAACCTGACCTTTGCTAAATAAAAAAGCCATCTAGTGTGTCGTGGCACTAGCAAGGAGAGTTCTGTGTTAAAACAGACCCAGGATACAAAAAAGTGGGAAATTGTGCACTTGATTTGCATGTCCTTCCCAGAGTTCCTAGCTGTATATGGGGAATGTAACACATGAGCTCTGTAAGCAGTTCTCTGTAATTGTAACCGTCTTCCACAATTATAAAAACTTTATTACTTGCTATGTGGAGGCTTGTAATCTCACTTTTTGCCCTCCACCATACCATAAATCAGGGCTCGACAAATCCCAGGCGCCGGGTCGCCATGGTGACTAGAAATTGCATCCTGGCGCCTGGGCTTTTGTCAGCCCATTCACTATTGGCACAGGCATGAGAAATCGTTATTGCGGCATCTGCCCAGCAGCTCCGCCTCATGTGGTCACCGATTGCCAGGGGGGGGGGCAGCTTCCCCCACTGCTCCTCCACCCCAGGCATCAGATACATGAATGCTCAGCACAGCACACCTTCTCTTATGTTGCTCTGATGGGTCTTTACAGATGCACAGTGCAGGTTTACACACAGTTTCGCCTTTCCCCTAATAACCTTCTTAGGATCCTTAAGAACGTCGTACATTTGAAACAAATAGCCGCGACAGAGGCAGAGACTGGAGACCATCGCTCCCTTATTACCATAAAAAAAAAAATATATATATCTCCTCTAACTTTATCTGGCTCCTAGATTCAAAGCAAATTTGTCAAGCCCTGATAGAGAGATATAGATATATATAGTGCACCTACAAATCAGTATAGCAGTGCGTAGTGATACCTTTGTTGCTGGACTAACGTTATATTCGAAAGACAAGCTTTGAAGGGTGAACCCCTCTTCAGGCCATTAAGCTTTACTGAGCAAAATCCTAGAATAAAGAGCCACAGTCCATGGGGGGGGGTAGGCGGGGCATCTTAAATACCAAATAGTGGAATATTATGGTCAAGAAGGGTAAACATGACAGATCATCATAGGCCCAAAAACAACAGAGATAAACATGATGTTCATCTGATGATGGTGCCCGAAGAGGAAGTAAGAGACACAACTAAAAATGAAAAAAGCAGATCAGAGCAAGTACAAGCGAACGGCTTGTTTCCAGCATAAGTAGAGTTGAAGTCGACCAGCCGTCACAGAGCGATGGCGTGCGAGTGTGCCGGCGCTCGGCATGGAAGATGCATGTGGCTTTGCCCCGTCTGACGCGGCTTCATGCCTCCAAGCCTCAATAGATTTAAAGTCTCATTTCCCGGATGGTATTGAAATGCTAATGAAATGACAGCAGCGGCCACAGACCCACCAGAAGAGAAGGCCCTTGTCTCTCTGACAGATGGCTGGGTCAGTCAGTGGCTCTCGGACCGCCAGATGCAGCGCTCAGCCTCAGACAGCTGCTGTGAAAAGGTATTTTCATATCCAGACAGAAGCAAAATATGTGATCGCAACCCGCTGGGAGAGACGAACAAGGGACACATTAATGGCCAGAAGTGGGCACTCAGCAATTTGAGAGGTGATGCACGAGAACAGCTTGCACTGCAAACAGGATATATGATTGTATTGCTTGGCCTTCTCGCTACAGAAGATATGACCCCTATGCGTGACCCCCCCCCCAACCCCCACTGCAGACAACTTCATCTTGGCCAATCAAAGAAATATCACAAGTCTGGCATCATTCATTGAGTGGATGGCGCGGGTACTTGGAGGCAATACACCAATTGACAAATCTCTTCCACGAGTCTACAAGCCGGGTAACCTGGGATTCACATGAACATCCAACACTGTGGACCGTATTCCAAGGCTGGCAACAAAATAACAGTCGTTATAAACAACATCTTGCAAAGTTATCTTATCGCCGGGAATCACTATTCCACTTCAAGTACAGCGCGTGTAGCCGAAACTCCCTATTCCTTTTGTGCCCTCAGCCTCCATGGCACGTGTTGTTTCACCCTTGGCCTCTGAGCCCATTGGAGAAGTGTGGATGCTTTCAGTGCTTTCTCGCTTGGCGCCTCCAACAAGAAATTTGGAATTAAAAATTTGGCCCGAAAACAATACATAACAATAACCCCCCCCCCCATAAAGCTTTGTGCTGCAAGTGGGGGGGGGATTGGAAATTGAGATATATATATATATATATATATGACACACACAAAGCTTTAAATAGATTAAAAAAAAACAAAAAACAACACCCCTCGCAATATTACATTAAAGTAAAACACTGTTGATAATGGCTCCCAAGAGAGCCGAAACGTCGGTGATCTTTTTTTAATTTAAATGTAATAAATTTTGTGATTTTAAGCTAGTGTTTGGCCAATCTTTGGATTATGTATACTTTTTTGGGCCCTGTACCATTTTTCTGATAAATATTTATATTAAACACAGACATATATATGTACATATTTATATTAAACATATAGACACATATATATTATCATTGAATCCTATGGGATTCTCCTGTTTAAACCTGTCGAACTGAACCACTGAAAAATCAGGGCATTTCACTGACATTCCAGCGTCCTGTTAATAAAATTAACCATTAATTCTCTATGGGACAAGATCGCTGTCGCGGAAAGTCGCCGCATTGCGGCAAACTGCGCCGTATTTCGCTAGCAATTTGCCAGCATTTGGCTAGTTGACAGCCCTTTGAATAACTGAACTGCCACAAAATTTCACGGTACGGGGAAATTTACCATTTGGTGGCAAGTTCTCCACCTATTAAAACCCTTTAAGTACAATCTGAAGGCGCAAATAGTTTTTTCTGTACCGTCTCCCTTTTTGCAGCAGCCATGGAGTAAAGTCCTCCGTGCGCAGTAGGTAGTCAGACAAATCGGTTGTAAAAATGGCTCAGAGGTCAAACAGCAAAGTCAAAGTAAGTTCACTGCTGCTTTACAACACGCAGATATCAACAAAAGCCACCACCAGACTGCAAAAAAAAGCATACCGCGCTTAAGACTCGCTTCATGGATTTCACTGTGCGTTAGGCAGTGAAAATGTGCAACGTTTTGAGACTAGTAAAAGCCCCTGGGAAAATGCTGCAATATATAGCACCAGGGTGGGGGGGGGGGGGGGACTTGAATAACCCCTTGGGTTGTATTTAAAGAGCACCGAATTGGCCAGGGAATTGCACTGAACAGTACAATTTCGTGGCAGTTCGGCTATTCAGAAAACAGGCAGTTTGCCAAATTTTGGTAAATTGGCAGCAAAATAGATGCCTGTTCGACGGCAGTGAAATCACCCATAGAGAAGCAATGGTTAATCTATTCAGAGACACCGAACAGCAGAGAAATGTCAGTGAAATCCCCTGAGTTTCATTCGACAGGTTTAAAACAGGCGAACCCCATAGACTTCAATGTGTAAAGAAAAAACAGTTTTTCCTAAATATTTATTCAACGATCATTTCCATTTGCAGCAAAAAGTCTATATTTTTGCAAAATTCCAATTTTTTTAAAAAATAATTTTTATATGGACTTTTTATTAAATTATTATTCTCCATAGGACCTTATAAATTATTTCCATGCAGTATTTAAAAAAAATAAATAAAATTAAACACCTTTTAAAAATTGCGTTTTGCCTTCGGCAAGGTTTTTGATTTTTTCCATCGTCGAATGTGCTGGACAGGGCTGTCCTTGGTGCTGAAACACTATGGATGTGTTCCCCCCCCCTCCCAGTCGGAGGCCTGTCCATCGGCCAACCTGGGCCATTCACAAACGCTTCCAGTGGACGACCCCGATCGGCGAAAGGCATTGTCCATAGACGGTCGACCAAGTCGGTCATCGGACGACAGACCCAGTGGACAGTCAGCTTAATCAAGAGCATCCACTAGAATGTAAATTTAGTCAACATGCCCCTTTACACCAAAATCCCCACTCATGGAGTGAGTACTCTAGGGGTTACATGCACCAATGACTACGTGGCATCTAGGAGACATGTGTCCAGAAATCAGCTGAGAGGTATGGGGTCAGCACATCAAGCAGTCGCAGGTGCAGCATTTTGTGGCACCAAGTAGCCTTTTTGTGTTGCTCCCATGATGCATTTTGTGTATGGTTTTGAGGTTTCTGGAGTAAAACAGTTATTATGAAGAAATAAAATAAATAATAATAAAATCACTGGACATCGGTTTTAGATCACACTCCACTTTGTGCCGCTCAGGTTTCTGTTGGCAAATCGTGCGCAAATAGAGGAAGTCCAGTGGCTCCCAACCCTGGTCCTCCGCTCCAACTAACAGGCCAGGTTTGTAGGATATGTGAAGCGCAGCACAGGTGCTAGGATTTGCTGCTCAGTGATTGCAGGATTCAGTCTGCATTTCCCCAAGGTGATCGTCAAAACCTGACCTTTTGAGGGACCAGGGTTGGGAAACGCTGAACTAGAGGTTTCTGTCAATGTAAGCTCATACACGCCATGAATATGAAGACTAGGGAACACTTACCTGAGCAAAGGGACTGTGTGAGGAAGGGGAGCAGCAAGACGATCGGTAGGTGCAATCCATGCCACCCAGAAGAAGGAATCCTGGACCATGGAGGACTGCTTGTCGGTACCGCTCCTCGGCTCATCTTTTATATCACCTAATGATATATATATGAGCAAGCAGTTACCTAGACTGAGGGAAGAAATGAGAGAGGGGGGTATATTTTAGGGCTACATGAACAATAAAGAGGCATCATGTAATTAAACCACGACACTTAGTAGCAGATGTAACTAATACGCATTATATAGGATTGCACCTCTGTATGGTATACAGTTTCTGGGAAGAAACACTGTGCAGGTTCCCACCTTTCCTGCTCGATTCCCCTTGTATCACGTTTCAACAAGAGTTACATGTATACGCATGTTGACACATACTTCCTTTGAATAACACAACAGGCGAATGTTCCAGCAGGAAGCCGTAGGTTGTGGGAATTTGCGCAATTTAAACCTCAGGAGGAAAAAAAAAAAAAAAAACATAAAATTGAGCTCCCCCTTCTATTTTATTTTTCCTTACATTTGTCAGGACAATTGCCACGTTTTGTTCATGTGACTCATAAGAGCCAGAGACAGCCGCTATACGCCGAGATCCAAGCAGAGTCTTGAGCCAGATAACTTTAACGCTACCGGCAGAGGAATTCAAAGGGTCAAACTCCAAAACCCATAAAGAAAAAAGGGGCTGGCGTTTCTAACAGGATGCCGTGAAAAGCCGATAAAAAGAACACTTTGTTTATAAATAAAAAAAAATTAAATAAAGAAACCCCGGAAAGCTGCTACCCGCGCAGTTATGGGCTGCCCGGCAGCATCTTGTTTGCCCACAGCTTTGGAACCCCAGATTATTTATCCAAGGACTACGTTTCCCATGATGCCCAGCAAACCTGAAGAACGGACAAGCATAAGTGGAACTGGAAATCCGACATTATCTGGGACACGTCAAGAGGAGACAAAAAGGCGCGCCGCCAAATAGATACTTCCTCATATCAAAATAGAACGGGGAGGGGGCAGTTGTGGTTTCTCAGGATCGACAAGTTCACTAGCCAAGAAAATCATCACAGATGCGCATGACGCGATAATAAACAGCATAAAACATTGCACACTGAAGCAGACAACTCATTGTTTACTTGATACATTCAAAACAATACAAATATATACACATTGTCTCAGAGATAGTGACGCTGGCATGCTCCCTACGTGCCAATGCCAAAAGTAACCGATAAGTAAGCAGCAGCCAGAAGATTTAAAGTGCCCGGCTACTGGTGCCCTTTGATGGAGTGGAGGAAACTCCTCCGCTTAACTCAGCTTTTTACCAAAAAAAGGGGGTGGCACTCCTCGCATCCTGACCTTTTTAAAAATATAAAGTGGTCAGGATGTGTAACGTGTTCCTTTAAAGCTGCTTTTTAAAGTCCTACTCAGTCGTGATGTTGCGAATCGGTAACTGACCCCACAAGAAACGGCTATAATCAGGCCGACCGACCTTGTCCTATGCCATCGGGCCACCAATGCATGGCATCCCAGCTCTAGCAGGCGATGACCTACGAGGTACAGAATGGCAGTGGCTGCTGTAGTGCTTCTGGATCCCCATCGCAAGGTAGCCGTGGCATCAAACGCAGCATCAGCCAATCCCAAAAAGCTGCAGGACTCTGACCAGGGGCACAAAATACCAGATGGGGACATCCCCACCATTCAGTAATACCTCTTTCGTTTGTGCCATTGCTCCGACACACACCATTCTGCCACTGCAAATTCCCACGGCACCCGAGAACCATACGCACGGTATGCCATGTTCTTATGGTCCGTTGCCACATGAAAATCATTGACGTCATGTCTTGAAATTAAAGCGGATTTTTCGGGACCCCTCGTTGCATCCCTTAAATAACTGGCGCGCCCATCCGATGTGATAGCAGCTAGTGATGGAGTCGTTTCTGGAGGGACTGAATGACAAATCCCATAAAACATGAGGCTGGCTTCTGAGATTACCATAAAGCCATGAAGCTGCGGCTTGTAGGATAGTGCAGAAATTACAATAAAGAGGTTTAAAGAGGCACTACCTCCAAAAATGCAATGTCCTTATTGTGTTTATTTGAAGTTGCTGATATCTTACATGTGTTTTGTTTTTCTCTTGTATGTTTAGTTAAGAAAATATTTTCCTCTATATGTGTCACTGGGCGCATCCATTGTGTGATATTTTCCTCTATATGAGTCACTGGGCGCATCCATTGTGTGATATTTTCCTCTATATGTGTCACTGGGTGCATCCATTGTGTGATATTTTCCTCTATAGGTGTCACTGTATGCATTCATTGTGTGATATTTCCTCTGTTACTGGATGCATCCATTGTGTGGTATTTTCCTCTATATGTGTCACAGGGTTCATCCATTGTGTGATATTTTGTGTTGTAAACTGCCCCCCCCCCGAGTATCTTTCCATCACTTGCTCCTCACTGTGTGGCTTTGGCCATAGAATGGAGTGAAGGGGTCAGTCACAGACTCACATAATTGTATTGTGTGGGATGTATTCAAAGGACATCACCAGGGGGTAGATTAGTGGTCTTTAAAGCTCCCTGTCTTATCTCATTCAGCTGCCAGATCTTATCGACTAGCTAAACATCCCCCCCTCACCTCATTAACGGTTAAATACTATAGATTGGGGGCGTGGCTAAGCTCTGGAGGTGAATGGTCGCACGCTCGAGCAGCTCCTGCAAATTTACCTGTTTTTGTGGGGATTTCTTTGATTTTCCTGCCGTATCTACCTCCCCACTGTCTGTAACTGGCTTTGGGAGCAAGTGCTGGACTTAGTGGACCGCCGGAACCCCGAGGATTACCCTTACCTGTTGCTGGCAGAACCTCTGGCCTAGTGGAACTCGACAGCGGAACGCCATCTTGCCGCCTCGTGGTACTTTCTTCCCGGCCATGGGTAAGAAGAAAACAGGAGCAGCAGAAGATCCCCCTCTCCCTGACATCCGGCTCTCTCTGGCCGGATTGCGGGGAGACAGTCCCAGACTCCGTCGCCGGCGGCGTCAGGAGAGGGTGGTGACCCGGGCCCTGCTGACTTATCTCCAGCGACTCAAATTACTGTCCCGACGGACCATGGGGACCTACCGGCTACTAAAAACGACATCCGTGCCCTTTTGGCGGACGCCCGCTCCTCATGGGCCAGGGAACTTACGGAGGTGCGTACAGACCTCAAATCCTTTCGCTCTGAGATGGGGGAGATGGATACGCGTACCCAGGCCTTAGAGGACACGCAGGCTGCTACCTCCTCTGGTGTTGCGGCACTCCAGGCTCAGGTGGCGGGGCTGCAGTCAGCGGTGCTGGTCCTAGAGACCCGACATCGACGAAGGAACCTCAAGTTGCGGGGTATCCCGGACTCTATCCCCGACCCTGAGCTCTTACCCCTCATCAACCGCTTCGTGCGCAAGGTCGTGGCCTTATCGGGGGACGCTCAGAATCCGGTGCTGTCGGCGATCCGAGTCAGGAAGGCGGCGATGGCTCCTCTGAACGCCTGCAGAGATGTCATTGTGGTTGTGGGGGACATCAGGGTTAGGGACCGGCTGCTGGACATGACGATCCGGGCTCCACCTACCCGCTTCGAGAACATGGAGATCGCCATTTTCCGTGACTTACCATTTCTGGCCTTGGCGGCCCGACGCCGGTTTAGCGACATCACGGCTATCCTCCGGGAGCAGGCTATCCGTTATCGCTGGGGGGTGTCAGGATCCCTGCTTATTCACAGTGGCTCGGAAATACTAACGGCTTCCACGTTGGAGGAGGCGCGGACACACCTGCTGAATTTGGGTTTGGTGTCTGCCTCGGCGGATATTCAGGACGACGTGTCACCTTCGCAGCAGGAGAGACAGCGCCGTGCCCCAGACTAACTTGCCAAATCCAGACGATTCTTTGTGGTTTTTGTTTTGTCCATCACTTGCCCCCTTCTTGTTCTTGTTTTTGTTGCTGAAATGATCTAGCTTTGATATCTCCTCCCCCCCCCCCTTTTTTTTTTTTTTTTCCTCTTCCCCCGCTTACCCCCGGACGGGTGTGGAGAGTGGGTTCAGTCCCAGGTGAGCCGTGTGACGGTCACCTAGGCTCTCACTGTCGCTCGGCCCTGTGGCTGCCCGTGCCAGTGGTTCTCTCTGTGGCCCCCTGCCACTCTGCGGAGGGCTAGGGGTGAGCCGCCGAGTACCACCTTTCCTTCTCTGAAGGTTTTCTCCCCCCGTCCATATTAGGGTGTGTATATGTATATACATATGTGTGTATATATATATATTTTTTTATTTTATTTTTGGGGGTGGGGAGGGCCCCTGTACCCTGTTTCTCTACTACCTGCTTATATTGTTTCCTGCTGTTGCTTGTATGATGGCTTCCTGAGGTTTCGCTGTTTTCTTTTTATTTTATTTTCCTGCAAAACACTGCCTTGCTAGACAGTATGCCACCAATTGTGATGCCTGTTGCATATCAATTGCTTACTGTATACGTGTCTTTTATTCAAAATAAAACTTTTAAACATAAAAAAAAAAAAAAAAAAATACTATAGATTGAATAAACAGTGGTAAAGCTTTTGTACAGATTTTGGTAAACTTTGCATCATGGTTAAAAATCAACAAACTGGAAAAATGCAATAAAAACCTAATTTTATTTTTCCTTTTTCTACATGCAATTACTTCAAAGAAAGGAAAAAAAAAAACAGCATGTGTTTTATAAACTGGTTTTGTTTGTAACGTGCGAGTTATCTAAGTGGTCAGGTCCCTTTGTGACACAGGTCCAAGGAGCACGTCTCGCTTACGCACAAAGGGTTAGAAACAGACTTAAACCTGTGCTCTGGTTGGCACACAGCCAGGAGGGCGCTGCATGCCGGCAGCAGAATAAATTCCATCTCTGCCTCAGATTTGCTGTATGCCCCCAAAACCTGTTTGAGGAGGGGGTGGAGCTGCTTGAATCCAGGTGCAGCAGCAATCACACAGGATTACTGTATCTGTGCTTCACAAGTTACAGAAGACTTCACATAGTCTAGACCTGCAGCGCTAACTCAAAAGAATGTATGGGGGGGGGGGGACTGGGAGACCCCTAAAATCATGTGAACCTTTTATAAAAATGGATACACACATAAATTTGCATCACAAAACTCTGGCTTAATCCATGTAAATATATGGCAAAGGATTGCCTGGCTCCTACATGTGATAAATCGTGCAAGCGCTGCATAAGGCTGGGCGTCCACTGGATCCGTAGCCGTGCGACCGACTTGGTCGCCAGACTAGGAACGATATCAGGTGCAGAGGAGGAGACGGAGACAGAGGAGGGGGCGGCGAGGAGGAGACGGAGACGGAGACAGAGGAGGGGGCGGCGAGGAGGAGACGGAGACGGAGACAGAGGAGGGGGCGGCGAGGAGGAGACGGAGACGGAGACAGGATGGGGCGGCGAGGAGGAGGAGACGGAGACGGAGACAGAGGGGCGCGGAGGAGGAGACAGAGGGGCGCGGAGGAGGAGACAGAGGGGCGCAGAGGAGGAGGAGACAGAGGGGCGCAGAGGAGGAGGAGACAGAGGGGCGCAGAGGAGGAGGAGACAGAGGGGCGCAGAGGAGGAGGAGACAGAGGGGCGCAGAGGAGGAGGAGACAGAGGGGCGCAGAGGAGGAGGAGACAGAGGGGCGCAGAGGAGGAGGAGACAGAGGGGCGCAGAGGAGGAGGAGACAGAGGGGCGCAGAGGAGGAGGAGACAGAGGGGGCAGAGGAGGAGGAGACAGAGGGGCGCAGAGGAGGAGGAGACAGAGGGGCGCAGAGGAGGAGGAGACAGAGGGGCGCAGAGGAGGAGGAGACAGAGGGGCGCAGAGGAGGAGGAGACAGAGGGGCGCAGAGGAAGAGGAGACAGAGGGGCGCAGAGGAAGAGGAGACAGAGGGGCGCAGAGGAAGAGGAGACAGAGGGGCGCAGAGGAGGAGGAGGAGACAGAGGGGCGCAGAGGAGGAGGAGGAGGAGACAGAGGGGCGCGGAGGAGGAGACAGAGGGGCGCGGAGGAGGAGACAGAGGGGCGCGGAGGAGGAGACAGAGGGGCGCGGAGGAGGAGACAGAGGGGGCGGGAGGAGGAGACAGAGGGGCGCGGAGGAGGAGAGGAGGGGCGCGGAGGAGGAGGACAGAGGGGCGCGGAGGAGGAGACAGAGGGGCGCGGAGGAGGAGACAGAGGGGCGCGGAGAGGAGGAGGAGGAGACAGAGGGGCGCGGAGGAGGAGGAGGAGACAGAGGGGCGCGGAGGAGGAGGAGGAGACAGAGGGGCGCGGAGAGGAGGAGGAGACAGAGGGGCGCGGAGGAGGAGGAGGAGACAGAGGGGCGCGGAGGAGGAGACAGAGGGGCGCAGAGGAGGAGGAGGAGGAGACAGAGGGGCGCAGAGGAGGAGGAGGAGGAGACAGAGGGGCGCAGAGGAGGAGGAGGAGGAGACAGAGGGGCGCAGAGGAGGAGGAGACAGGGGCGCAGAGGAGGAGGAGGAGGAGACAGAGGGGCGCAGAGGAGGAGGAGACAGAGGGGCGCAGAGGAGGAGGAGACAGAGGGGCGCAGAGGAGGGAGACAGAGGGGCGCAGAGGAGGAGGAGACAGAGGGGCGCAGAGGAGGAGGAGACAGAGGGGCGCAGAGGAGAGGAGGAGGAGACAGAGGGGCGCAAGGAGGAAGGAGGAGACAGAGGGGCGCAGGAGGAGGAGGAGACAGAGGGGCGCAGAGGAGGAGGAGACAGAGGGGCGCAGAAGGAGGAGGAGGAGACAGAGGGGCGCAGAGGAGGAGGAGACAGAGGGGCGCAGAGGAGGAGGAAGACCAGAGGGGCGCAGAGGAGGAGGAGACAGAAGGGGCGCAGAGGAGGAGGAGACAGAGGGGCGCAGAGGAGAGGAGACAGAGGGGCGCGGAGGAGGAGACAGAGGGGCGCGGAGGAGGAGACAGAGGGGCGCGGAGGAGGAGAAGGAGCGCGGAGGAGGAGACAGAGGGGCGCGGAGGAGGAGACAGAGGGGCGCGGAGGAGGAGACAGAGGGGCGCGGAGGAGGAGACAGAGGGGCGCGGAGGAGGAGACAGAGGGGCGCAGAGGAGGAGGAGGAGGAGACAGAGGGGCGCAGAGGAGGAGGAGGAGAAGAGGGGCGCGGAGGAGGAGACAGAGGGGCGCAGAGGAGGAGGAGACAGAGGGGCGCAGAGGAGGAGGAGACAGAGGGGCGCAGAGGAGGAGGAGGAGGAGACGGAGGGGCGCAGCGGAGGAGGAGGAGGAGACAGAGGGGCGCAGAGGAGGAGGAGGAGGAGACAGAGGGGCAAGGAGGAGGAGGAGGAGACAGAGGGGCGCAGAGGAGGAGACAGAGGGGCGCAGAGGAGGAGACAGAGGGGCGCAGAGGAGGAGACAGAGGGGCGCAGAGGAGGAGACAGAGGGGCGCAGAGGAGGAGGAGGAGGAGACAGAGGGGCGCAGAGGAGGAGGAGGAGGAGACAGAGGGGCGCAGAGGAGGAGGAGGAGGAGACAGAGGGGCGCAGAGGAGGAGGAGGGAGACAGAGGGGCGCAGAGGAGGAGGAGGAGGAGACAGAGGGGCGCAGAGGAGGAGGAGGAGGAGACAGAGGGGCGCAGAGGAGGAGGAGGAGGAGACAGAGGGGCGCAGAGGAGGAGGAGGACAGAGGGGCGCAGAGGAGGAGGAGGAGGAGACAGAGGGGCGCAGCGCAGGAGGAGGAGGAGGAGACAGAGGGGCGCAGAGGAGGAGGAGGAGGAGACAGAGGGGCGCAGAGGAGGAGGAGGAGGAGACAACAGAGGGGCGCAGAGGAGGAGGAGGAGGAGACAGAGGGGCGCAGAGGAGGAGGAGGAGACAGAGGGGCGCAGAGGAGGAGGAGGAGACAGAGGGGCGCAGAAGGAGGAGGAGGAGACAGAGGGGCGCAGAGGAGGAGGAGGAGACAGAGGGGCGCAGAGGAGGAGGAGGAGACAGAGGGGCGCAGAGGAGGAGGAGGAGACAGAGGGGCGCAGAGGAGGAGGAGGAGACAGAGGGGCGAGAGGAGGAGGAGGAGACAGAGGGGCGCAGGAGGAGACGAGACAGAGGGGCGCAGGAGGAGACGGAGACAGAGGGGCGCAGGAGGAGACGGAGACAGAGGGGCGCAGGAGGAGACGGAGACAGAGGGGCGCAGGAGGAGACGGAGACAGAGGGGCGCAGGAGGAGACGGAGACAGAGGGGCGCAGGAGGAGACCGAGACAGAGGGGCGCAGGAGGAGACCGAGACAGAGGGGCGCAGGAGGAGACCGAGACAGAGGGGCGCAGGAGGAGACCGAGACAGAGGGGCGCAGGAGGAGACCGAGACAGAGGGGCGCAGGAGGAGACCGAGACAGAGGGGCGCAGGAGGAGACCGAGACAGAGGGGCGCAGGAGGAGACCGAGACAGAGGGGCGCAGGAGGAGACCGAGACAGAGGGGCGCAGGAGGAGACCGAGACAGAGGGGCGCAGGAGGAGACCGAGACAGAGGGGCGCAGGAGGAGACCGAGACAGAGGGGCGCAGGAGGAGCCGAGACAGAGGGGCGGCAGGAGGAGACCGAGACAGAGGGGCGCAGGAGGAGACCGAGACAGAGGGGCGCAGGAGGAGACCGAGACAGAGGGGCGCAGGAGGAGACCGAGACAGAGGGGCGCAGGAGGAGACCGAGACAGAGGGGCGCAGGAGGAGACCGAGACAGAGGGGCGCAGGAGGAGACCGAGAACAGAGGGGCGCAGGAGGAGACCGAGACAGAGGGGCGCAGGAGGAGACCGAGACAGAGGGGCGCAGGAGGAGACCGAGACAGAGGGGCGCAGGAGGAGACCGAGACAGAGGGGCGCAGGAGGAGACCGAGACAGAGGGCGCAGGAGGAGACCGAGACAGAGGGGCGCAGGAGGAGACCGAGACAGAGGGGCGCAGGAGGAGACCGAGACAGAGGGGCGCAGGAGGAGACCGAGACAGAGGGGCGCAGGAGGAGACGGAGACAGAGGGGCGCAGAGGAGGAGACGGAGACAGAGGGGCGCAGAGGAGGAGACGGAGACAGAGGGGCGCAGAGGAGGAGACGGAGACAGAGGGGCGCAGGAGGAGGAGACGGAGACAGAGGGGCGCAGAGGAGGAGGAGGAGACGGAGACAGAGGGGCGCAGGAGGAGGAGGAGACGGAGACAGAGGGGCGCAGAGGAGGAGGAGATAGAGGGGGCGCAGAGGAGGAGGAGACAGAGGGGCGCAGAGAGGAGGAGGAGGAGACAGAGGGGCGCAGAAGGAGGAGGAGACAGAGGGGCGCAGAGGAGGAGGAGACAGAGGTGCGCAGGAGGAGACGGAGACAGAGGGGCGCAGGAGGAGGAGACGGAGACAGAGGGGCGCAGGAGGGGGAGACGGAGACAGAGGGGCGCAGGAGGAGGAGGAGACGGAGACAGAGGGCGCAGGAGGAGGAGACGGAGACAGAGGGGCGCAGGAGGAGGAGACGGAGACAGAGGGGCGCAGGAGGAGGAGGAGACGGAGACAGAGGGGCGCAGGAGGAGACGGAGACAGAGGGGCGCAGGAGGAGACGGAGACAGAGGGGCGCAGGAGGAGACGGAGACAGAGGGGCGCAGGAGGAGACGGAGACAGAGGGGCGCAGGAGAGACGGAGACAGAGGGGCGCAGGAGGAGACGGAGACAGAGGGGCGCAGGAGGAGACGGAGACAGAGGGGCGCAGGAGGAGACGGAGACAGAGGGGCGCAGGAGGAGACGGAGACAGAGGGGCGCAGGAGGAGACGGAGACAGAGGGGCGCAGGAGGAGACGGAGACAGAGGGGCGAGAAGGAGACGGAGACAGAGGGGCGCAGGAGGAGACGGAGACAGAGGGGCGCAGGAGGAGACGGAGACAGAGGGGCGCAGGAGGAGACGGAGGACAGAGGGGCGCAGGAGGAGACGGAGGACAGAGGGGCGCAGGAGGAGACGGAGACAGAGGGGCGCAGGAGGAGACGGAGACAGAGGGGCGCAGGAGGAGACGGAGACAGAGGGGCGCAGGAGAGGAGAGAGACAGAGGGGCGCAGAGGAGGAGGAGAACAGAGGGGCGCAGGAGGAGGAGGAGACAGAGGGGCGCAGAGGAGGAGGAGACAGAGGGGCGCAGAGGAGGAGGAGACAGAGGGGCGCAGAGGAGGAGGAGACAGAGGGGCGCAGAGGAGGAAGGAGACAGAGGGGCAGAGGAGGAGGAGAGACAGAGGGGCGCAGAGGAGGAGGAGACAGAGGGGCGCAAGAGGAGGAGGAGACAGAGGGCGCAGAAGGAGGAGGAGACAGAGGGGCGCAGAGGAGGAGGAGACAGAGGGGCGCAGAGGAGGAGGAGACAGAGGGGCGCAGAGGAGGAGGAGACGGAGACAGAGGGGCGCAGAGGAGGAGGAGACAGAGGGGCGCAGAGGAGGAGACAGACTGACAGCTGTAATAACCCTGCAGCTCCTCATTTTAATTCTGCGCCCCCTCCTCCCTCCCTGGGGGCTTCAGTTTCAGGGTCCCCTGCTTCTCTTTGCCTCGAGAGACCCCCAATACCTTACACAGCCATGTCTTCTTCCTCATACACATATCCCCCCCTCCCCCTGCTCTATTTCCTGTATTGTCTCGTCCCCTCCCGTGCCATTTCTCTCCACTTCCTGGACTTTTCCTGGGGGTGCACTGGATACCGAGGGGCGCCCCGGCCACTGAATATTACGTCACTGCCGCGCGGGCAACAGGCCAGCGTCGCCCCCTCCGAGGAAGGAGAGGAGATGGGGGCACCGCTACGTGGAGGCGCAGGCCGAGCTCTCCCTGTGCTATGACTGTCAGGCACTCACCAGCCGCTCTGAGCAGACAGCCCGCTCCGTCCTGCCCGCCGGGAGCCGCTAGCGGGGAACCTCGGGCCAGCGTCACACTCGCTACTGCTCGGCCGCTGTGTTGTGTCGGAGCAGCCTCCGGAAGTGACGCAAATTTCCTTATGGCACACAAACCCGGAAGGGGACCTCCCACTGCGTTCCGACCAATGGGAAAGCTGGGAAGAACATACACTGCGACCTGATTGGTTTTCACGATGCCTGCTGTCTGCCAAGTGCTGTATAGTTACTAGCCTGGAAGCTGTGCGCATGCGCAAGACAACAACTAGAGCATTCTTAGGAATGATTGAAATCCGGATGTTTTGGTCAAAATATTGGTTTTGCGTGATAAGTGTTAGAGTCCTTACGTGGAGAACAGCGGGGAGATCTCAGAAGACTCTCCCTTAAAGTCTGCAAAGTGGAATTCCCCTTTTCTGCCCTTAAATCATGGAGCAGATCCTGGTGACAGCCTTTGCTCCAATGTTTAGTTAATATCATTGGGGGGGGGGGTATTTTACTCCCCTTTTGACCCATGCCTAGCGCAGACGCAGATCCTCTCTTCCGGCTCAGGCACTCACGAACCTGGAATTCCTTGAAGCTTTTCTGCGCTCCAATGCAACTGGCGTAGCGGAGGTAACGCAAATTGTGCGTCGTTACAGGACCGGCGCACTTTACGTACGCAAGTTCTATAACACCTGCACAGAATGATGGATTTGAGCTGTACGTGCATGAACGGATAAAAGGGGAAGATCGTTATATTATTGTGACTTGTGACGTCAGAGAAACGTATAGTAATATACCCCATTCAAAAGGGATTAGAGCAGTTAATAAGTATCTAGAAGATTCGAATAAGCTTTTAGGATTCATAAGGAAGGTGTCGATCTGATTCTACACAATATTTATTTCTGGTTTAAATATAAAAATGATGTCACAAGGGGACAGCGATGGGAACTAGATTGGTACCTGGCTATGCGTATCTATTTATGGCGAATTGGGACGAAACAATCTGGAGAGAATGGAGTGAAGACATAACCTACAAAAGATACATTGATGATATCCTGATTCTATGAAAAAGTGGTGAGACTAAATTGAATAATAAGGAAGATAATGTATGTAACAGATCTCAGTACCCCGACCGAGTCACATCTGTCAATACTGCTTCCTTGCCGACCCCCGTGCTCTCCCTATTAGACTCTTAAGCTTCGTCTAAGGACTGGAGGAAAGCACAAGGACCAGGACACGTAAAGAGCCTTGCTAGCATCCTGAAATAAGACAAGTGTAACGGCGCCGTAGCGCTCACACAGGAGTAGCGAGGTTGAGATATTTTTGGACAGAAATACCTGCTTGATTTTTACCAAATTCTCGATATTCACAGACTTGTACTCCAAAGCCAAGGAGCACCAAAGAACAACAGATTTGCCACTAAGTTCCAAAGGTTAAGACCAACGGACAACTTAGAGCACCTTCAGAAACACATTGATTAGCTTGACAATGAATTGTGCAGGCTGCAGGGCAGTCAACAAATGTACAGATTTCGTGTTATCTGATAAGCTCGAGCGGGTAAGAAGTACCTTACAATTATCAGAGGTGGTTGACACACATACGGCTATACAGTTTGTACAGACCTGGGTATATTTAGCGGTTAGGGTGCAATGATCATATGCGGTATTTAAACAGTATTTCTCTACTGCGATTTGCACATAAGCTCTTAGCAATGAAACATACACCTTGGGTCTGAAATAGTAACCGGATAAGGCCACAAATGATACCCCAGAGCGAGATGGGAATAATCCCAGATAGCGAGTGAAAGCCCCAGCTGCAAACATTTTCAGGGTTATTCAGAGAGTGTCAAAATAGCCAAACCAGAAAAATTCTCCCTTTCATCTCACTTTCCAAATCGGCTATTTTGACCTAGAATTTTTCATTCTCCAGTCATTCTCCTGCTTTTCACGCTCTCTGAATAACCCTGATTGTTAATCCACCAATGCCCAATACTAGCGATCGCTAATGGTGGAAGCAACAGAATGGTCAGAAACCAGCCGGGTCAAAATCAGGAGCGGGAATCGTAGACAGAAACGGGTCAGCAACTAAATCAGCAATCAGTATAAGCTTAGCGATGCGAGAACAGAACCCCACGTCAGGGCGATGAGGCAACTCCTCGTGATCACACCAGGCCCCGCCCCCTCAGACGCCGCTCGGCCATTACAAGGGGCTGGCATACGACCAGCCAGTGGCACCGAACTATGCCCAGACCCCCTGGGTAACAGCAGGGGCTGAGGATGTAACAGAACCCCGCCCCCCCTTACGGTCAGACTCAGAACAACCTCCAGGCACAGAAGGATGAGCCACCTGGAATTGGCGAACCAGACGAGGCGCATGGACTTCGCCGGCAGGCAGCCAAGAACGATCCTCAGGACCATAACCCTTCCAATCCACCAGGTATTGAAGGACACCTCGGACCACCCGGGACCTCAAGATGGCACGGACCTCATACTCCTCCTCACCCTGGGACTGGATAGGTAGAGGTGGAGCAGTGACTCTGATGTATCTATTACAGGTAAGAGGTTTCAAGAGGCTAACATGGAATACGTTATGTATACGTAAATATGGGGGTAAAGCCAAAGCATAGGAGACAGGGTTAATGCGTCTTAACACCTTATAAGGACCAATAAACCTGGGAGCCATCTTCCTCACCCTCTCATGAGAGGGTGGTGGATACATGGAACAGCCTTCCAGTTGAAGTGGTAGAGGCCAAAACAGTGATTGAATTTAAGCAGGCATGGGATAGGCATAAGGCTATCCTAAACAAAAGATAAATCCAGGTAAAGTATCCATGTAATTGGGCAGACTAGATGGTCCGAAAGGTTCTTATCTGCCGACATTTTTCTATGTTTCATGGATGGCACCAACAATTTGAGGTTTCTGATTTGACAGCCATACCTTGTCCACAACCGTATACACCGGTGCAGGACCTCTGCATCTGTCTGCTTTAACTTTTTGAATACTGGCCTCCATGATTTCTTTAACCTTCTCCCATGTCCCTTTCAGAGAACTCAGATGTTCGTCCAAGGCTGGCAAAGCAGTAACTTGGAATACAGAGGGGAGCATGGGAGGATCATAACCATAAACTGCATGGAAAGGTGAGTGGCCTGTAGTTTCACTCACTGAGTTGTTTAAAGCAACCTCAGCCCAGGGTAACAGATCTGCCCATTCACTTTGTTTTTCAGATATGAAGCATCACAAATATTGTTCAACACTTTGGTTGGCCCCCTCCGTGGCCCCATTCGTCTGTGGGTGATAAGCCGAGGAGAAGCTCAACTCTATTCCGAGGTTTTCACAATACCCTCGCCAGAAACGAGACACAAACTGGGTTCCTCTGTCGGATACTATTCCCAGAGGAACCCCATGAAGTCTGACAATTTTTGAACACTGGCACCAGCTCAATGGCTGAAGGAAGCTTGACCAGAGATATGAAATGTACCATCTTAGAGAATCTGTCTACCACGGTAAGGATCACCGTATGACCCTGGGACTTTGGTAGATCAGTGATAAAGTCCATGGAAAGGTGGGACCACGGTCTCTCTGGCAATGGCAACAGCTGTAACAGACCAACAGGTAAGGACCTGGGATTTTTGCTTCGACAGCACACCTCACATGTGGCTATGTAGTCCTTTATATCCCTTTGCATACCTGCCCACCAGAATTGCTTTTCAATCGTGGCTAATGTTTTAGTTATTCCCATATGCCCATAGGGCTTGGAATCATGATAAATCATCATCATTTGTGTTCTCTCCTCCTCCGGTACAAAGACCTTACCCGTAGGTTTCTCAAGAGGAGCAATACTCTGAACAGCCGGAATTCTTTTCAGCAGTGGAGAAGATACAGTCAGGACAGTGGTACCGAAGATCCTCTCTTGAGGAATGATAGGACTGTGGTCGAACGTATGTTGTTCATATGACTCAAACTTTCTAGACAGAGCGTCAGCTCTTAGAATCAGGATGGTATGTCAACAAGAAGTTGAAACTGGACAGAAACAATGACCACCTGGCTTGTCTGGAATTCAAACGCTTTGCGACTCCCATGTACACAAGATTCTTATGATCTGTTATTATTATCACGGGGTCTTTCGTACCTTCAAGCAAATAGTGCCATTCTTTGAGGGCTGCTATAACTGCTAGTACCTCTCTGTTCCCTATGTCATAATTTCTCTCTGCAGGTGTCATTTTCCTGGAGAAAAACCCACAAGGGTGTACAGGTCCCCCAGGACGCTCTCTTTGTGACAAAATTGCCCCAATTCCTATCTCGGACGTATCAACCTCAAGCTGAAATGGCAAGTCTGGTTCTGAATGCCGTAGGATGGGTGCCGTGACGAATGCCTCCTTGAGTGACTGAAATGCCTGCATGGCTTGATCACTCCAGACCTGGTTTTGGGCACCCTTCTTGGTCTTGGCCGTGATTGGAGACACAACAGAAGAGAAACCCTTAATGAACCTCCTATAGTAGTTCGTGAAACCAAGGAATCTCTGTATGGCTTTTAAGCCCTGAGGTAGTGGCCATTCCTTGATGGCAGACAACTTTTTGGGGTCCATCTCAAACCCCTCAGGTATGAGGATGTAACCCAGGAAATGAACTGAAGTTATGTCAAACAGACATTTTTCTAACTTGCAGTAAAGTTTATTCTCCAACAACCTTTGCAACATGGTCCGCACATGGACATGGTGTGTCTCAACATCAGGAGAATAAATCAATATATCATCTAAATAGACGATCACAAAGACTTGCAAAAAATCCCTCAGGACATCATTGATCAGGTCTTGGAAGACTGCTGGCGCATTACATAAGCCAAATGGCATGACCAGAATACAGATATTCATAATCACCGCTCCTGGTATTGAAAGCAGTCTTCCATTCATGGTCTTGCTTGACCCTTACCAAGTTGTAAGCACCACGAAGGTCCAACTTGGTGTAAACCTTGGCACCTCTCAATCGGTCAAACAACTCGGATATTAGTGGGATGGAATAGGTATTACGTATAGTGATTCTGTTTAACCCTCTATAATCAATGCAAGGTCTTAAATCCCCTTCCTTTTTCGATACAAAAAAGAATCCTGCTCCCGCAGGAGAGGAAGAACGACGAATGAACCCCCTAGCTAGGTCCTCTTTTATATATTCTTCTATGATGTTGTTCTCTTTTTGGGAAAGTGGATAAACATGACCCCTAGGAGGCATGGTGCCTGGCAGCAAATCAAAAGCAAAATCATAAGGCCTATGAGGCGGTAAGATCTCGAATTTACCCTTGTCAAATACTTCTTTCAAATCTTTGTACCACTTGGGTACTTTAGTAGAGAGTGGAGGAGCAGTGGCTACATTCAAGTTACCTACTGTAGCAGTCATACCCAGACATCTTGACCAACATTTAGATCCCCAAGATTCCAACTCCCCTTTTCCCCAGTTCATAACGGGGTTGGCAATAAACCCGCAGAAACGTGCGCTGTGTATGTTTATCACAGAGCAACACCGCAATAAATCCACAGAAAAGTGCGATGTGTCGGTTTATCACAGAGCAACATCGCAATAAACCCACAGAAACGTGCGCTGTGTATGTTTATCACGGAGCAACACCGCAATAAACCCACAGAAACGTGCGCGGTGTATGTTTTTCACAGAGCAACACCGCAATAAACCCACAGAAACGTGCGCTGTGTATGTTTATCACAGAGCAACACCGCAATCAACCCACAGAAACGTGCACTGTGTATGTTTATCACGGAGCAACACCGCAATAAACCCACAGAAACGTGCGCTGTGTATGTTTATCACAGCAATAAACCCGCAGAAAGGTGCGCTGTGTATGTTTATCACAGAGCAACACCGCAATCAACCCACAGAAACGTGCACTGTATATGTTTATCACGGAGCAACACCGCAATAAACCCACAGAAACGTGCGCTGTGTATGTTTATCACGGAGCAACACCGCAATAAACCCGCAGAAACGTGCGCTGTGTATGTTTATCACAGAGCAACACCGCAATAAACCCACAGAAACGTGCGCTGTGTATGTTTATCACAGCAATAAACCCGCAGAAACGTGCGCTGTGTATGTTTATCACAGAGCAACACCGCAATCAACCCACAGAAACGTGCACTGTTTATGTTTATCACGGAGCAACACCGCAATAAACCCGCAGAAACGTGCGCTGTGTATGTTTATCACAGAGCAACACCGCAATCAACCCACAGAAACGTGCACCGTGTATGTTTATCACGGAGCAACACCGCAATAAACCCGCAGAAACGTGCGCTGTGTATGTTTATCACGGAGCAACACCGCAATAAACCCGCAGAAACGTGCGCTGTGTATGTTTATCACAGCAATAAACCTGCAGAAACGTGCGCTGTGTATGTTTATCACAGCAATAAACCCGCAGAAACGTGCGCTGTGTATGTTTATCACAGAGCAACACCGCAATAAACCCACAGAAAAGTGCGATGTGTCGGTATACCAGAGAGCAACAATATAACCACAGAAAAGTGCGATGTGTCGGTTTATCACAGAGCAACACCGCAATAAACCCACAGAAACGTGCGCTGTGTATGTTTATCACAGAGCAACACCGCAATAAACCCACAGAAACGTGCGCGGTGTATGTTTATCACAGAGCAACACCGCAATCAACCCACAGAAATGTGCGCTGTGTATGTTTATCACGGAGCAACACCGCAATAAACCCACAGAAACGTGCGCTGTGTATGTTTATCACAGAGCAACACCGCAATAAACCCACAGAAATTGCGATGTGTCGGTTTATACCAGAGCAACAATATAACCACAGAAAAGTGCGGTGTGTCGGTTTATCACAGAGCAACACCGCAATAAACCCACAGAAACGTGTGCTGTGTATGTTTATCACAGAGCAACACCGCAATAAACCCACAGAAACGTGCGCTGTGTATGTTTATCACAGGACAACACCGCAATAAACCACCAGAAATGTGCGCTGTGTATGTTTATCACGGAGCAACACCGCAATCAACCCACAGAAACGTGCGCTGTGTATGTTTATCACAGAGCAACACCGCAATAAACCCACAGAAACGTGCGCTGTGTATGTTTATCACAGAGCAACACCGCAATAAACCCACAGAAACGTGCGCTGTGTATGTTTATCACAGCAATAAACCCACAGAAACGTGCGCTGTGTATGTCTATCACAGCAATAAACCCGCAGAAACGTGCACCGTGTATGTTTATCACAGAGCAACACTGCAATAAACCCACAGAAACGTGCGCTGTGTAGGTTTATCACAGCAATAAACCCGCAGAAACGTGCGCTGTGTATGTTTATCACAGCAATAAACCCGCAGAAACGTGCGCTGTGTATGTTTATCACAGAGCAACACCGCAATAAACCCACAGAAAAGTGCGCTGTGTATGTTTATCACAGCAATAAACCCGCAGAAACGTGCGCTGTGTATGTTTATCACAGCAATAAACCCGCAGAAACGTGCGCTGTGTATGTTTATCACAGAGCAACACCGCAATAAACGCACAGAAACGTGTGCTGTGTATGTTTATCACAGCAATAAACCCGCAGAAATGTGCGCTGTGTATGTTTATCACAGCAATAAACCCGCAGAAACGTGCGCTGTGTATGTTTATCACAGCAATAAACCCGCAGAAATGTGCGCTGTGTATGTTTATCACAGCAATAAACCTGCAGAAACGTGCGCTGTGTTTGTTTATCACAGCAATAAACCTGCAGAAACGTGCGCTGTGTATGTTTATCACAGAGCAACACCGCAATAAACCCACAGAAAAGTGCGCTGTGTATGTTTATCACAGCAATAAACCCGCAGAAACGTGCGCTGTATATGTTTATCACAGAGCAACACCGCAATAAACCCACAGAAAAGTGCGCTGTGTATGTTTATCACAGCAATAAACCTGCAGAAACGTGCGCTGTATATGTTTATCACAGCAATAAACCCGCAGAAAAGTGCGCTGTGTAGTATTTATCACAGCAATAAACCTGCAGAAACGTGCGCTGTATATGTTTATCACAGCAATAAACCCGCAGAAACGTGCGCTGTGTATGTTTATCACAGAGCAACACCGCAATAAACCCACAGAAACGTGCGCGGTGTAGGTTTATCACAGAGCAACACCGTAATAAACCCACAGAAACGTGCACTGTGGGGGGGATTACAGTGGCGGGGCCAGATTATAGTGAGGGGGTGCTGCCTGCTGTGGGGGATTATAGTAAGGGGGGCTGACTGCTGTGGGGGGACAATAGTGAGGGGGACTGCGTGCTGCAGGGGGATTATAGTTAGGGGGCTGACTGCTGCAGGGGGGATTTAGTGAGGGGGGCTGGCTGCTGTAGGGGTGATTTAGTGAGGGGGCTGGCTGCTGTAGGGGTGATTTAGTGAGGGGCTGGCTGCTGTAGGGGTGATTTAGTGAGGGGGCTGGCTGCTGCAGGGGGGATTAATGAGGGGGCTGGCTGCTGCCGGGGGATTTAATGGGGCTGGCTGCTGCAGGGGGATTTAGTGAGGTGGGGTTGGCTGCTGCAGGGGTGATTTAGTGAGGGGGGCTGGCTACTGCAGGGGGGATTTAGTGAGGGGCTGGCTGCTGCAGGGGGATTTAGTGAGGGGGCTGGCTGCTGCAGGGGGGATTTAGTGAGGGGGCTGGCTGCTGCAGGGGGGATTTAGTGAGGGGGCTTGCTGCTGCAGGGGGAATTAGTGAGGGGCTGGCTGCTGCAGGGGGATTTAGTGAGGGGGCTGGCTGCTGCAGGGGGATTTAGTGAGGGGGCTTGCTGCAGGGGGATTTAGTGAGGGGGGCTGGCTGGGGGCAAATATATCCGCATGTCACTGTGAACCCAACACCACCAAAACTGGTGGAATGACCCCCCGAAACCTGTGTCTGGATCCGCCCATGGGAGCATCATGCTCGATCCTGTTAGTTTGGGCTGGTGGGGAGGTGCCGGTACCGAGTACCAGCGAGTACACCCTGAAAAAAAGCCCGGTCTCAGCTAATGTAATTTATAGGGATGCACCTATACCAATTTAAGACCGATACTGAGTACCAATACTTTTTTCCCAGGTATTCACTGATACTGAGTATCGATACTTTTATGTGACCGATTTCCAATAAATAATTTAGGATTTTTGCTGAAAGCCAGTCCAAGTTTAATATTGAAGTGTATGGCCAGACACCCATTTAACCCACTGCACACCCTGCACAAACAGACACCAGACCTCAGACACATGTGTACCCCACACAGACCTCAGACCTAGGACTCCATAGAGGATCGTGCTGCCGGGCCACATGACCGGCAGGATCTCGCCTCTCGCGTGATTCTGCTGGTTGGCGGAGTGATCAGAGGAAGACAGGTGATTTTCTTCCCCCAGTCTCCCTCTGCTCCCGGCGGCCAGAAGCAACGGATTGGGCCACCATTCTCGCCACGGGGAGAGAGGTGAGTATTTGTTTTTTGGAGGGGTTTTGAGCTGAAGGTAATGGATTCTGCAGCAGCGCAATCCATTACCTGCACCTCTGAGCTGGGGGTAACTTTTTCGTTAGGTCCAAGTGATCCTAACGCCAGTTAATCTGTGCATTCACTTGCGCTCCCCGTGTTAGGTATAGAGAGAGAGAAAAGTACAGTAAACTCCCGCTACAAATCGCAAATTAACGAGTGCGTTTTTTTAACCCGTTAGCGATTCGAAGGGGATGCGGGTGCAGCGCTATGACCTCCTTTAAGCTGGTGCTAAAGCTGACACTAGTTGTTTAAGGAGGTGATCGTGCCCCTAGACTGTAAGTTCCCACGGGAATCAGCCCCTCATGTCCTCCTGTATCTGTTAGCGGTATTACTGACCTGTCTCCTGTATGTATTGTAGAATTGTCCTGTCTTTACCCATTACACAACGCTGTGGAATGCATTGGCGCTTAATAAATAATAATTATTTTTATGATAAAACGTGAATCTGTGTTTTTGCTAGTGCAAGAGGTCTGTTTTAGCTAGTCTGGAGGTGAATTTTAATGTCCAAGTCACATAATAACACGCCAACATAAGCTCGGTAATTACTCCCTTTCCCAGACTATGATAAGCGATTAGTGGATAAGCAAGTTGTTTTATTAGCTATTAAAGACGCTAATTAATGCAGTCACCGCTCAACTAAAAAACAAAAAGATAACATACAATACATGTGTAGCACTCACTCCCGGAGGAGCCGCTGAATTTAACCTCAGGTTAGTCTCTCCGCACTAGGGAATAAATATACACCAGCACTGTTGTGGATTTTATAAATTATATACTTTACTGGTCTCAATAAAGCGGCATATATAATGTAAGCACGGTATATAGAAAACAGGATTTCGTAATGCGAGAAACGCGCAGCGGTAAAAGAAAAGTTTAACCCCTTCGTCTCTGGAGTGTAAGTCCCGTGCAGGTTATGTCCCAAAAAGTGTGTGTGTGTGTGAGCTCAGGTACCCGGGTACTGTATTCGACTGGCCAGTGAATGGATTTAATAAATCTTCGACTAGTCACGTTGGGGCCCTGTAGATTTAAGCAATACTGCAGCGTGCTTCGTTAAACTTTGACTGTGGCCTGGAAGGCCTCTCACCCATCCGCCAGACAATCTGTTCCGCTGCCCGATCAAGGACGTCTCTCCGCTGGATTATACTGGGACCCTGTGCCACCGGATCTGCTTCTCTTGCTTGTCTGTCTTCTACAACAAGATCTACGGCCTACCGCCTGCACTCCCAGTGGATCATCGCGGTCTCCTTACTCGTGGTCCAATCTGGAACTCTGTGTCTGTGCAAAACCTCTCAGCGGTGGATTACTAGGTCTCTGGCAAGTTGCTGTATCGATCCCCAGCGTCAGCAAGGCAGTGCCTGCTCTCCGGCCTGGTAACAATTTCCCACAGTCTCACGTGCGTCTTACTCTGTTCACCGCTCGGCTCACACTGGCTCTCCTTCCCACGAGGCTGCGGATGTCCTTTCCTCCTTCCCCACCCACTTCCTGTCTCTGCCCCAAAGCATGCTGGAAAACGTAGTCCCATTGTGTCCAGTATAGTTTACATTGCGCTGGTCTCCCTCTGGTGGCCAAACCCGAGCAATACAGCAACAGAGTTTTAAACAGCGCTACACATGCGTAAATAAAATCTACTCCCTAATGGGAGCAACCTTGGCCCTCCAGATGCTTTTTATTATTATTCTTTATTTACAAAGCGCCAGCATATTCCGCAGCGCTGTACAATAGGCACAGTATAGACAGGGTTACAATACATTACAAACAGTACAGTAGGAGATGAGGGCCCTATTCCCGTAGGAACTCACAATCTGGGAGGGTTGGGGTTGGAAACAGGAGGAGAGGACTGTAAGGTGAGAGTGCTTGATGGTTGCGTCAGTGAGTTGGGTGGTAGGCTTCCCTAAATAGGAACGTTTTAGGCTAGGGTCAGACGAACGCATTTTCGCGTTGTCTGTGAAAAAGTGCGTTCGAACGAATGGACGCATTTTTTCACGGAGTACGCGATAGCGGTCATACGATGCGCCTTTTCGTCCGTGATTTTGTACGGATCATCAATAAAACACTTTTTGTGTCTGGACGTTATGTTGGCCGGACATTAGCAGCGTCTGACGTCTCCCAATCACGCACACACGCCTCTAGCCGACGCAGCGCACTCTGTACGTCCGTACTAGAGGTTGACGTTCTGCTAAAAAAAAATGCGTTCGTTTGCCACTTGCGTTGCGCGGACGAACTTTCGTGCCGGCCGTACTTCGTGTGTTCCCGGCATTGGACGTCATTTGCTGCTAGCACGGCCGTGATTTGTGTGCGTCTAAACGCACGTTAAAACTGCTTTCGTCTGACCCTAGCCTTAAGGGAGCGTTTGAAGGAAGAAAAGTTAGGGGAAAGTCTGACAGTACGAGGGAGAGCGTTCCAGAGAGTGGGGGCTGCGCGTGAGAAATCCTGCAGTCTATCATGGGAAGAGGTGATGCAGGGAGAAGCTAGGCGCAGGTCACTGTTTGACCTTAGGGAGCGGGCTGGGGTGTATTTGGTGATTAGTGAGGACAGGTAGTGGGGCGCTGAGTTAGTGAGGGTTTTGTAGGTAAGGATAAGGATTTTGAACTTAATTCTGCAGTGGATGGGGAGCCAGTGAAGGGACTCGCAGAGGGGAGCGGCAGAGACAGAGCGGCGGGTGAGGTGAATTAGTCTGGCGGAGGCGTTCAGGATGGATTGTAGGGGGGAGAGGCGGGACAGAGGGAGGCCAGATAAGAGATTATTGCAATAGTCGAGTCGGGAGATTATCGAGGCGTGTATGAGTTGTTTTGTGGTGACAGCGGTAAGAAATGGCCGAATTCTGGAAATATTACGCAGTTGGTATCGGCAGGAGGAGGAAAGAGACTTGATGTGGGGGATGAAGGAAAGAGCAGAGTCAAGTGTAACTCCAAGACAGCGAACTTGGTTTGATGGGGAGATGGTGATACCCTCCACCGTGATAGAGAAGTCAGGAGGTGGGGAGGCATTGGAGGGAGGAATAAGTAGGAGTTCAGTCTTTGACATGTTGATCTTTAGGTGGTGGGAGGCCATCCAGGAGGAGATGCCAGAGAAACAGTCACTGACTTTTGAAAGGACAGGGGGAGAGAGATCAGGGGTAGAGAGGTAGATCTGAGTGTCATCAGCGTAGAGGTGGTAATTAAAGCCAAAGCTGTTGATGATTTTGCCCAGAGAGGAGCAAGAGGACCAAGGACAGAGCCTTGAGGTACACCAACAGATACAGGCAATGAAGAGGAGGAGTTACCAGCAAAAGACACACAGAAGGACCTGTTGGATAAATAGGAGTCAACCCAAGCAAGTGCAGTGTCACCGAGACCCAGAGAGTTGAGGGTCTGTAGAAGGAGGGGGTGGTCAACAGTGTCAAAAGCAGCCGAGAGGTCAAGCAGGATGAGAATAGAATAGTGGCCGTGTTTTTTAGCAGTTAGAAGGTCGTTGGTGACTTTGGTGAGGGCAGTTTCAGTTGAGTGTAGGGGACGGAAGCCAGATTGCAGGGGGGTCAAGTAGGGAATTGGAGGACAGGAAGAGGGAGAGGCGGTTGAAGAATAGTTTTTCTAAGAGCTTAGAGGTAAAGGGAAGCAGGGATACAGGGCGGTAGTTGGATGGAGAGTTGGGATCGAGGGATTGTTTCTTTAGTAAAGGGGTAACTAGCGCGTGTTTGAAGGCGGATGGAAAGGAGCCAGTGGAGAGAGATAGGTTGAAGATGTGTGTGAGAGCAGGGGTGAGGGAGGAGGAGAGGGGAGGAATTAGCTGTGAGGGAATGGGGTCGAATGGGCACGTGGTGAGATGTGAGGAGGACAATAAGGAATTGACTTCCTCCTCAGTGGCTGGGAGGAAGCGGCAGAGGGTGGCAGACGGGACCTGTGGGAGTGGAGGTGGCAGATAACTATCTTGTGTTGGGATGTTGCTTCTGATAGTTAGAGTTTTACTGAGGAAGTAGTCTACCAGGTCTTGAGCGCTGAAGGCAGCTGTGGGGGGAGGTGCAGGTGGGTAGAGGAGGGTGTTGAAGGTGGACCAGAGCCGTTTAGGGTTGGAGGACAGCGTAGATATAAGAGATGAGAAGAAGGATTGTTTGGCAAGTGGAGGCAGAGGTGTATGACCGGAGAATAAACTTGAAGTGAACAAAATCAGCTTCAGAGCGGGATTTCCTCCAGCACGCTCTGCAGTGCGGGAGCATCTTTGCAGGTAGCGAGTCTGGAGGTGTGCCAGGGCTGAAGCTGGCGGCGTGGGGCCTTACAGAGTCGAAGAGGAGCAAGAGTGTCTAGAGCAGAGATAAGCGTAGTGTTGTAGTGATTAGTGGCAGCATCAGGGCAGGTGAAGGATGAGGTATGAGGGAGGTGGTGAAGTAGGTTGGAGAATTGATGGGGATCCACAGCATGTAGATTTCTGCGAGTGTGTGTGCGGGGTGGGGGAGCAGGGTGTTTAGGAAGTCCAGATAGGTTGAAAGAGAGAAGGTGGTGGTCAGAGATGAGGAAAGGGCGACAGTTGAACTCAGAAATGGAGCAGAGGTTGGAAAAGACAAGGTCAATAGCGTGACCATGGCTGTGGGTAGGGAGGAGGGAGGATTGTGTGAGTCCAAGGGAGGACGTGAGTGAAAGAAGTTTGGAGGCAGCAGGGGCGGAAGGATCATCAATGGGAATGTGGAAGTCCCCGAGAATTAGGCATGGAAGATTAGAAGACAGGAAGTGAGAAAGCCAGGTAGCAAAGTGGTTTGGAACTACAACTCCCATAGTGCTCAGCCAATTATTACGAGGGTAGTCTGGGCTCACGCATCAGCCATTCAAGAAGTCAGGATGCCGGTCAATTTATCCTCTTGTCCGGGTCAGAAGGACCAATATGGAATGAGAACCAGAACCCAGAAAACCCGGTAGTGCAGAATATGGGTTTTATCTATATCTTATTAAAAAAATGGTTGAATTCCACTCACATGGCTCAGAGACAACACCATTGCAACACGTGAAATTTCAGCGCTTTCTGGTTCGGCGCTGTCAGGATCGGGTAACTGTAAGCCAACAGACCCTGACCAACCGGTCCTTAGTAATGGCCGGGTTATGGTCAGTAATACTGAGAATGACGAACAGAAAGAAAGTGGCGGAGTGCAAAGTAAAACCTGCAGAATAAAGTAACCCACAATGCTCTAGCTAGCCGGTCCTTAATAATGGCCGGGTTAAGCAGAGCAAACCAACAAAAACACACATAGGCAGGGGTTAAGGAAATAGAGGTCCGTTATACTATGCCAGAATTCAGGGCGCCAGAATACAGGGAAGTCGAGACAAGCCGGGATGGTATTAACCAGGAAATCAGTCAGATAGGAATTCAGAAATAACAACAAGGCACTAGGCGTAACTGGAACCACGCTAGGGCAACTTGCTAAGAGAAAGGAAGCCCTTTAAATGGAGCCACAGCACTTCCTTTTGGTGCTCAGAGGAGACGCCCTGCTCTGCTATAGGATTGCTGGTCATGTGCTGCGATTGGTTGTACTTCCTGCATGCTGCGTCTGATTGGCGGGCAGCACCATTCTCTGTCCTGTAGTACACAGTACCCTGGAATAAGGCTTTCTGGATATCAGCTGCTGTGACGGCCGCAACATTTCCCCGGACATGGGTCGAAGGTGCAACATTTCCCTGGGCATGGGTCGAAGGTGCAACATTTCCCTGGGCATGGGTCGAAGGTGCAACATTTCCCCGGACATGGGTCGAAGGCGCAACATTTCCCCAGACATGGGTCGAAGGCGCAACATTTCCCCAGACATGGGTCGAAGGTGCAACATTTCCCCAGACATGGGTCGAAGGTGCAACATTTCCCCAGACATGGGTTGAAGGCACAACATTTCCCCGGACATGGGTCGAAGGTGCAACACTTCCCTGGACATGGGCCACCGTGACAGGCGCTCTCCGGCAATTCTATTTTGCAGACCCTGCGGTGAATTCATTGTTTACCGCTGGAACCAATCAGGCAGCCGAATGTCCCCAAACTGCAGAAAAAAGAAAGAAAAGGAACACTGCCATTCTTCTAAAAGGTGTTCAGACCTATAAAAATGCATTATATGGGCCTAAATAATAAAAAAAGGTCCTGTAAAAAAAAAAAAAAAAAAGTCTGTTACAGGATTGAAAAAAAATATAAGAACTGGGAATCAAAAATACAAAAAGGTGTTCCAAAAAATAAAGACAGTTTGCTGAAAATGAAAAGAATAAACGGTTTATTAGATATTGGGTAAAAATGGTAATATTTTTTTACATTGATTGAATCCTTTGGGATTCGCCCGGTTGAACCTGTCGAATGAAAGCACCGAAAATCAGGGCACTTCGCAGACATTTCGGTGCAGTTCGGCGAACTCTGAATAGATTAATCATAACTTCTCTATGGGACAATTTTACTGCTGCCAAAGATCACTGAATTGCACTGTATTTCGCTGTCAATTCCCCAATGTTTGGCGAACTGTTCGAGAAAAGACAAACTGCCACGACATTGCATTACACATTGAAATTCACCATTCAGTGTAATTCGGTGGCAAGTTCCACGCTTAGTGAATAACCCCTATAGAGGAACTGACCATATTTTCTTTTCCTAGAGCAGGGCTGTCAAACTATGGACGAGCAGAGGTTTCTGAACTACAACTCCCATGATTCTCAGGCTATCTATTGCATTGAAAGAATTCTGGAGATTGTAAGGTATCCACATCTGCGGGCAGAGGGGGGTTGGCCTGGGGGACAATTACCAACCAACAGCCCTATTGCAACCACCCCAAAAAAAAAAAACATTACTGCACGTCTCACACCTTGGGCCATATTATACAGTTACAAGCATGTATAAAGCGCCACCAGATTCCCTAGCGCTGTACAACGGGAGACAGAATAACAAATATACATACACGTTACACACACGGAACAATAGGAGGCAAGACCTTTCTCGAGAGCGTACAATCTAAAAGGAGAGGGGTGACACAGTATGTGAGGGTACCTGAAGTATGTTTAGTAGTGGTAGTTTACAGGCCCTATATGCGAGTGGGCCAGGGGACGACCACCCCCCCTTGCCTACCCTCTCCTGTCTGGGGGGGGGGGCAGAGTTTGACATCACGGTCCTAGAGTAAGTAATGTGTCAGAGTGAGTAATACTGTGTTACGAGGTAATTGGAGAGCACACCTCCCGAAATGCTCAATCCCAAAAGACACTTGCATTTTAGGGAACGCAATTATAGTATAGAGAATCACGGCTGGGAATCTCCTTCTGCAACTGTGTTTAACGTCGACACGTGCCACGGACATATTATCAGGGCCGGATTTGTATCTCAGCAGCCTGTAGGCACAGAAATGTAGAGCGCCCCTAACCCAAAAAAAAAAAGAAAGATGGCAAAAAGAGTTTTTTAATTTTGGGACAAACTAGGAAAAAAAAATTTTTTTAATACCTTACAGCCTCTCTCTGCGTCAAATCAAAAGAAGGGTCAGAATCTGTCACCTTCCTTGAGTTAGTGCAGTGGCAATGTTTGTTTTATATGTAAAAGCATATATTGTCTCTGTCATAGAACAGAGAAAACAATTCATTTTGCATTTACTTTTTTCATTTTTTTATTTTTACACATTAAACGGTCATGTTTGGCATCATTGTAAAGACCATACTCTGACCTTTCCAATGATACCTCACTTAACCTTGTGTGGTGTAACAATTCAGAGATGCAGGTTACAAAGTCCCCCCGTTTCTCCTCGCTGCAGCGCCACAGTATAGGTTGTCAATGAAACAATGTGTTGCATCATCAGCTCCACACTTTCTGGCAGTGTGGAAAATGAGAAGGTGAGTTATCGCAGCATCACTGTGCACTTTATAATTGTAAACTGAATAATAGTGCTGCGTTAGAAAAAAAACAACTATTTTTTGTTATTTTATTTTATTACAGAAATCTAACATGTTTATAAATGCTCTCACTGGAAAGGCCATAATCTGACCTTTCTAATGATACATCAAATGTCCCACTAGCCCTTAGGGCTCCAGAGATACAGTGGTCTAAAGGATTGTAAAAAAAAAAAAAAAAATATTTACAGAGCAAGGCACCCCCTTGTGGCAGGCGGCTGTAGGCACATGCCTACTCTGCCTAATTAGAAATCCGGCCCTGCATATTAACCCATGCAAGGCGGGCCAGAGGAATTTCAACTAGTAGGGTTATTCAGAGAGCACGGAGATATCACAGATATTTCTGTGCTCTTCCATTCCCTGCACTTCGGCTAGTCCGATTCGCCGACCCTGCGGTGAATTCAGCATTCACCCTAGGATCCCTGAATCAACCCACCGAACGCATCAGAAAAATCACCTCGAAACCACCAAATCTATCTGAAAAACCACCGAAAGCCTGCAAAACCAGTCTGAAAAAAGCCGACAGAGCGCTGACCAACCGCTGTAAATAGCCGACAGGCTGCTGAACGCGGGGGGAAAAAAAAACTCTCCAACTTTTAAAAGGTGTTTGCAAAAAAACTACTGCACGAAAATAACATATAAGGTCCTATGAATAATAATAAAATTGAACAGAAGAAAAACGCCATTTGAAATAAAAAAATCCCTGGGAAAATCCAGAAAGATGCCTAAAAAAATCTTTAAAAATAAATCAATGAAAGAGACTTTTTGCTGCAGGTGAAAATAATAAACTGTTTAATAAATATTTTATAAAACCAGTTATTTTTGTTTTTCATTGAAACCTATGGGATTCACCTGCTTAAACCTGTCAAATGTAACCACCGAACATTTCGCTGTTCTCGGAATAGAATAACCATTCTCTATGGGAATTTCACTGCAGCCGAAGATCACCGTATTTTGCTGGCAATTATTGCCCATATTTGGCGAACTGCTTGCTCTCTGAATAGCCGAATGGCCTCGAAATTGCACCGGAGAAATTCACTGTTCGGGGCAATTTCAGGGCCAGATCGGCTCTAAGGACTATCCTTTCCTATCCTTAGAGTGGTCAGACAGGCGGACAAGAGCGTTTCCGTCACAGTTACAAGTTTTTATAAAATGCTAACAAGTTCTGTAGCGCTGTACAGCGGGTGAGACAGAATAACAAATATATAGTTATTTGTTAAACACACAAAACAGTAGGAGAGAGGACCCTGCTCAAGAGCTTACAATCTAAGAGAAGAGGGGTAACACTAGGTGAGGGTAAATAGGGAACATGAAGTAGCGGGGGCGCATGTGGGCAGATTGGGAAGATGGAGCAAGAAATGTATAGGGGGAATCCTGGAGTGAGCAGATAGGCCTCACTAAAGTAGTGTGTTTTCAGAGACTTCTTGAAGGACTGGAGAGATGAGGAGAGTCTGATGTTACGGGGGTGGGAGTTCCATAGAAAGGGGGCAGCTCGGGAGAAGTCTTAGGTGCGAGGAGCTGATCGCATCAGATCATTGGACGAGTGAAGTGGTCAGGACGGGATGTACCTGCTAATGAGGAGATGTAGGCAGCGGCGCGGTTATGGAGAGCTTTGTATGTGAGTGAGCGCCAGTATTTTGAAATGGACTCCAAAGGAAACAGGGAGCCAGTGTAGAGATTGACAAGGGGTGAGGTGTGAGAGGTGCGGGAGGTGAGGTGGATGAGTCTGGCACAGGCGTTCGTTACAGACTGCAGAGGCAGAATCTGGGATCTCTTAAAACCAGAGAGAAGGAGGTTAGTGAATAATCTCTACACAGTGTTGATTTCTGTATCTGTCCAAGCTATGTGTTTGGCTCCCTCTGGCTGAGTCTGGCTGTTCCGATCACTGGAACCTCCACCTCCTCCTCCTTCTTCTCCTCCTCCATATCTAATGCTGTTGTTCTGAGCAGTTGCCTCTCCTCCCTGGTAGGCTTTGATGAGCCCCTCCTTTTCACATGAGATTTACCATCTGATCTGGTGCTGTTTTCACTCTACAATCCCCCTCCTCCCCATCCCACCCTTCTAAACCCCCTCCCATCCTTTCCATATCAATGGCCACAGGCTGCTCCTCCTAATGGCCTTCCTTCCACTGATAGCAGGTCGCTTTCCACTGCTGTGGTGCTGAAATCCTGCTGCTGCACATAGCCTGGAGCTGGGCTAGAGGTAAGCATCGTCCTGCATGTTTATTCAGAACATATACATTGATCTCCTGTGTGAACGGACAGAGAATGGTCCATGTAACACAGATTAATCCTTCATCCCCGAGCATCCCTCTCCTCTGCAGGAGCGATTAGCCTCAATGTATACTCCCAGCACATGCAGAAAAACAATGTATCCCTTCCCGGTGAAGCGTGTTAATAAATACACACTCCCAGATGAGGATGAACATAGACGCGACGCCCCGCATTCCATTTTTTGGGCTTTTAGGGCTGTATGGGGATTGTGGAAGGAGATCTCACGCCGTCTAAGCTTGCACATCCTTCCCGTAATGTCATTCCTGGCCATGACTGCTGACACAAAAGTGAGGATTAATAAAGTTACTAGAATTCAATGGAGATACAGATATCGGGAGGGTGGGGGGGGGGGCGCGGAATCTGAGATCAAAACATTAGGCCCAGAGTTTTAATCTCTCCCCCCCCTTCGCCACGAATCGTCTGTGGCTGCGACTTCTGCTCTGAACTCCCCCAATTAAATCCCCTCCTTATGAGTCGGGAGCTGGAGTCTTAATTTGGGATGTGACGTGAAAATCAGATTGTCCATACACTGGCTCCTCATCCACAGCACCTTCAAATTCAAGCTACTCGCCCTGACCTACAAAACCCTCACTAACGCCGCCCCTCACTACCTGTCCTCACTAACACCGCCCCTCACTACCTGTCCTCACTAACGCCGCGCCCCACTACCTGTCCTCACTAACACCGCCCCTCACTACCTGTCCTCACTAACGCCGCCCCTCACTACCTGTCCTCACTAACGCCGCCCCTCACTACCTGTCCTCACTAACGCCGCCCCTCACTACCTGTCCTCACTAACGCCGCCCCTCACTACCTGTCCTCACTAACGCGCCCCTCACTACCTGTCCTCACTAACACCGCCCCTCACTACCTGTCCTCACAACACCGCCCCTCACTACCTGTCCTCACTAACGCGCCCCTCACTACCTGTCCTCACTAACGCCCCTCACTACCTGTCCTCACTAACGCCGCCCCTCACACTACCTGTCCTCACTAACGCCGCCCCTCACTACCTGTCCTCACTAACGCCACTCTCACTACCTGTCCTCACTAAACCGCCCCTCACTAACGCCGCCCCTCACTACCTGTCCTCACTAACGCCGCGCCCCACTACCTGTCCTCACTAACGCCGCCCCTCACTACCTGTCCTCACTAACGCCGCCCCTCACTACCTGTCCTCACTAACACCGCCCCTCACTACCTGTCCTCACTAACACCGCCCCTCACTACCTGTCCTCACTAACGCCGCCCCTCACTACCTGTCCTCACTAACGCCGCCCCTCACTACCTGTCCTCACTAACGCCGCCCCTCACTACCTGTCCTCACTAACACCGCCCCTCACTACCTGTCCTCACTAACCGCCCCTCACTACCTGTCCTCACTAACGCCGCCCCTCACTACCTGTCCTCACTAACACCGCCCCTCACTACCTGTCCTCACTAACGCCGCCCCTCACTACCTGTCCTCACTAACACCGCCCCTCACTACCTGTCCTCACTAACACCGCCCCTCACTACCTGTCCTCACTAACGCCGCCCCTCACTACCTGTCCTCACTAACGCCGCCCCTCACTACCTGTCCTCACTAACGCCGCCCCTCACTACCTGTCCTCACTAACGCCGCCCCTCACTACCTGTCCTCACTAACGCCGCCCCTCACTACCTGTCCTCACTAACGCCGCGCCCCACTACCTTTCCTCACTAACGCCGCCCCTCACTACCTGTCCTCACTAACGCCGCGCCCCACTACCTGTCCTCACTAACACCGCCCCTCACTACCTGTCCTCACTAACACGCCCCTCACTACCTGTCCTCACTAACACCGCCCCTCACTACCTGTCCTCACTGACACGCCCCTCACTACCTGTCCTCACTAACACCGCCCCTCACTACCTGTCCTCACTAACACCGCCCCTCACTACCTGTCCTCACTAACACGCCCCTCACTACCTGTCCTCACTAACACCGCCCCTCACTACCTGTCCTCACTAACGCGCCCCTCACTACCTGTCCTCACTAACGCCGCCCCCACTACCTGTCCTCACTAACGCCGCCCCTCACTACCTGTCCTCACTAACGCCGCCCCTCACTACCTGTCCTCACTAACGCCGCTCCTCACTACCTGTCCTCACTAACGCCGCCCCTCACTACCTGTCCTCACTAACGCCGCCCCTCACTACCTGTCCTCACTAACGCCGCCCCTCACTACCTGTCCTCACTAACACCGCCCCTCACTACCTGTCCTCACTAACACCGCCCCTCACTACCTGTCCTCACTAACGCGCCCCTCACTACCTGTCCTCACTAATGCCGCCCCTCACTACCTGTCCTCACTAACGCCGTCCCTCACTACCTGTCCTCACTAACGCCGCCCCTCACTACCTGTCCTCACTAACGCCGCCCCTCACTACCTGTCCTCACTAACGCCGCCCCTCACTAACGCCGCCCCTCACTACCTGTCCTCACTAACGCCGCCCCTCACTACCTGTCCTCACTAACGCCGCCCCTCACTACCTGTCCTCACTAACGCCGCCCCTCACTACCTGTCCTCACTAACGCCGCCCCTCACTACCTGTCCTCACTAACGCCGCCCCTCACTACCTGTCCTCACTAACGCCGCCCCTCACTAACACCGCCCCTCACTACCTGTCCTCACTAACACCGCCCCTCACTACCTGTCCTCACTAACACCGCCCCTCACTACCTGTCCTCACTAACGCCGCCCCTCAATACCTGTCCTCACTAACGCCGCCCCTCACAACCTGTCCTCACTAACGCCGCCCCTCAATACCTGTCCTCACTAACGCCGCCCCTCACAACCTGTCGTCACTAACGCCGCCCCTCACTACCTGTCCTCACTAACGCCGCCCCTCACTACCTGTCCTCACTAACGCGCCCCTCACTACCTGTCCTCACTAACGCCGCCCCTCACTACCTGTCCTCACTAACGCCGCCCCTCACTACCTGTCCTCACTAACGCCGCCCCTCACTACCTGTCCTCACTAACGCCGCCCCTCACTAACACCGCCCCTCACTACCTGTCCTCACTAACACCGCCCCTCACTACCTGTCCTCACTAACACCGCCCCTCACTACCTGTCCTCACTAACGCCGCCCCTCAATACCTGTCCTCACTAACGCCGCCCCTCACAACCTGTCCTCACTAACACCGCTCCTCACTACCTGTCCTCACTAACGCCGCCCCTCACAACCTGTCCTCACTAACACCGCTCCTCACTACCTGTCCTCACTAACACCGCTCCTCACTACCTGTCCTCACTAACGCCGCCCCTCACTACCTGTCCTCACTAACGCCACCCCTCACAACCTGTCCTCACTAACACCGCTCCTCACTACCTGTCCTCACTAACGCCGCTCCTCACTACCTGTCCTCACTAACGCCGCCCCTCACTACCTGTCCTCACTAATGCCGCCCCTCACTACCTGTCCTCACTAACGCCGCCCCTCACTACCTGTCCTCACTAACGCCGCTCCTCACTACCTGTCCTCCCTAACACCGCTCTGCACGATTATTTAAGGGGAAAAAAAGGGAACTGTTTATCAATAGCGTATCCCTTTAAGGCTGATCGGCCATATACACGGCATGCGCATGTATGCTGTATACGCGGCACGCGCATGTATGCTGTATACGCGGCACGCGCATGTATGCTGTATACGCGGCACGCACATGTATGCTGTATACGCGGCACGCGCATGTATGTTTTATACGCGGCAAGCGCATGCATAATGTATATCTGGCAGGCGCATGTATGCTGTATACACGGCACGCACACATATTATATATACACAGCACACACATTTATAATACATACCCATGTATACATACACATATGTCCCCAACACGGCTCACATTGTGCAGATCTAGTTCTCTTGCTGTGCAGTTATCTCAGTCTCTACATTGGGGTAACAGAGTCGATACGGTCTGTATACTGGCTGCTGTAACGCACTGGAAAGAATGTTATGCACATATTTCTTTTCCTGTGAAACATATGTAGTCCAACAGTTTCAAGCTGTCAACTTGACAGAATTGGAAGTGCTCTGTTACCAATCAGTAGCAATTCTCAACTTTGTGAATTGCCGATCTGTCATACTGCTGGCAATTTTACAGTGAACCAAGTGGTGTCTGACTGCCAGCAGAGGCAGATGGTTCCCGACTCTGAGCAGTGCAAAGTAGTACCGGTACTCTCCGCTTTTATACCGATCTTGCGCGTACCGGCTAGGGATACACTTACCGTTATAAAACCAGCGCAGATCACACAGTATGAGTTTTATAGGTTGTATTCACCCTGCCATTTTTTTTTCTCAACAATTGCCAAGAGAGTCAGCATTACACCTTCACCTCCAAAATCGAGTTATCTCGATTTTGCATTATAATACATTGAAAAGCACTCATTAGCATATCAAAAGATCATTTTCACACCTTTTAAAAGCAAGTTTAGTGTGTCCCCTGTGGAGAAACAAAATCCTTTGTTATATGTTTCTCCAAGCACCCTGGAGAGACATAAAACTAGGGATAAGCCGAACACCCCCGTGTTCGGTTCGCATTCGAACTCGAACAATTTCAAAAGTTCGAGTTCGAACGTGAACACAAACCGAACTCAATGCAAGTCAATGGGACTCGAAAGTTCGATTTTTAGAGTGCCCTCCAAGAGGGCATATATGCAAGATATTTGCCATAAAAGGTGTATGGGGGTCCAGGTAGTGCCCTGGGGGACAGGAAACAAGGACTAAAAGTAAAAAAAAGTTTTTAAACGAACAGTGAGTTTTCCATGAAATAAGGGTTAAAAATAAAAACGGAAAATTCCTTCAAATATCGTGCCTAGGAGGTCCCCATAATCTGCCCGTGAAGTGGCGGATTTCTAGGATGTATAGAAACATTTAAAAACAAAAAAATGACGTTTCAAATGACGGTAAACTGTTTTCCTTTAATCTATTCATAAACAACTGCTTGGGGCGGCAGTCTGTATGAAAAGAGGAGACATTTTAGGACACGCAGAACAAGTTTAGTGATTTTTTGGCTAAATTATGGTGAAACTTATACAGGCTTTGGATGAAAGTAACAATAGGTGCTTTAAAATTGGGCCTTTAGTGTCGTCAACAGTGCCATCACACCGTAACCCCTCTGTGGTATTGTGGAAGAGTTCAGGGTTGGACCAACCAGGGTTGCGTTCCAAAAAATTAAAATGATATAAATCTGGTACAGACGTCAGTGCACCCAAATATTGTGCCTTTCATGGCAGCAAGTGCCTTCACACCGTAACCCTTTTGTGGTATTGTGGAAGAGTGCAGAGTTGGACCCTGCGGTCCAAAAAATTAAAATTATATAAATCTGGTAAAGGCGTCAGTGCACCCAAATATTGTGCCTTTGGTGCCAGGCCAGCAAATTAGATTTCAAATGACGGTAAACGGTTTTCCTTTAATCTATTCATAAAGAACTGCTTGGGGCGGCAGTCTGTATGAAAAGAGGAGACATTTTAGGACACGCAGAACAAGTTTAGTGATTTTTTGGCTAAGTTATGGTGAAACTCAGGGCCGGCCCAACGATGGAGCAGTGTGGATCACTTGCTCCAGGCGGCGAAATTTTGAAAGCAGCAAATTGTTTGCGGCGCCATCGCTGACGCACTATTTTTTGTAAGCGCCGGCACCATCTATTACCGACTGGCGCATAGATACAGTGTGTTATGCCGCTGCTGGCCGTGTCCACCCCACATGCATGCGTCCACATGGGAGCGCGGGATCAAGACACGTGGTTTGATCCTGAGGCACGGCAGCCAGCAACTTGTTTGTTGCTGTCAACGCTCCTATGGTTCCCGCCGGGCCCTGGACCAGCCAGCCAGCTACCCACCAGATATGTGCCAGCTTGCTGACCTGTCCCAGTCACCGAAGGCCTGCTGCCCCAACAAATGACCCGCCAAGTACTGATCCAAGAGTACCACCCGTGACCTATGGTGCCATGAAGCATCCACAGAGGGTAAGAAATGTAATGGGCAGCGTCCTCACGGGCTCAGGTAGGCTTCACTTCCGGCTCCTGACTGGGGAAGCGTCTGCAGGGCACCCCCTCGCAGAGGGGAAGAAATGTAACGGGCGGCGACTTCAGGTAGGCCTCACTTACGGCTCATGAGCCTCCGAGCTCCGCTGCATGCTGCTGAGACAGTGAGGGTCTCAACAAGGAAGAGACAGGATTTGGGCCCAGTGTGACTTCTGTGGATGTGGGTGTGTGACTTCTGTGTGGATGTGGGTGTGTGACGTCTGTGTGGATGTGGGTGTGTGACTTCTGTGTGTGTGTGTGGGTGTGTGACTTCTGTGTGTGTGTGGGTGTGTGACTTCTGTGTGTGGGTGTGTGACTTCTGTGTGTGTGTGTGTGTGTGACAAAATTTGCCTTCAGGCCAGTGGAAAAGTGCATTGTGGTCCATTGTGGTGCATTGTGGGTGAACATGCGGAAATGTTCGGAGTTTGCGAACATCCGAACGGGCGATGTTCGAATCGAACTTCGAACATATCGAACCGAACAGCTCATCCCTACATAAAACCAGCTGCAAATAGCAAAACCAATCCCCAGTGTAACAAAAAGTTCAAATATTAATAATAAATAAATATTTAATGAAATAAATGCATTACAGCAGCCTTGGAGAGGGCAGAATACAGGGAGAGCTGTGGGGTCAGTCACCACTGTCCAGGGATAAAGGTCAGGGGGTTATAATGACTGAAAATCCCTCTACAGTACAGATACAAGGTGTTGCTGTAATTTCCATACACAGGCATTATGCAGCACATACAGATACAAGGTGTTGCTGTAATCTTCATATACGGGCACTATGCAGCACATACAGATACAAGGTGTTGCTGTAATTTCCATACACAGGCATTATGCAGCACATACAGATACAAGGTGTTGCTGTAATTTCCATACACAGGCATTATGCAGCACATACAGATACAAGGTGTTGCTGTAATTTCCATACACAGGCATTATGCAGCACATACAAATACAAGGTGTTGCTGTAATTGTCATACACAGGCATTATGCAGCACATACAGATACAAGGTGTTGCTGTAATTTCCATACACAGGCATTATGCAGCACATACAGATACAAGGTGTTGCTGTAATCGCCATACACAGGCATTATGCAGCACATACAGATACAAGGTGTTGCTGTAATTGCCATACACAGGCATTATGCGGCACATACAGAAACAAGGTGTTGCTGTAATCGCCATACACAGGCATTATGCAGCACATACAGATACAAGGTGTTGCTGTAATTTCCATACACAGGCATTATGCAGCACATACAGATACAAGGTGTTGCTGTAATCGCCATACACAGGCATTATGCAGCACATACAGATACAAGGTGTTGCTGTAATCGCCATACACAGGCATTATGCAGCACAGATATTATGTTTATATTCTATTGGTATTTTGTGGAAGCTGTGTTGCTAATAATCTCATTATGAATGATCACTAAAAATCCCCATACGCAGGAGATCTGCACATTCTTTTTACTTTTATCAAAGTTACTGTATCTAACACAAAAGGGGTTATTCAGAGAGAGACGATCTGCCCCCGAAATGTCACCGAACAGGGAATTTCCCCATATAGTGCCATTTAGTGGCTATTCAGAGAGCAGGCAGTTCACCAAATCTTGGCGAACTGCCAGCAAGTACGGTGCCTGTTCAAGGGCAGTGAAATCCCCCATAGAGAAGCAATAGTTAATCTAGTCAGAGACACCGAACAGCAGAGAAAAGTTGCTGAAATGCCCTGCTCTTCAGTGTTTTCATTTGGCAGATTGTTAACAATATTCCCGTTTTTATCTAATATCTAATAAACCGTTCATTGTTTTAATCTGCAGCAAAAAGTCTATTTATTGATTTTTTTTTAAATCTTTTAGGCATTTTTTTGCAAAATTGTTTTCCTTTCTTTTTAAAAGCTTTGTTTCTTTTTTCTGTAACAGACCTTTTTATTATCATTCATAGGATCTTATATGTAAATTCCAGGCATTTTCGTTCAGTAGTTTATTTTGCAAACGGCGTTTCAATTTTGACACTTTCAATGATACAGTATGTTTTTTTTATTACCTCGTCCGTCAGCTTGTCGGCTTTTTCCTGCAGCTGGTCTGCGCTGTGATCGGTGGCTCATTGGCTTTTTACGGCGTGTTCGGCGTGGGAACGAGAGAGCACTGAAATGTCGGCGACATTTCTGTGCTCTCTGAATAACCCTGAAAGGTCTTTCCTGCCTGTATGATGATAATGCAGACCCCGTTTGGAATTCTGTAAGATAAGGGACACCATCTAGAGCTCAGAATCTTATATTTCAACAATATTTCTGTGAAGTAGAAACGAATACACAAAAAATAAAAATTAACATTATTTACATTTTTAACTATCTCCGAATAACTATTTCTGTGCGAAACCTCTGTTTCACCCCATATTTAATTATTAACTTCACATCCCATGTTTCAAATAAAATGTTCTGATAACATGTTTTTCAACAAAAAGCGCTCGGTAGTGAAGGGGTTAATTGAAGTAAACGCCTCTTAATGGAGTTTACTTTTAGTGGTTAATGGAAATCGACTGTGTATTTGAAACTCGGCTGTGACAGCGCACATGCGCGACACGTTGGCATTTATCGGATGATCCTAAATCTGCAGGACGCCCTCTCCCTTATCCTAGGTGTCTCTGTGTTCTATCTTGTGTCTTGCTCTTTTTGATCGCCCATGCCACGGGCACGCCGGGCTCACTTTTACAAAATATGTCTTATAAACTCCTTGAGTAACTGGTCAAAAAAGACCAATCATCTTCTCTGCGCCGCTCAAATGCAAGTTCACAAACCAAAAAGTTGTCTGTAGAAAGGGACAAATATGTTGGTCTTGATGCACATTGTAATGTACGTCGCAATGACTCTAGTCATATTGTTTGCCTGAACACCTACTAAATGTTCTCTCGTCAACAGGAATTATAATGGAGGAGCCCACTGAGGATCCAGGAGGACAGGAGGCTTCAAGAGGGGCGTCTGGACATCAACGAGAGTGCTCACCTATGCTGCACCTGGATCTGTATAACTTTGAATGTCCAGAGGCTGAGGGAAGTCGCTATGTACTCACCAGTCCCCGTTCCTTGGAGGCCTGTGCCCGCTGCCTCGTGAAGCCAGTTGAACTCCTCGCCCGGAGCTTGTCTGATCTGGTGAAAGAGGCGCCAGGTAGATCCATGCGCGTAGCGACCGGTCTTTGTGAGGTCTATGAGATAGACAGGCAGAGGAAGCTGAAGATGTGCAGAGAGGAAAGAGAGAGGATCATTCGGCAAGAAAAGAGACGGATTCTGCCCATGGTTATTAGTAGCAGTCTTGGATCTCCATCTACATCAAAGTGTCCATCACGTGCAGATACCATCTCAGCCATGGAGTCCAAAAGATATAATTCTCCTCCTACTACAAGCCACCAAAGAAAAATTACACCACCTTCTGAAGATGCTCACAGAACAGAGACGCCACCTTCCAAGAGCAATTCCCCACTTACAAAGGGATCAAAGAAACACCACCCACCATCATCTAAGGACCACAAGAGTGATCCTTCACTCTTAAAAAATGTCCCGAGTTGTGATTCGCCAGCTACAATGGAACCTCTGCATGCAGTACCACCAAAGAATAAGAGCCAGTCCCTAGACTCTCTGCAGAGGATGAGGGATGGAACCTCTGCAAGAACATCTTCCGAATCAGCAACATCATCATTTAGTGGGGACAGTGCCAGGGACAAAGCAGCACAGTTCCTCCAGAGGCCACAGACACTGGAAACGGTCAATTCTTTGATGGGAAGGAGCTTCAGCCTTGGAGACCTGAGCCACTCACCCCAGACGACAAAGAAGGTGGAAAAGATGGTGAAAGAGGTGAAGAAAATGGGTGTTCGAGAGCTGCCGCAGAGGGACAAAAAAATAGCTGCTCTTATGATTGCCAGACATCAAGAGGAAAACATCAGGAACGAGCACCGTTACTGGGCTCACTTGCAATGGGACACCCAACGTAAAACGTCTGAACTTAAGAGGGAACAAGAGGAGAGGGAGAGGCACAGGATCTTGGTGCAAGGCCAAAAAAGGTGGGAGTATCAGATAAAGAAAAAGAGTAACATAACTTCACTGGAGGAGCCGAGTGCGTCCTCTTTAACCCAAAGTAGCTCAGCCCAGCTAGAGAAGTGGAAGGAGCAGGATCAGGAGAAAGAGACAATAAAGAGAGGCAAGCTGGAGAAATCCAAAGAAGGCGGCGAGCAAAAGAAGACCCAAAGGAAAAAAGAGGCACTGGAACAGGTAGAAGAGGCAAACCAACAGAAACAGCTTACGGATCAAAACAAAAAGCTGGAGAAGAAGAAAGCGGAAAAAATGAAACACCAGGTCCTCCTCCAAGAGCTCTCTCAGAAGGAAGAGTCAGAAAACGAGGAGCTCAAGAAGACGTTGGAGAATAATCTTCATAGGGCTCAAGAGAACATTGACCATCTCCTTGAAAAAAGAAACCAGGACCTTAAGAACAAGGCTCGCAAGGAAGAATTGCAAATCTTGAGGGCCAGGCAGGCAGCAGAGAGAAAAGAGAGGGAGCGCAGGGAGCACTTGGACGAGCAGGTGAGAACGGCTCAGAGGAGGCTGCAACATGCAAGTCAGGTGGCTGAGGAGGTAGCACATCACAAAGCCAGAAAGGCCTTGGAAGGAAGGCTGGAAAAGGAGAAGGTGCAGAGGGAAAACAGAGAGCGGGTGCAAAAGAAAGAGGATATGAAGCGCCAGGAACTTCTTGTGTCCATAGAGAAAAAGCTAGAACGCAGTGAGCAGATATACAAGGAGAAACAGACCGTGCTCGACAATGCTCGTTCAGTCGCAAGGGCATCCTTCAACATCCGAGAGAAGGTCCGAGCTGAGACTAATATACGTACCTTTGATAAGATGGCTCAGGAAGCTGAGATGTATGCCAGCATTGACAAAAACTGAGCGACAAGTCATAATCAAGACCGTCATAATTGGCTTGTACCAATCTCTCGGTGGTAAAGCATCTGCGTTACTACTTGAAGTGGACAACCACTGGCAGTCCTATAACGCTGCATAATGGATAACTCGCCGATCGTAAAATCCCAAGGCCTTCTTGAGATCCTCACCATTCACGCAGGGAACGCTGGGCTTCCTCGAGAGATACATTCTATCTTCTTTCATGCTTTTTCTTAGAGGCTTTCATTAATTCCGATACGATTCTAGTTCATCCGATCTTCTACTACGTATCTATAGATATCACTTTAACTGACACATTACATTAAAAGACGGCAGAGGGGTTCGAGACGTTTCCACGTTCAATCTAAATGCATCGGAACTCAGGGAGAGCGAGCACATTTTGGGTTCTTTAAACTCTTCTATATGTAATAAATTTTCAGTTGAAATTACAAACAATACACTATATTTTCTTTTAAATCCGTCTTTCAAAGTGAATCAGGGACCGGCTGCCCCTGGCGTCGATCAACAATAGCAATATGACCATTAGGTTCGTGTCTGTGACCTAAGGGGTTATTCAGAGAGGTCTGAAATGTTGCCGAAATGTAACTGGACAATGAAATTCAGCATACAGTGACATTTCGGGCCATTCGGCTATTCACAGAGCAGGCAGTTCGACAAATTTTGACGAATTGCCTGCACCTACAGTGCCTGTTCGGTGGCAGTGAAATCCCCCATAGACAAGCAATGGTTAATCTAGAGACACCGAACAGCAGCGAAAAGTTCCCGAAATGCCCTGCTGTTCAGTGGTTTCATTCGGCAGGTTTATTCAGGCGAATCCCATAGGCTTCGATGCTAAAAATATTCCCGCTTTAATTCAATATCTAATAAACCGTTTATTATTTTAATCTGTAGCAAAAAGTCTCTTTATTTAAAGATTTGTTTTAGAATCTTTTAGGCCTTTTTCAGAATTTTTTGGGCAAATATTTTTTTTTTTTAAATCGTCTTTTATTTTTTCTGTAACAGCCATTTTTATGATCATTCATAGGATCTTATATGTAAATTTCAGGCATTTTCGTTCAGTATTTTTTTGCAAACAGCGTTTCAATTTCAACACTTTCAAGCTTACGTTTTTTTTTTATAAAAAAATTATTTTACCCCGTTCGTCAGCTTGTCGACTTTTTCCGGCGGCTGGTCTGCGCTGTGATCAGCGGCTCGTCGGCTTTGTCCGGCGTATTCAGCGTGGTTTTTGGGGCGATTTTTGGGAATGTACAGTGAGTGTTCCCTGCAATACCCTGCGGCCCCCTGCGGTGAATGCTGAATATACAGCAGGGTGGGGAACTTTGATTCCCCGAAGTACAGGGAAGTGCGGGGAATGAGAGAGCACCGAAAGGTCAGTGACATTTCGGTGCTCTCTGAATAACGCTGCAATACCTTTTTTTAAAGCCCAGTTATGACCCTGAAATTAAACGGAGAAAATCCAGGTGAGAGAATTATTAAAATGTATCTGTATTTTTATCTGTTTTTATTGAACCCTCGAGGGAAGGAAATCTTTTTATCTGGCAACTTTAGACTATAGGGGTTTATTCACTAACCTAACGAATTTGCCACTGAACTGGTGCAATTTCGGGGAAATGCATCTATTCACGAAGCTGTCAATTTGCCAAAAACAGGTATAGCGACAGCAAAATACGGTGCAATTTGCCGCAGTTTGGTGGCGTTCCGCGGCACTGAGATTGTCCCACTGGAAAGCATTGTGTCGTCTATTCAGAGAACGCCAAATTGCACTGAAATGACCTGATTTACGGTGTTTCAATTCGACAGATTTAAACAGGCGAATCCAATCGGTTTCACTGTAATAAAGATATATATTTTTTTTAAAAAATAAAGACTATTCATTCTTTTTATTTTTTGCAAAAAACTTTTTTTTTGTTTTTTAACCCCAAAGTGATCAGGCTATTTTACCATTTTTTGTACAAAAGTACCCACTGCTGTTTTTACATTTCTGCGCTGTTTGTGTTTAGCTCTAATCTTCTTCTTACTCGTTTATGGAACCCACACATATTATATATTATTTTTCTCACCATTAAATGGACTTTCTAAAGATACCAAAAAAATATTTTTAAAATACCCCACTTTTTCGAACTTTGACCCCCAAAATCTACAAACGCCAAAAAGGCCCCGGCTAAATAGTTTCTAAATATTGTCCTGAGTTTGGAAATACCCAATTTTTACATGTTTTTGCTTTTTAACCCCTTCACTGCTGACCCATTTCACCTCTGTGTGCTGAGCTCATTTTGACCGTTTTGTGTTCATCATGTTTAAACGCGATTTCAAGTCCTGTTTTATTACACAACCCAAACACAATGGCATGGTCAGATTTGGTATCATTGGAAAGGCCATGCTCTGGCCTTTCCAATGACACCAAACATGACCTCAAGCTGGGAGCAATCGGGAGATTGCCACTGGGCAGCTAGGGGTTAATCGCTCAACTGACGTCATCGCACCCATGCGCGACAATATCAGAGGGCGGGGGCCCTGAAGGCTTGGCTGACATATTGTCTGCGATCTGGCGTCAAAATGGTGGACTGGCACAGTTAGAGAGAGGCATCGCTGGAAAGGTCACACTGACCTTTCAGTGATGTCTCTCTTTTTTTAAATTCATTGCCGACCAAAAGGGAGAGAGGTCCAAATGACGCCCCTGTCACGGTTCCCGGATCCCACCACGCAGTCCTTAAAGCCCAACACTCCACAGAGCCAAAAACTACCAACAGGGTAGCCGTAAAGGAATCCCTAACTGTCTGGTCCTTAAGAATTGGCCAGGTATATGTATACTAGCTAGACAGAAAGAGTTAATCAAAGACAATGTCGCAATACAAAACCAGGTCAGCAACACGGGGGTAGTCAGATGAGCCAGAATCAGGAATACAGAGTATAGAATAGTCAAATGGAATAGCCGGGTCGATATCAGTGCAGAAGCGTAGTACAAGGAAATAGTCTAGGGCAATGGAAGGCAGAATAGTCAGAAAACAAGCAGAGGTCAACAACAGGTTAAATCACGAGAGAATTCAGGTACAAGGAGCTCAGGTATGGATAACCACGATCTGGCACTGCTTACAAGGAACTGTTGGTTTTAAAAGACCTTCACCAGACCGCGCCCCACTCTCAAGCCGCACTTCATGCAGCCACCTCCCTGCCTGTTTCAATTTAAACCGGGTGTTGGTGAGCGAGCAGCATCAGACATGCTGCCGTCAAGCACACCGGAAAGGCTGGAAGCCCCCAACGTTACACCCCCTCCCTTTCAGACACCCTCCTGGCTGTGTCGGGGGGGGGGCATTTGAAACTGATGTTATTGCACCCGGTGATGATGTCATTGCGACAGCCGGGGTCAGGGCCGGCCCAAGCCACTGTGCTGCCTGGAGCGAAGGATGAATTGCTGCCCCCCCTCCCCAAAAAAACATGGTGTGTATGAGCAAATCACAGAGCACCACATTTTATGGCCCATTGTCCCACACATCCATATACCGTCACACACACTTCCTCATGCACACTTACATACTTCCACAGTCACATACTTGCAGTCACACACACACATAACACAGCCGGTAACGGGGAGACGCAGAGGATTAATGACTCCGGAGGGCACAGAGTTACTGTCGATTATATTTCTCAGAGTGTGCCTTTAAATAGAAATTAGGAAAATGCTTGTTTTTTCACCATGATTTAATAATTCAGGGAATACTAGGGGGGGGGGGGTAAAAGCCATAAAGCGGCATTAAAACATGCAGCGTCCCAGTCATTTCTATATTATTTTGGTAAAGTCACCCAGGCCTTGCCAGGCCAGTGAAAAGCAGATCCTCCAGCTAGTAACAACTAACAGCAGCTCCCATCATGCTGTGCGGGCTGTAAGGGAGCTGCAGATTGTCTTCAATCTGGGCCCCGTGCAGCCCTCAATCGGCAGCTCCCTCAGGACTCTGGGATAGGGTGTCTGTCCAAGCCTTCCCTCAACCAGGACAGAGGAGCTGGCAGTGCATTATGGGGGCAGCAACATGTCCCTGTGAGGAGTAGACTTGTGCACCGATTTTTTTTTCGGTTCGATTCGGTTCGGTTCGTTCTTATTTTGTAAATTTTCGTTTCGGCTCGTTTCAGCTGATTTCCGTTTCGGTTCGTTTTGTTTTCGTTTCGTTTTTCGTATCGACTTTTTCCGTAATTTCAGAAATTTTCGTGTTTTTCGGAACGTCTGTTCTCCTCGTTTCAAAGTGTCTATTCGTTTTGATGTAAACTAATGGTTTTTCGGATGCGATATTTCTGTTGATACGATAATTCTGCCATTGAGATTTCTCATGTTTTACAAGAAGGATACATTGAGATTTCTCTGGTTTTCCGGGAAGGATACATTGAGATTTCTCATGTTTTACAAGAAGGATACATTGAGATGGGAATGATACAAAATTACAGAATCAGCGATATAACCAAAAAATACGTTGACTGAAATTACTGAAATGGAGCCGAAATTACGAATGGAACGAAAATGATTTTCGATTTTACACATTTCTAGTCCATTCGAAAATTCCGAACAAATTTTCGTTTCGTTTCGTAAATTTTATTTCGGATCTGAAAAGTTTCGTAAAATCGGCCGAATCCAAATGCACGAATCGGGAAATTTCGTGAAAATTCCAAAATTCCGAAACCCGAAACGCACATCCCTAGTGAGGAGGGATGGGAGGGAGGGGAACCTCCATAACACACACGGCAGGGGGGGGCACAGAGTCTCCTGTATGAAATCAAGCCAGGTCTAACTCCTCAGCAGCCTCATGGTTCCCCCGGATTAATTTAAAGGTGCGCACTTGCCTACCTCATCAGAGCCCTGCCGCGCGTGTCATGTGACAGGCTCTAAACACCGCGTTCCGTCTCTCAGGTGCACTGCACTGCAGGAGAGACCACAGCCAGGCTGCATCGCTGGTAAAACTTAAGCTGATGGCCTCCATGCCTGCTGAAAGGGCGGGTGCCGGCCCGCTAAAAGGGGCAGTCACAGCTTGGTTTTCAACGGAACACTGTCCTGCAGCCGTGTCCAGGCTGGCGGCCTTTGAAAGAGCAGCAAAATGCTGCCCCTGACAAAGTGCTGCCTGGAGCGGCTGCTCCACCCCGCTCCATGGACAGGCCGGCCCTGGCCGGGGTCCATAAAACCAGGGGTCTTATGACCCCAGCCAGAGAGGTCTTCTAGATTGTGAGTTCCTACGGGAATAGGGCCCTCATCTCCTCCTGCACTGATTTGTCAAATGTTGTTCATTGTATTGTAACCCTGTCTAAACTGTGCCCATTGTACAGCGCTATGGAATATGCTGGCGCCTTATAAAGATTAATAATAATAATAGGATGGGAGGGGGGTTTAAAGGACATGATGTACAGGATACATCCTTGGTCCTAAGGTCACCTTTGTCTCAGGACGTACCCTGTGCGTCATTGGTCCTTATGGGGTTAAAAGACTTTTTTTTTTTAAAGCCTTTTATTTATTCTGTAACAGACCTTTTTATTATTTTTTAAAGGACCTTTTTTATTATTTAGTTGCATTTTTACTACATTTTTGTGGATTTAAGCTCCTGTTAGGAGAAGAAGAGATTTCCTTTTTTGTCAGTTTGGTGGAATTCACCGAGGCCAATTCGGCGGTTTTCAACGCTTTTCGCCAACATCCGGTAACTGCTGCGGCTACTCCAATTTCGGCAAAATAGGGTGACCATTCACTAAAAAGGCGAATTCAAGGAATTTTTGACAAATCGGAATCGCCGAAGTGCCAAAATGCACCAAAATTGCGTTCAGTTTCGATGCTTTGATAATAGACCCCTATGTTTTCTCAACGTATAAAGCAACGTAAAAATACATAATTGAGATTACTTTAGTTACAGAAATTTGCATCGACATAAATAATTTATTATGTGTTTTTCGAGCCTCGGGGGTCACTTTTAAAGTTCGTGAAGAAAAAGGTTTAACTAGGAGAACCAAGGAAAAATGTTTGCAACTGAACTGGGGTAGTAGTGACGACACAGTTTGAGGTTAGGGGTTTATCCACTAAGCTCTGGTGTTTGCCGAAAACCAGCTAAAGTCACCGGTGTTGCAGCGCAGAGAAACGCTGGCACTTCTCAAAACTGTAATCCTGACAGCAAAAGAAGCGGTGCTGTAAAGCTGTTTGGATTATGACATTGAGTGGTCACAGTGCATAGAGTATCCCTCTGTAGTTACTATACGCCATAGGCGTATACAACGCCTTGGACTGGCGAGTGGTGTCTCCTCAAGATATACCAGAGGATCTAAGGGTAAGTAGTCAATGTAATAGAGCAGCAGGAAATGCTGGCAGAATGCTTGGAAATGCTGGCAGAATGCTTGGTTGTGTAGGGAGAGGTATTAGCAGTAGGAAAAGGGAAGTGCTCATGCCACTGTACAGAGCACTGGTGAGACCTCACTTGGAGTACTGTGTGCAGTACTGGAGACCGTATCTCCAGAAGGATATAGACATCTTAGAGAGAGTTCAGAGAAGGGCTACTAAAATGGTGTACGGCTTGAAGGAGAAAAGTTACCAGGAAAGGCTTAATGATCTTAACATGTACAGCTTGGAAAAAAGACGAGACAGAGGAGATATGATAGAAACATTTAAATACGTAAAGGGAATCCACATGGTAGAGGAAGGGAGTATATTTAAAAGGAAACAAAGTAGCAAAACAAGAGGACATAGTCTTAGATTAGAGGGGCAAAGGTTTAAAAGTAACATCAGGAAGCATTATTTTACTGAGAGGGTGGTGGATACATGGAACAGTCTTCCAGTAGAAGTGGTAGAGGCCAAAACAGTAATTGAATTTAAGCAGGCATGGGATAGGCATAAGGCTATCCTAAACAAAAGATAAATCCAGGTAAAGTATCCATGTAATTGGGCGACTAGATGGGCCGAAAGGTTCTTATCTGCCGACATATTCTGTGTTTCTACAGGGCTACAGTATGAAACCTCCTAGTCGTTTTGACACTTTTCTCCTTTTTGTAGCCTTTATACCCCACAAACACTATAGTCTCCATAATATTAGACGTACACCCAAACGTTTCGTTTCTAATCTTTAAGTATTGCAGGTGTCAAGCCTTGAAGAATGGAGCTCCGCGATGGCAAGTCAAACACACGGTTGCCTGTGATCTGTGGCATGTTCCCAATCTAAATATATATTAATTAGCTTTTATAATTGATCCAATTATAAATGAGTTAATCTAATTATATAGTTAATTCATCTAATTATTTAACTATCTATTTGTATAATTAGATTACTCAACTAATATATATTTAGATTTATAATAAATTAAATAACTGGATTAACTAATTAATATATAATTTAAAATTTTTTAAAAAAAATAAAAATTGGAGAAAGGATTTTACCAGGAAGGATACATTGAGATTTCCCTCGTTTTCAAGTATGTCCTGGGTGGCGAGTGTGTACCGTTCGGTGTCTTGCCCAAGGACACTTACTGGAGAGGTGCTCTTGCCAGGGATTTAATTTATTGAATACATAATTAGATTATTAATTAGGTAAATAATTTAATTATATATTAATCTAAAATCTATTTATATAATTAGATTAACTGATTAATATATTATTAGATTAGTTATAATAATTAAATGTTTGGATTAATTAACGAATATATAATTATATATTAATTAGTCAAATTATATAGTTACCTAACGGTACATACTCGCCACCCAGGACATACTTGAAAATGAGAGAAATCTCAATGTATCCTTCCTGGTAAAATCCTTTCTCAAAAAAAAAAAAATAATAATTATATATTCGTTGATTAATCAAATTATATAATAATTAGATTAATTTAACCAATTAATATATATTTAGATTTATAATTATAGTAGATAAATAATTGGATTAATTAACTAATACATAATTAGATTATTAATTAGGTAAATAATCTAATTAATTATTTAACTATTTAAATTAATATATAATCTATATAATTATATATATAAATCCAAGTGGCCCTGCATTACACATACAAAATTATTTTGCTCCGGTGCAAAAATTCTGACTGCATCCAAACATCCTCCAAATTTCAGATGCACACGTAGACTGTGTAAAATTTAAAAAGAATTGTATTTAATGTTGCATAATACGCATAGATCGACGTTTCAGTTCCCAACGGAACTTTCCTCAGGATAACACACACCAATACTGAAGACACATATATACATACATCAATTAGGACCTCACAGGTGTATGCACTCGCCGTCACGCCAACAGGCGGGGTGCAGCCTGTGTCTTCAACGTAATGCAGCCATGGCAACCAAATACAACAAAGAAGTGTATCCATAGCAACCATAGTAATTCATCAAACTTTTGAAAACTTAAATAGATGCAAGAGACACGTAGCAGCAATTCAAAAACAGAAATATTCAGTGTGAAAAACAAAGCAAAACAAAAAATACCTGAAAAAAAGGAAAAAAGAAGAAAAATACATAAGCAATAAAAACATATTCATAATTCACAAACAGCGCCACCCAGAGGAGCAGAATCGCAGGTGGCGCTGTCTTATTTGTTATATCTATGAATATGTTTTTATTGCTGAACTGAAACGATCTATGCGTATTATGCAACATTAAATACAATTTTTTTGAAATTTTACACAGTCTCCGTGTGCATCTGAAATTTGGAGGATGTTTGGATGCAGTCAGAATTTTTGCACCGGAGCAGAATAATCTTGTATGTGGAGTGCGGGGCCACTTGGATATATATATATATATATATATATATAATAATATAGATTATTTAAATTAATATATAACTAGATTATTTACCTAATTAATAATCTAATTATTAGGCTTGTGCACCGATTTTTTTTTTCGGTTCGATTTTTCGGATTTTTAAACTTTTCGATTCGGCTCGTTTCGACCGATTTCTGTTTCGATTCGGTTCGGCTCGATTCGTTTTTCGTGTACATTTTTTTTTCGGAATATCGACCGTTTTTCGTATCGACTTTTCGTAATTTCGGAAATTTTCGTTTTTTCGGAACGTCTGTTCTCCTCGTTTCAAAGCAATAAATTTCGACTTGACACATTTCAAGTCCATTCGAAAATTCCGAAAATATTTCGTTTCGGCTCGGAAAACTTTTCGGATCTGCCATTTTCGGATCTAAAAATTTTCGGAAATTCGGCCGCATCCGAAAACACGAATCGGGAAATTTCGTGAAAATTCCGAAATTCCGAAACCGGAAACGCACATCCCTACTAATTATGTATTAAATAATTATTCTAATTATGACCTCTAAAGGTCTAAAGACCTCACTCCAAAAGCTCACAAAGACTGTCACCTGTATTCTCATACTTGTATATATTATCTTTTCAGCCACATTAGAACCAAGACTTTGAGTGCTTCATTTATTAGTATACAGATATTGTTTTGCTTGTTTTTATGTATTGTTATTGTTTTGTGTTGTTTAAAGCACAGAGCTAAAGCACAATCTCTGACACGGCATATGAAGGATGGAAGAGGGTGAAAGGAATACCGCAGTCACCATGCGCTGACTGACTGTTTTAACCCTTTTGTGCCTTTGGAGGCATGTGTTACATCGCACAGGACTCCGGTATTCAAAGGGTGTGTGACCGTCCTCACGTCATAGTGTACGTAATACAGCGGGAACTGTCCGGTTCCCTCCCAAGGATCGAGGTCTCTGCATGCTACAAACGCATTATGCTGCAGTGCTTTATAACGTGTGATCCAACGCAGGATCTATTTATTAAGCCCACTGCTTTATCCGCTAAGGGGGGGGGGTGTAAAAAAAAATCACTGCACTGTTTTATTTGTATTTGATTTGTTGAAAATACTATTTTTAGATAAAATAAAATGACAAGATTACGGCTTATTGTTCCTTTTTGTGTTGTGCACCCAGGGCCGGATTTCTAACTAGGCAGAGTAGGCATCTACCACAAGGGGCGCCTTGCTCTAAAGTAAAAAAAATAACTAATACAGTTTACAATCATTTAGACCCCTGTATCTCTGGAGCCTTAGTGGCTAGAGAGACATATTGTCACGGTGGCACCATGCTTGGGCCATGGTGGGGCCTTTGTTCAGGAAGAAGTTAACCCCTTGAGGCAGGTTAGCTGCTGGCTGCATGGACAGATCACAGCACACCGATATACACAGATACAGGACAGGATATAACAGGACTGTAACAAGAAGAACAGGAGAACACAAGAAATCTAAAGGAATCCCTAACACTGGGGTAAGATCCTTGAATGGTCTTCTGCCTATGGAAACCTAACAAAACAATAACAGAGACAGGATAACAGGAAGGGCGAAGGTAATTGAATTTAAGCAAGCATGGGATAGGCATAAGGCTATCCTAAACAAAAGATAAATCCAGGTCAAGTATCCATGTAATTGGGCAGACTAGATGGGCCGAAAGGTTCTTATCTGCCGCCATTTTCTATGTTTCTATGTTACACAAGACAACCAGCAACACACACACAGGGAGCCCTGAACTGAATAGAGGCCCTTAAACTGGCCTCTGTGCTAAGGATAACTATATACACAAAACATGAAACAAGGAACAGATATAGAATGGTCAAGACTTTAGCCAAAGGAACAAGAACCAGGAAGGAACGTCAGACTAGCAGAGGTCGGTACACAGAATCAAATATACAGAGTACAGGGAGTAAACAAAAGAACTGTCAAGACACACGCCAAGATCATAAACCAGAAAATCCAAGATACTATGCAGGAACCCTCAGGAACAGGATGCAGGAACCAGAACTCCTGCAAGAGCAATGGGCCTCTCATCTACTTGTATTTAAATAGTGAACAGGTCTGGGAAATTGGGAAATGTGATCCCAGACCTGAACAGCTACAGAGAAACCCAGGGAGGTAACCCAGGGCGGCACAGGGAGGAATAGCTATCCCAGAGCAGGGAAGAGCTGGTCTGGATCCCTCTTACCACCAGGGCACCTGGCTGGAAGATGGGAATGTGACACATACGAGGTATAATTGGAAAGTAGAGATGTGCATTCGTTTCGGAAAAATCTGAATTTGTAACGAAATTTGATAATTCGTAGTTCGGAAGTTCTTCCGAATAACGAAGCGATACGATACGAATTCAAAACTAAATGGTATATAACAAATTTATTTCGTTTTACACTGTGTCATCATCATAAAAGAAAAATTTGAATAATTGATGACTATCGAATTTGAAATGAACTATCAAATTGATATCATCTATCGAATTTGAAATGAACTATCAAATTGATATCAACTATCGATTTAGAAATGAACTATCGAATTGATATCAACTATCGATTTAGAAATGAACTATCAAATTGATATCAACTATCGATTTAGAAATGAACTATCAAATTGATATCAACTATCGATTTAGAAATGAACTATTGAATTGATATCAACTATCGATTTAGAAATGAACTATCAAATTGATATCAACTATCGATTTAGAAATGAACTATCAAATTGATATCAACTATCGATTTAGAAATGAACTATCGAATTGATATATGAAATTCGAATCGATATGAAATCGATACGAAACTAAATACGAAACGAAATTAGTTACGAAAGTCCGAAAACAAAATTATTTAAAAACGTAACGAAACTAAACTAAACAAATTTTTCAGTCTTGCACATCCCTATTGGAAAGGGCCGATTATGGCCTCTCCAGTGTTACTAAACATGACCAGGTTTATGTAAACAAATATAAAATATTTTCTCTCTTTTTTTCTACTAGCTAGTACACCACTATTGTTCACTTTACAATTATAAATTACGCTGCACTAACTCAACTTCTCATTTCCCACAATGCCAGCAAGCGTGGAGGAGATTAGCGTTCAGGGCGCTCGTAGCAGCGCTCGTTTTGGGGGGGGCTGACTTGACCTCCACATGGAGCATCAATCCACCACTCTGACCAAGTGTTGTGTGTGAAAAGTATGAAGTCCCGAGAGATACAATTTGCGTATATATACGAAAGAAGGTTACGAACACTACACAAACTGCGCAAGAAAAAAAGGGGAAAAGGAGGGAGGGGTTGATTTTTTCCATAGGCTTTCTTTTAAATAAAAATATATTTTTGGTTTTATCCGATGAATCGATTAATCGAAATACAATAAATCGGCAAACTAATAGAATACCAATAGCCACCCAATCTGAGTCCTGAGTGTGTTTATCCTATGAACAGCTGATCAATATTAATATTAATTTAAAACAATATCATTTTTATTACCCAAACTGAAATATGTAATTTTTAGAGACATTTAAGTTTCTAACAACAGATAATCAGCGCGATAATCAACATGTCATGAGTTAATCGATAATTCGGCACATTCAACATCAATGAGGTGCTTCCAGGACCTTCCCTCTGGGTTTTCATATTTCCTGAAATCTCTGATGCTGATTGGTCGACTCTTTTGCTCAGAGTTTGGATTAAAGGCTCCTTGAGATTGAGTGACACCAAATCATTCCAGGCGGCTGACACCAACCCCGGTACAAGTAGCTCATCATTACCAAGGCTGGGAGTATCTGCACAGGTCAAAAGAAATGGCATGTTTCATACAGATGTCTTTTGCTCTTTTATTCTCTCACTTTTAGCGGACACTGTCAAAACTACAAGAAATAAAACCAAAACATTTTCAAAATATATATAAATATAGTCCTTTACAAGTCTCTCATGCAAAATGAACACGTGTTTCCAACAGAAATATGATTAATCCAGTTACATCATTATCACATTGTCCATGTAACGTGATGTAAAACAAATACAGAGGTAAATTACCATGTGCGCCTCTAGACCAATGCAGATAAGTTCTTTTGAGGAGTTATGCAAACACCCGGAGCTGTCTCCTCTATGCAGCTGCATCAGCTTTGAAGCCAGGAAGCTAGTGGACACTCCTGCCTACTATCTCTGGTGTATATGGCTCTTGAAACCAGTTAGCTAGTGGAGACTCCTGCCTACTAGCTCTGGTGTATATGGCTCTTGAAACCAGGAAGCGCTGGCTCCCACACCTCCAAACATGCATGGGACAACACATCTCCAGAAAAACCATGTCCCTTGACAGTTACGCTGGGACTGGGATTCTCCATCATTCTTCTGGTTCTGGTCTGTACAGTAGGACAAGTTATGAATGGACCTTTACCTTCCCGCTTACAGGTAACACAAAAAAAAAATAACATCTGTGTCATTACTGCCGGTTTTCTATAATTTACATTATTTGTAGGATTTATTGTTATTCTATTCACGTGGCAATACTCGTGTTGGCTAAACCGGCCTCTAGTGGTTATTTTTGATGACTCAGAAGTACTTGGGAAATCCAATGATTAGGTGTAGCACCCCCTTTATCACATAGATATCCACTAAAATTAGTGAGTAACCTGTATATGCCAGGTTGATAAAAGTCCTTGTGGTATGTGCAGATCTTAAAAGTGCATAATAAAAGCCAGAAACGGTCTTGTTTTTTGTGGAATCAGCTGCCTCTCCAGACCACTCAGTGGTATACATCCCTTTCCCACCTTGTAAATCAATGTAGAGGTAAGATGTGCTGGAGTTGGCACTTCTTTCCTTTTGAGCCAGTTGAATTCAGTGCTGCTGTCCCTGGTGCTGAAACCTATTTCGTTACCAGGGACAGAGAGTTATTCCCCCATCAGTCTTTGGCTAGGATTTTCTTTTATACATGCTTTCAGTGGACGACCCTGATTGGCCGATGATGTTGTCCGAAGTTGGGTGACCAAGTTGGTCACCTGACTACGGTGCCAGTGGATGCTCAGCCTTACCCTAGTCTTAACCCTAACCCAAAAACTGTATATAACCCTAACCATTGCGATAACCTTAGCCCTAATCCTAACACTATCCCAAAACCTTACCCTAAAACTAGCCATAACCCTAGACCTAATCCTGGCTATAACCCTAGCCCTAACACTGACCATAACCCTAGACCTAACCTTAGCCATACCCCTAGCTTTGACCATAACCCTAACCTAACCCTTAACCAAGCTCTAACCCTATCACTGGCTATATTCCTAACCCTGAGCCTAGTCATATGACATCCAGAAACTGTTACCGCAACCCTATCCCCCTAACCATTTTTTACGTATTGTAAATAAAGGTCTGATTACCAACAAACAGGGTTATCCAAAGAGATTCGAAAAGTCACCGCACGTTTGGTGACTTTTCGTTCTCTTCAATTCGGTTCCTTTTGCCGATTGCATTTCGGTGACCCTGCGGTGTATTCAGCAAGCACCACAGGGTCCCCGAATTGCAGGGAAAAGCTGCCAAAAACCTGACGAAAACTAACCGAATGCACGCTGAAAACAAGCAAAAACATCTGGATTAACCTTCGAAAAAGCCGAACAGGAGCCGAACAGGAGCCGAATCACACAGAGACGAAGAAGCAGCTGTGACGTAGAGGAGGCAGTGAATAAATTAGAAAAACCATTTGTATGAATCTGGGAAAAAGAAACACTGTTTGCAAAGAAACTACTGAGCGAAAATGTCTGAAATTTTCACAGGAGGTCCAGGGAATGATAATAAAGAGGGCTGTTACAAAAAAAATAAGCAAACTGAAAAAAATAAATAAAAAAAAAAAAAAAAAAATCGGACTTTTAATTTTTTTTTTAAAAATTCAGAAAAATGCTTAAAGTATCCTAAAAAATCTGTAAATAAAGAGACTTTTTGCTGCAGAATTTTATAATGAACGGTTTATTAGATATTGAATTAAAACGGGAATATTTTTAACATTGAAGCCTATGGGATTCTCCTGAATAAATTTGCCGAATTAAACCACCGAATGACAGGGCATTTCGGGAACCTTTCACTGCTGGTTTGTGTTCTCTGAATAGACGAAGCAGTGCTTTTTCATGGGGATTTCACTGCCCTCGAACAGGCACCGAACAGGCACCGTATGTGCAGGCAATTCGACAGGATTTGGCGAATTGCCTGCTCTCTGGATAGCCGAATGGCCAGGAAAGGTAACCGAACACTGATTTTCAGCGTTCGGTTACCTTTCTCAAGCAATTTGAATCTCTTTGGATAACCCTGCAAGTCACTGTAGTTCGCTTTAAGCATCACTATGCTCATTGATCTGGTAATAAGACCAGTATTTACAGATATTGTGTCTAGTAAAGGTCGGCGATTTCATTCTCTATTAAGTGATGTTCCGTTTATGTTTTGTAACTATGGCATGTTTTATATATGTTACGGGCTTTACCCGTAACATATACACTTACATCTTATGGTATAATAAAAGTTATGTTTTACTGCCCTCTGGTGGGGATTTTAATTATTGCTCTAGATTTACCATTACTACATAGTATCATGCACATGTTTTACGGCATCTGACGCCATAGGCATCACCATCGGATAGCCGCTTGCCTTAGTGTATTTAAGGTGTAATTGTTTACTCCATCATTGTTCTGCTGTGGTTCTAGTCACCCGTCAGCGCATTATAATGTTCTTTATTGCCCTTTTGTGTACTGACCATGGCTTGGCTTATGGACTACACATAATTCTCCTATGTTAGCCCTGGCTCCTGTTTAGTGACATGGTGCATCGTTGGTATCCTGACCTCAGCTCATTTATCCCGATTCTTTATATCTCCGGTCTCTCGGATATTGGCTTGTTGTCTGTCTATGCTTTCTTGTGCCTAGTCACCGGTCATTATAAAGTCCCACCAATCAGCTGAGGGTTCTTCTTATTTATGCGCAATATCCTGACAGTATTATACATGTAGTACTGCTTCTTGTCCAGCAGGGGGAGCCCTCTGCCTGTCAAATAAGCTTACTGTATCTAAAATGTATTTTATGAAGTGTGCATTAATTTTTACACTTTCTGCAGTGGATTGTGATTTCCATAAATCCTCTGGGTCCTGGCATTGGTTTTATGTAAAACAACTTGGTAAAGAGAGGAGTAGAACAGCGTGCAAGATGTACAGGTTGGGTTTATGAATCTTCTGTGGTTTTAGTTTTTTTTATATCAGGTTGATTGGAGACTGAACTAGAGAAAGAAGTGAAGAAGTGAAGAGGTTATGCTACCCAAAGAAACCGGAACACATCATCATGGAAACCTTTACAAGAATATATTGTTTCCAGTATGTACAGAAGTGATGACAACCCTCACATGTTTGTAAATATTTTATTATATCTTTTCATGTGACGACACTGAAGAAATGACACCTTGTTACAATGTAAAGTAGTGAGTGCACAGCTTGTATAACAGTGTAACTTTACTGTCCCTCAAAATAACTCCACACACACAGCCATTAATGTCTAAACCGCTGCCAACAAAAGTGACCTCACCCCTAAGTGAAAATCTCCAGATTGGGCCCAAAGTGTCAATATTTTGTGTGGTCGCCATTACTTTCCAGCACTGCTTTAACCCTCTTGGGCATGGAGTTCACCAGATCTTCACAGGTTGCCACTCGAGTCCTCTTCCACTCCTCCATGACGACATCACGGAGCTGGTGGATGTTAGAGACCTTGCGCTCCTCCACCTTCCGTTTGAGGAGGCCCCACAGATGCTCAATAGGGTTTAGGTCTGGAGACATGCTTGGCCAGTCCATCACCTTTACCCTCAGCTTCTTTAGCAAGGCAGTCGCCGTCTTGGAGGTGTGTTTGGGGTCGTTATCATGTTGGAACCATGTTACTGCCCTGCGGCCCAGTCTCTGAAGGGAGGGGATCATGCTCTGCTTCAGTGTGTCACAGTAGATGTTGGCATTCATGGGTCCCTAATTGAACCTTAGCTCCCCAGTGCCGGCAGCCCCAGACCATGACGCTCCCACCACCATGCTCGACTGTAGGCAAGACACACTTGTCTTGTCTTGTATTGTATTGTATTCCTCACATGGTTGCCTCCACACACGCTTGACGCCATCTGAACCAAATAAGTTTATCTTGGTCTCATCAGACCACAGGACAGGGTTCCAGTAATCCATATCCTTAGTCTGCTTGTCTTCAGCAAACTGTTTGCAGTCTTTCTTGTGGGATGACAGCCATGCAGAAGAGGCTTCCTTCTGGGGCGACAGCCATGCAGACCAATTTGAAGCAGTTTAGCGAAGAAGAATACAATACAGCGCTCAAAGACCTAAGTCCATGGGAAAGTGGGATAAACACACAATATATGTCCATAAACAGTAGTCCTTGTCTTTTAGGAATAAATCTTCTAAAAAATGCAGATGAAGTATGCACTGTAGGAAAAAACACAAAGAGGACCAGAAATTGCACAGTATAAAAGCACCCAAGATGAGAGTAATTTATATAGGTGTTTAACTCACATTCTGGGGAGCCCACAACCGGCTCTTGGGAATAAAGCAGGCAGGAACTTTATATTAGGTGCCCATAGACCCTCCGATCGATTTCTCTGGAATTCGTCAAAGGAGGAATGATTCTGGGGAGCCCACAACCGGCTCTTGGGAATAAAGCAGGCAGGAACTTTATATTAGGTGCCCATAGACCCTCCGATCGATTTCTCCGGAATTCGTCAAAGGAGGAATGATTCTGGGGAGCCCACAACCGGCTCTGGGGAATAAAGCAGGCAGGGACTTAATATTAGGTGCCCATAGACCCTCCGATCGATTTCTCTGGAATTCGTCAAAGGAGGAATGAAGCAGTTGAGCCTCTATTGGCTCCGTCACAATGCGCAGAGGGAATCTTATAGGTGTTCCCCAAACCTTCTTTGCAGGGTTTAAAAAGGCAGACAGCGATTGAGTTCAAAATAAAAACATTTATTCACTCAAACAGATTAGATCTACCAGACCAGGACGCGTTTCGCCAACAGTGGCTTCCTCAGCTGGATATTACATGTCTGCTCTTGCTGCTGCCTTTATACAACCTGGAACGCGGAACACCTCATTCTCCCACCGAGGTGAATGAGGTGTTCCGCGTTCCAGGTTGGAACGCGAGATGAGTGCGCATGCGCAAAATGGCGGGCGCAATGAAAGTACATTTTTCAACATTTTTATGTAAAATCTTGGTTTCCGCGTTCCAGGGTGACACACGGAGCTCCTAAGCATGCGCAAAATGGCGGGCGCTGTTCAGATTACACCTGAGGTCAATCACAGTATTAATTATTTTTTAATTGTTTAACAAATTATGTACTATGTATAAAGGCAGCAGCAAGAACAGACATGTAATATCCAGCTGAGGAAGCCACTGTTGGCGAAACGCGTCCTGGTCTGGTAGATATAATCTGTTTATCTTGAGTGAATAAATGTTTTTATTTTGAACTCAATCGCTGTCTGCCTTTTTAAACCCTGCAAAGAAGGTTTGGAGAACACCTATAGGATTCCCTCTGCGCATTGTGACGGAGCCAATAGAGGCTCAACTGCTTCATTCCTCCTTTGACGAATTCCGGAGAAATCGATCGGAGGGTCTATGGGCACCTAATATAAAGTCCCTGCCTGCTTTATTCCCAAGAGCCGGTTGTGGGCTCCCCAGAATGTGAGTTAAACACCTATATAAGTTACTCTCATCTTGGGTGCTTTTATACTGCGCAATTTTTGGTCCTCTTTGTGTTTTTTCCTACAGTGCATACTTCATCTGCATTTTTGAGAAGATTTATTCCTAAAAGACAAGGACTACTGTTTATGGACATATATTGTGTGTTTATCCCACTTTCCCATGGACTTAGGTCTTTGAGCGCTGTATTGTATTCTTCTTCACTAAACTGTCACATGGGTATTTAGAGAAACCCCCATATTCAATATTCAGCGAGTGGGATAGACACCCTTCCGGTGGGCGCTTCACCCCCTCTTCTTTCCAGTTTGAAGCAGTGCTTGGCGTATGGACTGAGCATTGATAGGCTGACCCCCTCACCCCTTCAACCTCTGCAGCAATGCTGATAGCACTCATATCTATTTCCTTACAACAGCCTCTGGAGCTGAGCATGTGCATTTAACTTCTTTGGTCGACCATGGCGAGGCCTGTTCTGAGTGGAAACTGCCCTGTGTAAACCGCTGTTTGGTTTTGGCCACCGTGCTGCAGCTCAGTTTCAGGGTCTTGGCCACCGTGCAGCAGCGCAGTTACAGGGTCTTGCTCACCATGCTGCAGCTTAGTTTCAGGGTCTTCTCCACCGTGCTGAAGATCAGTTACAGAGTCTTGGTCACCGTGCTGAAGATCAGTTACAGGGTCTTGGCCACCGTGCTGCAGCTCAGTTACAGAGTCTTGGTCACCGTGCTGCAGCTCAGTTTCAGGGTCTTGGTCACCGTGCGGCAGCTCAGTTTCAGGGTCTTGGCCACTGTGCCGCGGCTCAGTTACAGGGTCTTGGCCACCGTGCCGCAGCTCAGTTTCAGGGTCTTGGCCACTGTGCTGCAGCTCAGTTTCAGGGTCCTGGCCACCGTGCCGCGGCTCAGTTTCAGGGTCTTGGCCACCGTGCCGCGGCTCAGTTTCAGGATCTTGGCCACTGTGCTGCAGCTCAGTTTCAGGGTCTTGGCCACCGTGCTGCAGCTCAGTTTCAGGGTCTTGGCCACAGTGCTGCAGCTCAGTTACATGGTCTTGGTCACCGTGCTGTGGCTCAGTTTCAGGGTCTTGGCCACCGTGCTGCAGCTCAGTTACAGGGTCTTGGCCACCGTGCTGCAGCTCAGTTTCAGGGTCTTGGCCACCGTGCTGCGGCTCAGTTACAGGGGCTTGGTCACCGTGCTGCGGCTCAGTTTCAGGGTCTTGGCCACCGTGCTGCAGCTCAGTTACAGGGTCTTGGCCACCATGCTGCAGCTCAGTTACGGGGTCTTGGCCACCGTGCTGCAGCTCAGTTTCAGGGTCTTGGCCACCGTGCTGCAGCTCAGTTACAGGGTCTTGGCCACCGTGCTGCGGCTCAGTTACAGGATCTTGGCCACCGTGCTGCAGCTCAGTTTCAGGGTCTTGGCCACCGTGCTGCAGCTCAGTTTCAGGGTCTTGGCCACCGTGCTGCGGCTCAGTTACAGGATCTTGGCCACCGTGCTGCAGCTCAGTTACAGGGTCTTGGCCACCATGCTGCAGCTCAGTTACGGGGTCTTGGCCACCGTGCTGCAGCTCAGTTACAGGGTCTTGGCCACCGTGCTGCGGCTCAGTTACAGGATCTTGGCCATCGTGCTGCAGCTCAGTTTCAGGGTCTTGGCCACCGTGCTGCAGCTCAGTTTCAGGGTCTTGGCCACCGTGCTGCGGCTCAGTTACAGGATCTTGGCCACCGTGCTGCAGCTCAGTTACAGGGTCTTGGCCACCGTGCTGCAGCTCAGTTACAGGTAGGGATGTGCGTTTTGGGTTTCGGAATTTCGGAATTTTCACGAAATTTCCCGATTCGTGTTTTCGGATGCGGCCAAATTTCCGAAAATTTTTAGATCCGAAAATGTCAGATCCGAAACGTTTTCTGAGCCGAAACGAAATATTTTCGGATTTTTCGAATGGACTTGAAATGTGTCAAACGAGGAGAACAGACGTTCCGAAAAAACGAAAATTTTCCGAAAAACGAAAATTTTCCGGAAAACGAAAATTTTATGAAAACGAAAATGTTCTGAAAACGAGAATTTTCTGAAAACGAAAATTTTCTGAAAAGTCGATACAAAAAACGAGCAAAGTGACACGAAAAATACGAAAAATGGTCGATATTCCGAAAAATGTACAATTCCGAAAAACGAAAATTTCCGAAATCACGAAAAGTCGATACAAAAACCGAGCACAGTGACACAAAAATACGAAAAATGGTCGATATTCCGAAAAAAAAATGTACCCGAAAAACGAGCCGAACCGAATCGAATCGAAACCGAAATCGGTCGAAACGAGCCGAATCGAAAAGTTGAAAAATCCGAAAAATCGAACCGAATCGAACCGAAAAAAAAAAAAATCGGTGCACAAGCCTAGTTACAGGGTCTTGGCCACCGTGCTGCGGCTCAGTTTCAGGGTCTTGGCCACCGTGCTGCAGCTCTGTTTCAGGCTCTTGGCAATCTTCTTATAGCTTCGGCCATCTTTATGTAGAGCAACAATTCTTTTTTTTCAGATCCTCAGAGAGTTCTTTGCCATGAGGTGCCATGTTGAACTTTCAGTGACCAGTATGAGAGAGTGAGAGCGATAACACCAAATTTAACACACCTGCTCCCCATTCACACCTGAGACCTTGTAACACTAACGAGACACATGACACCGGGGAGGGAAAATGGGCAATTGGGCCCAATTTGGAGATTTTCACTTAGGGGTGTAGTCCCTTTTGTTGGCAGCGGTTTAGACATTAATGGCTGTGTGTGTCGAGTTATTTTGAGGGGACAGTAAATTTACACTGTTACACAAGCTGTGCACTCACTACTTTACATTGTAACAAAGTGTCATTACTTCAGTGTCGTCACATGAAAAGCTATAATAAAATATTTACAAACATGTGAGAGGTGCACTCACTTCTGTGAGATATTGTAAATGGTATTGTCCACATATTTTGGAGGTAGTATCACCATGTAGACACATTCCTATCTGTGATTAAAAACGTTCATGTTTCCAGTCTGGTGTCCCACCAACTTGAAATTTCACCAGCCACCACTGCGTATTATTATTGTATTGAGGCTAGCCCCCTTGGGCGGTGAATAAAGATTATTTTTATGGTTACTTTGGTGTGGCCCATCGCTTTTGTGAAAGAATAAAAAAAACACCATTAAAAAAATGGGAATCAAATATTTTGCCCAAAACATCCAGAAAAATACCCAATTTTTTTTATAAAATAGATAAATAAAAAGGCTTTTTGTCGAAACTGAAAAGAATAAACGGTTAAATAAGAAAAACGATAAAAAAATTAACATTTTATCCTATGGGATTCTCCTGTTTAAACCTGTCAAACTGAATCACCGAAAATCAGGGAATTTCACTGACATTTCGGTGCAGTTCGGAGTTTACTGAATAGATTAACCATTACTTCTCTATGGGACAATTTTACTGCCTCCAAAGATTGTCGAATTGCAGCAATCTGCGGCAAACTGCACCTTATTCGCTGTCAATGTGCCAGTATTTAACAAATTGACAGTTTAGTGATTAGATGAACTGCAACGAAATTGCACCATATGATGATATTCACCATTCGGTGCAATTCGGTGGCAAGTTTGCTGTTTATTGACTAACCCCTTTAATGTATTGCGTCTACATTGTCACTAGACGCACCTCGCGTACCTCCCCCCTCTGCCGGTCCCTCCATTGGCTTCCTGTACGTTTCAGGATACAGTTTAAAATACTGACGCTCACGTTAAAATCGCTTAATAACTTGACCCCGTCTTACAGGTCTTCGTTACCCCGCAAGCACATCCCGTCTAGAAAACTCTGGTCAGCAGGCGATCTCCGCCTGTCCTCTGTCTACACAGGCACAGCCAACTCTCGCCTCCAAGACTTCTCAAGGGCAGCTTCGGTCCTGTGGAATGACTTGTCTCACCCTATCAAACTCTCCCCTGATCTTCAGGCCTTCAAGAAATCCATCAAAACCCATCTCTTCATATTAATAATGTACCGCATCACTGATGCAACTCATCCCTCTGCTCAGCTACTCACACATGATTGAAGCCGCTTCTATGGCCCCACCATTCCAAAACCACTGGCACTAATGATCCTGCCATCTGGTAAAACTCCCCTCGTCTTCCTCAATCCCAATACCTCTAGATTGTAGGCTTGTGCACCGATTTTTTTTTCGGTTCGATTCGGTTCGATTTTTCGGATTTTTAAACTTTTCGATTCAGCTCGTTTCGACCGATTTCTGTTTCGATTCGGTTCGGCTCGATTCGTTTTTCGTGTACATTTTTTTCGGAATATCGACCATTTTTCGTATTTTCGTGTCACTTTGCTCGTTTTTTGTACCGACTTTTCGTAATTTCGGAAATTTTCGTTTTTAACGGAATTGTACATGTTTTCGGAATATTGACCGTTTTTCGTATTTTCGTGTCACTTTGCTCGTTTTTTGTATCGACTTTTCGTTATTTCGGAAATTTTCGTTTTTTCGGAACGTCTGTTCTCCTCGTTTCAAAGCAATAAATTTCGATTTGACACATTTCAAGTCCATTCGAAAATTCCGAAAATATTTCGTTTCGGCTCGGAAAACTTTTCGGATCTGCCATTTTCGGATCTAAAAATTTTCGGAAATTCGGCCGCATCCGAAAACACGAATCGGGAAATTTCGTGAAAATTCCGAAATTCCGAAACCTGAAACGCACATCCCTACTAGATTGTAAACTCTATGAGCAGGGCCCTCTACACCTCGTTTCCATCCTATATCCATTTATCTGTATCTCGCTCCCTTTGGTTATTGTAAAGCGCTGCGGAAACTGTTGGCGCTATATAACTGATGATAGTAATAGTTGCCCTCGCACACAATCCAGTACACAGAGCTGCACACGCAATGCGCCCTATCTATTAAATGTTCATTTCCATTTACAATTTATTTGTAAGTGTTGAAACATAGAATTTGGAATGTTGTGCAGAGATTTGTGTGGTTATTACATATTTTATCACTCCCGGGAACTAAATAACTGCTAACAAATCTACATAGCGCGCGGAGAGAGAAGACATTATGGCACAGTCCTAATAATGAGTTTTCCCTGTGCTGTTACATGAGTGTTTACTAGGGAACTCGCCGTGATGGAAATGAGAACGTTTCACACCGCCGTATGAGGGAAAAGGTCTCCAAGCAACAGAATGAATTCTTTATAAAGCAGAATGTCCAGAAATGTAAAAGAGAAATGAGTAACAAAATACCATAAACAGATTCTGTGCACAGGGCTTACATCCTGTATACCATATGCATAAATCAGGAGCAATTATGACATAGGACATACATAATAATATCCATAACTAGGTCCATCGCTTCAGTTTTAACTAGTCGCTTTATTCTTTCTACTTACTGCCGTCCAATTGACGCTTGATTCAGCACACAGCATCCTCTAACAGAAATGAAATGCGTCAAGTTTGCTTGTTTCTTCACCGTCTGCACCAAGGGTTCCCAACCGTGGTACTCAAGTACCCCCAACAAGTCAGGTTTTAAGGATCACCTTGAGGAAATGCAGACTGAATCCTGCAATCACTGAGCAGCAAATCCGATCACCTGTGCTGTGCCTCAGATATCTGCAAAACCTGGCCTGTTCGGGGGACTATAGGACCGTGGTTGGGAACCACTGGTCTACACGATACATGTCAGGGTACGCACCGTATCGGAAGGTAAGGAGTCCAGTATGCACACACGAATGGGTGGAGGGTGGTGTATGGCATTGCAGGAGAACAAGATAGGAGGGCCGAGGGACAGGACACAAATACAACTGACCACACAGGAGATCCAAGGATGGTAGGAGATGATGTTGCTCTTGTAGAAGACACAAGGATTTTTGAGTGAACACGTAGGTCTTGAGAGGACACGGAGGTCTTGAGAGGACACGGAGGTCTTGAGAGGACACAAAGGTCTTGAGAGGACACAAAGGTCTTGAGAGGACACAAAGGTCTTGAGAGGACACAGAGGTCTTGAGAGGACACAGAGGTCTTGAGTGAACACGGAGGTCTTGAGAGAACATGAGGTCTTGAGATCTGGAACCAAGAGAGGAAGAGGCAGAGGAGCAGGCTGCAGGAGCTGGTAGGTTAGCAGGGTAATAACATGTCTTCAGGAGCGGTTCTGCACAGGTCTTGCCTTGTGGGCAACAATGATGAAGCACTGACTGGAGCGAGGCGCAGCCCTTTATTCAGGTGAGTGTCAGGAGTTTCTCTGCTTCACTGAGTGTGTAGAGAAAAAACAGGGCTGTTGTGCAGAGGATTGACTTGGATAGGAGGCTACACCAAAACCTGGACAAGAATGATGACAATACAGGAAGGGTGCTGCCGTCTAACCATAAAGCTATGGTTAGGATCCTGACAATACTAGAAATTGAAATGTGTCTCATGCCACTCTGTTTACCTAGTCTCAAGAGTGGCCATCCCTATGAGCTCAAGCACCACACCTTCCTCTAGACTTCGAAACTCTGTATTCAATGGCAGATCAATGTGTTTTCAGGGTCTGCGTGTGTCTGTATGTGTGTACTAGTGATTTTCTGTCTGTCTGTGTGCCTTTTTGTGTGCACCTATCAGCTGGCGCTAACGTTAGAACTGGTCATGACCCACACCGTCGCAAGAAGGGCAGGTCAGGTGCTGCTTTAACATGAATCCATCTAGGCAGCACCTTTCCTGCACTGCCCTTACTGAACTTTGCCTCTCTCTGTGTCCCTCTGGCAGATCCACAGGTGTCACCTTATCACCTACAATGAGATCTCTTCAAACGTAGGTCACACACTTCCTCCCAGGCTTCTGCATGGTGTTTTGCTCAGTGTGCTACAGACCTGTGTCCTATCCAGAAGCTGATTACCAGATCTCACGTGTACCAGGCCCCTGGCCATAAATCTGATAATCTGATGCATGCTTTGGTAACTATGAATAGGAATATTGATTTGATATTATTTATATAACACAGGGTTTCCCTGTGTTCAGTGGTGTAGCGTGGGTTGTCAGCGCCCGGGGCCAGCCAAGAATTGTGCGCCCCCCCAACCTGTGGACACGTTATCGATATTGCCGCAGCTCACACATGAATATTGCCCCAGCCAGCTCTCACATGGATATTGCCCCAGCTCTCACATGGATATTGCCCCAGCTCTCACATGGATATTGCCCCAGCTCACACATGAATATTGCCCCAGCTCACACATGGATTTGCCCCAGCTCACACATGGATATGCCCCAGCTCACACATGGATTTGCCCCAGCTCACATATGGATATGCCCCAGCTCACACATGGATTTGCCCCAGCTCACACATGGATTTGCCCCAGCTCATGGATATGCCCCAGCTCACACATGGATTTGCCCCAGCTCATGGATATGCCCCAGCTCACACATGGATTTGCCCCAGCTCATGGATATGCCCCAGCTCATGGATATGCCCCAGTTCTCACATGGATTTGCCCCAGCTCATGGATTTGCCCCAGCTCATGGATTTGCCCCAGCTCATGGATTTGCCCCCAGCTCATGGATTTGCCCCCAGCTCATGGATTTGCCCCAGCTCATGGATATGCCCCAGCTCACACATGGATTTGCCCCAGCTCATGGATATGCCCCAGCTCATGGATATGCCCCAGTTCTCACATGGATTTGCCCCAGCTCATGGATATGCCCCAGCTCATGGATATGCCCCAGCTCATGGATTTGCCCCAGCTCATGGATTTGCCCCCAGCTCATGGATTTGCCCCCAGCTCATGGATATGCCCCAGCACATGGATATGCCCCAGCTCATGGATATGCCCCAGCTCATGGATTTGCCCCCAGATCATGGATTTGCCCCAGCTCATGGATTTGCCCCAGCTCATGGATTTGCCCCAGCTCATGGATATGCCCCCAGCTCTCACATGGATTTGCCCCCAGCTCTCACATGGATTTGCCCCCAGCTCATGGATTTGCCCCCAGCTCATGGATTTGCCCCAGCTCATGGATATGCCCCAGCTCATGGATATGCCCCAGTTCTCACATGGATTTGCCCCAGCTCATGGATTTGCCCCAGCTCATGGATTTGCCCCCAGCTCATGGATTTGCCCCAGCTCATGGATTTGCCCCAGCTCATGGATATGCCCCAGCTCACACATGGATTTGCCCCAGCTCATGGATATGCCCCAGCTCATGGATATGCCCCAGTTCTCACATGGATTTGCCCCAGCTCATGGATATGCCCCAGCTCATGGATATGCCCCAGCTCATGGATTTGCCCCAGCTCATGGATTTGCCCCCAGCTCATGGATTTGCCCCCAGCTCATGGATATGTGCCAGCACATGGATATGCCCCAGCTCATGGATATGCCCCAGCTCATGGATTTGCCCCCAGATCATGGATTTGCCCCAGCTCATGGATTTGCCCCAGCTCATGGATTTGCCCCAGCTCATGGATATGCCCCCAGCTCTCACATGGATTTGCCCCCAGCTCATGGATTTGCCCCCAGCTCATGGATTTGCCCCAGCTCATGGATATGCCCCAGCTCACACATGGATTTGCCCCAAGCTCATGGATTTGCCCCAGCTCATGGATTTGCCCCAGCTCCTGGATTTGCCCCAAGCTCATGGATTTGCCCCAGCTCTCACATGGATATGCCCCAGCTCTCACATGGATATGCCCCAGCTCTCACATGGATATGCCCCAGCTCATGGATTTGCCCCAGCTCTCACCTGGATATTGCCCCAGCGGCAGCCAGCTCTCACATGGATACTTGCCCCAGCTCCGGATCCAGCAGGGGTTGAGGGGGCCCAGATGCCGGGCAGCGGGAGTGCCTGCCTGGTCCTGAACAGCGTGAGTCCGTCCCTGTTGAAGGGGATGCGGCTGCGTGCGTGCGCAGGTCACGCGGTCCGGCCAGTCAGGTGGTACAGAGACTCCATACCACCTGATTAGCCGGACCACGTGACCGGCTGCGCCTGCACGCAGCCGCATCCCCTTCAACACGGACGGACTCACTGTTCAGGACCGGGCAGCAGCACTCCCGCTGCCCGGCATCTGGGTCCCCTCAACCCGCGGGCCCTTGGGCGGCGCCCGAGGGCCCGGCGGGTCAGTCCGGGCCTCAAGTTTTAGGGGCGCAAATTTCTTTTGAAATTATGCGCCCCTAACAAAACTGCGCCCGGGGCCACGGCCCCCCCAGCCCCCCCCCACGCTACGCCACTGCCTGTGTTGCTGCTAAATGTAAGTATAGTGTCTTGTTGTATCCTGTTTAACCCTCGCCCTTCCTGTTCTCCTGCCTCTGTGTTATTTCTTCTCAGGTTCCCTTTTCCTAGACAGAAGGCCATACAAGCACCTTATCCTACAGATAGGGATCCCTTTAGTGTCCCTTCCTTGTTCACTTGCCATTCCTGTTCCACTTGTTCTGTTGTTTATTTTGTCTGGTATCTGTGTGCTGTGGTTTGTGTCCATGCAGCCAACCTGCCTCAAGGGCTACACATCAAGTATAAAGGCCCCCCCTTGGCTTACGCCGGGTGCTACAGTGACAAAATCTCCATATTCAACAGGTCTGGAATTTCTTTTGAGCTGATGGTTTTGGTTATCTGAAGGCTGCAAATCACATTTTCTGTTAAAGGTGCCATTGTTGCAGAAGAACATGGTGGATTGAATTCTGCTATTAGATTTTACCCCAAAAGGTTGTTGAAAGGTATTTTAATACGATAGGCAGCTTTTTTAATTCTCTGTATGCACATATATCTATAATCTTGATAGATAAATATACAGTCATGGCCGAAATTGTTGGCACCCCAGACATTTTTCCAGAAAATCAAGTATTTCTCACAGAAAAGTATTGCAGTAAGACATGTTTTGCTATACACACGTTTATTCCCTTTGTGTGTATTGGAACAAAACAAAAAAAGGGAGGAAAAAAAGCAAATTGGACATAATGTCACACAAAACTCCAAAAATGGGCTGGACCAAATTATTGGCACCCTTAACTTAATATTTGGTTGCACACCCTTTGGAAAAAATAACTGAAATCATTTGCTTCCTATAACCATCAATAAGCTTCTTACACCTCTCACCCGGAATTTTGGACCACTCTTCCTTTGCAAACTGCTCCAGGTCTCTCTTATTGGAAAGGCGCCTTTTCCCAACAGCAATTTTAAGATCTCTCCACAGGTGTTCAATGGGATTTAGATCTAGACTCATTGCTGGCCACTTCAGAACTCTCCAGCGCTTTGTTGTCATCCATTTCTGGGTGCTTTTTGATGTTTGTGGTCATTGTCCTGCTGGAAGACCCAAGATCTCGGATGCAAACCCAGCTTTCTGACACTGGGCTCTACAGTGCGACCCAAAATCCTTTGGTAATCCTCAGATTTCATGATGCCTTGCACACATTCAAGGCACCCAGTGTCAGAGGCAGCAAAACAACACCATAACATCATTGAACCTCCACCATATTTCACTGTAGGTACTGTGTTCTTTTCTTTGTAGGCCTCATTCCATTTTCGGTAAACAGTAGAATGATGTGCTTTGCCAAAAAGCTCTATCTCGGTCTCATCAGTCCACAAGACGTTTTCCCAGAAGGATTTTGGCTTACTCAAGTACATTTTGGCAAACTGTAGTCTTGCTTTTTTAGGTCTCTGTGTCAGCAGTGGGGTCCTCCTGGGTCTCCTGCCATAGCGTTTCATTTCATTTAAATGTCGACGGATAGTTCGCGCTGACACTGATGCTCCCTGAGCCTGCAGGACAGCTTGAATTTCTTTGGAACTTGTTTGGGGGCGCTTATCCACCATCCGGACTATCCTGCGTTGCAACCTTTCATCAATTTTTCTCTTCCGTCCACCCACAGAGAGATTAGCTACAGTGCCATGGGTTGCAAACTTCTTGATAATGTTGCGCACTGTGGACAAAGGAAAATCTAGATCTCTGGAGATGGACTTGTAACCTTGAGATTGTTGATATTTTTCCACAATTTTGGTTCTCAAGTCCTCAGACAGTTCTCTTCACCTCTTTCTGTTGTCCATGCTTAGTGTGGCACACACAGACACACAATGCAAAGACTAAGTGAACTTCTCTCCTTTTTATCTGCTTTCAGGTGTGATTTATATTGCCCACACCTGTTACTTGCCCCAGGTGAGTTTACAGGAGCATCACATGCTTGAAACAATCTTATTTATCCACAATTTTGAAAGGGTGCCAATAATTTTGTCCAGCCCATTTTTGGAGTTTTGTGTGACATTATGTCCAATTTGCTTTTTTTCCTCCCTTTTTTGTTTTGTTCCAATACACACAAAGGGAATAAACATGTGTATAGCAAAACATGTGTTACTCAGGGGTCAAGTCCTGGGAAAAAAAGTGAGGGAACTCACCCACGAATTCCGCAACCCCCATTACCTGAAGAAAATATATATATATATCACGAGTATAGCAGTGCGTGCCGGTGATACCATTTTTATTGGGTTAACATTACATTTAAAAGACAAGCTTTCAAGAGTGTAAACTGTAAACTATACTGATCAGTGAAAGGTATCACTACGTACAGGTATACTCGTGATTGTGGCAACTGGACTAACGTATTATATATATATATATATATATATATATCCAGGCACACACCCCCCAGAATTATATACACAGCACTGAGCCCCCAGAATAATATACACAGCGCTGAGCCCCCAGAATAATAAACACAGCACTGAGCCCCCAGAATAATATACACAGCACTGAGCCCCCAGAATAATATACACAGCGCTGAGCCCCCAGAATAATATACACAGTGCTGAACCCCCAGAATAACATACCCAGCACTGAACCCCAAGAATAATATACACAGCACTGGTTATATGGATATATTTTCCCCAGTTCACATGGATATAATTGCCCCAGCTCATATGGGTATATATTGCCCCAGCTCTCATGGATAATGCCCCCCCCCAGGTCTCATGGATAATGCCCCCCCAGCTCTCATGGATAATGCCCCCAGGTCTCATGGATAATGCCCCCAGGTCTCATGGATAATGCCCCCAGCTCTCATGGATATGCCCCAGGTCTCATGGATATTGCCCCCAGGTCTCATGGATATTGCCCCAGGTCTCATGGATATTGCCCCCAGGTCTCATGGATATGCCCCCCCCCCAGGTCTCATGGATATTGCCCCCCCAGGTCTCATGGATATGCCCCAGGTCTCATGGATATGCCCCCCCAGGTCTCATGGATATGCCCCCCCAGGTCTCATGGATATGCCCCAGGTCTCATGGATATTGCCCCCCCAGGTCTCATGGATATGCCCCAGGTCTCATGGATATGCCCCAGGTCTCATGGATATTGCCCCCCCAGGTCTCATGGATATGCCCCCCCAGGTCTCATGGATATGCCCCCCCAGGTCTCATGGATATTGCCCCCCCAGGTCTCATGGATATGCCCCAGGTCTCATGGATATGCCCCCCCAGGTCTCATGGATATTGCCCCCCAGGTCTCATGGATATGCCCCCACAGGTCTCATGGATATTGCCCCCCAGGTCTCATGGATATTGCCCCCCAGGTCTCATGGATATTGCCCCCCCAGGTCTCATGGATATTGCCCCCCCAGGTCTCATGGATATGCCCCAGGTCTCATGGATATGCCCCCCCCAGGTCTCATGGATATTGCCCCCCCAGGTCTCATGGATATGCCCCCCCAGATATTGCCCCCCAGGTCTCATGGATATGCCCCCCCAGGTCTCATGGATATGCCCCCCCAGGTCTCATGGATATGCCCCCCCAGGTCTCATGGATATGCCCCCCCAGGTCTCATGGATATTGCCCCCCAGGTCTCATGGATATGCCCCCCGGTCTCATGGATATTGCCCCCCAGGTCTCATGGATATTGCCCCCCCAGGTCTCATGGATATTGCCCCCCCAGGTCTCATGGATATTGCCCCCCCAGGTCTCATGGATATTGCCCCCCAGGTCTCATGGATATTGCCCTCAGCCCAGCTCACCTTGGCTGCTCCTGCTCCTCTGCTGCTCCTGCCGGCGGCCGCGTGCTTCCTGCTTCAGCGGCCGCTGACAGGAAGTGCAGCCGCTCGCCTGGGATCTATGAAACAGCCAGGCGAGCGGCTCCACCTCCTGTCACCGGCCGTTGTAACAGGAAGCACGCGGCCGCCGGCAATGTGCGGCGGCGGCGTTCGGGCTCGGGCCACAGCGGGAACGCTGCGTTCCCACTGTGGGAGTAGTGCGGGAACGCCGTTCCTGCGCGTTCCCGCTCGACTCGAGCCCTGGTGTTACTGCAATACGTTTCTGTGAGAAATACTTGATTTTCTGGAAAAATGTCTGGGGTGCCAACAATTTCGGCCATGACTGTATATAGGCCTGACTGTCTTTCAAATACGTAATTTTGTCCATTGTATTAATGCGGAGTCTGTTTTTTTTCTGGTTTCCGGTGTTTTACCGATGAGGGCAGATTTTCTATTCAGCCCTACTTCCTCTTGAAACCTAGAGAAAAGGGCTAGCCGAGAGGGAAGGGATGGATACAGATGTCCATTATTAACATTTCCTATGTAAATGTGTAACTTCCTGGGCAGAAATAGGATATGCCTGCAAGTCTAGGTAACTGGCCAAAGTAGAAAAAACATGTTTTTGACATGTCAGAATGTTTGACAGATATGATATGGGCTGTGACTTTTTTTTATAACTGTCTGACTTGTTAAATGTTTATTGGCTTGTAATTAATTAATTTGTGTACCTCCCCTTGTAACAAAACCGAATGTCCTGCGTGAAAACTCCAGAATAGAGAAAATCTTTAAGACAGAATTTGTGTCTGGTCTTTATTCTCACTCGAATTAAGTTTCCTGTATAATCACTGGGTCGGATGACAAAGCAACGGTCTCCTTCATCGAAACGTGGCCAGTCCTGCGGATGCTCTTGCAGAATACATTTCAATTGTCAAACACATATAACTTATAAGTAAATGTAAATACAGGAAACAAAAAGGAGGACACTCATCACTTGAATATTGAAATTCTATCAAATATTTACTAATATAATATGTGTATATTTATGCAGCGTTTTAAAATTAATGTTTTTTGCGTGTGGAATTCAAAATCGAAGGCAAATGCTATCAATCACAGTTTATTTAAAAACAATACACACAATTAATGTACTATATTCTCTCACCCAATAAAAATAAAGTAACAATGTGAAATGAAGCTCATTGAATACCCGCATCCTCCGATGTTTTTAACTACCCCTTCACAACCAAGTGATTTTCCACAAAAACATTGTCAGGGAACAGTGCTTTTTTGAAAAATCATTTTTAATTAATTATACAGTAAGAAATATTTGGGAATATTCCCAGTGTATTTCTTACTGTACTAACCTATTTGGCAGGTAGAGGTTGCCACCTGCTGGTCAAACGGAGTTGCAGTAGCTCATGGTTCCCTGAATCGGCCGCTGAAAATCCGATACGGACAATCAATTAGCCGATTTTTAGACAGTTTTAGCACCTCGGGCATTATGCCCACAGTACTAAAACTTTGGAGGCGCCTTCCGCTGCCCAAAAGCAAACAAATTTAATTTGCTATAATCCTGTTCAGCCGCAGATCGAGATAACTCGACATCGGGATCCTGATGGTGCCTTTGAAGACCCGAGTTATCTCACCCTCGGCAGTGTAGGGGTTAAAAATGAACATTCCACTTCCATGATAAATGTAATGTTGCAATAGGCATCAAGGTACATTTTATTATAACGTCAGTATCACAACACGACACAATCATAAAACCAATAATAGTAAACATAGCGTTTGCGAAACCACACTGTACTTTGCTTGGTTTGCTAAGCATTTTTATAAAGTGTCTCAATTTGACCCAAACACAGGATTTTAGGCTATGGTTGGGTGAAATAAAGTAGTCCCGCAAGTTGTTACAGGTGCTGCATTCAAGAAAGTCTATACTATGTCCGGAGCCATGAAACATGACCCACCTATGTCCAATCTAAGCCAGCAGCTATGAAAGATAATAAAATAATACAGGGTGTCCATAAAGTCTCTTTACATTTTCAAAAATTTATTCCAAAGGCAAATGAAAAGACAGATAAGTGAAAATTATTACAAAATGAGATGAAGCACATCAAGACGGTACTGGATTTCTTGCCATGTTGGCTGTAGCTCCCCTCATCAATGGTGGCATCAGTGATCCTCTGCTTTAGATTAGTGATGTCCCTTTGTTCCATACACCATATCTTTAACATAACCCTATAGAAAGAAGTGGAGGGGAGTGATATCTGGCGAACGAGGTGGCCGGGGAATTGGGCCACCCCTTCCATTCCACCGCTCTGGAAGTGTTTCATTTAGGAACCCATGAACATGCCGTCCCCAATGTGGTGGTGCAGCATCTTGCTGGGAAATGATGGTTGGTTGAAGGTCATGTAGTTGTGGTGTCGCGTATTCAGTCAAAAGAGTCAAGGTAAACAATTGCAGTAATTGATGTCTCGCCGAAGAAAAACGGCACAATGATTCGATTGCACATGATCCCACACCACACATTCATCTAAAGCAGAGGATCACTGAGGCCACCATTGATGAGGGGAAGCTACAGCCAACATGGCAAGAAATCCAGTACCGCCTTGATGTGCTTCGTGCAACTAATGGTGCCCATATAGAGGTGTATTAAATGAGGCAAAAAAAACTTAAATATATACGTCTCATTTTGTAATAATTTTCACTTATCTGTCTTTTCAATTGGCTTTGGAATAAATTTTTGAAATTGTAAAGAGACTTTATGGACGCCCTGTATAACCGCTCTGAGATACAATGTGTTTAACAAATGGAATAAGCATACAGATGGACATGAATGGCTTAGCATCCCTTCCTTTCGTACATTGAAAAAAAGGGGCACTCCTAAGCAAATTGTGCAGGGAAATGCCCCAAAAATGGGAACGGAATATAGACATTTGTAGCTCGAGTCATCCAGGAGTAAGGGAAGCTTAATGAACACTACAATAAGCTTTCAAACGTGTAGCATTTGGCAAAATCCGAAAGAGTTCCTATGGGTTAAATATGACTACTGTACCCATTTCTTTACTGCTAAGCTTAGTCACAAAATTATATTGACCCAGTAGGGTATACTTTTTTTATTTGAAGCTTTTTGAACATATATCTAGCCCTTAAAGCCTACACTGCCAAATGATTTGAAAAAATAAAATAACGGACAGGAACCAGCGGGTTTTTGGGGAACAAAAACATTTTAATTACACAAAAAATATTTGGGAATATTCACAATGCATTCCTTACTGTAATAACCTGTATGGCAGGGATATGCTGCCACCTGCTGGACAAACTGACTTAATACACTTCTGAGCTCCGTGCAGGATCAGCTGGAGAGATGTCAATAAGGTATATTCCCAACTGATTTTGTGTCAGCACCTGTGGAATCAGGCCCACGGTGCTATAGCTTTGAAGGCAGCTTCTGGAGCCCGAATGCAAGCAAAATGTATTTGCAACAAAAAAAATTTAATTGCCGATGATACGGTGTAGCCCCAGATCGTGTTAACATGATCTCGGGTTGCTCCGTCTGCTACTGCTGATCGTGGGCACGCAATAGAGGTGTACATTCGTTTTGTAATGACTCTCAATTCGTTAATTCATATTTCGGGAAGTACTTCCATAATAACTAATTAGTTTCATCCGAATTGAAACGAAAAAGTATATAACGAAATTGATTTGTTATACTGTTGCACAAGAGAACCACTGATTGAATGATTCCTCTATGCACACTGCAGCGAAACGGTAATTTAATCCTAGCTCGCCTTTTAACCCTCATGTTTAACCCTAATCTAACAGTAATTGAGCAGGATTTGATTTATTGTTTTCGTTTGTTTGTTTTTTTAGAGATCCTAAATTTCAAATCAATACCAAATTGCAAACGAAATAATGAAAATGAATCAGTTTTGCTTTACTGTTTCACAAAGCACCCCGACCCTTTCAATTGGCTGTGGTGCTGAATCTGTTTTTATTTATTGTTTTCTTTTTTCTTCGGGATCCTAAAATTCAAATCGAATCAAAATTACAAAACGAAATTACGAAAACGAATCCGTTTCGTTTTACAGTTTCACAAAGCACCCCATCCCTGTCAATTGGCCGTGGTGCTGAATCTGTTTTGATTTATAAAAATTAATTTTTTTTAGTGATCCTAAACTTCGAATCGATACCAAATTACAAACAAAATTATGAAAACGAATCAGTTTAGTTTTACTTTTTCACAAAGCATGCCGTCCCTTTCAATTGGCCGTGGTGCTGAATCTGTTTTGATTTATTGTTTTGTTTTTTGTAGTGATCCTAAAATTCGAATCGTATCAAAATTATGAATCGAAATTACGAAACGAAAATTACGAAAACTAATTCTGTTTCGGACAAAATTATTTTTCAAACGAAACGAAACAAATTTTCCTGCTGTGCACACCTGTAGTACACAAACAAGGTAGTGAAGGGGTTAAAGTCATTACTACAAAACTGAGCGTACTTTATAAGATCATACATTGTACCTAAACAATAATATGATTTGTGCCAATAAATCGGCATAAAAGTGACATCATTGGCTGCCCTCATCACACCTCCCAATGACACACTGTAATTTTTCTTCATTCGATTTAAAAGGTAAATACAACCACCAGAGGATTTTTTTTATGACCTCACGCATTGCTACATAATAGTTTATGCATGGGGTATCTGGTTATGTTGTTATGTTTTACGAGTTAGAAGAAACAAAATAAAGAATGGATTATATTAACTTTGTTTAAAAATAAAAGGAAAAAATAACTTCAAATAGAAGTGTAATTTCTATTATAATTGGCGATCTTAACTTTCTCTGGGAATATTATCTTGACGTCGTGTTCCCCGTCTCTGCTCGACTTCATGTAGAAGTCCTTCTTCTTCCGCAGCAAATGTCTATATTTGGCGTTTGCAAACCACGTTTCACAGCGTGAGAAAAATATAATCCCGGTGGTGATGAGGACGATGAGGCAAGTGAGTAATCCCAGCACAATGAAACAGATGACTTGATTCTTGTTGAGGAACGGGTCCATGTTTCGGACTGTTTCCTTGACCGTGATCTTGAGCACTTCGTGTCCATGGTGCTTGAAGGGCTTGTGAAGGGGCGATAGATTCTGACTTTGTGTTCCCGCTCGCAGCCCGGTGTGTTTGTTTACACCAGCGCATGCGATTCCTGAATATTCGGGAAGACAAGCGCAGTGAAACCCTTCCGGTTTGTCGTAACAGGTTCCACCATTTCTGCAAGGGTTGCTATTGCACAAGGACACGATTTCGCTGCACGACTGGCCAACAAACCCTGTGGGGCAGCGACACTTGAAGTGTGGTCCTATGTCTGTGCAGTTTCCTCCATTGAAGCATGGATTGGGGTTGCAGTCGCCAGTGTCACAGTATTTCCCTAGAAAGCCAGGCGGGCACTGGCAGGAGGCGTGGGTTGCGAATCCGTTATTATCAATGCACGTTCCACCATTTTTACATGGGGACCTGAGAAACATACAAGGAACATAAATCAACAAAGACTATTCTTTAATAATTATGTGTGCGAATGAGTAGCAAAAGGAGGATTAGGAGTTTAGCCCCTGTGATAGGTAGCAGGGCGAGACGCCATATTCCAATGCCCTCATTCACTGATGCCAGAAAGCTGCTTGAGGGAATAGAAATACGTCTGTACTGTATGGGCACTCAATCTGACTGGTCACACCATTTTGAACTCCATCCTTGCTTCCTCGTTCCTCTCTGTGGGGAGTTCAAAGCGTTAGTTCGCCCCCATCCAAATGCAAGGTTTTGGTCTCCATCAGAACCTCAGCTCAGGTTAAAGGGCTTGGAGACCTTTGGGAACCAGCCTTAACCAATATTATCAAAGCCTTTGGGCACTGAAAGCCACTGGATTGGCTGGAGCTCCCAGCTGCCCCTGAGGTCCCGTGACACGCTGAGCTGATAGCATGTCATATCATGCAGAGATCGGATGGATTTAGGTGAGCTTTTAGAGGAAACTAAAAAGAGTTAAACAGGAAGGGGCAGTTTCAGATAGGTTAAAGGTCACTATCACCAAAAAAGTTAAATATTATTATTGTGTTTATTTGATGTTGCTGATATTTTACATGTGCTTTGTTTTTCTCTTCTATGTTTAGATAAGAAAATATTTTCCTTTATATGTGTCACTGGGTGCATCCATTGTGTGATATTTTCCTCTATAGGTGTCACTGGGTGCATCCATTGTGTGATATTTTCCTCTATACGTGTCACTGGGTGCATCCATTGTGTTATATTTTCCTCTATAGGTGTCACTGGGTGCATCCATTGTGTGATATTTTCCTCTATACGTGTCACTGGGTGCATCCATTGTGTGATATTTTCCACTATATGTGTCACTGGGTGCATCCATTGTGTGATATTTTCCTCTATGTGTCACTGGGTGCATCCATTGTGTGATATTTTCCTATATATATGTCACTGAGTCTATACATTGTGTGATATAGAGAAAAATATCACACAATGGATGCACCCAGTGACACATATAGAGAAAAATATGTGTCACTAGGTGCATCCATTGTGTGAGGTTTCCCTCTATATGTGTCACTGGATGCATCCATTGTGTGACATTTTCCACTATATGTGTCACTGGGTGCATCCATTGTGTGATATTTTTCTCTATATGTGTAACTGGGTGCATCCATTGTGTGATATTTTCCTCTATATGTGTCACTGGGTGCATCCATTGTGTGAGGTTTCCCTCTATATGTGTAACTGGGTGCATCCATTGTGTGATATTTTCCTCTATGTGTGTCACTGGGTGCATCCATTGTGTGATATTTTCCTCTATATGTGTCACTGGGTGCATCCATTATGTGATATTTTTCTCTATATGTGTCACTGGGTGCATCCATTATGTGATATTTTCCTCTATATGTGTCACTGGGTGCATCCATTGTGTGATATTTTCCTCTATATGTGTCACTGGGTGCATCCATTGTGTGAGGTTTCCCTCTAT